>CM060360.1:55389891-56820906 GCA_030545235.1 Helianthus tuberosus
TATCCAAGTCTTTCTTTTTTATGTCACTTCATCCACAAGATAATGAAACACGATGTGCGAGAAATAATACTTTTTGCGCCAATAAAACAGAATGAATTAAGAACTTGTACGGCTTTGAAAACTTTGATTTCATATAGCTTGCACTGTTTAAATCACCAGCATAGCCCATTCTCAGCATACAGCCCTTAACCATCTTTTCTGGCAATTTTGTTGGCGAATCATCTTCATCTGGAAAATTAATTACTTCTCGAACAACAGCTTCAGAAATAATAATTGGTTTCTTCTCATCATTGAACTTAACAACTGAATTGATTGTTTTGCTTTGTTCATCATAAGTTGCATGTTTCCAGAAACGTTTGATATGAGATCTGAACACTAGGTACTTGTTTGTCAACGCCTTTTATATTGGAACTCTTCGCATAAATTCTAAAATACTACTGAATTCTGTTAACAACGGATTCTGCTGCTCATCCAGATCACAGCATGCATTATGAATAGGATTGAACACCACTGTAGATGGCTGCAAAAATACAATAATACAACACAATTAGAACTCTTTGATAAAATTTCAACATTTATACATCATATCAAACAAGAGTTCAAAAGTTACACTTCAAACAGAACCTTATCACTACACACTGAAACGGAACCCTAATCAGGTTTCAAATGGAAGGCGTCAAACGTACAACCCTCAAACTGACAACCCTCAAACTGACAACCCTCAAACGGTCACTCCCCTTCTGTTTGAACAAGGACCACATACTTGACATAATTAGACCCCTAGACTTAAGACGTAGGCTTTAGACATCATGCACTAACAATATTACATACACACTTGATGCTTATTTCCATGCAAATTCATACATATTCATACTTGTTATACGTACAAAATACATTTTTACGCTCTTTTATTCATGCACGACACTTGTACATTGCATTTACACACTTAAAACCCTTAAAATCAGCTAAAATATCAAAATTCAGCACTTTGGGCCTTGGGCCAAGTGGGTCCACACGAACGGACAAAGTCAGTCCACGCCAAATGGGCTGATCCACCCTAAGCCCATTGACCCTAAAACCCTAATTTCAGTCTACAAATACAAGGCCCCCTTTCACTTCCAACCTTCCACTCTCACTTGTTGCTGTTCAAGAATCATAAGAAGCTCACATCAGTCACTTTGAAAGTGAGTATGGGCTAATGACTTCTATTTTCTTCTACTCTTCTGTGTTTCCTACAAACATTTTTAACATGGATTACTCACGAAATCAGTTAGTACATCAGCCTTGCCTTGGCAGCTGATATGAACTCTCAACTAGATTGAGGACCAACCTAATGTGAAGATAATCTATCAAAACCCCTTTTTACAAACTTTCAGATTTAAATATAACTGAAACCAAGTTCCACCGAGCTCACAAGCAGAGAAAGTAGTTGTGGATTCGTAGTAGGACTGATTTTCAGTCGAATAGGGGATCAGTTCAAGCAAAACTGAACTGATTTCCCTCCAGAACAGTAGATCCGCACGAACCGACAAGTCGATCCGTACGAATGGACAAGTCTATCCGAAGGAACCTGGCCTTCTCCATCCGTGCGAACGCACTCTTCAGACAAGGTTCCGACGATTTCCAATGTCAACTGACTTCCAGATTACTATGCTTAATATGGTTAACTCTGGAACATAGATATTAGTGAACGTAACCTGTATCCTATTCTGTAAACATGACCAACCGATCAGTTTAACTGATTTGTGCTTTGGTGTTCTATAATGAGGTGAAACAACCTCCATGCATGACTTCTATGAGACTTATGTTATTACTAGCCTACTAATATACGTATAATACAACTAACAGACTAAACAGAATCATCGAACGTAACTTATTAATAGTTAAAAAGTTCAAAACAGAAAAGTTACCGAAAACAGTCCGTTCGTACGGATTGCTCATCCGCATGGATGGCCCATCCACACGAACAGTGCATCCGTCTGGAGCAGCCTGTTAACGAACTGTTCGTAATTCCGTTTATATTCTGATTTCGTGTTACTCATCGCTGATAGTCAGAATACACCCTTGTAACCTCGGCATTCATGTACTACGTTCGTCAACTTAACGTACTAAGTACTTCAATTCTGTAACATAATTCCTCCAACTTATTCCTTTGTTTGCCTGTAGGGTAACCTTGGCATTCCTGTACTAGTTCCATCGTAACCTCGGCATTCCTGTACTACGTTCGTCAACTACTTCCAAATCTACGCTCACATGAATTCTTTGAAGAATTAAGCAAAACTGTGAGTATATTTGAACCCCCTTTTCCGTTTATAACACTTTGGGGTGTAACATGTTAAACTATTAAACTTACACTTATACTTTTATACTTAAATGCACGAACAATCCTTATACATGCATGCATACGTTATACTGATACTTTAATCTGGGTTTGTACGTTTTGTGTTGAACTGTCATTAACTTCGTACGATCCTAACCTTAACATGTATAGCGCAATAGGATTAACGCACCGCTTATGAACGTTGGGTTATGTTAAGAGCTTAGTGCGTTTAAACTTTGGATTGACTAGTTTATGCACATGCCAGTTTATAGTTAATCCTGTTTAGCTAGCTTGCCATGTGGATTTATTTAAACTTATTTACTTATGCTATGTATGAAAACCTATATACTCGCCAATGCATTTTGTGTGTTGAACTATACTTTTAACATGTTGCAGGATGATGCTGATGGTATTGAACTGGAGTAGTTTTGATGCTTTAGATACACACATAGACATTTAGGTTTTAAATTGTTGTATCAGTTGTACTCTGTTTTGCTATAATTGTCCGTTGTATTCAAACATGTTGTATTTTGAAATTCTATGTATTGTAACATGACAAGTTTTATGCAATGAAGTCAGTTTATCTAAATTATTGCCACTTTTAGTGTTGTGTTGCAATGAACAATCTCGTTTTCGTCTCACTCTGATGTTTCAGCCATCGGTTGGGGTGTGACAGATTGGTATCAGAGCACTAACTATAGGGAATTAGGTAGAATTGCATGACTCGACCTAGTCTATAAGCACCAAAACAGACCTTTTCAAGCAAATCTGCTCAGTTCGCACGAACTAACATACTGCGCATCCATACGAATCGACTTGCTTGATCCGCACGAATGGAGACTGTTGATCCGTGCAAACCGACATTCTTGCTACTTGCTTCTATCTCTTTCCTTTCGACTTAATACTTATAACGTGTCCTTCCTAAGACATTTTACACAATACACGTTGAAGACTTTCGTAATACAAACAGGACAAGTTGACCAAAATAGGCGTGAAACCCATAATTTGGCAAACGACTCTCACATCGCTTATGCTATTTTCGCATGAAATTATGCCATCAAGTTAGGAGTGAAATCCACATCTTGATGGTAAATTTCCAACTCACACTCAAGTGGACCCTCGCTAAAATGTCGAAATAAATTTTGACCCGGCGAGTACCAACTACACTTAGGGTACGAAATCGTCAAGTTAGGGGTGAATCCCGCATCTTGTCGATTAGTCCCATTCCTCGATTTTCAATCTCCCCAAAGTTTCAATCGTTTCAATCAATTAGGGACGTGTAGTAACTAGAAGGGTAAGATACCGTTAATCGCTTCTCGACGAGAGTATCTTACCTAAAGGCCAAGGCACGTTTCCCTAATTTGAAAGGACTTTCGATTCACTTTGGAATAGTCGACGTTACTAAACCCAAAACAATCCAATGTTTTTTTGAGCCTCTCTTTTATGTATCTCAATTTATTTAATACTTGTTACCTCATTCGTTTCAAACCGATACGCGATTCACACGTCCCTCGCAATCAAAAACAATAATAATCCTCGTGAACAAACTAAATTTATACTCTTTTACGCATTCGTACGTGATTATACTTGTGAATACATGTTGAATACTTACACTTGTGTGAATTATATGTGATACGTGAACACTTACATGCTTATACATGCAAAACTTTATTATGATCAAGTCTCATCCTTTCTTCCTCTTTCGAATCTCTAGATGTCTTCCCCAAACTCTGGCAAGAAGTCGAAGAAGTCATGCTCAGGTTCGAAGAAGAACTCCAATGACACCGACTCCATCTCCAAGCAAGAACTAGTGGGTTTGTGTCACACCACAACCGATGGCGGAATCATCGGGGCGAGACACTGAGCAAAACAGATTGTTCAAAGAAATTCCATAACGACTAAATTACCAAATAGTTTAAATATTATGTCCCATACCATAACCCATAAGATAATCTAGTTATTACAGACAGAGATATTCTTCAAACAAATAAAACATGTTCCGACAACTCAGATTTTCAAATAAAATAAATTGTCTTTGTTTCTAGACTCTTTCCTAGCCTCGATTTCACATCAAGCCAAGCATTTTAACATATTAAGCACCTGCCACATACGTTAAAGTAAAAGTCAATACACATAGCGTAAAGGTGAACATACAAATTTAATAGATATAATAGAGTTCGAAATTGTTTACGCATAACCAGCACGTACAACGTGTGAAATGAAGCACGTAAGTTATCGACATGATCCTATCAATACCAATGACTGCGGGTTGACTGCGCAAGGCAGTTCGTAATACATATTCACCACTGTGAATCATGTGATTAATTGTCCTTAACAACCCCTGAGTGAACAGGTGCTGAGTCCAAACTATAGTACTATCGTTGCTAAGGCAGGTAGACAGCAATCCATGTGTAAACATAACAAACAAGCAATCATTGAGTCACGTATAACATGCAGTAGTGGTTAGCGTTAAAGTATTGCGTTGTGTGTTCGATGTGATTTAGAATAAGTAACGTATGTAACACCCAAAAGTGCGTAAAGCAAAAAGGGTTCGAGTATACTCACAGCGATGATGGATTGAAGGGAGCGCGAGAGCGGAATTAGCCTGATCTGAACGAAAGCATAAATGATAAGCGGCACGTAAAACGAGGCAAGTGTACCAATGATCGGATGGCAATCCGATCGGATGGCCGGTCGATCGGGTAGCAATCCGTTCGGATGGTCATCCGATCGGATGGCCATTCGATTGGATCGTCGTTTGTGTATGATGGTTTGCCTTTTGAAGTTTTTGTTGAAGCATTTTGAAAATAGAGAAGTATCTTTACCCTTCAGGTCGGTCGATCGAACGGTCAGTCGATCGAATGGCAATCCGATTGGCGAGACTTCTCAGTTTGAGAACAAGTTCACAACAGGACGGTCACTCAATCGGATGGCTATCCGATCGGGTGGCAATCCATACGTACTGAACATGTGGAAAGTTGTTTAAGTATCCAAGTCCTAAACGTCACACGATCGGACGGTCACTCGATCGGATGGTGATCCGATCGGGTGGTAATCCGTTTCAACGTTCAGATCCTTTCAAAAGTTTGAAAATAGATTAAGTGTGGAACCAAGTGCAACCCGATCGGATGGCCGGTCGATCGGGTGGCAATCCGATCGGACGGAAATCCGTCCCGTTGATCCGTTCATCTTGTCACTTGATCCGTTTGAAGTTTTGTAGTGTTTGAACGAGACATTTTGATAACATGCTTGAACAATAGAACCCTATCTCGGCCCAAGTGACCTGACCGAACAGTAATCACCCTATTCCGACCGGTTCACGGTTTGAGTCGGTAGTTCATGTTCAATCCTGAAGTCAATATCTCTTGGATAGAATTCAGATCTGGAACTAACACACCACTAAGAATGAGTAGGGGGTCAGAACAAGCTCCGAATCTATCGGTTTTGAGTGCATTGAGTGTAAAAGAGTTGAAAGAAAGCTTGAAAACCATCTTTCAATCCTTTTCACCATGAAAATGTTCAGATCTATGCAAGATCTTTGTTTATTTATGTGGAAATCGTCCAGATCTAAGTTGTTCTTGATGGATCGAGGCCAAAACATGAAGTTCATAAGAACCCCATGATGACATCATCCTAGAACACCTCAAATCTAGTGATTTCACGGTTAAAAGTTAAGATTCAAAAGATAGAAAGGTGTAGGAGTGCGTGTAGATCAAGAAAGTACAAGATTTAGGTTGGAAATTTACAAGAATTGAGAGAAATCGAGAGAAAGAGCGGCAAGAGCGATCTGAGTCGAGTGAGAGCTGTCACATCAACTGATGTGACACATGAGGTGTATTTATAGGGTTTCGTAAAAAGGAAAGTAAGGAGGGTGGCTGGTCGATCAGGTGGAAACTAGATCGGGTGACAGCCCGATCGGATGGCAATCCGATCGGATGGCCACTCGGTCGGTTGGCTACTCGATCCACGAGTCCGGCGCGATGAGTTTTGTTGTTCCGATTCGAGTGTTGAGCGTTGCGATGCGATTCGAGCGAGCGATGTGATAATATTACCCATCCAATTACTTTTAATCCCAACTACTATATCTAACATACAATCACTATAATTAACTTGCGTTTAGCGTTCTCGATTTGATTTTCGATGTGATAGATTACGATTTCGATTAACACCTCAACATAAACATAACATGCACAAGTAACATATAAATAGCACACACACATAAAACAATATCCAGAACACATAATTCGAGTGGCGAATGCGATAGCGATAAGCTATAAATCGATTAAACATGTGATTAATAGCGGTTAAACCTCGATTATTAACAAGTACTCCACATAATACAACTAATGCAATAACATAAATAGGCTATCTACAAGTCAAAGAAGTCAAAACAGGAGTTGAGCAAGGAGTGACAGATCGCAATTAGCAATCTTGTCTTCCTTTGACTTTGACTTTCGACACACAGGGTGTTACAGCCTCCCCTTCTTAATGGAATTTCGTCTCGAAATTAGGCCGAAGCCGTAACAAACAACTGCGGGTACTTCGCATTCATGTCACTTTCGAGTTCCCAAGTGAACTCTGCGCCTCGTTTGCCTTCCCAGCGAACTTTCACAATGGGAATGCGTGAGCGTCAGAGCTGCTTGGTTTGGCGGTCCATGATTTCTATAGACTTTTCAACGATGTGTAGTGTTTCGTTTATTTGAAGATCCTCGAAGGGTACATATAAATCATACTCAGCCAGGCACTTTCTGAGGTTCGAAACATGGAAAGTTGGGTGGACGTTGTTAAGTTGCTCCGGTAGTTCGAGTCTGTAAGCCACTTTTCCGATCCTTTCCAGAATCTTAAAGGGTCCAACATATCGAGGCGCAAGATTTCCTCTCTTGCCGAATCTGACCACACCCTTCCAAGGTGATACCTTTAGGAGTACATGGTCGCCAACGTCAAATTCGAGGGGCTTGCGTCGTCTATCGGCGTAACTTTTCCGATGACTCTGAGCTTTCAGTAGATTGTCTCGAATTTGGAGGATTTTGTCAGTCGTTTCTTGCAATAGCTCAGGACCGGTTAATTGCGAGTGCCCGATCTCGTGCCATACAATAGGCGATCGACATCTTCTTGCATACAAGGCCTCAAATGGTGCCATTTGAATGCTGGAATGATAACTGTTATTGTATGAGAATTCAACCAAAGGTAAGTATGCGTCCCAATTACCACCGAAATCTATGATACACGAACATAGCATGTCTTCAAGGGTACGAATCGTTCTTTCAGTCTGACCGTCAGTTTGAGGGTGGAAAACGGTACTTAGATTAAGCACAGTACCAAGAGCAGATTGAAGTGTTTCCCAACAACACGAGGTAAACCGAGCATCGCGGTCAGAAATGATGTCGCGAGGGGTCCCATGTCGACAAATGATCTCTTTGGTGTAGATTTGGGTTATTTTTCTACCTTGTACTCTTCCCGTATTGGCAGAAAGTGAGCAGATTTAGTCAAACGGTCAACGACAACTGATGTGCACAAAATGAAACATATAAATTACATCAATTGTGGCATAAAACTAACCATTTTTTAGTAGTAATGATGGAAAAAGTGTGTTTTTGTCTTCCTTATGTATTTTCAGGATTAAATGAGCTCAAATGAACAAAAGAAGCAAAAAGGCAGCTAAATCTGACATAAATACAAGAAAAGGAACAAACGTGGCATGCCCAACCCCCCGACAGCATCTTCCCAGGCAAAAACAAGAGAACAGAAGGCTGAACATGCCCCGTGCTCAGTGAACACGGGGGGCGTGCCCAGGTGTTAGCAGAAAAGACAAAGCTGTAGAAGCTTCTATCAACCACCACGGGGTCGTGCTCAGCGGACACGGGGCCGTGGTCAACTCTAAGATTCGCAGAATCTGGGGAAATCTTGATAGTACGGATATGCTTCTGCACACGGGGGCTTGCCCAGCTGACACGGGGGCGTGGTCAACTAATGCAGACAAACTGCAATTAATGAAGAAAGAGAAAGAGGATGGACACGGGGCCGTGCTCGAGATGCTGTTCAGGCTATAAATAAGGGTGCTTGGCTCATTTGCAAACCATCCCTTGGCACACCACCTCTCTCACACTTCACCCACCACCATCACAACACCATCATCCACCACCATCATCCATCGTCCATCGTAGAGTGTGTGAGTTGTCTCGGGATCCAAGATTGATCGTAAGAGTTCTTGACAATCAAAGGCCATGTTTACCTAAGTCTCTTACATCACTTGGTGAAGACAAGTGTCTAGTGTAATACTTTTTATTTTTAATCTTTTCGCACTTTTTACTTGGTTATGTATTAATGACTTTAATAACTAGTTTCTTATGTTGAAGGTGATTCTTCCTTATCGTTTGTCCGTGGTGTCTTAGCATTATTTTACTGTCTATATAAAATAAAAGATTTTCACCATTCATATCTCCACGGTCTATATGGAGATATGTTGGCTACCTGGTCGGGGGTTAAGGGAACGGTTTCGTAAGAGTCTTGCCTTGTTCAGTGTATAGATCCTGTAAGGACCTGGGTCAAATTTAGTAGGACCTCCTTCAATACCCACCGGTATTGGATGGCGGGGGTCCAAACTCTTTGATCCCCTCATATGTAAGCTACCATTAATACTTTAACCCGGCTACTTAGGACTGTATCCCAGCTGACTCAGACTACTTAGCCGAGGGTAACGTCACCTTCAAAAGAGGGGCCTACCATAATATGCATTAATAACTTAATTAATTATCTTTTAATAATCCAACCCTTTAGGATTTTATCCTTACTGACTCAAACTACTGGGTTGAGGGTAACGTCACCTCCAAAAGAGGGGCCTACTACAATAACTAAGATAATCTCTTAAGAAGTGCAAAAGTGCGGAAATAATCAAAGGTTACACTAAACACGAGTCAGAGCCAAGTGATTCATCTTGTCTATCTGTTTTTATTTTATTTTATTTTTCAGCATTTTAGTCAGTTTTATTTTTCTTAGTTTAAAACCTTTTTCTAACTTTTTGATTTGATTTGACGTTGAGGATAAACCGGTACTAAAAGCTCTTGTGTCATTGGACGACCTCGGTATCTTGCCAACACTATACTACGCTCACGATGGGTGCACTTGCCCAAATGTGTGTTTGGTGTTAGTAAAATGTCGTGTTTTATAAATTTAAAACTTGACTAACATGTAAAAAGGGCTTAAAATATACTTAAACTTATATACACACTTGCACACATCAACAACCCAGATGCTGTCGTGACCTGAGGGTGTTCGTGGGAGCTTCGTTATGAAGTCCATAGCTATACTCTCCCACTTCTACACAGGGATCTCGGGTTGAACGAGTAAGCCAGAGGGTCTTTGGTGCTCAGCCTTGACTTTCGAGCAAGTCAGGCACTTCGAAACATAGAGGGCGATATCTCTCTTCATGCCCGGCCACCAGTACTTGTAGCGCAGGTCCTGGTACAACTTGTCGGCACCGAGATGAATAGAATATCGGGATTTGTGGGCTTCGTCCATCAAAAGCTGTCGAAAGTTGGTCCGTTTAGGGATCCAAATTCGGTCCAGATAATGGAATATCCCATTTGACTTATTCAATAGCTGGGCTCCATCGTTGAGAATCTTTTCCTTCTTCAAAGTGTGTTCATTAAAGCAGGCATGTTGGGCTTCACGGATAAGGGTTTCGAGATCATATTGGGCTTTAAGATTACGGGCGCTGTGAAAATAACTCCGTCTGCTGAGAGCGTCGGCAACGACATTTGCTTTGCCAGGGTGATAACGAATCTCACAGTAATAATCGTTCAGAAGTTCTACCCACCGGCGTTGACGCATATTTAGCTCCTTCTGGTCAAAGATATGTTGTTGGCTCCTATGATCACTGAAGATCGTACACTTAGTACCATAAAGGTAGTGTCGCCAAATCTTTAACGCAAAAAAAAAAAAAAAAAAAAAAAACTGCGCCTAGCTCGAGGTCGTGGGTTGTATAGTTCTTCTCATGGATCTTGAGCTGTCGAGATGCGTAAGCAATAACCTTGTCTCGTTGCATGAGAACACAACCAAGACCAAGGTTCGAGGCATCACAATAGACAATAAAGTCATTGTTTCCGTCGGGTAAAGTAAGAAAAGGAGCATTGCAAAGCATGTGCTTGAGGATTTGAAAGACAGTCTCTTGTCCAGTTCCCCAAACAAAAGGCTTGTCTTTGTGCGTGAGGGCAGTAAGCGGCACATCGATTTTAGAGAATCCTTCGATGAATCGGCGATAATAGCCCCCCCGTCCGAGAAAAGAACGGACTTCAGACGGGTTCTTAGGCGTAACCCAACTTTTAACAGCTTCAATCTTCACGGGATCGACGTGAATACCTTGACTATTAACAATGTGACCGAGGAATTGAACTTCTTCCAGGCAGAATTCACACTTGGAGAGCTTGGCTTAGAGTCGATTCCCCCGGAGTAGCTCGAGAACCAAACGTAGATGTTGCGCGTGTTCGGCTTTCGACTTGGAATAGATCAGGATATCATCGATGAACACGATGACGAAGCGCTCGAGAAAAGGTTTACACACGCGATTCATCAGATCCATAAAAACCAAGGGTGCGTTGGTTAAACTAAAAGGCATAACAATGAACTCGTAGTGGCCATATCGAGTGCGAAAAGCAGTTTTGGGAATATCCTCCTCTTGTATGTGTAACTGGTGGTAGCCTGAGCGTAGATCGATCTTGGAGAAACACGTAGCACCTTGTAGCTGGTCAAACAAATCATCGATGCGAGGCAGAGGGTAACGATTCTTGATTGTCAGCTTATTCAATTCCCGATAGTCGATGCACATCCTGAATGACCCATCCTTCTTTTTGAAGAAAAGGACTGGTGCGCCCCAAGGAGAGGTGCTAGGGCGAATAAAGCCTTTGTCAAGCAATTCCTGGAGCTGACTCGAGAGTTCGCGCATTTCGGACGGAGCGAGTCGATAAGGAGCTCTGGCAACAGGATTTGCTCCATGAATGAGGTCGATGTGAAAGTCGATTTCACGACTTGGAGGTAAGCCTGGGAGATCTTCAGGAAAAACGTTGGGGAATTCATAAACAACAGGAACGTCTTTCACTTCAGTCTTTCTTTTCTTTTCCTTCTCCGCTACTACAATGTTAGCCAAGAAAGCTCTGTATTCCTTGCAGAGATACTTGCTAGCTTGGATACATAACATAAGCTTGAGATCCTTCGAGAGAGTTTCACCATACACACACAATTGATCACCATTAGCGAGCGAGAATCGAATCATTATATCAAAGCAAACAACTTCAGCATGGTTTTCGCGAAGAAAGTCCATGCCTATTATGACATCGAAACTACCGATTTGCATCGGAATAAGATCGATGGGGAAGATGTGATTGTTGATTTCGAGAGTACAATCACGAAGCACAGAGTTGACGGCAACAGTTCTTCCAGTGGCAACTTCAACATTGAACGTCGAAGGGAGATGGGCGCGCTTACGATTAAGAAGCTTTTCGAACTCAAACGATACAAAGCAGTTATCGGCTCTAGTATCAAACAAACACGAAGCATAAATACCATTCACAAGGAACGTACCATTGACCACGTTATTGTCAGCCTGAGCCTGGCGCACATTAATGTTAAAAGTTCGAGCACGAGCAGCTTGTTGCTATTGTTGCTGAGGCTGCTGCTGCTGTTGAGGCTGCTGCTGTGGTTGCTCTTGCTTCATAACCCGATTGGGGCACATGTTTGCGAAGTGGTTGGGATCACCACATGCAAAGCAGACTCTAGCATTGACCGCGGGTACAGGAGCTGCTTGTTGCCCTTGAGGAGTAGGAAGTAGAGCTTGGTGAGCAGTAGCTGGAGCTGGTGCTTGTCGAGGACCTGTACGGCAGTTGGCGGTGAAGTGGTCATACATGTTGCAATGCTCGCAAAATCTGCAGGCTATTCCGACTGGATGATGGTAGGTGCATGTCGGGCAAGCAGGGTGAGGACTAGTATAAGCACGCTTCGCAGGTGGTGCTTGGGTAACTGGTGCTGCAGCTGATCGGTGTTGAGGTTGATGCTGAGTTGGTATAGCTTGAAGCGGGGCAGCAGTGGTTACAACACAGTTCTTATTGCTGGAGTTGCTATTGTTCTTCCTCTTGCGACGAGAGGCTTTTGAAGACTGAGGAGTGGCGGCGGTTTAAGCAGTTGGTGCGGTGGTAGCTTGATGTAGATTCTTGGCGGCTTTATCCCAGAAGCTGGACTTGACTTGCTTGTCGTTTATTTCAGCGGCAAGCAGGTAAGTTTCTTCGATTGTTATGGGCTGTGAAGCTTGCACAAAATCTTCGACACAATCTGGCAGAGCTCGAATATACTTCTTGATTGCCATGTCGGAGGTCTTAACTTGATCAGGACAGATTATGCTAAGCTGCTTGAAGCGAGCGGTTAAAGCAACATTGTCACCCTCCTTCTGCTTGATGTGCCAGAATTCGTCCTCCAACTTTTGGCGCTCTTGGGGAGGGCAGAACTCTTCCAACATGACGTTCTTCAACTCATCCCACGTCAAAACCATAAGCTACATCGTTTCCGCGTTTGTTCCTCTCGGCCGTCCACCAGTCTAAAGCGCGGGACTGGAAGACGTTGGTAGCATTCAGAGTGCGGAGTTCGTCAGGACAACCAAACTGGCGTAGGGTGACCTTGATCGAATCAAATCATTGGAATAAGGCCGTAGGACCATCTTCGCCAGTAAATTCTTTCGGTCCGCTAGCTTTAAACTGCTTAAAGCTAAAAGTAGCTTTAGGAGCATCGGTCCTTGACTCTTCAGAAGATTTTCTCACATTCTCGTACAGTTCACTGATGATTTGAGGAACAACCTTCGCCATTTTCTTAGCAACCATGGCGGCGAGGCGGTTATCTGCTTGCTTTCGAAGAGCAGCTTGAGTAGCGCGAGATCTAGATGACGGCATTATCTGCAACAGACATCGTCACGGGACTCAACACATTTTTTTATTATTCCTAGTATAGTCTAGTGATTACCATAAAGCTTAGGAGCACATCTATTCATATAATCACACAGGCACGTAGGCACATAATCATGTAGAGCACAGAAACACATAGGCACGTAAGGCACAGAAACACATGAGGCAGTCAGAATACAGAAACCTAGCTATATGTTGCACGTATTCGCTATCCTTCACAACGCGTATCGCGATTAATTATAGCGATTGCGAGTATCGAGCAGTGATTGCGAACGATGACCAGCGATTTGTTGACAATGGTGTAGTGTGGGTTGTGCGTGTTGGTCGAAATAAACAGCGAAAATGAATAAACCCCCAAAAATAAAAACGTATAATCACATAAAACACATAAATTCGACAAATATCAGAGTCAGCAGTTGCGGGCTCAGAATCGAAACACATAGAAATCAAGAATAGATTGTCTGCGGCTGTGATAGATGTCGACTATCCAAAGTGGTTCGACTATTCACGCAGACTTTTGGTACACACTTTAACTTTTAGGACTGTGCTCTCGCCTCGAATCTGGGCGAATGGCACGCGTCCTTCCAGTTATAGCGCGACTTCAAGTCGTTGGAGTTCGTCGAGACTTTGGTGAGAGTTTTGTAAAACCATAATAACGACTGGAAAAAGTCATTGAGGTTCGGGTTTCACCCCTGACTTAACAACTTCGTTCCTGTTTTTTGATAAAATAAGGAAGAATTATGCGTCAAAGTATGGATTTCACTCCTGATTCAATGCGAATTCCCCTGTTTATAGATAAAACACGGGTCGAACAAGCGATTTAGTCGAGAGTTTACGGTTTTCACACCTAATCTCGACCTAACCACTCGTTCATTCTTAGAGTGCAGTGATAGTGTAGTGCAGGCGAGAATAGCGAGAAATAGCAAGTAAGCTCATACAAAACCCCTAAGGGTATGCACAAGTCGGTCTGTTGGTACTTAACTATAGACTAGGCCGTTTCTAAGACATCGACTCGGACTAGGTCGAGTCTTGCCTAATTCCCTATAGTTATGGCTCTGATACCAATCTGTCACCCCCCAACCGATGGCGGAATCATCGGGGCGCGACACTGAGCGAAATAGAATGTTCAAAGAAATTCTACAACGACTAAATTACCAAATAGTTTAAATATTATGTCCCATACCATAAGCCATAAGATAATCTAGTTATTACAGACAGAGATATTTTTCAAACAAATAAAACATGTTCCGACAACTCAGGTTTTCAAATAAAATAAATTGTCTTTGTTTCTAGACTCTTTCCTAGCCTCGATTTCACAGCAAGCCAAGCATTTTAACATCTTAAGCACCTGCCACATACGTTAAAGTAAAAGTCAATACACATAGCGTAAAGGTGAGAATACAAGTTTAATAGATATAATAGAGTTCGAAATTCTTTACGCATAACCAGCACGTACAACGTGTGAAATGAAGCACGTAAGTTATCGACATGATCCTATCAATACCAATGACTGCGGGTTGACTGCGCAAGGCAGTTCGTAATACATATTCACCACTGTGAATCAGGTGATTAATTGTCCTTAACAACCCTTGACTGAACAAGTGCTAAGTCTAAACTATAGTACTATCGTTGCTAAGGCAGGTAGACAGCAATCCATGTGTAAATATAACAAACAAGCAATCATTGCGTGACGTATAACATGCAGTAGTGATTGGCGTTAAAGTATTGTGTAGTGTGTTTGATGTGATTTAGAATAAGTAATGTATGTAACACCCAAAAGTGCGTAAAGCAAAAAGGGTTCGAGTATACTCACAGCGATGATGGATTGAAGGGAGCGCTAGAGCGGAATTAGCCTGATTAGAACGATAGCATAAATGATAAGCGACTCGTAAAATGAGGCAAGTGTACCAAGGATCGGATGGCAATCTGAACGGATGGCCAGTCGATAGGGTGGCAATCCATTCGGATGCTCATCCAATCGGATGGCCATTCGATTGGATCGTCACCTCATTTGGTGAGGATGTGTTTGTGTATGATGGTTTGCCTTTTGAAGTTTTCGTTGTAGCATTTTGAATATAGAGAAGTATCTCTACCCTTCAGGTCGGTCGATCGAATGGTCGTTCAATCGGAAAGCAATTCAATTGGCGAGACTTCTTAGTTTGAGAACAAGTTCACAGCAGGACGGTCACTCGATCGGATGGCTATCCGATCGGGTGGCAATCCGTACGTACTGAACATGTGGAAAGTTGTTTAAGTATCTATGTCCCAAATGTCACACGATCGGACGGTCACTCGATCGGATGGCAATCTGATCTGGTGGTAATCCGTTTCAACGTTCAGATCCTTTGAATAGTTTGAAAATAGATTAAGTGTGGAACCAAGTGCAACCCGATTGGATGGTCGGTCGATCGGGTGGCAATCCATCCCATCGATCCGTTCGTCTTGTCACTTGATCCGTTTGAAGTTTTGTAGTGTTTGAACGAGACATTTTGATAACATGCTTGAACACCGAACAGGAATCACCCTATTCTGACCGGTTCACGGTTCGAGTCGGTATTTCATGTTCAATCCTGAAGTCAATATCTCTTGGATAGAATTCAGATCTGGAACTAACACACCACTAAGAATGAGTAGGGGGTCAGAACAAGCTCCGAATCTATCGGTTTTGAGTGCATTGAGTGTAAAAGAGTTGAAAGAAAGCTTGAAAACCATCTTTCAATCCTTTTCACCATGAATATGTTCAGATCTATGCAAGATCTTTGTTTATTTATGTGGAAATCCTCCAGATTTAAGTTGTTCTTGATGGATCGAGGCCAAAACATGAAGTTCATAAGAATCCCATGATGACATCATCCTAGAACACCTCAAATCCAGTGATTTCACGGTTAAAAGTTAAGATTCAAAAGATAGAAAGGTGTAGGAGTGCGTGTAGATCAAGAAAGTACAAGATTTAGGTTGGAAACTTACAAGAATTGAGAGAAATCGATAGAAAGAGCGGCTGGAGCGAACTGAGTCGAGTGAGAGCTGTCACATCAACTGATGTGACATATGAGGGGTATTTATAGGGTTTCCTAAAAAGGAAAGTGAGGAGGGTGGCTGGTCGACGGGTGGCAGTCCGATCGGATGGCAACCCGATCGGGTGGCAGTCCGATCGGGTGGCAACTCGATCGGGTGACAACCCTATCGGATGGCAATCCGATCGGATGGCCACTCGGTCGGTTGGCCACTCGATCCACGAGTCCGGCACAATAAGTTTTGTTGTTCCTACTAGAGTGTTGAGCGTTGCGATGCGATTCGAGCGAGCGATGCGATAGTATTACCCATCAAATTACTTTTAATCCCAACTACTATATCTAACATACAATCACTATAATTAACTTGCGTTTAGCGTTCTCGATTTGATTTGCTATGCGATAGATTGCGATTTCGATTAACACCTCAACATAAACATAACATGCACAAGTAACATATAAATAGCACACACACATAATTTGAGTTGCGAATGCGATAGCGATAAGCGATAAATCGGTTAAACATGCGATTAATAGCGGTTAAACCTCAATTATTAACAAGTACTCCACATAATAAAACTAACGCGATAACATAAATAGGCTATCTACAAGTCAAAGAAGTCAAATCAGGAGTTGAGCAAGGAGTGACAGATCGGAATTAGGAATCTTGTCTTCCTTTGACTTCAATCTTGACTTTGACTTTGACTTTCGAAACACGGGGTGTTACAGTTTGATTGCCAAACAAATGGCCGAGCAAATGGCCCGATTCATACTTGACATTGTTAGCAAGATCCAACCAAACCCTGAATCACCTCATGCCTCTGTCGACTCAAAGGTGGAAACACCTAAGGCACTATTCCTATTTAAACAATTTATGGCCTTTAAACCTCTGGAGTTCACTGGCAAAGATGGTGCCACCGCCTTATTAACCTGGTTCGATGCTATCGAGCTTACTTTCATCCAAAGCGGTTGTCCTGACAACATGCGAACCCTGAACGCTACATGGGTATTCCTTTCGAGAGCTCTCGACTGCTGGACCTCTGAGCGTAATACTAGGGGAAACGATGTAGGCCACACCTTGCCCTGGGTTGAATTAAAGAAACTTATGAGGGATGAATTCTGTCCTCCCCACGAACTTAGGAAACTGGAACACGAGTTCTGGAATCTTAAACAAGACGGGGATGACAACAATGGACTCACCGCTAGCTTCAAACAACTCAGCATCCTTTGCCCTGGTCAGGTCAATTCTCTCGACAAGGCCATTACCAAATACATCCACTGCCTACCCACCTCCATCATGAACCTCGTGGAGTCCGCTTCACCAAAGACTCTTGAGGATACCTACCGTTTGGGCGCTCGCCTAAACAACAACTGCGTCATTCGTAGAGCTTCTGAAAAGTCTCCATCGAAAAACGCACACCAAGCCATCACCGACACCACCCCTGCTGAACCATCCTCCTCCACCAAGAAAAACAAGAACAATAAGCGGAAGGCTTCTAGTCAGAACTGCGCGGTTGTTACTCCGCCAAACCCTAAACCCCTCAACTTAGTTGCCGCTACACCCAATACCGAACCTCCATGCAAAGCTTACAATGGGACTCAGCCCAAGTGTAACAACTACCTGTACCATCATCCCCTAAGCGCTCTATGCCGATTTTGCACTAATTGCAATCGGTATGGACATTTTGCTCCCCAATGTCACAAAGCCACTGACAAACAAAATCAGGCTGTCATAACCCCAGAACCCTGCACCCAATCAAACTCAGCCAAAGGTCACACCTGTTCGTGCCTGCTTCATGTGTGGTGACCTCAACCACCTTGCCAACACATGCAACCAACGCGCCAACAAAAACAACCAGCAGCAGCAGCCAGCTCGAGGCAGAGCATTCGTCATCACTGTCGCTCAGGAGCAAAACGCCAACGATGTTATAACTGGTATGTTTCCTGTCAACCATGTCTATGCTTCTTGTCGATTTGATACTGCCGCAGATAAGAGTTTTATATCTATTGAATTTGAACCTATGCTTAAGTGTAAACACTCTAAGTTACCAAGATCATTCGCTATCGAAGTCGCAACTGGTAAATCTGTCACTATTGACTCCGTTCTTTCTAAGTGTTCTCTAAACCTCAACGATCATACGTTTTCGATTGACCTCATACCTATGCAAATAGGTAGTTTTGATGTCATAGTAGGCATGGACTGGCTTAGGCGAGTTTGTGTTGTAGTTGTTTGTTCCAACAAGTTCATTCTTCTTCCTCTACCCAATGGCGATTCCTTGCACGTCTATGGTCAGAAACCTTCTAAAGTTCTCAATCTTATGTCATGTATTCAAGCAAACAAGTTCTTGCGCAAGGGTGCCTTCGCCTTTCTCGCCCGCATCGTGGAAAAAAAGGATAAGGGCCTGAGCATAAGTGACGTTCTTGTTGTTTGTAACTTTCCCGATGTGTTTCATGATGATCTCCCTGGTCCGCCTCATGCTCGTTCGATTGACTTTTGTATCGATTTAGTTCCTGGCACTATGCATGTCGCTAAGTCTCCTTACCGCTTAGCACCCTCGGAAATGCAAGAGCTATCAAGCCAACTTCAAGAGATTCTTGATAAAGGCTTTATACGCCCTAGCCTTCTCCTTGGGGCGCTCTCATTTTATTCGTCAAAAAGAAAGATGGATCTTTCCGAATGTGTATTGACTATCGTGAGCTCAACAAGCTTACTATCAAAAACCGATATCCTCTTTCTCGAATAGACGATCTCTTTGATCAATTACAAGGCGCAACCTGTTTTTCTAAGATTGATCTTCGTTCTGGCTATCATCAACTTTGAGTCCTCGAAGAAGATATACCCAAAACTGCTTTTCGTACGCGTTATGGTCATTATGAGTTCGTGGTCATGCCCTTTGGTTTGACCAACGCACCTGCAGTTTTCGTGGATTTGATGAACCGTGTGTGCAAAGCTTATTTAGACCGTTTCATGATTTTCTTCATCGACGATATTCTCATATATTCCAAGACTCAAGAAGAGCACGAGCGACACTTGCGTCTTATCCTTCAGCTATTACGTGCTGAAAGTCTTTATGCCAAATTCTCCAAGTGCGAATTTTGGTTAAAAGAAGTTCAATTCCTTGGTTATACCGTCAACGAACTTGGTATTCACATTGACCCTGCAAAGATCGAAGCAATGAAGAACTGGATTGCACCTAAATCTCCATTTGAAATTCGTTCGTTTCTTGGTCTAGCTAGTTACTATCATTGTATCATTTCTAACTTCTCAAAAATTGCCGTTCCTCTTACTTCCTTGACTCAAAAAGATAAACCTTTTGTTTGGTGTACTGAACAAAAGGAGTCTTTCCAAACGCTTAAGGAAATGCTTTGCAATCCTATGCTTCAACTTCCCATTGGTAACGAAGACTTCGTCGTGTATTGCAATGCTTCAAACCAAGGTCTTGGTTGTGTCCTTATGCAATGAGACAAGGTTATCGCTTACGCGTCGAGGTAACTCAAAATACATGAGAAGAACTACACTACGCATGAGCTTGAACTTAGTGCAGTTGTTTTTGCCTTGAAGATATGGCGACACTACTTTTTTGGTACTAAGTATGTGGTCTTCACTGACCATAAGAGCCTTCAGCACATCTTCAACTAAAAGGAACTAAACATGTGTCAACGTCATTGGGTAGAGTTGTTAAATGACTACGACTGCGAAATTCGCTACCATCCATGTAAGGAGAATGTAGTGGCCGACGCACTTAGTCGAAAGACTCATGTCAAGGGTATTCGTTGTCTCCAACTCGTCAGCGATCTTCAAAACGCAATTGTGATGCTCAATATGCGTCCCTTAACATGGGTAACCTCTATAACGAGATGCAATGTGGTGCTGAAGAAAGTCTTGTGTCCAAATCCAATGGTATTCTATATCATCTCAATTGCATCTGGATTCCTAATCGTGATAACCTTCAAGACTTTCTGATGAAGGAGGCACATAAATCGAGGTATTCTATTCATCCTGGTGCTGATAAGATGTACCACCACATGCGTACGTCCTATTGGTGGCCTGGAATGAAGAAAGATATCGCCACCTTCGTTTTGAAATGCCTCACTTGTTCAAAGGTTAAAGCTAAACAACAATGTCCCTCAGGCTTACGCGAACAACCAGAAATTCTAGTCTGGAAATGGGAGAGCATTGCGATGGACTTTATTACTAAGCTTCATCGTACGTCTTCTGGTCATGACAGTATTTAGGTGATCATTGATCGATTGACCAAGTCAGCTCACTGTCTTCCCATTCGTGAAGATTACAAAGTCGAGAAATTGGCTTGTTTCTACACGGATGAAGTCATTTGTCGTCATGCTATCCCCATTGATATCATTTCCGATCGTGATGGTCGCTTTACATCTCATTTTTGGCAAACATTTCAATCCGCTATGGGTACTCTTCTTAACCTTAGCACCGCTTTTCATCCTCAGTGTGACGGTCAAACCGAGCGTACTATCCAAACTATAGACGATAAGCTTCGTTCATGCGTAATTGATTTTGGTGGCCACTAGGATATGAACTTCCCTTTGATCGAATTCTCGTACAATTACAGTTATCACGCGAGTATTCAAATGGCATACTTCGAGGCATTGTAAGGTCATAAGTGTCGTTCGCCTATTTACTGGCACGAGATCGGAAAAGCTCAAATCACCGGTCCCGAGCTCATACAAGAGATGACGGACAAGATTCTATAGGTTCGAGATAACTTGCTGAAAGCCAGAAGCCGATAAAAGAGTTACACTTACAAGCGTCGCAAACCATTAGCATTCTAAGTTGGTGACTTTGTACTTCTCAAGGTATCCCCTTGGAAGGGCGTAGTTCGTTTTGGTAAGAAACGGAAACACGCTCCTTGCTGTATAGGTCCTTTCAAGATTCTTGAAAGGATTGGCAAGGTAGCGTATAGACTGGATCTACCTCAAGAACTCAACAACGTTCATCCTGTGCACCACATTTCAAACTTGAAGAAATGCCTAGCTGAAGAAGGACTTCAAGTTCCACTCGAAGATCTGTAAGTTAACGAAACACTTCACTTCGTTGAGAAACCTGTCGAGATAATGGATCGAGGGGTCAAGCAATTAAGGCGCAGTCGAAATCCTATCGTTAATGGGAAGGAAAACGTGGCGCTGAGTTTACTTGGGAACTCGAAAGTGATATGAAGGAAAAATATCCGCATCTTTTCGTCGTTGCATTATCCTAAATTTCGGGATGAAATTTCCTAAAGGATGGGAGACTGTAACACCTCACGTTTTGTAACTTTCTTTGTTTAGCAAGTCCTTTGTACTTTCTTTTTATGGAAACTTGTAATCCTTTGTATTCGTACTTCATTTCATATGCTGTAATCTGAGACTTAAATCATAATGGAAAACTTTATCTTTTACATACTTGTGTTATGCATTATTCATAAATACTTGGTGCTTATTCATATTACATACACACTTGATGCATAATTTCCATGCAAATTCATACATATTCATACTTGTAATACATACAAAATACATTATTACGCTCTTTTATTCATGCACGACACTTGTACATTGCATTTATACGCTTAAAACCCTTAAAATCAGCTAACATATCAAAATTCATCACTTTGGGCCTTGGGCCAAGTGGTTCCGCACGAACGGACAAAGTCGGTCTGCTCCAAATGGGCTAATCCGCCCTAAGCACATTCGCTATGAGCCCATCCGTAAATAAAGCCCATTTAACCTAAAACTCTAATTTCAGTCTATAGATACAAGGCCTCCCTTTCACTTCCAATCTTCCACTCTCACTTTACTCTCTCGCTTTTTGCTGTTCAAGAATCATAAGAAGCTCACATCAGTCACTTTGAAAGTGAGTATGGGCTAATAACTTCTATTTTCTTCTACTCTTCTTTGTTTTCTACAAACATTTTTAACATGGATTACTCATGAAATCAGTTGGTACATCAGCCTTTGCCTTGGCAGCTGATATTATAACAACCTTCCTAAAACCCCTTAACATAACCCTAAACGTTCTTATTATACCCCGTATATGAGAAACGAGCCTAAAATACCTTAATAATTATAAAAATCAAATAAAAACAAATATATGGGGTTGTCGCGGGCCGCGACCCAGACCCCCTAAGTCTATCGTGGGGCGCGACATAGTGACACTGGGCGACACCCTGGTCAGCCACGTGTCCGGTTATGTGTGGAACCTACCCGCTGACTCGACAAGCCTACAACCGCCTTTATGGCCCTCTCGGGCCGCGACGGAGATGGAGGTGGTCTTCGTGGGGGGTGAGGGACCCCTCGACCAGCCTATAAAAGGGGCCTCAGACCTCGGTTTGCAAACCGCTCGATTTTAAATTCTCTCTCAAATCTCTAGACAATTATAATACTCGGGTATTATACCCCTATAAAGCGAAGCTCTGCCTCATTGTAAGTATTATAACTCCCGATCACATATCAGTTACCCTACCCGATTGATTTAGGGCTCCGTAACGCATGTCAAGGCTCTGCCTGACTCAATCGTTAGAGTATTGTCTCGTGTTACACCCGATTGATCTAGGACTCCGTAATGCATGTCAAGGCTCTGCCTGACTCAGTTATTGGAGTTCTGTCTCGAGTTGTATGGTTAATGTGATTTGGGTTATCTTACTAACACGTGTGCATTGTTTAATTTTAATAGATAATAACCAGGAGAATCACTAGGAAGCTATAGTAGTATCACCAAAGTCAACAAGGTGAGTACATTTTATTTTTTGTAAATATTTTTATAAAAAACCCAATTGTTTACAAATTATAACTAACAGTCATTGAGTCTATGTATTCTACAATTACTGCCGGTATGTTGGGGTTTTGTATACATTATTTGGAATCCGTTACTATTGGACAAAGAGTTAGCCAATAGGTAACATGACACACAAGTCAGGATTGACAGTACTGAATGAGTAACTGTGTAGATATAAAGATTGTAATCGCTCTCAATACTGTGAAATTATAAAAGCTATTTTGATTAAATTCTGATGCACTCGCCAGTATTTCTTGCTGATAAAACCTTTTTGAAATGCATTTCAGGTAACATAATGTGAAGCCAATAGAAGCCAGCTGGTGAGCACTGAAGGCTTAAAGTTGTGGCTATAAAAGTTACCAAATAAAGAAAAGCAGTTAGCCCGGGGCTATATATTCTATTCATCTTTGTACATAAAACATAAAACTGTTTTATAAACATGAGGTAGAAAGTAGTTAAACGACTCGTAATCATGTTTGAAACTTATGTTGTGCGCGCCGTCAGAAACCTGTTAAACCTATTAAGACACGATTTGCCAGCCTTAGGTTTACCCCTACAATTGTATTGTTAAATGAAACTTTGGTTTTATCCCATTTATTATTACAAAAATTTGGTGTTTAAATCTGATAAAAATATTTCCTAACTACGGTCCTGATGTATAAATTCCACTGCCAAAATCAATAAACACCGATACCATCTAACTGGCCCGCGGCTCCCGCTCCCGGGGTGGGGTCGGGGGCTACGACAGATATGAACTCTCAACTAGATTGAGGACTAACCTAATGTGAAGATAATCTATCAAAACCCTTTTTTACAAACTTTCAGATTTAAACGTAACTGAAACCAAGTTCCACCGAGCTCACAAGTTGAGAAAGTAGCCGTGGATTCGTAGTAAGACTGATTTCAGTCGAATAGGGGGTTAGTTCAAGCAAAACTGAACTGATTTCCCTCCAAAACAGTAGATCTGCACGAACCCACAAGTCGACCAGTACGCATGGACAAGTCCATCCGTACGAACCTAGCCTTCTCCATCCGTGCGAACGCACTGTTCAAACAAAGTTTCGACGATTTTCAACGCCAACTGACTTCCAGATTGCTATGCCTAATATGGTTAACTCTGGAACATAGATATTAGTGATTGTAACATGTATACTATTCTGTAACATGACCAACCGATCAGTTTAACTGATTTGTGCTTTGGTGGTCTATAATGAGGTGAAACAACCTCCATGCATGACTTCTATGAGACTTATGTTATTACTAGCCTACTAATATACGTATAGCACAACTAACAAACTAAAAAGAATCATCGAACGTAACTGATTAATAGTTAAAAAGTTCAAAACAGAAAACTGACCGACAACGGTCCGTTTGTACGGATGGCTCATCCGCACGGATGGCCCATCTGCACGGATGGCCCATCCACACGAACAGTGCATCCGTTCGGAGTAGCCTGTTAACGAACTGTTCGTAATTCTGTTTGTATTTTTATTTCGTGTTACTCATTGCTGATAGTCAGAATACATCCTTGTTACTTTACTAATTATCTTCTTAACGTACTATGTACTTCAATTTTGTAACATAATTCCTCCAACTCCAACTCATTCCTTCGTTTTCCTGTAGGGTAATCTCGGCATTCTTGTACTAGTTCCATCGTAACCTCAGCATTCATGTACTACGTTCGTCAACTCCAACCAAATCTACGCTCACAGGAATTCTTTGAAGAATTAAGCAAAACTGTGAGTATACTTGAACCCCCTTTTTCGTTTATCACACTTTGGGGTGTAACATGTTAAACTATTAAACTTACACTCATACGTTTATACTTAAATGCACGAACAATCCTTATACATGCATGCATACGTTATACTTGATTCTTTAATCTGGGTTTGTACGTTTTGTGTTGAACTGTCATTAACTTCGTACGAGCCTAACCTTAACATGTATAGCGCTATAGGATTAACGCACCGCCTGTGAACGTTGGGTTATGTTAAGAGCTTATTG
This sequence comes from Helianthus tuberosus, assembly GCA_030545235.1. Taxonomy (NCBI): domain Eukaryota; kingdom Viridiplantae; phylum Streptophyta; class Magnoliopsida; order Asterales; family Asteraceae; genus Helianthus; species Helianthus tuberosus. The sequence goes on from CM060360.1 coordinate 55,414,954, forward strand.
CATTTAAACTTTGGGTTGACTAGTTTATGCACATGCCAGTTTATAGTTGATCTTGTTTAGCTAGCTTACCATGTGGATTTGTTTAAACTTATTTACTTATGCTATGTATGAAAACCTGTATACTCGCCAATGCGTTTTGTGTGTTGAACTACACTTTTAACGTGTTGCAGGACGATGTTGATGGTATTGAACTATAGTAGTGTTGATGCTTTAGATACACACATAGACATTTAGGTTCTAAATTGTTGTATTAGTTTTGTACTCTGTTTTGCTATAATTGTTCGTTGTATTCAAATATTGTTCTATTTTGAAATTCTATGTATTGTAACATGACAAGTTTTATGCAATGAAATCAGTTTATCTAAATTATTATCACTTTTAGTGTTGTGTTGCAATGAACAATCTCGTTTTCGTCTCACTCCGATGTTTCTGCCATCGGTTGGGGTGTGACATTTAATCCAAAGGAAGTATTTTAGTCTTCCCAAGTCCTTCATTTCGAATTCTATGAACAGCTTCGCCTTTAACTTCTTCATTTCTTCCTCCCCATTTCCTGTAATAATCATGTCGTCAACATATATAATTAAGCAAGCTATAAGTTTACCTCTACGCTTAAGGAACAACGTATGATCAGAGTTGCTCTGTTGAAAGCCATATTCCTTCATTGCTAGAGTAAACCTGCCAAACCATGCCCGAGGAGATTGTTTAAGCCCGTAGAGACTTTTGTTCAACCTACACACTTCTTGGTCTCTGAAATCGTCCGTGAACCTAGGAAAAGGTTCCATATACACTTCTTCTTTTAGCCCCGTGTAGGAAAGCATTTTTGACATCGAATAGGTGAAGAGGCCATTCTTGATTTGCAGCGATGGATAGAAGAACACGGATCGTATCAATTTTCACCACTGGGGAGAAGGTTTCTGAGTAATCAATCCCATACATTTGAGTGTATCCTTTTGCAACTAGACGAGATTTGTACCTTTCAATAGTTCCATCTGGTTTATGTTTAACTCTGAAGACCCAACGACATCCTACAGGTTTCTTTCCTAGAGGAAGAGCACTCTTTTCCCATGTTTCATTCTTCATAAGTGCTCTCATCTCTACATGCATCTTATAGTTATTAGATATATCATCATCTTAAAAATCATCAAAGGTATTATTATTATTATGAAACTCATGAGTTTGTGAAAAAACACAATCCTCAAAGATTTTAGGATCACCTTCAAAGGTTTGAGAGTTTTTTTACCTCAGGTACCAGGCCAGGTGAATCTTGGTTGATGACACTATTTGTTGATTTGTCGGGTTCTTGAGAGGTCAGTGACTCATCTTGGGATTTGTGAACAGCTTCTTGTAAGGATGGAATCCATTTTAGCCAACTTAGGGTGCCAATGTCTTTCTCCCCCTGACCACTGTGTTGGGCTGTATAGAAAAATTTGGTTTCAAGGAAGTCATAGTTCAGGGTGGTGTACATGTGACGTCTATTGGGGCTATAACAACGGTATCCTTTTTGGTTTATACCATACCCTACAAAGACGCACTTTTCAGCACACGGACCGAGCTTCTCTCGATCCGTTTTTGGTATACGGACGAAGGCGGAACATCCAAATACCCGTGGTTTAAGTGTGAGGGTAGGTGGGATTTTGTGAATTTGGATAGAGTTTTAAGGGGAGTTTTAAGATTCAGGGCTTTGGTAGGGAGTCTATTAATAAGATACGTGGTTGTAGCCAGAGCTCCAGGCTGAAGAGATTTAGGGACCCGAGACTCTATTAGAAGGGCTCGAGCTATTTCTAAAAGAATACGATTTTTTTCTTTCAAAACACCCCCCCCCCCTCCATTATCATATCGAAGGATATGGATGTTTGTTTTAAATTTTGTTTGTATCATGGTATAAAAAATAGTGAATTTATCAAAAACATCTGATTTGTTTTTTAGAAAATAAGTCCATGTCATACGAGTGCAATAAAAAATAAAAGAACAAAATATCGAAAATTTTAACCTCCAATAACTTTTGCAGGCCCCCAAACATCAGAATGAATAAGTGAAAAAGGCGAATCAACCTTTGTGTTATTAAATTTATAAGTTTGTTTATGGCTTTTAGCCAAAACACAAGTTCCATAATTTAAAGGTTTATTTGAAGGAAATAATTTCGGAAATAAAAGATGTAAATAACCGCTAGATGTGCGTCCTAGTCTTCAATGCCGAAACCAAGCTTCTTTATCCATAGTCCCGTTTGCAAGCGTCACATTCCCATGTTGAGTCACTTCCTCCACATAGTATAATCCCCGACGTTCAATGTCATGCCCAATGATCACTCCCGTCCTAATATCCTGAAGGATACAAAATTTGGGTGCATCAAGACAGTAAACTTTAATTCTTTTGTAACGTGGCTAATAGATAATAATTTATGTGATAAAGAAAGAACATAGAGACAATTTGAGAGTTTTAAAGTTGGGGATATTTCAATTGTTCCTCCTCCTTTTAGAGGAGCTCCCCCACCATTAGCGGTTTTAATGTAGTTGATCCTAGGTTTCGATTGCGAAATTATATACGAAAAATCAAATATCATAGTATAATTCCAGGAGGCTATTTGCAGGAGGACTTTTCCGGTAACCACGTTACGCCGCCAGGAATTCAGTCGAACGTGGAAGAAGCTGTAAAGGTGCATGCTGAAAAGGAAACGGTAGAGGCAGCCGACGTTGTGGGGAATCAAAATGTCTATCCAGATACCAATGTAGAAAAGGTTGCTTTTGGTTCAGATTCCAACATGGGGACCAAGCCGCCTAATCAGTTGGGTGGGGCCCTAGATACAAGTGCAGGGAATGTTTCTAGTAGGAAAGGGGTTTTTTATTTCAGCTCAGATAATCAAGTGTTGAGGCCCAAAAAGAGAGTGGCTTTAATAAGGCCCAGGAACAAGGCCCAGTCCCAACATGGACTCTCCACACCTATCTCAGGAGAAAGACCTTCTAAACGGGCTAGAGATGATGGTTTGTTTAATTTTGACCTCAATTTGGCAGCCGGTGACAACACCTTTAATAATATCCAGGATGTGGATAAGGCCACGTCTTTCCAGAAAGGTACGAAACCTATCAATTCTTGTGTAGAAGGCACAGAGAAGTTACACTTGGAAATAGAGGAGACGGTAGAGGTGGCCGATACCTTCGATAAACAGAATGATGAGGAGGTTGAGGCAACGATCAAAATTGGCAATCTGTTGGGTGTGGATCTGGCTAATCACGACACACTTGTCAGAGAGGCGATAATCGGTGAAGGTATGAATGTGGTTAATAAATGAATATTCTTTCGCTTAATGTCAGGGGCATTTTCGGGGGTGCAAAAGGAAGTTGGGTTAAAGAGTTGAGATTAGCTAATAGTATTGGGCCTGTTGCGTTACAAGAAACTAAGGTCAATTCTGTGTCGAAAGCAGGTTTAATCAGTTTTTGGGGTAATAACAACTTTGACTTTGCGGTTGAGGCATCAGTTGGGTTATCAGGGGGTTTAATATGGTTATGGGACCCTAAAATTCTAAAGGTTGAAGCGGTCATTAATAACAGATGTTTTCTGGTTATTAAAGGAACGTTGGTGGGTAGGGGTTCTGTGGTTAACCTTGTCAACGTTTATGCTCCTCAAAGTGTTGCGGCCAAAAAACAATTATGGGGAGAGCTCACTAACTTACTCAGCTCTTCTGATGGTCAGTGGGTAGTGGCTGGGGATTTTAACGCTGTTCGGTATCCTGATGAACAGAAAAACTCAGCTTTCAAAGCGGCCTGTGCAGAAAATTTCAATAGCTTCATTTTTTAAAACGGTTTGCTTGAGTATACGATGCAGGGGCGAAATTTCACGTGTATTAGGGACAACGGCAGGAAATTGAGTAAGTTGGACAGATTCTTAGTGTCTTCGGAATTTTTTAACTTGTGGCCGTCTGCTTGCGTTAGAGTCCTTCCCGCTAAGTTCTCTGATCACTGTCCTATCATTCCGGAGGTTGTCGATCTTCGTTTTGGTCCGAAGCCATTCCGGGTGTTTAGTTCTTGGATCGGACAGGTGGGTTTTGACGAAGTGGTTAAAGAAGCGTCAGATAGCTTTACCCCTTTTTCTCCCCCAGATGAAAGTCTTTCAGCTAAATTTGCTCTCATCAGGTCTCGTCTAAAGATGTGGAGGGATGAGTTTTTGTCCAAAGAAAAAGAAAGTGAAAACCTTGTGCTTGCGGATTTGGAAGTTCTGGAAAAAGAAATAGAATTGAGAGATTTATCGGAGGAAGAGGAATGGGTTATGGCGGAGAATAAAAAAATTATTAGAGAAGCCGAATTCAGAGAGTGTTCAGACATTAAACAAAGAGCTCGTGCTAAGTGGGTTTTGGAGGGTGATGAGAATTCGAAGTTCTTTCATGCTTTGGTAAATAGTAGGAAAGCTGCTAATGCTATACATGGTCTAAACATTAATGGTGAGTGGGTCTCTAAGCCAGAGGTTATAAAGAAGCAGATTCTTTCGTTTTTTCGAAACAAATTCAAAGATCCGAATCCGAATAGACCAAAGTTGGTATGCAATAATATCAAAAAATTATCGGAGGCTGAAAGCAATCTTTTAATCAAGCCTTTCTCGGAGGAAGAAATCAAGGCTGCTGTTTTTTATTGTGGGGATGACAAATCCCCGGGTCCGGACGGGATGAACTTCAGATTCATTAAGCACTTTTGGGAATTATTTAAAGAAGATTTTGCTAAAGTATTTGACTGGTTTCATTCGCATGGTGACATTACCTTAGGAAGTGGGTCGTCTTTTATTGCCCTCGTTCCTAATATTACCGACCCGGTTACGCTTAAAAACTATAGGCCCATCAACCTTGTTGGTATGATTAGCAAGGTGATTTCTAAAGTTCTCACGAACCGCATGAGATTGGTGTTGGATGGGGTCATTTCGGAGTCCCAATCGGCTTTTCTGAGAGGTAGGTATATTCTGGACGGTCCTCTCATAGTCAATGAGATTATCTCTTGGATTAAAAGGAAGAAATCCAAAGCCTTTATACTCAAACTGGATTTTGACAAAGCATATGATAATGTTAATTGGAAATTCGTGGTGGACGTGCTACATCAAATGGGCTTTCATGAGACTTGGTGCAAGTGGATATGGGGCATTTTAAAGTCAGCTAATTCTTCGGTATTGGTTAATGGCTCGCCGACTTTCACGTTCAAATGTGAAAAAGGGATGAGACAAGGGGATCCGCTCTCTCCGTTCCTTTTTTGGTCGTGATGGAAGCCCTTTCGTGCATGATCGAGAAGGCGAAGGAAGAGGATGTGATTAGAGGCATTAAGATATCTAATAACGGTCCGTGTATCTCTCATCTCTTTTATGCGGACGACGCCATCATGATGGGTGATTGGTCCAGGAATGAAGTGGTGAACGTTGTTAGAATTCTTCAGTGTTTTTTCTTAAGTTCGGGATTGAAAATTAATATCGACAAGTCCAATTTATATGGGCTAGGAGTGGGAGTGGAAGAAGTTGGAGAATTAGCTAGTATTGTGGGTTGCAAACCGGAGTGTCCGCCCTTCATCTACCTCGGGCTCAAGGTCGGAGCGAATATGAACCGGATCTCTAATTGGCAACCGGTGTGTGACATTTTCCGTGCTCGGCTAGCCAAATGGAAATCTCAACTTCTCTCTATTGGTGGTAGGGTGGTTCTCATCAAATCGGTTATGGAAAGTCTACCAACGTATTACTTTTCACTTTATAAAGCTCCAAAGAAAGTGATCGCGTCTTTAGAGTCTATGATAAAAAAATTTCTTGTGGGGAGGTAATTTAGAAGAAAGAAAGATGCATTGGGTCGCGTGGAAGAAGGTTACTCGGCACAAGAAAAATGAAGGTTTGGGCTTGAATAATTTAAACGTGATCAATACGGCTTTGTTATCCAAATGGGGATGGAGGTACAAGGTTGAGAAGAATAATCTTTGGAAAAAAGTCGTCGATTCCATTCATTCGAGTCGGAAGGGGTGGGAGTGCATCCCTTTTAAAAACTCGTGCTCCGGTGTTTGGCTTAACATAGCGAAAAACTTCATCAAAACGAAGGTAGGGGAGGCCGTTAAGAAGCTTTTTGAGAGGCACGGTGGGTAATGGAGAGGATATAAACTTCTGGTTAGATCCTTGGTTGTCTAACGACTCTCTTAAAAATTTATATCCTGAATTATTCAGCTTGGAGGTCAAAAAGAAATGCAGTGTGGCCGACAGAATCAAGCTTATTGATAACATGATTCAGCTTCAATGGAGCTGGAGTTCTGAGATCGCAGCAGCAGGTCAAGTCTCGTGCCTTTCGCAGCTGCAATCGGACCTTGCGGGGGTCACGGTTTCGGTTTACTCGGATCAGTGGAGGTGGAGAGCAGAACCGACAGGTACATTTTCTGTTAAATCAGTCAAACGATTGTTGAAAGAGGACGAGGCCCAAGGAAGCTCGTTCGTTTTGAGTTGGTGCAAATGGGTTCCCGCTAAGGTTAACATACACGCGTGGAGAATGGAGATGGATAAAGTTCCGACCGCTGAAGCTTTAACAAGGAGAAACATCGGTATCGCCACTTCCGTATGTCCGATGTGTAACTCGGAAGAAGAAACTGTTGATCATGTGTTTAACACGTGCATGATTGCTGCAAACGTATGGAACGGAGTTAGTGTTTGGTGTAAGATCCCTAACATCTTCGCCTTTTATCTCAAAGACCTTTTATCGATCTTCAAAGACCTTGAGGTTTCGGAGAAGAAAAAGGAAGCGGTCCAAGGCATTATTTTGATTGGATGTTGGAGCTTGTGGCGAGCTAGGAACAACGTTAAGTTTTCCAATACTCCGGTTAGAATAGAGAAGATTTTGAGTGAGATTAAGGCATTAGGTTATTTATGGTTTTCATATAGATCGAAACATAGAGGTTTGGAGTGGAGGGACTGGTTATCGTTTGTAAATATGTAATTGGTTTGTGTTGTTTTGCCGGCCCGGCTTGGGTCGGTGGTTGTGTTAATGATAGTTACCTTTAAAAAAAAAATAGTATCGGTAGCACCACAATCAAATATCCCCGAGCTATCTAATTTCCCATAATTTTGGGCAATATTAACTTGTCCAAGGTTTTTGTTGGTCCTCTTAGATCCCCCTTACTTTTATGTTGGTAAGAAAATAGGCTGAGAATGATTAGTTTTACAAAAAACCTTTAGTTGGTGGGTTTTTTACAAAAAAATGGCCAGTATCATAATATTCGGATCCTATGAGGGGGGTTTGTATAACTTTAAATATATCATAATTAAAACACTTAAAGTCCATAAAAAAGGATAAGAAGAGTCTGAGAGAAAATCCCACGACCCGGTACCTCCTTCTTCTTTCTCAGAGCCGCCGTAGGCGGTGGTGACGCCTCCGAAGCCGCCATTAATATGCTCGCTGCCGCCTCATTTGCTTGTTTCTTCTGCGAATCCAATGGCGGCATCAGCTTCCCCCCCCCCCCCCCCCCTCCTTTGCTCCTTTTTTATGGTCGTCGGCCCACCATTCCGGATAATATAGTTTTTCACATGAAACTATATTAATTAAACATAGCCATACAAGCACAAAAGGTGATAGATGAAGAGATAATTAAGAAAGATAAAGAAAAGGTGTTCACACAAGAACTAGACGATCAATATTTTTCGCATGAGAATGATTATTTAGAAACCTACTTTCAAACCTTGTCACTCTTAACCACAACACGCGGGGTAGATTGGAAAGACATGATCATAAACGCTCTAGAGTTTCAATCACTTAATCACTATATGGCACTATTAGATCTCTTAGAAGGAATTGAGTTTGCACAAGAGGGGATGAGAAATGAGGGAAAAGGGAAGAAAATTTGTACGTATATTTATCCTCTCAAATCGGAGAGATTAGGAGATAAAATCTTTTCAATTACTAAATTACCCTCATAACATATTTTAGGTTAATTAAAATGTTTTATGTTTAAATGGTATAATGGTAAAATTGTTGTTTTCTTTTTTCTTCCAACTTGGGAACACATAAAATGTTTGATTTCTTCTCTTTTCCTTTACTTTTCATTAAAATCGGAAACACGAAAAAAATCACATATTTTCTTCCTTTTTTTCTCTTAATCCATTTTCCTTCCCCTTGGGAACACATAAAATTTTGATAAAACTGGTTTTTATTTTAATACTTGGTGAGGCAAGATCTATACCCCCTATATTAGAGGAGGCGGGGTCGAGAGTTATATTTCCGTGATGGTGCAATTCAACGCGTGATGGAATAACTTTCCCCACCCCCACCGGTTGTTGATAACGCGTGATGGTGTTAATTTTGTGAGGGTAATTGTTGGTTGGTGGAAATTTTTGGGTGTGGTGGTGAGTGATGATCATTGCCACCAAAAAAAGATTGTGAGTGATAGAAAAATGGTTGATGACATGGCGGAACTTGATTGGGTGCTTGTGAGTGATGGAATTCTATTACTAGTGACCACCCCACCCCCTTAAAAGATGGATGAAACATCGAATAATGGACCTATATTTGACTGTTAGGAAAGGAGGGCATTTGCAGGTTATAGAAAACAATATGTGGGTCCTTATTACCAAAGATCTCGGATTAGATTCACATGACAATTACATCATAAGATTGATATATGCAACCAACGGTTGTGTCGTTTTGTTTTTTTGCGTGAATAACCGTCATCTATGCGTATATATTTGATGATCATTCCATTTGATCATCACCAAGGATAATATTCCTATTACAATTCCTATTTGTATATCCTTTTGATAATTTCTGTGATTCACATACTTCAATACACTCACACTATATCAATCCTAAATCTGATTCAAAGTCTACATTTGGTTGTCTCGTGGCTCATTGTCAAAATTAGAGTCACCAAACAAATCAGTTAGTTTGCAATCTACCCCTGAACAATCTAAATTAGGCAAGTCAAAGTCAAAAGAATACTTCCTCAAATGGAGATACATCAAAAGTCAATATTGTTGCCATGAAAAGTTGGTTTAATGGTTAGCCACTTGGTTTCTCTTCTCCAGGTCCCAAGTTTAACTCCCACTAGCATCACTTTGAAGGATATTGGTAGTAGGCCTTCGAGCGGGCGAGTTTTCCCCGAAACTAGTGGCTTGGTGGCTCGGATATGCATCCAACTCTGACCGTTATAGAGGAGGAAATGCATTTGCTCGATTAAGGACATCCTAGGATGCTTATCCGATAATTTAGTTGGCCGTTCAAAAAACGTCAATAGCCCTGCGATTAAAGCTTCCATGGCAAACCCTAAAACTTGTTACACACCGATAGATCCCAACACTTCTCCATAACTTCATCCAGCCTTCCTTTAACATGATCCAATGTGCTGAATGCCTGAATCTCTTTGAGCTTGATTTTGGTGATAAAGACTATACATTAATAAAAGACTGGTAATATAAAAGGTAGGAAAAAATGGTCGCAAAAGTCGCTAGACGCTTCCTAGTCGGAGTCGGGTGTACTCGGGAAGTACTCGGCCTAGGCGGAGAGTACTCAGGGAGTAATTGGCCTAGAGGAAGAGTACTCGTGCCTCGGCAACCTACCTTGTAGCGAGTACTCGGCCTCCGAGACCTTGTTTTACAACCATGGGAAAAATATACCGGTGTTTGAGTATTTAAATCAAAAGTATGATAATTATGAGCTTTGAAATTTTCAATAGCCGACAATTTAGGGTAATGAACCTTTTATTTTACCCTATTTTTATATCATAATTACATAGAATATTTATATCAAAATAATAGATGCGAAGAAGTTTCAAAATTCTCACTAGCCACCATTAATTTTGATTATAAAACCGGGTAGAGCTCAGCATCCTCGAGATCCCAAATATTAATCAAGATTCGAAACTCTAGCTAACTGGTTACATGATCTGCTAAAGGTACAAACATTCTATGCATGAGAACATACACTTTGGTTAACGCAAATGAATATATGAAGCATGATTAAGAACAATTTCAAGCATAATGCATGCATAAATAAAAGGATATGTAGATGTGTTTAACCTTGTCATGGGAGGCTTTGATGGTGTGCGGGGAGGACCTCCGCATAAGGTCCGCGATTTCGAGGGGCATGCGATTTAAAAAAAAATTCGATACGTATATTTTATTTTTTCTAAATAGTAAACACATACCACTTCCAATATAGGCCCATCTACAAATCATTTTTTATGGTTTAGAATTTAGCTCATTTGGAATTAGGTATACTAATTTGATTTTTTTTTAAATAATAACAAAACATAACGGAAAGACACATTTTTCAAGCTCGAACAGGGTATGTGAATTCTCAGAAACACCTCTGAACCTTGTAAACCCTAATTCATACAAGCATGTGTTTTACTTAGGGTGGGTTCAGACCCATACCTGCATATACATGTATATACATAATGACTATATCCATATATAGAAAACTATTAATTTGATTTTTGTAAAAGGAAAGAGATAAATAAAAATAAGTTAAAGAGGGCTATATGATGGATGGGGAAGGGAGCTCCCTTCAGTCCAAATGCAAGAAGCTTGAGATCCAATTTGTCTCCTGCTTCATTCACTCATTTACTAGGTAACACAACATTTTGTTACATAGTATTTGGATGAATGAGTCAGCAGCTAATTGAAATCTTACAGCAGCTCATGGTTGAACATAAGAAACCTCCATTCTTCATTCATTATCACACAACAAAAACTAATGTAAGTTTGAGATCGAACTTCATAATATCTAAAAGAGAGAGATTAGAATGACAAGAGCTGAAAGGATATGGGGATTATTTATAGTGATCGACCCACCGAGATATGTAGCAGTTGGGAATAAGTTTTAATCTAATATAACATTTTGACTATTTAGGCAATGTTACCACTACAAGAAAACGGGGCAATAGAGGCGACGGCTGTCAGATGATAAACTAGTGTTATGCCTCACTTGTTTTGCTGGGCGGTAAGCAAAATATATCTCAGTTTGAAAACATGTATGTATGTGTTTCGGTTACTTAAACATACTACTAATAACACAATCTCAATAAAAATTACATTGAGACGTTGGTAAAAATACGCTCGTCATAGAGTAACTTTATTAAAGTCCAGGAGTGATAGCGTTTGTCCACCAATAGCAAACGGTTGCTATTCCCACGGGTTGGTTCGCTACAGTAGCAATGAGAAAAGGCTAAAGGATGAAATACTAAAAAAAATAAAAACAGAGCGACTAAACATGTACAAAGCCAAAGTTAAAACAGAGGCACTAAACTTGCATATGAACAAAGCTAATCAATAAAAGGAAGTTTTTTTTAAACAAAGGAGCTAAACACGTATGTTATCAAAGTTGAAGGATTAAATGCAAGATACAAAAAGCCACGATCAATCATAAAAATGAATAGAAGTAGAAGGATTAAATGTACACTACTAAACTTATAGCAGAGTGACTAAACGTTTATGTAAACAAAGTTAACCAATAAAAGGAAAACTTTTTTTTAAAACAGAGGGGCTAAACGCGTATTTTAGTAAAGTTGAAGATTCGAAAATAAAATACAAAAAGTCACGACTAATGAGGGGGTGTCAGACAGCTGTCGGACCCTATTTTCTCTCATGGTAAATGTATTATTAGTAAATAAATAAATAGTAAATTGGTTATAATAATTAATTTGTTTCCGAAATTATATTTTTTTTTGAACGGCGATATTTCTACAACAGGCGATAGAGATCGCACCTACCCTATAACTCGGGTAGGCCCCTCCGCCCCACTCCGGCATCCAAGGCTATGTTGTCTTAACCGGGCCCACGCTTGGTGCGTCAGAGTTTGGCTAAGGCGTTCCCCGAGAAAATTTCCAGCCCACTGCCCACCCGATTAACCGGGAGCGTGTAGTTGCACCCTCCACAAGAGTCGGGGACTCTCTGGAGTAAATGCACTGTAATAGAAAACTCGGGGTGGCTCCCGGGTTTCGAACCAACTGGCCCTCCACCCGTTCATTGCCATTCCCCCAAATGTGATGGGAGTGGGGATCGAACTTGGCCATCCTAGGAAAACCAAATCCTTTCCACCACTCCACCAGTGGAGGATTATATATTCTCAAAAACGATATCTATATATATTATATGTTTAGTAAATAATTATTATGATATTGGTCTCATTATTTGCTCCACTAAAAAACTAATTTAAAAACATATTAAATAGCCGATGACCTCTACCTCAAGTGGTAGAAGGATTTGAGTTATTCTTTTAAGACTCAAGTTAAATTCTCATTTGGTAAACCTGGGTTCGATCCTTGACCCAAACGGGTTTTACCGGTAATTTTACCGTCGTGTCTACGGGTGGATGGGTTACCGGGTTAACGTTTTCCTCGAAATTGGTGGTAGATGACTCGGGATACTCTTAGAGTACTACATTTGTTCAATGAGTGCCCCAAGAATGCTCAAAATTAATTTGTTGGCCGTTCAAAAAGGATTGATTTGTTGGCCGTTCAGAAAAAATATATATTAAACACTGAGAGAAATTATTAAACCATTAAATAAACATTAATTATAATTGATGTATTGATCAATTATGACACCCACCCCTCATTTAGTCATTTATCTTACCAAACTCCTGTATGGATTAAACTCATCATTTAAAAAGTAAACTATCATCGTTTAAAAAGCCAAAGTTTTATTTAACAACTTGCTAAGGCTATAGGGTGTGGTCATAACCCTCATGACCACCATGACTCTTTACGCCAGTGTCATGTCACCCACCTCTAATTTACCATCCAAAACTACTATCCTAAGGGTATGGTCATGACTCAATTAAACCACTATCACTTATTTATTTTAATATGGCAAATTAATGTGAACTTCTTTATTTGATTACTTGAGAAACTTTTAAAACATAAATTTCTTTACACAAAGTATATATAAGTTTCACTACTACAAAACAGAGTTTTAGACGGTGTGATATGGGTTTTAAGACGGTGTTTTCAACACCGTCTTAAACTACACCGGTTTAAAATCAAGTCTTATTAGACGGTGTTCAATTTGAACACCGGCTTAAACTTGATGAACACCGTCTTTTTATATTATGATATAAATCGACGTTGTTATCCTGTCGTCGCAATCGTCACTATTTCCCCGTCGTCGCTGATGCTTAAAAAACTTTTTTTTTCTTGTTTTTTCAATACAGACCTGCCAATTTCCGGTTCACGACACACAAAAACTAAATAAACATAAACTAATAAGCATAAACGTAAGCATAAATGGTTGCCTTTAAAAAAAACATAAGCATAAACGTCACAAACGTCACAATCCGGGTTCGTTTTAAGTCACAATTCACAAACACGTCATAAAACTACCTAACATATAAAATGTAATAATTGTACGTCATATCCGAATTCCCAACACAAAGCTCTTTCAATTTCTTGCATCGGCTTGGCATGTGAAATGGCTTTGCTGTATTTAGGAGACAGGTTAGTAAACATTTAAAAGACTTTTAGTGTTAAGATGTTGTGTAATATATGTATCCAAAATGAAAGACCGTAGTGTAAACATGCAAAAAAAATATGACGTTACATTTATGAAAGAGAATGTAGCTTAATATTTGTTTATCAGGTAAATCTAATATTATACCATAGTATTGATTAACTGAGATTACCTTCACCATCATATACATAGATTTTTGGATGGTCTCCAAGTTCTTTCCGCACGAAATTAGCAACCTGATGATATATATATAGTGCATAACATAAGAACACAATAATAAATGAATATTTCACGTGCAAAAATTCATGATCTGTAGAAACAGTTATTGAGCTATAGATATGCTCTAATGGCATAGTAGTAACTAGTATAATACCTTATCGGGAGTCCTCCTTGAGAAAGAAATTCTTACACTTCCACAGCTATCAAGAACGCCACGCAAATAGTTTGTTAACTGCTTTGAAAGATCTGTACCGTATTTACAATGACCTGTAGAAAACCCCATTACACATAATTACAGTTACTAAGCAGCACAAGAATGTAAAAATTTCACTAGTTAATGAGGAAAATACAAGTATTCAAACTCAAGACCATACTAACAAGTAATAACAGCAGAGCTGTTTAATAAAATAATGTGGACCGAGCTGGTATTTCTAGCAGACTCAAAACCAATGCAATATAGAGAAATAACCAAAATGACCAAAAGCTTTTATTAAATGCATTTAGAGATACAAAATATATATACTTGTAGGGGCCCCCAATGTTAACCACGATTAAGGGTTTGGGCAAAGGTGCAAACTCATCATGCCAGGCAATAGTTGCACTACGAAATGCAGCAAAATCAACTTGATGCAAAGCTCCCACAGTAACAACCTGATAAAGCATGCATTATGAGACCAAAGCCTCTTATAGAAATACGAAAGATCAACCTAATTTACGAATTTATAGAGGTAGCCATTTCAACCTTTTTATTCATTAACGAGCTCGGGTTGTATTTATCTCAAATTGGCCAAATCACAAAAACTTAGCAACAGGGTTGACTGGGTAAACCTGTACCAAAATGACCCATTTCAACCTGATAAATTTGACCTATGACCCAACCCAACCTACCAATCTTGCCACCTCTACAATCTGTGATTAAGATACACACCATGTTGTTGCTAGGAGGCTCGTTGGGAGTTATATACTTGCGGAAAAGCCTAGGAACCTGCTCTTGTGCGTGAGCTGTCAGAGCATAATAATCATGTTGAGGAGCAACCACCAAGTCAAACCTATTCAATTGTGTTCGTGGATGTTGAATCTGAAACCAATTTTCCAAAAGAATAAAATCAGACGTAATTATACAAACATCATGCAAAGAGTCATTAATTGATGAATAAGACCTGAATATTCTTTAACCAGACACACTAATGTTAATTGCCGGTGTATAACAAAGATAATAAATGCGTTTATTGGACTGACTTATGGAAGGAAACAGAGAAAAAAGTTAGAACCAACCTGAACAACAAACACATTTTCAGATGCTAGTTTTTTTATGGAGCTTGCAATCAATATGGTATCTCTGAACATACAAAAGTTAAGTTACCATGAGCCATAGAAAACTGAACATGCAATATTTGTGAGATTCCTATTTATCGTACCACAACTGAACCAAATAGTGGTTTGCAATGACTCCATTCAGTTATTACCAATTTGAGCATAAACAGGTTTCAAATTAATATTAACAAACTTACATAGAAATAAAAGTAATTCAAACAAAACAACTTACTTCTCAGCAGTTCCCTTCACCAATTTTACTATTGACTTCACATCAGCTTCAAGTACAGATGATAAACCTACACTGCCACCATTTTCTCCGGTTAAAGATTGAACTCTACTTCCTCTGCTGGTAAATAACTAACCAAAGTCAAACCCAGACCCAATCAATCCACCATTTCAACCCTACCCTCTCATAATCTTGACATCCCCCCTCTCATGCCCTGTCCCCAAACTGATATACCCATTTTATACATAAAAGTTTGTTCAAAAAGTTATCCCCAACACCAAATTCATTCTCAACACACAATTCACACCTAAGCTTACAGTTCTGAAACACCCAATTCATCCTCAACACACAATTTTGTTTCAAGACTAAAGTGGAAGAGGAAATTGCCTGTGGTCAGGTGTTTCAGAAGGTCGTGCGGAGGTGCTGAAGGTGCTCTGGCGAGGTGGGGCGGTGACAAACGTCGACGTCAATCTAGGGTTTGGGGAAGGCATTGGTTTGTGATTTGGGAGGGAATGAGGAAGTGTTAGCCCGCCCAAAGATTTTGATAACTTTTTTATCGGTGTATGACATTTATAAGACAGTGTTGAAGACAACACCGTCTAAAGGTTGCATAAAATAGTATAAGACGGTGTTTAAGCATTAGACGGGTTTTTTTTAATTTTCTTAAATATTTAAAAAAAAAACAGCACAATGGTCATATGGATACTGATTTTAAGACGGTGTTATTGCTTTAACACCGTCTAAAATAAAACTTCAACACCGTCTAATACTCCATTTTGTAGTAGTGAATTTAGTCTCTACGGTTTTAGAACAAATTTAGATTGATATGTCGTGTTTTTATAATTTAACAAAATATGTCTTGTATTATAAGTTAAACATATAATAACGTTCTCTTCCACACTACATATATACAAACACTACTTACTATAAAATGGGTTTCTTTCTACGAAAAGTTTCCACAAATTTCCCATAATTCAATATTTACAACACTTTTGCTACGAATTCCGACAAAAGTAAAAAATTAAAAACCTAAAATTTTCCACAATTTTCTGACAACATAGCAGGAAAATACTAGTTTGTCATAATTGTATCACAAGCTTAAAGATGTTTCTAAAACCTTTGCGACAACAATATATGTTTTTATTAATTTTTCTTTCATATTTGTTAATATAAGTAAATTAACAATTTTAAAAATAAAAAATTAAATATCCATAGCATATGTTATGTTTATATTATTTTTTTAACAGCAACTTTGTATCACTAACGAACCACTGGAAACCCCCTTGTGGGAATCAAACCTAAGACCTAATGGTACTTAAGACTTATCTCACCTCTAAGATGTCACTAAGTTATAATGTCATAGGTGTGTTTATATTAATTGTTATTTATTACTATATTATTAGTTAATAAAAGTAAGATGATAATTTTAAAACATAAAAAATAAAAATCCGTTGTAAGCGATAATTTGTGGCAAAATGTTATGTTTTTAACAATTGTTATTTTTTATTACTTAAAAAGATGAATTATTATTTTAACATTTTAAATTAAATATCCGCCTCAAATTTGTCGTAAATTGCGATAGATTTGTGACAAAATATCATGTTTTTATTAATTGTTATTAACGATTCGTTAACAAATGTGCCTTAATAATTTTAAAAATTAAACTAGATATCCGTTGCAAATTGTACCAAATTGAGATAGATTAGTGACAAAAGGTTATTATGTTTTTAATAATTGTTTTTATTAATAAAAGTAAGTTATTAATTTTAAAAAATAAAAATAAATATCTGTTGCAAATTGCGATAAATGTAATGTAATGCTTTTGCTAATTGTTATTTTTTACTAGTTAACGAAAATAAGTTAAATTATGTATGTGCATGTATGTGTATGTATACGTATATGTAAATATATGTAAATGAAGGTGTGTTTGTATATGTATAAGTTTTATTATTTGTATATGCATTACATTTATGTGGATGTGTGTATGTGTATATATATGTGTGTATGTATGCATGTATATGTAGAAATTTTTTATTTGTATATGTATCTATAAATATAAATGAGATGGATTTGGGCCATGTGTCATTGAATGGTGGAGTAATTTGATGATGTGGCAACCTGTGGTGAAGGTGATTTGTAAGTTTAGGAGGGAATTGATAATAGAATTCTAAATTCACTATTTTATCACAAATGGACGCGGGATCCGTATGGTTTCGGGTCGGGTTATTGGTTTCTAAATACACTGTTTGATGCTATTCGGAGCATATAAGTTAGGTCAATTATTGTGAGCTAAATCATACCTACCGAAATCTCCCTTTTCTCTCTTCTCTTTCTTCTACAATCGTTCATCATCTCACCGGATTTACAAGATTTTATCAACATCAAAGGTAAATATACCAAATCGGAGCTAAATCTGCGTTATTTATGTTATTCGATTCTATATAAAGTTGATTTTATAAACATTGTTTCTAATGCTATTAACTTCTTCTTTGTTCTGATTTCTGTAGATCCGACCATAAAAATTGAAGGTATGTTGTTTTAGTTTGTTGTTTATCTACTATTCATCTTTAATCTAAGCGATTGAAATTTTTTAATTTTTTTTTTTTTTTTGCAAACAAAATCAAGATCGGAGGTTTTGTTATCATCATCTACCTTCTCTGATTTATGTAGTGTATATCAACGTTAATCATGTGAATCCCTAACTATGTGATAATGATGTGTGTAAAATGCAACATATAAATTACATCAAATGAGGCACAAAACTAACCCTTTTTAAGTACTAATGTTGGAAAAAGAGTGTTTTTGTCTTCCTTTTGTATTTTCAGGATTAAATGAGCTCAAATTCACAAAAGAAGCAAAAAGACAGCTAAATCTAACATAAATACAAGGAAAGGAACATAAGTGGACTGCCCGACCCCTCAACGGCATCTTCCCAAGCAAAATAGAGAAGGCAGAAGACTGAACACGCCCCGTGCTCAGCCAGCACGGGGCCGTGCCCAAGAAGCAGCAGAAAAGACAAACCTATAGAAGCTTCTATTGCCCACCACGGGGCCGTGCCCAGTGAACACGGGGGCGTGGCGAAAGTACTGCAGGTGCATTAATTGTAATTGCGAATTACAATTAATGAGGAGAGAGAATGTCAGACAGGCACGGGGCCGTGCCCAGCGGACACGGGGCCGTGCCCAGCCCTCTGTTCAACCTATAAATAGGAGTGCTTGGTTTCATTTCAACTCATCCCTTGGCACACCACCTCTCTCACACTTCATCCACCACCCACCACCATCACAACACCATCATCCACCACCATCATCCATTGTCCATCATAGAGTGTGTGAGTCGTCTCGGGATCCAAGATTGATCGTAAGAGTTCTTGACAATCAAGGCCATGTTTGCCTAAGTCTCTTACATCACTTGGTGAAGACAAAGTGTCTAGTATAATACTTTTTATTTCTAATCTTTTGCACTTTTTATTTGGTTTTGTATTAATGACTTTAATAACTAGTTACTTATGTTGAAGGTGATCTTTCCTTATCGTTTGTCCGTGGTGTCTTGGCATTATTTTACTGTCTATATAAAATAAAGGATTTTCACCATTCATATCTCCACGGTCTATATAGAGGTATGTTGGCTACCTGGTCGGGGGTTAAGGGAACGGTTTGGTAAAGGTCTTGCCATTGTTCAACGTTTAGAGGTCCTGCAATGGACCTTGGTCAAATTTAGTAGGACCTCCTTCAATGCTTCACGGTATTGGATGGCGGGGGTCCAAACTCTTTGATCCCCTCATAAGTTAACTACTATTAATACTATAACCCGGCTATTTAGGACTGTATCCCTGCTAACTCAGACTACTTAGCCGAGGGTAACGTCACCGCCAAAAGCGGGGCCTACCATAATATTGCATTAATAACTTAATTCATTATCTTCCAATAATCCACCCTTTTAGGATTGTATCCTTGCTGACTCAAACTACTGGGGTGAGGGTAACGTCACCTTCAAAAGAGGGGCCTACTACAATAACTAAGATAATCTCTTAATTATGTGCAAAAGTGCGGAAATAATCAAAGGTTATACTAGATACGAGTCGGAACCAAGTGATTCATCTTGTCTATTTGTTTTTTCTTTTTATTTTATTTTCAGCATTTTAGTTAGTTTTTATTTTTCGTAGCTTAAAAACATTTTTCTAAACTTTTGATTTTGGTTAGACGTTGAGGATAAACCGGTACTAAAAGCTCTTGTGTCCTTGGACGACCTCGGTATCTTACCAACGCTATACTACGCTCACGATGGGTGCACTTGCCCATATGTGTGTTTAGTGTTAGTAAAATATCGTGTTTTATAAATTTAAAACTTGGCTAAAATAAGTGTTAAAGGGGCTTAAAATATACACCTAATATATACGACACTTTAACGCACATCAGATAACAATCGGACTCCGATCATTCGTGAAACAACAGAGGTTAGTTAAATGTTATAGTTGTTTTATCTTTTTTAAGTTTGTAATATTTGATTTTATCCTTTCTGTTCAGTATTTTTTTTTAAATTAGTAATATATGTTCTAAATGATTTATGGTTTGTATTTTCTCATGGTGAACCCTCAATCTTTTGTGACATTCGGACTCGGACTTTTCGTCGACCAAAACAGGTTAGTTAAATGTTGTTGGTATTGTTTGTTTTTTGATATGTATAGTCATTCTTATTCTTATTAAATTGTGTGTTTAGGCTTAATTTTGAAACTTTATGTGATTATGTTTTGAAGTTCATATGGTTTGTTTTGTCAGTTATCATTTTTTCTATTTAGCTTTAAAGATACCTTTAATTTCTTTTTAAAGTTGTTTTTGTTTCTATAAACAGATTACTGCTTTTAAGGTTAATTTTTGTATTTGGAATTATAACTCGGTTTTTGTAATTAGACATTGTATCTATAAATAGGTTACTGTTATATTTTTTAAAAACATTGCTTACTTCCTTTGCAGTTATGGATCCTAAAAACAACGCTCCTTCGTTTTTAAAGTTGATTGATGACTATGATCCTATATTTTTTGTATGTTTCTTTGGTTTTCATTTTTTCAACAGACAATAAGTTATTTAAACTTATATGTTTTTTTTTCCGATTGATAGGAAATACCGTATGATTTTGAAACCTTATTGTGGGGAGAACAAGTTCCATATGGTCAATGTCTTGAAATTATTGATGATGACTTATCATGGGTCGTTAGACTTAAAAGAAATGTTTCGGGACCTGTCTCAGGTAATGGATTCACCAAATTCGTTAGAGATTCTGGTCTCAAAAAGAATGATTATCCACTGGTGAAGGCTATTGGAGCATCGACATTTTATGTTTCTGTATTTAAATCATTTGTTTTTGAGAACTCCATCATCTCTAAAATTAAACCTGATGATACCTGTATTGTAAGTGATATGTATAATATAATAAGTCTGTTTTAGAATTTTTTTTTTTTTTTTTTTTTGTTTTTTATGGTTTGTTTATGTTATTTTATAAATAATTTTCAGCTCCTGGCTAACAAATTCTGGAAAGCTTTTACGGGAAAAATTTTAAAGGTGGAGAGGCAACTCTGTATTTGGGAAATAGGTATTGGAATGTTAAGATGGAGGGATGGCCCGACAGAAGTGCCTTCACTGATGGTTTCTCTAAGCTAATTGAGGATCTTTCGTTATATACCCGCTCTACTTTGTTGTTTACGAGTGTTGGATATAAAACTTTCGAGGTATCTATTTTTAATCACTTAACAGGTACTGAAATATATTTCAAGAAGGTTGAAGTTGTTGTTTTGGACGATTCTATTTATGGAGATGAAGGATTTGATTTATTGACTGCGGTTCGTTTTATATAATTTATTATTAATATTAATTATTTATTAATACGATATTATTAGTTGAACTTTATTTTAACATTGTTACTAATGTGGAATTTTTATATGTAGTCGAAACACAATGAGAAGCAACAGACTAACGAAAGTCATGTTTAAGAAGGTCTTTCTGGTGATAGTGTTGGTGACTTTCAACTTTCAAATTTTGAGTCTATTTTTAATGTATGTAACTATTTTTTAATATATACTAACAAACTTTAACAACCAGTACATTGTTGTATTCTTATATTTTTATATTTATGATGCCATTTTTTAGGATACTGACGACTCCAAGTTTGATCGACATATAGCTGCTCTAATTGAGATGGAAGATGCTAAGAATCTGGTAAGTGTATAAGTTCAAATTAGTAACGGATCTTATTATATCTACTAGATACGTACACTATTTAATTGTGCTACTATTTTATTTTTATGTAGTTCAACGATGGTTGGAATACAAAGAATGATGCTTTGAAAGATACTCCGTCTGCTACCTCTCAATGTCATGTAATATTTTTTTATAAGTTTGTTTATATATTATATAGATTCTATTAATTACTTCATGTTATAATTATTTGTTTGTTATTCATTGTTGTGAAGTTTGACACGAAAGGAAAGTCAAAGGTTGTTTGTGGTGATGAAATTGTTTCTCTAAAGGTTTATATGAACTAATAACATAATTTAATATATGTTTTCAATATGTATAATAGATTTTTTTAGCATATTATGTCTTTTAATTTACCATATTGTCTTTATTTTGTTTTAAGTTGAAAGCAAGTCTAATATGGATCTTGATAATTTCTTGATACCAAAAAATAAATTGCGTTTATACGAGTTGTCTGTGGACATGAAAGAGAAGTCAAAGGTTCTCTGTGGTGATGAAACTGTTTCTCTAAAGGTTTATATGAACTAATAACATAATTTAATATATGTTTTCAATATGTACATTGTATTTTGTATCATATTATGTCTTTTACTTTATCATATTGTTTTTATTTTGTTTAGGTCAAAAGCAAGTCTGATATGGCCTATCGTACGCGTTCAAACTTTCCTAGCAAGGATGAGTGTGTTGTCATTGATATGATGAAGCCTTTTGAAAACATTACTATAAGTACACATTGTATAATGTTTATTAATAAAATTTATTCATGAAATCATTATAGTTCTTTTTAACTATTAAACTTATTTTATATATTTTAAATATTTAGTTTAAACCAAAGCGTAAGGCTTGCAGATCCCCCACGGCGACGGCTGATGTTCGCCCTAAACATAAAGTCAAAAGGTCGAAAAACAATTCATTTTTAGAGTTCACCAAAGTTTTTGAAAGAAGACTGGTATACGTCCTAATATGGTTATAATCATTTTTATTTATTAAATGTCCACAAATTTTTTTATTAATAAATTTAATAATTTATCCGTTCTGTTCATTTCTTAGCGTTTACATGTTGATGTTTCGTGTGATCTCTGTCTTTCTGTTGACAACTTGCGTGACGTTAGTATCCAGAACCTAAGGCGTGAGCTAAGTAATATGAAAACAAGAGCCGAGAAGTCTGGTGATGGTTACAGGTATGGTTTTACCAAGTGGTCATCTTTCTTGAAATCAAATCACATCCGGTTCTTTTTTTTAAGTACGTCAAGTCTTCCCAGCTTTTGATGTTGACCAAAGTTGTACACAAGACGACAAAGAAAAGAGGCCGTGCGTGACTGTTGGAAATTGTGGTTTTTTTTGCTTGGTTTGGGCTGAACAGTTAATGTGGTAGTTTGGTTTTGTTTTTTGATCTTTGGTGGGTATTAGTCAAGTATGGTTAGACGGTTATGTTGGTAGTTTGTAGTTGTTGTTGACATGGTTGAAGTTGGATAGTTGGATATGTTATCGGTGGAACTGTTCTTACGTAAACAAAGCTCATTTGTGAAAAGTCTGATAAATAGCTATTTAGTCTTGGTTTGAATGCATAACACCATTTTGGTATTACATTCCTTTTCATATTTGTCTTATTTATTTCCACATCAAAAAGCTGTTTTGGTTATGACATTGATTCCTACACTCAACCATCTGAACCTCTAAATATATTTGTACGATATCAATAATTCTGTTCTATGCTTTGTTAATCTTAAAAAGAGTATCTTCACTGTTGATTTGTTGTTGTTTAAAAATAAATTTTTACCTGGTATGTCAACTTCATAAAGTAGCAGTTAACATGTCATATACTATTTCTCCACCTATTCCAAACCGATACTGAAATAATGTAAATTGATTTATGTAATCTTTTTTTATTTTGAATTAGGTTTTTTAATGTATATTTTTATTAAGATAATATATTTTGCGAAAATTTCATCTATCTCAAACCAAAAAGGAAACAGTAATATTTGATTTACATATATAGATTTTGTGATTTTTTATATCGATTTTTAAACAAAAATATGTTAAACATTATTTGAACTCGTGTTGTTATATAATATAAAAGTATGATACTTAAATTGATTTGTTTACTAATTTACATTCAATTTTAGCTAATATGGAATCTAATTTTTGTAGACTAATAATTTTTATGTATGTTGTATGTTTAATTTGATTATAATCTTTATATGTATAATCTTATCGATATAGATTTAAAATTGCCGTAATTTTCATCATTTTATATTTTATATATCTATATATATATATATATATATATATATAATATGTAAAATATATAAAATTTTAATAATTGTAAATAATATTTAATTTTGTAAAGTCAAACCTTTTTATTTGATGAATATGATTAGTGAGGATGATTATACAGTTTCTGTTTTTATAAATTTGTATTTATGTTAATTTGTTTTATCTAATTATAAATTATATAGTTTCCTTAATTATTGTATTTTAAAAAGGAGGTTTTTTTGTGATTTGAATTTTTCATCATATATTACTAAAAATATTATCTTTTCTAATTTTATATAAATAGATCATTTGTTATTCAATCATTATTCCATCTAAAAAAACATCTCTTTGGTTAACGTTCATTGGATTGGTGAACTATGTTTTCTTTTTAAGTCATATTATTTTGTTTTCCACTGTTGGTGCATGCGTCTGTCGACTTTGTCTTGTATCGAGTCTTGTTTGTACTTAGACAGATCAGGGCACGTAATACGAGGGATATGTCAAATATAGGGTGTGTGACAAGTTCAAACGAAATTGCTAATTTCGTTTGAACAGTGATCTCGTTTGAGGCAGTCTCAAACGAAATTACTCACCCTATAAATACCTCATGTGTCATTTCATTTGTAACAGTTCCGGTAAGTGTAACGAAGTGCTGCCGAAGTGTCCACAGACTTGTATTTGATCTAAAATCAATATACGGACAGTTTAAAGTGATATTCTAGCTGAATTGAACTCTATACGTTTGTTTCCGCCTTTCGTATAGAGATAAACTCTTCTGATCGACTCGTTCGGGTCTGAAAACGATCCTACAAGTGGTATCAGAGCTCAGGAGGAAGAGTTCATACCAATTCAGTTGCAAAATATGTTTTTCTACACCTTCTTTCAAAATTAAACAAGTTTTCATGGTTAAAAACGACTGATTTTCACATATCATGTGCGTAATGTTGTTTTAACAAACCCTAGAGAGTTTCAGACCTAAATTCGACCATTTACTTGATCAATTGGACAAAAATTGGACCGAAAAGATGATGTCATCATGATTTCGTTTGAATTTGCTGCCTGATTTCGTTTGAGAGTGTACATTGTTCCTGATTTCGTTTGAAAATACATGTTGATTTCGTTTGAAACATGTATTCCGTTTGAACTGATTAGTTAATCTCGTTTGAAGATAGTTATCTATTATAAGGATTTCGTTTGAAAGTTTCAATCCCGTTTGAAATTGTGATTTCGTTTGAAAGGTCTTACAGATTCAGCAATTTCGTTTGAACAAGTGTTGTTTCAAACGAAATTTGTCATCTTGTTTGAAAGGGTATCTCATTTGAGGTTGTGATTTTGTTTGAGAGGAGTTTTAGTTTGAACCTGGTATTCTGTTTGAAGCTGTCTGTTTGTGAATCTTTGAAAACTGAAATTATGGAGAACGAGTTTTATAATGTGTTTGCTAGTTCGATGACTGTAGCTCAGAATACGATGCTTGAAAATGAAACGGGAACTATGCAGAAACCACCAAAGCTTATGGACATTGATGATTTTAGTGGATGGTCTGAACGTTTTGGTAACTGGGTGGAAGCTTATCACCTAGATGCATGGGAACATACGAAAGTTCAATATGTTAGACCAATCGGGAACAATCAGGTGAAAATACCAATTAGAGAATTAAGTGATGTGGAGAAAAAGAAATACAAAGATGAGAAATTGATGATTAGTTTGTTACAACAAGTGATTAAGGAAGATATCTTGATCTTACTTCAACACAATGGAAGTGCATATTCGATTTGGAAAGAATTAGAAGCAAAGTCCCTTGGTAGTGAAGATATGCTCAGGAACAAGATGTCACTTATGAAGAAAGAATTTGATATATTCCGTGGTTTGAGAACGGAAAGCACCAAGCAGATTATTGAAAGATATTGTAACTTGGTGAAAAACATGACAAGATTAGGCATCAACAAAAATAAAGATGAGTTGATTGAGAAGCTGGCTGATGCGTTGCCACATGATGTTTGGGGAACGTTTCTGATGATGTTGAGAAATAATAGAAAGGAATACAGTGAGCTAACACTGGGTGGGTTCATCAAACATCTTGAAGCTCAAGAGATGGAGCAAAGAAAGATCGCTAGAATGAAGAATTATGATGGAGAACAAGACATCGGATTGTACTTCATAGGTGGTGTTAGTGAAAAGACAAATCTTTCTCCAAAAGTTGGAACTGCTTTCAATGTAAAAGGTTCTTCAGAAAGTTCATCTCAGGGAACAAGCAGCAAAACTGGATTCACTTCATTTCCAACATTTGATCCACATTTTTCTACAACAAAAAGTGGCAAAGTTCTTCAATGCAACATTGCTTTGAACCTTGAAAATGATCAGAATTATACCAAGGAAGTTGCTAAAAGCCACATGTCTTTGTTGGTAACTGTGCTTGAATCCTATGGAGGTTTAGTTGCTGGAAGGATTGGAAATCCAATGCTAACAAAAGAGGATTACGATCAAATTGATGCTGAGGAGATGGAATTGATGGATATAAAATGGTGTATGGCTAGTGTGTTGAGACGAGCTGAAAAGTTTAAACAAATTACAGGCAGAGATGATTTCCGCGATCCTAATGTTTCAACTTTAGGATTTGATAAGTCTAAAGTTACTTGTTTTTGTTGCAGGGAAAAGGGCATTTCAAGAGGGAGTGCACAAATTGTGAAGCAAATGGAGCTCAAAATCCCTTTGGAAACAATGAATACTATCGAAAAGCGATATATCATCAAGTTGCTCAACAGCCACATCAACAACAACAGGCACAAACAGCTCATGGAAGAAAAGAAATTGAAGATTCAAAAAGAGCATGTTTGGGAAATCAAGAAAATTTCAGCTGGGACAAATATATTTCAGCCGACAACAAAGCATGCCTAATTAATCAAGATGATGAAAAGTTACCTGAAGGCTTTAGCGGGGAAAATTTTAACTGGGATGATTATGATCCGAACAAATCTACAAATCATAAAGGATTTGTTGCTCAGGTTATTAATGATTACACTGATGAATATTGGGCAGAAAAGTACAGAAAAATTAAGGAGGCTGAAGAAGAGAAATGGAAAAGATATGCAGAAGAAGAAGAAGAAGAAGAAGAAGAAGAAGAAAAGAGACAAGCTGAAGCAGAGAAAAAGAAAAGAACTGAAGAAGTTCAAGTGAGAGAAGTCAAAGAAGTTCCAGAATTTGAAATCAAAACAGATGCTGATGCAGTCAAAGTTCCAGAGAAGTGTATGAATTGTGAATCTCTGACAAAGCAAAACAATGAACTGCTACACAACATCAAAAGGCTGAAAGAATCCTACGACGTTTTGAACAGAGAGATGAATAAGTACCGTGAGTCGAACAATGAACAGGCTGTAGCAATGAATACACTCAAAGGGGCATACATGAGGCAGCTTGACAATGTCATTTATTACACAGAAAAATGTGCTGAACTTGAGAAAAATTGGAAACTCAGAAAATTGAAACAAATAGAGTAAATGAATTGTTGAAAAGTTACTCATGTTCTACTTTTATTGTTGACAGGATTTACCCCATTGTGGAAGGAATGAAGACGTTTGAAGAAGAAAAGACTTCAAAAGAGAAGAAGTCCGAAACAAAAGAAGATGATGAAGTGAAGATTTCTGGTAAGAAACAAGTGTTGTCTATAACAAATGTCCACCCCGGGTCGAAAATGGATATTCTCCTCGAAATCCTAATTCTGAAAGAGTCGAAAAGGCAACAAATTTACAGTGGGAGTCTGAGTCGTCGGATAACTTGCCAGAAAATATAGATGTCACTTTCACGTCGTCTGATACTGATCATGAGTCCGAATTAATAAAAAAGGTGGTCGATCAGGTGTTGGATAAGGATGAAACGGAAGAGTCAATGTTGGAGTCAAAATCAGACTCAAAGTCAAAGTCCGACATGTCAAGTCAAAAGGCCAAAGAGGGAAAACGGGTGTATAATAAAGAGTTTTTGTTATCAAAATCTAATTTGAATGACGAACCGATCAAAGTAGCATATACTTTGAAAGATTCTGACAAATTATATTCTGATGAGGCTTTTCCAATAAGAGGTGTTAAACCAGAAATGATTAAAAAGGTTTTCAAACTAACAGAAATTAATATTTCTGAAATAAAGGATGCAAGTCTTTCTGAAAAACCTAAACCTTACACCTCAAGAGTTCAACAGCGTTTAAACAAGAAAATGGGTTACAATTATGGTTACAGTTTTCAAAAGAAACCAAACCATAATGGTAATTTCAAAAAGAAAGGACTTGGTTTTATTACACCGAAAAATTATAAAAATGATAAAATTTATAAACCAAAAACTGTTTTTGTTTCAGGAAAAACGACTGAAGAAGAGAAGGAGCAAGCGTTCAGAAAGCAAACGAACAAAGATTTCCTTGCCAAAAAGCAAGATGAAATGAAGAATAGCTTGGCTCAGAAAAAGATAGAGACTAGAACCTTTTTTTAATGTAAAACGGTTGGTCACATTGCCAGGATTTGTCCAAAGGCAATGCAAACAAAACAGGGAGTCTCTGGTAAACTAAAAGAAAAACTGGTTGAGAAAACCGAACCACCAACTAACAGATTTAAAGTTTTTGAAAACTCAACTTTTGAAGTTGGTGAATGTTCAAAAAATGTTTCCAAAAGAAAAGAAAAACTTAACAACCAAAAATGGGTTGTTAAGAATTCAAGAGAAAGTTCTGGTGATGAATCTGATTCCACAAAATTAGAGGAGCCAAAAGTTGTTAAGAAAGAAGAGAAGAAAGTTCCGCCTTTGGATGATGAAAATTTTCCACCATTGCGAATTGAGAATTTGAAATCTAAAATTGGTAAAGTTGAAATTTCAAATCAATTTTTTTCTGAAAAGAAAGAATTTGATATTGAAAAGGCGTTTAACCCCACTGTCCAAAATCTTTTTGGAAAAATGATTGACGGGAAGGTTAAAGGGGTTAAAGAATTCTATGAGAAGAAGATGGCAGGTAGGCAACCGAGTGTTGATAACTCGGAATCTCCCAAGGTCTGTCAGGCTTGGGAGAATCTTTCTAACTAAAAATCCTAACTTGCCGGAGCTCCCAAGTAGGTAATCGCGGAGCATGAATCGGCATCATCCTTAAATTGTTTTTGAAAATTGAAAAAATTGGTCACAAGTATGGCTTGCCGGAACTCCCAGGTTGGTAAGTGAGGAGTAGGAATCGGCATTCTGAGAATTCAACCTACATGTGGTATTGATTGGTAAGCCATGAGGTTGAAAAAGGTTTTTATCTACAAGTGGTAAATCAAGGACATTAAGTTGTACTTGCATTTTCTTACAAGTGGTAGAGAAACAATGTGATGAACCAATCCCCTAACCTACAAATGGTAAAATCAATCAACAAAAACTTATTTTCCGGAAAAACCATTTGATTAAAACAAACTTGAGTGTTTTAAAATCAATGGGAAAATAGTTTGTTGTAATGGGGAGTTCTGATTGTTTATGCCAAGTGGATGGCAAATTGAAGTGATTCGATATCAGTTGTCATGTTTCTTGCATAGTTTGTTTTAAATTTTCTGTAAATGTTTCTGTATTTTAGGGGGAGTAAGTATTTTCAGAAAATTCACAAACATTAGAAAATTTGAAAAATCCAAAAACATGATAAAATCAAAAATGAGTTTTGTTGTAAAAAGAGGAAATGATAGTACATCAGTGGACTGTCACGACATGCTAAAGAAATGGAATGATAAAATGTGATAAACGGTCTCACTAAAGATGTGACGGTAGGCTCAGCTAGACTAGTAGATTTGCGATAACGATATAAACTTAAATGAAAAAGCCTAGTTCTAGTGGGAAAAATGGTCAAAAGCATAGTACTTAGTTTTCTCCTTCTTGATTATGTGCCTACTCAGTAATCGCTGATTGTCGAAAGACATAAAACTGGTTAAGTTTGTGAACTTTCACAACTTTGCTGAAAAGTCGCTGTGATTGTTCTTTTCATTTTGCAAAGATTTAAACTTGTTTTATTTCTTTATTTTGTTTAAGCATTGGACATCCTCTGCGTATACGTGAGTATCGATCTAGTTGTTAATGCCTAAACGTTCTGCTTTATTTTCTTTGGTGTTTCGTTTAAGCTTTGGACCTCCTCTGCGCATACGGAAGTATCGACCTGGTGGTTAAAGCCTAAACAACTTCAACTTATTTTTTATTTTCTTATTTTGTTTAAACATTGGACTTTCTCTGCGTATACGGAAGTATCGACCTGATTGTTAATGTTTAAACTTTCTGCTTTGTTTTCGCACAAATCACAGTTGATAAAAGTTTAAAGGCATTACTTGAGTCAGTGTATTGCATGATGAGGGGATATGCTGAGATCGTGGGGTCCATAAGAACTTAGTGCAAAATTAATATACCTTAACGTATCGGTAAGCATTTCGAAAGTTTTTAGATTGAGTTTATGTGGACAACAATATCGTCAATCTATGTGAATCGTTTAGAACTTAAAATGTTTAAAGCTTAACGGTGTTGGTGATTTGTCTCAAAAACTGATATGATCCTCTTACACAAGCTCACAAAAATAGTGTCTGTAAATATTTCTTTATTGCATTTTATTACATTAAAAAATCCAAAAAGAGTTTAGTGTGTTTTAGCATAAATTTTGAAAAATTCAAAAAGATTTTCGACAACTGATGTTGGAGAGCTGATTTTCTAAATTCCAAGTGCTAAACTTGATGAACAGGTTTGGGAAAGAATGTATGGAGAAGTTGTGTTTTCAAGTGGTTATCAAAGATTAAATCATTTTTGAATAATACCTGCAAGTGGTTTCTAAATTTGCACAATTTTAAATTTGTGAAACTTATTTTTGGGTAGAGACGTGTGCAGGTTAGCCAGGTTCTGATACCTGAGTTAGATGAGTGCCAGGTTTCGATCTAAGAACCTGTGGAAAATGAATTCCAGACTACGATCCCAGCTTAGCGAAAGGGGGAGTCTGAAGACATCAAGATGGAGTCTGAAGATTGTAGAGCAAGATTCATATCCTGAAGATTACGAGAAAAAGAAAGAGATTGATTGAGGATGCTTACAATGGAGAATTTTTGGAGAAAATGAGTAGAGTGATAAAGACTGAAGGTTTGACAACCGAAGACTCGACACTGAAGACTCGTCAACATTCGAGGGGGAGTCTGTTAGTGCATGCGTCTGTCGACTTCGTCTTGTATCGAGTCTTGTTTGTACTTAGACAGATCAGGGAATGTAATACGAGGGATATATCAAATATAGGGTGTGTGACAAGTTCAAACGAAATTAGATGTTGTAATTTCGTTTGAGGAGTGTCATGACACATTCAAACGAAATTGCTAATTTCGTTTGAACAGTGATCTCGTTTGAGGCAGTCTCAAACGAAATTACTCACCCTATAAATACATCATGTGTCATTTCATTTGGAACAATTCCGATCAGTGTAACGAAGTGCTGCCGAAGTGTCCACAGACTTGTAATTGATCTAAAATCAATATACGGACAGTTTAAAGTGATATTCTAGCTGAATTGAACTCTATACGTTTGTTTCCGCCTTTCGTATAGAGATAAACTCTTCTGATCGACTCGTTCGGGTCTGAAAACGATCCTACATCCACAATCTATTAATTTTTTTGTTGTTTTCGTAGCTACAATGGAAAACCAAGGTCACATCACCTTGCTGAACGATATCGATGCTCTTAGTACTAACTACACTATCAAGGTGAAAATTGTTAGTTTGTGGAGAAAGGAGATGAGAGGTAATGAAAGAGAGATGTATCGTATTGATATAATACTGATGGATGAAATGGTAATTTATTGATTTATTTCGTTTTCTTATTTGCATTATGTTTCTTACATATTTACAATACCATAAATCTTTTTCTTTTAATTATATTGATTGTGAGTGCATTTTAACATTTCCTTTGCATGTTATTATTTATTTACCCACAGGGTACCAAGATTCAAGCTTCTTGCTTACATAAGCTATTTTCAAAGTTTGAGAGACATCTAAATGTCGATGAATGCCTATCATAAAACGGCCATCTCTTGCTGCGAACACTGCATCGTTCAAGATTGCTCCTAACAATCAGAAGCTATCTTTTTACTATCACACGTTTTTGGAAAAGTGCAGTAAATGGGAAGGTCCGCAGTACGTTTTCAATTATGTTGATTTCGATGATGTTCTTTCACACAGAATCAAGGAGGGTACGATAGTAGGTATGTTAATTTTTATTTACAAAGTTTATATACCATAATATTTGTTGACGTTTTATTTAGTTGTTTTTATGTTGTTATATATGCTGACATCTATTTTCTTTTATTCTTAGATTTCATTGGTTACGTTGTTGTTTGTTATAAGATCGAGGATACTAACAAAAAGGATGGTAGTAAAGGGAAACGCCTCAATCTTAAGCTTCAAGATCTCGAGTAATATAGTTTTAAAATTTTAGTTTATTTGTTTTTTTTATATATTATGCTTTAATTTTTACAAGATGTTGTTAAACTTATATTTTTTTCTTATATGCTATTGTAGAGATGTTCAGATCGATTTAACTCTTTGGGATGACTACGCTAAGGACATGTATTCTTACATGGTTAGTGATGCGTGTGAAGTGTGTATATAAGTTTAAGTAAAACATGATATTTACAAACACTAAACACACATATGGGCAAGTGCACCCATCGCGAGCGTAGTATAGTGTTGGTAAGATACCGAGGTCGTCCAAGGACACAAGAGCTTTTAGTACCGGTTTATCCTCAACGTCTAATCAAATCAAAAATTTAGAAAAAAGGTTTTAAACTAAAAAAATAAAACTAACTAAAATGCTGAAAATAAAATAAAAGTAAAAACAGATAGACAAAATGAATCACTTGGTTCCGACTCGTGTATAGTGTAACCTTTGATTATTTCCACTCTTTTGCATTTTTTAAGAGATTATCTTAGTTTTTGTAGTAGGCCCCTCTTTTGAAGGTGACGTTACCCTCAACCCAGTAGTTTGAGTCAGCAAGGATACAATCCTAAAGGGTCGGATTATTGAAAGATAATTAATTAAGTTATTAATGCATATTATGGTAGGCCCCTCTTTTGAAGGTGACGTTACCCTCGGCTAAGTAGTCTGAGTCAGCAGGGATACACTCCTAAGTAGCCGGGTTAAAGTATTAATAGTAGCTTACATATGAGGGGATCAAAGAGTTTGGACCCCCGCCATCCAATACGATTAAGTATTGAAGGAGGTCCTACTAAATTTGACCCAGGTCCTTGCAGGATCTATACACTGAACAAGGCAAGACTTTTACCAAATCGTTCCCTTAACCCCCGACCAGGTAGCCAACATACCTCCATATAGACCGTGGAGATATGAATGGTGAAAATCTTTTATTTTATATAGACAGTAAAATAATGCCAAGACACCACGGACAAACGATAAGGAAAAATCACCTTCAACATAAGAAACTAGTTATTAAAGTCATTAATACATAACCAAGTAAAAAGTGCGAAAAGATTAAAAATAAAAAGTATTACACTAGACACTTTGTCTTCACCAAGTGATGTAAGAGACTTAGGCAAACACCTTGATTGTCAAGAACTCTTTCGATCAATCTTGGATCCCGAGACGACTCACACACTCTATGATGGACAATGGATGATGGTGGTGGATGATGGTGTTATGGTGGTGGTGGGTGGTGGGTGAAGTGTGAGAGAGGTGGTGTGCCAAGGGATGGTTTGAGCTTGAGCCAAGCACTCCTATTTATAGGCTGAACAGAAGCTTGGGCATGGCCCCGTGTCCAGATCCTTCTCTGTCTTCATTAATTGCAGCTTGTCTGCATTAGTTGACCACGCCCCCGTGTTCGCTGGGCACGCCCCCGTGTGCAGAAGCATATCTGTACTATCAAGATTTGCCTGGATTCTGCGAATCTTATAGTTGACCACTGAGCATGGGGCGTGTTCAGCCTTCTGTCTTCTTGTTTTGCTTGGGAAGATGCTATCGTAGGGTCGGGCATGTCACGTTTGTTCCTTTTCTTGTATTTATGTTAGATTTAGCTGTCTTTTGCTTCTTTTGTTAATTTGAGCTCATTTAATCCTGAAAATACAAAAGGAAGACAAAAGCACACTTTTTCCAACATTAGTACTAAAAAGGGTTAGTTTTATGCCACAATTGATGAAATTTATATGTTGCATTTTGTACAAATCAAATACCCCCACACTTGAATCTTTGTTTGTCCTCAAGCAAAACTCTTTATAATGTGGCTTTACACTCCCAAATGGAATGGGTAGAAGAGAAGGTTTTTGGGCTTGTCATAGAGTGTCGGGATTTCCAAGATTCTTTATTAAGTTTTATTTTTATACTTATTTACAATCCTATTCGTCGTGATTTATTTAAAACTTTTCATAAGATAAATTACTTATTAGGGCATAACATGCCTTTTTAAAATTCCATTTATATACAAGTTCACATACCTCACGGGGATCACTCAACACTCGGCCGAAGATGTATTTTAGTGAATCACTCGAGAGCGGCATGGAACTTACTCCTACCATAGGCTTGCCAAGCAATCAATCCTCCTCCTTTTTAACTATACACCTTTGTAAATATCAAGAGGACTTTTGGGTGAAGGGTTAGGCTTGGGTTAAAGGTAGGTGGTTGGGTTAGTGGTTAGTGAAAGGGCGAAAATCATAACAAGCGTTGGTTTTCGTAAGACTTTTTTTTTTTTTTTTTTTTTTTTTGCAACTTTTATTTTGATGAAGCTTTTATTCAAACAAAGTTATTTTTGATAAACTTGTTTGTTTATTTTTCTTTTGCTTCATCATCAATATTTTTTTTTTTTGAAAAGTCATACGGACAACCGAGCTTGTTACTAAAACAACAGGTTAAAAATAAAAAAAAGGGTTTTAGTGGGTGAAATGGTGTTTGGTTTGGGTTATGAAATGAAAAGGTTTAGGCTCAAAGGGGTAAACTAGAGGGATTTTGGGTCGGTGGTAAAAAAAAAAGAAAAATAATGGTGTAGAAATAAAAAGGGTTAGTCCTAATGCCTCCATCATTTACTTACTTGGGTTTAAGTTGGTAAGGACCGGGAATGCATTGTCGTGGCAAGTTCTAGAGTTGTAAGAACGAAGCGGCTATTCACACAAGAAACGAAAAATGAGCATTTAGTTTAAAGATATGTATTTGTATGCTCAATAAAGGCTCAAAACTCACTTTTGTGGGAATGGGTTTTTATGTGATCAAGTATATATAATCAAATTTTAACTAAGCTTGTCATGTCGTTTCATAATTTTCTTATGTTGGTTCTTTTTATCACGACGCTATCGGATGTAAATTTGTAAAAATATAACCTTTTTAGAATTTGAAATTCCCAAGTTAAACCTAGACAAGTAAAAAAATGAAAATTTTTGAAAAAATTTGGGGTGATTAGCGGTTCCAATAGAGTTTTGTGTAAGGCTTGTAGTTAGGACTTGCAAGATTCAAGGTTTTAGCATCCCCCCACACTTAAATTACACATTGTCCTCAATGTGTCCCAAAAATAAGTTTTTAGGTTGATTGAATGTGAAAAAAGGTGTGAAAAAGCAAAAATTTTTGCTATTGGTCGTCTGGACACGGCCCCGTGTCCGATGGACACAACCCCGTGTTCAGGTGCCAGTAACGAAAACTTACAGAAGGTGAACACGGGGGCGTGTCTACTAGGCACGACCCCGTGTCTGTCAAAAGTCTGCAGATTTAAAACAAACAGCAGGTCTGGGGGAGTGGGCACGGGGGCGTGTCAGCTGAACACGGCCCCGTGTAGACAATCTGCAAGGTTGAAAAACAGGTGTCTGGCTCTGGTTTTCCTGTCCCGGCTTTAGTAGCACTAATGTTTAATGCTCTAAGCCTCGTGTGTACCTGTTTTATCAATAAACACTACACCAAACCATAGCAAACATCCTAATTTACCATCGTTAAAGTTAGAAAGAAAAACAAATGCAGAAAATAAAAAGAGTTAAAGGAAAGTAAATTGTTCAACACACGGCACGCAGGCCGGAAATCGTTCAAGATAAATGGGGGTTAACCTGTGGGAACACCAACCAACTACTTCTGCCTCCGCTCCTCCCGCCTAGTCCATGTCCTCGTCCTCATCATCATCATCTCCTCCACCGTGCCCCGCAATGTACTCACGGATATTTCCAATATCATCTTGGATATCGGATATGTTTCTCTCGATTGCTCCAACCTGGTTGTACGTGTTGCTCGCCATGTTATAGATGTTCCTTGTGCACATGAGGTTTTCCTACAATAAATCATGTAAACTTTGGAAGTTAGGAAAACCACCTCCTGAGGAGGATTGGCCCGGATCACCATGGGGCTGGTACTGGTACTGATGATGTTGTGGAACGTGAAGGACGAGTGCCTCTTGAGGGTTCCATGCATGCCCCTGCATCCTTTGGAAGCTAACCGTCCCGTCTTCAGCCTCATAAATTAGGTTCACTGAGCGGCAAATGTGTATGTCCACTTTTCCCGACCATGGGCTCCTTTCGAAGGACCTAGGTATGTTCGTGAAGTGCTTGAAAAGACGGTATACCCATCCCCCGAAGAAGATAGGGGTTGGTGAAGTAGCAAGATGGTTTAGATGCATGTTACGGAGCAGGAGGAACGGAACATCGAGGTGTCTGCGGTTATGGATGCAATGGAGGACAACCAAATCTCTCAACCCAACAACGCCACCGCTATCATGCCTTTGGCTAAGAGAGTAGCCGAGGAGCCTATGGATGTATCAGTAGAGCGGGTCCCTCAACTTAGTGCTCTTAGTGCTGCTCGGATTGTAGTGCCCTTCACCAATCTGAGCCCACGCGGCTTGGCGATCGTTCTCATCTATCTCTCGCATCCCTCCGGTATTCTCCTCGTTACCCGCATCTTCCTCCGCATACAGCCCGACTATCGACCCAAATTGTGCCATTGAAATTGAGTACCTAGTTCCACCACATCGGAATGCTACCCCATTATTGTCAAATGGGTCACACCTTGAATTGAACGTGAAGGTGCTATAGAATTCCAAAGTGCACTCGTGGACGGAACGAAGTCGAGTTGTTAAGGCGACTCTCAGTGGTCCGGTGACTAGGTTGTTGAAGCGATCAAGTTGGTTCACCAATGCTAACAAATCCATGCATGCTTGTCTTGGGTATTCTTCCGGTCTTGTTTGAAGTACTTCGTATCTAGCACTAGCATCGAGCTCATTTGCGTTGAACCTCGTGAATTTCCTCGACATCTGAAAGAATACACCAAAAGTTAGCACGAAACAGTAGAATTTTCGGACAAAACTGCAAATAGTCTGCTGGACACGACCCCGTGTTCAGCAGACACGGCCCCGTGTCCAGGCGTCTGTTACTCAAAAACATCATTTTTCGACCCGGTTTCGAAAACTTGAAATTTTTTGGTCCAATAGGTGCGGTTTCCCCCAAAAATGAAACCCCAAGTGCCGTTTTTTCCAAAACAACCCGTTTACCCATTCAATTTTATCTTTTTCGGTTTAAAAACAAAGGTTTGGGGTTTTTGTGAGAAATTGGGCGAATCTTTGAACAATACAAGTGGATTTACTTCCTATAACACTTATCTAATTAAATGCTAACAGATTTAAGCAAAAATTTGAGGTCCGATCTGGATGTAGTTCAAGAACCCTAGATTTTTCCCCAAATTTTTGAAGTTTTAACTACATGCAAGTGCTCTAACTACTAATGGTGATAGA
Source organism: Helianthus tuberosus (assembly GCA_030545235.1). Classification (NCBI taxonomy): domain Eukaryota; kingdom Viridiplantae; phylum Streptophyta; class Magnoliopsida; order Asterales; family Asteraceae; genus Helianthus; species Helianthus tuberosus. The sequence continues at coordinate 55,452,368 of CM060360.1, forward strand.
ATCATACCTTGATGTTGTTAGAATGATAGGAGACGTCGCAAATCTGCAGAAAATCGCCTTGAACCAGAGCGTTTTGGGGGAAACGGGGAGTGTGGAATGGTGTAACTGTTATGAAAAAGGGGATATATCCCGACAGTCGCGCGGACACGGCCTCGTGCCGAGCAAAGTTTAAATTTTTTTTTGTGCTCGTGTGAGTGCCCTCGTTTTTCCCAAAACTTGGTTAGAAGACTTACCTATTTAGATGTCGTCCCAATTGTTCGTAACTTACCAGGTATGATGTTGATGCTTTCATTCTTCGACCGTTTGATGCGAGATTTCTTCATCTTCATCCTCAATGAATCCTTGATAGAGTTTTAGCCGTTGGCCATTGACTTTGAATGGGATTCCATTCTGAGATTTAATTTCTACTGCACCGTGTGGGAAAATATGGGTGATGGAAAAAGGTCCTGACCACCTAGACTTTAATTTACCAGGAAACAATTGAAGTCTTGAATTAAACAAAAGAACTTGATCTCCTACTCGAAATTCATTAGGTTTAATATGTTTGTCATGTAAGTTTTTCATTCTTTCCTTATAAATTTCAGAGTTTGAGTATGCATAATTCCTTAGTTCGTCTAATTCATTTAATTGACAAAATCGATTTTTACCAGCAAATTCTAAATCTAAGTTTATATTTTTAATTGCCCAGTAGGCTTTGTGTGCTATTTCTACTGGCAAATGACAACTTTTTCCATAGACTAGCTTATATGGGGTTGTACCTATAGTTGTTTTATAAGCAGTTCGAAAAGCCCACAAAGCATCATCTAATTTATCTGCCCATTCCTTTTTATTTAACCCTACGGTTTTTTCAAGTATTCGTTTTAAACCTCTATTAGTCACTTCGGCTTGTCTGTTTGTTTGAGGGTGATATACTGTTGAGACCCGGTGATAGACCCCATATCTTTTAAATTTTTTTCAAGTTGATGGTTGCAAAAATGGGTACCTCTATCACTTATTAATGCTTTAGGTGTTCCAAAACGAGAGAATATTTTTTTCAGAAATCTTACCACGACTCTTCCATCATTTGTTGGAAGTGCCTCGACTTCGGCCCATTTAGACAAGTAATCTAGTGCCACAAGTATATATTTGTTTCCTTTTGACGGTGGGAAAGGTCTCATAAAGTCGAGTCCCCACACATCAAAAATTTCACAAACAAGAATGCCATTTTGGGGCATTTCATTTTTGGAAGAAATATTACCTGTTCTTTGGCAAGCATCACATGTTTTGACAAGACTTTGGGCGTCTTTGTAAATGGTCGGCCAATAAAATCCTGAATCAAATACCTTTCGTGCGGTACTGGCGGCACCATGATGTCCTCCGGATGGACCTTCATGACAATGGCGGAGAATTCTTCGTGCTTCGCTACCATGTACGCATCGTCGGATAAGTTGGTCGGCACACATTTTGAAAAGATATGGATCTTCCCAAAAATGTTTCACATTGGCAAAGAATTTTTTTCTTTGATGATGTGGCCAACCTTTTGCGACTATACCGCTAGCTAGGTAGTTAGCATAGTCGGCGTACCATGGCTCTTCTTTGTATTCCACCATTTCTAAGGACTCCGTTGGGAATTTTCCGTTGATTTGCTCGTCCCTGGTTGCCTCCAAAGCTGGGTCTTCTAAGCGTGAAAGATGATCTTCTGCGGTATTTTCTGCTCCTCTTTTGTCTTTGATTTCAATATCAAATTCTTGGAGGAGTAGAATCCACCGAATTAAACGTGGTTTTGCGTCCTGCTTTTTGAAGAGATATCGAATGGCTGCATGATCTTTATAGACTATAGTTTTAGAAAGAACAAGATAAGAACGAAATTTATCAAAAGCAAATACCACAGCTAGTAATTCTTTTTCAGTTGTTGTGTAATTTTCTTGTGCATCGTTAAGTGTTTTACTAGCGTAATAAATTGGGTAGAAATGCTTTTCTTTTCTTTGTCCCAAGACAGCTCCAACTGCAAAGTCACTTGCATCACACATGATTTCGAAAGGAAATTTCCAATCAGGTGCTATCATGATAGGTGCATTGACTAGCATTTCCTTTAGGGTTAGAAATGCTTGATTGCAATCCTTGTCAAAGATGAAAGGTGCATCTTTTTTAAGTAATTTTGTTAGAGGCCTTGAATTTTAGAAAAGTCTTTGATAAACCGCCTATAAAATCCGGCATGCCCTAGGAAACTCCTGATAGCTCTAATGGAAGATGGGGGTGGTAGTCGAGAAATGGTGTCTATTTTGGCTCGATCCACCTCCATTCCTTCGCTTGAGATTTTGTGACCGAGTACTATTCCCTCCGTTACCATGAAATGGAATTTTTCCCAGTTAAGGGCGATGTTAGTTTCCTCACATCGGGATAGCATTCGTTCAAGGTTATCGAGGCATTGGTCGTATGAATCCCCAAATATTGAAAAGTCGTCCATGAAGACTTCCATTGTCTTTTCTATCATGTCATGGAAGATGGCTACCATGCAACGTTGGAATGTTGCGGGGGCATTAGATAGACCAAATGGCATGCTTTGATAAGCAAAAGTTCCATAGGGACATGTGAAGGTTATCTTTTCTTGGTCTTCGGGTGCTATCGGGATTTGAAAGTAACCTAAAAAACCATCCAAGAAACAATAAAACTTATGACCGGATAATCTTTCTATCATTTGATCAATGAAGGGCAAAGGAAAGTGATCTTTCCTTGTTGCTTCATTTAATCGCCTATAATCTATGCATACCCTCCATCCTGTGACGGTTCTCGTTGGTATTAATTCATTCTTTTCGTTAGTTATTACCGTCATACCTCCTGTCTTTGGAACTACTTGGATGGGACTTACCCAAGGACTATCGGAGATAGGATAAATAAGTCCGGCGTCAAGTAATTTGATGACTTCGTTTGTAACCACTTCTTGAACATTTGGATTTACTCGACGTTGTGGTTGTATTACCGATTTTTAGTCATCATTCATTAAAATTTTGTGCGTGCACATGGACGGACTTATTCCTTTAATGTCTACAAGCTTCCAAGCGATCGCATTTTTGTGTTTTTTCAAAAGACTAATTAATTTTTCTTTTTCTAAACTATCTAATTTAGACGAAATAATTACAGGTAATTTACCATCTTTGTCAAGAAAAGCATATTCCAAACCTTTTGGAAGTTCTTTGAGCTCAAGAGGTGGGTCTTTAGGAGACTCCTTATTTGGTTGCTCATTTTGATCAAGAACTTTAAAAGTTTGTTCCATGGCGACCTCTTCTTCAACAAACTGGTCAAACTTTTCACTTGTATCGGGTGGTTCATCCTCATCTTCAATTAGGGGGTCATTATTGCCGAATGGATATTTCATTGACCGCTCAAGATCGACACTCTTTTTAAATGCCCCTAATTGAAGAGGTAGATTGTTGTACTTCCGGTTTTTCAAAGCTTCGTGAGTTTTTACAAATGGTCGTCCCAACATTAGAGGAGCGTCATCGAGGATGACAAAGTCGGTTGGGATTACCATTTGATTTGTTTGAACCAAGACATCCTCAACTACACCGATTGATTTTATTACCTTCCGATTGGATAGAAAAATGGGTATTTGAAGTGGAGAAAAATCACTAATACTTAATTTTTCGAAAATGTAGTTAGGCATTATGTTAACACAAAGATCTTTATCGATTGTGACATTACTAATAAACGAATTTTGAAAGAAACATGGAACCGGTGTAATGTTAATTTCAAATGGGTCTTCTTTTATTAGCGAGGTTTGATCATTAGTTAACTTAACACTTACCATTTCTTCAATTTTAGTGTTAGTGTTTAACTCTTTTAAAAACTTGGCATGAGTGGGAACTAAACAATGATTTTCAAAAGAAGGTGACAAGAGATTAATTTCTTCAAAATTAGACTCTTCTTAAATTTTAACGTTGTCAGACTCACCTTTTTCATTGTTTAACTCATGTGTCGGTTTTTCACTTATTTGTTCTTCCATTTTTACAGTTTCAGTTATCTCTTCTTTATTTAATTCTTCTCTTGTGCGGGACTCCTCTTCCCTTGCGTGAGATTCTTTTATATAGCGATCAATAACTCTAAGGTGTTCTAATATCCTATCGGTCACTTCGGTTATAGAAAAAGGATCGGGATTTTCAAAGCTTGAATCCGGTTGTTCGATCCTTTGTTCCTCATAATACCCATATGAAGTAGATGGTTCACACCATTGTTCTTCATTGTAAGTATATGATGGATAAGGGTCGTAATTTTGTTCTTCATAATACTCATACGAGGTGGGTTGTTCAAGCCATGGTTCCTCATAATAAGCATATGAAGGTGGTGGCTCATATCTTGGTTCCTCAAAGTATGAGTAAGAATGCTCATACCTTGGTTCATCAAAATATGAGTATGAGGGAGGAGGTTCATACCTTTGGTCTTCATAGGATGTGTATGAAGTTGATGGCTCGTATCCAGGTTCCTCATAGTAAGTGTATGAAGTGGATGGTTGATATAAGTTACAATATTGAACCGAGTGTGGGTCACCACAATTAGTGCAATAGTTATTCCTATAATCATCCTCCTCATAGGTGTAGTTGTAACCTCCTGAGTATTGATCCATAAGAATCACTCAGCAGACCACAACCAAGTCTCGAGATCAGAAAACAAAAATAAAAACGGAAACAGAGGCTGGACACGGCCCCGTGTTCAGTGAGCACGGCCCCGTGTACAGAATCTGTATCTGGGCGTTTTAATTAAAGTTACTGATTTCGTTGAGCACGGGGGCGTGTTCAGTGAGCACGTCCTCGTGTTCAGGCTTCTGTTACTGGGTGTTTTTATGAAAATATGTAGCACGGGCCCGTGTTCAGTGAGCAAGGCCCGTGTTCAGGTTACTGTAAATGCAAAACTAAACTAAAATACAGAAAAATGTGCGCGCGTTTTAAAAAGGTTTTGAAAAACTGATTAGGCCGTCGATTTTAAGATTTCTTAAAATCCTTGTGTCCCCGGCAACGGCGCCAAAAACTTGATGCGTGTGAAGTGTGTATATAAGTTTAAGTATATTTTAAGCCCTTTTACACTTTCTTTAGCCAAGTTTTAAATTTATAAAACACGATATTTACTAACACTAAACACACATATGGGCAAGTGCACCCATCGCGAGCGTAGTATAGTTTTGGTAAGATACCGAGGTCGTCCAAGGACACAAGAGCTTTTAGTACCGGTTTATCCTCAACGTCTAATCAAATCAAAAATTTAGAGAAAGGTTTTAAACTAGAAAAATAAAACTAACTAAAATGCTGAAAATAAAATAAAAGTAAAAACAGATAGACAGGATGAATCACTTGGTTCCGACTCGTGTATAGTGTAACATTTGATTATCTCTGCACTTTTGCACTTTTTAAGAGATTATCTTTGTTATTGTAGAAGGCCCCTCTTTTGAAGGTGACGTTACCCTCAACCCAGTAGTTTGAGTCAGCAAGGATACAATCCTAAAGGGTCGGATTATTGAAAGATAATTAATTAAGTTATTAATGCATATTATGGTAGACCCCTCTTTTAAAGGTGACGTTACCCTCGGCTAAGTAGTCTGAGTCAGCAGGGATACAGTCCTAAGTAGCCGGGTTAAAGTATTAATAGTAGCTTACATATGAGGGGATCAAAGAGTTTGGACCCCCGCCATCCAATACCGTTAAGTATTGAAGGAGGTCCTACTAAATTTGACCCAGGTCCTTGCAGGATCTATACACTGAACAAGGCAAGACTTTTACCAAACCGTTCCCTTAACCCCCGACCAGGTAGCCAACATACCTCCATATAGACCGTGGAGATATGAATTGTGAAAATCTTTTATTTTATATAGACAGTAAAATAATGCCAAGACACCACGGACAAACGATAAGGAAAAATCACCTTCAACATAAGAAACTAGTTATTAAAGTCATTAATACATAACCAAGTAAAAAGTGCGAAAAGATTAAAAATAAAAAGTATTACACTAGACACTTTGTCTTCACCAAGTGATGTAAGAGACTTAGGCAAACACGGCCTTGATTGTCAAGAACTCTTACGATCAATCTTGGATCCCGAGACGACTCACACACTCTATGATGGACAATGGATGATGGTGGTGGATGATGGTGTTATGGTGGTGGTGGGTGGTGGGTGAAGTGTGAGAGAGGTGGTGTGCCAAGGGATGGTTTGAGCTTGAGCCAAGCACTCCTATTTATAGGCTGGACAGAAGCTCGGGCATGGCCCCGTGTCCATTGGGCACGGCCCCGTGTCCACATCCTTCTCTGTCTTCATTAATTGCAGTTTGTCTGCATTAGTTGACCACGCCCCCGTGTTCGCTGGGCACGCCCCCGTGTGCAGAAGCATATCTGTACTATCAAGATTTGCCTGGATTCTGCGAATCTTATAGTTGACCACGGCCCCGTGTCCGCTGAGCACGGCCCCGTGGTGGGCGATAGAAGCTTCTATAGCTTTGTCTTTTATGCTGGCACTTGGGCACGCCCCCGTGTTCACTGAGCACGGGGCGTGTTCAGCCTTCTGTCTTTTTGTTTTGCTTGGGAAGATGCTATCGTAGGGTCGGGCATGTCACGTTTGTTCCTTTTCTTGTATTTATGTTAGATTTAGTTGTCTTTTTGCTTCTTTTGTTAATTTGAGCTCATTTAATCCTGAAAATACAAAAGGAAGACAAAAGCACACTTTTTCCAACATCAGTACTAAAAAAGGGTTAGTTTTATGCCACAATTGATGAAATTTATATGTTGCATTTTGTACACATCAGTTAGTGAAAAGCGTGAAGCACATGTTGTCGTTGCTATCCATTTTGGTGCTGTTAAGACATACAAAGGTATTTTATCAATTACACAATTTATACCATACAATGTATATAGATGTTCTTCCTTTATATATATCTGATTCATCTAATTTATTGTTTAATTTATTTTTACCTAAAAATAGGTAAATGGGGTATTTCTAATAACTTTGATGGTTCCCGGCTTTTCATTAACGTCAATTTTGATGAGATGCTATCGTTCAAGAAAAAGTGAGTCTTATTATTTATTTATATTTTTATAATTTTATCAACTTTACGTTTTGTTTGTATTTTTTCTTAATTACACATTTTTGTTTCTTCAAATTTTTTTGTAGGTTTCTTTCAAAACTTGCTGCTTCAACCGAGTCAAGTAGCCATGTTGGGTCATATATGATGTGTTCTGTGGAAGATGAATTTTTAAACAACGATGTTTTTTTCACCAATTGCTTATCTTGGCTCAATTATACAGGTTTTCCTTAACATTTGATGTTTTATATTTCAACTATTTACAAAATTTTAATGAACTTTTTTTTTCTTTAATTCCGTAAACAGCCAAAGAAAGTGGTTATTGTTGGAACTATCGTAGCAATTTTTCAGATAAGATGTGCTATTATGATGGGTGTAACTATTGCAAGTCCAAAGTTGACCAAAAGTTTGAAACCTATGATAAGGAAGATGGAACAAGTGATATTAAAGATGAGAAGGTGTATCAATGTTCCAACAAGGATTGTAATGGAAAAGAAGTTTTCCCGCTGTCCAGGTAAAGTGTTTCTTATTCTTAATTCTAATTATTGTTGATTCAACAATGTACGTCGTTTATATTATCTATTCGTCTATGTTTGTTAATTATTTAAATACTCTTTTAAAGGTTTAAAATACCTATTCGGGTTCAAGATTCAACCTGTACTGTGACACTTACATTGTTTGACCATTAGGCGTTGAAGTTTGTTGGGAAAACTGCAAAGGAACTTATAGAAATTCAGGACGAGGTTATATTTAGTACTACTTTATATTTAATTAAATTACATTTTTATATATTTATGGGTAAATTACTTTTTGAGTCCCTGTGTTTCGTGGGTTTTAACTATTTGAGTCCAAAATCAAAATGTTTAACGCCCTGAGTCCCTATAAGCATTTTTCTTAATCATTTGAATCCAATTTTCTAACACAGTTAGAATTCTGTAGTTAAGTTTTGTTAAATGACCAAATTACCCCCATAATTAAATTTCTACCTCTCCCTTTATCTCTATCTCTCTCAAATAAGAGCATCTCCCAATGACAGCAACTTGAAGACCACTCTGTACCAAATCCCTTTCTTCATCTTCTTCTCAACCCTCCAGCTTCAACTCCATGTGATCTTCACAACACAATTCTTCTACCCCCAACACAATTCTTCTATACCAAATTCCTTTGGTCATCCTCCCCTATATCCCCAATTTCATCCCACTCCAGATCTTCATCTACCTACAAATCTTTACCAGATCCACCACTTCCAATCAATTTCTCAATTTCACCTTCCATATCACTCAACAAAAAATATAATTTCCACTTATTATACTCATCTAAATCCTCAAGATCAGCACAATAAGTTCTAACATCAGTTTGAATCGCATTCAATTGATACTCAAAATGGTTATACACTCTAGAACTCCATACAGATTCCAAATTAACAGAATCATCAGCATCAGAAGGTTCTAGAACAACATTTGTACCTTGCGAGATGATCTCCACCGTTGATTTCAACACTCCGTCGATTGCCAAGTTTATTACCATTAAAGAGGTAATGGGTCCGTTTGAGTTTATTACCGATTTTGAATCGAGTAATAAACTGTAATACGTTGGTCGAGATTAACGTTCCACCGACCGAAAGTCTTTGACCGGTGACGATTGTGTCCATTGGATGATCAAACGATTGCCATAATCGGTCAACGAGGATTAAGTTGCCAGAGGTTTGTGGTTGAGGTGGTGGTTAGTGATAGAGGTGGTTGTGGTGGTGACGGTGGCGGTGTGGTGGTGGTGTTGATGGTGGTGTAGAGAGAGAAAGATAAGTGAGAGATCAAGATGCAGGATTTTTAAAGAGAGAAAGAGACAAATGGGGATATAAAAGAGAGAAAAAATCTAATAATAATTTGTTTTTTTTATTTTTTAATTATAAGGGTATTTTGGTAATTTAACAAAAATTTTCCAAAAAATTATAACAATGTAAGAAATTTGGACTCAAATGGTTAAAGAAAATGCTTATAGGGACTCAGGTCGTTAAACTTTTTGTTTTTGGACTCAACTAGTTAAAACCCCATAAAACACAGGGACTCAAAAAGTAATTTACCCTATATTTATTCTAACTACAAATTAGATTTTTTTTAATATAGTTACTAAAGACAAATGAGATTCGAAGAGAATACCCAATTGAATTTGAAATGTTGGTTAACCTAAAGTGTGCTTTCGTGATCAAAGTAACAAACTTTAATATTTTCAATGCTATGGAGAATTATGGAATATCAGTTGTTACCACTGATGATGACATCTTGGATGAGCTCAACAAAAAATGAAAAATTGACCAAGTAAGCGATTGTTTTATTAATATATTTCCACTTTCAAAACCGTTTAAAAGATGTTGAACAAATTGTCTTTCTACGTCTTTAAACTAATATTTGTCTGATTTTCATTTTTTTTCACTCCTTTTATTACCTCTTTACTTTTTTTTTTCATTGTAGTTGACGAAGCTAAGTATAGACGAAAGTTAAGAAAACTATATCTTGATAATAAGAAATAAAATCAAAATATACCTCAGCACCATCCACTACACAAATGAGCATACTCTGTTATTCGTCCTTACAACTTCCGGATTATTTTGTTAGAGGTAAATTTTCTATCATTTTTCTATGCATATACGTATTTAATATATTTAATCATATTTAAGTTGTAGATTTCACATTTTTGTCAATAAAGAAAGTAATTTTATAACTATTGTATGATCTCTAATGTTTACTGTTCCCTATGTAAAATTTTCTTCCTTTGTCTATTTTAATATTACAGCTGTCGAGGCTAAACACAGTCGCAAGTTAGGAAAACTATACCTTGATAAAATGCTTTATTGACGTTAATGTGAATAACTATGTAAGAATGCTTTATTGATGTTAATCAGATTCCACAATAAAATGCATTTTATTATCCTTCAAATTTTCTACTTGAACCAATTTAACAAGCGTATTTTGCTTTGTTAATATTTGCCTGATGATTTGTCAAATGAAGACGAAGAAAACTTAACAAAACGTACCGACTGCCATTGTTATTAAAATTTGGTTTCGATATTTGTAAGAATTTATAATTTCAGTCTTATGTTGTTACATATTCTTTAAACCATATAAGGTCAAAATAAATAAATAAATAAATAAATAAAACCTAAATATAATTTTTGTTTCTGAATAAACATATTCTTTCAAATTCATTAAGATTTGACTTTTATCTTTTGATTATTCAAGAATCTTTTTATTTTGGTATTGATGTTATACTTTTTTGGAATGTTCCATCTAATTCTAACAAATTATAAGGAAACAATCAAATTGATTTCTATCAATACATATTTGGAAATATGTATCGGCTGTTATTTTATAAGTTTTTTAAACAATTGTAATAACATTGATTTGTTCCATCTTACTACATCTCACCTACCTATATATTTTCGAATTCTTATTGTTATATGATAACAAAAGACTTTGTTTATATTTCTCAGTTTTCCGAATCAAACTCAAGTTATCAGTTGTTGATCGTCAACCAAATCTGTAAGGTGCGTTTCTTACATTCTGTATGTTTATGAAACCTAATCATGTATACGGATTGTTATTATAACAGCTCCATCACATTGTTGTTTTCTTCTTATTTTGATATTTTATAATATATAATCTGAATTGGTTTGTTTATATAATCTATGTTTGTAGGTTTTCAATATGGCTGAAAGTTTATCAAGGTATTTTTTGTTTTTCATGTTATCATTTATTTCGAAGAATACCATTAACATGTTATGGTTTATTAATATTTTCTTTTTTGAATCAGTATCAGATATCCTTCCTTTTGTAGGCACATGAATCGAGTGGACGAAGTTTTACTGGTAATTTATAAATTCAGACATTAATTATACTTTCTTTTTGTTGTTATCATGAAAGACAACTTATTGTTATTGTATTCTTTATATATTTTAATTATAATTACAACTCATTTTGGATTCTTTGCTTTATCAGGCGATTCCTTCTGACGCTGCGTGCAAATTGTGGGGTAGGGATAAAGCGCCTACAGATGTTCTGATACAAAGTGAGGATGGCCGAACATTTAATGTTTCTTTAAGCGAATCAAAAGGAAATCGTTTCTTTTTCCATGGTTGGTCGAATGTTGTCATACATTTAAGACTAAAAAAAGGATGTTTGGTAATCTTCAATCCTGTAGATTATACTACATTCAAACTAACATATTTAATTGATGGTGTGAGTCATAGCTGTTTCTGGACATCTCTAGTATCTACAACATCTAACTTTATTTTTTATGAACTGATTATAAAACTAACATTTTTATTATTTTTGTTGTTATTCCTACAGGTCATTCCCGAGTCTATCCTGCCCAAGTCCCATGATTATACATCAAATGATATAATTTCCACTATAGATATAGGCAACAAAATGTTTCACGTTAAGATTGAAACGCTTGTTGGTAAAGTCGGTTTTACCAATGGTATTGATGTAATTGTTTGTCTGTTTCAATTGGAGGCCGGTTGTTATTTGTTATTCACAAAAGGTTTTGGGAATTATTTCCATATAAGAATTTTTGGTAAAAACGGTGTTGAAAAGAATTTTGCTGATGTAGATGTCGAGGAGGTAAGTATACATTTGGCTGTTTCTTTATATATTTTATTACTATATTGTTAATCTACTAAATGTTATATGTAATTTGCAGGCTGTAGTTGCACGTATTGATTTAGTTGCAGCGCCTGCTGTTGATAAACAACCAGATGGTCGTCGTTATAAGTTTGTTCGTATGGCTGCTACATATTTCATAAGTTCTAATATTATTTTTGAAACTAATAAATATTAAATATTACATATTTTTTATTGACATAAAAATACATTATTCTTTTTATATTCATCTTCTTATTAATTTTATTTTTAAAACAATACAGAGGCTGTCTGATAATGTTTAAAGGATGGCTAAACTTGATTCTGATTTAAAACCTATCACTGTCAGACTTCTACATCTGAGTCAGTAAGAGGAGTTTACCAACCGTACCAGGCGTGAAAAGAAAGATAATGGTTTTCGTTATACGTTAACCGGATGGTCGAGATTCATAAAACGTGCTGGCATAATAAGGTGGGTGACACGTTCACTATTCTTTTGATGAAACTGACCAAGTCTTGAATGTTGAATTGGTTGTACTTCACATCAGGCGTACTGATTAGTTCTCTGACATTTAGGTTTAGATTTTTGGTTTTCAAATGATATACATTAACTTTGTTATGGTTATTAGTTTTTAACATGGTTAATGGTTTTTAATTTTAAGTTATTACATCTTATCATATCTTAGTTTACTATTAGTGTTCCTTTTAATGAATAACACAATTTTGACATTATTCATTGTGCAAACTTTATCGATAATTGTTTTGACTTTTGTGACAACTGTGTTCTGTAAGCATCGTATAATGTAAAACAATGTTGGTTATCAATAAAACAATGTGCTTTGGTGTTATTATATGTGTTATTGTGTTTGATGATTTTACAATTTGATTCAATTCCGATTTCAAGCTTTAAATCGCTTTCTGGAGGTTATACGCAAACTGGTGCATAAACACAGTCAGTTTAACGCGACAAACACTCCGGAATAGTGACATAAGCCAAACATACCTTAAATATCCTTTACATAACTTAGAAATAAGTTTCGAAGGATTCGGTATGGCAAAAACATGTTTATTTGAACTAAAGGACTATTTACGACAAAACTGCGAAACGAACATTGGTGACCGCCTGGATAATATTTAAATCCCAAAAATATTCTGTTATGATTAAAATTTTATTTTAATCAGGTCCGTGTTGAAAAATAAATTAAAACGCTTAAAAGCGCTAATTTTCAAGTTTAACCGCGTACCGCGTGTTTCTGCGCGACACAGTGCTTCTACTGCAAAACGCAGACAACACAGCCAGTCTCGGCAACTGAAATTTATTTCAGTAATATTTGGCGAGTTTATTTTTATAGAATAATAAAAATAATTCAGAACGCCATAAACCGGGATTTAAACGCTAGATAAAATACCCGGTACCCGATTAAACACCTACTTCTATCTTATTTATCAACAAAATTACACTTCACCCCCTCCCCCCCTTTCAAATTTCGGTCATATCTATGAGGGACCCACCTTATATTTTCCAAGATCTTACAAATATTTCTTTTGATCTTTCTCGATACACTTGGATTTAATTAGATATTGTGTGATCATGGAGATTTGTTAGAAATCATGGCCTATATATTTTCACCTTAGTTACACTACATGACATCTCTCTCTCCTCCCTCATGACCGTCCACCCTCCTCTCTCTCTATCTTCATCTTCTAAGTAGATTATATTGTATTGATTTATTTGATCTTTGCTTGTGGAAGTAACCAAATCATATGCACAAGTCTTATAAGTATGGAACCCAAGATCACAACCATCATTCTCTAGATTACACCCTCCTTCACTCTCTCTCTCTCTATTTCGGTTTCCCCAAACCGAACCCACCACCATCACCTTAACATCTTCATCTTCTTCACTTACAAGTGCATTCAAAGCTTTGAAGTTCATCCATGGAAGTTGCAAGTTGAAGGGATTTCAAAGGAGCTTGTTTCTAACTTTTTTCATCATCTTTTTCATCACATTTTCTCACTAGAATCTCTACCCTAGCCTTGTGCTAGTAGTAAGTTTCTTGTACCTTGTTTCATCTTGTTCATAGTTATATTATGTAGTTTGATGTTGTTGTTTAAATCACAAGAACAAGAAACAATAATAAGATGAAGATGGAACTCTACAGAAAATCTTACATAAATGTTTACATAAGGATGAGTTATGAAGATGAAAACTTGTGGGTTTAGGGTTGGTTAAATCATGCTTGATATTTGATCGTTGTTTTCTTAAATAATCCGTTGTTCAGACATGTGTGGATACGATTTAGTAACATTTAAGTTATAAAAGAACATGTTGAGTTACTTTTTCAGCCGACTTCATAGGGCAGTAACCGGACCATAACAGATCGAAAAACTGATTTTCTGAAGCCTAAATTGTGTATTTTCAAAAAACTGATCAAATGGCACTGGAATCGTAATTTTTTGAGGTGGTTTACTATTTTTAAAGTCCTATTTTGTAACAGCAGCTAAAGCTGAGTTTTCACTACAGTAAATGGGTGATATGTTTTTAGTTAAAACTTGAAATCTATGCTAAATCACCTCATAAAATTTATACTGTAGATGATCACTGATGTCGCCGTGATCCTCCAACTGGAATTTCGTGAATCGGACTTACGATGAATTTTAAACGAATTATTTCGTAGGCTGCGGTCAGAAAAAAACAAATCTGATCACAGTCCGGAAAATGAATTTTTATAAAATATTGGTAATGAACTAGACCCCGATAGTTTTACACAATAATATTTAGTTCGTGTAAGACGTTCTGTAAAAATTTGGGAATTTTTGGAATAAGTTAACCATTTTATTTAAATGCCCGAAAACAGTCCAGTTTCATGTATATTAAAACAGAAATGACATAAGTAGTATTTTGCATGTCAAGGTGTTGGTTTGTGATTATTAAAATCATTCTTATTTAATTTAGGGCGGATAAACAATTGAGGGATTGTGTTAACGTTTAAAAACGCACCCGAAGGAGAGTACATAGATCCTCTCTTTTACTGTTTTCGATTGTTTTGGGGTGATTCACATGTATCAAAACGATTCCGATGTTTTAACAATGGTTTCGAAACGATTAAGATGGTTTATACAAAACTAATAACGATTTCGATAATGTGAACGAACTTGTTGGTTGTATTTATATAACGAATGACATTCATTAGCATTGATCAAGCCGACCAGTATTAGGTTATGGTACCATAGGATCTGACAAATCCCGTTATCAGACCGGACCCATGGTTTTGTGTGGGTTAGGTGGGTAACGATTGAATCTGATGATTGTTAATTTACCCTTTGGTGGTTTATTAATGCGAGAAGCGATAGGCGAGATAGTCGAGTCACAAAGGTTTGAATGTCATTAGCGAGACAATCAAAAGTAGTTTCACGATCTAAAACGAGTATGATTTAAACGACTAAAGCGATTATTAACGAATTAAACAATTTAGGTAAACGATTGGTCTTCGGTTAGTGTTTAGATAACTGAACGGGTGTAATGTGATGAAAGCATGGTGGATACGCCGCTGGTACTTCCTATATATATATATATATGTTTTCATCATATTACATACCGTGGCGTTATTTAGTTCACTTGGGTAAACAATTGAAAGCGATGTCTCACAAACAAGATTTTCGAAACGATATAAACTATACGAGTTTTATTAACGAGATTTTATTTAATAAATGTTTTGGGTTAAGAATCATGGCTACGAGATTTTATACACTATAACCAACTTGATTTGAGTTGAATAGTTATGCGGCAATACAATACTTTTCAAAACAAGGTTTTTAATTGAGTATTATGTAAACTAGCCATGAATCCGACACTCTCAAAACCCTATGTACTTGCCAGCATTTCTTTGCTGACTTTGTTTTCACATATGTTTCAGGTGTTGTTGAATGATGTTGATTGCTAGGATGCATACTCACATAGGACTGGACGAGGCCTTAGTAACTAAATAAACTTGTTTATTTAGATTTCCAGACGATGTAAATATTTAATGTTTAATAAAGCGAAACTTCAAATTTCCGTGTGTTTTGAAACAATGATTCTGTTACAACACTCCCCGACAATTCCGCCGCGATTTGCTATTCTACGCGGTCGGGGTGTGACAGAAAAGTTTGTATCAGAGCTCATGGTTATAGGGAATTAGGTTATTAGTAATGCTTTGACCTAGTCTATAACCTTCCTAGGACCCTAACGCGAGTTTACTTGCGTTTAGTCATAAAACAATACCGTCACCTATCCTTAAGTGATAACCACAACAAGAACACAAATTTCGAATCCGCTTTGAAAACCAATCATCTGTTGGGGTGAGTGTTCACTTATAGGCGAGCATGTCTTCGGTGATACATTAATGTGACCCGTTTACTTTGATTAAACACCGTCACGTTTGTTTGCCTTAAGTAACAAACAAATAATCGCACCTTTTATGCGTTGTTGTTCTGTTTTAATTATCCGATAACATTTCACTTGTTTTCTCCTATGTCTTTCACTTCCCCTAGAATGTCTCATCATCGCAACGACATTCAAATGTCCAAGCAAACTGCCAAATTTGCCCAGCGAATAGGCGAAGTAATCCTGAAGACTGTTGAATTAGCTGTCGCCATGTCTCGTCTCAATAATGAAGCCACCCAAGAAGCATCAAAGGAAGCAGAAGCCGAGCCTTCGAAAAAGTCAAAGAAGCATAAAGCTCCAAAGGATCCCGTAGCCGTTGCACCAAATCAAGCAAAAACTAGCCAGGTGGCAGCACCACCAGCCAAGAAGCCGTACTTGGGAACTGCTCCCTTGTGCAATCAATGCAATGGTCATCATCCAGATCAAACACCATGTTTCAAATGTACCCACTGTGGATGATGGGGACATTTGGTCAAAACATGCCGTTTTGCGATCCAGAATAAAACTGTTACAGATCCTACTGCTGTTCAAGCAAATCCAGCACGAGCTCGTATTCCGCCTGGTACTTGCTACAACCGTGGCGAAATGGGTTATTTCAGGAACAAATGCCCAAAGTTTGTCAATGCAAATCCGACCCATGGATGAGCATTTGGCCGATTAGAAGAAGCTGCTGCTTTGAATAATCTGAATCTTATGTTTATGTTTCTAGTGTTTTCCTTTGAACTTGGAAACAATCGATTTTTGTTTATAAATAAATCTTTATTTGCAATTCCGATGTACAAATACAGTTGCATGTGTGTATGGCATACCCTATGATACCTACACCAAAAGAAACGTATTTATAGTTCTCTTGTTCATACGATCGCTCATGATTTCCTCGAAGATGCTAAGTGCTCGTTTCATTCTAACAAACGAAATTGGCAATCTGAGTAATCACTTTAATTCCTTGGTTAGATAACTAAGGAAACCCTTATCTATCAAAGTTACTTTTTGTACTCAATTATGTTATTTGCGACTGTCAATTTAGCTTTGATAATCACCTTTTTCCTTTTGACCTCACACCGATGCAACTTGGGAGTTTCGACATTATCATAAGGATGGATTGGTTAACCAAACAACATGCTGAGGTGATTTGTTTCGATAAGATTGTTCATATCCCTCTTCCGTCTGGCGATGTTCTGGGAGCTCGTGGCGAGAAACCATCTGGTGGTTTGAAGCTTATGTTATGTACAAAGGCCCAAAGTTATTTACGAAAAGGATATGTCGCTTTCCTGGCACATGTCACCGAGGAGAAGGGCAAGAGCAAGAGTATTCAGGATATTCCGATTGTTCGGGATTATCTAGAGGTGTTTCCCGATGAACTGCCTGGTTTGCCTCCAGTTCGTCAAGTCGAGTTTCATATTGACCTTGTACCCAATGCCAACCCGATTGCGAAAGCACCTTATCGTCTTGCACCGTCGGAAATGCAAAAATTATCAAAACAGCTTCAAGAGTTGTCTGATAAAGGATTCATCCGTTCGATCTTTTCGCCTTGGGGAGCTCCTGTCCTCTTTGTGAAAAAGAAAGATGGATCTTTTCGAATGTGTATCGATTATCGTGAGCTTAATAAGCTTACCTTCAAAAATCGATATCCCCTACCTAGAATTGATGATCTCTTCGACCAGCTGTAAGGTGTTGCATGCTTTTTCAAGATCGACCTACGATCTGGGTATTATCAACTTCGTGTACTCGAATGAGATATTCCCAAAACTGCATTCCGTATAAGATATGGGCATTACGAGTTCACTGTCATGCCTTTTGGTTTGACAAATGCCCCAGCTATATTCATGGACTTAATGAATAGGGTCTGTAAACCTTATTTAGACAAGTTCATCATTGTGTTCGTCGACGATATTCTCATTTATTCAAATTCTCGAGCCGATCACGAGCAACACCTTCGTTTGACATTGGAACTCCTAAAGAAGGAACAAACTTTTTGCTAAATTCTCCAAGTGTGAATTTTGGCTTAAAGAAGTTCAGTTTTTGGGTCATGTAGTCAACAAGCAGGGTATTCATGTGGATCCATCCAAATAGCTGCTATTAAGGATTGGAATACACCGACGACACCTACAGAGATTCGATCATTTCTTGGTCTTGCTGGTTATTATCGTCGATTCATTTCTAATTTCTCAAAGATCACGGTTCCACTCACTGCTTTGACTCGGAAGAATAAGCCTTTGGAGTGGGGGTCTAAGCAAGAAGAAGCGTTCCAAACGCTGAAACGGGAGCTATGTGATGCTCCTATTTTGTCCTTGCCCAATGGAAACGATGATTTTGTTATCTTCTGTGACGAGTCGAATCTAGGATTTAGTTATGTTCTTATGCAACGAGGTAAAGTCATAGCTTATGCGTCTAGACAGCTAAAAATTCACGAGAAGAACTATACGACTCATGATCTTGAATTAGGAGCTGTGATTTTCGCACTCAAAATCTGGAGACACTACCTCTAGGGAATGAAGTGTGTGGTTTTCACAAGACCACAAAAGTCTCCAGCACATTCTTAATCAGAAGGAGCTGAACATGAGGCAGCCACAATAGGTTGAGCTCTTGAACGATTACGATTTCGAGTTTTGCTACCTTCCTGGTAAGGCGAATGTCGTAGCCGATGCGCTTGGTCGAAAGGAGCGAGTCAAGCTTCATTCTGTTCAAACTTTATCTGATATTCAATCTCGTGTCCTTCAAGAACAACGATTTTGTGTAAACGAGGACTTATTGAAATATGAGCTACCACTTCAACACGAGCTTAAACTCGAAACGAAAGGGCGATGGGTTGCTCTATTTTAAGAATCCTTGTGGATGATCATCGCCTAAATCGGAGCCCTGATTGGATTCCTTGTACACCTTAATATGTACATTACAACTCAATAAGGACAAATCGAATTCCTATTAAGATCTTCCTATCTTCATAGTTAGATTCTTGAAAATATTTAAAGTGCCAAATGAAATCCACGGATTGGATTCCTGGTATGTTTTAAATACCTGTGTCCAAAGATAACAAATTAACGGTCAAACTAAACAATTATGTTATTATGTGATTATGTGTTTATGTGTTCTCCTCTATGTTTTTGTGTGATCCGATTTTCGTTATCCAAATCCTCATAGAACCTTCCATATCTTCATATGAGTGATTCATAGTAGGATATTCAAAAGGTACTACCTTAAATCCTTAATGGGCTTCTACATGGTAGTTAAGACCCTTGGGTTATATAGTACCATTCCATGATTCGAAAAGAGACCCTTGGGTGGTCTAGTTAAAGATTGATTCAAAATCTGGTTAAGAGTGGCATGTGACGATACAGCTGAAAGGACCCTATGGTGGTCTAGTCACACTCATCACAGGTTCATTCATTTGGTTTTCCCCTACACCTTATAAAATGCACTGTGTGGACTATGCAAGGAATTACGTAATTATGGACGCGTACATAATTATAAAAATTCAGTGCACGGAAACCACAGTAAGATTTATCATGTGTAAGAACCAATAGTGACAACAATAGCGAAACATGAACAATGTAATGGAGGTACGGTGGACGCACCAAAGGCGCTTCATATACTTGTATATAAGTGTCCCTTTTACATTACAAGCATAGTGTTATTTAAAGTTACTAGAAGTTCGGGACTCTAACCAGTGTTGTTTTATCTTTTTCGACTTCATGTTTCAAGCTTTCACAAGTTTCCTCTAAATAAAATTTCGGGACGAAATTTCCTAAAGTAGGGGAGACTGTGACAACTGTGTTATGTAAGCATCGTATAATGTAAAACAATGTTGGTTATCAATAAAACAATGTGCTTTGGTGTTATTATATGTGTTATTGTGTTTGATGATTTTACAATTTGATTCAATTCCGATTTCAAGCTTTAAATCGCTTTCTGGAGGTTATACGCAAACTGGTGCATAAACACAGTCAGTTTAACGCGACAAACACTCCGGAATAGTGACATAAGCCAAACATACCTTAAATATCCTTTACATAACTTAGAAATAAGTTTCGAAGGATTCGGTATGGCAAAAACATGTTTATTTGAACTAAAGGACTATTTACGACAAAACTGCGAAACGAACATTGGTGACCGCCTGGATAATATTTAAATCCCAAAAATATTCTGTTATGATTAAAATTTTATTTTAATCAGGTCCGTGTTGAAAAATAAATTAAAACGCTTAAAAGAGCTATTTTTCAAGTTTAACCGCGTACCGCGTGTTTCTGCGCGACACGGTGCTTCTACTGCAAAACGCAGACAACACAGCCAGTCTCGGCAACTGAAATTTATTTCAGTAATATTTTGGCGAGTTTATCTTTATAGAATAATAAAAATAATTCAGAACGCCATAAACCGGGATTTAAACGCTAGATAAAATACCCGGTACCCGATTAAACACCTACTTCTATCTTATTTATCAATAAAATTACACTTCACCCCCTCCCCCCCTTTCAAATTTCGGTCATATCTATGAGGGACCCACCTTATATTTTCCAAGATCTTACAAATATTTCTTTTGATCTTTCTTGATACACTTGGATTTAATTAGATATTGTGTGATCATGGAGATTTGTTAGAAATCATGGCCTATATATTTTCACCTTAGTTACACTACATGACATCTCTCTCTCCTCCCTCATGACCGTCCACCCTCCTCTCTCTCTATCTTCATCTTCTAAGTAGATTATATTGTATTGATTTATTTGATCTTTGCTTGTGGAAGTAACCAAATCATATGCACAAGTCTTATAAGTATGGAACCCAAGATCACAACCATCATTCTCTAGATTACACCCTCCTTCACTCTCTCTCTCTCTCTATTTCGGTTTCCCCAAACCGAACCCACCACCATCACCTTAACATCTTCATCTTCTTCACTTACAAGTGCATTCAAAGCTTTGAAGTTCATCCATGGAAGTTGCAAGTTGAAGGGATTTCAAAGGAGCTTGTTTCTAACTTTTTTCATCATCTTTTTCATCACATTTTCTCACTAGAATCTCTATCCTAGCCTTGTGCTAGTAGTAAGTTTCTTGTACCTTGTTTCATCTTGTTCATAGTTATATTATGTAGTTTGATGTTGTTGTCTAAATCACAAGAACAAGAAACAATAATAAGATGAACATGGAACTCTACACAAAATCTTACATAAATGTTTACATAAGGATGAGTTATGAAGATGAAAACTTGTGGGTTTAGGGTTGGTTAAATCATGCTTGATATTTGATCGTTGTTTTCTTGAATAATCCGTTGTTCGGACATGTGTGGATACGATTTAGTAATATTTAAGTTATAAAAGAACATGCTGAGTTACTCTTTCAGCCGACTTCATAGGGCTGTAACCGGACCATAACAGATCGAAAAACTGATTTTCTGAAGCCTAAATTGTGTATTTTCGAAAAAATGATCAAATGGCACTAGAATCGTAATTTTTCGAGGTGGTTTACTATTTTTAAAGACCCATTTTGTAACAGCAGCTAAAGCTGAGTTTTCACTGCAGTAAATGGGTGATATGTTTTTAGTTATAACTTGAAATCTATGCTAAATCAGCTCATAAAATTTATATTGTAGATGATCACTGATGTCGCCGTGATCCTCCAACTGGAATTTCATGAATCGGACTTACGATGAATTTTAAATGAATTATTCCGTAGGTTGCGGTCAGAAAATAACAAATCTGATCACAGTCCGGAAAATGAATTTTTATAAAATATTGGTAATGAACTAGACCCCGATATTTTTACACAATAATATTTGGTTCGTGTAAGACGTTCTGTAAAAATTTGGGAATTTTTGGAATAAGTTAACCATTTTATTTAAATGCCCAAAAACAGTCCAGTTTCATGTATATTAAAACAGAAATGACATAAGTAGTATTTTGCATGTCAAGGTGTGGGTTTGTGATTATTAAAATCATTCTTATTTAATTTAGGGCGGATAAACAATTGAGGGATTGTGTTAACGTTTAAAAACGCACCGGAAGGTGAGTACATAGATCCCCTCTTTTTACTGTTTTCGATTGTTTTGGGGTGATTCATATGTATCAAAACGATTCCGATGTTTTAACAATGGTTTCAAAAAGATTAAGATGGTTTATACAAAACTAATAACGATTTTGATAATGCGAACGAACTTGTTGGTTGTATTTACATAACGAATGACATTCATTAGCATTGATCAAGCCGACCAGTATTAGGTTATGGTACCATAGGATCTGACAAATCCCGTTATCAGACCGGACCCATGGTTATGTGTGGGTTAGGTGGGTAACGACTGAATCTGATGATTGTTAATTTACCCTTTGGTGGTTTATTAATGCGAGAAGCGATAGACGAGATAGTCGAGTCACAAAGGTTTGAATGTCATTAGCGAGACAATCAAAAGTAGTTTCACGATCTAAAACGAGTATGATTTAAACGACTAAAGCGATTATTAACGAATTAAACAATTTGGGTAAACGATTGGTCTTCGGTTAGTGTTTAGATAACTGAACGGGTGTAATGTGATGAAAGCATGGTGGATACGCCGCTGGTACTTCCTATATATATATATATATATATATATATATATATATATATATATATATATATATGTTTTCATCGTATTACATACCGTGGCGTTATTTAGTTCACTTGGGTAAACAATTGAAAGCGATGTCTCACAAACGAGATTTTCGAAACGATATAAACTATACGAGTTTTATTAACGAGATTTTATTTAATAAATGTTTTGGGTTAAGAATCATGGCTACGAGATTTTATACACTATAACCAACTTGATTTGAGTTGGATAGTTATGCCGCAATACAATACTTTTCAAAACAAGGTTTTTAATTGAGTATTATGTAAACTAGCCATGAATCCGACACTCTCAAAACCGTATGTACTCGCCAGCATTTCTTTGCTGACTTTGTTTTCACATATGTTTCCGGTGTTGTTGAATGATGTTGATTGCTAGGATGCATACTCACATAGGACAGGACGATGCCTTAGTAACTAAATAAACTAGTTTATTTAGATTTCCAGACGATGTAAATATTTAATGTTTAATAAAGCGAAACTTCAAATTTCCGTGTGTTTTGAAACAATGATTCTGTTACAACACTCCCCGACAATTCCGCCGCGATTTGTTGTTCTACGCGGTCGGGGTGTGACAACTTCGAATGCAGTTTTTGTTATGATATTGATTCATATAATCAGCCACAGACGGTTTTATCATTTATTCATCCATCTTATTTATCATGCAATTTTTCGTTTATTAATATATATGTATATATTTATTTGTATAGAAAGATAGATTAACAACCCGTGAGTATTCACGGGTTATAACCTAGTATATATATATATATATATATATATATATATATGTGTGTGTTTGTGTGGGTAGATTTAATTTACTTTCATAATTTTTAATTAAAAAAACAGATACGTAGGACGTTTCCTATCTACATCGATCCCTATCCCACGACCATTGCTGTCCCATGATCACGCAACCAGACAGCGGTTCAGACGAACGATTTCAGGTTTTGGTTCGATTTTGATTTCTAGGCCTAGTACTAAATTCCAAGTTGTTTACAGGTTTTGGTTCGACTTCGATTTTGGATCGTTTGGTGTAAATGAAATTCATACTTTTTTAAAGCCTTAATTTGTTCATGCAGCCCAGCCCCCTTTGTTTAATTTCATTGTAATTGGTCAAGATATTTCACACTTTGTCGTGTTCGCCGTTCATTATCCATACTGCATTTTAATTGATTTTCTTTGTTTTTAGGCTTTAACATGTGAGATACGATTTACCGGATCAAAACACATCTTTAAATTATGAATTAACATATGACTAAAGCCTATGATCGATATTTGTTGGTATAAAACCACAATTTAGAGAAACACATTTTGAAGTGTTTTTACTCTATTGCATTTTAGGTAAAACACATTTTTATATGTTTTTAGTCCATTGCGTTTTAAAAATAACATTTTCTTTTGTGTTTTTATTTCATTGCGTTTTAGAAAAAATACATTTTTATGTGTTTTTTGGCAAATTGCGTTTTAGAAAAACACATTTTCAAGAGTTTTTAGTCCATTGCGTTTTAGGTAAAACACATTTTTATGTATTTTCAGTCCATTGCGTTTTAGAAAGAACACTTTCTTTTGTGTTTTTACACTATTGCGTTTTAGAAAAAAAAGACATTTTTATGTGTTTTTTGGTCCATTGCGTTTTAGAAAAACACATTTTGAAGTGTTTTTAGTCCATTGCGTTTTAGGTAAAACACATTTTTATGTGTTTTCAGTTCATTGCGTTTTAAAAAGAACATTTTCTTTTTTGTTTTTAGGCCATTGTGTTTTAGAAATAAGACATTTACTTGTGTTTTCTAGCCATTGCGTTTAACAAATAAAACATTTCTTTGTGTTTTCGTTCCATTGCGTTTTAAAAAAAAAGTCATTTTTTACGTTTTTTGTCCATTGCGTTTTACGCAACTGCGTTTTCGAAAAAAAAAAATCAAAAATATAGTAATAGAATACTCGTTTTAAAAATTAAAAAATGCTCATTTTTTGGTGCAATTTTTATAAAAAAAAATGTCGTATCAAAGAGCTATTAACGTTTAAAAATAGAGGGAATTAGAGGAGAGAAAAACTATTGCCCTGTATTGACTGAGATGTCTCTAGACAAACCCACATGCCTCCTTTTTTTTTCTTCAATTTCACTAATTTAATCTTAACCTTGATTAAATTAATTGAGTGTTAAGATTACTTTATAGCCAAAAAAACTTTCTATTATATTCTAATCCAATATTTGATTTGCTTTAAAGACAACTATTTTGATTCACGTTTTTTTAGGGATTTATTGGGAAATTATTATTTGCCAATGATTTTTTTGCATAATTTTAGCAGAATTGTAGTTCTAATTTTTGTAGTTTTTTTTAATCCTACATAGTTCTTTTATTTTTTAATTTTTTGCGGAACATTTTATAGAAGCTTCGCAGAATCTTTTTCCTAAGTTTGCTAATATTTTGCAAAATTCTGACATTGTAAACGACAAAACTAGGTTAAGCCGTATTTTTGCTTAATTTTATTCTCTCTAATATTATTTTTGATATATTAGGTGAAAATAAAAAGGATATATAAAGAAAGGTATCCAAATTATTAAATATTCTTCAACAAACATAAAAGAGTAAAATGCACGGATAGTCCATGTGGTTTTACAAAATAACACCTATAGTCCCCAACTTTGAGAAATTACACCGGTGCTCCCTATGGTTTGACAGTTTGTTACTCGGATAGTCTCTGGAGTGGATGCCCGTTAGTTTTCTCCGTTAAGTAGATGTGAAATGACAAAATTACTCTTCATCTTCTCCACTCTATAAAAACAAAACAACCCCACCCCAACCCCACCCACCCCTACCTTTCTCTCTGTTTTCCCCCACCCTTAACCCCCCACCTTTGTTCAATCGCTTCATTTTACACACTGAGTAACTAACTCTTAATCTCCGTTCAATCCTTTAAAA
This sequence comes from Helianthus tuberosus, assembly GCA_030545235.1. Taxonomy (NCBI): domain Eukaryota; kingdom Viridiplantae; phylum Streptophyta; class Magnoliopsida; order Asterales; family Asteraceae; genus Helianthus; species Helianthus tuberosus. The sequence continues at coordinate 55,477,990 of CM060360.1, forward strand.
ATTACGCACAGTTAAACAATAAATCAAACGAACAAACGTGAAAACACAATGAGGAACTGTAACTGTAACTAACGGTTACCTCCGTTCAACCACAATACGAGCGGTTTAGAAGAAGAGTTAGATTGAGCTTCAACGAAGTAGTAGAACATAGATCTCTGGTTAGCTTTATCGACGGTTATGTATCCGGCGAACTGCTTGAAACTGACTGGCGGTTGGCCGGGAAGTTGCATGATTTCATCGCAGACGGTAACGGAATATACTCCGGTGAAAGATGTTTGTAATAATATTATTATTGTTTTCCTTCAATTTCGTCGGAAACGGTAATGGAATATACTCAGTGTGTAAAATGAAGCGATTGAACATAGGCGGGGGGTTAAGGGTGGAGGAAAACAGAGAGAAAGGTAGGGGTGAGTGGGGTTGGGGTGGGATTGTTTTGTTTTTATAGAGTGTTGAAGATAAAGGGTAATTTTTGTCATTTCATATTGCTTAACGGAGAAAACTAACGGACATCCACTCCAGGGACTATCCAAGTAACAAACTGTCAAACCACATGAAGCACCGATGTAATTTTCAAAAGTTGGTGACTATAGGTGTTATTTTGCAAAACCACGGGGACTATCCGTGTATTTTATTCAACATAAAAAAAAGTGCATATCTTTTTTTTATCTACACTCATTTGAAAGAAAAAAAAAAACCTCGAAAATATCTTCTAAAAACAGCTTAAAATTGGATCCCTTTAAGCTGTTTGTCATTTTAATATGGCTAAATTGCACTTTTCGTCCTTTATGTTTGAACTTTTCATTAGGCGGTGTCCTTTAATTATCAAAATTACACTGACTGTCCTTTAAGTTTACATTTGTCAACAGGCGGTGTCCTTTCTCCATAACTCAGTTAATTTTTTTGTTAAGTCTACTCATGTGCAAAACACGTGGGGGCAATTTCGTCCTTTTCAGTTAAAAAGTATTATATTGTTTTTAGATAGAATTTTTTATATTTAATCACATTGCCACCCTTGTCTTCCTCCACCATAGCTCCGCCGCAATAATAACCAGAAAAATCATTTGGACTCCAAAAAATGTACTTTTTTGCCGGAAAACTGAAGAACATCAAGAACACGACGAATGTGAACCCAGAAATTCATACAATTTTTAAAAATTAATAACCTAATACACATCAAAAGACCATAAAATCAACATCGGTGAACACAAGGAGAATCAGAAGAAGGATGTTACCAAAGATCCCAAAATGTTCAGTTGTATGCTTCATTCCGATCCGGTGTTCTTTTTCGGATTCTTCATCAGAATGTAGCTCGATTAGTTGTTGACTTCTTGTCAGTTAATAGATCTCATATATCTCCGCCGCGCAACCTGAAACACCACCGCAACAAACCCCTAACCTCCCAGCTGTCATCTCTACCTGCACCACTATCTACATCTTCACCAGAAAACCCTAACCTCCGCCGAAAATTATCACCCATCCCTTGTTTATTGCCATCATCTGCACCCATAGCCCACCACTCCAGCAACACCATAACCCCTAAATCACCTTCGCCACACCACCATTGTAACCCCCACTACATCTCCACCACCGCTGCAAACCATAACTCCATCGTCAACCACCCCAACCCCCTTCACCGTCGCTATCCACCCACTTCTGAAAACCCTAAACTCTGATTAACCTCCACCACTGCAATACACCACCATTCTCCACCGCTACCTTGATGCCAACCGTGGAGAGATCAGATGAGAGAGAGAAGGTTAGATTTGTTTATTTATTTATTTCTTTTCTATATTTTTGTTATCAATCTAATAAGATTTTTTAAAGAAAAAAAGGTAAAAAGACCAAAATGCCCTCATGTGATAGGCACATGGTCAGACTTAACATTAAAATTTAACTGGGTTAAGGTTAAAGGACACCGCCCGATAGAAAATAGTAACATAAAGGACATACAGTGTAATTTTTAAAGTTAAAGGACAGCGCCTGTCGAAACATTGAAACATAAAGGACGTAAAATGCAATTTAGCCTTTTAATATTTGGGTTGTGCCTGAAGTAATTCGGGTGCAACTTGAGATGAGTATGTATGGATTTGATTTGATTATGATGATGCGATAGAAAGAAATAAAAGAAGGGGTGCTTGAAGCATTTTATACATTAAAATTTTCTGTTTTTTGAACGGCTAACTAAATTACCGGATAAGCATCCTAGGATGCCCTCAATCGAGCAAATGCACCCCCTTCTCCATAACGGTCAGAGTTGGATGCATACCCGAGCCACCCAGCCACCAGTTCCGGGGAAAACCTGTCGCCCGAAGGTCCACTGCGGTAAAACCAGTTCGGCTCGGTTTCTAACTGGCGACCTCTAGAGAGGCCTAGTTCTAAACTACATTGTCATCACCAATGTCCTTCAAAGTGATGCTAGTGGGAGTTGAACTTGGGACCTGAAGGAGAGAAAACAAGTGACTAACCACTTGACCAACTTGTCAGGATTATACATTAAAATTTTGGTCGAATTATTTATAGAGAAAACGACCATCAAATCTTAGTTTTCGACGCATATTTAAATTATGTGCAATATAATTTTGTCTGCTATTGATTACTTTGGTGAAAGTCAATCATATTAAATTCTTGATTTAAACTGAGTCGTCTTTCGCTAGTATTGATAATTAAATCTAATAAATACAATGATGTTAATAGATATTAACTGGTTTTTTGTCCCCAGCTAGTATAGCTTGAAAAGTTATTTACCAAATTAGGTAGTTAAAAAATAATTACAAAAATGGGTCTTTTCTTATTTTATATTGAAAATGTTGTGTAATAACTAGAACCTATTAGCAATGTATAGAAGAGAATAAGAGAATGGGAGATGAATTTCTTATTGATATATCTCATACAAAATACATGAGTCACTATATATAGGCTATAACATTAATACAAACATAAATGTGACATAGGAGTTAGAAATGTGGATAGTCACTAATAATGGATGCATTCATAACACTCCCCCTTGACTATCCACATGATGATATACTATTCTTTAATACGCTTGGTGATGCTGTCAAGTTAAAAACCTTTTCTAGGAAAACCCAGTGGGACAAAACCTCAACTAAGGGAAAAAGTGTGCAGCGCGTATTGTCTCCCCCTAATACTTCTGGATCAGGTATATTGCCTCATTAAAGAAAAAGAGTATATACACTATGTATATTATGGGTACGTTACTCCCCCTCAATTTTACTTGTATATCTTGATGATGTTGAATCCAATCTTCTGTGACAATTGCTTGACTTGATATTTGGCGTAGTCTTCTTTGATTTGGGTGTTGTTATCTACATTGTCTTCATACAATATAGCTTGAGCTTCTCTTGATCAACTCTAATCTACTTACTTCTTAAATATGCTGAAATCTTCGACCTTCATAACTTGTATCTGGATTGAGATCGAACTCTATGCGAGTCTAATATATATCAATCATAACCCAGGACGCCATATTGTTCTTGTGGAACTATCCCGTGTCTCGAGTTTGTAAATATGTCAAATAATTATTTAATGCGCTTTATAATTCTGCCTCGTTAAAAACGATGCTAGGAAAACCCAATGGAACAAAACCGTAGCTAAGGGAAAAGAGTGCACTACGCATTATACATAATTAACAACATGATTTATGATGATGTTAAATTAGTACTTCGGGACCTATAAGATAAACTAATATTACTGGATCAGTTATGTTGTCTCGTTAAAAACCTTACCAAGAAAAACCCAATGGGAAAAACTTAGTGAAGAGAAAAAGAGTGCAACATTTGAGATTAGAACTGTAATCTTACCAATACAACGTAATATCAGATGTCGTCTTGTTTGCAAGATACGTCAATGCTCTGATCGCAATTAAGTATGGTACTTCTTGACTAAGTAGTTCAACATCCTTTTCTTGGAGTTGATAAGAATATTTTTTCTATGTCAAGCGATCAGACAATCATTCATGTACTCAACGAATGAGCTTTTTCTATATAACATCTTCTAGATGTAGTCAGATTGATGAGCAAAAATAGTACATATACACTCGAAACTACAGGTCGAGGATAACTACACTTTGTAAAGGTCATTCAAAATTTTTCCTCTTTAGTTTGAGAGTTACCTCTCGATGATGTTTACATTATCACTGTAAGAGTGAAATCTTGTTAAATAGATGTAGCTCATTTTATCAAAATTATACCTCTCTTTTCAGAGTATAGTCGACTGTACCACATACGAGTAGTTTTCTTTAAGATTCATATATATAACACATATGGGGTTATTGTTTCATAATGCTTTGAGCATTTTTTAATCTTTCAGGGGTTTTTCATACAGATGTCATTTGCAATTGTCTCGTACATGTATACGGTGATGACATCCATAAGTTGTTTTATCTGAAGTCATTTTGAGATTGCGAGGCCGCTTAAACATCTAAAGATTATCGCATCCACTACAGGGGTATACGTTTCCTCGTAATCAACTGCTGGGATTTGGGAAAAATCTTTATGTTAAAATGCGTGCCTTGCATCGCAAAAACTCATTATTTACGTTTCCTTTTATTTAAAGACACCCATTTATAACCTACTGGTTTGACGTCTATGGGTGTTCGAACTGCTGGTTCGAAAACGTCTAGTTTGTCGAGCAAATTTAGTTCAACCTTAAGTCATGTAGCCATTTTTGGCTATTTGTGTGCGTACACTCTTGCACACTTTCTATATATGTAATCTTTTTTTTTCATCGATTACATTTATTGCTATAGCATAATCAAATATATCATTTTACACGTGTTTCATTACGGTTCCATATTGTACTTATTTTGTACATAATTCATCGCGATCTCATATTTGTTTGGTACTAGAGTTTCTTTTAGAACTCCATTAGCCTCTTTTGGGGTTTTGACAACAACCTTCTTTAAGGTTTAGTATGCAACCACTTCTGGGGTTTTGTATGCAACCACTTATGGTGTTTTGTGTGCCACCTCTTTTGGGGTTACACCAACTGCGTTACTCTGCTCTTTTTGTGTTTGTGGGTTTTATCTTTTTGGAACCGATTAATCTCTCACAATTTATTAATATGATAATCATTTTGTGAGTACTTCCATTCGAGCAGATAAGTTTAAGCTTGTATATGTGACTTTGTCACCTTATTTGTGTTAGTGAATGCATCTTGTATTTCATTTGTTATTATTTGCAAATACACGCTCTTTCTTTTGGACTTCAGATTTGCATTAACCACTTCAGGGGTCGATATATAATATGATGCATTTTTTTATGTTACCAGTCTTTCATTTTCTTGTCTCCGCCTAAGACTGGGAATACGATGTACATATCCCATTTATATGTTATGGTGGTGCTATTGGTACATAGGTTGCACAACAAAATATATAAAAAAATGGAAACTTGGTTCTCTTCAGGAGACCAGTTGCAATGGGGAGTATTTTTGATAAGCAGTTGGTTTTGAATTGATATAATCAATCGACGAATTCTGTCTCGACTACGTATGCCTCTCACTATATTTCACATTGTGCTCAACAATGGTCCCTACATTTGGGTTGTCAAAGAATAATGTTAAACCATGTAAAAAAAACAACGTTCCATAGTGTTGGGCATATGCTACATACGGGTAGCTAAAAACTCACATGTAACCATGTATGAATGCCACAATCCACACAACTGTACATTTCAATGGTCCCATATAAGAGGGATTGTTTGTAGGAGTCTATTGTTTGGAAGGGCATAAGAATTTATTTGCCACAAAAAAAACTAACTAGACATATGATAAGGCATTTTGGGAGCAATGTTTTTAGATTACTTAGAGGTGCTAAGGTACCGGTTAGCACATTTGATTGTTTAGCATATCATGATGCTATCTTGATGACCTATTTGGTCATGCCAAGTGGTGAACGTATAAATATTCTAGTAACTTCTGGTTACTCACCATATTTGATTTAATGGAATATTGTGGAAAATTAGTATCATTTCTAGTAACTTCTAATATAGTCTTCTGGCCATATTTGCTATATGATATATTTTAGATATTTAGTACATTTTCTTTTACACCATTCCAAGGTGATGACTTTTCATTCAAACATAGTGTAAACTTAATAAATTTCTTCGGTATACATTAGAATATGATGCATTATGAATTACAAAATTCGATTTCAGCGGGTAAACTATCGATGCTCTTCTGGAGCATTTAATATGCTATTAACACGTGAAATAGTATCAATAGCGTCTCTACCACGTGAAATATTATAGTTTTAGCCTTTGTTTAGAGGTAAAACATGTACTATTCATAAGGTTTTCCATCACTAGGCTATATGTTAGCCAAAAACGCCAAGTGCGATGAACTAAAGTTTGGGTTGAATTTGAAAAATCATTATTAAAAACAAACGGGACTTTGTATACATTTGGGAGAACTTCGGGTTCTCATCATTGATTTAGGATTCATGTGAGCATCAACACTAACTCAAATGAATTATTATCTATCAATTTAAGTAACTAACATCAGAGTAGTTTACTTAAGCTAAAGTCCACTAATTATTTTCATAGCTATTTTTCATCATTTTCATGTGAGGGCACATTTCTAATGACTATATCAATGTCTATTAATATTTTTTAGCAACAACAAGCAATTAGAAGAATAACCATACAATTAATTATGTTGACTATGCATAGCATTGTAACAAGCTGAAATATCAAATCACTAAAGCATAACAATGTGTTGGTGCATTACGTCTGACGACTTCGTCTTGTATCGAGTCTTGTACTAGAATTGTTAGATCAGGGCACGTTGTACGAAAAAATAGGGTTTGTGTGTTGAAGAGTTAATTTCGCATGAAAGTGACAAAGTGCACTTTCAAGCGAAATCAACATTAGCTATTTCGCTTGAAATGGAATTTGCCACTTTCAAGCGAAATTACCTTCACTATAAATACCTTTGGAGCGAAATCATTTGTAACGTTCTTGTTTCCGGTACCGAAGTGCTGCCGACGTGTCTACTAATCGGTAATAGTGTTAAATCAATAATACAAGACATTTAGAAGTGAATCAAGCTGTTTTACAAGTCAATTCATCTGTTTCCGCCTTTTGAATTGATTAGAACTCTTCTGAACGACTCGTTTGGGTCACAAAACGATCCTACAAGTGGTATCAGAGCTCAAGAGGAAGAGTTCTTGCCAAAACAGTCATAAAATATGTCTTCTACACCTTCTTTTACAAAATTCTCAAATTTTTACGGTTAAAATGGATTGAATTTTAAGCATGTCATGCGAAACAGTGTTTTAATGAATCCTTGAGAAAATTGGACTTGAATTCAATCGAAAATTGATAAAATCTGTAATTTCACTTGAAAATCAGATTGAATATGATAACGTCAGCACTATTTCGTACGGAATTACCTACTTGATTTCACACGGAATTACCTAATTTCGCTTGAAATATATAATTTCGCTTCAGAGTGTTATTTCGTTTGAGACGTTCCACACGAAATTAGATAATTTCGCTCCAATTTGGTATTCCGTTTGAAAGTGTGCTATTTCACACGAAATCAGTTATTTCTTCTGAAAAGTGATTCCGCTTGAAAGAAGTTATTTCGTGCCAAAAGTGTTATTTCGCATCAAAGGGGTATTCCGCTTCAAGAGTTGATTCCGTTTGAGAGTTAATTCTGTTTGGGAGTTGATTCCGTTTGAATTTGTATTTCGTGTGAAATTTGAATTTTTTTAAAACAATTTTCCGAAACATGGAAGAGGAATTCTACAATGTGTTTGCTACTCCAGTTGCACCAGTTACAGCTGCTGAAACATTGTACAATGAGAATGAGACAGGAACTTACTAGAAACCGCCAAAGCTTATGTACATTGAAGATTTTAAAGGATGGCATAATCGTTTTGAAAATTGGGTGCAAGCTTATAAGTTTGACGCATGGTGTTCATTAGAGAAAGATTACGAGAAACCGAAAAATGAACGTGGGCTTGAAAAAGCTTTTTGTGACTTTTCAGAGAGTGATAAATTGAAATATACAAGTGAAAAAATGATGATCAGTATTCTTCAACAAGCGATTAAAGAAGATATCTTTGTTTTGCTTCAACATGAGGGTACTACTAGATCAATTTGGACTGCATTGATTCAAAAGTTTAAAGCAAGTGCAGATATGATCAAGAACAAAAGGGCTTTACTGAAGAAATCATTTGATATGTTTGTAGCCTTAGAAGGAGAAACAACAAAAAATACCGTTGATAGATATTGTCATTTGGTTTTGGAAATGGGAAGATTGTACATAAAGAAAGACGACGAAGAATGGGTAGATAAGCTAGCCGATGCTTTACCACAGCAGAAATGGGGAAATTATTTGTTGATCATAAAACACATGAGAAAATCTGAAAATATGAATCTGGCACAGTTTATTCAGAAGATTGAAGAGCATGAGTTGGATATTCAGAAAACTGCTATCATGTCTAATCCAAATGCACAACAAGATGTCAGTTTGTACTACAGAGGAAACAAATTTGAAGTTACACCAAGTCCAAAGATTCAAACTGGTTTCAGTGCTGATAGTTCTTTTGGAACAAAGGAAAGTACTGTAACTCAAAGTGGTGGATCTTCATCTTCATATTCAAGCTTTGATCCAAATTTTACAACACCAAGTCCTCAACAAAAGAATTCTACAAATCTGCAATGTAACGTTACATTGAACATTCAAAATGGTCAAAATCTTTCTCCGGAAATAGCTAAGCAACACATGGCATCACTCGTTGCTATGTTGGAATCATATGAAAGTTTGATTGCTGGCAGAATTGGAAATCCGATGCTTACCAAAGAAGATTATGATCAAATTGATGCAGAGGAACTTGAGTTGATGGACATCAAGTGGTGTCAAGCCAGTGCAGTTAGAAGAGCAGAAAAATTTACACAAGTCACCGGAAGAGATGATTTTCGAGAAATGAGTGCATCTCCGATAGGGTTTGACAAATCAAAGGTCATGTGTTTTCGTTGCAAAGAAAAAGGTCATTTTAAACGTGAGTGCAAAAACAAAGAAGCAAATGGAAGACAAGATCAGTCTGGAAAAAACAATTATTATCAAAAATCAATTTTTCATTAGATGGCTCAACAACTACAAACTGCACATGCACGTACTATTGAAGAGAAAAGAGCTTGTTATGGTATAATTGACCAAGATGATGAAAAGGTTGCAGAGGGATTTAGCTGGGATAAGTACATTCCATCGGGTTCAGGACTTGTTGCTAGAATCTTGGAAGAACAAGAAGTCAAAAGAACAAAGATCTTTAGATCATCAGAAAGTGATGATGATACTGATGACGAGGAAGAGTACATTAATAATGCAAGAAAAAGTTTAGACTCATTTAGTTTTAATTTGTTTTTTGCAGATAAAATTGAAGTGTTGAAAGAAAAAAGAGCTGCTCGTCTGAAGAAAGAATTAGAGACAAAAAGAATTGCTGAAGAAAAGGAAAAACTGGAAGCCGAGAATGCTGGAGTTGAAGAAAGTTTAACAAAGAAAGTTGAAGATGAAGAGTGTGAGGTAAAAATTAAATGTGATGAAGTAAAGGTAGTTGAAAAAATTGTTGAAGTGGAAAAGATAATTGAGAAAATTGTTGAAGTAGAGAAACTCGTTGAAGTTGAGAAAGTTGTTGAAGTGGAAAAGATAATTGAGAAAATTGTTGAAGTAGAGAAACTCGTTGAAGTTGAGAAAGTTGTTGAAGTTGAAAAGATAGTTGAGGTCATTAAACCTTGTCTAAAATGTTTGGAGTCATGCAAACATTGTGATGAGAAGGATAAGAAGATCGGTGAATTAGAAAAGATGAAAGAGAATTTGTTGTCTGATGTAAAGTACGTGAAGGAATCTTATGATGTGCTGAACAGAACAGTTGATGGTTTGAAAAAGACAAATTTAGAAGTTGTTGCTGCTATGACAATGATGAGCTAAACTTTAGTGACAAAGCAGAAAGTCATCAATGAGTATATTGAAGACTGTGCAAAGCTAAAGCAGGATCTGGAAATTGAAAAGATCGAGAGTGAAAGAATCAAACGTTTGTTGTTGAGTTATACAACATGTGATTATTTGATTGATAGAGTTTATCCTACTGTTGCAGGTATTGAAGCTTTCAAATATAAAGAAAAGGAAGAGGATACTGGTAAGAAACAGAGTGTCAAATATAACAAGTGTCCGCCCCCGATTTGGAATAGTTATTCTCCCAGAAAACCAAATGAGGAACGTTTAAATAAGGCTATCAACATCAAGTTAAAGTCTAAAACCATTGATGAGTTACCGGATAACATTGATGTCACATTCACAGCGTCTGATACTGATCATGAGTCTGAGTTAGTAAAGAAAGTTGTCGATCAGGTGTTAGATATGGATGAGGAGTCAAAGTCAGAGTCTAAATTTGAAAGTTCGAGTTCGTCAGACAAGAGTCCGAGTTTGTCGGTCAAACGGGTTTACAATAAAGAAATATTGTTATCAAAGAATAATTTGAATGATGAAACGTTTAAGGTTGCATATACTTTAAATGATTCGGACAAATTATTTTCTGATGAAGAATTCCCAATAAGAAGTGTCAAATCTGAAAAGATCAGACAGGTTTTCAAATTAACAGAAATTAATATTTTTGAAATAAAAGATTTAAATATTCATGAAAAACCTAAAAATTACACTTCAAGAATTCAACAGAGAGTAAACAAGAAAATGGGTTATGGTTTTCAAAAGAGACCAAACCATAATGGTAATTTCAAAAAGAAAGGTTTAGGTTTTATTTCTCAAGAAAATTATAAAAATGAGAAAACTTATAAATAAAAAACAAAATTTGTTGTAGGAGGTAGTTCTGATGAAGAGCAGATGAAACCATTCTGGAAACAGTTAAACCGAGAGTTTCTTGCTGATAAGAAAAAGAATATGATGATGAGAACTGAGCAAAGAGTTGAGAGAAGAAAGTGTTTCAAATGTTACAATATTGGACACATTGCTTGGAATTGCCAACAGTCTAACAACACAAAACAGGGAGTTTCTTTTAATTTAAAATTGAAAGAAAAATGTGTTGATGAAAAGAAACAACCAACTGAGAAATCTAAAGTGTTTGAAAATTCGATTTTTGAAACTGGTGATGTTTCAAAACAGTTTTACAAAAGAAAAGTCGATTTGAACAAACAGAGATGGGTTGTAAAATCTGAGAGTAGTTCTGACAATGAATCTGATTCCATAAAATTAGAGGAGTCATCTTTTAAGAAAAAGAATGAGAATTCCGTTCCTGAGTTGAACGATGAAAATTTTCCACCATTGTCAAAGGAAAATCTGAAATCTAAAGGTAGGTTTGAGATTTCAGGTCAATTCTTCTCTGGTAAAGAAGAATTTGATGCTGAAAAGGCGTTCAATGGGAAAGTCAAACATATTTTCAAAAAGATGGTTGATGGAAAAGTTAAAAGCGCAAAAGATTTTTACAAATCAAAAGGAGGTTGGGATGAGGTTGAATCAAAATCACCTAAGGCTGGTCAGGCTTGGGTGACTGCATTTTCAAACTAAAATTCTGACTTGCCGGAGCTCCCAAGTGGGTAATCGTGGAGCATGAATCGGCATCATTCTTAAAAAAAAAAATTTGTGAAAAATTGTTAAAATTTTACAGGTTGTGGAATTGCTGGAGCTTCCAGGTTGGTAAGAGTGAAGCAGGAATCGGCATTTTTCTTGAGAAATTCACAGTTGTGATATTTCGTCTTACAAGATTAATCAGGGACATTAAGTTGTACTTGATTTATCTTTCTTACAAGTGGTATTTTGAAAAACAATGTGATGAATGAATCCCCTAACCTACAAGTGGTTTTATGAATTCATCAAAACTAATTTTCCGGAAAAACCATTTTTTATTGAAACAAACTTAAGTGTTTTGAAATCATAATGGGAAAATAGTTTATTGCCAGGGGGAGTTCTGATTGTTTATGCCAAGTGGATGGTGATTTGAAGCGATTTGATATCAGTTGTCATTTTTCTTGAACAATTTTTTTTCAAATTTCCTTTAAATGATTTTGCATTTTAGGGGGAGTAAGAATTTTCAGAAAATCCAAAAATATTAGAAAATTTGAAAAAGTAAAAAACATGATAAAATAAAAAATGAGTTTTGGTGTATAAAAGAGGAAATGATAGTACATCAGTGGACAATCACAAAATGCTAAAGAATTGGAAAGTTAAAATGTGATAAACGTTCTCACTGATGATGTGCCACTAGGTTTTTGCACATTTAGTAGATTGTGTCGAGATATAAACCTAAATTTCAAACTTGCTTATATCGTGGATAACATCTCTAGGATATATGGGTAACCCCCGAAATCTTGTTTGAAAGGTCCCTCTTTCTGAGATACTAGGTCTTTATACTCAGTGATATCTAGGGTATTATCCCGGGACTTCTGATTTTGCAGAAGCAATGGCCTACTCCCCATATAATACTTTACGCTTGCTTGAAATATAGCAACCCCCTCAGCATAAAAAATGATGAAACATTGAAAAAATGCTAATCATGTGCTGTTGAAGAAAAGATTCTCTAAAGGGAACACACCTTAAGTCGAAGCCGTCATCTCTCTGATTTTGCGGAAGCAATAGCCTGAGCTCTCACGGCCCTCGCATTTTTAACCCTTTACAGATATCATCTAGGTATACTCACCTATAAGACTGAATATTGGGATCTGGATACAGGAGTATATTCTGAGGTGGGACACGCGAATAAGTTTAAGTGCTTAAAACATTAATCTCTTATCTCGAAACAGTTGAACTTTGTGTGAAAATTTAAGTGGATCAGTATACTGACAATCTAAGTGAATCGTTTAGAACTTAAAATGTTTAAAGCTTAATGGTGTTGGTGATTTGTCTCATAAACTGATATGATCCTCTTACACAAACTCACAAAAATATTGTCTATATATATTTCTTTACTGCATTTCAATTTAAAAAAAAAAAAATTTGGTGTGTTTTAGCATAAACTTTTGAAATATGCAAAAAGATTTTCAACAACTGATGTTGAAGAGCTGATTTTCAAAATTCGAAGTGCTGAACATGATGAATAAAAGGTTTGGGAAATTTTGTTTGAGATGTTTGAGATGAAAAATTGTTTTCAAAAGGAAAAGAGTATTTTTACAAGTGGTTCATCAGAGATTGTAAATGTTAAATCATTTTGAATGCTTGTTTTTACTAGTGATAAGCAAAGAGTAAAATTTGTCAAAATTGTTTAATTTGTAAATCTTATTTTGAGGTAGAGAATGTGCAGGTTATGGCTATGAGAGAGTCAGGTTGCGATTCTTGAACCTGTGAACCTGTGAAAGCCAGACTAAGATCCCAAGCTTTCTTTAAGGGGGAGTCTGTTAGAGAAAAGAAGTCTAAGAATGTAAAAACCAGCTTCAGATCCTGGTAAAAGAGAGAAAGAAGAAGAGAGAAGACTGAGGATGCTTACACTGTCAGATATCTTTGAAGAAAGCCCAAAGACTGATCAAGGCTGAAGATCTGTGAAGACTCGACACTGAAGACTCGTGAACATTCGAGGGGAAGTCTGTTGGTGCATTACGTCTGTATTGTTAGATCAGGGCACGTTGTACGAAAAAATAGGGTTTGTGTGTTGAAGAGTTAATTTCGCATGAAAGTGACAAAGTGCACTTTCAAGCGAAATTACCTTTACTATAAATACCCTTGGAGCGAAATCATTTGTAACGTTCTTGTTTCCGGTACCCAAGTGCTGTCGACGTGTCTACTGATCTGTAATAGTGTTAAATCAATAATACAAGACATTTAGAAGTGAATCTAGCTGTTTTACAAGTCAATTCATTTGTTTCCGCCTTTTGAATTGATTAGAACTCTTTTGAACGACTCGTTTGGGTCACAAAACGATCCTACACAATGTTTATCTCAGCGTAGTTGTTTTGGTAACCAGCTACCAATGAAATTTGTATTAATTTATTTAGCACATTTAACTTGTCAAAAGGCAATACATATAATATATGCTATCTAAAACAATGAGACTATTGCTAAACAAATGAAATCCGTAATATCTACCCATAAGCAAGTTATATGCATGTTAATTATTCACAATTTATATGCATATCAATTACATATATAAATCACACACAATCCCGGGACATTATACTTATACATATATGTGTGTGTGAGTGTTAAAGAGATTAAGCTCATATTAATTTGCTTGTCATGTCTAGAAAAAAAATATTAAAGATCACAAGTATATCATATATACACATATTTGCCACTATAGTTTAAAACATAAACAAATGTCACTATCAACTTTCTCGATCATATAATAACATATGAATCTTTATTACTCGTAAATGAGCTTTCTTATACTAATAAATTTTGTTGCTCAAGAAAATATAACAGGCATCTTGAGAATTTTAGTGTCATGTTAATTTGCAAATAATATCTTTTACCACACAAATATTTCATAGAATCAAATCACATATTTAAATATCAAATAGCAACTAAAAGGCTTATACAATTGCGATAACAATTTAACTAAGTAGTTGTCATATTATAACATATTATCATATAAACATGTGCATTATTGTAAATTCATTAACAGAATTGCACTAATGATTATATTAGAACTTAAATTGAATTTATGCTATATTAATTAAAACTAAATAATATATATAACTTTAAAATATATATAAATAATATAATCAACAAGTAAATGCAAGATCATGGATATCATAATACAACTTTTCTTTTCAAGGCTTATATATTAAACATGCATAAAAAAATTTATCAAACTATATATCAATTTCTAAACCAAGGAATAAGCTTGCAATATAACTAGCAAATAGATAAGATTAGACTTAATAAATTAATAACAAGTATTTTCTCATCGGGTTTCTGTAACAAGTGTCCATGTATATATTAAACTTATATTTCCTATTCTTTTTCAATACCGTGATGATCATTTATTCTTAGAAAAGGTCATTGAAAATGAAAATGAAAATGAAAATTATGAGTAGGATTTGAACATCCCCTGTTCAACCTACTTTCAAAAATCTCATTCTGGTTAACGATTATTCTTATCATGGTAAAATCAAGTTGAAAAGACAAGGCATATTCAACAAGAAGCAATATAGGTATAAGAGTAGTATCTTATGTAGATAAACATGTATGGTGGAAAAAAAAACTTACCTTGAAATAACTAAAGGAAATAGTATCTCCATCACTTTTCAATCACCATGTCTACGAAATCCAATCTTCGTTGGAAACACCTCGGGCCACCAAAACTTTTATCAACAAAACATCATCAACGACATGGGTCAACCGAGACTTTAATCAATGATTAAAACCAATGATGATTCGAGCACTTTCGTGCTGATAACGTGTTGTGTAATAACTAGAACCTATTAGCAATGTATAGAAGAGAATGAGAGAATGGGAGATGAATTTCTTATTGATATATCTCATACAAAATACATGAGTCACTATATATAGGCTATAACATTAATACAAACATAAATGTGACATAGGAGTTAGAAATGTGGATAGTCACTAATAATGGATGCATTCATAACAGAAAAAGATTAATGAGCAGTTAAACAAAAGAGTAAATTACTTTTGAGTAAATTACGATTTAATACTTCATCGATTTAATTAATAAATTGGGTCTAATCCCTTATAATTAAAAGTTATTTAACACTTCATCGACTTTGTGGGATGGTCGCTCTACTGAGAGTAGGGCTGTAAACGAACCGAACGAACACGAACAAGACCTTGTTCATGTTCGTTTGTTAAAAAATATATGTGTTCGCGAACCGTTCACGAACACTTGTCAAATGAGATGCTATGTTTGTGTTCGTTTGTTAAGAAAATGAACTTGTTCGCGTTCGTTTGTGTTTGTTTGTTACTTTTAGGCAACGAACGTTGACGAATACAAATGAGCACAAACTAATGTTAATGAACACAAATGGAAATAAACGAACACAAACAATCGTTCATGAACATAATATATAATACACTGACACTTATTAAATATTTAATTTGTTAGACTTTTGATATATTTAAATAAATATAAAAACTAAAACTACTAATGAACTATCAAACACAAGCGAACACGTTACCGAATGTTCACGAACATAAACGAACAAACGCGACCTCTGTTCATGTTTGTTCATTTAACTAAACGATCGAAATTTCATGTTCGTGTTCGTTTGTTTAATAAACGAACGAACACAAACGAACTTCTCGCCGAACGGTTCATGAACCGTTCGCCGAACGTTTGATTCGTTTACAGCCCTAACTGAGAGTAACCTTAGCCCGACCAAGAAGACCTACCACTTTTTGGCATTAAAAACATAAAAATTCATTTTTTTCATAGAACGATTTTAGGTGTATTCTTTCAGAGAGTACTCGGAAGAATATACCAAATAGATAAATTTTTCATACAGTGTTCCCTTGAATAGTCCATAACCAAATATGTTAATATCGATATTAAAGGGGATTCAGATCCAAGTGATTCTTTTTGTTATTGCTTTCATTTAAATATATTTACTTTGTTTTTTATGTTAAAACCTTTTCAGAAAACTCTCTTTTTGGTTTGATTAAACGTTGATAACACTCCAGTACTAAAAGCTCTTACGTACTTGGACAATATTAGTATCTTACCTCGCTATACAACGTAATGATCGGTGTAATGTGCTGTAGTACTTATTGTATTTTACCTTGTTTATAAATTTAAACCTTGATTTTGTGTTAAACGCCGGCCTAAAATATCTAATATTTGTATACACATCTCAACACATTAAGTTTTTGGCGTCGTTGCTGGAGACATAAGAATATCAAGAAAGTTTGAAGTCGATGGACTAGTCTTTTTCTTCTTTATTTTCCATCACATAAGTCCTGACACGGGGCCATGCCACTTAGACATGGGGCCGTGACGGACTCCCAGTACCCAACATAATCTGTTTCTTTAAAAAAAATGATAATTGCATATTTCCCCTTAAAAAACTGATTAATTGTGTATTTACCCAACTTAAAATTAAAATTGCATATATCCCCTTCCTTAACTAATAAACTTGCAAATTTACCCATTTTGATTTATTTCATTAAAAACAAGTTATATAATGACTTTTTACATTTATTTTTACTAAAACTTAAAAAAATACAAATTTATTCATTTTTACTAGTCTTTGTGGATTTTTCACAATTCTTTAAAAAAATACATATTTATTCATTTTTACTATTTTACTAAAACTTAAACACTGAAATAAACCGCTAAATTACTAAAAATCTACAAAAAAACTAGTAAAAATGAATAAATATGCATTTTTTTAAGTTTTAGTAAAAATAAGGGTAAAAAAGTCATTATATAACTTGTTTTTAATGAAATAAATCAAAATGGGTAAATTTGCAATTTTATTAGTTAAGGAAGGGGATATATGCAATTTTAATAGTTAAGCAAGGAGATATATGCAATTTTAATTTTAAGTTGGGTAAATACGCAATTAATCAGTTTTTTAAGGGGAAATATGCAATTGTCCCTTTAAAAAATAAACTTTTTCAATATAGCACAGGGGCTTCTCTACCTTAACACGGGGCTGTGTCTCTTTCAAAACAACAGGTTTTAGATTTTGTTTTGCTAGAAAAGCTTCTATTACCATTAACATGGA
The DNA here is from genome assembly GCA_030545235.1 of Helianthus tuberosus. Lineage (NCBI taxonomy): Eukaryota > Viridiplantae > Streptophyta > Magnoliopsida > Asterales > Asteraceae > Helianthus > Helianthus tuberosus. Next base: position 55,495,638 of record CM060360.1, read on the forward strand.
GCCGTGTTTCACCTAGCACGGGGTCGTGCTTGATGTTCTGGACAGTTTGTTTCTTGTTTAATTCTCCGATTTCTTCGATTCATCTCATGTCTTTTGGGTTTTATCCTCAAAATGGATTATTACCCAAAAGCAAACAGTGAGTATGATGACATTTGGTGTTACATATGCAGGGGATCACATTCCAAACAAACTTATGATCTTTTTCAAGAAGAGCCCTTATACGCGCAACACCATTATACTTCCCATACCCTCTCATTTGATCAATTCGAAGACTCGTGGTGTATCATATGTGGTGGATCACACTCTTTACACATTTGTTACCTTTTTCTAGAATAACCCTCATATACTCAAAGTACTCGACCATAAGTTATGAGTGGGACAACTCATCGTTCGTTCCTTCTCAACCTCTAGCCCAATGCACCGTTGCAGAAGCCTTTTTAAAAACCTTTAAGTAGCTTATAGCTTCAAATCCAAAAAAAGTTGAAGCCGTGGATGCCATGTATAACACTAGAAAGGAAATAACTGAAGAAATCATACAACCACTAGCTAAATGCACATAGGCGAAAAGCCTTCTTAGAAGCCTTCAAGCTTTAGATTTTCAGCTTCTTGAAATGTTTGCAGCCAAAGATGCAGCAAACTGTACAACAAAGGAGGATATTGTTGAGGAGGTTTCCCAACCATCTACATCTTAGCTGATTTCATACTTCCCGAATCAAAACACATCCATCTTTGATGATAAACAATCAAAATTGTATCTTAAGCCATCATACATGGAACGTGTCACATCAGACACACTTTATGTCCCTTTCTATAGTGATTTGACATTTTCTTTATTTTTTGTTTCTGACAAGGTACATTAAAGGTTAGACCAAGAAGTTACCGAAAAGTTAACCGATATGAAGGAAATGCCTAACTCGACACTCCAAGTTAACAAGAACCGACGGGAGAGAAAGCCACCTGATGGGTTTACATACAAAGGAGATATGGTGGTGCAGTATGATACGAAGAGACGACCCATAATACATGACAAAAACAATCACCTCACCCATACGTGCATCAATTCTGGTCTGGATAAAATAATTCATGGTGTCCCGGCTCATTCCAAATTTTCAAAAATTTGCTAAATAGTTCTACCAAAAGTTTGTCACATGGCACAAGAAGATTTAATTTAAACCAAAACGAGTGAGAAATGAATAAAGGTTAGGAGGAGCCACCTGATTAACATATGTGTGAGTTTAGCCAATGATCATTAAACGTGGCACACCATGGAGGCATTCCATGGGTAAATAAGTAAGTCTTAAAATTTGAAAAAACTGAAAACCCTTTAATAAAGACCTAAAGCATACATCGCAGTGGATCTCAGCTATTCGAAACCATATTTTCAACTTGGGGATTTATAAAACCTACGATAGACTCCCCCCAATTCTATATCCTTTCATCAATAATTTGTTAAAGAGAAAGTTCATTTTTGCATCTTTGACATCTTTCCATAGAAATTTTGGTAGGTGTTGCTACAAAAAATGTAAGACCAAGGATAGTGGTTAGAATAGTTAGGCAAAAAGGTTCAAGAGTCTTGATTTGCCTAACGCAGGTCGCGGGGTCCCCCTACGTATGCAATACGTATGGTCGGATCACTTTTCTATTGATTGCTTTGAATTCGGGATTGAAAGAGATTCAACCCAGAACTGATGCATGCAATGTGATAGTGTTTTGATAAGTGAAGAATAAAACATGTATAGTACAAGTTCTAGAGAAAGAGAGAGTAAGATTTCGGAATGTTTGGCTGAATGACCAAGGGTGGTCATTTATAGGGAAAGAGTGTGCCAAGAGAGGAAACCTTTAACTAGTGATCCGGTGATGCAGTGAGGGGGTTGCCCTTTTTGGTAGGCAGAAGGCTTCGGACCTATGGTTAAAGAATGTCACTTCTCACGTGCTTCTTTTGCGGCTGAGTGGGAGAAGTCACGCGTAAAGTGTGATGGGACGTGACACTATTCCATGCTTTTAGCTATTCACTACAGTTGGTCGTCTTCCGAACCCTTTAAACTTTCAACCCTTTAAGCTACATTGCACTTATAGTTAGTTTATTAAGCTTGAGCTACCCATGTCATCAGCCCCCCAAGTTAGAGGTATTTGTGGTGTAAGCTCAAAGGCTTCTGACTTTTGTGCAATCTTTTTAATCACTTAAAGGCTTCAAGGCTTGAAAGGTTCCAAGCTTCATTTTTTGGGCGGCGAAACAGCTGCAAATTTGAATTTGAAAGACGGTTGATTTGACGGAAGTGAAAGCTTTTGCAGACGACAGTTATTAGCCCATCGGTTAATTTTGGTAACCGCCAGTCCCTATTTAATTTCTCATTTATCAAGAGAAATAACTTTACTTATTTTTCTCCTAATCTTTCGAGTTCATCACAATTTCTCCATCCAGGTTAGTCTTTCTTCATCTTTTTCGTTTTTTCTTTCGATTATCGCTCATGGGTGCCCGGAAGGATCAATCCATTAACTACTCTCGCCTCACCCAAGAAGAGGTTGAGGCATTTTATGTTCAATGGGGTATTGATTTAAGGTTTAGCCCGGTGGCTCCGGGTTTGGACAAGTCAATCGACCAATGTCCGGCCGGTTCTATCGCCTTGTATTGCCGTCATTTTGAATTTTCGAACCTTCGTCATCCATTCTCTGTTTTCATTCTTAATGTGTTAGAGTATTACCGTATCTTCTTTGGTCAAATACACCCTCAGGGCCTTGGTAGGGTTTTGCACTTCGAGATTTTATGCAAGGCTACAGGGTATGACCCGTCTCTATTAGCCTTTCGTCATTTCCTTCACTTGGCGAAGAATGGCGATGGGTTTACGTTTGAGATGTTTCAGCTTGATACATGTTTAATTTCCTCCATGGTAACTACTCTTGGTTCATGGAAAGATCGTTTCTTTTGGGTTCCAGAGTCGATTGTTCCTTTCAAAATGATCTAGAGGCATCCAGATGCCTTTCTTAATGAACTTGAACCTTCCGATTCTGAGTTGGACAGTTAGTTTTTATAGTCCATCAGGGCATGCCCTTCTAGGCTTCTCTCTTTTTCTACTAAACCTTTGTTGGTTTTAATGGGGATAAGCAAGTTGTGGGATAAACTGGACCGGGATCCTGTACTCATGAGGGATGGTCAGGGTATGCAATTTGCTTTTTTGATTTATTTTTTGTTATTCTTTTAACATTGTTGCTTATGTTATATTTTCTGTTTTGAGGACAGTTATGTCTGCCTTGGATTTCATCAAGAGTAATGACACATCAGATGTTATGTTTACTGATGCTGCGTCTGCTGAGGGTGAGGATGTTGTGGTTTGAGGCTCTGAGCATAGGTTTGAAAGGTCGGTTTATGTTAGTGTTCCAAATGTTTTTGTGAAAGTTGCTGCTTCGAAGCAATCCACCCGTCGCTCTATTCTTCGTAAGGGTGTTGGACAGCCTTCGAGTTCTGAAACAATTGATCTTGGTGATGATTTGGAGGTTGAGGATATGGAAGTTCCTACTAATGGGAAGAAACGGGAGTTGCCCCTGGTGGTGGGTAACGATACCAAGGCATTGGGTAAAAAGGTTGGAGGGTTAAAGCCTTCAGGTAAGGCTGTTGAGGGTTCTTCAAACGTTGATCCGGGGGAAATATATGTGCCTGACTGGAAGCTCAGTGTTTCTGATAGCTTCAAATCCCTGACTGTTTGTGAAGATGTTCTTAACCACTTTGCCCCTCCAGTTGTTTGTGTTTCCTCCTCTTCCATGGATGATGATCAGATGATTGCTAAAATGATCATGACTTCCTGTAACCTTTGTGCCTTGCTTCCTGAAGGTATATCCCATTTCTGAAAGCGAATGTAAGAGTATGAGGCCTTCTCGAAGAAAAGGGAGGCCATGAAGGTTAACATGGCTGCCTTGAAGAAGGAAACTAAGGGTTTTGCCGAAAAAGAGAAGGCTTGGCAGATGAAGGTTCACAAGCTTACTAAGAGGCATGAAGTTGAGGTTGGTGAATTGAAACAGCAGGTTGAAGCATCCTCAATGGAGAAGGAAGAATTGGAGGCTTCCTTGACTCAATTGGCCAAGGACAACAAATGGCTTATTGAACATGGCTTTCAACAAGTTGTTACTTATCTTCTTCACTCATCCGAGTTTAATAGGGCCTAGGTGATGTCTATTCAAAACTTCTCATTCATGGAAGACATCAGGGCTACATCGCTGGATATGATGTGACAACCCTCACCAAACCAGGTATCCGTACGAATTAATTAATATTTAATTACTGCTTAATTACTGTGCTTGTTTACAGTTGTGATTAAACTGCTACTTGAATTCTGATACATATATGTACATGCATCATACTTTATTGCTGTCACTCCATTATTTACACAGAACTATAGTGACAAACTTGATGCACAAAAGCACAGTAGTACAATGAACGGATAACCCAGTAAACATGTTGACATAGCCAGCATCAGACAGGCACTGTCTCTGAGGCCAGTATGAGCCGGGAATAGTTTACTACACTAATAGGGAGTGTAGGGAGTTGAGGTTTGTAGAACTGCGTCACTAGGTAATAATTATAGTGACCGGATGTGCCTAAAACATGTGTTAATTACAAAATCCTGCACTTTTATACAAAATTCAGCTTTTTAGCTAACTAGTAAAGTGCAAAAACATGGGAAAATAATACTAGACACTTTCCAAAGTGTCGGGAATTCATTGTGTCACTAAAACTAATATTAACGACACTTTAAATGCTTATTTAGCACTTTAACGAATTAATATCCAACCGAACAACCGGACTTTACCCGGAACATAAAAATTTAGTCAATGACATTGTTTTTCCTTTTCTGAGCTAGTTAGGGTACCCGAACACCCTAACACCCGTTATAAAACATAACACACTAAGTAACTAATCTAGTTACTTAACTAAACATAATTTAGCACTAACTAATTGTTTAAAATCCACCTAAATACCCCCCTTTCCAACCGAATCGGTCCCATGTATGGGACACACTCTCACCATTTTGAATATTTTATTTCTTGTTGTCTTATATCTAGAAGGCACATAATCTAGTGGTTAATAAGGGTGTATGGATTATAAATTTAACCAAGTGTCCACCATTTCACATAATCACCAACTCAAAAAAAAAAAAATCACATCTCTCCCTTTTGCCTTGCTTACGGTCGAGAGCATCCACACACATCCACCCACTTTCAAATTTCCATCTTGCTAAACCACATACACTCAAGTGTGTTAGAGTTCATACGAGGAGACCCGGTGCTTACGGAATCACAAGGACCTCTCTACAACGCTATTAACCACCTTGTTTTCGCTTTGATTTGTTCCCTAGCCTTGTGCTAGTTGTAAGTGATTCTAAACATCTTTTTGTTCATGTTTAAAGTGGTTAATAAGAAGTTTAACGGATAAAAATCATGAACATGCGAAAACAAAACTAAAAGTCTTGTAAGAAAGATGAACTTGATGGATAAAAGGAAACTAATGGTGTAAAACTCATGAAACTTGCTTTGTTATGATTATGTTATGTTGTTTGATGCTAGTGTTGGAATGGCTTGTCATCTAACCATGCTAGTTCATGTTCATGGAACATGAACTAGTGTTATGTTAAATAGAAAAGTTACAAAATGACGAACCCTTTCATACGGAAACATGAACTTGTGTAAAAACGATTTTTCTTATGAAATGGAGTTCTAAACTAGTAGATCTAAGGATCTACAAGTGGTATTTTTGAAGAAGCAATTGTATGATGAAATCATGTTTGAAAAGCCGGATCTTTCTTGAAATAAAGACATTTTTGTGAACCAAAAAGTGTGTAGACACTTGTGCAACGAAAGGATTTAACAAAGAAATATTTTCGTAAATACCGACTAGAAGTTGTAAAACTTCATATTCTTTAAAAATAAAGTTTTCAAGAAAATGATTTTATTTTTAGAGATGGAAAGATCCACTAAATGTGTTGAAAAGTTACTACATGATTTTACACAACTTGCAAGTTCATGTGTTTGCGATTTATACTTGCTTTGACAAGTTCAATGTTAGAATATTGTTTGTTGATGATCGGAAAATTGATTGATTGAGTTGTTAAAAGAAAATGATACGCTTGTAAGCGTGGCCACCTCCAGTTACAGAGGAAACTCTGGCGAAATTTTTTCAGAAATATAACACTTAGAATATTTTTGTGACAAGTGTTATGAATATATTTTTGACTTGTTTTCCAAACAAACTTCGCCATGATTTTTGTTATAAAATAACCAAGTATTCGGAGGTGGATTTTCGTATGTAAAACTTACTAAATATATATTTAGAATACATATTTCATAGTAAAACACTTTTGTGATTTATGATTATTTTGTGAACTATATATATTATTTTTAGGGTGAAAATAATATAACTGGAATACATTGTGAAAGCACGACTCCAAAATAATACCAACGCTATCACAAATAAATATTTAAGTTACACCGGTATTATTATTATTACCACGCGAACTGTAAAATGTAACTTACGTATTTTTTGGAAAAATACTCTTGAATGTGTATTTTGACAAATATTATTTTGGAAATCGTATGGAATAAAATATAATATTTTTGGGAAAAATATGTATATTTTGGAGGTATAATATTTTAGACAAATGAATAAAAATTTATTTATTTAAGTGAGACTTAGTAATATATTTCGAAGATATTAGAAAACGCACATGTATCGAAACCCCCATCCTTGGGAAGGAATACAATTATTAAATAATTAAGAAGTGTACACACAAAATAGTTGTCTAACTATTTCCCAAAAACATTAAACCTTAAGCCAAGGCACGGTCGTCCGTCTAATAGAAGTTAGTACGTGTAGGTCGTTACGCAGCAGGTTGACTGGGAGATTGCTATTCCGAGACGCACTTCAGTGAGTTCATGTCCCCCTTTTCTCTTAACTGTTTTCAGTTTTTATACTTCGGGGGTGAAATACATGTTACTATGAATACGAGTACTTTTTACATGGTATGGTTAGCGTAAGGAGGGTTACTACTTAGATCATGTGAGTGGGTAGGCGGGAACTGGAGGCCATTAATCATCATTGTAGGACCGAGGGTCGTAAGCGGTAGATCTATCTGGGTGTAGCGAGCCCAACCCCAGGCCCAACAGAACGGACCTCGGGGTGACTTTGAGCCCGACGCAAAATCTGCTAGGTTTGAGTCTTCCTACAGCACTTCACACATATCAATGGCCTTGCAAACCATTGGTGATCTCTTTATTTCCTTATTTGCTACATACCAGGGATTTTATACTTACAAAGGTTTTACATACTCACTTTCACATGAACTCGCTCAACTTTATGTTGATTTTCCAACTTACATGTATTTCTGGGAACTAAGGATCTGGCACGGTATGCTACGTTTTCACGCTGCGTAAGAGTTATGAGGTTATCCAAGTTTAGGGGATGTGGCTTTTACCTGGACGAGTCACAGTCCTTAAACTGCGTTTATTTCATGTTGGTGTTTGATTCTTATGAACAATGTTTTTATTTTGTAGTGTTGTAAACTCGATGCATGTGTCAGCGTTTCAAACAATGTTATGGTATTTTACTTTTAAAACTTTAATCAATGGATGATCTACATGGTTTTACTTTCATATAGCTTTGTTGTGATTAAGATATGGTATTACGAAGTCACACCAAATAAACCCACGCTTCCGCAAAGCCAGGGTGTGACAGCTTGGTATCAGAGCCTAGATCATAGCGAACTAGGATTCCTTCTCGAGTCTAGACTATGATCACTAGGGCTCTCACGAAAACATTTTTACATTGCATACACTACGTCCAGATCCAGGTCACAAAACATTTTACAAAACAAAAGTTTAGCATATTTGTTAAAATTTTTGGTTGGTCGGGAGACCAGGGATTCAGCCAGGTGGCTGGGGAGATTCAGCCGGGTGGCTGGGGAGGTTCTGGTCGGGGGACCAGAGAGTCAGTCTGAGAGGCTGGGAGGATAGTCTAGTGGGACTAGGAGGTCAGTCTGGGAGGCTGGGAGGATAGTCTAGTGGGACTAGGAGATTCAGACTGAGAGGCTGGGAGGATAGTCTAGTGGGACTAGGAGATTCAGTCTGAGAGGCTGGGAGGTTAGACTAGTGGGACTAGGAGAATTACTTGATTGCTTATTGGTGACTAACATGCTTATTTGATTATATGATTGATTATTTGTGCATGTGTGTGTTTGTGTTACAGACATCATGCCTTCATCAGATACTGGAGAGTCGGACACTACAGATCCCATGGCCATAGTATCAGACGATATAGTTTCATCAGAGCATGAGGTGTATACTTCCGATACGACCAGCACGGATGATGACGCCTTTCAGCCCTTTGCGCTGCCAGATGTCGTAGCATAGCCCGCTGATGGCCATCTTGTTGGGGATTTGCCACTCGTGGTGATCCCTGCTCTTGTACCCCTTGCAGCTTATCCCGTTATTGATATGCCCCTCGACGTTGTCTCTGACGATGACGTTGACTTGTTTGAGGAGGACCCACTTGAGGGCGAGGCCCATATTGCTGCCGGTGATATTCCACTGCTTGCTGATGCTCCTGCGGAGGAGGCTCCCGTACATTCACCTGCCCCAGACTCCTTTGAGTCTGTGACATCTGTACCTTCGCACGCGCAGGGAGTACAGCACCACTCACACGACGATGACCCGGATATGGCGTCATCCGCTGCACCTGTTCATGCGCACAGCTTTGAGTTTGATCCTGACGTTGATGATGATTCAGATCCTATTTTTCCACCTGGCTTTGATCCAGACCAGGACATTGAGTTCGTACACTTAGACCAGCATTTGGAGGATCCTGTAGCCCCTGTCGACCCTATGTTTGTTGATCCAGCTGATTTTGAGATGGAGTTTGTTGATCCGGAGCCGGTCGTGGCCCCTGAGCCAGGCACTGTTCCTGACCCCGCATTTGAGCATGACCCTGTTCATGCCGATGCACCTGCTGTTGCTCCTTTGGTTGATGATGTACCTGTTGTTGATCATCCTGTTGTTGTTCCACAGTTGGTGGATGATCATGCTATTGATGCTCATGTTGATGCTCCACTGTTGTTAGAGGATCCTGTTGTCGCCCCACTTCCTGACCCTATGCCGGTAATGATTGACCGTGCACCTTTCGCGACCCACATTGATCCACGATACGCTCACACCCACAATGGGTGGATAGAGGATGACGACGATTTCCCACCTTACGTGATACCAGTTACCCCACCTGTAGCCCCCGTTACAGCCCCTGTTTCAGTTCCTATTGATGTTCCTTTGATTCCCACACATACTACCGGTGTTCACCGCACCGACTTACCTATCATGTTTCGTCAGGACATACCTCCCCCACGTCCTGGGGAGGGTTCATCTCGTCAGCCGTTTGGTCATAAACCTTTTATGTCAGGGGAAGATCAGTTTGTACCTCAGGTTTCTTACCCCACTGTTGTTCCCACTGTTGCACCGTTTACTGTGCCATCCTTTGCTCCATCTAGTGAGCCGTTTCTCTGGACCACGCCCCCCATTATGCCACCGACGGATCCGTATCACCCATATCATGCCGGGTCTTCTACCGAGGATGGCCTTGTTTCTTTCATGATACAGCAGGAGGCGCTGACCCGTCACGTACAGGAGCTAGAGAGAGCTCAGCGACTCCCGTGCCAGTGCCAGACTCCACCTGCCATATCACACCCTCCTCGACCACTTTCACCTGATTCTGCTGCTCGTTTTTGGACTCCGGAGCAGCAGATCACATACTTATTGCGCTCTCATCGCGCTATGGAGGAAGACTGGCTTCATATGCGACGTTTACTCTTTTCTCGTTTTCCCCCTCCTCCACCGCCATCAGCTTAGGGCCATTTTGTACGACTCGGGTAGACTATTGATGAGAGGACCGCGATTGTGCAGACTACACAGCTTTTGGAGACCGCATTTTTGATGATTATGACTTTTGATGATTTGTATATTTGATGTTGTTGACACTGACTAGATATTTTGGACTAGGGCGATGTGGCCCTTAGTCACTGATGATGTACGATACAGTTATGTACTTGTAAACCTTACATTGTGGTCTTGATTTATGACAGCGCAATCGTAGTATTCTCATCATTTGTGATGTTTGATTTATTGTTTATGTTCTATAACATGAGATGTTATGTGGTTGATTTATTTATAACATGAGATGTTATGTGGTTGATTTATTTATAACATGAGATGTTATGTGTTGATATTGTTGAATACATACGTACACTTTACTTGCTATGACCTGACCTACGTGAACACATCTTTTAGAAGATGCCACCCAGACGAGAGACGCGTATGCCTGCCAACGAGGCAGAACTTCAAGGAATCATTGTTGCCGCCATTGCGCAGTATGCAGCCTCAAACGGAGGAACCAGCGAAAGCACTTCACAGAACAACGGCAATAACAATCCACCACATGGTAATGATTAAGTCGTTGTGACAAACTACGATACATTTGGATACTTTTAGCACGTTTGCTAAAACCATTTGTATATTCTAATGTACGTGCAGGGTGCACTTACAAGCAGTTCCTAGACTACAAGCCTGTGAACTTTGACGGCACTGGAGGTGCTGTTGCTTTTGTAAGATGGGCCGAGAAGACAGACTCTGTTCTTCGAATGAGCAAGCTCCAGACCAACAAGTGACTTACATTTCTGGGCTATTTTTGGACGGAGCCCTGTCCTGGTGGAACTTACAAGTGCAAACTCTTGGTGAAGCCGCTGCTTACGCGTTGACCTGGGCTGAGTTAAAAGAGTTAATGCGAAAGAAGTATTGTTCTCGTGCTGAGATACAAAGGTTGGAAACCGAGTTCTGGCATTTAAGGATGGATGGTCCCAAGATTGCTGAGTACGTTCAGAGATTCCACGGCCTGTCTCATGTGGTACCTTATATGGTTACACCAGAATTCAAGCGAATCGAGCATTTTATTTGGGGTTTAGCTCCGCAGATCATGAGTATGGTCACTACTTCCAAGCCTGCAACAATCACAGAGGCTATCGATCTGAGCGTGTCTCTTACTGAGGAGGCCATTCGCTTAAACAAGTTTCTGAATGTTGAACCAAAGAAGAAAGAGACTCACGTAGAGTCGTCTGGTGAGAATAAGAGGAAATTCTCGAACTTCAAGCAGGGAACTAGCGGTGTTGGCAAGAAAGGAGAATCAAGCGCACCGGTCCAAGCTGCAACCGGTGCTGGGAGGAAAGGAAAAGGCTATATGGGTACTCATCCCAGGTGTAACTCCTGCCAACGTCATCATTCTGGCCGGTGTGGGCCAAAGGTATGTGAAGCTTGTGGAAAACTTGGCCACTTGAAGGATTCTTGCTGGACTAGTGCCGGCCGGGGAGGCCAAGGAGGTTTTGGTAATCGGAACAATAATCGTGGTGGTAATGGGAACCGCCCACAGGGAAACAATGGAGGAAATGGAAACCGTGGAAACAATGCGAATCAAGCTGGGGACGCGAACCGAAATCAAAACAACAATCAAGCGGGGAACGGAGGAGGTAATGGTCAAAAATTGGGTTGTTTCAACTGCGGTGACATTGGGCACTTTAAAAGGGACTGCCCAGGATTGAATCAAGCCCACGGAAGAGTGTTTAACATTGAGGCGAGGGAAGCGCGCCAGGATCCCAATGTTGTTACTGGTACGTTCCCTATAAACCAACGCTTTGCATCCGTTTTGTTTGATACTGGTGCCGATTATAGCTTCGTGTCATTAGAATTTAAGAATATACTTGGGTTGATGCCTAGTAAGTTAGATGTTCCATACTCGATCGAATTAGCAAATGGGAAACTAGTTGAGACCAGTGAAGTTGTCCGAGGATGTGTGATTGAACTAGGAGGGCACGAGTTTACGCTAGACTTACTACCTGTCGAGTTGGGAAGCTTTGATGTGGTAGTGGGAATGGATTGGCTATCGAGTAACAAAGCCGAGATAGTTTGCCATGAGAAGACCATCCGCATCCCTCTGACGGATGAAGAAACGATTGTAGTTCATGGAGAAAAACGTGATGCGCCTCTAAGAATCATCAGCTGCCTGAAAGCTCAGAAGTGCCTACAAAAGGGATGTGTTGCCTTCTTGGCACACATCGTGGACAAGAAAGCTGCTGAGCCGAAGATCGAAGACATTCCTGTCGTCAGAGAATATCCGGAAGTCTTTCCAGAAGACTTGCCAGGAATACCGCCTCAAAGGCAAGTTGAGTTCCACATTGATTTGGTTCCAGGCGCCGCGCCTGTAGCCAAGGCACCCTATAGACTTGCGCCATCAGAGATGCAGGAATTGTCGACACAACTTTAAGAGTTGCTAGACAAGGGATTCATCAGACCAAGCTTCTCACCTTGGGGAGCTCCGGTCCTGTTCGTCAAGAAGAAGGACGGTAGTTTCCGTATTTGCATAGACTACCGTGAGCTTAATAAGTTGACCATCAAGAATAGATACCCTTTGCCGAGAATCGATGATCTATTCGACCAGTTGCAAGGCTCAAGCTATTATTCAAAGATCGATCTTCGATCTGGATACCATCAACTTAGGATACAGGAGGAAAGTATCTCGAAGACCGCTTTCAGAACTCGCTACGGACACTACGAGTTCCTAGTTATGCCGTTTGGGTTAACAAACGCGCCTGCAGTTTTCATGGACCTAATGAACCGAGTCTGCAAGCCGTACTTGGATAAGTTCGTGATTGTGTTTATTGACGACATTCTGATTTACTCAAAGACAAAGGACGAGCACGAACAACACTTAAGAGCTATTCTAGAGCTACTTAAGAAGGAGAAATTATACGCTAAGTTCTCGAAATGCGAGTTCTGGCTACGCGAAGTCCAGTTTCTTGGACACGTGGTTAATGGAAATGGAATCCATGTTGATCCCACAAAGATCGAGGCGATCAAGAATTGGGAGACCCCAAAGACGCCAACCGAGATTCGACAGTTCTTGGGTTTGGCTGGTTATTATCGAAGGTTCATTGAGGATTTTTCTAAGATCGCTCAACCTCTGACCGCGCTCACAGAAGGATAAGAAGTTTGATTGGGGAATCAAACAAGAAGAAGCATTCCAGTTGTTGAAAGACAAGCTTTGCAATGCACCTATCTTAGCGCTACCAGAGGGAACTGATGATTTCGTGGTATACTGTGACGCCTCACGACAAGGTTTGGGTTGCGTGCTGATGCAATGCCAGAAGGTCATAGCTTACGCGTCACGCCAGTTGAAAATTCATGAAAAGAACTATACCACGCATGATCTAGAGCTAGGCGCAGTGGTATTTGCGTTGAAAATCTGGAGACATTATTTGTATGGTACGAGATGTACAATCTTTATGGATCATAAAAGCCTGCAGCACATATTCGACTAGAAAGAGCTGAATATGAGACAAAGACGTTGGGTCAAATTGTTGAACGACTATGACTGCGAGATCAAGTATCACCCAGGGAAGGCGAATGTGGTCGCTGATGCCCTGAGTCGAAAAGAAAGGATCAAGCCCATAAGGGTTAGGGCTTTGGAGATGATTGTTCAGACAGATCTCTCTTTACGCATTCGTGCCGCACAAAGAGAAGCTTTGAAAGAAAGAAATATTGAAGATGAGTATCTCCATGGGATGGAGAAGCAGTTGGTGCCAAACGAGGAAGGAACTTTATGTTTCATGAAAAGGATTTGGGTTCCTCTGTTTGGGGGATTAAGGAAGGTTATTTTTGATGAAGCTCACAGGTCACGGTACTCTATTCATCCCGGGGTGGATAAAATGTACCAAGATCTTAAGGATTATTATTGGTGGCCTAGGATGAAAGGCGATGTTGCTGTTTATGTTAGTAAATGCTTAACGTTCGCCAAGGTTAAAGCTGAATACCAGAAGCCTTCAGGACTTCTGCAACAACCTGAAATTCCCAAGTGGAAATGGGAACAGATTTCAATGGACTTCATAACAAAGTTGCCAAAGACGCCCAGAGGTCATGACACTATTTGGGTAAGAGTTGACCGCCTGACCAAGTCCGCACACTTCTTGCCAATCAAAAAGAAGGACAATACGAGTAAACTTGCGGAAATATACATGCGAGAGATTGTTGCACGTCATGGAGTGCCTCTCTCGATCATCTCTGATAGAGATGGACGTTTCACATCAAGGATTTGGCAATCCTTCCAGGAAGCTTTTGGCTCACAGTTGAACCTGAGTACTGCATTTCATCCGCAAACTGATGGCCAAAGTGAAAGAACTATTCAGACATTGGAGGATATGCTGAGAGCATGTGTAACGGATCTAGGTGGTAGCTGGGATAATCATTTACCATTGGCCGAATTTTCGTACAACAACAGCTACCACACCGGCATTGGAGCCGCGCCATTTGAAGCTCTTTACGGCCGCAAGTGTCGATCACCACTATGCTGGGCTGATGCAGGTGATAGGCAGCTTGTTGGTCCCGAAATAGTCCAAGAGACAACGGACAAGATTGCGCAAATTCGAAAGCGCATCGAGGCGGCTCGCGACAGACAGAAAGCCTATGCAGATCCAAAGAGAAAACCTTTGGAATTTCAAGTTGGGGATATGGTTTTATTGAAAGTTTCACCCTGGAAGGGTGTGGCACGCTTCGGAAAGCGTGGAAAGTTGAATCCGCGTTACATTGGCCCGTTCAAGATACTGCAAAGGATTGGGCTTGTAGCCTACAAGTTGGACCTACCTGCTGAACTCAATGGTGTTCACGATACATTCCATGTGTCAAATTTGGAAAAGAGTCCAACACAAGAAACAGTGATCATTCCGGCTGACGAAGTTCATATCGACAACACGCTCCACTTTACCGAGGAACCCGTCGAGGTTACGGATTGGAAAGTTAACAAAACTCGCAGGAGCAGTGTCAAACTCGTCAAACTTCAATGGAATGCAAGACATGGACCTGAATTCACGTGGGAACGTGAGGATCGTATGAAAGAGAAGTACCCCCATTTATTTCCTAAGACCCCTGCATCTAGAAGCAGAGCTTAAATTTCGGGACGAAATTTCTTTAACGGTGGGAGAATGTGACAACCCTCACCAAACCAGGTATCCGTACGAATTAATTAATATTTAATTACTGCTTAATTACTGTGCTTGTTTACAGTTGTGATTAAACTGCTACTTGAATTCTGATACATATACGTACATGCATCATACTTTATTGCTGTCACTCCATTATTTGCACAGAACTATAGTGACAAACTTGATGCACAAAAGCACAGTAGCACAATGAACGGATAACCCAGTAGACATGCTGACATAGCCAGCATCAGACAGGCACTGTCTCTGAGGCCAGTATGAGCCGGGAATAGTTTACTACACTAATAGGGAGTGTAGGGAGTTGAGGTTTGTAGAACTGCGTCACTAGGTAATAATTATAGTGACCGGATGTGCCTAAAACATGTGTTAATTACAAAATCCTGCACTTTTATACAAAATTCAGCTTTTTAGCTAACTAGTAAAGTGCAAAAACATGGGAAAATAATACTAGACACTTTCCAAAGTGTCGGGAATTCATTGTGTCACTAAAACTAATATTAACGACACTTTAAATGCTTATTTAGCACTTTAACGGATTAATATCCAACCGAACAACCGGACTTTACCCGGAACATAAAAATTTAGTCAATGACATTGTTTTTCCTTTTCTGAGCTAGTTAGGGTACCCGAACACCCTAACACCCGTTATAAAACATAACACACTAAGTAACTAATCTAGTTACTTAACTAAACATAATTTAGCACTAACTAATTGGTTAAAATCCAACTAAATACCCCCCTTTCCAACCGAATCGGTCCCATGTAGGGGACACACTCTCACCATTTTGAATATTTTATTTCTTGTTGTCTTATATCTAGAAGGCACATAATCTAGTGGTTAATAAGGGAGTATGGATTATAAATTTAACCAAGTGTCCACCATTTCACATAATCACCAACTCAAAAAAAAAAAAATCACATCTCTCCCTCTTGCCTTGCTTACGGCCGAGAGCATCCACACACATCCACCCACTTTCAAATTTCCATCTTGCTAAACCACATACACTCAAGTGTGTTAGAGTTCATACAAGGAGACCCGGTGCTTACGGAATCACAAGGACCTCTCTACAACGCTATTAACCACCTTATTTTCGCTTTGATTTCTTCCCTAGCCTTGTGCTAGTTGTAAGTGATTCTAAACATCTTCTTGTTCATGTTTAAAGTGGTTAATAGGAAGTTTAACGGATAAAAATCATGAACATGCGAAAACAAAACTAAAAGTCTTGTATGAAAGATGAACTTGATGGATAAAAGGAAACTAATGGTGTAAAACTCATGAAACTTGCTTTGTTATGATTATGTTATGTTGTTTGATGCTAGTGTTGGAATGGCTTGTCATCTAACCATGCTAGTTCATGTTCATGGAACATGAACTAGTGTTATGTTAAATAGAAAAGTTACAAAATGACGAACCCTTTCATACGGAAACATGAACTTGTGTAAAAACGATTTTTCTTATGAAATGGAGTTCTAAACTAGTAGATCTAAGGATCCACAAGTGGTATTTTTGAAGAACCAAGTGTATGATGAAATCATGTTTGAAAAGCTGGATCTTTCTTGAAATAAAGACATTTTTGTGAACCAAAAAGTGTGTAGACACTTGTGCAACGAAAGGATTTAACAAAGAAATATTTTCGTAAATACCGACTAGAAGTTGTAAAACTTCATATTCTTTAAAAATAAAGTTTTCAAGAAAATGATTTTATTTTTAGAGATGGAAAGATCCACTAAATGTGTTGAAAAGTTACTACATGATTTTACACAACTTACAAGTTCATGTGTTTGCGATTTATACTTGCTTTGACTAGTTCAATGTTTGAATATTGTTTGTTGATGATCGGAAAATTGATTGATTGAGTTGTTAAAAGAAAATGATACGCTTGTAAGCGTGGTCACCTCCAGTTACAGAGGAAACTCTGGCGAATTTTTTCCAGAAATATAACACTTAGAATATTTTTGTGACAAGTGTTATGAATATATTTTTGACTTGTTTTCCAAACAAACTTCGCCATGATTTTTGTTATAAAATAACCAACTATTCGGAGGTGGATTTTCGTAAGTAAAACTTACTAAATATATATTTAGAATACATATTTCATAGTAAAACACTTGTGTGATTTTTGATTATTTTGTGAACTATATATATTATTTTTAGGGTAAAAATAATATAACTAGAATACATTGTGAAAGCACGACTCCAAAATAATACCAACGCTATCACAAATAAATATTTAAGTTACACCGGTATTATTATTATTACCACGCGAACTGTAAAATGTAACTTACGTATTTTTCGGATAAATACTCTTGAATGTGTATTTTGACAAATATTATTTTGGAAATCGTATGGAATAAAATATAATATTTTTGGGAAAAATATGTATATTTTGGAGGTATAATATTTTAGACAAATGAATAAAAATTTATTTATTTAAGTGAGACTTAGTAATATATTTCGAAGATATAAGAAAACGCACATGTATCGAAACCCCCATCCTTGGGAAGGAATACAATTATTAAATAATTAAGAAGTGTACACACGAAATAGTTATCTAACTATTTCCCAAAAACATTAAACCTTAAGCCAAGGCACGGCCATCCGTCTAATAGAAGTTAGTACGTGTAGGTCGTTACGCAGCAGGTTGACTGGGTGATTGCTATTTCGAGACGCACTTCAGTGAGTTCATGTCCCCCTTTTCTCTTAACTGTTTTCATTTTTTATACTTCGGGGGTGAAATACATGTTACTATGATTACGAGCACTTTTTACATGGTATGGTTAGCGTAAGGAGGGTTACTACTTAGATCATGTGAGTGGGTAGGCGGGAACTGGAGGCCATTAATCCTCATTGTAGGACCGAGGGTCGTAAGCGGTAGATCTATCTGGGTGTAGCGAGCCCAACCCCAACCCCAGGCCCAACAGAACGGACCTCGGGGTAACTTTGAGCCCGACGCAAAATCCGCTAGGTTTGAGTCTTCCTACAGCACTTCACACATATCAATGGCCTTGCAAACCATTGGTGATCTCTTTATTTCCTTATTTGCTACATACCAGGGATTTTATACTTACAAAGGTTTTACATACTCACTTTCACATGAACTCGCTCAACTTTATGTTGATTTTCCAACTTACATGTATTTCAGGGAACTAAGGATCTGGCACGGTATGCTACGTTTTCACGCTGCGTAAGAGTTATGAGGTCATCCAAGTTTAGGGGATGTGGCTTTTACCTGGACGAGTCACAGTCCTTAAACTGCGTTTATTTCATGTTGGTGTTTGATTCTTATGAACAATGTTTTTATTTTGTAGTGTTGTAAACTCGATGCATGTGTCAGCGTTTCAAACAATGTTGTGGTATTTTACTTTTAAAAATTTAATCAATGGATGATCTGCATGGTTTTACTTTCATATAGCTTTGTTGTGATTAAGCTATGGTATTAAGAAGTCACACCAAATAAACCCACGCTTCCGCAAAGCCAGGGTGTGACATATGATGCCTGTGAAGCTGGGACCCCAAAAGATAAGTCTTCTCTTTTTCATCCTGGAGCATTCGAGGTTTTTAAGGATACCGTCGTGAAGATGGAACGCTTGATCTACCCTTACGTGGGTGAGGTCTCTGAATGTTATGACAAACCTCTTTCCGTCTTGCAGGGGTTGAAACCCCAGGGCCTCAATGAAGTTGTTTGCAATGAAGTGCGTAAATCCATCTCCAAGAAACGTCCTTGCTCTGGAGATAGCGAGGAGACTTGTTCTGAAGCTGGAGATGTTTCAAAGGGTTCAAGCCTTAAAGCTTCTAAGGCAGTGGGTGCTACTGGGAGGAAAAAGAGGAAGGCTAAGAAGACTCCGGCTGATGGAGGTAAGAAGGATGATGCAGCAAAACCTACCATTTCTGATGCTGCAAAGTGAAGAAGGTATTTTAATTTGTAGCTTTCTTAGCACGTCGAACAATGTTTATGGGTTGTATGTTTTAAACATCTTTTCTTTGAGGGAAGCGTTTAGGTCTCTGGATGCTAAAAGCCTTGAAGGCTCCTAAACAATATCTCATGTTGGATGGCCCATGTGGCCTTTGCTACTTTTAACTTTGCTAATGTTTGACACATTATGTTCTACTTATGATGTCTTGCATTGTTCTGTTGTTTCCTTTATTCCCTTGTGTTTTTATTGGTTTTGTGTGTTGTCTTTGTTTATGGTTTGTGTATCCTATGTTATTTATACCTTGAAGGGTTCAGTGCTACAGCCACTTAGCCTTAGGATATTTTCAACAAGAGAATACAGCACCTATCCTATTTGTGACTTTTACTTAGTCTGTTTTTTGGTTCATAAGCCAATGTTAAAGCTTAAGGAACATTTGGTATAGGCTGCTCAAACTCGTCTATAAGACATATTTTTTGAAAAAATTTCTAAGTCTCATGGAGTTGTATTGATTTAGGAACTCACCCCTTATATAGGTCCATTCAACCCTTGAACCTATTGAGCGATGTGGCCTAGGAGCTCATCCCCTTATATGGCCCTTGCCATGGAGTTTCTTGCTAGGTTCTCAACCCGATTATAGGATAGAAAGACAAATTTTGATAAAAACTTCATCATTCGTTCATTTCAAAGTGTTTTCGTTACAAGGGGAATAAGGCAACACTTTGGAATTCTTTATAACACATTTGACTAAACATGGAACCTTTTGAGGTTTTTGCCATTCCAATGGCGGGGAATCTTTTTGCCTTGTGGATCTGCCAGCTTGTATGATCCCCCTTTGTGGGCTTCAAGGATAGTGTACGACCCTTCCTACTTAGGGCCAAGCTTTCCTTGGCTTTCTTTTTTGCTGGCCTCGTTGTTTCGAAGGAAAAGATCCCCAGGCTTAAACCGTTCATACGTTACTCGTGCATTGTAATATGATTCCATTTTTTGCTTGTATTTTTTTATTGTATGGTTGCTTGGTCACGGGCTTCTTCAAGGAGTTCCAAGTTCAACATCGTCTCTTGCTTGTTTAATTCTAGATTAATGTTGAACGTCCTCTTTGTTGTAACTCCTATTTCTGCTAGGATTACAGCCTCTGATCCAAACACTAGGCTGTATGGTGTTATCTAATGACTAGTTTTCTCGGTTGTTCTAATTGCCCATAGCACATTAGGAAGTTCTTCGAGCCAGTTGTTGCCGTACCTTCCCAACCAAGTTTTAATTCCTTCAACAATGCTGTGATTTGTTCTTTCAACTTGACCATTGGACAGTGGGTAAGCCACTGAGCTGAACACTTGGGTTATTCTGAACTCCCTGCACCAGGAGCTAAAAGGCTTCTCGGCAAACTGCTTCCCGTTATCCGTGACTAACACCCCTGGCAGCCCAAATCGACATATTATGTTTTCCGACACAAAGTCAATGACTTGTTTTCCTGATATCTTTGCCAATGGCTTCACTTCTGGCCACTTAGTGAAGTAGTCCACGACCACTAATAAGAACTTAACTCTTCCTTTGGCCAGTGGGAATGGACCAACAATGTCCATTCCCCACTTGTGGAATGGCCAGACTAAGGAGATGGGAACCAGGTCATGTTTGGGGCTTTTGGGCACTAGAGCATGTATCTAGTGTGACGGGTGGTCCATAGGACAACCCTTAAAGGATATAAATATATACACATCTCATGCTTAATTTGGTTAATTTGTAGAACTTGGTAACTACGATGTAAATGGCTTTGAAGGTCTAAAGGAGCATAAACAAGTGAATTTATGGTTCTTGGATGGGAGATAATATTTGGCGGAAACAAATTAGAGTGATCGAGAATTGATGAAAGAAACAAGAAAAGGAAACCCAGGCACCGTCATAGCCTACGGCTAGTGCGGTAGGTTACGACACTCACTGAAGCCTTCTGGTTGCCATAGTCCAGTTCCAAGGCGCCGTAATGTTTTGATTGCCTTCGTAGGCTACGGCAGGCGCCGTAGCTTACGGCACTGACCTACGTGAATGATGTAACTGCCACCTTTTAATTCGTTTTTAAGGTGCCTCTTCACTACCAATCATCATTATTCAGTTACAGAACAGTTTAGAGGCGATTTTTGGTGAACTTCTTGGCTGAAGAACAATTCAAATCATTGTCTAAACATTGGATTTGTGTTTTTCAATTGGTATGAACTTTAATCTTTTGTTGATGATGATGCACCAAGGCATGAGTGGCTAAACTTATGGTGATCATCCTAGGTTGAAAGTTTGTCTAAGACATTTTTGTTTTGATTCATATTTCTAGAATAATAGACTTGCTATGATGGTTTGTTTATTATGGTGTGTTGTTTGCTTGTTCGTAAATTGTTAATTTATATGTTAATCATAGTCTAAACCATACGTTCTTGGTGTCGTTGGCAATCGAGATATCATGGGCGGGATTAGGATTGGATATTGATTAATTGGTCATCGGGTAACAACCTCACATACTTCTAATCCGAGTACTTAGTTCCCTTTTATCACAACAAGTAACAACACATGAGCCATGTCTGTGTGGTTCTTTCTAGTTGAATTTTAACATGAATGTCAGTGGAAACCGGAAACCTAGGATGGTCATTTGTTCCTAAACTGTTTACAAACCAAACTTTTCTTCTGCAATTTAATTAGTAATCTTAGATTTCAAAATCAAACAATCCAAATCTTTGAGTTTATATTTCTGCAAATTAGTTTAATTTAGTTAATTAGCAAACCATCTAGATAACACTAATTCCACAAACTCCATGTGTTCGATACCCACTTACCACTAGCTATTAGTTGTATTTGGATTAAATTTGATTGAGACTTCGACCTCACATTAAATTTTGGCGTCGTTGCTAGGGAGTAGTGCGCAACGTGTATTATCTTTGATATTTTAAGTTTGTAATTTTTCTGGTTTACGCTGGGTGTGTTAGTGTGCAGGTATTTACAGGTGCATACATACAAGAGGTTCTCACAAGCTATCACCACAAGCGTTTGATCCGGAGATTGAGCGAACTTTGAGAAGAAATCAAGTATTATTAAGAGAAAACAAAATTCTTGGTTCACCAACAACACCTACAACACCAGTTACACCGATCAGAACAATGGATCAATCACAACTACCACCCACTACGGGTCAACCTACACCATCCACACCGTCACCAAATACTACCATTCCTACATCCACACCTGAAATTAAACCGACCAACACCACCTTACCCGAAAATACTCAACCCGAATACTCTTTTAGCTACACTTCCACATCATCCGCTGTTCCAGCCTTCTCATCATTTTTCCCAACTTCCGGGCAATCATCATCATCACAACAAATACCACCACCCAGTTTATTTCAACCCGGTCCATCTATAATTCACTCCACTCCATTTCAACCACCTTTGCAATCGGGAGCACAATATCAACAACCACAGTTTCTACAAACTTCAGGTGTAAGACAAGATGGGTTTGATGATGGGTATGACGAAGAATTTGGGGGATATGAAGAAGAGGGGTACATGTATGGAGGAGATGTAGAGCAAGGAGAGTACACATATGTTCAAGGTCAAAGTCAAGGAATGCAAGGGTATGGTAGAGTTCCTCAACAACAAGTGGTTCAACAAATTATACCTCAACAATTGCCACCACAAGGTCCGCCGATTCAAAGGCAAGTTTGAAAACACGTGTGGCCAAGATTTCAACCACCTCTACAACAATTTGGACCTCCAAGGCCACAAGTTCAAAGACCAATGGGTCCCATACATCCAAGAGTTCGGTTGGGCGTGCCACGAAGACATATTCGAGAGCCCGTGAGAGGTATAGAGGCACACTTTAGGCTGGTGATCACTAATAACCCATCACCAATAGTCATTCCTCAAAATAATCAAGGAAGGACTTTTCAAGTTCGAACAAATTCTCTACAAAGTTTGCCAAAATATAAGGGTCTAGCAACGGAGGAGCCTTATTTTCACTTGGAAGCTTATGATTTGATATGTAACACTATTGGTGGGCAAGGGTTTTTATAGGATGATGTAAAGTTGGTACTCTTTCAGTTTTCGCTAGAATACAAGGCAAAAAAAAGGTTCTACACCTTACCTTCGTCATCTATTTACACATGGGCAGAAATGCAACAAATCTTTTTGGAGGAATTCTTTACCGCCCAAAAGACTAATGATGCAAGGAGAAGTTTAGAAGCTTCCAACAACAATGAGGTGAGATGTTCCATGAGGCATTTAAGTGATTCAATTTAATGGTTAAAAATTGCCCACATCATGGTATTGATTTATGGGAGTTGTTGAATGCATTCCATGAGGGTTTATGTTCCATGGATGCACGTGATTTAATGTCTATCACGAATGGTACATTCGGTACCAACTTTAAGCACGATGATTGGGTATTCTTGGAACAAATGGCGGTCACATCAAAAAGGAAAGCTCAATCATCAAGGAGAGCACGACCGGCCATTACCCGAACTCAAGTGCATGCGGCGGAAGATGCAAATGTACAAACCACAAATCAAATCTATGATGTTTGTGCACTTTGCAACGAGTTGGGGCATGCGGCTGAAAATTGCCAAGGAATGGAAGGGCAATATGAGGAGGTTAATGCATTGCAAGGTCAAGGTGGGGGTGGTAGAAATTATAACATGAATTCAAATACATACCATCCCAGATTACGAAACCACCCGAATTTTCGATATGGGAATCCATCCAATCAAGCCAACCCGAATTTTCAAGGAAGTCAAGGTAACTTTGTTCCACGCCAACCGTTTAATAATCAAGGTGGGTATCGAGGAGGAAACAACCAAGGATATCAAAGACAATACCAATCGTGTCAAGAGCATGGTGGGTGTTCGGGTGGAAATGAAGTGATGGAGATGTTGAAGGCAATGCAAATGGAAATGCAATAGAGAAATCAAATGGACGATGCTCGCACTCAAAAGGATGAGATCCGTGACAAAGCAATTCAATCTTTGACCACCCAAATGGGTCAACTCGCAACCGAAGTGGCGGACTTGAAAAAAGGTAACGGTCAGTTACCAAGCGACACTAAGGTAAACCCTTCTCATACTTCATCTCGTAATATTAATATTAATCATGTGAGTGTTTTGAGAAGTGGGAAAGAGTATAAAACCAACCCTTCACCGGGTTTGGTTGATGGGCTGGTTGAGGAGATAACGGGTCAAGAAACTGATGATGAAAATGAAACATCTAAAATTTCTTCTAAAAACCCCAATTTTGAAAAACCCGTAATTAATTAAGAAACAAAAGATAAAAATGAGGAAGGGGGATCTAGTCAAGTCCCATTTCCTTCGGCTTTATTAGATCCGGGTAAAAAGAATTTTATTTCTGTGACAATTGTGCTCTGTAAACGATGTACGATGTAAAACAATATCAATTATCAATGAAACAATGTGTTTTGGTGTCTATATTTGTGTATTTGCGTTTGGCAAATTTACGTTTTGATTCTAGTTCTATTTCAAGCTTTAAATCGCTTTCTGGAAAGTTATACTCAAACTGATGTGTAAACATAATCAGTTTAATGCGAAAAACACTCCGGAATAGTTATATAGGCTTAACATACCTTAAATAACTTTTACATAACTTAGAAATAAGTTTTGGAGGGTTTGGTGTGCCAAAAACAAGTTTATTCGGTCACAGGGACTATTTGCGAAAAACTGCGAAAGTATGCCGATTCATATAGTAACGAATATTCCGGAACTTGATCATAAGCTAAACATACCCTAAATATCCTTTACATAGCTTAGAAATAGGCTTTGAGGGGTTCGGTATGCGAAAATACGCCTATTTGATCAATAGGGACTAAAAGCGTCAAAAAGTGCATAAGTTTGCATTTACGCGCATATCTTACGTTCTGAACATATCCGGCCATCCCAAAAATTTTGTAATCATTAAATTATTTTATTTTATTTATTGGAATGCAAAAATACCATTCGTCGCATAATTTGGATCGTTTTCGCGTTCGTTTGAGTTTTCGTCGTAATTAACCGAATAACGTGACCGTACGACCAAACGAACCGACATCCGAGATGTTTTTCTTTTTCAAGCATATTTCATGTCCCCTATGCGTTAACATCATTGTAGAGCCTTGAAATTGGGTTAACGGGGGTTAAACACGTCAAAAAACAAGTTTCAGAGCTGTAGGGGCCTGTTTTGACAGTTTTGAAACTTCTGTCTATAGACTGGCTCGCCTGGGGCGAGGGATGAAGCCTCTGGCTTCGCGGCCCACAAGAGCTGGAGCTGGCAGAAACAATGAATCTGGTTAAACAGCCTGTTTCCACTGATTTTAACCACTGATTTAGCATACTATGGACTTGTTTGTGTGCTCCCCTAGTATTTAAAACTATGGGCAACATGTGCATGGCCAAGATCATGCTTTGATCCTTGTAAAAACACATGTAATCATCCTAATGATTCAAGGTTTCCTATAAATACCCATCAAGTTTTGCCAAGTTCCTTGCTCATTTGAATTAAATATGCTCTAAGTTGAAGCTCTCACTTATTGAAGGCTTCATACCTGAGTATTTTTAGTTCAATTCTTCCTAGCTTGGACCCTTTGTAAGCTTCTTTCATGCTTGTTTATGCTTTTCAAGCATGAAAGTCAAACAGTGTTTAACTTTCTGCTTTGACCATGATTTGGTCAAGACAAAGTTCGTTTGAACTTTGCAACGTGAGTGAATCACGATGGTTATAGTCCCTTGTGACTATACCTACTGATTACCATGTTGATTAGTCGAAGTGACGAGTCAAAGTTTCGGTCAAAATGCCGATTATGCGCATTTTTGTGATGAAGCTATTTTCGGGTATCAAAACACTTTCTTTTGATATCAAACCTGTTTTCTAACTTAGTTAAACATGTTTTAACATGTTTAACTCGTCACTTTTAGTCTAGTTCTTGTGTAGGGTCGTAAGTCAAGCGGTGTTGACAACCGCTTAGACTTTCGAACCTGACCCGTTTGGTGGATCGTTAGGATCCGACCAAACATATTTTGTGACCATAGTTGTATAGGGAATAACCTTCTGAGGTTATACCTTATGGTCACTTAGTTTAATTAGTTGTGTGATAGGTAGTTTATATGCCTTAGGAAAATGACCAAAATGCCCTTTTTCATGCATAATTTGAATTTAAGCATATGTAACCTAAATTTTGCCACTTAAACTGAATATGCAACATATTTAACCATGTTAGGGCATATAATACTTGTCATAGGACTAGTGTAAGGACCTTTAAAAATGTCCTAAACCGATCCACAAGGGAAAACCCGGACCCCTGAAAACACACCGTGCATAAAAAATCAAAGAAATCAAGAAATGTGGTCCTTAGGTGGGCCACGTAAGGATCAAGCTTAAGTTGACGCGGGCCGCGTCAATGAGGTGTTGATCGGATAAGCGTTCCGGATCCACGTGTCGTCCACGTGGCACACCTACTCATGACCCAGCAAGCCTACACGTAGACTAGGTGGCTACGCGGGCCGCGTAAAGATTGAGCTAGAGTTCACACGGGCGGCGTGAGCCTCAAATTTCAGCTATAAATAGCTTGTCGCAGGAGCTTTCATTCTGTGTCGAAACCAAAATTCAAAAACGATTTCTTAATGCTCTAAAGTCGAAAACTTAATTTAGATAGCGAGGCGCTGCTACGATACAGGGTATTAACTCGATCGCTGCTACGATTCAATGTCCGATCGATTGAAAACTATCCAATGGATGTTTAAGTCCTGCTCAAAATTTGGGTTATACTTTGTCATTCGTCGTGAATTCGATGGATGTTTAAGTATTGCACTTTGTCATTCGTTGTGAAGGTTTTTAATCTCGTGAGTTATCGTAAATGCTGTATTAGTTACTGACCTAGTTCGTGTGCATGTTATTTAAATTAGGTTACAAGGCTAATCAGTAGGCAAAACTCTGCCCATATAAAATCTGCAATGTGAGTCATTCTCTTTTTATCAAAAGTATTTTACAATACTCCATTTTCAAATGTTATAATTACAGGGAGTAAGTCGTAGTTATCTTAATCACTGGCTAGTGGGGTATTGTGCACATTACTAATTTCTCACGGGTTAGGCTAATAAATCATAATAGTGATAAATGTCACTACTTGGGGAAAGACCCAATAGTGGTATGACCATCGTCACCAGGTGACACGGCGCCAGATAAAAATAAGATAGAAGCCATTGTAATCGTTCTTATGCTGTAATTGATAACTAATGTGTCGTTTTACATACTTGAATGACTCGCCAGCATTTCCCCGCTGATAAAATATTTTTAAAACATGTTTCAGGCGACCTGCTGTAAATCAAGGAAAACATGCTACGGAGCACTAACAAGCTTGAAGAGGTGGCTTAGTTAAAATGAATAAACATGTTTTAATAAATCAGGGAATTTACTTATGAAATTCCTCTATTGTAAAAATAACGGGGTTTATCCCGAATGATGAAATAAAATATTCGAGCATTTTGAGTTTTAAAAAGATCCTGTAAAATCTTCCGCTGTCGCATCATAGATACCACGGGTTCCTGTCCCGCGGCTCCTGGCCGGGTCAAACCGGGGCTGGGGCCGTGACAGGAAAAGGTGGTATCAGAGCTACTAAAAGAGCCACTGATTTAAGCCTATTAAGTATTTCAAATACTTAATTTTCCTGATTATCATCTTGTAATTATGGGCTCTTATCTTGACTATGTGTTAGTTACAGTATGGGTAAGCAAAGAGTGTCAGATATCTATCTTAAATTAGATAGTTTACCGAAAGATAAGGGAACTTCATCCCAATCAAATTCCTCAAGATACTCAGCAGATACTGAGGAGGGAATATTTGTTCGTAAGGCACAATATGAGCAACCACTTACCCCTAATAAAAGAAGTTTGATTATTAAGAAAAGTCAAGAGAAAATGCGGAAGTTACAAACAAAAGGAGTTATGATTAATAAGGAAACTCAGAAAATAGACACTAAACCACCATGGGAAGATGAGTTAAATGAACAATGGGCAAATCTCTATATGTTAGCCACTATAGCAGTAAATGCTAACTTATAGTTAAATCGCCAAACCAGTATTAGCACCTATGTCACCTACAAACCAGAAACTTTAATATTTTAGTTGTACTAAAAATAAATATTTTATTTCAATAAAATGGTTTGTTAGATAATTATAATTAAATTTTCTGCTTTCCATTATATGATTCTGTGAAAATTAATTTGCAAAATTTTAAAGTAAAAGTTTATGTGTTTCTTCATAAATGTTAAACAGCATGAATGAATTATCTGAAGCTCTTGAGAATCTCAATCTCTATCCTATGAAAATAGAAGTTTCCAGAGACTTTACTGGTTACTTAGCCGATGTTGAAGAACCTATGGAATTCCAAGCTCCACCTTCGGAGAAATCAAAGCCAAAGAAAAGAAGAAGATTTGTGGGTTGGAGACGTGTGTGCAGAAGGAAACCAGCAACTAGGAAAATTCCTAAGATAGAAAATCCCCTGGATAAAGGAAAAGGGATCGAGATTGGGGAAAGTATTAGGCAAGTAGAAATAGAAATTGGGGAAAGTTCTAAGCAAGCCGAGGAATTACCACTGCAGGAGGAACTAGATCACATACTGGCAAGCTGTGATATTATTAGGCCAATTAATGAAAATCTCTTCCCTTATCCTGCTGAAAACCAACTTCCAATAAATTTGGAACCAGCCATCCCAGAACCTTTAATTCACACCCAACCTCAAGGAATGGACGAATGGTGGACCAACGATTGGCAATTTCAAAACCTCTTAAATAATCCCTATACCTTTTTCCCTCAGTTCGACCTAGAACCTGCACCAAACCCACCAATGAGTAATGAAAACTTAGCTGAACTTCACTATTTTGGCGAAGAACTAATGGATGCAGGGAATAAGATTCGAGAGATAGGGGAACAAATCTCCTGGAAATACGATGAAAGGGAACATCGTTTCTGAAAAGCCAGCGGACTAGGGATAGTGTGGTTGTGAAGTTGTGTTTGTATAATACTAATAGTAATAAAAATATAAGTATGTAAAATAACCTAAAAATAAAACTTTTGTAAGATAACAGTGTGTACGGATGCATAATATAATATATAAAAATGGAAGTCGGGAAATCGATAATTTTGGCTATACATGTTAATGTGATTATGTGCGATTGTTTTGTTTTGTTTAATTATTTTATGCTAATCACTAATATAAATTAATTACCAGATGGCAAACGCTGGTAATGAACAAGTTAACGAGGGTAATCAATCTGAGCAACATCAGGAGGATCAATTTCTAAATAGGCAAGATATCGAGAATATCGTTGGTCAGGGAATAGCCAATGCTATTCCAGACATCCTTGCTGCTGCTCGAAATCCAATTGCACCTCCACAAATTATTCCTAGCAAACGTACAAACGACGATAATTTCAGTAACAGTGTAAACGGAGGCGGCAACCATATTAATAACAACAATGAGGAGATACAAGCTCCACTCCTTAAGAAAATGAAAGCTGCAACACCTTGTTGCACTTATAAGGAGTTTCTTGCCTGTAAACTGGCTGAGTTTGTAGGTAACGAAGGGGCAACTGCTGCACTGCGTTGGTTAGAGAAAATCGAGGCAGTAATTATGATAAGTAAATGTGCTGAGGACGACAAGGTCATGTACGCGTCGCATCTTTTTAAAGAAGGGGCGCTAGAATGGTGGAATACGGTACTTCAAGCCAAAGGAAGGAGTGTGGCTTATGCTATGAATTGGGAAGAATTTAAAAGTCTTGTAGAAAGAAAATTCTGTCCCGAGTACGAAAAGGAACAAATGACGAATAAATTCCTGAATCACCAAATGATTGGTGTTGATTGTAGAGGGTATACTTCGACATTTTTCGAGTATGCTAGAGTGGTACCAACACTGGCTTCGCCAGAACCGGTACTTATATCTCGCTACATTTGGGGCTTAATTGGCGAGATCTGTAATATTGTCAAGGCTACGAGACCCCGCACGATCGATGATGCAGTAGAGTTAGCTAACACTTTGACTGACGAACTGGTACGCACAAGAGAAGAAACCCGGAAAAAGGAAGTAGCCCAAAAGATTACCCAGGGATTCCGTATGGGTAACCGTTGTAATTTCAAGAGAAAGAGAACTGGGCAATCTTCAACTGTTCCATTTTGCAATTCCTGTAAAAGGAAGCATTTTGGAAGATGCAAAGGGTATTGCAATTTCTGCAAAATTCTGGGGCACCAAGAAGAAGACTGCAGGAAGAAGAAATCCACAGTCTGTTACAACTGTGGAGAAGCTGGACATATTAGGCCAGACTGCCCAAAATTGGTCAAACCAGCTGATAACAAAGCCAAAACTGCAGAAGGAACTAACAAGAAGAATGTAAGAGCCTTCCAGTTGACTACTCAGGAAGCCGAGCTAATCCCGGATGTGATAGCTGGTACGTTCCTAGTTCACAACATTTATGCAAAAGTATTATTTGACTCTGGTGCAAACCAAAGTTTTATAAGTACTTTATTCTGCCAAGCTCTTAATTTACCCTTAACCAACCTTAGGCAGATTTTTACAGTCGAAACGGCAGATGGGAATTCTGTCAACATAGATAAGGTTTTGCGAGAAGAAAAGATAGAACTTTTAGGTCATAAATTTTCTGCAAACCTGTTACCTATGAATTTAGCTGGATTCGATGTTGTGTTAGGAATGGATTGGTTAGTAGCCAATCATGCTCGAATTCTTTGTGATAAGAATTCCATAGAAATTCATACACCCACAGGAGAATTAGTGGTGATTACAGGAGATAAGCCACGAAAACCCCTAAAGTTCATTTCAGTAATGAAAATTGCTAGTTATGAACGAAACCAAGGAATAGTGTATATGATTTCAGTAATCATTAACACTAAGGGTAAGGAACTCAAAGAAATTCCAGTAGTATCAAAATACCCAGAAGTATTCCCAGAAGAACTACCTGGATTACCACCTGATAGGGAAGTAGAATTTAGAATTCATCTAATTCCTGGAACTACACCGATAGCTAAGGCACCTTATCGGTTAGCACCCACAGAAATGCTAGAATTGAAAAAGCAATTAGATGAATTTTTAAGCAAAGGATTCATACAACCTAGTTCATCCCCGTGGGGAGCACCAGTGGTGTTTGAAAAGAAGAAAGATGGTTCGATGCGAATGTGTATCGATCATAGGGAATTGAATAAGGTTACAATTAAGAATCGATACCCATTACCTAGGATTGATGATCTTTTTTATCAACTACAGGGAGCTAGATATTTTTCTAAGATAGATTTACGCTCCGGATATCATCAATTGAAGGTACAAGAAGAAGACATACCTAAAACTGCTTTCAGAACTAGGTATGGTCATTACGAGTTTACAGTCATGCCCTTTGGGTTAACAAATGCTCCTGCAACATTTATGGACATGATGAATAGAATCTGTAAACCGTATTTGGATAAATTTGTAATTGTCTTCATCGACGATATACTTATTTACTCCAAAAGTCAGGATGAACATTGTGAGCACCTGCATGCACTATTAACTTTGTTAAGAAAGGAGAAGCTTTACGCCAAATTCTCGAAGTGTGAATTTTGGCTACAAAAAGTGCAATTTTTAGGACACATGGTGAATCACGAAGGCATTCACGTAGATCCTGCTAAGATAGAAGCGATCACTAAATGGAAGGTTCCGCAGTCAGATATGGAAATTAGAAGTTTTATAGGTTTAGCTGGATATTATAGACGGTTTATTAAGGATTTTTCCAAAATAGCTGTACCATTAACTAAGCTAACATGTAAAGCAGTTAAGTTTGAATGGGGACCTAGGCAAGAAGAAGCCTTTAGTATTTTGAAGCAGAAGTTAACAAATGCTCCAATTCTAGCCTTACCAGAAGGAACAGAAGATTTTGAAGTATAATGTGATGCTTCAAAGCTAGGATTAGGATGTGTGCTAATGCAACGCAAGAAGGTAATTACGTATGCATCAAGGAAATTGAAAAAGCACGAGGAAAACTATACGACTCATGATTTAGAATTAGGCGCCAAAAAAAAAAAAAAAAAAAGATTTGGAGACATTATCTGTATGGAAGTAAGTTTACTGTCTATACCGATCATAAAAGTTTAAAATATATATTTGGGCAAAAAGAATTAAACATGAGGCAAAGGAGATGGATGGAAATTCTAAGTGACTACGACTGTGATATTCAATATCAAGAAGGAAAGGCAAACGTAGTTGCAGATACTTTAAGTCATAAATATCATGAAAAGCAAAAGCGAGTTCGTGCTCTTAGATTAAATCTACAGTTAGATTTAATGGAACAATTAAAGGATATTTAGGAAACAGCAATCCATGTTGTTGCTGAAGGAATGAAAGGACAGATAAAAGAATTAGAGCAAGGAGCGGATGGAATTTGGAGATTCCATAAAAGACGGATTTGGGTACCTAATCAAGGAGACTTAAGAAATAAAATTTTAGAAGAAGCCCATAAATCTAGATATACCATGCATCCCGGTAACAATAAAATGTACCAAGATTTAAGAAATAATTTCTGGTGGATAGGAATAAAAAGGACATAGCTAGATATGTTTCCAAATGTCTTACTTGTTCACAAGTTAAGGCAGAGCACCAGAAACCCTCAGGTCTACTACAATAATTAGAAATACATGTATGGAAATGGGAACTCATAACAATGGATTTTGTTACTAAGTTACCCAAAACCAGAAAAGGTAATGATGCGATTTGGGTAATTGTGGATCGATTAACCAAGTCAGCTCATTTTCTACCTATGAAAGAAACCTTTAGCATAGAAAAGTTAGCCAAGTTGTATGTAGATGAAGTAGTATCCTTACATGGAGTTCCACTCTCCATTGTATCGGATAGGGATAGTCGTTTCACTTCCCACTTCTGGACAAGTTTTCAAGATGCTATGGGAACTCGACTAAATCTAAGTACTGCATATCATCCTCAGACAGACGGACAAAGTGAAAGGACGATCCAAACTCTAGAAGACATGCTTAGAGCATGTGTAATATATTTTGGTGGAAACTGGGATGATCATCTACCCTTAATTGAATTCTCCTATAACAATAGTTATCATTCAAGCATCGAAGCTGCCCCATTCGAAGCACTATACGGACGTAAGTGTAGAACTCCAGTATGCTGGGCAGAAATAGGAGAAAGTCAATTATCAGGTCCTGAAATAGTACAAGAAACTACCGACAAGATTACTCAAATCAAGGAAAGACTAAAAATGGCTCGAGATCATCAGAAGAGTTATGCAGATAATTGACGTAAGCCGTTAGAATTCCAAATCGGAGACAAGGTTCTCTTAAAAGTTTCTCCTTGGAAAGGAGTAGTTCGGTTCGGTAAGAAAGGAAAGCTAAGTCCAAGATACGTAGGACCATTTCCAGTAATCCAACGTATAGGACCAGTTGCTTATCGCTTACAACTACCAGAGGAGCTCGCTGGGGTACATGATGTATTTCATGTATCCAATCTCAAGAAATGTCTATCTGACGAATCCTTAGTAGTACCTCTTCAAGATGTAGAGGTAAATGAAAAGTTGAAATTTGTGGAAAAACCGCTTCAAATAGAAGACAGAAAGATCAAAATTTTCAAACACAAGCGACTTGTGCTAGTCAAAGTCAAGTGGGATTCAAAGAGAGGACCCGAGTACACTTGGGAGCTGGAATCGGAGATGAAGCAAAAGTATCCTCACTTATTTCAGTAAATCTCGAGGACGAGATTTTAAATAAGGTTGGGAGGATGTAAGGACCTTCAAAAATGTCCTAAACCGATCCACAAGTGAAAACCCGGACCCCTGAAAACACACCGTGCATAAAAAATCAAAGAAATCAAGAAATGTGGTCTTCAGGCGGGCTGCGTAAGGATCAAGCTTAAGTTGACGCGGGTCGCGTCAATGAGGTGTTGACCGGATAAGCGTTCCGGATCCACATGTCGTCCACGTGGCACACCTACTCGTGACCCAGCAAGCCTACACGTAGACTAGGTGGCTACGCGGGCCGCGTAAAGATTGAGCAAGGGTTCATGCGGGCCGCGTGAGCCTCAAATTTCAGCTATAAATAGCTTGTCGCAAAAGCTTTCATTCTGTGTCAAAACCAAAATTCAAAAACGACTTTTTACTGCTCTAAAGTCGAAAATTCAATTTAGATAGTGAGGCGCTGCTACGATACAGGGTATTAACTCGATCGCTGCTACGATTCAATGTCCAATCGATTGAAAACTATCCAATGGTTGTTTAAGTGCTGCTCAAAATTTGGGTTATACTTTGTCATTCGTCGTGAATTCGATGGATGTTTAAGTATTGCACTTTGTCATTCGTTGTGAAGGTTTTTAATCTCGTGAGTTATCGTAAATGCTGTATTAGTTACTGACCTAGTCCGTGTGCATGTTATTTAAATTAGGTTACAAGGCTAATCAGTAGGCAAAACTCTGCCCATATAAAATCTGAAATGTGAGTCATTCTCATTTTATCAAAAGTATTTTACAATACTCCATTTTCAAATGTTATAATTACAGGGAGTAAGTCGTGGTTATCTTAATCACTGGCTAGTGGGGTATTGTGCACATTACTAATTTCTCACGGGTTAGGCTAATAAATCCGAACAGTGATAAACGTCACTACTTGGGGAAAGACCCAATAGTGGTATGACCATCGTCACCAGGTGACACGGCGCCAGATAAAAATAAGATAGAAGCCATTGTAATTGCTCTTATGCTGTAATTGATAACTAATGTGTTGTTTTACATACTTGAATGACTCGCCAGCATTTCCCCGCTGATAAAATATTTTTAAAACATGTTTCAGGCGACCTGCTGTAAATCAAGGAAAACGTGCTACGGAGCACTAACAAGCTTGAAGAGGTGGCTCAGTTAAAATGAATAAACATGTTTTAATAAATCAGGGAATTTACTTATGAAATTCCTCTATTGTAAAAATAACGGGGTTTATCCCGCATAATGAACTAAAATATTCGGGCATTTTGAGTTTTAAAAAGATCCTGTAAAATCTTTCGATGTCGCATCATAGATACCACGGGTTCCTGTCCCGCGGCTCCTGACCGGGTCAAACCGGGGCTGGGGCCGTGACAACTAGTTAGGCGACTTGAACGCGCATTTGCGCGAACGGCGCGTTAAAGTAGCGTAGACTACCTTAACGAGTCATAACGGGTCGTAAGTACTTAGGATAGGTTCCGAATCAGAATGTTGGCTTTGTTAAACCATATCACATGAGTTCCAATACTCATTTGGTTTACGAGACCTCATTCTACCCGATCTCCCAATTTAGGTGTCGATTTATTAACATAACGATCCGATTAGTAGGTGCCACTTGATTTCCTTGGTTTGCCCGAGCTTTGTTAAGTTCATTTAGATCGAGGATACTTTGCAATTCAATGTGAGTACATAGTTCCCCTATTTTACTGTTTTCAATTGTTTTGGGGTGATTCATATGTGTTAAACGATTTCGATGATTTCAAAAATGAATACTAAGGTTTATATTAAACACAACGATTTTGATAATGTGAATGAACTTGTTTGGGACGTATTTACATAATGAATGACATTCATTAGCTTTGGCCGAGTCGACCAGTAGTATGTTATGGTAGTATGTTATGGTACCATAGGATTTGACAAATCCCGTTATCGGACTGCCGCCATAGGTTATGTATGGGGGTTATGTGGGTAACGACTGAACCTGATGATTGTTAACTTACCCTTTGGTGGTATGTTAATACGAGTTGAACGATGGACAAGTTACGAAGGTTTGAATGTATTCAACGAGACGACCAAACGTTAGTTTTCACAATTAAAACACGAATGATTTGAACGATTAGAACGATTAGAACGATTGAACAATTTGAACGATTTAAACGATTTGAACGAGTTAAACGAACGATTGGTTATTGGTAAGTGATTAGATAATGGGACGGGTGTAATGTGATAAAAGCATGGTAGATACGCTGCTGGTACTTCTTATATATAAGTGCTTTTATCATATTACATGCCGTGGCGTTATTTAGTTCACTTGGACGAACGATTTTCAAACGATACACACAACAATGTTTACTAAATGATATAAACCATACGAGTTTTATTATGAGAACAATTTACAATATGGGTTTACATAAACTAATGTTTTAGTCAAGATTCATGGTTACGAGGTTTTATAAACTATAACCAACTTGTTATGAGTTGTTTATTCATATTGCAATACAAACACTTTTCAAAACAAGGTTCTCAATTATCGACTCTTGTAGTCAAACGAGGTATTGCAACATGAATACGAGCCATGAATCTGACACACTCTCAAAACCTATGTGCTCGCCGGCATTTTTTTTGCTAACTTTATTTTTACATATGTTTCAGGTGGTGTTTAATGATGTTGATTGCGACTAGGATGCATGCTCACTTAGGATCTGACGAGGCCTTAGTGACTTAATAACAATGATAGACAATGTGGTTTTGTTTTATCTTTAATTTCAAGGCAATGTTAAATGTTTAATGTTTAAATAAAACGAAACTTTTAATCCATGTGTTGTGAAACAATAATTCTGTCGCTCCACTCCCCAACGTTTTCGCCGCGGTTTGTTGTTTTACGCGGTCGGGGTGTGACAATTTCAAAACGGGGTCCTCAAAAAGAAGAAATGTGGGAGGTGTTCAAACAAGTTAAAATAAATCTTCCATTACTTGAAGCAATTAAACAAGTACCCTCTTATGCAAAGTTTTTAAAAGAATTGTGTACCCAAAAGAGGCAACAAAAAGTGCCTAAACAGGTTAATTTGACCGAGCGGGTAAGTGAGGTTTTAAAGGGAGATCTTCCTCCTATGCTTCATGTCCCGGGAACGGCCCTTATTAATATTCAAGTTGGAAATTTTCAAACGGCGAGGGCGTTAATTGATCTTGGGGCCGGAGTAAGTATTCTACCGGGGGGCTTATATGACCAATACAATTTTGGTCCATTAAAGCGGGTTGAGACAACGGTTGTTTTAGCCGATTTGTCTCATAAGCTTCCCCGGGGTATTGTGCGGGATGTTATTGTGAAAGTTGATGAATTTTATTATCCAACTGATTTTCTTGTGTTTGACTACTCATCCGCGGACCCAATTCAACAACAAAATGTTATTTTAGGTCGGCCATTTTTGAATACCGCTCATGCCGTAATTGATTGTCGATTTGGTACGGTTGACATGACATTCGGTAATAGAAAGATGAGATTAAATGTTTTTACTAACGGATCTAATTCTTTTGGTGGTGATGAGTGTTTCTTAGCAGATATCATTGACGGATGCGACCCGCATGAATACGAAGAAGATGTGTTGGAACTCTGTGTTTGTGATTGTTCTTTGCAGGTACATATGTGTGCATTGAGAATGGAAGAAAAGGAGCAAGAGGCTCTAGCGGTCAAGGAAGGAAGACCACCATGGACCCACCAAATTGAGAGTTTACCGGTGGAGATTGATTCGGGTACAAAGCCTTCCTTAGAGTGTCCACCACAAGTGGAGTTGAAGGAATTACCAAAGCATTTGAAGTATGCATTTTTGGGGGACAATGACACCTTACCGGTGATCATTGCTTCTAATTTGGAGGTGGCTCAAGAAGAAGGCTTGTTGCGGGTGTTAAAGGCTCATAAGGCGGTCATTGGATGGACGATAGCCGACTTGAAAGGTATTAGTCCATCCATTGTCATGCACAAAATTATTACCAATGAAGATGCGAAGCCGACCCGAGAAACACAAAGAAGGTTGAACCCGAATTTGAGAGAAGTTGTGAAGAAAGAGGTAATAAAGTGGTTAGATGCGGGGATCATTTATCCCATTTCCAACAGTGCATGGGTAAGTCTGACACATGTAGTGCCTAAAAAGGCCGACATCCAGGTAATTAAAGATGAACAAGGCGAGCAAATCGCCACCCGATCGGTCACTGGGTGGCGAGTTTGCATAGATTATAGAAAATTGAACGCCGCTACTTCTAAGGACCATTATCCGTTACCATTCATTGACCAAATTATTGAAAAACTTTCGGGTTAAAAATACTACTGTTTTTTGGATGGGTACTTGGGATATAACCAAATTCCGATCCACCCGGACGACCAACACAAAACCATGTTTACATGTCCGTATGGTACATTTTCTTTTCGACGAATGCCATTCGGATTACATAACGCCCTGGCCACTTTTCAAAGATGTATGATGAGTATTTTTTCGGACATGGTCGGGGAGTCTTTTGAAGTGTTTATGGATGATTTTTCCATCTTTGCCCAAGTTTTGAGTCTTGTCTCGATGAATTAGAAAACGTTTTAAAAAGGTGTGTCGAGACAAACTTGGTGCTAAGTTGGGAAAAAAGTCACTTCATGGTTCAAAAAGGGTATTGTTTTGGGACATGTGATTTCAGACCGGGGGATGGAGGTAGATAAAGCAAAAATTCGGGTAATATCATCTTTAACTCCACCAAAGAATGTAAAAGGGGTGAGATCATTTTTGGGGTATGCGGGATTTTACAGAAGATTTATTAAACATTTTAGTGTTATCACCTAACCTTTATGTAATTTATTATTGAAAGATGTCCCTTTTGAGTTTACTAACGAATGTTTGCAAGCTTTCAATGTTTTGAAGGAAAAGTTGGTGAAAGCTCCCATTTTGCAACCGTCAGATTGGTCAAAGCCGTTTGAAATCACGTGTGATGCTAGCGACACAACAATTGGAGCGGTTTTCGGTCAAAAAGTCGACAAGAAGCCGGTGGTCATTTATTATGCAAGCAAAACTTTGTCCGAGGTGAAACTGAATTACACCACAACCGAAAAGGAATTGTTAGCGCTGGTGTTTGCTGTGGACAAGTTTCGATCATTCATATGGGGGAGCAAAGTGATAGTTTATTCGGACCATAGTGCGGTTCGAGATTTGATGGAAAAGAAAGACGCGAAGCCCCGTTTGATCCGTTGGGTGCTTCTTTTGTAAGAATTTAATTTGGAAATTCGGGACAAGAAAGGATGTGAGAATGTTGTGGCGAATCATTTATCCTGAATTCCGTTGGAAGGAATTGGTGATCCGAGCTAAATCAATGAACGGTTCCCCGATGAGCAACTTCTATCCGTTTCGACCGCACCATGGTATGGTCATTATGTCAATTATTTGGCCAAGGGTGTGATCCCAAGTCATTGGACTAAGAAACAAAGGCAACAATTCCTGGTCCAAGTCAAACAATACATATGGGATGAACCAGAACTCTTCAAGATTGGGCCCGATCAAGTGATAAGAAGATGTGTTCCTGAAACGGAGGTGCTAGAAATTTTGACCCATGCTCACTCATCGGCATGGGGGGTCTTTTTAGTGGACACAAAACGGGTTATCGGGTTTTAACTTGTGGGTTTTATTGGCCTACGATTTTCAATGATGCTTGTGAATTTACGCGTAATTATGTGAATTGTCAAAGAGTGGGGAGCATCTCAAAAAGGGATGAAATGCCTCTACAACCAATTTTGGTGGTTGAGGTATTTGATGTGTGGGGCATAGATTTCATGGGCCCCTTCCCAAATTCGAACGGGTTCTTATATATCTTGGTCGCGGTAGACTACGTGTCGAAGTCGATTGAAGCAATCGCAACAAGGACCAACGATCATTCGGTGGTATGTAAGTTTGTTCAATCTAATATTTTTGCTCGATTTGGGAACCTGCGGGTCATAATTAGTGATGGTGGTTCACATTTCAAAAATTTTAATTTTGGGAAATTGTTGAAGCGGTATAATGTGAATCACCGAATCGCTACTTCTTACCACCCTCAAACTAGTGGACAAGTTGAAGTGTCCAATAGACAAACAGAGGAGATTTTGATGAAAACAGTGCGGGTGGATAGGAAGGATTGGTCGGGTAAATTGAATGATGCACTTTGGGCATACCGAACGGCTTACAAAACGCTGATTGGTACAACTCCGTATCGGATGGTTTATGGGAAATGGTGTCATTTACCGATGGGGTTGGCTCACCGGGCATTATGGGCAATAAAAACAGTGAATACGGATTATGATGAAGCGGGGCGAATTCGGAAACTTCAATTGAGTGAGATTGAGGAAATTCAAGACGAAGCGTATGAATGTGCATCCGCATATAAAGACAAACTGAAAAAGGGTCACGATGCAAAGATAAAGAAAAGAACCTTTGAAGTGGGTCAAAAGGTGTGGTTGTACAACTCTCGGTTGAAGTTGTTCGCGGGCAAGCTAAATAGTAAATGGATGGGTCCATATGTAATTACACGAGTGAGCAAGTTTGGGGATGTAGATATTCAAGACGTTCAAACCAAGACGAAGCAAACGGTAAATGGGCACCGGCTCAAACCATACTTGGAAGGGAACGATATCAAGAATCTCGAGCTTGATAAGGTGGGCTTTATCCTACACCCATTGGATGACGAAGAACAGGTTCGGTAGTGTAAATATGTAGCTTAGTTTGGTTTAGTTAGTTTGTTTTAAAATAATTGCCGTACTCGCCTTAACTTGTGTTTGAAACAAGTGTGGGGAAATTCGTATGAATTTCTTTAACACGGTGTTGAGGACAACACGGGTTTTTCATGGGGGGTAGGGTATAATTTTCACCCTTTTTGAAACATATAAAAACCATAAAAATTATAAAATTCTGAAAAACGAAAAAAAAAAAAACAAAAACAAACAAAACTTAAAACTTAAAAAATGGAACAATGAATTTGCCCAGTGAGAGCTGTCGGCTACAGCATTGGCCGTAGCTTACGGTGGTAAGTGATAGAATAAAACCTTTACGGCACCTCTATACTGTCTTACGGCAGAAAAATTTGATCAAGTTCACCGCTGGGGCATGTGGGGGTCTGGACGGTCACTGTTGGCATTTATAAAAATAATATAATAACAATAAAAATCATTAAAACTCACGTGATTTCTCCCCAACCATTCATTCCCTGCAACTAATCCCTAACCACACATCTTCTCTTTACACCTCCTTTCACTCACAAGAACCCTAGTGTCCCAAAACTTCAAACCATCATAACTCCATTAATTCTTGTCCAAATCCTGCGATTCTGGAGTCTTTTTTGAGTGAAATTTCAAGAGAAAACTGATTTTGTGGTCATATTGGGAAGAAACTCAAGTTATCTTTGTTGATTTTGGGAATTTCAGTCCGAAAATTCCTAGACTTTTTGAGGATTTCTTGATTTCTGGGGATTTGTTTGTGTTTCTTGTATCAACAACTTGAGGTATATGGTTTTTAACTCTTTTTGTTGGTGCATTGTGAGTTGAAGTTTGTTATGCTTATTTATTCTTACACACTTGCTTGCGTATACTTGATGATATGAATATTGTAGTTTGTGAAGTGTATGGTTATAGATGTAGGATGATGTCTAATTTGAAAATTTTTGGGAAATCCTTCTATTATAGAGACATCATGCCCAAATTTTGTTTGAAAAGATAAAATCTTGTGATTTTACATCTACAACCATAGTGTCAAGAAAGTGTGGGGATGTTGTTGAATGGGAACTTATGGGGTTTTGTTGTGTTCTTGTGATGTGTTCAGGAAATGGGAAAGAGCAAAGGAAAAGAGGTAGCTAGTTCCTTAAGCCAACCCGAGGCTGAAGCTCAACAAAAACGAAGGAGGTTAGTCCGTGCGGTTGACCCGGACCCGGAACAGGATGCACCACCAAGGGGCCCTAGCCGGATTGGACATCCAGTTCTTTACTTGATCAACCAGTTGAATGGCACACAAATTTGTTCCACCAGCAGATGAACAAACTACAACAACGCAAGGAAGCTTTTATCTGTGAAAAGAAAGTAAGAGAGGTTGATTTTAGGCCATTTGGGATCACCGATAAGTTCAAGGCATTGGGATGGGAGGCCGCTTTAAAGAGCTATGATGGGGAGGTTAAAAATTTGTATGATAGAGAAATTCAAGAGTGGATGGCCACTCTTACATGTCCTCCTTTCAAAGCTCCTTAAAAAATGAAGCTCATAGGAACGGTGAATGGTGTAAGTGTTGAGATGTCATACGATTCCCTGCGGCGAATTGCAAAGTTCGACAGTAAACCGGCGAATCAATACATTTTTCCGCGGTTAGAGGATTTGTACTTTAATCCTCAAAAGCACCCACAGTGGCAACACATGCTTGATTATCTATTCATACCGGGAACCACTCATGGGATGCTTTTAAGGAGGAACTTGAGGATCAAAGCGAAGTTGATGTTGGTTGTGTGTACACAAAATGTTATCCCGAGGCGGGGTGACAAGGTAGAGGTGAGGTTTGCGGAAGTTCCGGTGCTCTACATGTTGTTACATGGGTCCCCACTTGTTCCCTTTCGGTTTCTTGTGTTGACCAATATTTGGATCGTTCGGAATAGTAGGGAACGAAAGATTATCCCACACTGTCAGTTAATCACCACTTTGTTGAAGTTATACGGAGCGATTGGATCGGAAGACAAAGGGTCTTACAAGAGGTTTAAACCATTCTACTTAACGAACTTGGGACCGGGTTGGGAATACAAGGAGTCGGAACGATATCACAAGTTGAAAAGTGATGGCAAAGATGGAGGGCGTTGAAGGTGGATGCCCGTCCATTACAACCGGGGGAAGCTGAAGAGCCCGAGAGTGGTGATGAGGTTGAGAGTGGTGACGATGATTACCGAGAGGATACGTTTACGGTTGATTTAGAGATGGGGGAGCTAGACCAAGTGGCGGTGTTCAAGGAGTAGGAACACAATCTGGATACATTGGGAGTGCATTCGATTAAGCACAACAGCCGTACGACCAATACTGGGCTCATTCGGGTACTATGGAGCAAGTGGTTGAACGAAGGCGGCTTCCCACATTTGCCGACTGGTCCGATTCAAATCAGATGCTTTTTGACCACCTAACGTATATGGGAGCGAGCATGGAAAGGGTTTTAAAGTAGAATTATGATCGGCAGGAACAGTGGAACCGTGCCCACATGTACGCTCACCAAGAAGAGATGAACAACCGTTACCTTGACGACCGACAGAGACGCATGCATGATGCTTGGCATTCAAACCAACCGGTTGTATCCGACCCGCCAATTGTGGACTACTCCACACTACCGCCGTATGATGGTAGTGTCGCATACCCTACCCCACCGTTGCATCATTCACAGTGGGTGGATCCACATATAGGTATGGGTCATCAGCAAGTTGGTCAAGAAGGTGATCAAGGTGGTAGTAGCAGTGGCTCATTTGGATTTGGAGAGTTCGTGGATGTGATAACATCTATCTTCAGGCCTCCTCAGCTAAGATACTACTGATCAGGTTGTGTCCATCTCATCTTTTATATTTGTGTATATTATTATGTTTCATGTTTATGGTTGGGTGGATGGGTGGTGTTTGATGTGTTTTTGGGTTGTGAAAGAATGGTGGTGTTGGTAAAAAAAAGAAATTTGGGATTTGAGACAAAGAAGCTAAAATTGATATTTTTGGTGTTTAAGCGATCTTCCCTTCAAAACCATACATTGGGGACAATGTATCCCAAGTGTGGGGATGAGGGGAAATTTTGAAAAATTTGTGAAAATTGTGAAATTTAAAAAAAAAACAATCAAGCGAAAAATGGTCCGAATTGAACATTTGAATATTAAACCAACCGCATGACACACCGGCAACCCGGTATACCCCCTTTTTATTGGTGAGAGTTTGAGCCACTTATTTAAATTGTTAAAAATATTTCTTTGATGAGAGTGGCATTGGGTGGGGGTGCATTAGAACTTGTGCTTAGATGCAGTTTTGAGACCTTAGC
Organism: Helianthus tuberosus; assembly: GCA_030545235.1. Taxonomy (NCBI): domain Eukaryota; kingdom Viridiplantae; phylum Streptophyta; class Magnoliopsida; order Asterales; family Asteraceae; genus Helianthus; species Helianthus tuberosus. The sequence continues at coordinate 55,539,410 of CM060360.1, forward strand.
TTGGCATGAATGTAAAAAGGATAAGGGCATTTAGGTTGCCTTGTCAAGGTGTGTGCGAGTGTGGGATTTGGGGGGTTGGACTTCATGAATTACATATATGATCATGGTAGCGAGAGGGGCGGGGGTTTGGACTTTTAGTAGCCATTTTGAGCTTTAAGCCGATCGTTTGTTAACCCGTGCCTAGTTCCTCAAAAATTCACCCGTATTCGACCCAGTCTAGTAGAATTAGCATTTTATATTAGTATGTTTGTTATGTGATGTTTCAATTGTTTGTTAAAAAAAGAAAATGAAAAAAAAAGAAAAAAATGAACAGAAAAAAAGAGAAAAAGCAATGAAAAAAATAAAATAAAAAGAGATTGATGTATTGTATATAGATGTTATGTTTAGATAGAAATAATAGACCGGGTTGAATCATTAGCTACTACATATATTTCCATTTCCTACCCGTATGCCTAGCCGTGTTACAACCTTTAAGTCCTTTTGATTCGCATGCATGTTTAGCAAATTCTTTAGGCGAAGGACCGATTTGAGTACAAGCATATTATTGATCAACTACCCGAATGCTTTGAGTGTGATCTAGCTTATCTTTGCTAGTTATTACTTGCCACCGAGAAGAGAGTTATTGTGAGGGGTGTGTTATGTGAGATTTTAAGAAAGAATTAGTAAATGAGGACATTTGTTGCTTGGTTTGTACTTGATCGCTTAGGTAATTGTGTTTTGTTTAAATGGGTTGCTTGGGACAAGCAACGACTAAGTGTGGGGATGTGACGGGTGCTCCATAGGACAACCCTTAAAGGATATAAATATATACACATCTCATGCTTAATTCGGTTAATTTGTGGAACTTGGTAACTACGATGTAAATGGCTTTGCAGGTCTAAAGGAGCATAAACAAGTGAATTTATGGTGCTTGGATGGGAGATAATATTTGGCGGAAACAAATTAGAGTGATCGAGAATTGATGAAAGAAACAAGAAAAGGAAACCCAGGCACCGCCGTAGCCTACGGCTAGTGCCGTAGGTTACGGCACTCACTGAAGCCTTCTGGTTGCCGTAGTCCAGTTCCAAGGCTCCGTAATGTTCTGATTGTCGTCGTAGGCTACGGCAGGCGCCGTAGCTTACGGCGCTGACCTGTGTGAATGATGTAACTGCCACCTTTTAATTCGTTTTTTAAGGTGTCTCTTCACTACCAATCATCATTATTCAGTTACAGAACAGTTTAGAGGCGATTTTTAGTGAACTTCTTGGCTGGAGAACAATTCGAATCATTGTCTAAACATTGGATTTGTGTTTTTCAATTGGTATGAACTTTAATCTTTTGATGATGATGATGATGCACCAAGGCATGCGTGGCTAAACTTATGGTGATCATCCTAGGTTGAAGGTTTGTCTAACACATTTGTGTTTTGATTCATATTTCTAGAATAATAGACTTGCTATGATGGTTTGTTTATTATGATGTGTTGTTTGCTTGTTCGTAAATTGTTAATTGATGTGCACAAAATACAACATATAAATTACATCAATTGTGGCATAAAACTAACCCTTTTTTAGTACTAATGTTGGAAAAAGTGTGTTTTTGTCTTCCTTTTGTATTTTCAGGATTAAATGAGCTCAAATGAACAAAAGAAGCAAAAAGGCATCTAAATCTAACATATATACAAGAAAAGGAACAAACGTGGCATGCCCGGCCTCCCCGACAGCATCTTCCCAAGCAAAACAAGAGAACAGAAGGCTGAACACGCCCCGTGCTCAATGAGCACGGGGGCGTGCCCAAGTGTCAGCAGAAAAGACAAAGCTGTAGAAGCTTCTATCACCCACCACGGGGGCGTGCCCAGCGGACACGGGGCCGTGGTCAACTCTAAGATTCACAGAATCTGGGGAAATCTTGATAGTACAGATACGCTTCTGCACACGGGGGCGTGGTCAACTAATGCAGACAAACTGTAATTAATGAAGAAAGAGAAGGAAGGTGGACAAGGGGCCATGCCCAATGGACACGGGGCCGTGCCCGAGTCTCTGTTCAGCCTATAAATAGGGGTGCTTGGCTCATTTGCAAACCATCTCTTGGCACCCACCTCTCTCACACTTCACCCACCACCCACCACCATCACAACACCATCATCCACCACCATAATCCATCGTCCATCGTATAGTGTGTGAGTCATCTCGGGATCCAAGATTGATCGTAAGAGTTCTTGACAATCAAAGGCCATGTTTGCCTAAGTCTCTTACATCACTTCGTGAAGACAAGTGTCTAGTGTAATACTTTTTATTTTTAATCTTTTCACACTTTTTACTTGGTTATGTATTAATGACTTTAATAACTAGTTTCTTATGTTGAAGGTGATTATTCCTTATCGTTTGTCCGTGGTTTCTTGGCATTATTTTACTGTCTATATAAAATAAAAGATTTTCACCATTCATATCTCCATAGTTTATATGGAGATATGTTGGCTACCTGGTCGGGGGTTAAGGGAACGGTTTAGTAAGAGTCTTGCCTTGTTCAGTGTATAGATCCTGCAAGGACCTGGGTCAAATTTAGTAGGACCTCCTTCAATACCCACCGGTATTGGATGGCGGGGGTCCAAACTCTTTGATCCTCTCATATGTAAGCTACTATTAATACTTTAACCCGGCTACTTAAGACTGTATCCCTATTGACTCAGACTACTTAGCCGAGGGTAACGTCACCTTCAAAAGAGGGGCCTACCATAATATGCATTAATAACTTAATTAATTATCTTTCAATAATCCGACCCTTTAGGATTGTATCCTTGCTGACTTAAACTACTGGGTTGAGGGTAACGTCACCTTCAAAAGAGGGGCCTACTACAATAACTAAAATAATCTCTTAAAAAGTGCAAAAGTGCGGAAATAATCAAAGGTTACACTAACCACGAGTCGGAGCCAAGTGATTCATCTTGTCTATCTGTTTTTACTTTTATTTTATTTTTCAGCATTTTAGTTAGTTTTATTTCTCTTATTTAAAAAAAAAAAAACCTTTTTCTAACTTTTGATTTGATTAGACGTTGAGGATAAACCGGTACTAAAAGCTCTTGTGTCCTTGGACGACCTCGGTATCTTGCCAACACTATACTACGCTCACGATGGGTGCACTTGCCCATATGTGTGTTTGGTGTTAGTAAAATATCATGTTTTATAAATTTAAAACTTGGCTAACGTGTAAAAAGGGCTTAAAATATACTTAAATATATATCACACCACACGCGCATCAAGTTTTTGGCGTCGTTGCTGGGGACACAAGGATTTTAAGAAAGTTAGGAATCAACGGCCTAATCGTTTTTTCTAATTTTTCTGTTTTTTTTTAGGATTTTTCTTAAATTTTCAGTTTCTGCAGAGCTCAGCACGGGTCGTGCCTGGTCGGACACGGGCCGTGCCCAGCATTGTTACTGGCAGTTTTTATTTTCCGAGTTACAGAGAGTTGAGCACGGGGCCGTGTCAGTGCAACACGAGGCCGTGTTGAACTCCCCAGTAACAGGGATCCGGAAAACAATCACTGTATCTCCGAGCACGGGCCGTGTTCATCTGAGCACGGGGCCGTGGTGAAGTTTCTGACCAACGTTCTTTTCTGTTTTTATTGCAGGACTTGGAACCCAGGCGCCACATCTGAACTTTCTACGTAGTGTATGAGCTCCAGTTCTAGTAGAGACATAAAAGAACCTCTTGAAGAACCCGAACGCTTTCTCAGAAAAAGACTTAAAGCTAAAAACCAAGAGAAAGTTTCGGGGGACCCACTTCTAATGGCGGACCAACGTACCCTCATGGATTACCTACGATCCACTGTAGGTAATCTCGGCGCCACTATCAATGCACCGAATGTCGAAGCCAACAACTTTGAACTTCGACCGCATTTGATACAAATGCTTCAAAACTCTGCAACCTTTCACGGGCTTGCGGACGAGGATCCCCATCTACATATTACTAATTTCTTAGAAATATGTGATGCCTTTCGGATCAATGGAGCATCAAACGACGCCATCCGCCTTCGAAAGTTTCCATTTTCACTATAAGACCGAGCTAAGGCTTGGCTTAACACGCTCCCAGTTGGTTCGGTAAACACCTGGGATGAACTAGCCCGAAAGTTTCTATATAAGTATTTCCCTCCTGCTAAAACGGCTAAACTAATGACTGAAATTAATACATATTCACAAGAGGATGGGGAATCGTTATATGAAACTTGGGAAAGGTTCAAGGAGCTACTAAGAAAGTGTCCTCATCACGGTCTTGTGGTATGGCAACAAGTATCCACCTTCTACAATGGGTTGTTGCCACACACAAGACAAACACTTGATTCTAGCTCCGGGGGACTTTTAGGTAATCGTCGCCCAAATGAAATATATAATCAAATTGAGGAAATTGCTCAAACCAATTTTCAGTGGCACACTCCCCGAGGCAATAAATCTTTTGCCCCGGGCGCCCATAAGGTTGATGAAAGCACTTCTTTACAAGCTCAAATCGAGGCCCTTTCTTCAAAAATCAAAAAGTTAGAAACGGCCAAAACGGCCTCGGTTATGGCTTGTGAGGGGTGTGGTGGGCCACATGAAAATTGGAGTTGTATGAAAGAATTAGATAATCAAACGAAAACGGTAAACTACATTGATAATAGGCCTAGGCCGTCGGGTCCTTCAACGGGTACCTACAACCAAGGATGGCGTAACCACCCCAACCTTGGTTGGAGAGAACCCGGTAATAGTAGTAACCAACAAAATCTAAATCAACGAACAAACTTTCAACAACCAAGAATCGAGTCACAAAATTTCCCTCAACAACAAGGTGGACGAGAAAGGCTTGAAGATACTGTATCTCGCCTCATCTCCTACACCGAAAAGAAAAACTCGGATTGATTTCAACAATTCGAATCGAAATTTAGAAATCAACAAGCTAGCATTCATAATATCGAAAAACAATTAAATCAAATAGCTCAAAATTTCTCCGAGAGACCACAAGGTGCATTACCAAGCAATACCGAAACCAACCCAAAGGCACAAGTACATCTCATCACGTTGAAAAATCGTACTGTGGGTCCCGAGGAGGCTCCAATATCACCAACTGAAAGAAGCCCATCTAGCCAAACCACAACTCCACCCACGCCCCAACAAGAGAAGGCTTCTCCACCAATTCAAGAGCCTACTAAGACTCCTCCAGTTCCATACCCCGGTCGGTTAATTCGTCAAAAGACCGATGAGCAATTCGCAAAGTTCGAAAATTTACTAAAACAATTGCGTGTTAATATTCCATTTATCGAAGTCCTGACTCAAATGCCTAAATATTCCAAATTCATGAGGGACTTCCTCACTCATAAAAGGAAAATTGAATCATTGCAATTAGTTAACTTAGGCGAAGAATGCTCCGCCTTGCTACTCAACAAACTCCCGCAAAGGAAGCTTGACCACAGAAGCTTCACAATTCCTTGCTCGATTGGGGGATCCCCCATTCGTAATGCACTAGCCGATCTCGGGGCAAGAATCAACCTCATGCCTTCATCAATGTTCAACCGACTCGGCTTAGGGAAAACAAGCCCTACAAAAATAAGCATATAACTGGCCGACAGATCCGTCAAATATCCACAAGGTATCGCTGAAAATCTATTGGTCAAAGTCGGCGAATTTGTCTTTCCGACCGACTTTGTCATACTAGATATGGAGGAAGATACCGAAGTACCACTCGTCTTAGTAGGGCCATTCCTAGCTACGGCTCAAGCGGTGGTAGACATGAATGACGGGACACTAACATTGAGGATTGGGGACGAGGAAATGAAGTTTGGAGTTGGGAAAAGAGTAGAAGACGACGACCCGGTCAACTACATGAAGGTCATAGACTCAAGTTTGGATGACGCTCTCCGACGGTGTAGCATGGGATGCAAAACATCCCACTTGGGCGACATATGACCAGGCTTTGGGTCTAGCCAAAGACCCTTATAAACGTGGCGCACCACGGAGGCATTCCGCGGAACTATTCTTAGCTTAGTTTAGATTAATTTTTATGTTTTCTAGTTTAATTTTAATTTGCAGGAATAAAACACACTCGGGATGGTGAAGGATAACAAGGGAAACTTGAACCAGCACCCCATGCACAAAAACAGGGCCACCCGACAAATTTTTCTTCATTATAGCAAATTCACCACGGGGACGTGCTCGCCCAACACGGCCCGTGCCCAACTATCTGCAGAAAATGCGCAGTTCAGGTAACTGGATACGGGGCGTGCTCACTGAACACGCCCCCGTGCCCAGGCTTCTGTTTCTTTTTAACAATTCTTGTTACTGGCGATCTGAACACGGGGCCGTGTCCAGACGCCCAGTAACACAAATTTTTGATTTTTCACACCTTTTTACACATTCAATCAACCTAAAAACTTATTTTTGGGACACATTGAGGACAATCTGTAATTTAAGTGTGGGGGGAGGGGGGGATGCTAAAACTTTGAATCTTGCAAGTCCTAAATACAAGCCTTACACAAAACTCTATTGGAACCGATAATCACCCCAAATTTTTTCAAAAATTTCTCATTTTTTTTACTTGTCTAGGTTAAATTTGGGAATTTCAAGTTCTAAAAGGTTATATTTTTACAAATTTACAACCGATAGCGTCGTGATAAAAAGAACCAACATAAGAAAATTATGAAACGGCATGACAAGTTTAATTAAAATTTGATTATATATACTTGATCACACAAAAACTCATTCCCACAAAAAGTGAGTTTTGAGCCTTTATTGAGCATACAATACATATCTTTAAACTAAATGCTCATTTTTCGTTTCTTGTGTAAATAGCCGCTTGGTTCTTACGACTCTAGAACTTGCCACGACGATACACTCCCGGTCTTTACCAACTTAAACCCGAGTAAGTAAATGACGGAGGCATTAGGACTAACCCTTTTTATTTCTACACCATTATTTTTCTTTTTTTTTTACCACCTACCCAAAACCCCCCTAGTTAACCCCTTTGAGCCTAAACATTTTCATTTCATAACCCAAAACAACCACCCTTTCACCCACCAAAACCCTTTTATTTTTAACACTTTGTTTTAGTAACAAGCTCGGTTTTTCTTATGACTTTCCAAAAAAGAAATGGTGATGATGAAGCAAAAGAAAAATAAACAAACAAGTTTATCAAAAATAACTTTGTTTGAATAATGGCTTCATCAAAATAAAATCTTCAAAAAAAAAGTCTTACGAAAACCGACGCTTTTTATGCTTTTCGCCCTTTTTTTACTAACCACTAACCCAACCACCTACCTTTAGCCCAAGCCTAACCCTTCTGATGTGTCATAAAATACACATATTTTCCCAGTGTAAAGTGTATTATTTTTGTATAGTTTTTAGTTGTTTTTATTTAGTTTGAGTGTTATTTTATATTATTCTGTGTTTTGCTAGGTCCTGGTACAAATGAAGCAAAAACGAATAATATGCAAATGACCAGCCAGTTGGGCAGAGTGGTGTGTCAGGGACCGAAGTAAAATTGCCGCTGAGTGGGTCGAGGCTACTGTCTCTATTTTATAAGTGAGAGGCTAATAATAATAATAATAATAATAATAATAATAATAATAATAATAATAATATTAATAATAATAATAATAATAATAATAATAATAATAATAATAATAATAATAATAATAATAATAATAATAATAATAATAATAATATATTTGTCTTGATTTGGAGTTCCCTTCACACGAAAGTCAAACATGAATTGCATTTAAGTGGACCCTTTAACATATTACATAAGTAATTATAACATAATTCAACTCTAAGAATTCCTATTTTCACATGGACGCAAAGTGTCATCAGAATGCATCAATTTAGTGAATACGGAAGCATCTTTTGTGGGACATGTAGGGCTTTATGTCCAGAGAAGTTGGTAAATCATGGGCCGGCCCTATTAATATTTTGAGGAGGTATCAGTAGCAGCCGGGTATTAAAGAAAGTGGGAGGTGACCTACGCAGACGTGAACTCCTTGGGGGGCTGCATATAATATCAACGAAAATAATTTTGAAGGAGTTGACGAAGGGAATAAGGGACGCGAACAGTAAGGGATTAAAGAGAAAAAGAATTGGTTCGAGTTCAAGCCGCGATTCAAGATTCGGGTTTGGTTTGCACTTTATTAGTATTAAATTTTGTTAAGACTTTGTGTTTTCAGATTTGATACTATGTTTTGTTTATCGTTTGAGACTCGTCTCTTGTTCGTGAATATGATCCTTGGCTAGTTCTTTCATGCTACCTGGGTTTAGATGAACTTGATGATTGTAATGCGATTTTGACATGATTATGGTTATTTGATGTGATTTACATAACTTTGTTTTGAAATTGATCTTGATATTGCATGTTGGTATGTTTTGATTGTTTTATTAGTCAATAAATTCAGCGGTTTAGGCACGAAGAAATTCCCCCTAGACTTAGGATTTAATTTAATTCGGTTATCTTAGGATTTTCGGGTTGAATATTGTGTTGAGAAATTGACCAAGTTGACTAATAATTAAAATCACTATATTAAAACTTGCATACTCATCTTGTGACTCGAAAGACGATTAGGGTGTGCTAGGTTATTAGCTAATTATTGGTGGGTAGATTGGGTGACCGATAGCTCGGGCTCGTTTATTGCATCGTAATTAAGGTTTCCTAGGATTTCAATTATCAAGGTTGGGTTTGCTTTGCGATATGAGGGTTTTGGGGGTAAAGTTGCTTTCATTGCTTGATCTTCGTAGGATTTGGTATCGATAGCTCGAGCCGGTTCGTTCTAGCACTTCACATTTAGTCTTGCTCTTTCGTTTGGGACATCTCTAGCGGGGGGGTCAATCGAGGGAAATAGATATTTAACCATTATCATTGTCACATTAGCATTGCATGATTCTCGGGATTCGACACCTAGGTAGTCCTTATCTCATATATATTTGATCACAATTTGCTCTCGTGTTTGCTCCATTTTGCTTGTCTTCATCTCTACGCTTTCTTAATTAAATTAGTTATTAGTTAATATCAAAAATCAACTTAAAACAAACTTAAAAATTGACTTTATATTCGATAGAGGTTCATTATCTAAAGTTTGCATATAGTGTCCACGGATTGATATCCGGTCTTGCCATCTACACTACACTGCGACCGGTGCACTTGCCGATTGTGTGTGGTTTAGTTTGCGATTCCATTTTAAAACTTGTTCGAAATTAATAGTCACATTTTCACACATCAAGTTTTTGGCGCCGTTGCCGGGGACACTTAGGCGATTGCGTTATTAGCTTTGGCTGATCTTATTTGTTTAATTGGTGTTTTTGTATATTGAGTCGTAGGTTAGTGTGTCTAGTCGTTTTTGTAGATATTTTTTTTTCTTTCGTTTTTCTTTTTTTGTTTATCATTTAGTTTTAATATCATGTGTTTAATCTGTGTAGGGGACCATTACACTAAATATTGCCCAATTCAAACGGGGTACCCTCCCTGTGTTACGAAGTTTGCGGATGCAATTACAGGCTTCATTCAGAAAACTGAAACGGCAAGAGACCAAGGGGATCAGAGATTTCCCGACATGCTCGCCTTTTCAGAGCAAGCGCTCGTGTTACTGCAGCTATTGGCGGATAATTGGAGGATTCAGCAAGTGGATCCGGAGTGTCAGGGCTGTGGTGGACCGCATCAGTATGAAGATTGTCCGGTCGCCTTTCGATGGGTAATTCCCGATACTACATATTGGCCGGAAGATTTGGTGTGGTTCACGAATGACGAGATGATATATACCATCGAGCCTACTGACAAGGAGACGCCATTGGAGGGCGAAGAAAGCGATGGAAGAGAAGAAGAGGATGACGATGCAGTTGAAGAGCTTCAAGGCGACCTAGAGCTATCGGATATAGAACCGGAGACGATAATGGACATTGAAGTCCCACCTCCGGTTCAACAAGTCGCTAATTCTAGCCATTGGTGTCCCACGCCATGGAATATCGACGATGGTTTCTGGAGTGATGATGAGGTGGTAGTAGAAGAGGCCGAGTTAGAGATGGCTGACTACACCGCCCCGATGGAAGAAGCTGCGTAGCCTCCCGATAGTATGGACGATTATGAGGATTGTTGTTACCCCACTAACCCGATATGGGACATGTCTGACGCATCAGAAGTGGGGGATGATCATACTCTATCATGGGAGGAGGAGTTTGGTGACGAGTTGGGTGGTTTACCAACTCTCGTAGATGAAAAGCGATTTGACCCAGTCGGCGATTTGACTGAACTAGAAGCATTATTGATGGAGAAGCCGACTATGGAGTTCAAAGAGTCACCAAACTCAGCAGCGAAGCGAGCGGATGAGGAGTTTGATAGCCGGCCCGTAGAGAATCCAGGAGATGGACGCCCACAACGATCAAAGACACGGGAGAAGGCGAAAAGGAGACTGGACAGACCTTTCGCGGAGATTCGGGGATGGTGCCGAAGAAAGAAGGAGATGGAAGCGCTGAAGTCTACTCGACACCACTCTTCTCGTTACATGCCTCGAATCAGGTTTGGTCCAGGTAAGTCTAAATATTGGTGGTCCGACCCATTCGAGAATTTTAAACAGTTTCTAAATTCCATTCTAAAAATCTTAATAAACAATAAAGAACGAGTGGAACTAAACGGGTTGGACCGGGGCTGGATAAAGGAGAAACCTCCTAATAGAGTTTGAGTGTGGGGAGGTTTTGTAGAGGTTGTATAGTTTGTTCGGTTTGTTTGCAGTTTTCTATTCTTTTTGTATATTGAGTCATTTATTTTGTACCATGAGTCTAATTTAGTAGTTTTGAGTCAGTATTTGTCGAGTCGGTATTGCTTTGGCTTTGCTTGTTTTTGTTTATGCAGGTTTGAATACGTACCACCCGTACTCAATCTCCATTCGGGTGATTTCGGAGCTGTTAAGCCAATTTCAAGCATTTTCCAAGTGTACTAGTTAGAGTCAAAGCCGATCGCGAATGGAATGCTATACGATCGAGCTGGATTGGACGAGAGTTACGGAGCATACGCGTTATAAAACCAGCTAAGTCCTTTCCAATTATGCCCTTAGTCTTTTTATTTCTTATTTATTTTTAGTCTTTTGAGTCGGTTTCCATCCTACATTGAGGGCAATGTAGAGTTTAAGTGTGGGGATGGGAACTATCGTTTAGTGTCTAGTTAGTGAGTTGTTTGAGTCATAAAATTTGAAAAATACAAAAAAATTTAAAAAAAATTAAAAATAAAAAAAATAAAAAAAATTGTCCTTTGAATAAAGAAGTTTGCAAAATTAATACGGAAAATGATAGAAAAGATGGGTTTTTGTTCGGGTTCAAATAATGATAATATGAGATCAATTAAGTCGAGCTTGTGTCTAGTTTGGAATATGTGAATAGGCCCGGTTTGGTTTTAGGTCTCTTTGATTTAATATTACCTTAATTGTCGATCTACTAGTGGGTTTTCATCTAGGGAAAATGGGAAATTGAAACCGCCAATAAGAGTATAAGGAACACCGTTATAAGTTAAAACCGTTAGAATTTTTAATCTTGAAAAAAAGAAAAAAAAAATAGAAAAAAAAAATGAGCTAGAAACTGAATGAAAGTAGCGCAGGCCTATGTAATCTTGGTTGGGGATAGTGACTTTACAACCAGAATACCTCTAGGATGTGTGAAATCGAACTTGCAAATAAAAAAAAGTACCGAAGCCTAAGTAATCCGAGTTGGGGATAGCGACTCTACAGCCGGAATGCCTCTGGGTTAGGGAAAGCAACGTCTACGCTCATTAAAAGAAAAAAAAAAGAATGAAAAGAATAAAAATGTGATGAAAAAAAAAATATATTTGATTTTAAATTCTCTTGGTTTTGATATAAGACGGTTGGGAATTGGTCCAGTGATCGTTCCTTTTGTTCTATAACCTTGAGGCGGGATTAGGTGGACCGTAGCTTCTAGCGTGAGACCCTAGGTAGATTGACCGCATTTGAACTAAATTTGCATGATAAGGGCTTAGGACCGGATTTTAGTTTAAAGGGACAAGCATATTTGCAATCGCGGCTAACACAAGTCTTGATGTTAATAAGTATAAATAAGTTTTTGATCCGAGTATTTACCCATCTCTGATTCCGTATGCATAGATTCTTTTTCAGGGACGAAAAAGGTTTAAGTGTGGGGATATTTGATGTGGGTTAAAACATACATATTTGTCCCGTGTAAAATGTATAATTTTTGTATAGTTTTTATTTGTTTTTTTATAGTTTTCAGTATTATATTACATTATTTTGTGTTGGGCCAGGTCCTGGTGCAAATGGAGTGAAAAAGAGTAATAAAGAAATATCCAGCTAGTTAAGTAGAGTAGACCGCCAGTTACCGGAATTAGAATTGCTGCTATTTTCCTTGAGTGGGTCGATGCCGCTATCTCTATTTTATAAGCTCGAAGGACCAAACTGCAATAAGTTGAAAGTTATTAAAAAAATAGTTGTCAGAAGTGGGAGGACTACAAGTAACAAAAGATGAAACTTCAATTATTTCAATCACAAAAAGCATCCTGATGTTGACCGAGCATCTGTTGACCGAATTTTAAGTTGTGTTGACCAAGTTCTTATAATTTTTGATGTTGAGCCGTTTAGAACTGTTGATGCAACAAATAATAGACCAAAGATAGTAGCGATATCTCCGGGGTAAAAGGGTTCAAGGTTTCGATTAGCCTAACGCAGGTCGTGGGGTCCCCCCACGTTTGTAGCACGTGGAGGCGGATCACTTTGTTATTATTCACTTTGAATTCTGGATTGAAGGGTTCAACCCATAATGTCTATGTTAAGTGAGATAATATTGTAGTGAGCCGAGAATAGAACAAGCATGGAGCAAGTTCTAGAGAGGAGAAGTAAGATCAGAGATCAAGGGTGATCTGAGTTGATCTGGAATGGCTGGAATGGATGGCAAGAGGCTGTTATTTATAGGGAAAGAATCTTCTATAAGAGGAAGCCTTTGACCAGTGATCCGTGGCTACAGTGAGGGACTTGCCCATTTGGGGGTTGAAGGGTTTAGACCTGCGGACAAAAGGGTGTTCTCTGTGCACATGTTTTGTCTGTGCAGAAATGGTTCAGACGTTAAGTGTTGATGTGACCGGACACTGTGCTTGTCCTTTTTACTGTTCATGACCGTTGGACTATTTCCGAACCTTTTAACCTTTCAACCTTTTAAGCTGTTGTGTTTCTAATCAGGTTATTAAGGTTTGAGCTACCCCCGTCATCAGCCCCCCAAGTCAGAGGTATTTGGGGTGTAAGCTCAAATGCTTCTGACTTTTGTACACAATTTTTATTGCTTAAAGGCTTCAAGGCTTGAAAGGTTATCAGGCGTCTAAGTTTTTTGGATTTGAATTTTGAAATGACAGTTAATGTGATGGATGGCAGTTTTTTTTTTTTTTTTTTTTGCCTTTTGCGTAATAATAATTGCCTAGACTTCACTTTCTTTTTTCTTTCGATCGTCTCTGCTGGGTGCTAGCAAAGATATGTATGTGAGTTATTCTTGTCTCACTAGATAGGAAGTTGAGGCTTTTTGTAAATAATGGGGGATCGATCTAAAGTTTAATCCGGTGGCTCCGGGTTTTAGATAAATCGATCGATCAGTGTCCCGCTGGTTCGATTGCTCTTTATTGCTGTCATTTCGAGTTTTCCAACTTGTGTCATTCGTTTTTGGTCTTTGTTCTGAATATTTTAGAGTATTATCGTGTGTCGCTTGGTTAGTTGCGTCCTCAAGGTCTTGCTGGGACTTTACACTTTGAGGTCTTGTGATATGGTATGACTCATCGTTGTTGTTTCGATGTTTCTTACGGTTTACCAAGAACGACGATTGGGTCACGTTTGAGACATCCCAAGTTGATGTTTGTTTGACTTCCTTAATGGTTACTACCGTTTGTTCTTGGAAGGAGCGAATTTTTCTGGATTTCTGAGTCCATTGTTTTCTTCAAGCTTGTTTGGAGGCACCCTGATGCTATGTTAAACAAGCTTAAGCCATTTGAGTCTGAACTAGATTGTTTAAAAGCCATTAGGAAGTGTCCTTCAAGGCTTCGTCCCTTTCCTGAACACTTTTTAGTGTTGATGGGTGTGAGCACCTTGTGGGACAGGCCGGATCGTGACCCTGTGCTCAAGAGGTATGATCAGGGTATGATGTTTTGCCTTATGCTTTATCAAGAGTGATGATACCTCTGATGTTGTGTTTGGGGATGCTGAGGCCACCCCCGGTGAAGATGCTGTTGCCAGAGGTGCTGAACACAGGTTCGAGGGTTCAGGTTATGTGAACCTTCCAAATGTCAAAGGTTTCACCAAAGTTGTTGCTTCCAAAGTCTCTACTCGTCGTTCGAGCTGCTGTTTGATAAAGACTGCTGACCAACCATCGGCTTTTGAGCCGGTGGAACTAAGTAATGACATAGAGGCTTCAGATGATTTAGAAGTTAGGGTTGGGGAAAATCAAAAAGGACAAGGGACGGCCCTTGGTGGTTTGGCGGGTAAAAAGGTTGTGAGCTTGAAGGGTTCCGGGAAGGGTGGTGAAGGTTCCACCAATGTTAATCTAGGGGAGGTTTATGTGCCGGATTGGAAGGTCACAGTTGGTGACAACTTCAAGCCTTCATCCGTTTGTGAGGATGTTCTTACCCACTTTGATTCTCCTATTGTTCGAGGTTCTTGCTCATCTATGGATGATGACCTGATGATTTTAAAAATGTTGATGGTGCTTGCAACCTTTCTACCTTGCTTCTTGAGGGTGTATCCTGATTTAGCAAAAGGATGCAATAATATGAAGTCTTTTTTGGTGAGGAGGGATGAGATGAGAGCTTTAATGGTTGCTTTGAAAGAAGCTAAGGGCTACGCTGAGAAGGAGAAAGTATTGCTGTTTGAAGATTTGAGGAGTTTCTTCCCGCATAAGACTGATGTGGTTGAGTTGGAAAAACGCTTGGAGGCTGACAAGGTTCAAGTCTGGGTCGATAAGGCTGCCTTGGTTGTTCAGAAAAAGGCCTTATTAGAGGAGAAAGAAGGGTTAAAGGCTTCACTTGCCCATGCAACTAGTGATAGTAAATGGCTCATTGAGCATGGATTTCAGCAAGTGGTTACCTATCTTCTCCATTCGTCAGAATTCAACAAAGTCTTGGGTGATGTGTACACCGAGCTTCTTGCTCATGTGAGACACCAAGGTTTGTTTGCTGGTTACAAAGCTTTGTGAACCTGGGGAGCCTCAGGAAAAGTCTTCTCTTTTTCAACCCAAATCCTTCAAAGTCTTCAAGGGAACAATTTTTAAGATTGAGCATATGATTTACCCTTATGTGGGTGAAGTCTCCAAGTGTTTTGGTAAACCTTTGCCTGTCTTGCAGGTGCTAAAACCCAAGGGCCTTAATGAGGCTGTTTGTAATGAAGTGTTGAAGTCCCTCTCGAAGAAACGTCCTTGCTTCGGATATAGCGAGGAAACATGTTCTGAAGGTGGTGAGGGCTCAAAGGGTTCAAGCCTTGAAGCCTCCGAGGCAACGGGTGCAGCAGGGAGGAAAAAGAGGAAGGCTAAAGAGATCCCGGATGATGGAGGTTCGAAGAAGGATGATGCAGCAAAGTCTACCATCCCGGACGTTGCTAAGTGAAGAAGAGGCCTTAATTCATAGCTTTCTTAGCATGTCGAACAATGTTATAGGTTGTTTGTTTGAACGTCTTTTTTATTTTAAAGGAACCGTCTAGATCCCTTGGTGGTTAAAGCCTTGGAGGCTTGTGGACAATGCTTTATGTTTGATGGCCAGTATGGCCCTTGCTATCTTTAACATATCTTGCTATGTTGTTCTATTTATTCCCTTGCGTTTTTATTGATTTTGCATGTTGTCTTTGTTTTGGTTGGTGCATCTTATGTTATTTATACCTTAAAGGGTTCAGTGCTGCAGTCACTTAGCCTTAGGATATTTTTAACAAGAAGATACAACCTCTATCCTATGTATGATATTCACTTAGAGTATTTTTGGTTCGTAAGCCAATGTTAGGGCTTAAGGAACATTTGGTGTAGGCTGTTCAAACCCGTCTATGAGACATGCTTTTTAAGATTTCTATGAGTCTCATGGAGTTGTATTGATTTAGGAACTCACCCCTTATATAGGTCCATTCAACCCTTGAACCTATTGAGCGATGTGGCCTGGGAGCTCATCCCCTTACATGGCCCTTGCCATGGAGTTTCTTGCTAGGTTCTCAACCTGATTATAGGATAGAAAGACAAATTTTGATTCGTCGTTCATTTATTTCAAAGTAATTCGATTACTAGGGGAATAGAACAACTTTTGGGAACTATTTGTAACACGTTTTGGTTAAACGTGGAACCTTTTAAGGTTTTTGCCATTCCAATGGCGGGGAAGCTTTTTGCCTTGCGGACCTGCCGGCTTGTATGATCCCCCTTTGTGGGCTTTAAGGATATTGTATGGCCCTTCCTACTTAGGGCCAAATTTTCTTGGCTTTCTTTCTTGTAGGCCTCATTATTTCGAAGCACAAGGTTCTCAGGCTTGAAACGTTCATGCTTTACCCGTGTATTGTAATACAATTCCATGTTTTGCTTGTACCTCGCTTTTTGTATGGCTGCTTGATCACGAGCCTCTTCGAGGAGTTCCAAATTCAATATCGTCTCTTTGTTATTTGGCTCGAGGTCGATGTTAATTGTTCTTTGTGTTGTTACTTCGATTTCAGCTAGGATTACAGCCTTTGATCCAAACACAAGGCTGTAGGGTGTTTTCTTGTGGTTCGTTTTCTTGGTTGTTCGAATTTCTAATAGCACATTGGGAAGCTATTCGAGCCAGTTGTTGTTGTATCTTTCCAATTGAGATTTAATCCTTTCAACAATGTTGTTGTTTGTCCTATTAACTTGGCCGTTGGATTGTGGGTGAGCTACCGAGCTGAATACTTGGGTTATTTCGAACTCCTTACACCAGGAGCTAGAAGGCTTCTCGGCAAACTACTTCCCGTTATTCGTGACTAGTACCCCTGGAGCCCAAAACGACAGATTATGTTTTCGTAAACGAAATCAATGAACTGTTTCCCTGAGATTTTGCCAATAGTTTTACTTTTGGCCACTTGGTGAAGTAGTTCACAGCTACCAATAAGAGCTTGACTCCTCATTTGGCTAGTGGGGATGGACCAACGATGTTGATTCTTTACTTGTGAAATAGCCAAGCCGAGGAGATGGGAACGGGGTCATGTTTGAGGCTTTTGGGTACCGGAGCATGTAACTGACAAGCTTCATACTTTCGCAATTATTCGGAGGTATCTCGATGCATGGAAGGCCAAAAGTGTTCGAGGTTCATCAACTTTGACACTACCGATTTTGGGCCACAATGAGCTCCACATATCCCTTCGTGAACCTCTTTGATCAGATATTGGCTTTGTTCTGGGCCAACGCATCGAAGTAGCGGTGCAAGGTATCCTTTTTGTAAAGGATATCTCCTTGTAACACATATTGCCTTGACTTGATACGAACCCTTTTAGCCTTAGTCTGGTCATTAGGTAATTCACCATTTTGAGGAACCTTTCAATGGGAGTCATCCAATTTGGCCCTTTTTTAGTGATCACATCTTGAACCTCAAGTCTTTGGATGGATGAGGTTTTTAACACCTCAATTAGTACCTTCTTGGTGAGGTGGGCAAACGTAGAAGATACAAGTTTGCTTAGTGCATTAGTTCTCTTGTTTTGAGATCTTGGAACTTTTTTGATGGAAAATGTTTGAAATGTGTTCATCAATTCCTTTGATTTCTCTCGGTACTAATACATGTTGGGTTCTTTTGCTATGTAGTTGTTATTGTCTTAGCTTGAGAGAGTCTGTAAGGACTTGAAGCCTTTTGACACCCATATTTTTTGCAAGCTTGAGCCCAGCAATCAATGCTTCATACTCAGCTTCGTTGTTTGTATTCTGAAATTTAAGACGAAGGGCATAGGTAAATTCCAATTCGTTAGGATCAATTAGAACTAGCCCTACTCTTGACCCTTCAATGCTGGAAGCTTCATCGGTAAAGAGCTTCCAGGTATGGGGGTCGGAGGGTTCAGTGGAGGCTGTATTGACTTCCTTTGTGACTTCTTTAGGGACTTCTATGATGAAGTCAGCTAAGACTTGGGCTTTGACAGCTTTTTTCGGGACATAGGTGATTTTTTAAGCTCATTCTTAATAGGTTAGTCAGTGACCACTTGTATCGGGTGTGACCGAAAGTACCTTCGAAGCCTTCTAGCCGTTTGGACTAGGGCTAGAGCAAGTTTTTTCGAAGAAGAATATTTGATTTCTGCTAACTTTGAAGTTTTGAAAAAGTCAATGGGTATCTGAACTTTATTTCGTTCAATGATTAGAGTCGTACTTATGGTTTTTTCAGCAATCGAAAGGTGGACAGAGACCGTTCCTCCTGTTTCCGGAGCTGAAATGGTTGGGAGTGAAGCCAAGTGTTGCTTCATTTGGTTGAAGGCTTCCTTTTGAGGTAAAACGCTTCAAAGCTGTAAGCTTTCCATCGAAAGCCTTTCTTGTTAGCATATCCCTTGAGGGTTAGCTTTTATGCTTTGTTTCCCAATGATATGCCCTACGAACGAGCACTTGATTGGATTAAGCCTCATGTTGATCTTTCTCAAGTTTTGGAAGGTTTCTTGTATGTTATCGAGCATTTGGTATTCCGTTTTGCTCTTGATCACCAAATCGTCAAAATAAGCTTTAATGTTTTTGCCGATTTGTCTGGCAAATGCTTTGTCAACCAGACGTTGATAAGTGGCACATGTATTTATTAAACCAAAAGGCATTTTTTGATAGCAAGATATACCTTTATCAGTGTGAAATTCGGATTTATTCATCTTTTTTTTTTTATTATTAGGATCTGATGGTAACCCTTTTAGGCGTCAAGAAAACACTTGAACGGGAAGCCTGTAAGTGAGTTAACCT
Source organism: Helianthus tuberosus (assembly GCA_030545235.1). NCBI lineage: Eukaryota > Viridiplantae > Streptophyta > Magnoliopsida > Asterales > Asteraceae > Helianthus > Helianthus tuberosus. The sequence goes on from CM060360.1 coordinate 55,558,281, forward strand.
TGAGGTCTATCTAGGGCAGTGGGTAGCAATCCTTTGGGCATGCTTTGTCCAAGTCTTTAAAATCGATATACATTCTCCAAGACTTGTCGGGTTTTTAAACCATTACCGGATTGGCCACCCATGATTGATACTTGACCTCTCGAAGGGTTCCGGCTAGAACAAGGTTTTCTATCTTTTGGCATTATGCAAGGCTTCTTTTAGGGGCTTGACTATGTTTCTTTTGTATAATGGGCTTATCATCAGGTGGGATCCATAACTCATGTTTCAACACTGCTACGAGGGATGCCGGTCATATCTTCGGGGCATCAAGCAAATACATAGTGCAAGAGCAGCTTTTCAAGGTGTGAGAGGGTTTCATTGGAAAGGTTAGTGTTTACCCTTATCCCCTGTTAAGGATATTTTGGGTTTATGTCCAACCCTTGTATATCGTTTTCGTCCTTTCTTGAGCTTTCCCCTTCAACCACAAAAGCTTCTTGGGTAGGTTGAAGGGTTGTTATCCCTTTTTCAATGAGAAACTTCACAGCGCCTTGGCCAACTGAAACTGTCATTCCGAACACACTTTGCCATGGCCTTCCTATGATGATATTATAGTTGGAAGGGATATTGATCACCGCAAAAGTGAGTTGTTCGGTTCGTCCCTTTGTTCTTTCGCTGACCAAACATTAGGGGTTATTTGGCCTAAAGGCTTGGTAGGTATGTCTGCGATACCTTCGATGGAGGATTCAGGCTGTTGAAGCTTTGAACGCTCATCGTCGCTGAGAGGGTTAAAGCGTTTCAAGCTTTTCATCAGCTGAGAGGGTTAAAGCATTTCTCAAGCATGATTTTGGAGGATTCAGACTGTTGAAGCTTTGAAGGCTCATCGTCGCTGAGAGGGTTAAAGCATTTCAAGCTTTTTATCAGCTGAGAGGGTTAAAGCTTTGTTTTCAAGGTCGACCATGTTCACTTCCTACTTTTATTCTTCAACCATTTTGTCCTTGACCCCCTTAACCAAGTGAGCTGGTTCGGAGTTGACGGCTTTTTCGATCCTCTTTTTGGGTTGGAAGCAATTATTGGTATGGTGACCTTTCTATTCGTGAAACTCACAATACTGGCTTGATTATTCCAATCTTTTGTTTTTTTGGCAAAGGTTGAGGAGGGCGGAAGCTGTGTTTTACCTCTTCGGTTGCCAAGATCTCTTATGTAGCCTTGGTTAAGGCTGTAAAGTTTATGGTTTTTTCTTGGCCTGGAGGGTTCCGGCCTTCAGGCCTTCTGGAATCCGAACCTTTGAACCGTTTGTCATAAGAGCCATACTGGAAGCTCCAGTCAAGAGTCTTTTATTTTGTTCTTTGATGTCTACAGCTTATTCTCCTCGAATGTGGGCTTCAGCCCTTTCAAGTGTTTCTTCAAGGGTTTTGGGCAGGCATTTATTGAAGTCTCTTGTGAGATATTTGGGATTTATAGCATTCATGAACCCTGCGACCCTAATCTTTTCATCGGTGTAAGTTAAACCTTCCTTCTTGTAACTTTCGATGAAGTCTCTGAGACTTTCATCATCACGTTGTTTGATTTGGAAGATTATCGTGGCGTCCTTAACATACCTATGTTTTTATAGGGAACTTTTGCTAAGATCGTCAAAGGTCTGAACGCTTCGTCCAGGAAGGTCATTGAACCATATGCGCGAAGACCCTTCAAGGGTTTACCTGAACATGAGACAACATTCGGAGTTGGGTCATTTTTCAATTCCTGCAGTCCCGACGAAGATTTGGAGGTAGTCTTTAGTACCGTGATGACATCTTTATCTGGGTTTGAAACTTGTAATCAACGATTTGTTGGGAGAAGCAAGACAAGTTTGTTAGGCTTGTAGGGTTTTGAGAGGTCTTCTACTACCCTTGAAGCTGGGTTACCGCTTGAGGTACCCTGGTGAGTGGTTGGCACTTGGTTGATGAAATTAAGGTCAAACCCTTGAAGGCTTTCTGTGTCATCATCCACTTTTCACGTGCTGCAAAGGAAATTTTTTCCATCATCCGTGTCATCAGCTAGGGCATAAGGTTAAAGCCTTAAAGGCTTTCTGATGGTACTCATAAAAGATGTCATCATCTGTGTCAAAAGGTTAAAGCCTTAAAGGCTTACTGTATAAGGCATTCCCATGGATGTGTTCATGACCATACCACGAGCCGAAGGCAGGGTGGCCATGGCTTGTTTTCACGAAGTAGCAATGGGAGGGAGAACACTTGAAGTTGGTGACTTACCATAATTGATCAAGAGTGGTTTTATGCCCCATAGGTGCACCGGTTGTAACGGGTTGGGAGGTAAATAAGGGAAAAACGGTTGGACTTGGCCTCCCAAAACCTTAAAGGCTTGAGTGGTTGGTCTGTCACACTATGATCAGCTTCAAGGTAAGATGTGGCTGAACGTGAGCTGCTAAAAGGAAGAGATGGACGGCCAGGTGATAATGAGGGTTTAGACTCCTCATAATTTAGTCTTATTCTCACCCTTTTTTTTCCTTTCTAAGCTCACATGCTAGTTGAGAAGAAATCTCAGTTGTAAGAAATTTCTAGCTACTCCCTCGGGTGTTAGATCTATGCGTTCCGGTGTATGCATTGCATCGATTTGAGTAGGTGCAACCCCTGACCGAGATGGGGTTGGTGTTTGAAAAGAAGTGAACTCCGGGAACATATCCCGGTGGAGTACTTCCGGGAGTAGAAAGAAATGTAGATTTGACCGGTGAGATCCGACCGGAACTTGGTGTTAAATCGGTGTTGTTAGGAACCTGATTTACCTGACCGAGAGACTCGCTTTCAGACATGATGTAAAGAGAAAACGGAGCTACACAACTGGTCTTTAAGATAAAGTTAGCGGCGTAGCCCCACGGTGGGCGCCAACTTGTTGATGCAACAAATAATAGACCAAAGATAGTAGCGATATCTCCGGGGTAAAAGGGTTCAAGGTTTCGATTAGCCTAACGCAGGTCGTGGGGTCCCCCCACGTTTGTAGCACGTGGAGGCGGATCACTTTGTTATTATTCACTTTGAATTCTGGATTGAAGGGTTCAACCCAGAATGTCTATGTTAAGTGAGATAATATTGTAGTGAGCCGAGAATAGAACAAGCATGGAGCAAGTTCTAGAGAGGAGAAGTAAGATCAGAGATCAAGGGTGATCTGAGTTGATCTGGAATGGCTGGAATGGATGGCAAGAGGCTGTTATTTATAGGGAAAGAATCTTCTATAAGAGGAAGCCTTTGACCAGTGATCCGTGGCTACAGTGAGGGACTTGCCCATTTGGGGGTTGAAGGGTTTAGACCTGCGGACAAAAGGGTGTTCTCTGTGCACATGTTTTGTCTGTGCAGAAATGGTTCAGACGTTAAGTGTTGATGTGACCGGACACTGTGCTTGTCCTTTTTACTGTTCATGACCGTTGGACTATTTCCGAACCTTTTAACCTTTCAACCTTTTAAGCTGTTGTGTTTCTAATCAGGTTATTAAGGTTTGAGCTACCCCCGTCATCAAGAACATTATATGGCAATTGTGCCATGCCCATTCCATTTTGGTGTAACACAAAAGAAGCTCAGGAAGGGGTGGACGGCTGGATAGTTGCACGTGAAGATCAATAAGGGGATTGGGCCGCAAAAAAATCAATTGGGCCGCCAGCCATGCATTCTTCACGAGACGAAGTGGAGGAACCCTATTTTGCTATTTAATTTGGAACAGAATTTGACGCAAGGATTGGCAACAACAGGAGAATTTTGGTGACGGCAGAGAACGAACAGAGGGGATATCGAAGATGATTTCATCATTCGAAGGCAGAGGGTATACGAATTGAAGAGAAGGCTTGGGATCAAAGGTTTTAGCAAAAAGTTTATTGCTTTACGGTTAGAATACGTTTTATTGTTTTTGGGTTGTTACAACTTGAATATTTTAAACATGTTTTCTACTGTGAATGACTTTGAATTTATTTGTGTTTTGTTCTTGAACATGATTGGCTAATTTCTTTGTGCTACCTAAGCTATGGATAATTGTTAGTTTTATTTACGGTTTCTTGGTTTGGTTAATTTATGTTTTGGCTTAGTGTTATGGTAAAAGTGATCTTGTCATGGTTCTAATGTGCATGGGTATTTAATAATTGATGGTTTATATTTGTTCCACCTTTTCTTGGTTAAAATTAATTGTGTATTAATTAAAGCTAGGGTTAGGTGATTTCGTTAACTTTGTGTTTTCGACTAAATCTCGTGGTTGCTAGACGTAGTAAACCCTAGGAACAAATTAATAAACTATTTGGTAATTAAATAGTCTACCATCTTTGAGACCGAGAGGAGATTAGATGTCGGGTTGTCTTAATCATTAGACGGTTTAGGTGTTAATTGCACGAGAGTGAATTACCCTAGGTTTTCTTGTGATTTTTAGCAAACCGTGTTAGAACCTAATTAGAGACACCACCCCGTATATCCCTTACACTACCAGGATGTACCGTTTCTAGTGAGACCGAGAGGTAATCTAGATTTTGGGTACCATAACCTAGTTAGAGAGACCGAGAGGTAATCTGACATTAACCGGTGAGTTTATACGCTTTTCTTGACCCTAGATTGCGACCTGTTTGGAGAATGATCTGCCAGCCAGTTTAGGTCTTGTTTAGTGAACCTTAAGATCCCGGTAGCAAAAACTTAGTTATTCCATTCCAAGAACCGTGAGTGAATTGACATGCATCTTGCCTAGGTAGCCACTTTCCATCATCTGAATTCACCTAAATTCGTTATCTGTTTGCTCTGTTTTTTGCTTTCGTATTTGCTCTCTTATTTAATTTATTAGTTAATATAAATCCAAAACACAAATTAAAACCAGTTAAGTATTAGTTGAGTCAGAGTCTAGGTCAGCGTCGCTAGTGTCTCGTGGGTTCGATACTCGGACTTCATTGAGCTTTACTATGTACGATAGGTACACTTGCCTGTCAGTGGTCTAGCATTTAGAGAGTCTTAGTTTATAAATTTAAAACTAGAGTGTCTAGATTAGGTTAGTCTTTATTAGACCGCATTCAGCACATCAAGTTTTTGGCGCCGTTGCCGGGGACATCCTAATCTAGACACCCTAGTTTTAAATTTATAAACTAAGACTCTAAATGCTAGACCACTGACAGGCAAGTGTACCTATCGTACGTAGTAAAGCCTAATGAAGTCCGAGCATCGAACCCACGAGACACTAGCGAGGGTGTCTAGATTAGGTTAGTTTTTATTAGACCGCATTCAGCACATCAAGTTTTTATTTCTTATTTATTTTAGTATTTTGAGTCTGTTTCCATCCTACATTGAGGGCAATGTGGAGTTTAAGTGTGGGGATGGGAAACTTGCGTTTAGTGTCTAGTAAGTAGAGTCTTGAGTCATAAAATTCGAAAAAAAAAATCAAAATCAAAAAAATCAAAAAAAAAAAAAATCAAACAATTCGAAATTTAAAAAAAAAAAAAAAAGTAAGTTTGTTGCGAGTCCCGGTCCTTTAGCGCATAGAAAATGAAAAACCTTTTCAACACGTCGGTCAAAACCGGTTTAATTGTCGAATTTACGAGTCGGAGAGCACATGTTTCTTTAAGTTGCGGGATAGTAGGTTGACTGAATCGGTTTTTTGGGAGTAAAAGGTTTTGGGATGCCTAGGATAGTGGATGGAGCCGGAGAGTTAATTGGTTGTGCATTGTCAATATCGGTAGCCCTATTTTCCACATGATAGTGAGATTTGAGCCTTTATATGTTTCATATATATATGATCACTATTTTCTTTTCATGTGTGTTTACCAACTTTGTTGCATCACTTTAGAACTTGTGCGTTTTGATACAGTTTGAGACCTTCGGTATGACAACATAAGAAAATTATGAAACAGCATGACAAGTTTAATTAAAATTTGATTATATATACTTGAGCACACAAAAACCCATTCCCACAAAAAGTGAGTTTTGAGCCTTTATTGAGCATACAATACATATCTTTAAACTAAATGCTCATTTTTCGTTTCTTGTGTGAATAGCCGCTTGGTTCTTACGACTCTAGAACTTGCCACGACGATACATTCCCGGTCCTTATCAACTTAAACCCGAGTAAGTAAATGACGGAGGCATTAGGACTAACCCTTTTTATTTCTACACCATTATTTTTCTTTTTTTTACCACCTACCCAAAATCCCACTAGTTAACCCCTTTGAGCCTAAACCTTTTCATTTTATAACCCAAAACAACCACCCTTTCACCCACCAAAACCTTTTTATTTTTAACCCTTTGTTTTAGTAACAAGCTCGGTTTTTCTTATGACTTTCCAAAAAAAAAAACTGGTGATGATGAAGCAAAAGAAAAATAAACAAACAAGTTTATAAAAAATAACTTTGTTTGAATAATGGCTTCATCAAAATAAAAACTTCAAAAAAAAGTCTTACGAAAACCGACGCTTTTTACGCCTTTCGCCCTTTTTTTTACTAACCACTAACCCAACCACCTACCTTTAGCCCAAGCCTAACCCTTCTGATGTGTCATAAAATACACATATTTTCCCCGTTTAAAGTGTATTATTTTTGTATAGTTTTTAGTTGTTTTTATTTAGTTTGAGTGTTATTATATATTATTATGTGTTTTGCTAGGTCCTGGTACAAATGAAGCAAAAACGAATAATATGCAAATGACCAGCCAGTTGGGCAGAGTGATGTGTCAGGGACCGAAGTAAAATTGCCGCTGAGTGGGTCGAGGCTACTATCTCTATTTTATAAGTGAGAGGCTAATAATAATAATAATAATAATAATAATAATAATAATAATAATAATAATAATAATAATAATAATAATAATAATAATAATAATAATAATAATAATAATAATAATAATAATAATAATAATAATAATAATAATAATAATAATAATATATTTGTCTTGATTTGGAGTTCCCTTCACACGAAAGCCAAACATGAATTGCATTTAAGTGGACCCTTTAACATATTACATATGTTATTATTTCAACTCTAAGAATTCCTATTTTCACATGGACGCAAAGTGTCATCAGAATGCATCAATTTAGTGAATACGGAAGCATCTTTTGTGGGACATGTAGGGCTTTATGTCCAGCGAAGTTGGTAAATCATGGGCCGGCCCTATTAATATTTTGAGGAGGTATCAGTAGCAGCCGAGTATTAAAGAAAGTGGGAGGTGACCTACGCAGACGTGAACTCCTTGGGGGGCTGCATATAATATCAACGAAAATAATTTTGAAGGAGTTGACGAAGGGAATAAGGGACGCGAACAGTAAGGGATTAAAGAGAAAAAGAATTGGTTCGAGTTCAAGCCGCGATTCAAGATTCGGGTTTGGTTTGCACTTTATTAGTATTAAATTTTGTTAAGACTTTGTGTTTTCAGATTTGATACTATGTTTTGTTTATCGTTTGAGACTCGTTTCTTGTTCTTGAATATGATCCTTGGCTAGTTCTTTAATGCTACCTGAGTTTAGATGAACTTGATGATTGTAATGCGATTTTGACATGATTATGGTTATTTGATGTGATTTACATAACTTTGCTTTGAAATTGATCTTGATATTGCATGTTGGTATGTTTTGATTGTTTTATTAGTAAATAAATTCAGCGGTTTAGGCACGAAGAAATTCCCCCTAGACTTAGGATTTAATTTAATTCGGTTATCTTAAGATTTTCGGGTTGAATATTGTGTTGAGAAATTGACCAAGTTGACTAATAATTAAAATAACTATATTAAAACTTGCATACTCATCTTGTGACTCGAAAGACGATTAGGGTGAGCTAGGTTATTAGCTAATTATTGGTGGGTAGATTGGGTGACCGATAGCTCGGGATCGTTTATTGCATCGTAATTAAGGTTTCCTCGGATTTCAATTATCAAGGTTGGGTTTGCTTTGCGATTTGAGGGTTTTGGGTGTAAAGTTGCTTTCATTGCTTGATCTTCGTAGGATTTGGTATCGATAGCTCGAGTCGGTTCGTTCTAGCACTTCACATTTAGTCTTGCTCTTTCGTTTGGGACATCTCTAGCGGGGGGTCAATCGAGGGAAATAGATATTTAACCATTATCATTGTCACATTAGCATTGCATGATTCTAGGGATTCGACACCTAGGTAGTCCTTATCTCATATATATTTGATCACAATTTACTCTCGTGTTTGCTCCATTTTGCTTGTCTTCATCTCTACGCTTTCTTAATTAAATTAGTTATTAGTTAATATCAAAAATCAACTTAAAACAAACTTAAAAATTGACTTTATATTCGATAGAGGTTCATTATCTAAAGTTTGCATATAGTGTCCACGGATTGATATCCGGTCTTGCCATCTACACTACACTGCGACCGGTGCACTTGCCGATTGTGTGTGGTTTAGTTTGCGATTCCATTTTAAAACTAGTTCGAAATTAATAGTCACATTTTCGCACATCACCTTCACCCCAAAAGTCCTCTTGATATTTAAAAAGGTGTATAGTTAAAAAGGAGGAGGATTGATTGATTGGCAAGCTTATGGTAGGAGTAAGTTCCATGCCGCTCTCGAGTGATTCACTGAAATACATCTTCGGCCGAGTGTTGAGTGATCCCCCGTGAGGTATGTGAACTTGTATATAAATGGAATTTTAAAAAGGCATGTTATGCCCTAATAAGTAATTTATCTTATGTAATGTTTTAAATAAATCATGACGAATAGGATTGTAAATAAATAAAAATAAAACTTAATAAAGAATCTTGGAAATCCCGACACTCTATGACAAGCCCAAAAAACTTCTCTTCTACCCATTCCATTTGGGAGTGTAAAGCCACATTATAAAGAATTTTGCTTGAGGACAAGCAAAGATTCAAGTGTGGGGGTATTTGATGTGCACAAAATGCAACATATAAATTACATCAATTGTGGCATAAAACTAACCCTTTTTAGTACTAATGTTGGAAAAAGTGTGTTTTTGTCTTCCTTTTGTATTTTCCGGATTAAATGAGCTCAAATGAACAAAAGAAGAAAAAAGGCAGCTAAATCTAACATAAATACAAGAAAAGGAACAAACGTGGCATGCCCGACCTCCCCGACAGCATCTTCCCAAGCAAAACAAGAGAATAGAAGGCTGAACACGCCCCGTGCTCAATGAGCACGGGGGCGTGCCCAAGTGTCAGCAGAAAAGACAAGCTGTAGAAGCTTCTATCACCCACCACGGGGGCGTGCCCAGCGGACACGGGGCCGTGGTCAACTCTAAGATTCGCAGAATCTGGGAAAATCTTTATAGTACAGATACGCTTCTGCACACGGGGGCGTGCCCACCGGACACGGGGACGTGGTCAACTAATGCAGACAAACTGCAAATAATGAAGAAAGAGAAGGAAGGTGGACACGGGGCCGTGCCCAATGGACACGGGGTCGTGCCCGAGTCTCTGTTCAGCCTATAAATAGGGGTGCTTGGCTCATTTGCAAACCATCCCTTGGCACACCACCTCTCTCACACTTCACCCACCACCCACCACCATCACAACACCATCATCCACCACCATCATCCATCGTCTATCGCAGAGTGTGTGAGTCGTCTCGGGATCCAAGATTGATCGTAAGAGTTCTTGACAATCAAAGGCCATGTTTGCCAAAGTCTCTTACATCACTTGGTGAAGACAAGTGTCTAGTGTAATACTTTTTATTTTTAATCTTTTCGCACTTTTTACTTGGTTATGTATTAATGACTTTAATAACTAGTTTCTTATGTTGAAGGTGATTCTTCCTTATCGTTTGTCCGTGGTGTCTTGGCATTATTTTACTATCTATATAAAATAAAAGATTTTCACCATTCATATCTCCACGGTCTATATGGAGATATGTTGGCTACCTGGTCGGGGGTTAAGGGAACGGTTTGGTAAGAGTCTTACCTTGTTCAGTGTATAGATTCTGTAAGGACCTGGGTCAAATTTAGTAGGACCTCCTTCAATACCCACCAGTATTGGATGGCGGGGGTCCAAACTCTTTGATCCCCTCATATGTAAGCTAGTATTAAAACTTTAACCCGGCTACTTAGGATTGTATCCATGCTGACTCAGACTACTTAGCCGAGGGTAACGTCACCGTCAAAAGAGGGGCCTACCATAATATGCATTAATAACTTAATTAATTATCTTTCAATAATCCGACCCTTTAGGATTGTATCCTTGCTGACTCAAACTACTGGGTTGAGGGTAACGTCACCTTCAAAAGAGGGGCCTACTACAATAACTAAGATAATCTCTTAAAAAGTGCAAAAGTGCGGAAATAATCAAAGGTTACACTAAACACGAGTCGGAGCCAAGTGATTCATCTTGTCTATCTGTTTTTACTTTTATTTTATTTTTCAGCATTTTAGTAAGTTTTATTTCTCTTATTTAAAAAAAAACCTTTTTCTAACTTTTGATTTGATTAGACGTTGAGGATAAACCGGTACTAAATGCTCTTGTGTCCTTGGACGACCTCGGTATCTTGCCAACACTATACTACGCTCACGATGGGTGCACTTGCCCATATATGTGTTTGGTATTAGTTAAATATCGTGTTTTATAAATTTAAAACTTGCTAACGTGTAAAAAGGGCTTAAAATATACTTAAATATATATCACACCACACGCGCATCATTAATTTATATGTTAATCATAGTCTAAACCATACGTTCTTGGTGCCTTGGCAATCGAGATATCATGGGTGGGATTTGGATTGGATATTGATTAATTGGTCATCGGGTAACAACCTCGTATACTTCTAATCCGAGTACTTAGTTCCCTTTAATCACAAAAAGTAACAACACATGAGCCATGTCTGTGTGGTTCTTTCTAGTTGAATTCTAACATGAATGTCAGTGGAAACCGGAAACCTAGGATGGTCATTTGTTCCTAAACTATTTACAAACCAAACTTTTCTTCTGCAATTTAATTAGTAATCTTAGTTTTCAAAATCAAACAATCCAAATCTTTGAGTTTATATTTCTGCAAATTAGTTTAATTTAGCTAATTAGCAAACCATCTAGATAACACTAATTCCACAAACTCCCTGTGTTCGATACCCACTTACCACTAGCTATTAGTTGTATTTGGATTAAATTTGATTGAGACTTTGACCTCACGTCACAAGCTTCACACTTTCGTAGCTGTTCGGACGTATCCCGATGCATGGATGGCCAAAAATATCCAAGGTTCATTAGCTTGGAAACAACTGAACTTGGGCCGTAGTGAGCCCCACATATTCCTTCCTGAACCTCCTTGATCAGATATTGGCTTTGCTCTGGGCCTACTCATCGAAGCAGTGGTGCAAGGTATCCCTTTTTGTAGAGGATATCTCCTTGTAGCACATACTGTCTTGATTTGATCCGAACCCTTTCAGCTTCCGTCTGATCACTTGGCAACTCACCATTTGTTAGGAATTTGACTAAGGGGTCATCCAATTTGGCCCTTTCTTCTGTAATCACATCTTGTACTTCGAGTTCTTGAATGGACGATGTTTTTAACACTTCCACCAACACTTTCTTGGTGAGATGGGCAAAGGTAAGTGATACAAGCTTGCTTAGTGCATCGGCATTCTTGTTTTGTGACCTTGGGACTTGTTTAATGGTGCATGATGAAAACATGCCCATGAGCTCCTTTGCCTTTTCTCGATACTTCTTCATGTTAGGTTCTTTAGATATGTATGTAATGCCTCGCTTTTTATAACTTTCCGTATTTAGAAAAACTTGCCTTGTAATCTATTTTTTTTAAACTTACATACGTATCGCATTCGTATTTCGCTCTTGTTTTCGTAATTCGTAACTTGATTCGTAATAAAACGTGACCATCTTATTTAAATTATGCTTTCCTATTTATTTATGCTTATACATTAAAATTCGTACATTCATTTGATACATATTCATGCTTCTCGTAAGATGCGTTTAATTTACAAACAATTATCATAAATGCATGACCCTAAACGTTCTATACATGTAGTTACATTGTTATGCATTTTACAATCCCTACATACATACTTGGTTCATATACTTACTCATTTCTTATGTTTGATTAGTACTTAAAATGTGTCATGTATATCCATAATTGTTACTTAATTATATGTTGTTATACATATTATACCTTGAAATGCTATTAATTAAGCATTAAAATAACATTAATATATGTATGCTTAATAAATTACTATATTAACATATTAATATTAATTTTACGTATTAATAAAATAACATCATATTTGTTTATTTGTGAGTTATACCCTGTAGTAATTTAAACGAACAAATGATGGCACTTTCTTATTTTGATTAATATGTGAGATTAAATATATTATTATTATAATATTTAATCTTGTAGCCATTATAATCATTTATATTATATAAATCAAAATATATTAATAACCTATTAATAATTAGTTGGTAATTGTTGATGGACCATATTACCCTTATTAACTAATTAGGTTTCCTATAGGGTGTATATATAAGGAGATTATTAGAGAGTTTAGGGGTTACACAAGTTAGACAATTACACAACACACACAACCCTAATAACATCAATCGGCTCTCTCTCCATAACCGAAACCAACCCTTGTTTCGGTTCATCACCATCATAACCTTACACCCTAAGGAGGAACCAGATCATCCTGACAAGTATGTCAAACTTAATGGCTGCATCTCTGACTGGATTCTCTGCTGGCATGTCTGCTGTAACAAGTATGTTACTCATGTTTTCCATTATGTTTAAACAGAACTGATCAACATGTGGTATCAGAGCATATGTTGATAAATCAGTTCTGTTTTCGTATCCATTATTCTGGGATCAAAATCTGGAAAACAGAATTTTGAAAGTCTAATAAAATCATGGCTGTTTTCGGTTTTAATTGTGCCGAAATCAGTGTTTTAAGAAAGGGGTGCTTAATCATGTCACCCGAAACCATAATGGGTAAATTAATATCCGAAATCTGTTAATAGAAGTCTTAAAATTAAGGTTTCGGATCCCAGAATTATGTTTTAATTTTCTAGGGTTCATCACTTGTTCCAAGGAAAACTCAAAAATTCCTTAAGTTTTGGAATATAATTTGGATTAGTGGGTGTTTTTACTGTTTTGATCTGAATTTTATCTATTAAAATTCTTGAAAACTGTTAATAGATAATCAATTATAATTTTTGAAATCTTTTGATAAGTTTAGATCAGCAATAAAATAGGAAACATTATCCCACAATCCCTAAAATTTCAAGTTTTCAGTTATTATCACAATAACAGCTGTTAACAGTGGACTCGAGACCATCAGATTGCGACTCAAGACCATCAGGTCTCGACTCGAGACTACAAGGTCTCGACTCGAAATCATAAGGGTTCTCAAAACTTTACAACTCGAGACAACAGTCTCGACTCGAGACCACTGAGTTTTCGACAAAAGGCTTCAATCTTCACAACTCGAGACCGTGGTTGCGACTCGAGATCTCGTTATGGAGTCGAGATCTTATAAAACACAGTAGTCAAGATCATGATTACGACTCGAGACACTGTGATTGCGACTCGAGACCTCACTCGAAACCTCATTATTTTAGGCTTTTTATTGTGAACTAAAATTTAGCACGGGGCTCTGCCCCGAACCCCATGCTGGGGCACGTTGTTCCCCTGCACCCCCCAGCGAACTCACCGCGGAGTTCGATCCGCGCTAACAGGCGGTTTGCTATTAAATACTTGATTTTGTAAACACTTAATCAACTAATCAGAATCAGATAACTTTTTACAAAACCAAAATAGCTTAACTTGAATGAGCTTCTGATGTATCATTTCTGGCCAAAGCTGATTTAATACATCTATTTATTGTTCAAGTATTATAAAAGCTATGTTGAGTATGCATTACAAACGTGAAATGTCTTATTTTCTGGCCAAAGCTGATTTTAATTCATTTATGTCTAGCATACTTGACAAGTGCATAATTAAAGTGATTGTCTCATTTCTGGCCAAAGCTGATTTGTCACGATTACTTTGCACACATACTTAAATGATTACACTTCTGGCCAAAGCTGATTTGTCTTCGTTTAAGTAACTAAGTCTATTATTTTGATGTTAGTAATAGACAATATCACAGCTTCATAATTAAAATGGTCATTATTTATGCCTGCCTTAGTATAACATGCCCTTAGATCACATTAGGACTTCTTTCTTAGTATCATAATTCGCTCATCTTATTTCCACTATCAGAACCAAATTGCGGGATTCCACCTTTGACTGGTGATAACTTTGCTTAATGGAACCCACGTGGCATGCCTACCAGTGACACGGATGCCCTAATCTACGACTAGGTGTCCTCGCGGGCCGCGTAAGGATCAAGCTAAGGTTCACGCAGGCCGCGTGAACCCCATTTTTCACCTATAAATAACTTCGATTATGCTCTTAGAGAGAATAAGCCAGCGGACCTTACCACTCAAAGTACTGCTGCTGAGCAGATAGTTCATGAAAAATGGACTAGGTGTAACCGCATGTCTCTCATGTTCATGAAGCAGTCCATACATAATGCAATTAGAGGAGCCATTCCTGATTCTGAAGATGCTAAAACCTATCTGGCTTCTGTGGAGGCACAATTCAAGGGGACATCAAAAGCACACGCTAGCACTCTTATCCTCAAGCTGGTGACGACTAAGTATGATGGGAGGAGCGGCATTCACGAACACATCATGATGATGCATGACATGGCCAATAAGCTGAAAGGGCTAGAGATGGAAATCAGTGATGGTTTTCTTGTTCACTTCATCATCACTTCGCTTCCTTCGTCCTATGAAGCATTCAAGATCAATTACAACACTCAGAAGGATAAATGGACGATGAGTGAGCTGGTCGCTATGTGCGTACAGGAGGAAGACCGTATGAAGATGGATCACACTACTGATGTTGCCAATTTCACCACCTCCAACTCTAAGAAGAGGAAGAACAATCATCAAAGAAAGGATGCTTCCAAAGTCCAAAAGCCAAATCCTAATACAAGTACACCTTCCAGCTCTAATAGCTCCTTAGGCAAAGCCTACTGCAAGTTCTGTAAGAAACAAGACATAAGCAAAAAGGAATGCCCTGATTCAAGGAGTGGCTGGCTAAGAAATGTAATGATTTTTTCATGATACTTGAGTCCTTTAATTTAAATGTTCCGGCTAATTCTTGGTGGTTTAATTCTGGTTCTATGGTTCATGTAACCAACTCTACTCAGGGATTCCTTTCAATCCGAAAGCTGGGAAGAAACCAAAGAACACTTAAAGTTGGGGATGATCGGGAATTAGAAGTGAAGGCCATAGGAACATTACAATTATTTTTGAAAACTGGTTTATGTATTAAACTTTATGATACCTTATATGTTCCTGAGGTAACTCGGAACCTTGTATCAGGACCAAAGTTAGACATGGACGGTTTTGTTGTTTCCCATGGTCATCGAAAACTCTCTATTCTCTATGATTCCATTGTTTATGGTACTGGCATTCTGGATGGTGGTCTCTATAGATTAGAACTAGATGATAATTTTTCCAAATCTTTATTGTCATATAATATTAATGAATCACTCACAAAGATGAAACAGATTCGAGACTTAGAGACTTCATCTATGTTGTGGCATCAACGTTTTGGCCACATCTCAAGAGAACGATTAAATCATCTCGTAAAAGATGAAGTCTTACCTCCTCTCGATTTCACTGATTTTGGAACATGTGTCAAATGTCTTAAAGGCAAAATGACATTAGCGAATAAGAAAGGTGCCACTAGGAGCTCTAATCTATTAGAACTCATTCATACTGACATTAGTGGTCCCTACCAAATCGCTGGCATAACAGGACATACTTCATTTATCACTTTCATTGATGATTATTCTCATTACATGTACTTGTATCTTATTAAGGAAAAGTCTGAATCTCTTACAACTTTTAAAGATTAAAGTTATGAGATCAGATAGAGGCGGTGAATATTATGGAAGACATACTGAAGTGGGTTAAGCTCCTGGTCCATTTTATGAGTTTTGTAAGGGCCAGGGGATTGTAAACCAATACACCATACCTGGTACACCTCAGCAGAACGGTGTCGCTGAACGAAGAAATCGTACCCTTATGAACATGGTGCGCAGTATGTTAGCCAACACTAATTTACCATTATTCCTCTGGACTGAAGCGTTAAAAGCAACTGTTCATATACTCAATAGAGTTCCTTCTAAGTCTGTCCCTAAAACTCCTTATGAACTTTGGACAGGAAGGAAACCGAGTCTTAAATATATGAAAGTATGGGGCTTCATTGCTGAAGCAAAACTCTATAATCCTTTCCTAAGGAAACTTAACCCTAAAACAGTTACCTGTTTCTTTATCGGGTATCCTGATCATTCGAAGGGTTATTGTTTCTATTGTCCTTCCCATGTCACCCGTATTGTTGAAACCCAGCGTGCTGCATTCCTGGAGGATTTCAAGGTCAGTGGGAGCAGTACCAACCCTTACAAAGAATTGCAAGAAGTACAAGACGCGGGGGGGGGGGGGGGGGGGAGACTCGTCGCTTACCATTACTCCGTTTACTCCTCTTGTACCCAATGTAACTACTGTACCTGAAGCTACTGCACCAACTCCAAATTTAACTTCACAATCAGAACCCATTATACATCATGACGAAGGCACATCCAACGCTCAAAACCAAGACAACGTTGAACCCGATAATCAACTCAGGAGGTCATCTAGGCAAAGAAGGCCTACTAATTGGGATGATTATGTTACCTACCTGACTGAAATGGATACTGGAAAGGTCAATGATCCTATCTCTTATAATGAAGCCATTAGCAGTGATTAGTCTTCTGAATGGAACAAAGCAATGATTGATGAGCTTGAATCCATGAAGAAAAATGACGTTTGGGATTTGGTCGAACTACCCAACGGTGTTAAACCTGTAGGATGTAAATGGGTGTTCAAAACAAAACTGGATCCGAATGGGAACGTTGAACGCTACAAAGCGAGATTGGTTGAAAAGGGCTACACTCAGAAAGAGGAATTGATTATCAAGAGACGTTTTCACCTGTCTCTCGTAAAGATTCATTAAGGATCGTTATGGCCCTAGTAGCTCATTTTGATTTACAGCTGCATCAGATGGACGTCAAAACTGCTTTCCTTAACGGAGACTTAGACGAAGATGTTTACATGAAACAACCTGAAGGCTTTAAACCTGAAGGTCAAGAGCATCTAGTCTGTAAGTTGAAGAAATCCATTTATGGGTTAAAACAAGCATCACGTCAATGGTACCTCAAGTTTGATGAAGTCATGAAGAGACAAGTTTTTATGAAGAATCAAGTGGATCAATGAACCTACCTCAAGATGAGTGGGAGTAACTTTGCTATACTTGTCCTTTACGTAGACGATATTCTATTGGCAAGTAATAGTTTAGACATGTTGCATGAGTCGAAGCGGTTACTCTCGCATAACTTCGACATGAAGGATCTCGGAGATGCTTCTTACGTCATTGGCATCGAAATTCACCGAGATAGACACAAAGGGATCTTAGGATTGTCTCAAAAGACTTACATAGATCGTGTCCTTACATGTTACAACATGCAACAGTGCAAACCCTCACTCGCTCCAGTAGTTATGGGAGATGTTTTCGGTTCATTCCAGTGTCCGACAACAGAGGTTGAAATGGAGCAAATGAGCCAGACACCTTACGCGTCAGTAGTCGGGAGCCTGATGTATGCTCAAGTTTGTACTCACCCAGATATCGCTTATATTGCTGGAATGCTAGGCCGTTATCAGACTAATCCTGGCCTAGATCACTGGAAAGCAGCTAAGAAGGTCCTTAGATATATGCAAGGAACGAAAGACTATAAACTGAGTTATAGAAGAGGTGATCACTTAGAAGTGGTAGGTTATTCTGATTCTGACTTTGCCAAATGCAAAGATGACAAGAAATCCACTTCAGGCTACATCTTTATGTTAGCAGGCGGACCTATCTCATGGAAGAGTCATAAACAACAGTTAACCATAACTTCCACAATGATGGCAGAATACATTGATGTTTACAACGCAACCTGTCATGGAATGTTGCTTAGAAATTTGATCACTGGACTCAAAATCGTTAATTCCATTTCTAAACCATTGAAGCTTTACAGTGATAACTCAGCTGCCGTTAGTTTCTCGAACAGTAACAGTTTGACTGGAGCTGGTTTATATCTCGATACAAAATATTTGTTCGTACGTGAACGAGTTGAGGAAAATAATCTTTGTATTGAGTATATTAGTACTAAAGATATGCTTGCGGATCCGATGACTAAAGATGACTAAAGGTCTCCCACCTAAAGTTTTCGAAGAACACGTATCGAATATGGGACTTACCAAAGACCTTATTTAATGGCATATTGTACTAGCTTATGTTTTAATTAATGAAATTTCCACAGTTTGATTTTGTATGTCTCTAACATATGTTCTGCTGGTGTAATGACATATAGACAAATATAAATACAAATCAGACGCTAAAGGGCTTATGTGTATTTTGATCATAACTGTTAGGTTTTAAATTGAGGCTATAGTATGACTAATGGGGGTCCTGAGTCGAATGATGATTCAACGGCTGTATTTCTCTGCTATAGTTCTTGGTTTAAGGCTAAAATGAGTGTTAACTCCTGGCCAGGCTCATCTAATACTCATGATAAATGATTATTCGGCTAAGTGGGAGAATGAGAGATTAAATATATTATTATTATAATATTTAATCTTGTAGCCATTATAATCATTTATATTATATAGATCAAAATATATTAATAACCTATTAATAATTAGTTGGTAATTGTTGATGGACCATATTACCCTTATTAACTAATTAGGTTTCCTCTTCGGTGTATAAATAAGGAGATTATTAGAGAGTTTAGGGGTTACACAAGTTAGACAATTACACAACACATACAACCCTAATAACATCAATCGGCTCTCTCTCCATAACCGAAACCAACCCTTGTTTCGGTTCATCACCATCATAACCTTACACCCTAAGGAGGAACCAGATCATCCTGACAAGTATGTCAAACTCAATGGCTGCATCTCTGACTGGATTCTCTGCTGGACTATCTGCTGTAACAGGTATGTTATTCATGTTTTCCATTATGTTTAAACAGAACTGATCAACATAATAAATAAAAGAAATATTAAAAGAAGGATGAAAATAGGCTACTACAATCTCTAGGACATAAGCCATTTTAGTCAACGAGAATATGGACAATTACATATTAATATCACACGTAATGTTGACAAAAAAAAAAAGAAGAAAGCTGATCATGGCCAAGGCCTTACGGCCGCAACCCACAACCAACAGCTTTGGTGCATTTCATTTTATTGGCTCCATCTTCCCACCTAATTGCATTTAATCCTATTTAAACACTAACCCTAATCCCTCCCTATATAAACAACACTTCCCCACTCATTTTCCATTTTACAAACCTTCTACACACTCCAAAATCACTCTCTAATCTCTCAAAAATTCTCAGCTTTGAGCAGAAAGTTTAAACCATCGAAAGTGAGTTCTAGCTCACTTCTTCAACTCTTTTCTTCTTGTTTTTTCTTCTAAAACACTTGGGGTTACATATAGGAAGGTTTTCACAAGTTTGCTTGGGCAAACTAAAGTGAAACCTCACCATTTTTGAGGTCCAAAGTGCACTTTAAATTCTGCTCATTTTTATCTTTTTAAATCTTCATGTTTTGATAGAAAACTTGATGGAATCTTGTTCCCACCAAACTCACAAGTTAGTCTATGGTTGTGGGTTTATGTTTATGGTATTTCCATCAAAGTTTTGGGTTCAAACACCCTTTTAATTTCTGTTTAAGCTTGATAATCGAATGATGAAAACAAGCACAAGTCACCATCTTCTATATGATGAACTTGTGACTTGTGAAGTGTGAAAATATGGAGGCTTTGGCCTTCCAAACTAAGTTCCACTCCTTCATTTGAACACTTTTATGACTTGATTAGAATAGATTTACTTTATTGTTATTCATGACCCTCCCACCATTTTCAAGATGGTGTGTGTAGTGGTGAATCTTATAATGAGGTTTTCTAACCTCTATGCTTGACATACATGATGCTATATGACAATACTTGATTGGACATAGTCTAGGATATATTATTACCTTATGAATATACCTATTATTATATAGAAACATGGCTGAGTTTGTGGTATTAATTAAGCTATGATTAATCACCATAAACCTAAGCTAACATATCAAAGATTCTAGAGTACTTGTTATGATTCCAGTGGGCAAATTGGGACCCATGAAACCACTTGATATGGTGTCACGGCCCTCGACTCGGTTTGACCCATTTCAGGAGCCGCGGGACAGAAATCCCGTGGTATTTAATTAACAGCGGAAGTTTCTTCAGGATCTTTTTAAAACTGAAATATTTCCCGATTATTTTATTTCACAACTCGGGATAAAACTGTCACACCCCGACCACGTGAGACAACGAAACGTGGTGGAAAACGTCGGGGAGTGTTGTAACAGAATCATTGTTTCACAACCATGGAAATTAAAGTTTCGTTTTATTAATCAAATATGAGAGTTTACATTGTTTTAAACAAGAAACAAAGAGTACATAACATAAATTAACTAGTTCTTGTCTCGTTTTAAGTCACTAAGGCACAGGTCCGCCTAAGTATGTCTTGATAAGTCCTATGCATCATCTCCTGAAAAACACATGTGAAAATAGGTACGTCAGCATAAAAATGCCTGTGAGATACATAGGTTTTGTGAAAATAGGATTCATGACTTATGTTTGAGAAAATGTTTAGTCATGAACCTTGTAATTTGCTTTGTCTTGTAAATCATTTGAAAAACGATAAGATCAGATGATATGTATAAATAAATGTAAGGTTAAATGAATAACCATGTAAAATGAGTTTGTATAAGATAAGTTGTTTGTAAAACAATGTCTTGTGAAAAGTATGTTATTTGTATAAAATGTTATATGTCTCAAATTGAAATGATTCAAATAACGCTACGACATGTAATACCATACAAACACTTATATATAGGAAGTACCAGCGGCGTATCCACCATGCTTGTATCATATTACACACGCCTCGTTACTTCATCACTTACTCAAACCAAACCAACAATGTAAGATGTCTATGTTTAAACCAATTGTTAAAAAGTCCTTGTACAAACCATATCAAATGTTAAAGAGTCCAAATGTAGTCAAGTAATGTGTAACAAATGTTATGTATAGTAAGTAAAATAAGACTACTTAAACCATAAGTAAAAATGTACAAAACAATGTATTTTGAGTAAATCAAAAGTTATGTTTTGTAAAATATATGCATGCTATACTGAATATGAACATTTATGCGGTATTGTGAAAATTCATACATCCAAGCCTTGCGACAGTCGGATAACCATGTAAAAATGGGTTATCAAAAGAATATGTATTCGGATTCGGTCATTCCTTACGTCCAAACAAACCCGAGATTTCAGGAATGGGATTTGTCAAGTCCTATGGTACCACTACCTACTACCGAGCGGCATGATCGGTGTTAATGAATGTATAGTATAGTTTAAACAAACCAAATGTCATACCAAAATGTAAGCATGTTTTATGAAGATAATGTACCTAGTATGCTAGAGTAAACATACAAGGTAGAGCTGTAAAACAATGTGTCCATATGTTACTGGAACATATGCAACAGAGATGCAATGTAAAATAATGTACTAAGCATGTACTAAATGGACATACATAGCATGTGATGTGATGTGATGTAAAACAATGTACTAAGTATGCACACAATGGACATACATAGCATAAAATGTAATGAAATCATGTACGAATAGTGTACTAATGGACATAGCATGTATATAATGTGAAAACATGGAAAGCATGAAAGTAACAAGTAGGCACATGTGTTCCACCCCAAAATGTTTGGAAAACAGTAAAAGAGGGGTCTATGTACTCACTTGAGATTGCTCAGAAGTCCTAAGATAACCACCAAGCAATGCTAGAGATCACGGATATCAAACGACACCTAATATAGGTAACTACATTAATAAACCGGACCTAAATCGGAAGATCGGATAGAATGAGGGTTCGTAAACCAAATGAGTATGGGAACTCGTGTAATATGGTTTAACAACGCCTACATACTAAATGAATCCTAACATAAGTGCTTATGACCCATTACGACCCGTTTAGGTAGCTTATGCTACTTTAACGCGTCGCTCGCGTGAAACGCGTTCGGACCGCCTAACTAGTCCTATGACAAGTAACATATGCCTTAACATGTCTAATATTGTTGTCAAATCAGTTTAGATGTCAAAAGTTATGTTACATATGTTTAAAATGAATTTTGGCATCAAAGGGGTATTTTGGTAATTTACCTAAGGCATATAAACTACCTATCATACAACTACTTAAACGAAGCGACCATAAGGTATAACCTCGTAAGGTTATTCCCTATAAACTATGGTCACCTAAAGTGCTTGGTCGGATCCTAATGATCGACCAAACTGGTCGGGTTCGAAAGTATAAGCGATTGTTTAGATCGCTTACCTTACGACCCTAAATAAGCACTAAACTAAAAGTGACGAGCTAAGCATGTTAAAACATGCTTAACTAAGTTTAGAAAACAGGTTTGGTATCAAAACAAATGGTCTTGATACCCACAAGTAGTTTGGTTACAAAATACGCAAGAATACGTATTCTGACCGAAACTACGGCTCGTCACTGAGCCTAGATAACGTGGTAATCAGTAGGTATAGTCACTAGGGACTATAACCATCGTGATCACGCTCACGTTATGAAGTTCAAACGAACTTCGCATCGACCATAAATTGGTCAATGCAGAAAGTCAAACAAAGTTCGACTTTCGGACTCGAAAAGCAATAAAAGAACGAAGGAACACTTACGAAGGGTCCCCGAATGCTAATCTAGATCAAAATAGCTCAGGTATGAAACAAAGGTTTCAAATTAGAGCACAAATGATCAGATTCTAGTGAGAAATGAAGTTGGGGTATGTGGGTATTTATAGTAAATGGACAACCGTTAGGATCATTTCTTGGAAAAGGGGGCACGATCTAAGCCGTACACTTGTTGGAAAGTTGTGGTAACTCATTTGCCATCCACCATAAGAGTTTGACACTTGGCACTTGGCCTTTGGAGAGTGTTAAGGGCTGTTAAAAGCTGAAAAAAACGTTTTGCTGCATCTGGCCCCTGTTTACGGACCTAGTTTGGCAGATTTACAGTTTCAGTCCCTGCAACCTCAAAACTTGGTTTTCGATGCGTTTTTTTGACACGTTTAAGCCCCGTTAACCCCATTTCAAAGCTCTAAAATGAAGTTAAAGTATAGGGAACTTAAAATGTGTTCAAAAATATCTCGGGTGTCGGTTCGTTTAGCCGTACGGTTACGTTATTCGGTTAATTACGACGGAATGCGCATAAGCGCGAAAAATGATCCAAATGGCGTGACGAATGGATTTTTCTTATGCCAAACACTAAAATAAAATATTTTAGTGCTTACATAAATTTTTGGATGTCCGGATGTATTCAGAACGTAAGTTATGCGCGAAAATGCAAACTTGTGCACTTTTTGACGCTTTTTGTCCCTGAATGACCCCAAAAGTTTATTTTAGCATACCGAACCCCTCAAAGCCTATTTCTAAGCTATGTAAAGGATATTTATGGTATGTTTAACTTATGGTCATGTTCCGGAATGTCTGTTACAGTTCAAATTGGCATACTTTCGTAGTTTGTCAAGTTTAGTCCCTGTAAGCGAATTAACTTGTTTTTGCCATACCAAAGCCTTCAAAACTTATTTCTAAGTTATGTAAAGGTTATTTAAGGTATCTTAAGCCTATGTCACTATTATGGAGTGTTTGTTGCATTAAAATTATTATATTTATGCATTGGTGCGCGTATAACCTTCCAGAAAGTGATTTAGAGTTTGGAATTGAACAAAAATTGATATGTGCAAATGATACACATATTTTTACAAATCCCAAGTATGAAATATAATATTTCATTGGTTCGGTATTTGTTTGATGGCCGTGGAGGCACGGGTGTTACAGTCTCCCCTACTTTAGGAAATTTCGTCCCGAAATTTATTTAGAGGAAACTTATGAGAGTTTAAAACATGAAGTTGAAAAGATCGAACAATATTGGTTAGGGTTCTGAACTTCTAGTAACCTTAATAACATTATGCTTGCAATGTAAGAGGGACACTTATATACAAGTATATGAAGCGTCATTGGTGCGTCCACCGTACCTCCATTACACCGTTCTCATTTTGTTATTGTTGTCGCTATCGGTTCTTACACATAAAAAATATTGCTGGGTTTCTGTGCACTAAATTTCATAATTATGTACGCGTCTGTAATTAGACAATTCCTTGCACACTTCACACAGTCTATTTTATAATGTGTAGGGTAAAACCAAATGAACAATCCTGTGATGAGTGTGACTAGACCGCCATAGAGTCCTTTTAATTAAATCAATAAATGATCTAAATAGACTATCAAGGAGTCTGTTCAGCTACATCACTAGATGTCGTCCTTTAACCAAATTGTGAATCAATCTTTTTGACTAGACCACTAAAGGGTCTCTTATGAATCAAGGAGTGGTACTATATAATCCAAGGGTCTTAACTATTACATAGAAGCCCATTAAGGATTTAAGGTAGTACCTTTTTGAATATCCTACTACGAATCCCTCATATGAAGATATGAAAGATTCTACGAGGATTTGGATAACGAATATCCAGAGTATCCAAACACAAAAATGCATAAAAGAAAACATAAGATGAATAAACACATAGTCGTATAACCACAAAGATTGTTTATTTGTTAATTTTTGTTTTGTTGACAGGGCACATGTATTTAAAGTACAATAGGAATCCATCTCGTGGATTTCATTTGGCACTTTAAACATTTACAAGAATCTATCTATAAAGATAGAAAGATTTTTTTAAAAGAGAAATTCTATTTCGATTATAAGGAACCGAAATGTCCGAATTCAGGTACATAAGGAATCCAATTAAGGACCCTGATTTGAATGATGATCATCCACAAGGGTCTAAATGTGAAGATAAAAAGATCCCATATGGATTTTAGAAGTTGAAGATGTTTTGAAACCTTGCACTGGACGTGCTTATGTCAAAACATGAAGTAAAAATGCTTACGAAGTTGAGATGCTAGATATGCCAAGGCAACATATGAAGCAGAATTTGAAGGTTAAGTAAATGTATGAGGAAAATATATTTGGAAAACTATGCATGGGGTTCTAAAAATGTTTTTGAAACCTTATATATAATACTTTTGAAATCATAAAGTAGGTTTTTAGATAAGTATATTTATAAAAATGTTTTAAAATCATGCGAAATGAATTTTTGAAATTATGTATAAGGTTTTTGGAAAACATGAATGATGCTTTTGAAATCATGCACTTGATAAGAAAATATATTGTGTTAATATTGTTTTCAGACTATATGAAATATTCTGAAATTATGAAAATTGTTTTTTTTGAAAACCTAACCAATGTTTTTGAAATAACATAGACAATGCATTTGAAAAAAATTGTTTTCAAACTATATGAAATGTTTTGAGATCATGAAGATTGTTTTTGAAATACTTGTACTGTGTATGTTGAGAAAATCAAAACGTAATGGGTATGAGATTTGAAACTACCCTTAGTTATCTAACCAAGGATTTAATGGCACAGATGTGTGAAAAGCACGATTACTCATAATTTCACTTTATTTCATGTACTTCGTTTCTTAGAATGAAACGAGTACTTAAAATTTTTGGGGGAATCATGAGTGATCATTTGAGAGGGAGAATCACAAGAGTAGTTTGTAAGGAACATAGTTCCTTGATGTAGGTATCATAGGAAAAGTCATACACACATGTAACTACACTCGTATATCGGAACTGTGAACAACAATTTATTTATAATCAAACAGATTGTTTCACATTACAAGAAATAGAAGAAACAAAAGTATAAGACAACAACATCTTCTAATCAGCCAACTGCTCATCCGTGGGTTGGATTTGCATTAGCAAGCTTTGGGCAATCCCTTTGGAAATGGCCCATCTCGCCACAGTTGTAGCAAGACCCTCGTGAGAAACAAGCTTGAGCAGGATTATTGCCAGCTTGATTTGGTACAGCTGAAGTTGGGCAAACCCTTGCTGTATGACCTATAAGTCCACAAATCTGGCATTTGCGGCACCTCACACTAGGGTGATGATGAAGGCTACATTGGTTGCATAAGGGTGCAGTTCCGTTGTATGGCTTCCTAGCAGGGGGTTGAGCTGGTTGGTTGGGGATGGCTTGACCATTGTGAGCGATCATGGCAAAGTTCTGAGAAGTCTTTCGCTTCTTTGACTTCTTAGGGGATCGTTCATCCATGGTCTTTGATTCCTCGATTGGTTTCTTGGCTGGTGGTGCTGTCACCTGACTAGGTCCTGCTTGATTAGGCGCAACTGCTGCGGGTTTCCTTGAAGCCTTACGCTTCCTTGATTTTGGTGCAGGCTTGACTTCTGCCTCCTTCAGTGGCTCTTGAGTGGCTTCATTGTTGAGACAAGAGGCTTCATTGTTGAGACGAGAGGCTTCATTGTTGAGACGAGACATGGCAATGCCTAAATCCATGGTCTTCAGAATCACTTCGCCTATTTGGTGGGTAAATTTGGCGATTTGCTCAGACATTTGATCGTTGCTGAGAGGAAGAGACATTCTAGAAGAAAAAGAAGGACATAGGAAGAAACAAGTGAAAGGTTTATTGGATAATCAATACAGAATGGTAACGAATGAAAATTGCGATCATTTGTTTGTTACCTAAGGCAAACAAATGAGATGGTGACAAATCAAAGTAAATGGGTCAAAAATAATGTATCGCGAAGACATGCTCGCCTATAAGTGAACACTCATCCCAAGAATTCCCAGGTAAGCACAACTGGACTCGCGTCTGATGAGATGTATACGAAGTGCTTGCCTAGACAGAAAACCCAGAATACAGGCATTTACCCTTCCAGTTTGCACGTGTTCACATTATTTAAAACCCAAAACCTTGACGAGGTTTTGAAAATCCAAAGGGGTTCAAAACCATATAATAGAGAGTTCAAAACCTTACAATAGAGGGTTCAAAACCTAGTAATCAATCATCATAGAACAGATGATTAGTTTTCAAAGCGGTTTTGAATTTTATGTTCTTGTTGAGGTTGTCGCCTAAGGATAGGTGACAGTATTGTATTATGACTAAACACAAGTAAACTTGCGTTAGGGTCCTAAGAAGGTTATAGACTAGGTCAAAGTATTACTAATAACCTAATTCCCTATAACCATGAGCTCTGATACCAACTTTTCTGTAACACCCCGACCACGTGAGACAACGAAACGTGGCGGAAAACGTCGGGGAGTGTTGTAACAGAATCATTGTTTCACAACCATGGAAATTAAAGTTTCGTTTTATTAATCAAATATGAGAGTTTACATTGTTTTAAACAAGAAACAAAGAGTACATAACATAAATTAACTAGTTCTTGTCTCGTTTTAAGTCACTAAGGCACAGGTCCGCCTAAGTATGTCTTGATAAGTCCTATGCATCATCTCCTAAAAAACACATGTGAAAATAGGTACGTCAGCATAAAAATGCCTGTGAGATACATAGGTTTTGTGAAAATAGGATTCATGACTTATGTTTGAGAAAATGTTTAGTCATGAACCTTGTAATTTGCTTTGTCTTGTAAATCATTTGAAAAACGATAAGATCAGATGATATGTATAAATAAATGTAAGGTTAAATGAATAACCATGTAAAATGAGTTTGTATAAGATAAGTTGTTTGTAAAACAATGTCTTGTGAAAAGTATGTTATTTGTATAAAATGTTATATGTCTCAAATTGAAATGATTCAAATAACGCTACGACATGTAATACCATACAAACACTTATATATAGGAAGTACCAGCGGCGTATCCACCATGCTTGTATCATATTACACACGCCTCGTTACTTCATCACTTACTCAAACCAAACCAACAATGTAAGATGTCTATGTTTAAACCAATTGTCAAAAAGTCCTTGTACAAACCATATCAAATGTTAAAGAGTCCAAATGTAGTCAAGTAATGTGTAACAAATGTTATGTATAGTAAGTAAAATAAGACTACTTAAACCATAAGTAAAAATGTACAAAACAAAGTATTTTGAGTAAATCAAAAGTTATGTTTTGTAAAATATATGCATGCTATACTGAATATGAACATTTATGCGGTATTGTGAAAATTCATACATCCAAGCCTTGCGACAGTCGGATAACCATGTAAAAATGGGTTATCAAAAGAATATGTATTCGGATTCGGTCATTCCTTACGTCCAAACAAACCCGAGATTTCAGGAATGGGATTTGTCAAGTCCTATGGTACCACTACCTACTACCGAGCGGCATGATCGGTGTTAATGAATGTATAGTATAGTTTAAACAAACCAAATGTCATACCAAAATGTAAGCATGTTTTATGAAGATAATGTACCTAGTATGCTAGAGTAAACATACAAGGTAGAGCTGTAAAACAATGTGTCCATATGTTACTGGAACATATGCAACAGAGATGCAATGTAAAATAATGTACTAAGCATGTACTAAATGGACATACATAGCATGTGATGTGATGTGATGTAAAACAATGTACTAAGTATGCACACAATGGACATACATAGCATAAAATGTAATGAAATCATGTACGAATAGTGTACTAATGGACATAGCATGTATATAATGTGAAAACATGGAAAGCATGAAAGTAACAAGTAGGCACATGTGTTCCACCCCAAAATGTTTGGAAAATAGTAAAAGAGGGGTCTATGTACTCACTTGAGATTGCTCAGAAGTCCTAAGATAACCACCAAGCAATGCTAGAGATCACGGATATCAAACGACACCTAATATAGGTAACTACATTAATAAACCGGACCTAAATCGGAAGATCGGATAGAATGAGGGTTCGTAAACCAAATGAGTATGGGAACTCGTGTAATATGGTTTAACAACGCCTACATACTAAATGAATCCTAACATAAGTGCTTATGACCCATTACGACCCGTTTAGGTAGCTTATGCTACTTTAACGCGTCGCTCGCGTGAAACGCGTTCGGACCGCCTAACTAGTCCTATGACAAGTAACATATGCCTTAACATGTCTAATATTGTTGTCAAATCAGTTTAGATGTCAAAAGTTATGTTACATATGTTTAAAATGAATTTTGGCATCAAAGGGGTATTTTGGTAATTTACCTAAGGCATATAAACTACCTATCATACAACTACTTAAACGAAGCGACCATAAGGTATAACCTCGTAAGGTTATTCCCTATAAACTATGGTCACCTAAAGTGCTTGGTCGGATCCTAATGATCGACCAAACGGGTCGGGTTCGAAAGTATAAGCGATTGTTTAGATCGCTTACCTTACGACCCTAAATAAGCACTAAACTAAAAGTGACGAGCTAAGCATGTTAAAACATGCTTAACTAAGTTTAGAAAACAGGTTTGGTATCAAAACAAATGGTCTTGATACCCACAAGTAGTTTGGTTACAAAATACGCAAGAATACGTATTCTGACCGAAACTACGGCTCGTCACTGAGCCTAGATAACGTGGTAATCAGTAGGTATAGTCACTAGGGACTATAACCATCGTGATCACGCTCACGTTATGAAGTTCAAACGAACTTCGCATCGACCATAAATTGGTCAATGCAGAAAGTCAAACAAAGTTCGACTTTCGGACTCGAAAAGCAATAAAAGAACGAAGGAACACTTACGAAGGGTCCCCGAATGCTAATCTAGATCAAAATAGCTCAGGTATGAAACAAAGGTTTCAAATTAGAGCACAAATGATCAGATTCTAGTGAGAAATGAAGTTGGGGTATGTGGGTATTTATAGTAAATGGACAACCGTTAGGATCATTTCTTGGAAAAGGGGGCACGATCTAAGCCGTACACTTGTTGGAAAGTTGTGGTAACTCATTTGCCATCCACCATAAGAGTTTGACACTTGGCACTTGGCCTTTGGAGAGTGTTAAGGGCTGTTAAAAGCTGAAAAAAACGTTTTGCTGCATCTGGCCCCTGTTTACGGACCTAGTTTGGCAGATTTACAGTTTCAGTCCCTGCAACCTCAAAACTTGGTTTTCGATGCGTTTTTTTGACACGTTTAAGCCCCGTTAACCCCATTTCAAAGCTCTAAAATGAAGTTAAAGTATAGGGAACTTAAAATGTGTTCAAAAATATCTCGGGTGTCGGTTCGTTTAGCCGTACGGTTACGTTATTCGGTTAATTACGACGGAATGCGCATAAGCGCGAAAAATGATCCAAATGGCGTGACGAATGGATTTTTCTTATGCCAAACACTAAAATAAAATATTTTAGTGCTTACATAAATTTTTGGATGTCCGGATGTATTCAGAACGTAAGTTATGCGCGAAAATGCAAACTTGTGCACTTTTTGACGCTTTTTGTCCCTGAATGACCCCAAAAGTTTATTTTAGCATACCGAACCCCTCAAAGCCTATTTCTAAGCTATGTAAAGGATATTTATGGTATGTTTAACTTATGGTCATGTTCCGGAATGTCTGTTACAGTTCAAATTGGCATACTTTCGTAGTTTGTCAAGTTTAGTCCCTGTAAGCGAATTAACTTGTTTTTGCCATACCAAAGCCTTCAAAACTTATTTCTAAGTTATGTAAAGGTTATTTAAGGTATGTTAAGCCTATGTCACTATTATGGAGTGTTTGTTGCATTAAAATTATTATATTTATGCATTGGTGCGCGTATAACCTTCCAGAAAGTGATTTAGAGTTTGGAATTGAACAAAAATTGATATGTGCAAATGATACACATATTTTTACAAATCCCAAGTATGAAATATAATATTTCATTGGTTCAGTATTTGTTTGATGGCCGTGGAGGCACGGGTGTTACAAAAACCCGGTAATTTACAATCTTGAGATTTCACGAAGAAATCTTTTATTTTACAAAACATGTTTCTTTATTTTATACTGAGCCACTTCCTTAAGCTTGTAGTGCTTCTCGGCACTTTTCCTGGATCACAACAGATCACCTGAAACATGTTTGAAAAAGGTTTTGTCAGCGGGAAATACTGAGTGAATCATTCTATTTACTAAAATGACCTGTTTGTTATAATTTACAGTATTAAGAGCGATTACAATGTTTCTGATATCAAACCAACTACCCACGGTATTTGTCACTCGACCGGATCTGTGACTATGGTCATATCCCCCATTGGCTGCCCCAATGGTGACGATTATCAAGTTATGTATACAAAACCCCACATACCGGCTGTAACTTGGTGATTACAAAGACTTAATCCCCGTAATTATAACTTTGAAAATAAACATGCTTTTGAAAGTAATTTGATAAAAAGAGAATGACTCACATTGCAGATTTAATTTGAGCAGAGCCTAGCCTACTGATTAGCCTTTTAACCTAAATTAATAATAATGAACACAAAACTGGGTTAGTAATCAATACAGCATTTACGATAACTCACGAGATCAAACCCTCACAACGAATGACAAAGTGCGATACTTAAACATCCATCGAATTAACGACGAATGACAAAGCATAAACCCTAATGTGGGCAGCACTTAAACATCCATTGGATATTTTGATCAATCGGACATTGAATCGTAGCAGCGATCGAGTCATTACCCTGTTTTGCGGCAGCAATTAGTGATCCGTGTGTGTTTTGATAGTAATTCTACGATATCTCAGTGTGTATTACGATTTTCTTCATCGAACGAACAACAGAATGCAAGTGCCAGACCCTTCTATTTATACCCAAAATTGGCACCTCCCGCTAGTCGCGGAAGAATCCGCGGTACGTGCCGCGTGTCGCCTGGGATGTCAAAGTAGGGTAGGCCTGCTTCGTCACCTATCTAGCCCTGATGAGTCGACGTTGCATGAAATTTCTATTTCGACAACATTTTATGAAGATAATTGTTAATAGGGTTTTACCCCCCCCCCCATTCAGTTTTAGGGGCCCTGATCCTGATTCCGATTGTTCTGAAAGTTTTAGGGTTTGTGTAGAATCACTTGGGTGTCTCAATTAGGGTTTCCTATTGAATAAAATAATATAATAAATAAGACTTTTGATGAGAGTTGTTACATTCTCCCAACCTTAATAAAAATCTCGTCTTCGAGATTTACTGGAATAAGTGAGGATACTTTCGCTTCATTTCCGATTCCAGCTCCCAAGTGTATTCAGCTCCTCTCTTTGAATCCCATTTAGCTTTGACTAGAACTAGTCGCTTGTGCTTGAGAAACTTGATCTTTCGATCCTCAATTTGAAGAGGTTTCTCAACAAATTTTAATTTTTCGTTTACCTTTATTTCTTGAAGAGGTACTACCAGAGACTCGTCTGATAGACATTTCTTGAGATTGGATACATGAAATACATCATGTACTCTAGCCAATTCTTCTGGTAGTTGTAAACGATAAGCAACTGGTCCTATACATTGAATCACTGGAAATGGTCCTACGTATCTTGGACTTAGCTTTCCTTTCTTACCGAATCTAACAACTCCTTTCCAAGGAGAAACTTTTAATAGTACTCTGTCTCCAACTTGGAATTCTAACGGCTTGCATCTATTGTCTGCATAACTTTTCTGGCGATCTCGAGCCGTCTTCAGCCTTTCCTTGATTTGAGTAATCTTGTCGGTCGTCTCTTGCACTATTTCGGGACCTGACAATTGACTTTCTCCTATTTCTGCCCAACAAACTGGAGTTCTGCACTTTCTTCCATACAGTGCTTCAAATGGAGCAGTTTCAATGTTTGAATGATAACTATTGTTATAGGAGAATTCAATTAACGGTAAGTGATCATCCCAATTTCCTCCAAAATCTATCACACATGCTCTGAGCATGTCTTCTAGAGTTTGGATCGTCCTTTCACTTTGCCCGTCTGTTTGTGGATGATATGCCGTGCTTAAGTTTAGTCGAGTTCCCATTGCTTCTTGGAAACTTTTCCAGAAATGAGAAGTGAAACGACTATCTCTATCTGATACAATGGATAGTGGAACTCCATGTAGAGATACGACTTCATCTACATATAACATCGCCAATCTTTCCATGCTAAAGGTTTCTTTCATAGGCAGAAAGTGAGCAGATTTGGTTAATCGATCCACAATTACCCAAATCGCATCATTACCTTTTCTGGTTTTGGGTAACTTAGTAACAAAATCCATTGTTATAAGTTCCCAGTTCCATACTGGCATCTCTAATTGTTGTAGTAGACCTGAAGGTTTCTGGTGTTCTGCCTTAACTTGTGAACAAGTAAGACACTTAGAAACATATCTAGCTATATCCTTCTTCATTCCTATCCACCAGAAATTCTTTCTTAAATCTTGGTACATCTTATTGTTTCCTGGATGCATAGTATACCTAGATTTATGGGCTTCTTCTAGAATCTTATTTCTTAATTCTCCCTGCTTAGGTACCCAAATTCTGTTTTTGTGGAATCTCCAAATTCCATCAGCTCCTTGCTCTAATTCTTTTATTCGCCCTTTCATTCTTTCAGCAACATCCTCTATTGCTGTTTCTTGAACATTCTTTATTTGTTCCATTAAATCTATCTGTAGATTTAACCTAAGAGCACGAACTCGTCTTTGGTTCTCATGATACTTACGACTTAAGGCATCTGCAACTACATTTGCCTCTCCTTCATGATACTGAATATCACAGTCGTAATCACTTAGGATTTCCATCCATCTCCTTTGCCTCATATTTAACTCTTTTTGCCCAAATATATATCTTAAACTTTTATGATCTGTATAGACAGTAAACTTACTTCCGTACAAATAATGTCTCCAGATTTTCAGGGCAAAAATTATGGCTCCTAATTCTAAGTCAAGAGTCGTATAGTTCTCCTCATGCTTTTTCAGTTGCCTTGAGGCATACACAATTACCTTCTTGCGTTGCATTAGCACACATCCAAATCCTAGTTTTGAGGCATCACAATATACTTCAAAATCTTCAGTTCCTTCTGGTAAGGCTAAGATTGGAGCATTGGTTAATTTCTGCTTTAGAATCCTAAAGGCTTCTTCTTTCTTAGGTCCCCATTCAAACTTAACTGCTTTACAGGTTAGCTTGGTTAATGGTACAGCTATCTTGGAAAAATCCTTAATAAACCGTCTATAATATCCAGCTAAACCTATAAAACTTCTAATTTCCATTGCTGTTTGTGGAACCTTCCATTTGGTAATTGCTTCTATTTTAGAGGGATCTACGTGAATACCTTCGTGATTCACCATGTGTCCTAAGAATTGCACTTCTTGCAACCAAAGTTAAGAGTGCATGCAAGAGTGCTTTTCTTTTCTTTGGTTAGCTTTGGCATAGAGCTTTTCTTTTCTTAACAAAGTTAAGAGTGCATGCAAGTACTGACAATGTTCGTCCTGACTTTTTGAATAAATAAGTATATCGTCTATAAAGACAATTACAAATTTATCCAAATACGGTTTACTGATCCTATTCATCATGTCCATGAATGCGGCAGGAGCATTTGTTAACCTAAAGGGCATGACTGTAAACTCGTAATGACCATACCTAGTTCTAAAAGCAGTCTTAGGTATATCTTCCTCTTGTACCTTTAATTGATGATATCCGGAATGTAAATCTATCTTAGAAAAGTATCTAGCTCCTTGAAGTTGATCAAAAAGATCATCAATCCTAGGTAATGGGTATCGATTCTTAATTGTAACCTTATTCAATTCTCTATAATCGATACACATTCTCATGGAACCATCCTTCTTTTTCACAAATAACACTGGTGCTCCCCAAGGGGATGAACTAGGTTGTATGAATCCTTTACTTAGTAATTCATCTAATTGCTTTTTCAATTCTAACATTTCTGTGGGTGCTAACTGATAAGGTGCCTTGGCTATCGGTGTAGTTCCTGGAATTAAATGAATTCTAAATTCTACCTCCCTGTCTGGTGGTAATCCTGGTAATTCTTCTGGAAATACATCTGGGTATTCTAAGACTACAGGAATCTCCTTAAGTTCTTTACCCTTAGTACTAATGATTACTGAAATCATATATACTATTCCTTGTTTTCGTTCATAACTAGCAACTTTCATTACCGATATGAACTTCATGGGTTTACGTGGTTTATCTCCTGTAATCACAATTACTTCTCCGGTGGGTGCCTGAATTTCTATAGAGTTCTTATCACAAAGAATTCGAGCATGGTTGGCTACTAACCAATCCATTCCTAAAACAACATCGAATTCGGCTAATTTCATAGGTAACAGGTTTGCAAAGAATTTATGACCTGAAAGTTCTATTTCCACATTTTGCAAAACCTTATCTATTTTAACTGAATTCCCATAAGCCGTTTCGACTGTAAAAATCTGCCTGATGTTGGTTAAAGGTAAGTTAAGAGCTTGGCAGAATGAAGTATTGATAAAACTTTGGTTTGCACCAGAGTCAAATAATACTTTTGCGTAAATGTTGTGAACTAAGAACGTACCAGCTATCACATCTGGAATCATCTCAGCTTCCTGAGTAGTTAACTGAAAGGCTCGGACATTCTTCTTAGTAACTCCGTCGGCTGTCTTGACTTTGTTGTCTGCTGGTTTAACCAATTTAGGACATTCTGTTTTAAAATGCCCTACTTCTCCACAATTAAAGCAAATTATGGTTTTCTTTCTGCAGTTTTCTTCACGATGTCCTACAGTTTTGCAAAAATTGCAGGTGATATCGCATCTTCCATAATGTTTCTTTTTGCATTTCCTGCAGAATGACGGAGTTGGAGATTGCCCTGTTCCTCTTCTCTTGAAGCTGTTATTATTATTACCCGTACGAAATCCTTGGGTAATTTTCTGAGCCAGTTCCTTCTTCCTATTTTCATCTTGTGTTCGTACCAGTTCATCAGTTAGGGTGTTAGCTAATTCGACAGCATCGTCAATCGTGCGAGGTCTCACAGCTTTAACGATGTTACGGATTTCACTAATCAATCCCCAAATATAGCGAGAAATGAGTACCGGTTCTGGCGAAGCCAGTGTTGGTACCACTCTAGCATATTCAAAGAATGTCGAAGTATAACCGCGACAATCTACACCCGTCATACGATGATTTAAGAACTTATTTGCCATTTGATCTCTTTCATATTCGGGACATAATTTTCTTTCTACAAGACTCTTAAATTCTTCCCAAATCATAGCATATGCCATCATCCTTCCTTTTGCTTGTAACACCGTGTTCCACCATTCTAGTGCCCCTTCCTTAAAAAGATTTGACGCGAACATGACCTGATCCTCCTTGGCACATTTACTTATTGCAATTACTGCCTCGGTTTTCTCTAACCAATGCAGTACTGCAGTTGCTCCTTCATTGCCTGCAAACTCAGATGGTTTACAAGCAAGAAATTCTTTGAAAGTGCAACCAGGTGTTGCGGCTTTCATTTTCTTAGGGAGCGGAGCTTGCCGTGGTTCATTATCATGATTAACATGATCATTGCCTCCATTTACGCTATTACTGAAGTTATCTTCAGAAATACGTTTGCAAGGAACGATTTGTTGCGGTTCGATTGGATTTTTAACAGCAGCAACGATTGCTGGAATAGCATTGGCTATCCCTTGAGCAACGATATTTTCTATATCCTGCCTAGTCATATATTGATCTCCCGGTTGTTGCTCAGATTGATTAACCTCATTAACTGGTTCATTATTAGCGTTTTCCATCTGATTATTAATATATATAATTTATTAGTATCAAATAAATAACAATTACACAAAACAATTATACAGAGTTCATAACACCAATATAGTCAAAACTATTGATTTCTCGATTTCCATTTATGTTTAATAGTATGCATCAATACACACCATTATCTTACAAAGTTTTATTTGTAGTTATTTTACAGACTGAATTTACTATTACTATTACACAACCACAGTTCCATAAATCCCCTATCCTTTGTCAGTTGATTTTCTAGTAACGGCATTCCCTCTCATCGTATTTCCAGGAGATAGGTCCCCCAATCTCTTGGATCCTATTCCCAGCATCCATTAGTTCTTCGCCAAAATAGCGGAGTTCAGCCATATTCTCGTTACTCATTGGTGGATTTAGTAAAGGTTCTGGATTGAACTGAGGAAAAAGCTTATAGGGATTGTTTTGTAACTGTATTTCATTGGTCAACCATTCGTCTATTTGCGAGTGGATTGAAAGGTTTGGAATAGCTGGGTCTAAGTTCATTGGAAGTTGAGTTTCAATAGGATGAATAAAAACATTTTCATTAACAGGCTTAATAGTATTATAGCTTGCCAATATAAAATCTAGCTCTTCCTGAGATGGTAACCCCTCAATTTGTCTAGAGCTTTCCCCAATTTTCATTTTCTTAGGCTTGGGTTTTTCGAGAGGTGAAGCGTTGAATTCTATAGGTTCTTCTATGTCTGGTATATACCTATTGAAATCTCTGGAAACCTCTATTCTTACTGGATAGAGATTTAAATTCTGAAGGGCGTCAGACAAGTCACTCATGCTGTTTAGCAAAATACACACAATTACTAAATTAAAAATCAAAACAAAATTTTATAGAAAACTTTTAAATATTATTTCATACTGGGTAACTACCAAAACAACTGAAAATTAAAACATACTAAGGTTTACTTATTTATTTACTGGGTAAGGTTTCTAGACTGTAGGTAATCCAGGTGCTAAAACTTTGAGTCAGATTATTTGTATTTATTGCTACAGTGGCTAGCATATAGAGATCTGCCCATTTCTCATCTAATTTGTCCTCCCAAGGTGATTTACTAGTAAATTTCTGGGTTTCCTGTTTAATCTTCTTTTCTCAGAATTTCTTTATTTTCTCCTGACTTTTCCTAATAATCAGACTTCTTTTATTAGGAGAAAGAGGTTCCTCATATTGTGCCTTTCGCACAAATATTCCTTCGTTAGGAATTTCAGACTGATTTGAGGATTTGGTTTGGGATGAACTTCCCTTTTCGTTGGATGACCTATCTAATTTAAGATAGATGTTTGACAACTTTTGCTTACCCATACTGTAACTAACAAATAATCAGTTAATAAAACACATAATCACATAATGGAAATCAGGAAAATTAAGTATTTCTAAATACTTAATAGGCTTAAATCAGTGTCTCTGATACCACATTTTTCTGTCACGGCCCTCGACCCGGTTTGACCCGTTTCAGGAGCCGCGGGACAGAAATCCCGTGGTATTTAATTAACAGCGGAAGTTTCTTCAGGATCTTTTTAAAACTGAAATATTTCCCGATTATTTTATTTCACAACTCGGGATAAAACCCGGTAATTTACAATCTTGAGATTTCACGAAGAAATCTTTTGTTTTACAAAACATGTTTCTTTATTTTATACTGAGCCACTTCCTTAAGCTTGTAGTGCTTCTCGGCACTTTTCCTGGATCACAACAGATCACCTGAAACATGTTTGAAAAAGGTTTTGTCAGCGGGAAATACTGAGTGAATCATTCTATTTACTAAAATGATCTGTTTGTTATAATTTACAGTATTAAGAGCGATTACAATGTTTCTGATATCAAACCAACTACCCACGGTATTTGTCACTCGACCGGATCTGTGACTATGGTCATATCCCCCATTGGCTGCCCCAATGGTGACGATTATCTAGTTATGTATACAAAACCCCACATACCGGCTGTAACTTGGTGATTACAAAGACTTAATCCCCGTAATTATAACTTTGAAAATAAACATGCTTTTGAAAGTAATTTGATAAAAAGAGAATGACTCACAAAACTGGGTTAGTAATCAATACAGCATTTACGATAACTCACGAGATCAAACCCTCACAACGAATGACAAAGTGCGATACTTAAACATCCATCGAATTAACGACGAATGACAAAGCATAAACCCTAATGTGGGCAGCACTTAAACATCCATTGGATATTTTGATCAATCGGACATTGAATCGTAGCAGCGATCGAGTCATTACCCTGTTTTGCGGCAGCAATTAGTGATCCGTGTGTGTTTTGATAGTAATTCTACGATATCTCAGTGTGTATTACGATTTTCTTCGTCGAACGAACAATAGAATGCAAGTGCCAGACCCTTCTATTTATACCCAAAATTGGCACCTCCCGCTAGTCGCGGAAGAATCCGCGGTACGTGCCGCGTGTCGCCTGGGATGTCAAAGTAGGGTAGGCCTGCTTCGTCACCTATCTAGCCCTGATGAGTCGACGTTGCATGAAATTTCTATTTCGACAGCATTTTATGAGGATAATTGTTAATAGGGTTTTACCCCCCCCCCCTTTCAGTTTTAGGGGCCCTGATCCTGATTCCGATTATTCTGAAAATTTTAGGGTTTGTGTAGAATCACTTGGGTGTCTCAATTAGGGTTTCCTATTGAATAAAATAATATAATAAATAAGACTTTTGATGAGAGTTGTTACATATGGTGTCATAAACAAACTCTTAGAACTTAGATATTACCTTCATACATACATACTTTGTGCATTTTAAATTTTTGAATTCCGACTCTAATCAAACCTTGAACTCCAACCCGAGTACATTCAACCTCCTAATCTCATTCACTCGTCAACACTTGGATAATCAGAAGAATTAGCAATTTTGTGAGTATACTCGAACCGATTTTACCGTTTTTCACACTTTTGGGTGTAACATGTTTTTATGTACAAAACACACTTAGTATACATATTCTTATGCAATTACATAAACAAATAATCCAATACATGCTTACTATTTGTTATGCTTGATACGTGTTTTCTGGGTGATTCTTATGTGTTGAACTTATCATTAGCTTCATACGAGCCTCCACTTAACATGTATAGCGCTATAGGAGTAACGCACTGCTCGTATTCTTGAGGTCATGTTAAAATATCATTCATGCATTTTGCTACTTGCGTAACAGAGGGTTGACTTGTAAATCGCATGCCAGTTTATACGTTAATCTTGATAACTAGGTTTGCCATGTGGATTGTTCCTTATCATTTTTATGCTTTAATGC
This sequence comes from Helianthus tuberosus, assembly GCA_030545235.1. Classification (NCBI taxonomy): domain Eukaryota; kingdom Viridiplantae; phylum Streptophyta; class Magnoliopsida; order Asterales; family Asteraceae; genus Helianthus; species Helianthus tuberosus. The sequence continues at coordinate 55,598,243 of CM060360.1, forward strand.
TACGTACCAAACTTGTATACTCGCCAATACTTGTTGTATTGAACTACGCTTTTAAAACATGTTGCAGGTTTAACGATGATGTTAGTGATGCATGGAATCTAGTAGAATGCTTAGATACACACTTTAAATTTTGTACTCTTATTGTATTGTATTTCATTATTCATGTTGTTGTATTTGCTTCAAATCCTTGTAATTGACTCTTTAGAAATGGAATGAAATTTATTATTTAAACACTTGTCACAAATATTAGTGTTATGATGTCTCGAGCAATCTATTTCGTCTCACTCCGATGTTTCCACCATCGGTTGGGGTGTGACAGATTCGTATCAGAGACGTAACTATAGGGAATTAGGAAAATTGCCATGCTTTTGACTTAGTCTATAGTTAAGCACCAAGTTCGACCATACTTGCTTCACATGCTACTTTCATGAAACATCTTTATGTGATGTTCTTGAGATGCCTTTTTATGTGCTCATACTTGTTTTATTATTCCATAAAGTACGCCTTTCCTAAGGAATTGTACTCGATTATACTAAAATTGAAAACACTCGTAATACATAAATGAGAAGACTTCACCAAAATAGGCATGAAACCCAAAATTTGGTGAACGACTCCCAATCTACCTATTCTTTTTACACGATATTCGCCATTAAGTTAGGAGTAAAATCCTCACCTTGAAGGATAATTTCCATTCGAATTCTCGTGGACCCTCGTCAAAGAGTCAAAATTAAATTTTAACCCGACGAGTACCAACCACACTTAGGGTACGAAATCGTCAAGTTAGGGGTGAAACCCGCATCTTGCCGACTAGTCCCACTCCTTGATTTTCAAAAATCCCGCCAAGTCTCGAATTTTCGATTGATTTGGAACATGTAGTAATTGGAAGGGTGAATACCGTAAACCGAAATATCGGCAAGAGTGTTCCACCTATTAGGCCAAAGCATGTTTCTCAAATTCAAAAGAATTTTCGACCACTTTGGTTTAGTCGAAGTTCCATTTTGGAACAATCCAAGTTTTAATCAAACCTTCATTCTTCTATTATCAATCTTATACGATGCAATCTTCTCTTTTCAAATTCAAATTATTTTCAAGATTTTTTTTTTCACACACATCATACTAAATCTATTCATACATGTAACACCTCGTAAATTTATGTCCAATAATATATCTACACGTGTCATGAGCTTTAAATGTGTAAATAATTACTTTAAAGGGGCTAAAGTTGACAAACAAAGAAAGTATGTGAATAAAAGGATTCAAAATGTCAACACCGGATAAATATACTTTACAATAACCCTAAACGATGTTTATACCCTTAAACGAATGAATTATGGATTATACGAAGCTAATTGAGGAAGAAAGTGAGAGATTACAAACTACAGGGGTTAAATGTGTCAACATGTTTAAAGTATACCTCTGAGTGACCTTTTAGCGAACCCAAAGCTTTGTAACGATTAATTATGCTCACAAGAATAAGTGATAAAAATTTCCCAAGGTTTCGATAAAGTATGAGAAAGTTATGATAACATTCGTATGCGAGGGGTTAAAAGTGTCAACGTTGAAATTTATGACTTTTCGGGTGATCAAAAAGTTAACCAAGGACTTAACAAAGTTTGGTTATGTCTTGGAGCCCTTAAAAGTCAAGTTAGAGGGTTGAAAATGCAAGAAATGAAGTTGAAACCACATTTATAAGGACCAGGGACCTAAAGTGCAATTTCTAAAACATTTTTGACTTGACCCGGGACTAATACCGGCCGCGTAAGATCCTTCAGGATCCTTCCGCGGGCCGAGTGACCCCCTGCAGCGACAAAAATACCTGTAGATGCCTGTTTTCAGCAGGTTAACCGACTTTGAATGCTTGTTTTACATACCAGGGGCTGCCCCAACGGTATTCTATCCACTAGGGACACTTGAATTGATCATGGATCATGCATAGACTTATTTGGAGTGATCTTGTTGCATCAAATTTCGTATATAAGCACCCTCTTTGTTGCAACATTTCACACACTCACTTGAAACTTCATTTCTGGAGATACCTGGAGCTCAAGGACACTTCCTTGGGATTCTTAGTCATGCATAGGACCTCAGTAAGTGTCCTTAACTTTCCTTAATTCAGTTTTGCTTAGTTAATTAGCTTAAAGTCAAACCGTCGTAATTAAGGTTTAACTTCTTGATTATTCAAAATTTGTCCAGTCAAAGCTCAAATTGAAAGTACCTATGAGTTGGTAATTATGTGGGTAATAAACCCTTAAAAGGGCACTCTCTGATTCCCAATCTAACTAGGTCAATTGTCGGGTCAAAGTTAATCTTAAAAAGTCAACAGAAAGTTAATTTTCAAATAAATGCATAATTGACAATGTAGAACCCATGCAACCTGTTTTATCACTAATATAACTTGGTAATTAATGTAAGAACATGTCCAAACATGTTCAACCCGGCAATTTTCAGTCTAGGCTCCGTTCGGAACCGAAAGTCGCATAATTTGACTTTTGCTTTGACTTTCAGTTCTGACCCAATGTAGCATGTTTTAGAAATGCCTTAGAGCTTTATTTGGACCAGGTTACATGTTAGTATAACCCTCTGTGATTATACAACTTGGTTCATTAGTTATCCGATTCATATGCATGTTTCCGTTATATGCCTAAAGGTTGACTATTATGCCCTTTTGACCTTAAAACAAGAATTTTGAAAATGTGAGAGGACAATAATCTTTATTACTGATTTATAAACATGTCCCTAAATTTTCACATCACTTAGAGGTCTAGATTAAGAGTTATGCTCAATAGCGTAATTAGAAAGCTTTTTATTAATTAAACGGCGTTGTTAGCATAAAGCCTATCTAAACCCAATTTTTTATACCAAACTTTTTACCCACTGAAGTAATATAATATTTTGGGATTTTTGAAGATTTTTATTTAATTTTAGGCTGAGCATAACATAGGGTTATAGCTTTGATTCGGTAATTGTCGGTTTTGCCCTTTTGGCCTATAAAATGAGTTTTGCAAATCTTTTTGATACCAAACCTTTTTCTACTGATCTAATATGATAAATAAAAAATTTTAAGCCTTCTAGAATAATAAAAATATCAGCTTTTCATATAAAACCCAGAAATCGCTTAAAACCGTCTTTTTGCGCGTTTTAAGCGCATAGTATGTATTAAAACTATTTTAAATATATAAGACTTGATACCTACTGATATTTTAAGTAAATTATTATAATTTAGTAGTAAGCAAAAGTTTTAAACTCAAAATTCCAGATTTGACCTTTAAACCTTATGTGAAAATAACAAAATGCCACTTCGGTGCATAGTTTGGTTATAAATGATAAATTTCACATATATGTAATACCCTACTGATATAACTTATCAAATTAAGTATTTTTACTGATTATATCAGACCTGAAACTCAGATTTATATTAAATCTCTTTTATAACATTTTAAATGACCAAAATACCCCTACTGGGCATAATTTGAGTTAAAATTCGTTTTGGGGCATAATAGGAGATATCTTACTGATGTCACAACATATTTAAGGCATATTAACTTAGGAAGCCTGTATATGACTCTTATGGTTACCCGTTATGCATTTTTCGCATTCGGTTCAGTTTATGTAACTAGTTTGCATAAATTGACCGAAACGGGTCAAACCTTATCATTTTTGTCTCAAAATCCAGAATGTGTTTAGTTTACCCATATTACACAAGTATCCAAACTTGTCGGGTCTAAATCACATTCTATTCCGGTCTTCGCTTAATCGTGCGTTTGAACCGTATCTTCTTTTAAAACTAACCGGTCTAAGTTTAGGCTTAATTAAAGACCCGTTAGGAATCTAATAGGTCATTAAAAACCTTTGTTCCAGATTAGGAGACCCGGTAAAAGCTACTTGCACTTGATGTTTGTGAATTATACTTGCTCAGGTAAATTCTTTTAACTTATTTTCCCTTATACGGGCTTGGGGTACGGTATATAAAATACCGCTTGGTCGGGCATTGAATTGTTAATCATATGAAGGTTAATTTATTGAGATGACCCGTTTAAATTGGTTTGTTTGCTTAAAGCCTTTGGGGGGTTAATGACCATGTCCCGGATATCCTTGGCATCATTTTAAGATATGGCCACGACCTAAGCACGGGGTGTAGGCGTACACCTGACAGTGCATATATAAATAATAAGGTATAACCGCCGGTTTCGGGAATAACTCACCGCGGGACTATATCATGTGGTGTGTCTGTTAATCTTTAACCTGGTATTCAGCCCGGGCTACTGAACGTATAACGAACATGTAATTCTTTTACAAGTTTATATATAAATAATTATCCCAAGTTATAAAATGTTTTGTGCCTTGTGCATTCAAATCAATTTTTCTAAACCTTTTCAAAATGAGTCAGTTAATTGTATTTACCAGTGTAAACTGACGTATTTTCCTAAAAAGGCTAAGTGTAGGTACTAATCGAAATAGGCTGGCCTCTCCTTAGCATCAATAAGAGTCTTGCAAGCTTGGATGCATTTTAAGTCTGATGAACTATGATTCCTTTTTATTTGATCCGCCTGTGGATCCTCTACAGTCCGTTTGTAATACTTTGATATTACTTTATATTCGGTTTGTAATGTGATTCATCTTTTGTTTCCGCTGTGCATTTTAAAATTGTGTTGTTTGACTATGATGATATCAACTACGTCACGATAATCCCCACCGGGCCCACCGGTAATACGTGGAAATATCGGGGTGTGATAATACATCTATACTTCATTCACATGCATGATTTCAAAAATGTCCCACAATTTGAATTACATTCTTGTGACCCCAAAATGGAGACATATCATCGAGTTAGGAGTGATTTCCTTACCTTGACGATTAACTCCGCTCCTTCTTTTCTTAAAACGACCCCACCAACGGGTTTAAGGGTGATTCCCTTACCTAGGTGATTGTTACCCAAAATTTTCCTTCAAAAGGACTTTATTATGCAAACACAATCAGGTTTTATACCTAAATTGTTTACTCGTTCGTCAAAATCCCTATCTACGTCACGATACTCCCCACCGGGCCCACCGGTAATACGTGGAAATATCGGGGTGTGACAGGTTGGTATCAGAGCCAACATTGAGTGAATTAAACACTAGCCTTCTGTGTTTAATCTCAATGACACAGTTTGCACATTCATCGACTTCCGAGTCTAGACAAAGAACTTAGGACTAATCCAAATTTGTTTTATTTTTAATTTTGTCCTTTATATTTCTTTGTTGTTCTTTAATTGTTTTGAAAGGTTGAACAAGATGCCACCAAGAATGAGAGGGAGAAGAAGAGGCAAGGGGCCACTCATCGCCCCGAATGATCATGAGGCCGGACCCTCGCACCGGCTAACGCCATCTGATTCTCTTAGCCGGAGTCCTCAAGAAAACTGGAGGACCTATATTGAACCCGCAAGGCGCTCAGTTTCGCTGAGCTCCTCCCCTTCTTTCCAAAACTCCTTTGGACCTCAGTCTGAAAACGAGCCCCATAATTCCCACCATTCTTATATACCTCTCTAGGGCCACAACTCACCCTTCGATGACCCAACGCCCTATTTCCAGAGCCGGTTCAACCCGGCAAACTACATTGAAGAACCAGTGGGTTTTAACCCATTAGGACCTGAATACCACTTCTCGGGCGACCATGCGATGGACATGGACAAGGACACCGATCCCGCAGAGCCACCGTCCGGAACCCCTACGCACCCCATCAAAATTTCGGATGGGTCACCCTTTCTAGGATCACCTTATAATGGTCCCGATAGCTACGCGGCGAGGTTCAACCAGATCGACTGGGTGTTTACTCCCAGTTACCACAACTCACCGCAGCAGCAGCCATAGCAGGATCCCTCTGAGGATTCCTGTTTTGTTGCGGGCACGGTGGGATTTCGAACCCTGTTTCTGAGGTGCAGTCTGCGCCGGTCGCACCACCACCAGTGGGTTATAACAACCCAATTCCTACATATGCAAGTTCAGCGGCGTACAACCCATTTGAGCAGCCGGTCCACACTAACTACAACTACGCCGAGGCTGACCCATACCTGGTAGCGGCAGCAAACTACAATGCCCTTCATCCCGAGGGACCCTTTGGAGTCCCATATCAAGCTGGATATCCACACTATGGGTACCCACCTTATGGGTATCAACAACCGCCACCTCCTCAACCTCCGCTGTTTCAGCAGCCCCCGCAGCCGCCAGTGATATCACCACCGCAGCATCAGGAGATTTTTCAAAGGTTGAGACAGGTGCAGCAGGAGGTTCGGGAAGGGCGTAGGCAAAACCGAGTAATTTTCAAGGGTCTAGCTAGCTTAATCAAGGAGAAGAGCAAAAAGGATCATTAAATCCTTTATTTGTTTGTTTGTATTTTTGTGTTTAATTAGTCCCTGCGTAGACATCTATTTCTGTAACCAGTCCCTGCGAGGACTTGTAATTTCTGTTTAGCCCCTGCAAGGGCATGTCTTCCTGTTTAACCCCTGCGTGGGTATGTTATGTTTGTTTAGCCCCATGCGCGGGCAAGTTAGTTCTCTTTAAGTCCCATTTAGGGCAAACCTGTAATTTTTAATTTATGTAGTGGAATGGTTTAATTTAGAATTTCATTTTTGTTAATTATATGCATAAACATAAAATATAAAATAAATGAAAAATAACATTCCTTCTATAAGATCTACCATTATAATAAAATGATAAAATCTAAAAAAAAGGACAAGACCTAGCCCATGTGTCATCTTAAGACCAAGCCAAAATGGTAGTTCCTAAATTAGATTCAGATCCTTATTAACATCTCAATTTAGGATTGTTCTGCATTAAATATTAAAAAGAATCTTAAAGGTAAAACCTAGCCACATGTCATTCTGGATATGGCCAAAATGGTAAAACCTATTTAAAAGATTCAAATCCTCGTTAACATCTGTAAAACATGTTAACATTCCTGGCAAAATGTGATTCGATAAAATCGCATAAGTCATCCTTATATTGGATTCTTCCAATTTCTTTTATTATATTAAACATCCATAGGGATGTAATGCCTACGGGCTATATTCATTGTCATATAAGATAAAAGACAGTCGTGGTCTTCGACCTCCTGTTAAGAAGAGGTAATAAATTATAATTAAAACCTCAATACCTTGATCCTATAAGATCATGATTAAAAATTTAAAACCGTCCATGTGACTAGGCCTTTTTTCCATTAATATATTTTAATTATAATTAAGGATTATTATAATGAAAAATCCTGAATATATATATATGCCTAACAAATTAAGTGAAATGGTTTCTTAAATACCATGATTAATAAATCATCTAGAGTGATAAAACTGTTATAGACCTCTGAGTAAATTAAAATCATTTATCTTATGTAGCAATCAAGCTACATGGCTGGGTCTGATGAAGTCAACAGCCACCCCAGAGATAATCATGACACTTCCAGAGTCAACATAGCAGGAGCAGAATTACATGCATTGATAGATAATGGTATTACGCGAGCTCTGGATAGACAGTTCAAAGAATCCATTGGTACCCAGGTCGGGACTCAGTCAGTACCACACTCTAAACCACCCTCTAGAACTCATACCGCTCACAAAAGTGATTCTCATCACTCATCAAATCAGAGGAGTGTTCCATCTAAGAGAGTTGTGTTAAATCAAGAACCACGTGCTAAATGTTGCACATATAAATACTTTGTCTCCTGCAAACCCAGTGATTTCATCAGGGAGAAAGGAGCAGTTGATTGCATCTCATGGTTAGACGAGATGGACACTATGGTAGATATCAGTGGTTGCGCTGATAAGGATGTGGTAAAGTTTGTATCTCAGTCATTCAAAGACGAGGCACTAGCGTGGTGGAGGTCTTTGATTCAGGCCACTGGGAAGATCCCATTGTACAATCTATCTTGGAATCAGTTTGTGACGTTGATTAAGGAAAACTACTTCCCTCAGCATGAGGTTGAAAAGATTGAAGCTGATTTCTTGTCATTGGCTATGAAAAACTTAGATTATCAAGCCTACCTTACGAGCTTCAACACTATGTCAAGACTGGTTCCGTATCTGGTGACTCCGAAACCCAAGAGGATAGCTCGTTTCATTGGGGGTTTGGCCCCAGATATCAAGGCCAGTGTGAAGGCCTCCAGACCAGCTACTTTTAGGTCTGCAGCTGATATATCATTGTCTCTTACTTTGGACGCGGTCAGGCAAAGATCACTCAGAAACACCGATGCTGAGAAGAGAAAGCGTGAGGATGACAACTCACGACGGTCAGACAAGAAGCATAAGGTAAACAATGACCACAAAAAGAGTTCTGGAACTAAGAAGGATGGTCAACAGTCGGGTGATAATCCCAAGTGTAAAATCTGTAAGAAGCACCATTTCGGGAGGTGCAGATATGAATCAAAATCCCAGTCACAGTAGAGAGCTTGTGGGATTTGTAAATCTTCTGAGCACAAGACATTAGACTGTAAGAAAATCAAGGATGCGACGTGTTATAAATGCAATGAAAAAGGGCATATCAAGTCCAACTGCCCAAAGTTTGCAAAGAAGGCTGAAGATGGGAAAAGACCAATGCTAGGGTCTTCCAGATGAACGCGCAGGAGGCGATCCAAAACAACAATGTGATAACAGGTACCTTCCTTATAAATGATGTTTATGCAAGGGTGTTATTTGATTCTGGAGCAGATAAGTCATTTGTTGATGATAAGTTTTGTAAGTTGTTAAATCTACCTGTTAGAACCCTAAGCATAAAATATGAGGTTGAATTAGCCGATGGCACCATAGAAACCGCATCAACTGTATTAGATGGATGTTTCATATCCATTAGGAACCACTCTTTTCCTTTGTCCTTACTTCCTTTGAAATTAGCCGGTTTCGACATAGTAATAGGCATGGATTGGTTATCCCATAACCAAGCTCAGATTGTGTGTGACAAGAAGCAAGTAGTGATCAAGACTCCTTATGGTGAGCCACTTACCATACAGGGAGATACTCAGTATGGATTGCCTAAGCAAGTGTCTATGCTTAAGGAATCAAGGTGTATGAAGAAGGGTTGTGTCATCAACGTGGCACAAGTGAATATTGATGAGCCGAAGCCTAAGATGGAAGACATCCCTGTCATTTCTAAATATCCCGATGTATTCCCTGAAGAACTACCTGGTTTTCCACCAGATAGGCAAGTAGAATTCAGAATTGACATTATTCCAGAAGCAGCACCTGTTGCAAGGGCACCTTATAGGTTGGCACCAACAGAGATGAAAGAATTGAGGAGTCAGTTAGATGATTTGTTGGCAAAAGGTTTTATACGTCCTAGTTCTTCTCCTTGGGGAGCACCAATCCTGTTTTTAAAGAAGAAGGATGGATCGATGCGTCTATGCATCGATTATCGCGAGCTCAACAAGGTTACTATCAAGAATAGATATCCATTGCCCAGGATCGACGATTTGTTCAATCAACTTCAAGGGGCGAGTTATTTCTCCAAGATCGATTTAAGATTAGGCTACCACCAGTTAAAGGTTAGAGATGAAGATGTGCACAAAACTGCATTTAGGACTCATTATGGTCATTACGAGTTCCTAGTGATGCCTTTTGGGCTCACTAATGCACCAGCAGCGTTCATGGACCTCATGAATCGCGTTTGCAAACCCTACTTGGATAAGTTTGTCATTGTCTTCATTGATGACATTCTTATTTATTCGAAAAATCAGACCGATCATGAGAAGCATCTTCGTTATATTCTTTCACTGCTTCAACAAGAGAAACTCTATGCCAAGTTTTCGAAGTGTGAATTTTGGCTTCGTGAAGTGCAGTTTCTTGGACACGTGGTTAGTAAGCTTGGTATCCAAGTGGATCCCACTAAGGTTGAAGCTGTCATGAATTGGCAAGAGCCAAAGACGCCCACGGAAATTCGTAGCTTAATGGGTTTGGCAGGATACTATAGGCGATTTATTGAAAACTTCTCGAGGATTGTTGCACCTCTAACCTCACTAACCCGCAAGAATATCAAGTTTTATTGGGGTTTTAAGCAGCAAGAATCTTTTGACATTCTTAAGCAGAAGTTGAGCAATGCACCTGTGTTGACATTGCCTGATGGGATAGAAGAATTTGTGGTTTACTGCGACGCATCACACACTGGTATGGGATGTGTGCTCATGCAGAAAGGCAAGGTTATTGCCTACGCTTCTCGACAGTTGAAGGTGCACGAGAAGAATTACACCACCCATGATTTGGAGTTGGGTGTCGTTGTGTTTGCACTAAAACTTTGGAGGCATTATCTATATGGTACCAAGTGTGTGATTTATTCTGATCACAAGAGCCTTCAACATCTGTTTAATCAGAAGGATCTGAACATGAGGCAACGACGATGGATGGAGACACTGAATGATTATGATTATGAAATCCGATACCATCCAGGAAAGGCGAATGTAGTCGCCGATGCCTTAAGTAAGAAGGAAAGGGTTAAACCCATAAGAATCAATGCCAAGAGCATTGAATTAAAGAACAATTTAAATGAAAGATTGTTAGCCGCGCAAAAGGAAGCTGTATTAGAAGCTAACTATCCTGACGAGAAGTTGGGAGTAACTGCTGAGCAGTTATCTTATGGAAATGATGGAATCCTAAGATTAAATGGACGAATATGGGTTCCAATTTATGGAGAACTACGGGATGTTATCCTCCAAGAATCCCACAATTCTAAGTATTCCGTTCATCCTGGAAGTGACAAGATGTACCAGGATTTGAAGGCAAATTATTGGTGGATAGGCTTAAAGAAGTCTATAGCTACCTATGTAGCCAAATGTTTGACGTGCGCGCAAGTTAAAGCTGAACACCAAAAGCCGTCAGGTTTGCTACAACAGCCTGAACTTCCCACCTGGAAGTGGGAAATGGTGACAATGGATTTTATCACCAAGTTACCAAAGACAAAGAAAGGGAATGATAATATTTGGGTGATAGTGGATAGACTGACTAAGTCAGCTCACTTCCTACCTATTAAGGAAACACACAACTCAGATAAGTTAGCTCAGCTGTACGTGGATGAGATTGTATCTCTCCACGGGGTGCCAGTATCTATCATTTCCGATAGGGATACAAGGTATACCTCGCATTTCTGGAAAAGCTTTCAGCAATCCCTAGGCACTCGATTGAATTTTAGCACTGCATATCATCCTCAGACGGATGGTCAGAGTGAACGTACTATACAGACACTCGAGGATATGCTACGAGCTTATGTTATTGACTTGGGAGGAAGCTGGGATGATCATCTTCCATTAATCGAATTTTCATATAATAATAGTTATCATTCCAGTATCCAAGCTTCACCTTTTGAAGCTTTGTATGGAAGAAAGTGTAGAACGCCAGTTTGTTGGGCAGAAGTTGGAGATGTCCAACTAACAGGACCCGATATAGTCCTGGAGATGACCGATAAGATTGTACAGATACGAGATCGTCTCAAAGCTGCCAGGGATAGACAGAAAAGCTACGCAGATTTAAGGCCTAAACCTCTAAAGTTCGAGGTAGGTGACAAGGTTCTTCTTAAAGTGTCACCCTGGAAGGGAGTGATGCGATTTGGTAAGAAAGGTAAGTTAAGCCCAAGATATATAGGACCATTCGAGATCATCGAATGTTTCGGAACAGTGGCTTATAAGTTAAATTTGCCTGAAGAGCTCAGTGGTATTCATAATGTATTCCACATCTGCAATCTGAAGAAATGTCTAGCTGATGAATCATTAGTCATACCGCATACGGATGTGCACATAGATGAGAGCCTGAATTTTGCTGAGAAACCTTTGTCGATTGAGGATCGACAGGTCAAGAAGCTTCAAAGGAAGCATGTACCGATTGTAAAGGTTAAATGGGATGCCCGTAGAGGTCCCGAGTACACGTGGGAGGTAGAGTCCACAATAAAAGAAAAGTACCCTCATTTATTTCAGTAAATCTTGAGGTCGAGATTTCTTTTAAGGGGGTGAGGATGTAACACCTCGTAAATTTATGTCCAATAATATATCTTCACGTGGCATGAGCTTTAAATGTGTAAAGAATTACTTTAAAGGGGCTAAAGTTGACAAACAAAGAAAGTATGTGAATAAAAGGATTCAAAATGTCAACACCGAATAAATATACTTTACAATAACCCTACACGATGTTTATACCCTTAAACGAATGAATTATGGATTATACGAAGCTAATTGTGGAAGAAAGTGAGAGATTACAAACTACAGGGGTTAAAAGTGTCAATATGTTTAAAGTATACCTCTGAGTGACCTTTTAGCGAACCCAAAGCTTTGTAACGATTAATTATGCTCACAAGAATAAGTGATAAAAATTTCACAAGGTTTCGATAAAGTATGAGAAAGTTATGATAACATTCGTATGCGAGGGGTTAAAAGCGTCAACGTTGAAATTTATGACTTTTCGGGTGATCAAAAAGTTAACCAAGGACTTAACAAAGTTTGGTTATGTCTTGGAGCCCTTAAAAGTCAAGTTAGAGGGTTGAAAATGCAAGAAATGAAGTTGAAACCACGTTTATAAGGACCAGGGACCTAAAGTGCAATTTCTAAAACATTTTTGACCTGACCCGGGACTAATACCGGCCACGTAAGATCCTTCAAGATCCTTACGCGGGCCGCGTGACCCCCTGCAGTGACAAAAAAAACCTGCAGATGCCTGTTTTTAGCAGGTTAACCGACTTTGAATGCTTGTTTTACATACCAGGGGCTGCCCCAATGGTATTCCATGCACTAGGGACACTTGTATTGATCATGGATCATGCATAGACTTATTTGGAGTGATCTTGTTGCATCAAATTTCATATATAAGCACCCTCTTTGTTGCAACATTTCACACACTCACTTGAAACTTCATTTCTGGAGATACCTGGAGCTCAAGTACACTTCCTTGGGATTCTTAGTCGTGCATAGGACCTTAGTAAGTGTCCTTAACTTTCCTTAATTCAGTTTTGCTTAGTTAATTAGCTTAAAGTCAAACCATCGTAATTAAGGTTTGACTTCGTGATTATTCAAAATTTGTCCAGTCAAAGCTCAAATTGAAAGTACCTATGAGTTGGTAATTATGTGGGCAATAAACCCTTAAAAGGGCACTCTCTGATTCCCACTCTAACTACGTCAATTGTCGGGTCAAAGTTAATCTTAAAAAGTCAACAGAAAGCTTATTTTCAAATAAACGCATAACTGACAATGTAGAACCCATGCAACCTGTTTTATCACTAATATAACTTGGTAATTAATGTAAGAACATGTCTTAACATGTTCAACTCGACAATTTTCAGTTTAGGCTCAGTTCGGAACCGAAAGTCGCATAATTTGACTTTTGCTTTGACTTTCAGTTCTGACCCAATGTAGCATGTTTTAGAAATGCCTTAGAGCTTTATTTGGACCAGGTTACATGTTCGTATAACCCTCTGTGATTATACAACTTGGTTCATTAGTTATTCGATTCATATGCATGTTTCCGTTATATGCCTAAAGGTTGACTATTATGCCCTTTTGACCTTAAAACAATAATTTTGAAAATGTGAGAGGACAATAATCTTTATTACTAATTTATAAACATGTCCCTAAATTTTCACATCAGTTAGAGGTCTAGATTAAGAGTTATGCTCAATAGCGTAATCAGAAAGCTTTTTATTAATTAAACGGCGTAATTAGCATAAAGCCTATCTAAACCCAATTTTTGATACCAAACTTTTAACCCACTGATGTAATATAATATTTTGGGATTTTTTAATATTTTTATTTAATTTTAGGCTGAGCATAACATAGGGTTATAGCTTTGATTCGGTAATTGTCGGTTTTGCCCTTTTGGCCTACAAAATGAGTTTTACAAATATTTTTGATACCAAACCTTTTTCTACTGATCTAATATGATAAATAAAACATTTTAAGCCTTCTGGAATACTAAAAATATCAGCTTTTCATATAAAACCCGGATATCGCTTAAAACCGTCATTTTACGTGTTTTAAGCGCATAGTATGTATTAAAACTATTTTAAATATATAAGACTTGATACCTACTGATATTTTAAGTAAATTATTATATTTTAGCAGTAAGCAAAAGTTTTAAACTCAGAATTCCAGATTTGACCTTTAAACCTTATGTGAAATTACCAAAATGCCCCTTCGGTGCATAGTTTGGTTATAAATGATAAATTTCACATATATGTAATACTCTACTGATATAACTTATCAAGTTAAGTATTTTTACTAATTATATCAGACCTGAAACTCAAATTTATATTAAATCTCTTTTATAGCCTTTTAAATGACCAAAATACCCCTACTGGGCATAATTTGAGTTAAAATTCATTTTGGGGCATAATAGGAGATATCTTACTGATGTCACAACATATTTAAGGCATATTAACTTAGGAAACATGTATATGACTCTTATGGTTACCCGTTATGCATTTTTCGCGTTCGGTTTGGTTTATGTAACTAGTTTGCATAAATTGACCGAAACGGGTCAAACCTTATCATTTTTGTCTCAAAATCCAGAATGTGTTTAGTTTACCCATATTACACAAGTCTCCAAACTTTTCGGGTCTAAATCACATTCTATTCCGGTCTTCGCTTAATCGTGCCTTTGAACCGTATCTTCTTTTAAAACTAACCGGTCTAAGTTTAAGCTTAATTAAAGACCCGTTAGAAATTTAATAGGTTATTAAAAACCTTTGTTCGAGATTAGGAGACCCGGTAAAAGCTACTTGCACTTGCTTCTTGTGAATTATACTTGCTCAGGTAAATACTCTTAACTTATTTTCCCTTATACGGGCTTGGGGTACGATATATAAAATACCGCTTGGTCGGGCATTGAATTGTTAATCATATGAAGGTTAATTTATTGAGATGACCCGTTTAAATTGTTTTGTTTGATTAAAGCCTTTGAGGGGTTAATGACCATGTCCCGGATATCCTTGACATTATTTTAAGAAATGGCCACGACCTAAGCACAGGGTGTAGGCGTACACCCGACAGTGCATATATAAATAATAAGGTATAACCGCCGGTTTCGGGAATAACTCACCGCGGGACTATATCATGTGGTGTGTCTATTAATCTTTAACCCGGTATTCAGCCCGGGATACTGAACGTATAACAAACATGTAATTCTTTTACAAGTTTATATATAAATAATTATCCCAAGTGATAAAATGTTTTGTGCCTTGTGCATTCAAATCAATTTTTCTAAACCTTTTCAAAATGAGTCAGTTAATTGTATTTACCAGTGTAAACTGACGTATTTTCCCAAAAAGGCTAAGTGCAGGTACTAATCGAAATAGGCTGGCCTCTCCTTTGCATCAATAAGAGTCTTGCAAGCTTGGATGCATTTTAAGTCTGATGAACTATGATTCCTTTTTATTTGATCCGCCTGTGGATCCTTTACAGTCCGTTTGTAATACTTTGATATTACTTTATATTCGGTTTGTAATGTGATTCATCTTTTGCTTCCGCTGTGCATTTTAAAATTGTGTTGTTTGACTATGATGATATCAACTACGTCACGATACTCCCCACCGGGCCCACCGGTAACACGTGGAAATATCGGGGTGTGACAATACATCTATACTTCATTCACATGCATGATTTCAAAAACGTCCCACAATTTGAAATACATTCTTGTGACCCCAAAATGGAGACATATCATCGAGTTAGGAGTGATTTCCTTACCTTGACGATTAACTCTGCTCCTTCTTTTCTTAAAACGACCCCACCAACGAGTTTAAGGGTGATTCCCTTACCTAGGTGATTGTTACCAAATTTTTTCCTTCAAAAGGACTTTATTATGCAAACACAATCAGGTTTTATACCTAAATTGTTTACTCGTTCGTCAAAATCCCTATCTATGCAAATCTCAAAGTTTATTGTTTTATCAACATATTTCTTACCCTATGAATTATTTTATATAAGTCACATACATGAAATTCTTAATCATACCCTAAACGTTTTGTTTCACGATTTTCAAAATTTGACGAAATGCTACCCACCGACTTAACCAGTCTAATGAATATCTTGCCCACAAATTTTATGCTTAACGTAATCACTAAAACACGCTCACATTATATCATTGTACTAAGGACTTTTATTCACAATCGAAAATCAAACCAACCTTTCTCACATACCTATAAGATCTTATAGATATTATAAGATCATTTTACTAAAACTCTTTTCAAAATCAATAAATCATTTTACTAAAAACACTTTTCAATGATCACTAAGTTCATTATGCTAAATTTCATTTTAAGAATCAACGTTTTCACGAGAATATCCAAATTTCAAATTTCTTATTTTAATGCAAGATCCATTAAAATGATGCAAACTTACTTTTTTCAAAAACCTTCTCATATACCGCTCTATATGTCATTTAAATTCAAAACACGTGGGCAAGAAAACTTCAAAGGAACCGACCATTTTCAACTTACGTAAATTCTTTTAAAACAAGAGTGGCTTTTCCGTTCTTTTACAAAGTACATCTCACATAATAAATAGATGTTTTACATACTTTTGACATTCACAAACTAGATTCAACATACCAAGTCAAACTCAATCTATTTTGATATGATAAACTCAACGTTTTGCTCAAACAACTATACGTGCATAGCATCCTACATGTTTTAGCCAATATCTCACGACAACTTCACATTACATCATTCGTTTTACATACCCAAAACTTAGTGATCATTTTATATGCTTAAATTCGTTGTATACACGCAATCGTCGTCATTTGTACCTACTTATGTTCATACTTATGCACATATTCACATTCATGCTCATACTTAGATTCAAATTCGTACATTCGTACCTATACGTGAGCATAACCCGAGGGGTTCGCTCACGTTGGTCTCATACTTATCTGGACATAAACATGCTTATATACTACATCCTTATACATACACATTCTTATTTTCAAATTTATGCATACCCTGATTCATACACAACTAGTACAAGCTATGCGCATCATGCGAGGATCAAAATAATCGCAGGTGCACACGAGATTATAGTGAAAGGTGCATGAGAATCATAGAGTGTACTACTGTGTATGGTAAGACACGGAACGTAACATGACACTGAATAATGAAACGAACTTAACGTGGTTAAAAATGGTGGATACGCCGCTGGTACTTCCTATATATAAGTGTTTTTACCATGTTATCAAACTTTTGTAAAATGTGCCATCCGATTATCCATGACGAAACCTCATCCTCAACACTTCATATTCGTATTGTATCCAAAATTCATACCATTCTTGTCCTTGTGTTCATCTACTGAATCGTTCATTCACTCTCATACCTCGATTATTCCTAGTTATCCTTCTGATGTTTTATGCAAACCTTATTTATAATCAATCGGTTTAGATGTTCAAACCCTAAAATACTTCCTTGCTTTCTAAAACCATCCTCCATTCTTTATTTACGCATACTTAGTCGGCCATTACCCCCCCCCCCCAAAAAAAACCATTTTATTAAATACCTAACTTTCTCGTTTCTAACCAATAAACAATTTTCTACAAACATGTGGTTTGATTGATGCTCTTTAAGACCGATAAAATATTTCCTACATCCAACGGTGTGACCACACTTTTCATCAAAATACAATCCGTTTTGCATGAAAACTTCCTTCTTCGGTAATAGATTTTAAAATGCTTCTATATTAGGTTATTCAAACTTGTTTAAACTCACCTTGCTTATACACACACATGCACGTTTTACTTATGATTAATACTTCAAATCATCTTAGTCAAACGAACTTCTTACCAAACCTACCCTTTCGTTCCTCAAAATTTTATACATTTTCAACACGCTTCAAACTTCAAAATTTCGATTTTAGCTCAACCATTTAGCCAAAATTGTTTTTTTTTTCCAAAGTCTTCCTCTAGAATAAATTTCGAGACGAAATTTCCTAAAGGAGTGGAGACTATAACGCCTCGCTTTTTAGAAATTTCTGTATTTAGAAAAACTTTCCTTGTAATCTATTTTTTTAAACTTACATCCGTATCGCATTCGTATTTCGCTCCCGTTTTCGTAATTCGTAACTTGATTAGTAATAAAACGTGACCATCTTATTTAAATTATGCTTGCATATTTATTTATGCTTATACATTTAAATTTGTACATTCATTTGATACATATTCATGCTTCTCGTAAGACGCGTTTAATTTACAAACAATTGTCACAAATGCATGACCCTAAACGTTCTATACATGTAGTTACATTGTTATGCATTTTACAATCCCTACATACATACTTGGTTCATACACTTACTATCGCAATCCCCGGCCCCCAACTCTTGGGAACGGGTGGCCGCGAACCAGTATCAGTGGTATCGGTGTTTATCAATTTGGCAGTATTGAGGGAAATCCAGCAATTACATTTGTTTATATCTACTTTAATTACAACCCACGATTTTGTCAATCCTGACCGGTGGTAATGTTACTACTCACAGTGTAGTAACAAATTTTGTATACAAAACCCCAACATACCGACGATAATTTTAGAATTACAAATACTCAATCACTGTAAATTATAATGTAATAACAATTGAGGTTTTGTAAAAACAGTTCACAAAAAGAGGATTACTCACATTGCTACTTTAGGTATTTCCTTTGTGACTTCCTGGTTATAATCTATTAATTAAACAATGCACACGTGTTAGTATCATAACCCAATTTACATTAGTTATACCCTCCCCGAGACAAAACTCCAACGACTGAGTCAGGCAGAGCCTTGACATGCGTTACGGAGCACTAGATCAATCGGGCAGCGTAACTAATACGTAACCGGGGGTTATGATACTTACATCGAGGCAGAGCTTCGTTATTTTAGTGGGTATAACACCCGATATTATTTTTGCTATTCAGATTGAGAGAGAGAGAGAGAATGAAAGTTTTTGAACGATTTCGACTGAATGCCGATGATCCCTATTTATAGTGCTGATCAGCGAGTCTCTGACGCCCTGCGACAGACACACAGGGGTGTGCCGCGCCCCACAAGATAGGTCTAGTAATGCCTAGCCCTGACTAGTCACGAGATAACTTTGGCACTAGTGGGAACACGTGTCAGCATTGGGTGATGCCTGGTGTCATGGAGGTCGCGGCCCGCGACAGCCTTTATTGGCTCTTTCGCTCCCCGCCAGCGAGTATATATATATAGGGTGGGGTTTGGCTACAAAGTCCATTTTTCCTACAAAGTGTACAAAGTCATAAAACACCACAATTTTAGCCATAAAACACACTCAAAACCCACAATAACGGAGTGAAGATTACTAAAACACAATTTCCAAACCCTAACAGTCTACAAAAACTTCAAACACACCATCGTAGAACTATGAATATAAAACACAACATGATAATCAACATAAAACACACTAATGTTAGTTATTCGATAATCAAAGGCTCATCATCCAAAACACAACACAAAACCCACAAATATGGCGTTTTAGTAATCTCCACTTTGTTATTTGTGGGTTTTGATTGTGTTTTATGGTTGACATTGAGGTGTTTTATGACTTTTTACACTTTGTAGGAAAAATGGAATTTGTAGCCAACTCCCACCCTATATATATATATTTTTATTTAATTTTTGTAAAATTAAAGTATTTCGGGATTGTTTTTCGTATACGGGGTGTATTTTAGGACGTATAGGGACGTTCTAAATATTTTAGGAGGGTTGTTATATCCTCCCCACCTTGTTTTAGAACTCGTTCTCAAGGTCTACTGGAATAGGTGTGGATATTTCCTCTGCATTTGTGATTCGAGCTCCTAAGTGTATTCTGGTCCTCTTTTGGAATCACATCTTACTTTGACTAGAACCAATCTCTTGTGTTTGAGATTCTTGATCTTTCTGTCTTCAATCTGTAGGGGTCTTTCTACAAACTTAAGTTTCTCATTTACCTCTATGTCCTTAAGAGGTACTACTAATGATTCTTCGGCTAAGCATTTCTTGAGATTACATACATGAAATACATCATGTATTCCTGCCATTTCCTCTGGCAGTTGTAGCTGGTACGCTACAGATCCTATTCTTCTAATAATATCAAAAGTTCCAACATACCTGGGGCTTAGCTTTCCCCTCTTGATGAATCTTACCACTCCTTTCCAATGAGAAACTTTTAATATTACCTTATCTCCTACATGAAATTCCAATGGCTTTCGCCTGTTATCAGCATAACTCTTTTGTCGATCGCGTGCTGATTTTAGTCTTTCCTTGACTTGAATAATCTTGTCTGTTGTTTCTTGTACTATCTATGGTCCAGACAATTGCTTTTCTTCAATTTCTGCCCAACAGACTGGAGTTCGGCACTTTCGTCCATAAAGTGCTTCAAATGGTGCAGCATTGATACTGGTATGATAGCTGTTATTGTAGGAAAATTCTATTAATGGTAAATGATCATCCCAATTTCCTTCGAAATCAATTACACAAGCTCTAAGCATATCTTCCATTGTCTGAATTATCCTTTCGCTTTGTCCATCCGTTTGAGGATGATAAGCGGTGCTTAGATTTAGCTTGGTTCCCATTGCTTTTTGGAAACTTGTCCAAAAATGAGAAGTAAAACGGTTATCTCTATCAGACACAATAGATAAAGGAATTCCATGTAATGAAACTATTTCATTTACATACAACTTGGCTAATTGCTCCATATTGAAAGTTTCCTTCATTGGTAAGAAATGAGCAGTCTTGGTTAATCTATCTACAATCACCCAGATTGTATCATTACCTTTCCGTGTCTTGGGTAATTTGTTAACAAAGTCCATTGTTATCAATTCCCATTTCCATATTGGCATTTCTAATTGCTGTAATAAACCTGAGGGTTTCTGATATTCAGCTTTGACCTGTGAACAAGTTAGACACTTGGCAACATAAGCTGCTACATCCTTTTTCATTCCTATCCACCAGAAATTCTTTCTTAAGTCTTGATACATCTTATCACCTCCAGGGTGTATCGTATACTTAGACTTATGGGCTTCTTCTAATATTCGGTGGCGTAGGTTTCCTTGTTTGGGTATCCAAATCCTTTTCTTATGGAATCTCCAAATACCATCTGTTCCTTGTTCTAATTCTTTAATCATTCTTTTTAATTTTTCAGTATCATCCTTGATTACTGATTCTTGTACTTCTCTAATTTGTTCATTTAAATCTATCTGCATATTTAATTTAAGAGAACGTACTTTTCTTGGTTTTTCATAATACTTTCGACTTAAAGCATCGGCTACTACGTTAGCTTTTCCTGCATGGTATTGGATACTACAATCATAATCACTAAGAATTTCCATCCAACGTCTCAGTCTCATATTTAACTCTTTTTGCCCAAAAACATATCTTAAAGTCTTATGATCGGTGAAAATGGTAAACTTACTACCGTAAAGGTAATGTCTCCAAATTTTAAGGGCAAAAATTATGGCTCCTAACTCTAAATCATGGGTTGAATAATTCTCTTCATGATTCTTAAGTTGTCTAGAGGCATAAGCTATAACCTTTTGATGTTGCATCAACACACATCCATAACCTAACTTAGAAGCGTCACAATAGACTACAAAGTCTTTAGTTCCTTCTGGTAATGCTAGTATGGTGCGTTGGTTAATCTTTGCTTAAGAATTCTAAAGGCTTCTTCCTGTTTTGGTCCCCATTCAAACTTAAAAGACTTACAGGTCAGTTTGGTTAAAGAAATGACTATTCTAGAAAAATCTCAGATAAACCTTCTATAATAACCTGCCAGTCCTAGAAAACTTCTAACCCCTGTTGGTGATTCAGGGACTTTCCATTTGGTAATTGCCTCGATTTTTGTGGGATCCACATGAATTCCTTCATGATTATCTAAATGTCCAAGGAATTGTACTTCTTCTAACCAGAATTCACATTTCGAAAATTTAGCGTAAGGCTTTTCTTTTCTCAGCAAATTTAGGAGTGCCTTTAGATGCGTTGCAAGTTCCTCTTTACTCTTAGAGTAAATGAGAATATCATCTATAAAGACAATTATGAATTTATCCAGATATGACTTACATATTCTATTCATCATGTCCATAAATGCGGCTGGGGCATTGGTTAAACCAAATGGCATGACGGTAAATTCATAATGGCCATGCCTTGTCCTAAAAGCAGTTTTAGGAATGTCCTCTTCCTGTACCTTTAATTGATGATATCCTGAGCGTAAATCGATCTTAGAAAAGAATCGAGCTCGTTGCAATTGATCGAATAGATCATTGATTCTCGGTAATGGGTACCGATTTTTTGTCGTAACCTTGCTCAATTCTCGGTAATCAATGCACATACGCATTGACCCGTCTTTCGTTTTGACAAACAAGATCGGTGCTCCCCATGGCGATGAACTTGGCTGTATGAATCCTTTTTCCAAAAGTTCGTCCAATTGTTTCTTTAGCTCTTGCATCTCTACTGATGCCAAACGGTAAGGTGTCTTGGCAATCAGTGTTGTCCCTGGTAGCAAATGAATTCTAAATTCAACTTCCCTGTCTGGCGGTAGTCCTGGCAATTCTTCTGGGAAAACATCAGAGAATTGAGATACTACGGGAATATCTTTCAATTCTTTTCCTTTAGTGTTAATGATTATGGAAATCATATACACTAGTGATCCTTTTCTTGCATAACCGCTTTCATCACAGAGATGAATTTCGTGGATCGAGATGACTTATCTCCTTTAATTGTGATCTTTTCACCCTTTGGTGAATTTACTTGGATTGACTTTTGATCACATAGAAAACTGGCTTTATTGGCTACTAACCAATCCATTCCTAATAAAATATCAAATTCAGCCAGATTCATTGGGTAAAGATTAGCAATAAAATTATGGTTTGATATTTCTATTCTTGCTCCCTTTAAGATTTTAGTGATCTTAATGGATTCTCCATTTTCTGTCTCTACTAGACATTCTTGTTGAAGTTTAGTTAATGGTTGATTGAGAAGTTTGCAAAATGAAGTATTAATAAAACTTTGGTTCACGCCAGAGTCAAATAATACTTTAGCAAAAACATCATTAACTAAAAACGTACCGGCAATCAAGTCCAGAATCATCTTAGCTTCTTCGGCTGTCAGAACAAATGCTCTAGCATTCTTAGTAGTCTGTTTGTTCATGGCTAGAGCTAGTTTCGGACAGTTTGGCTTGATATGTCCCTTTTCTCCACAATTGAAGCATACTCCATTATTGGGTTTCTTCCTACAGTCTTCTTCCTTATGTCCTGGTATCTTGCAGAAGTTGCAGTATGTGGAGCATCTTCCTGAATGCTTCTTCTTGAAGGCTTTACAATAAGGTGCAGAAGTAGAACCTATGTTTTTCCCGCGGTTGGAAGTACCGTAGCAAAATTCATGGGTAAGCTTTTGGACTAGGTTCTTCCTCTGGTTCTCTTCTTGCGTACGTACTAGTTCATCAGTCAAGGTATTTGCTAGTTCTACATCTTCTTCTTTGGTTTGTGGTATAGATGCCTTGACTACATGTCTGATCTCACTGATTAATCCCCAGATGTAACAGGAGATTAATACTGGTTCTGGTGAAGCTAGGGTTGGCACTATTCTAGCATATTCAAAGAATACAGTATTGTAACCCTTACAGTCTACTCCAGTCATTCTAAGGTTCAAGAACTTATTAGCTATTTGTTCTTTTTCATTGGGAGGACATAATTTTCTTTCAACCATATTCTTAAACTCAGTCCATTCCATATTATAGACTCTGTCACTTCCCCTATACTGGAGAACAGTGTTCCACCATTCTAGAGTGGCATTCTTAAACAGATTGGAAGCAAACATGATTTTGTCTTCCTCTGCACACTTGCTTATTTTTTAGACTGCCTCAGTCTTTTCTATCCAGCGTAGAGCTGCAATGGCTCCTTCATTGCCCGAGAATTCTATCGTTTTACAAGACTAGAATTCTTTGTAAGAACAACCATAAGACATGGTTCTCCTTCTTTTTGGAATAAGCAATTGAAGTAACGGTCCATTGTTTACGCTGTGACTGGGTTCAGTAGGTGGTTGTTTACTTCCACTGTTAGTTTTATTATTTTCCGCTTCCTTAACCGTTTTGATAATGTATGGCATAGCGTCTATAATCCCTTGTGCCACTATATGTTGGATGGCACTGTAATCTAATTAGTTGCCGTTATTATCGTTATTCGGGTTTTCTTGATTCAATTCGTTGTCCATCTGGATTATAAACATTTACCAAGTATTAATATCACAAAACAAGATTTAATGCGAACAATCACACAACAAACATATTGATCAAAAAATCTTCGTGCATTGCGACATTTACTCTATTTTATAGATATCTATATCTATTACAAACCGCAACTGGAATTTAAAATACAATACTAGTATGCATCAGTAGCTATTGAATTATCTATTTTAGTGGATTTTGATTTTTTTTTCAACTTACACACACACACACACACACATACATACATACATATATATATACATACACATATATATATATATATTATTACTACTAGTGGGGGTTCATCCAATACTGCATATTACGCTCGTCGTACTTCCAAACAAGCCTCTCTCCTATTTGCCACCATCATCTAATAACTCCTCACCAAAAGTGTGGAGTTCCTGCACATTTTCGGTACTCATGGGTGGTGCGGGTGCTGGTATCGGGTCAGGGTACTGGGGCATCGGTTCTTCGTATGGGTATGGGTTCTCTAGGGTTTCCCGAATACATTGGTCATTATCCCAATATGGATCTAGAGGGTCAAGGTTAGGGTATGGTGCTACTGGGTTTGGGATGGGTACCTCCTGTGGGTAGAGTTCTCGATAATCCCTATGATCGTCTTCCCATGGGTCATAATCTGGAGGACGGGGTGCTGGGACTCTAGGGATTTAATTTGGGTCGAAGGCAGGTACGGGAATCTGGTCTCCTGGGTTAGGTTCTATTTCCATGGGTTGAGTTGGGAACAAGGGTAGTGGCTGTGGTGCAATGATTTGTTCTAAGTTTGGGTATGCGGCTGTAGTAGCTAATATGTGGAAATTGGCCAATCGTCTATTAATTATATCCTGAGTCTGGGCATTCATCTCCCTATTTGTAGCTGCTAAAGCTCGTTGCTGCTGTAACTTCCTCATTCTTTTCCTACGCCCGTGAGCTCCGCGACTGAACTATCCTCTCTTTTTGGTAGGGAATGGCTCTTCGGATTGCGCCTTAAATATGAAAATCCCCTCTTCTGTGTCAGCTGAATACCCCGAGGGGGTAGGCTAGGATGAAGTTCCTTCATCTCTAGGAGAACTAGACAGTTGACGATAAGCGTCTGACGGACCTTGATCACTCATACTGTAAACTAACAAATTGTCAAATAACACAAAACAATAATATACAGATATGCACGTAATCACGTAGATTATTTCCTAACAAAATAAATGAAATTTTGGTGTCAGCAGAACACTTCTGTGGCTGAAATCAGTGGTTGTTGCTCTGATACCACTCTCTATCGCAACCCCCGACCCCTAACTTTTGGGAACGGGCGGCCGCGAAACAGTATCAGTGGTATCGGTGTTTATCAATTTGGCAGTGGAATTTACATCAGGACCGTAGTTAGGAAATATTTTATCAGAGTAAAATACCACATTTTTATAATAATAAATACATGGGAAATTCCCAAGTTTCTATTACAACTTATTTATAGGGGTAAACCCTAATTTATTGAATTAAAACATCTTCTTTATTTAGGTAACTTTTATAGCCACTTTTCCAAGCCTTCAGTGCTGTCCAGCTGGCTCCTAATTGGCTTTCACATTTTGTTACCTGAAACGTGTTTATAAACATTTTATCAGCAAGAAATACTGGGGAGTGAATCCCAGTTTAATCAAAACAAGTTTTAGGTAGTGTTTGGTATGCAGGAATGAGAGGTGGAATGGAATGGATGATTACGAGGGAATGAAGGAAAGGGTGTTTGGTTGGTCAATGGAATGGAATCACCCATTCCAAAATGCATTCCATTCCCTCAAAATCATTCCTTCCAGCCCCCATGTTTTTTTTCCATTCCATCCCCTCTTGCACCATTCATCAACAACACCACAACCCACCACCTTCGCCGCAACCCACCACCACCACCACCACCCACCACCGACGCCATCGCCGCCACCCGCCACCACCTCACCCCGACAGCCACCGCCGCCGCCGCCACCCACTCGCCACCGTTATCACCCACAGCTGCGACCAACCGCTAACGACATTCGCCGCAGCCGCCCACCACCATCGTCGACACCACCACCACCGCCACCGCCACCACCAACCGCTGCCGCCGCCACCAACCGCCACCTCTTCTACCACCCACCACCAACGACCACCTTGCCACCACCACTCGTCGTCGTCGTCGCCGTCGCCGCACCGCCACTCGCCGCCAAAACCACCACCCATCGCCGCCGCCGACACCCACCACCGCCACCTATAACCACCCACAATCACTACCACCGACCACCACCACCACCACCACTCACCGCTGATTTTATTACTCCGTTTTTCTTGTCTACCGAACAATACACAATAATAACTCATTCCATTCACACATGGTAACCAAACAAGACATGGAATGGTAATGATCCATTGCATTCTCTCGTCCATTCCATTACCTCGTCCATTCCATTCCTTCGTCCATTCCATTACCCCATACCAAACAGACCCTTATTGTTTTACAGTATTGAGGGCAATCCAACAATTACATTTGTTTATATCTACTTTAATTACCACCCACGGTACTGTCAATCATGACTGGTGGTAATGTTACTACTCACAGTGTAGTAACAAATTTTGTATACAAAACCCCAACATACCGACGATAATTGTAGAATTACAAATACTCAATCACTATAAATTATAATATAAAAACAATTGAGGTTTTGTAAAAAGTTCACAAAAAGGTTTAACAAAAAGATGATTACTCACATTGCTACTTTAGGTATTTCCTTTGTGACTTCCTGGTTATAATCTATTAATTAAACAATGCACACGTGTTAGTATAATAACCCAATTTACATTAGTTATATCCTCCCCGAGACAGAACTCCAACGACTGAGTCAGGCAGAGCCTTGACATGCGTTACGGAGCACTAGATAAATCGGGCAGCGTATCTAATACGTAACCGGGGGGTTATGATACTTACATCGAGGCAGAGCTTCGTTATTTTAGTGGGTATAACACTCGATATTATTTTTGCTATTCAGATTGAGAGAAAGAATGAAAGTTTTTGAACGATTTCGACTGAATGCTGATGATTCCTATTTATAGTGCTGATCAACGAGTCTTTGGCACCACGCGACAGACACACAGGGTGTGTCGCGCCCCGCGAGATAGGTCTAGTAGGGCCTAACCCGGGCCAGTCACGAGATAGCTTTGGCACGAGTGGGGACACGTGTCAACATAGGGTGCGGCCTGGTGTCATGGAGGTCGCGGCCCGCGACAGCCTTTATTGGCTCTGTCGCGCCCTGCCAGCGAGTATATATATTTGTTTTTATTTAATTTTTGTAAAATTAAAGTATTTCGGGATTGTTTTTCGTATACGGGGTGTATTTTAGGACGTATAGAGACGTTCTAAATATTTGAGGGTTGTTATACTTACTCATTTCTTATGTTTGATTAATACTTAAAATATGTCATGTATATACATAATTATTACTGAATTATATGTTGTTATACATATTATACCTCGAAATGTTGTTATTAAGCATTAAAATAACAATAATATATGTATGCTAAAAATTACTATATTAAGATATTAATATTAATTTTACATATTAATATTACGTATTAATAAAATAATATCATTTGTTTATTTGTGATTTATACCTGTAATAATTAATGATGGCACTTTCTACTTATTTTATTTTAATTAATAAATAAAAGAAATATTAAAAGAAAGATGAAAATAGGCTACTACAATCTCAAGGACTCAAGCCATTTTAGTCAATGAGAATATGTGCCAATTACATATTAATATCACACATAATGTTGAAAAAAAAAAGAAGAAAGCTGATCATGGCCAAGGCCTTACGGCCACAACCCACAACCAACAGCTTTGGTCCATTTCATTTTATTGGTTCCATCTTCCCACATAATTGCATTTAATCCTATTTAAACACTAACCCTAATCTCTTCCTATATAAACAACACTTCCCCACTCATTTTCCATTTTACAAACCTTCTACACACTCCAAAATCACTCTCTAATCTCTCAAAAATTCCCACCTTTGAGCAGAAAGTTTAAGCCATTTAAAGTGAGTTCTAGCTCACTTCTTCAACTCTTTTCTTCTTGTTTCTTCTTCTAAAAACATGGGTAACCTCTAGGAAGGTTTTTACAAGTTTGCTTAGGCAAACTAAGGTGAAACCTCACCATTTTTGAGGTCCAAAGTGCACTTTAAATTCTGCTCATTTTTATCTTTTTAAATCTTCATGTTTTGATAGAAAACTTGATGGAATCTTGTTCCCACGAAGCTCACAACTTAGTCTATGGTTGTGGGTTTGTGCTTAGGGGATTTCCATCAAAGTTTTGGGTTCAAACACCCATTTAATTTCTGTTTAAACTTGATAATCGAATAATGAAAACAAGCACAAGTCACCATCTACTATATGATGAACTTGTGACTTGTGAAGTGTGAACAAATGGAGGTTTTGGTCTTCCAAACTCCTTCATTTGAACACTTTTATGACTTGATTAGACTAGATTTACTTTATCGTTATTCATGGCCCTCCCACCATCTTCAAGATGGTGTGTGTAGTGGTGAATCTTATAATGAGGTTTTCTAACCTCTATGCTTGACATACATGATGTTATATGACAATACTTTGTTGGACATAGTCTAGGATATATTATTACCTTATGAATATACCTATTATTATATAGAAACTTGGCTGAGTTTGTGGTGTTAATCAAGCTATGATTAATCACTATAAACCTAAGGTAACATATCAAAGATTCTAGAGTACTTGTTATGATTCCAATGGGCAAATTGGGACCCATGAAACCACTTGATATGGTGTCATAAACAAACTCTTAGAACTTAGATATTACCTTCATACATACATACTTTGTGCATTTTAAATTTTTGAATTCCGACTCTAATCATACCTTGAACTCCAACCCGAATACATTCAACCTCCTAATCTTATTCACTCGTTAACACTTAGATAATAGGAAGAATTAGCAATTTTGTGAGTATACTCGAACCCATTTTACCGTTTTTCACACTTTTGGGTGTAACATGTTTTTATGCAATTACACAAACAAACAATCCAATACATGCTTACTATTTGTTGTGCTTGATTCGTGTTTTCTGGGTGATTCTTATGTGATGAACTTGTCATTAGCTTCGTACGAGCCTCCACTTAACATGTATAGCGCTATAGGAGTAACGCACCGTCCGTATTCTTGAGGTCATGTTAAGATATCATTCATACATTTTGCTACTTGCATAACAGAGGGTTGACTTGTAAATCGCATGCCAGTTTATACGCTAATCTTGATAACTAGGTTTGCCATGTAGATTGTTCCTTATCATTTTTATGCTTTAATACTACGTACCAAACTTGTATACTCGCCAATACTTGTTGTATTTAACTACACTTTTAAAACATGTTGCAGGTTTAACGATGATGTTGGTGATGCATGGAATCTAGTAGGATGCTTAGATACACACTTTAAATTTTGTACTCTTATTGTATTGTATTTCATTATTCATGTTGTTGTATTTGTTTCAAATCCTTATAATTGACTCTTTAGAAATAGAATGAAATTTATTATTTAAATACTTGTCACAAATATTAGTGTTATGATATCTCGAGAAATCTATTTCGTCTCACTCTGATGTTTCCGCCATCGGTTGGGGTGTGACAATGTAGTTATCATTCACTTGACTTGAAACGAGCAAAGAGTCTGTGATGACTTGAAGCTTTTGAACGTCCATCTTTTTGGCTAGCTTAAGTCCTGCAATCTGTGCTTCATACTCGGCTTCATTGTTTGTTGTCTGAAATTCAAGTCGGAGAGCATATGTAAATTCTAATTCTCCGGGATTAATCAGTACTAGCCCTGCCCCTGACCCTTCAAGGCTGGAAGCTTCATCGATAAAAAGCTTCCAGGTATCAGGGTCAGAAGGTTCAGTGGAGGCAGTGTTAACTTCCGCTGTTGGTTCCTTTGGAATTTCCAAAATGAAATCAGCCAAGATTTGGGCTTTCACAGCTTTCCTTGGAACGTAGGTGATGTTGTGTTCACCTAGTTCCACTGCCCATTTGGCTAACCTTTCGGAGGTTTCAGGTTTTTCAAGTACACTTTTAATGGGTTGCTCAGTGACCACTTGTATTGGGTGTGCTTGAAAATACCTTTGAAGCCTTCTGGTTGTTTTTACCAAGGCTATTGCAAGTTTTTCCAATGGGGGATACTTGGTCTCTAACAATTTTAAAGTTTTACTGAAGAAGTAAACGGGTACCTGAGCGTTGTTTCGTTCGATGGTCAAGACCGCACTGATAGCTTCCTCAGCAACTGAAAGATAGACAGAGATTAGTTCCCCTGTCTCCGGAGCAACAATGTCTAGTAATGAAGCTAAGTGCTGCTTTATTTGGTTAAAGGCTTCTTCAGCTTCCTCAGTCCATCGGAAGTCCTTCTTGTTTGTGCACCCTTGAAGGGTTTTGAAAAAAGGAAGGGACTTCTCAGCCAGCTTGGACGTAAAACACTTCAAGGCTGCAAGCTTTCCGTCCAAGCTTTCAACCTCCTTCTTGCTTTGTGGGAACCTTGTATCAAGGATGACTTTAACCTTGTTGGGGTTAGCCTTTATGCTTTGTTTTCCCACGATATGCCCCAAGAACTTGCCTTCCTCAAAACCAGATGAGCACTTTATAGGGTTAAGCTTCATGATGATCTTTCTGAGATTCCAGAACGTTTCTTGTATATCATCGAGCATTTGACCTTCATTTTTGCTCTTGATCACCAGGTCATCGACATAGGTGTAACAACCCTTATTAAAAATCCTATTTATTTTTATTATTTTATCCGATAGGAAACCCTAATTGAGACACCCAAGTGATTCTACACAAACCCTACAAATTTTAGAACAATCAGAATCAGGATCAGGGCCCCTAAAACTCAGGGGGGGTATTTCCTACTCGACGATTATCCTAAAAATCGCGCTGTCTAAATTGAATTTCGAGAATCTGTCAACTCAGCAGGCCTAGTCCTACACGTGGCCACCCTATTGCGAAAAAATGACCCTTACGGACCGTAAGGGTTGAGTCTTACGGTCCGTAAGCATGTCCAAATTTTCGTATAAATAGCAGGCATTGGCACTTACATTCTGGCGTTCGTTCGACGATCAAATTCACTTTGTACGTTGAGTTATAGTCGAAACAATCTCAAAAACACTAATTAGTAGGGGGTGCTGCTACGATACAGGGTAATAACTCGATCGTTATTACGATTCATTGTCCGATCGATCAATGTACTCAATGGATGTTTAAGTGCTGCCCACATTAGGGTGATGCTTTGTCATTAGTCGTTAATTCGATGGATGTTTAAGCATAGCACTTTGTCATTCGTTGTGAGGGTTGATCTCGTGAGTTATCGTAA
This sequence comes from Helianthus tuberosus, assembly GCA_030545235.1. Taxonomy (NCBI): domain Eukaryota; kingdom Viridiplantae; phylum Streptophyta; class Magnoliopsida; order Asterales; family Asteraceae; genus Helianthus; species Helianthus tuberosus. The sequence goes on from CM060360.1 coordinate 55,629,792, forward strand.
TTGTTGTATTAGGTTACCTACCTAGTTCGTGTGCACTAGGTTACAAGGCTAAATCAATAGGCTAAGCTCTGCCTGTATAAATCTGCAATATATCAAGGCTTATCTGTAGACTAAACTTTGGCCGTATGAATCTGCATGATTATAATGTGAGTCATTCTCTTTTTATCAAATTACTTTCAAAAGCATGTTTACTTTTAAAGTTATAATTACAGGGATTAAGTTTATGTAGTCACCAAATTACAGCCGGTATGTGGGGTTTTGTATACATTACTTGATAACCGTCACTATTGGACAACGAGTTAGCCAATGAGTGATATGACCATAGTCACAGACACCATCGGGCAAAGAGGCTATCGATGGATGTTCGAGTGACAAGTACTGTGGGTAGTTGGTTTGATACCTGGAAACATTGTAATCTCTCTTAATACTGTAAATTATAACACTGTTTTCTAGTTATACTTTGCAGTGATTAAGTCTTTGCCAATCTCTAAGAAGCAAATGTAAAAACTCTTAATGCTGTAAATTATAACAAATATGTTTTAAGTAAAATGAATTAACTCACTCAGTATTTCCCGCTGACAAAACCTTTTTAAAACGCGTTTCAGGTAATTACAGTAGATTGGAGTAAGAGATGGATACGGCACTGAAAGGCATCAAGAAGTGGCTTATTTATTAATTAAATCAAAATTAAGAAATATTGTTTTATGTAATCAAATTTATCTTTGTTAAAGCTACCATTGTAAAACATGGGTTTATCCCATCTATTTAATAAATAAAATCCGGTGTTTTCTAAACTCTGATATTTTTCCTAACTCACGGTCCTGATGAAATTTCCGCTGCAATATTTTCAAAATAAATCACCGGTACCACTGGGCTGTTCACGACTCCCGATTCCGTCCAGGGTGGGTCGGGGGCCGTGACAGAAGGTGGTATCAGAGCCACTGCTTGAAGCCAATAAGTGTTGTAATAATAATACCTAAGTTCATATAAAAGAGTTAGGAGATTGCTATTAACTGGTAGCACACATGATAGTATTTTGACTTAAACTTAAGAAAAGATGCCTTAGTATAAACTTCAGGATAAGCTAAGTACTTATGTGAATAAATTATGATGAGTTTTTGTATGCCATAAGAATGGTAATTAGAATATTGCAAGATACGATAAATAAGCAATAACATTTAATTGCTATTAATCCTTGATTATTGATATTAGTTGGTCTAGAATAAGATATGTTACGGGAATACAAATTTCCCTAATTCTGGATAAAAGCCCTAATAAAAGAGGCACTTTTAAAAAGATACTATTTATGGGAAATAGAAAATTTTCTCCGGCAAGACTGGGTATGGTGTAGTAGACTCTCCAGTTTGTCCGGATATACTGAGGTTACCGCTCCGGCGCGAATCGGATAAGACGGGGTATATAATATGTCAAACAAGTGACAAGATTTCCCTAAATAATATCATGACCAGATATTTGACTGGTTTTTGGAAATATGAATCTATTAAATACATGATCTTATAGAGGGTATGTATATTACAGCATGTGAAATATGTGATTATATAGATATGTATATCTATAGGAAATTCCAAAAAGTCAAATAGGAATAAAACACAAGCATATGTGTCTAGATTTCTTTATTAGGAATCTCTTTTCCGAAATCAAACATTATTTCGTTTGATCATCTGTCTCGTAGCTTGTGTAATAAAATAAACAATGGAAACCCTTTAAGTTGGAATGCCATCAAAAGTATAAAGAATTTCCAATGCATTACCATAAACTATTAACGCAAGTAAGAAGCATGTAAAGTTTTGATAATATACAAGAAAACACATGTAAATTTAATTATAAATCCACAAAAGTTGAAGTATATCACACAACTTTCGAGGCAAGACCTTTGGAAAATATAATTTAGAGACGATGACACCAATACTAATTCCGTCAGTAGAAGAACTACTAATAAAAAAGAATCACTTTGCCACATGATCCTACAAAATGAATATCGTTAAGGTACGCTAAAACAGGATTTCACAAACATCCGTACACAGTCTAATCAGAGTCATAATTATTATCACTGCAAAAAGGAGTTACATACCTTTGCAAAATTCCCTATTTCATTTTATTCACATTCCCTGGTAATGTCACTTAACAATACTTATTACACAAAGTTCCAGATAGAAGTTCTTATATTTCTTTCGTTAAAATTCTGACTTTTTGTATATAATAAGTTAACTTTCGCGTTTTTACTTCCCCTAATAGGTCATCATACCATGAGGATTTCTTTCATAATAGCAAATATTGATCTATTTCATTTTTTGGTAAATTCATACATTACACATGCACTATTTGTTGCGCATGTGATTCATTTGATTCATCAAGACCACTGGAGGGCTTCATTCCGATTTGTTATTTTATCCAAACTCAAATATCATTCCGCTTTTTGTACTGTAAACCGCATTATTACAAAACAATAACTCCTTGATATCGAGTCAATAAATTTCTTGAAAAACTCAATTTTCTTTGGCATACATAATTTCTGTTGCAACCATGTTCGAATTTTCTTATTAAAACTCATTTTGTTTAAATCAAGTTTAATTATTTAAATTTGCTCGCAGTACGTAATCAATTCAAAGTCCCTTATGATAAATCAAAGCCATCATATTCAAAATAATCCCAACAATCACTTCATTTCTTTTGAAACATAACATGCTTAATTGGTTTTTGACTTCATTGAATCGTTTCTTTGAGTACGATCACCTTATGATGACGTTTTCACAAAATCTGAAGATTGCTCTAAATCTCGGATTTGATTATTTGTTTATTTATATTGAATCCGCTTTGTTGATTTATTCTATAAAAGCAATTTTAAAACAATTGTGTGCTAAGATAATAATATACAAAGTTATGTCATATTTTAGTATATCTCTTAATGATTCTTACAGCATTAATCGAGCCTTTCGTGATAAATTTAATTGATTATATATACATAAGTAATTACCTAAATTACAATATAGTATTACTATATTTAAAAATTCTTGTTAAACCATTGAGGTGAAGAATTTATATTTTTATAAAAGTATGAATGAGATATACTCTCATTTAAATTTATGTTTAAGTTATTTATTTTATTATTAGTAATAAATTAAAAACAGAAATGTTAATATTATTTTTAAGTACTAAGGTTATTATCAAGAGCAGGTATTGGATAGCCTAGCCTTAGTTAGGCATGGACTGGCCACCTATGCTTAAATAAGGCAGCACTAACCAATATCCAACCATGATAATAACTAGTTAATATATAAATTAAGTCATCATATTAAATTTTAATTATAGGTAAAAATATTTTTACTTTGTACTGTAAGAAAAAGATATATTTTCATAAAACAATACAAGGATTAGAGGAACGAATAAAATTATCTAAATAACTGTCTAAGTATTCATGAACAAGACATTTATACTTATATGTAATTGTTCATCTTGTCTAAATCTTTTACAATACTTTTTATGTATTTTAATATATATTAAAATATCAAATGTTATTTACTCAAGCCAATATTTAAGTATGCTTGATATTAAAATAAACATTTACTATTTTACTTTTATGATTTAAAATATTTTATTGTAAATCTTACAGTTAAACATATTTGAGTTTAAAAATGATAATCATGAATTCTAGGATATTTGGATCAACATATTAATAAAACGTATATCATTATTTTGTCAAAATTACCACAAGTTTTAAAAACTATCTATATTAATTTAGTATTTTTCTTTATGATAACATAAAAGGAAAAGATATTTAATAAATTAAAGTATCACATATTTTGTGGTAACTATGTAACACTCTGGCAAGAAAATGACCATATAAGAATAATATGGTAGTCATCAACTACATTGGGTTAGGGAACATTGTATTATATAGGAATAGTACCCGTGTTCATAACATTTGTAAATACATTCACAACGTTATAGGGTTTCAAAATAAAAATAAATAATCATATAGAATTGACTCATTAAGTGTTATATATTTACAAAATAATTTTACAAATACTTTTGTACAATAAATATTTTTACACCTTTATTTACAACTTTTATTTAACGTTATAAATAATAAGTGATTTCTTTTACAAAATAATAATATTAAAATATTTGTAAAGAAATAACTTCAATGCAGTATCTTGTAATATATATTACATAGTAAATATAAGTTGTTTTACATAGTATAGTAAAATGCTAAAATAATATTTATTTTAAAGTAGTAACCATTTACATATAGTAAAAATGTGTACCAAATAATATATATTCCATAGTATTTATATTTGATATGTAAGATATGATTCCGATAGAAACACAAATAATATATATTATATTTGCTTTACAAAATATAATATAATGGTTGGTCATGCCAAAACAACTTGTTTTTATTATATTTCAATCTCTAGGATATAGTATGAAAAATATGGTTACTACTAATAGTATACTACCACATTGTTTCACAACTAAAACAACTTGGAATTTTAAACAGTGATACACTAACTTTATTATCTTTTAGTGTATTTTTGCAATTCACTCATATCAGCACCTTGATTTTCTCATATCATAGTTTAATATTTGACAAATCATTTTTCATACTTTTACTTCATTTTGAACCTGTCAATTCTTCCCCAGTTGCCAATCAAAGTAAGCTTTCTTTTGACAAAGGATTTTATTGATTCTAAAAGTCCTTCACATTCATATCTATTGATCGTATATCTTTTGGCTTAAACCTAGTCACTTTGGAAATTTATATCGTTTTATCTCATTCGTTTGACAATCGATTACTTGAACTAATTCAGTTGAACCATTGAATCCTACTTATGGTACAACTCGTATTTCACAAAATTTGATATTTTAAATTCTGTGTCATCTACCTTAATACTATTTTTATTGAAATAAAATATGACATAAATCTAAAAGAAATATAATAACCCAAATACACTTGGGAGCTGGAATCTGAGATAAAGAAAAGTATTCCTACTTATTCCAGTAAATCTCGAGAACGAGATTTTTATTAAGGTGGGGAGAATGTAACAACCCTTATTAAAAATCCTATTTATTTTTATTATTTTATCCGATAGGAAACCCTAATTGAGACACCCAAGTGATTCTACACAAACCCTACAAATTTCAGAACAATCAGAATCAGGATCAGGGCCCCTAAAACTCGGGGGGGGGGGGGGTATTTCCTACTCGACGATTATCCTAAAAATCGAGCTGTCTAAATTGAATTTCGAGAATCTGTCAACTCAGCAGGCCTAGTCCAACACGTGGCCACCCTATTGCGAAAAAATGACCCTTACGGACCGTAAGGGTTGAGTCTTACGGTCCGTAAGCATGTCCAAATTTTCGTATAAATAGCAGGCATTGGCACTTACATTCTGGCGTTCGTTCGACGATCAAATTCACTTTGTACGTTGAGTTATAGTCGAAACAATCTCAAAAACACTAATTAGTAGGGGGGTGCTGCTACGATACAGGGTAATAACTCGATCGCTATTACGATTCATTGTCCGATCGATCAATGTACTCAATGGATGTTTAAGTGCTGCCCACATTAGGGTGATGCTTTGTCATTAGTCGTTAATTCGATGGATGTTTAAGCATAGCACTTTGTCATTCGTTGTGAGGGTTGATCTCGTGAGTTATCGTAATTGCTGTATTAAGTTACCTACCTAGTTCGTGTGCACTAGGTTACAAGGCTAAATCAATAGGCTAAGCTCTGCCTGTATAAATCTGCAATATATCAAGGCTTATCTGTAGACTAAACTTTGGCCGTATGAATCTGCATGATTATAATGTGAGTCATTCTCTTTTTATCAAATTACTTTCAAAAGCATGTTTACTTTTAAAGTTATAATTACAGGGATTAAGTTTATGTAGTCACCAAATTACAGCCGGTATGTGGGGTTTTGTATACATTACTTGATAATCGTCACTATTGGACAACGAGTTAGCCAATGAGTGATATGACCATAGTCACAGACACCATCGGGCAAAGAGGCTATCGATGGATGTTCGAGTGACAAGTACTGTGGGTAGTTGGTTTGATATCTGGAAACATTGTAATCTCTTTTAATACTGTAAATTATAACACTGTTTTCTAGTTATACTTTGCAGTGATTAAGTCTTTGCCAATCTCTAAGAAGCAAATGTAAAAACTCTTAATGCTATAAATTATAACAAATATGTTTTAAGTAAAATGAATGAACTCACTCAGTATTTCCCGCTGACAAAACCTTTTTAAAACGCGTTTCAGGTAATTACAGTAGATTGGAGTAAGAGATGGATACGACACTGAAAGGCATCAAGAAGTGGCTTATTTATTAATTAAATCAAAATTAAGAAATATTGTATTATGTAATCAAATTTATCTTTATTAAAGCTACCATTGTAAAACATGGGTTTATCCCATCTATTTAATAAATAAAATCCGGTGTTTTCTAAACTCTGATATTTTTCCTAACTCACGGTCCTGATGAAATTCCCGCTGCAATATTTTCAAAATAAATCACCGGTACCACTGGGCTGTTCACGACTCCCGATTCCGTCCAGGGTGGGTCGGGGGCCGTGACAATAGGCCTCCATGATCTTGCCTATTTTTTGGTAACAAAAAATGCCCTTGTTGGTATAGAAGGTTGTCTTCTCTTCATCATCTTTCTTCATCTAGATCTGATGATAACCTTTATAAGCATCGAGAAAGCATTTGAAGGGGAAGCCTGTGAGCGAATCAACTTTCAAATCAATTTCAGGCAAAGGATAGCAATCCTTTGGACATGCTTTGTTTAGATCCTTGAAGTCGATACACATCCTCCAGGATCCATCAGGCTTTTTGACCATCACCGGGTTAGCTATCCAGGAATGGTATTTTACTTCTCGGAGAATTCCGGCTTGTACAAGCCCTTCAACCTCTTTGCATGCTACCAGGCTTCTGTCTGGGGCTAAACTTCTTTTTTGCTGAACAACAGGTTTCATGTTGGACGGGATTTTGAGCTCATGCTCGGCGATATCTCGAGGGATACCGGTCATGTCTTCGGGACACCATACAAAGATGTCCATGTTATGTAACAGCAGCTTCTTGACATACGAGAGAGCGTCTTCGGTAAGGTTGGTATTCACCCTTATCCTTTGTTGGGGATATTTCGGGTTAATGATCCAACCTTGTTCCTCCTCTTCATTTTTTGTTGAACTTTCCCATTCAACCAGTAAGGCTTCCCGGGTAGGTTGAAGGGTTGCGGCCCCTCTTTCGGTTGAGAACTTGACTGTGCCTTGGCCAACTGAAACCGCCATGCCAAACTCTGTGCAGCTACCTATTTTTTAATAGAAAAAAAAATCTTTTAAAAACTTCGTTTATAGATCTCGGGGTCATGATGATCTTCAAAACTTGTTCAACACTAAAAAAAAAATGCGAATAAGAGAAATCAGTGTATATATAGTTTTAAATTTTGGAAAGAAAATTAGAAATAATTATGGAAACCTATCTTAGCTTTATGAAATGGTTGTATTAACTTTTTTAAACCGTATATTGGTATCACCAACGGACCACTGAAGTATAATCGTGTCACCAGCGGAATAACACGATCATATCCATCTTCACTAGGAAATATCGTGCCACCAGCGGAACAACCCGATCATATCCATCTTCACTAGGAAATAATGCCTATACACCAGCTCAGAAATAAAACCCAATAAATATAAGAAAAACCTCTGTTTAGGAATCGAACCTATGGCCTACTGGTTATTAAGTGTTATCACACCTGTAAAATGCCACTAAGCTATAATGCTATAAACAAATAGTGGTATTAGAATATGTGCAAATTGTCAAAGGTAGCCTACTCATTTCATAAAATAATACAAAAAGTTATCTTTATTTACAGTAATCTTTGTCAAAGGTAGCCTACTTGTTTCATAAAATAAAACAAAAAGTTATCTTTATTTACAATAATCTTCAAGCCATTCAAACCACAATCAATAACTTAGAACATCCGTAGTGAGGTTTTTTAGATGTTTTTCCCCTAAAAAACGCCCTACAACGCCCATCAACCGCATCCGAGGCGTTTTTTCTTAAAAAATGCAAATGGCGTCCTTTTTTCCACGCTCATGTTCAAGGTATTTGGCTAATCAAAGGTTTTCTTCTTTTTGGTTGACAAATACCCTTTTTTGATGGTTTTTTTTATTTAATTTTTTACACCCCTTTTAACATAATGTCCCACAATACACACATCCCTACTACACCCATTTATTTAAAACGCCCAACAATGTCCCTTGGATGACTGGACTGCCACGTGTCGAATAATGCCAAAAGGTGGGGGCATTATTCATGTGTACCACTACACATTGTCTTATGGGGTGTGAGGAGATCGCCGAGGTGTCATGCGCGGTGGAGGATTAATAAAAAGGGAGGGGGCTTGCGTGGCATCCATGGAAGGGGCCACATCTCTCGACGGCCCTTCTATTTCTCTCTCTTCATTTCAATGTTTAAAACCGGTATTTTAATTGTACCGGGTTAGACTTAGAAATGGTTTAACCAGTTGAACCGGGCGGTTCAACCGTGTTACTAATTAACTCTATAAATCCATAAAATATAATTTCAACTAAAAAATAATCAAAAACTACATCATTCTATAATAAAAAATATTCCAAAAGTTAATCCATAATCAAAAAATTATCCAAAAGTTCATGATTAAATACACATTATATAGCAATTAGCAAACAATATAACGATTAACAACATGAATGATTGAACAAAAGTCAAAAGAAGGTAAACTAAATGATCAGTTGAAGAACTTAATTTGAAAACCCAATGATCTTCTATCTTTGAGTAAGAAAGAAGTTTGATTGATGTGGATTGTCAATTGTGTACGTTAAGTTTTACACTTTAACTAATAAGGTAAATAGTCACATTTTTTAGGCATCTAAAAATTAAAAGTTCAAAATTTTGACATTTGGCCCAGTATGAATCGGTACCTGTATGTCCGTTTAAACCGGTATAACCCAGTTTACCGGCGGCACAACTTCTTTGTCGTTTCCTTAGTTTATCGGTATGATTCGTGCCAGCCAAGCATCCAGCATCCGGTTTAACCGGTTCAACCAGCCGGTTTAAATCGGTTTTTAAAACATTGCTTCATTTAATAATTAAAAATTAATAAAAAGAGCCTCCCTCATGTATATGTAACTATAATCATCGAGGGGCACATGTAATCCATAATAAAACTAAAGAATTCATTTAATATAATAAAACTCTACAACTATTGTGGGTCAATATTGACCTCAAGAGACTTAACAAGAGCACACCTGAATAGAACTCCTTTTGCTTTATTAATTGAACTACTAATGTATCCAACTACAATTCAATGAACTTACAAGTCACTTGTCCATTTAGTTATAGTGGGTACTCATTCAACAAGGCAAATCTTTGCAAATTAATCATATGACATCAGAGCTCAAGAATGAAGCTTCAATGGCATGCATAACTTATTAAAAATGTTAAGAAAATTCTACAACAATGCAACGCCGAATTCGATATAATCCTCATCAAGAAATACAACCAATAATCCAAGCAAAAACAGTAAAAACCACCAAACAAGTTCACCAACAAGGTGAAGCCTTACCGATTTTCTTTTTTACTTCAACCGCTCTTCCTAGCGAGTTTCGTCCATTCGGTATGAAAAGCACCCTCGCGATCAACTCTCTCATAAGTATGAGCCCCGAACAAGTCCCTTTGAGCTTGAACAAGGTTAGCAGGCAACCGAGCCCGTCTGTAAGTGTCAAAATAAGCAAGACTAGCACACATTCCCGGTGTACTAATCCCAGCCGAGATCGCTAGCCCGACGACTCTCCTCCACGCCGCCTGACGCTGCACCATCTCCTTAGCGAAATCCGGGTCCACCACCAGACTCGCGAGATTAGGGTTCCGCTGGTACGCTTTCTTGATCCGGTCCAAGAAAACCGCCCTGATGATACACCCTCCTTTCCAAATCCTAGCTAATTCTCCGAAATTCAAGTTCCAATTTTTCTCAACACTCTTCGCCCTCAACAAATTCATCCCTTGTGCATAACTACAGATCTTTGAAGCGTATAACGCTTGCCTCACGTCATCAATCAATCTCTTCTTATCAATCCCACTTCTCACGCTTCCCACCTCTTCTTTCAACCCCGCATCCGACAAAACCTTCGCGGCAGCCTCTCTTTCATCCTTCAAACCACTCAAATACCGACAGTCCAGACTAGCGGCAATAGTGGGGGCCGCAACGGACAGCTCAGCCGCCTGCTGGACCGTCCATTTACCCGTCCCCTTCATCCCCGTCTTATCGAGAATCTTATCCACCAAGCACCCTTCACCATGCTCATCTTTCACTTTAAAGATATCAGCAGTGATTTCAATCAAGAAACTCTCTAACTCCCCTCGGTTCCACTCATCAAAAATCTCGGCTAACTCATCATTACTCAACCCTCCAACATTTTTCAAAACGTCGTAAGCTTCAGAAATCAATTGCATGTCACCATACTCTATCCCATTATGAACCATTTTGACGAAATTACCAGACCCACCTTCACCAATGTACGTGACACATGGTCCGTCTTCAACCTGTGCAGCAACTTTTGCAACGATGTCTTTGATATTATTATAAGCTTCAAAAGACCCACCTGGCATCAATGACGGCCCGTTTCGTGCACCCTCTTCACCGCCAGAGACTCCCATTCCAAGATAAAGCAACCCTTTAGAGAATATATATCAGACTATCAGTTAGTGTTTATTGTCACATCATCAGCATAGAGTATAATGAGGATAATTATAACTGTAATTATAATTACAATGAAAACCCAATCAAATTTGCCCGTCGATTTTAACCATACCCGATTTCACCTGTACTGATTAACCAAACTCAAACAAACACATTACCCTAATACCCGAAAACCGACTTATATTAGTGTTTGGGTTGCGGTTAGACCTTTAAACATTAGAAACCCGATTAACCCGAACGAATTAACCCGAAGCCCGATTAACCCAAACTACAGTCGTTTAACTTTTGGCAGGTAATCAAGAATTTATGAATACATATAAACAAGTAAACAACCCAAAAGCCGAAGAACAAACCCAATCAACATCCCCAAATCAAATCAAATCATATACTTTAACTATGACAATGATACAATAATATCACTAATAAATATATATTCTTTGTACCTTTATCAGCGGCCTCAACAATACGTCTCTCAGTGTTCTCATACCACTCATTCCCACCATCAATAATAGTATCCCCAGGCTCCATATGGGCCGCCAGAGCAGCAATAGTCTGATCCACAGGGGCACCCGCTTTCACAAGAATAATTACAGATCGGGGCTTCTGAATCGAAAGAACAAAGTCCCTCGGCGTGTAGTGACCAGTCAACGGAAGCTGGCCTTCATTATGAGCCCGATCTAGAGTCTCGTCTACTTTAGAAGTGGTCCGGTTGTAGACAGAGATAGGGAACCCTTTTTCGGCGATGTTGAGGGCGAGGTTTTGGCCCATGACTGCGAGGCCAGCGAGGCCGATGCGAGAGAGAGTTGCAGCCTCCATGTTGATGCTGTTGAGGGTTTTGGTTGTGGGTTTTTGGAGTGTGGAGATTGAAATGAAATGAAGGTTGGGGATGGTGTTTATAAAATGGGATTGATGGGGTTGGTGAGTGGTGACGGACTCGTCGATGAAGTGAAACGTTGGTTGGCTGTATAACCCACGAAAGGTTGGTGTCGTTACCTCCCTTATTGGAAAATTTGGGGTGGGTTTATGGGTTTGTGTTATTGTTTGGCCCTTTGAGATTTGGGGTTAGCAATTTTGGCACCTAAGTTGTGTTATTTTGGTGACTAGGTATTTTATAAGTGTTGTTTTGAGCTCGCCTTTTTGGTTTAGGTCGACTTCGGTTTTATCTGGGGGATCGGTATGGCGTTTTCATGTGTATAAGTTTTTATATGGGTCTCTCCTTGTTTCTAGCAACTCGGTCTGTTCACTTACTTTTGTTATGTTTAACTCGTATACATGTTATACGCATGCACATATGCAAGATACTTATTTTTGTATAAAACTTTGATGTGCTTGTTAGTGGTGTTGCATATGGATTTAGTCTTGAGAAACTTTCTAGCGAGTTTCTTTACAAAGCTAGAACTAGACTCCGCTACATGGCATGATCCGTGGAAAATAAAACAACATTTGATGTTGTGACTTGTGAGTTAACCATGAATGGATCATCTTTAAATAAAGAAAATGATGTTGAATTATAGTGTCTTAATTTCTATAATCTTTCAACAAACATAAAACAATGAGAACTATGTGTAGCATCCTAGTCATGAACAAAATAGTGCCAAGAAGGTCTTGATTGATAAGCAACATAGCATGATTGATAAGTAGTATATCACCTAATAGAGATGGTGCACACAATTTATATGATACATGCACGCTAGATTTTACTAAAGTTCAGTAAACTTTAACCTCTGACGGTTAGTTTTGTATGTGTAACCCCATAGCTAGACTTCAACCTCAACACGATCACTATACTGTGAGATACCTAAACGGTCCCCTATTTTTCCTATGATGAGAGGTACCTAAACAATCCCCTATTTTTCCTATGAAAACATGGTCTTGGAATGTAGAGGTCTGAAGGGGTATAGTCTCAAATACTGCGCAAGCCATTTTAAGATATGCGCGCAAAGGGCCATACCCGGACTACAAAAGTACACTTAGCCTTAACAAGAGCACACGTGCAGGCTCATAACGGCGCGTGTAGCTCAACGACAGCTTAGGCAACTACAACAGTACAGATAGCAGGAGATGTAGCCAATCAGCATACCCTAGGCCCTGACCAGACAAATCCCACGATAGCTAATCGTGTAGGAGACAAGAAGTACTGTTAGGATCTGAGTTTGATACTTGTTCTTTTTAAGTAAATATAAGAACAACCAATCTAGAAATTGAAATACAAATAAATGCAAACACACAAGCATGAAGATATTATTAATAACTATTTTTCATTGAATCAAATGATTACAAATAACAATGTTATGAATCTACAATCTCCCCCTCATCCTGATCACTCACAAATTTGTTCATACAAAAGAAAATGTGTGTGTAGTGATAAATAGATCTCTAATAGGTGAGATCTATTTATACTAAGTACAAAGTTCTGTTCATGATTGGCTGACATCACCCTAATAGTGATATCTAACAGTCCTATCAAATTAGATTCCACAGATGTTTGCAAACATTTGTGGGAATCTAACATACTAAACATCTGTTACAAAGAAAAATATTGTTACATAGATGAAACCTCGGATCTTTAAACAGTTGTTGCTTCATATCAAACATTTGTTTAATCTCAACAGCATAAGACTCTAACTTGGATACGATCTTTATCAAATTCTTGTATCTTAATTCATCACCTAAATTAATAGGATCATATGAATTCCCACCAGAGGTGGTTAAACATGGTTTTAAACCAAGTGGCACTTTTTCTTGGTACTGGAGACTTCCAACTACTATAGAGTGTACTATTGTAAACTCAATAGTTGTTGCCTTCAAGGAGGTCTTTGCTATGTAACTCTTGTCCAACTGTGACCCTATTGTCTCAACAGGTGTAGTAGTTGCCTTACATGAATAACCACCAGGTGTCACTTGTGACACATGGGGTGTAACCTCCTCTTTTTGTGGGTTAGCAAAGACATGAATTGGCCAAGTCACTTGTAGTGGTGTGCTCTAAGTGATGGGTGAATGAGAGGAATTGGGTTTGTCTAAATCACTTTGGTCCATTGCATCAAACAATGGTTGGGTAGTTGATCGGACGAGTTTTGTGGGTGCTGGAGTGATAAGAGAAGCAGCCCTGGGACAGGGGCTTGAGAAGAAATGTTCAAATGAATAATCTCCCTCTTAATTTGGTTCCTTTGTGCTTACAACATTATCCTTTTGTGAGTAGTTTAGATAGGTAGAGATGTTTGCATCTGTTGTGAGGAAGTAACAACAAATGTTTGTTGCTTTGTGTTAGTGCAGATTACTCTTGAACGCTTCGCATTTCTGTACTTTCCATATTTAGAAAGTTTGTATTCACTTTCTACTTTCGAAACCTTGTAGTTCGTATTTCATTTTCACATTTGTAATCCGAGGCTTTTGTAACAACTTCTAAAAGACCCTATGAAGAACCCTAACCGAAACCCCGGATATGCATGACAACACCCAGCACGTTAAATGAAGAATTCAAAACCAGGACACTCTGGAGCGCCGCTGGGGATACCCCCTATTCTCTTGCGACACGCGGTAGTGTACCAAGACACGTGAACTGTTGCGGGACAATTGGCAAGGCTATACAGGTGATGAAGCTTTACCTAGCCCTAGTTGGCTTCTCAGGCGCCACGCTGGGGGAACCCTTACCTCTCTTGCGATGCGACTGGATGTCCAGGTAAGGCTATATAAGGGGGGGGGGACGAGTTCAGTGCACCAGTTTCGACATAATTTCGATAGGTATCTCTCTCGGTCTGTCGTTCCCAATCCCGAATCTCTGAAACTCAAAATTTTGTTCCTAGGAAGTGTACTAAACCCTGATCACTGGTACGATACCCTGTCCGATTGATCATAAAACCAATCAATGGATACCAAAGTGATGCCTGAGTAAGGCTATACTTTGTCAACTACTTTGAGGTTTTGATCTCATGATTATCCTTAAAGTTTGAATTGGGTTTCTTACACTAATACATGTTGCATTGTATGTTTAACTAGGAATCCAGGCTTAATACCAGAAGGCTATAGAATCAAAACCCTAATTCTGCAAAGTGAGTCATTCTCTTTTTTCTCATAACATTATGAGTCATTCTCTTTTTCTCACAACATTGTGAGTCATTCTCTTTTATTAAAATTGTTTTCAAAACCCTAAATGTTTTCCAGTTGTTACTTATATTACAGTGATTAAGTCTTTGTATTCTTATTGGGAAACTACTGTTAGTATTTGGGATTTTGTATGCATTACTTAATAAGCTTTGCTATTTGGACAATGGGTTAGCCAAATAGTGATATGACCATAGTCATAGGAACTGCCGAGTGACAAATACTATTAAAGTGGTTTCTTTGCTATTGAACAATGAGATAGTCAACATTAATTTTGTAAGATATAAACAAATGTAAAAACCTTAAATGTTGTATATATAAGAATATATCTTTTTATACAAATGAATGATCTAACCAATACTTTTCGCTGATAAAATGTTTTTAAAAGCGTTTCAAGTGACTTGCTATGAAAGAAAGGAAATAGCTACGAAGTACCAGAAGCTTAAATAAAGTGGCTATGTTACCAAAATAAAGAAAAGGAAATGTATTCTATAAAACCAGTGTTTATCCGTATAAAACCTTTTGATGTAATGTAGGTTTTATCCCAACTGTTTAATATATAAAACTTTGGTGTTTTATAACTCTGATACTATTCGTAACTATGATCCTGATAAAATTTTCTGTTGCGAATTTAATAAACACCGGTACCACCGCTATATCTGCTCACGGCTCCCGCCCAGGGTGGGGTCGGGGGTGGTGACAAAAGGTGGTATCAGAGCCACTGGTTTAAGCTATCTAGGTATTATAATAATAATAATACCTAAACTTAAATAATAAAGTTAGGAATTTAAAACAGAATAACCTATGTGTTGTTTTTGGAAAAAAATTGTGATACTAACCAAATTGAAAACACGCATATATATATTTATACTAGCCGTATACCCGCGCGATGCGGAGGGAAACATATCACTTAGGTTGGTGAGTTTAGGGCTATGTACGGCAGATCTCAGCCTTTTTGATGTCCGGCAATGGCATTTCCATATGCACAGATCCATGCTTTAGTGGTCTTGTTGGTGCACAATTCCCCGAATGCTTCTTCATGTATCAAAACAAATTGACTCGGCTTAATGTAAATATGAAGGTTTAAAATTTTCAATCTTTTAAAATTGTTGCAACTTCAAGTATCAAAACAAATTGACTCGGTTTAATGTAAATATTCAGTTTTTTAAACAATGATACAAGATAAATACTATTAAAATTGGGAAAACACTATCTAAGCTATCCTCTGTTGCAGTTTTCCAAACATCTGTTTGGCCATATAGATGTTTGGTCTTCTTCATCAGACCTTAACTTCATGAGTGCTTTGGTCTTCAACAGTCTTTATCTTCAACAGATGCTGTATCTTCTTGAACAACGTTCCAAGTCTTGATCAGATGTTTGCCTTGCTTTTGAACAGATATTCTGATTAGGTATTCAAGATTCACTATCTTTGGGGAGAGACTGGTTCAATCTTTTGCTTATTTCTTGATCAATGAATCATGCTTTGGCTTTTGAATATCATTTGTTCTTTTATAGGTCCAACAATCTCCCCCTAGAACAGATGATACCAAAACAAATGTCTTATTAGATCAACTTTTATTCCTCTTCTTCAACATATTCTTGATTTATGCTTTGAATTACTTTTCAAATATTTCAGGTAATGAATCATCAGCATCCTTTTTTAGTGGAAGATTCAGTAAATCTTGCAGATCTTCAAATTTTAAGCTCATCACACTGTTCATTGAAGTCTTTTGCACTAACCCGATTGCCCTGACAATTGTCAATTTGTGGGTGGCTTTGTCTAAGGACCACTTTATAATTTTAGAGGCAGTAGAGGTTACTTGGAGTGATGTTATTGGAAGAGGTGAGGGAAACTGCATTCCCACAACTTGACCTATCATACCTGCTGGATTGGTATCAAGATGTTCATACGTTATCATATTTTTATTACTTCCTTAAAGATGTCATCTTCAAATGTTTTCATATCTTCTGCAGATATATCCCTCTGTCTTTTCAGATGGCTTCTTACCACAAAAGAGGCATGACTTATAGATGTAAGTTCTGATATAATAGCCTTAGAACTGAAAGGTAAGTCTTCATAATTTGGCTTTTTGGGGACTGAGGGATCTTTGGCTCCTAAAGCTTCTAGCTTCTTGTAAGTTTCCCCGATTATTGGCTCATCCAACTTAGCCATCGATTGCCTTGATCCATACTTAGCAACCACTAACTCTTCCTTCTTTCTTTTTAACTCAACTACTTTTTGACCACCAGGTTTTCTACCTGCAACCTAGTTAGGAAGAGTGGGCTTGATATTTGGATTGAGCTTTAACATCTCAATCCTGGTAATTTCTTCTAGAGGGCTTCAACAGACTAACCAGAGAATTGAGCTTTTAAAGCTTTGTAGGGCTTATTCTTCATGATAAAATCTAGATAGTCTTCCCTTAGTTCTTTTTTGAGGTTAGGGTTGCTATCTGGTCCCCTTAGAAGCCCTTTGACTGACATTTTTGGAAAAATCTTCAACTTTATTTACTTTGATGAATTCTGCAAACAAGATTTGTTGTGCCTCCTTATCAATCTTTCCCTTGCTTTTGATAGCAGCCATATTTTCAGCCTGTTTGACCTTTAAATCCAGGTACTCTTCTACATTCTTAGGCTTTTTTATATCTTCTAAGGGAAGGAAAGGTCACTTTGCTTATGTCAGTTGTGGAGTAGAAGGACTCTATCTCTTTTGAGACATGTCTTAACTCCATTGGATCAAGAAAATTTGGTGGAAGTGTGGTAGGTGAATGGATGGTGAGTGTAGTGGTGGTAGTTTTTGTTTGGATAGGAGATGCATCAGGAGTTTCTTCATCATCATCTTGGACAATGAATTTAGTTCTCCTGATTCTAATTTGTGATTTTTGTGTTTTTGGTGGTGGTTGTGGGGGTAGTGATGTTGGTTTTCTTTTGAGAAGTCCTTTGTTGGACTTAGATGATGGTGGTGAAGATAGTGTTTGAGTAGTTGTAACCTCTGTTGTCACTTTTGTAGTGTCAACAGATGTTTTCGCAGTGGAAGTAGTGGTTTAAGTAGTGGAGGGGGAAATAGTGGTTAAAGTAGTGATTGGTGTGGCAGTGGTTTGGATAGTGTAGCAGTGCTTTGACTAATCTCTGTTGGAACCTATTGAAGAACCTTGGTTGTGTTGGATTTCTTTTCTTTTGTTGATCTCCTGCATTGTGATCTGCATATCAGCTTCCCTTGTATCCATTCTCTTTTGCTTCTCAATCTCTTTATTAATTTCTTCTTTTGTAGCCCTCTTGAGTGCATCAATATCAGGCTTTTTGCTAGCCTTTTTCACTAAGGGTGGGAGCTTCCTCATGCATTCTTCTTCCTCCCCTTTTTTGGCATCATCATACTTAGGGAGAGTGAGAGCTTTACCAATGTTTTCAAAGATAAAGTATTTGATGGCTTTAACTTCTACCTCATTTAGTTTATTTTCCATGGTCTGGCTGATCTCGCTCTTGCTACTAAGCTTACTTTCTTTAAAAAGCGATTTTAAAAAGTTGGGTAGCTTTTGAGCGAAGTAGGGTAGATGGGATTATTGCGTGAAAAAAGGGGAAGTCGAGTCCCTTCATGTCACACCCCAACCGATGGCGGAAACATCGGGGCATGGCACTGAGCGAAACAGATTGTCCATGAGTATCCATAACAACTATTAATTACCATTTATTAAAACGTCATGTCCCATACCACAACATATCCTAGTAAAGCAGTTATTACAAATAATTGTCTCAAAAACAAATACTGTTCTGATGACTCATATTTAAGCGTGACATATCTAGACCCCTAGCTTGATTCACCAAAGCACAGCAATCCTAGCATCTTAAGCACCTCTCACATACGTTAAAATAAAGTCAATACACATAGTGTAAAGGTGAGCATACAAGTTTGATAATAATAATAATAGAGTTCGAAATCGTTTACGCATAACCAACATGTAACATGTACAAAGTGAAGGCAAGTAGGTTATCGACAGAGAAATATGCACAGACGTGACTACGAGTTGTAGAATGCGCAACACATATCCCCACTGGGACACGTGAAGTAGAGCCCTTAACAACCCCTGTCCACGACAGGTGCTGAGTCCAAACTATAGTACTATCGTTGTTAAGGTGTCAGGCAACAATCACTGTGTTAACATAACATACAAGCATTCATCGAATAACACGTAGCATGCAATAACGGTCAGCGTATAAATAGTGTTTGTGTTGTGTGTCGATTGTGATTTAGAATAAGTAACGTATGTAACACCCAAAAGTGCGTAAAGCAAAAAGGGTTCGAGTATACTCACAGATAGCGTTTAATAAGTAAACACTGTCTTGGATTGAAGGAAGCGCTGAGAGATTAGCCTGAAGAGTTAACGATAGCATAAACGATAAGTGGTGCAAAAAACGGTGAAAGTGATTAAGTGTAGAGTGGCAACGCGATCAGATGGCAATCCGATCGGTTGACCATTCGATCGGACGTCGATCTGATTGGATGGTCATCCGATCGGATGGCCATTCGATTGGATTGATATTCGTTTGGTAAGGATGTGTTTGTGTATGATGGCTTTGAAGTTGTCGTTGTAGCATTTTGAAAACAGAGAAGTATCTCTACCTTTAAGGTCGATCGATCGAACAGTCGTTCGATCGGATAGCGATCCGATTGGCAGGACACTTAGTGAGAACAAGTTCACAGCAGGATTGTCACTCGATCGGATAGCAATCCGATCGGCTGGCAATCCGTTAGTTACTGATGATCTTTGAAAATTATAAATTGGTTAATTGTCGAAGTACTAAATGTCATATCATCGGATGGTCGTTCGATCGGATGGCTGTCCGATCGAGCGGCAATCCGTTCGACCTTTAGATCTTAGAAAGTTTGAATAAAAGTTGAAGTGTGGAACCAAGTGTAAGCCGATCGGATAGTCGTTCGATCGGATGGCTATCAGATCGGGCAGCAATCCGTCCCAACGACCCTGATCGTCTTGAACTTGATTATTTTTGAAAGTTTTGAAGTTTTGGTTGAGACGGTATGATAACGCACTAAACAACGGAACCTCGTCAAGTCCCAAGTCGTTCGACCGAACAGGAATCACCCTAATCCGATATGTTTACTGTTTCGTGACGGTTGTTCATGTTTAATCCGAAATCGATTGTCTCTTTGATAGAAACCAGATCTTGAACCAATACATCACTAAGAAAAAGCAGAAGGTCGGTACAAGCTCCGATTCTATCGGTTTCGAGTGCAATGAGTGTAAAAGAGTTGAAAGAAGGTTAGAAAACCATCTTTCAATCCTTTTAATCTTGAATATGTGTAGATCTATGCGAAAACATTGTTTAATCTTGTGGAAATTCTTCAGATTTGAGTTGTTCTTGGTGGAATGAGGTCAAGACTTGAAGTTCATAAGAACTCCATGATGAAATCACCCTAGAACACCTCAAATCCGTTGATTTCACTGTTAAAAGTTGAGATTCAAAAGAGAAAATGATGAGGAAGTGTGTGTAGATCATAGAAGAACAAGATTTAGGTTGAAAACTTACAAGAATCGTGAGAAATCGAGAGAAAGAAGGCTTGGAACGCGGCTGGTCGAATGAGAGAGCCGTCACATCATGTGATGTGACAGGAGGGGTATTTATAGGTTGCCAAAAAGGGAAAGGGAGGCAAGGGATGCACCTCAATCGGATAGCCCCTCGATCGGATGGCCATTCGATCGAGTGGCTCTGACGAGTTGTGATTTGGCGTTTCGTTTCGCGTGTTGGGCATTGCGATGCGTTTAAAAGAGGGTCAATTAAGTGATGTGATAGATTAATACTAACCATACCAATACTACATCTAACATACAATCATCATAATTAACTTGCGTTTTGCGTTTGCGATTAAGTTGCGTTGCGATAGAGTTGCGATTGCGTTTCGGTTAATCACCACAGACATAAACATAAATAAACATGCACAAGTAACACATAGATAGCACACACACGTAAAACAATATTCAGAGTCTACCAATCCAGGTGCGAGCGCGATTGCGATGCGATAAGCGATAAAGTGATAAAACATGCGATAAACATCGATTAAATCTCGATTATTAATAGATACTCCACATAATACAACTAAAACAATTAAAATAAAAGATTCGATTACAAATCAAAGAAGTCAAAACAGTAGTTGAGCAAGGAGTGACAGATCGCAATTAGCAATCTTTTATTCCTTTGACTTTAATCTTGACTTTGACTTTGACTTTCGTAACACGGGGTGTTACAGCCTCCCCTTCTTAAAGGAATTTCGTCCCGAAATTAGGCTGAAGCCGTAACAAACAACTGCGGGTACTTCGCCTTCATGTCACTTTCGTGTTCCCAGGTGAACTTTGCGCCTCGTTTGCCTTCCCAGCGAACCTTCACAATAGGAATGCGGGAGCGCCTGAGCTTCTTGGTTTCCCGATCCATGATCTCGACAGGCTTCTCCACGAAGTGTAATGTTTCGTCCACTTGTAGATCCTCTAGTGGAACTTGTAAATCCTGCTCGGCTAGGTACTTTCTGAGGTTCGATACATGGAAAGTCGGGTGAACGTTTCTAAGTTCCTCCGGTAGTTCGAGTCTGTAGGCCACTTTTCCGATCCTTTCCAGAATCTTAAAGGGTCCAACATATCGAGGCGCGAGCTTTCCTTTCTTGCCGAATCTGACCACACCCTTCCAAGGTGATACCTATAGGAGTACGTGATCGCCAACATCAAATTCAAGGGGCTTGCGTCGTTTATCGGCATAACTTTTCTGACGACTCCATGTTTTCAGCAGATTGTCTCCAATTTGGAGGATTTTGTCAGTCGTTTCTTGTAGTAGCTCAGGACCGGTTAGTTACGCATCTCCGATCTCATGCCACACAATCGGCGATCGATATTTTCTTCCGTATAATGCCTCAAATGGTGTCATTTGTATGCTAGAGTGATAACTGTTATTGTACGAGAATTCGACTAAAGGTAAGTGAGCATCCCAATTACCACCGAAATCTATGACACACGAGCGAAGCATGTCGTCACGAGTACGAATCGTTCTTTCAGTCTGACCGTCAGTTTGGGGATGGAAAGCGGTGCTTAGATTAAGCGTAGTACCGAGAGCAGATTGAAACGTTTCCCAAAGATGCGAGGTAAACCGACCATCGCGGTCAGAGATGATGTCTCGAGGTGTACCATGTCGACAGATAACCTCGTCAGTGTAGATTCGAGCTAATTTTCTACCTTAAAGTCTTCTCGTATCGGCAGGAAATGAGCAGATTTAGTCAAGCGGTCAACGATAACCCAGATGCTATCGTGACATGAGGTTGTACGCAGAAGTTTCGTGATAAAGTCCATGGCTATGCTTTCCCATTTCCACATCGGGATCTCGGGTTGTACAAGCAAGCCAGAAGGTCTTTGTTGTTCGGCCTTGACTTTCGAGCAAGTCAGCCACTTCGAAACATAGATTGCGATATCCTTTTTCATTCCAGGCCACCAGTATCGTTGACGAAGGTCATGATACATCTTGTCGGCGCCAGGATGAATAGAATACCGAGACTTATGGGCTTCATCCAAAAGGATTTTCCACAAGTTAGTACGTTTGAGAATCCAAATTCGGTCCAAATAGTGGAATATCCCATTCGATTTATTCATTAACTGCTCGCCATTATGATAGATCCTTTCCTTCTTCAAAGTGCGTTCGGTAAAACAAGCATGCTGAGCGTCACGGATGAGGGTCTCGAGATAGTGCTGGGCGTGAACATTACGAACACTATGCAAATAGCTTCGTCTGCTGAGGGCATCGGCAACGACATTTGCTTTGCCAGGATGATAACGAATCTCACAGTCGTAATCATTGAGAAGTTCTACCCATTGGCGTTGACGTATATTCAGTTCTTTTTGGCTGAAAATGTGTTGTAGGCTCCTATGGTCGGTGAAGACCATACACTTGGTACCATATAAGTAGTGTCGCCAAATCTTTAACGCCAAAACAACTGCGGCTAGCTCGAGGTCGTGGGTTGTATAGTTCTTCTCGTGGATCTTGAGCTGACGAGATGCGTAAGCGATAACCTTGTCTCGTTGCATAAGAACACAACCAAGACCAATGTTCGAGGCATTACAATAGACTATGAAGTCATCGTTTCCTTCGGGTAAAGCAAGGACGAGAGCATTGCAGAGCATATGCTTGAGAGTTTGAAATGCAGTCTCTTGTTCAGTTCCCCAAACAAAAGGCTTGTCTTTATGCATTAAGGAAGTAAGCGGGACAACGATTTTCGAGAAGTCAACGATGAATTGACGGTAATAGCCCGCCAATCCGAGGAACGAACGTACATCGGATGGTGATTTTGGAGTAACCCAACTCTTAACAGCTTCGATCTTCGCGGGGTCGACGTGAATTGATGCGTGTGTAGCGTTATATGATTTTTAACTATATTTTTAGCCCTTTTTTTACACTCTAGTCAAGTTTTAAATTTATAAAACACGATATTTTACTAACACTAAACACACATATGGGCAAGTGCACCCATCGTGAGCGTAGTATAGCGTTGGTAAGATACCGAGGTTGTCCAAGGACACAAGAGCTTTTAATACCGGTTTATCGTCAACGTCTAATCAAATCAAAATTTTTAGAAAAAGGTTTAAACATGAAAATAAAAACTAAAAATGCTGAAAATAAAATAAAAATAAAAATAAAATAAAACAGATAGACAAGATGAATCACTTGGATCCGACTCACCTTTAGTGTAACCTTTGATGTTTTCTGCACTTTTGCACTTTTTAAGAGATTATCTTAGTTATAGTAGTAGGCCCCTCTTTTGAAGGTGACGTTACCCTCAACCCAGTAGTTTGAGTCAGCAAGGATACAATCTTAAAGGGTTGGAATATTGGAAGATAATTAATTAAGTTATTAATGCGTAATGTGGTAGGCCCCTCTTTTGAAGGTGACGTTACCCTCGGCTAAGTGGTTTGAGTCAGCAGGGATACAATCCCAAGTAGCTGGGTTAATGTATTAATAGTAGTTTACATATGAGGGGATCAAGCCATTCGCAACCCCGCCATCTAATACTAGTGGGTATTGAAGAAGGTCCTAGTAAGCTTGACCCAGGTCCTTGCAGGATCTATACACTGAACAAGGCAATAACCTTACCAAACCATTCCCTTAACCCCCGACCAGGTAGCCAATATATCTCCATATAGACCGTGGAGATATGAATGGTGTAAATCTTTTATTTTATATAGACACTAGAGTAAAATGAACGGATAGTCCCTGTGGTTTTGCAAAGTTTCAGCTATAGTCCCCAGATTTTGGAAATTACACTCATAGTCCCTGTGGTTTGATAGTTTGTTACGCTGATAGTCCCTGGAGTGGATGTGGGTTAGTTTTCTCAGTTAAGTCCATGTGAAATTACAAAATTACCCTTGCTTTTATTATATTCATCAACATCATCATCATTCAAGACTCATTCATCAGTTCTACTCTCTCTCTCTCTCTCTCTCTCACTAAAAACCACCACCACCGTCACCTCCCCTGCCGCCATCACCACTCCCCACCACAAAGATGAGATTTATTACCCCAATTCGTTGTGAAAGTGAGATTAAATTTACTTTGACCCCTGGTAGAAATCCAATTGTTAACATGATTCCTCTCCCAGTGCGACCATTCCCCGTTCTCCACCGAGTCTACAGATTATTTGAATCATGATTTTCTTAATGTTAAAGAAAAGCAAAATATTTAAGTAGAAAACAGAGTAAACCTCTACGAATTCATCAGAATTCACATCCCTTCCGATAACTCCAAAGGAGGTGGAGAGAACAATAGGAATTTTAGAGCTTAATCTTGCAGTAATCTGCAATTCGTTCATGAAACTTACAATGCATTTCATGGAAATCATACTAATTTTAAAGTCCAAATAACATACCAGTCGGCGAGCCTCTGGCAAATCGACACAAAGACCAACAGAAACAATGGCAAAATGTGGACGGATTAGCTCCGATATTACTTTATTCACCACGCCTTCTACAGCAACCTGATGAAAATTAGGGCATCAAAATGGTGTTATGGTTCAATTATGAGAAAGAAGAAGTCTAGAGAGAGAGGAGAACTATGTATTCATTCGCTAATATCCCTAACTACCATTCAATGACCTAACTAACTTGTCACTGTTACTGTGTTACAGCATACCTTCAACTTACAAACAATGGCCCCTAACTATCATGACTACTATTTATTTCATAACAAATAGACTAATAAAACTGTAAAATTAGGGCTACCTGGAGGTCAGAATTGAAGGAGCAGGTGACGGTGTGGTGGTGGAAGGGGATGGCGGTGGTGGGGAGTGGTGATGGCGGCAGGGGAGGTGACGGTGGTGGTGGTTTTTAGTGAGAGAGAGAGAGAGAGAGAGAGTAGAACTGATGAATGAGTGTTGAATGATGATGATGTTGATGAATATAATAAAAGCAAGGGTAATTTTGTAATTTCACATGGACTTAACTGAGAAAACTAACCCACATCCACTCCAGGGACTATCAGCGTAACAAACTGTCAAACCACAGGGACTATGAGTGTAATTTCCAAAATCTGGGGACTATAGCTGAAACTTTGCAAAACCACAGGGACTATCAGTGCATTTTACTCTAGACACTAAAATAACGCCAAGACACCACGGACAAATGATAAGGAAGTTTCACCTTCAACATAAGAAACTAGTTATTAAAGTTATTAATACAAAACCAAATAAAAAGTGCGAAAATACAAAAGGAAGACAAAAACACACTTTTTCCAACATTAGTACTAAAAAGGGTTAGTTTTATGCCTCATTTGATGTAATTTATATGTTGCATTTTACACACATCAAATACCCCCATACTTGAATCTTTGCTTGTCCTTAAGCAAAACTCTTTAATTTGTAGCTTACACTCCCAAATGGAATGGGTAGAAGAGAAAGTTTTGGGCTTGTCTTGAGTGTCGGGATTCCAAGATCTTTATTAGGCTTTATTTTTATGTTATTTACAATCCTATTCGTTATGATTTATTTAGAACATTACATAAGAGAAATTACTTATTTGTGCATAACATGCCTTTTTAAAATTCCATTTATATACAAGTTCACATACCTCACGGGAGATCACTCAACACTCAGCCGAAGATGTATTTTTGTGAAACACTCGAGTCCGGCATGGAACTTACTTCTTCCATATGCTTGCCAAGCAATCAATCCTCCCCCTTTTTAACTATAAACCTTTGTAAATATCAAGAGGACTTTTGGGGAAGGGTTAGGCTTGGGTTAAAGGTAGGTGGTTTTGGGTTAGTGGTTAGTAAAAAGGGCTAAAAGCGTAAAAAACGTCGGTTGTCGTGAATCTTTTTTTTTTCTTTTTTTTCTTTTTTTTGATATTTATTCAAACTAAGCATATTCAAACAAGATTTTTGAGGAACGTGTTTGGTTATTGCAAAATTCTCTCTCTCTCTCTCTTTTTTTTGGCACAAGATAACCGAGCTTTTTACTAAAACAAAAAGGGCTTAAAAAGAAAAAGGTTTTGGTGGGTAAAGGGTGTTTGTTTTGTGGGTTTTGAAACTAAAAGGTTTAGGCTCAAAGAGGTTAACTAGGGGGATTTTGGGTAGGTGATAAAGAAAATGAAAAATAATGGTGTTGAAAGGAAAATGGGTTAGTCCTAATGCCTCCATAATTTACTTACTTGGGTTTAAGTTGGTAAGGACCGGGAATGTATCGTCATGGCAAGTTCTAGAGTTGTAAGAAACCAAACGGCCATTCACACAAGAAACGAAAAATGAGCATTTAATTTAAAGATGTGTATTTATATGCTCAATTAAAGGCTCAAAACTCACTTTTTGTGGGAATGGGTTTTTAATGTGATCAAGTATATATAATCAAATTTTAGTTAGATTTGTGATGCCTTTTCATAATCTTCTTATTTGGTTCTTTTTATCACGACGCTATCGGTTGTAAATTTGTAAATATATAACCTTCTTAGAACTTGTTATTCCCGAATTAAACCAAGACAAGTAAAAAAATGAAAATTTTTGAAAAAAAATTGGGGTGATTAACGGTTCCAACAGAGTTTTGTGTAAGGCTTGTTATTAAGACTTGCAAAATTCAAGGTTTTAGCATCCCCCACACTTAAATTACACATTGTCCTCAATGTGTCCCAAAAATAAGTTTTTTGGTTGATTAAAATGTGTAAAAGTGGGTTAAAAACAAGATTTTATGTTACTGGGTAGCTGAACACGGGGTGTGGTGGGCTGAGCACGACCCCATGGTCAGACTGCCAGTACCAAAAGTAAATAGAAGGCTGGGCACGGGGGCGTGTTCAGCGAACACAGCCTTGTGTCCAGTTACCTGAACTGGGTGTTTTCTACAGAACCTCGGGCACGGGGGCGTGTTGGGGTGAGCACGGCCCCGTGCTGAACTTGCTGTAATGAAGAAAAATTGTCGGGAGGCTCTGTTTTGTGCATGGGGTGTGGGTTCAAGTTTCCCTTAGTAACCTCCACCTTTTCGAGTGTGTTTTATTCCTGAAAAGTAAAGCTAAACTAGAAAACATAAAAGTTAATCTAAACTAAAACTACGGATAGTTCCGCGGAATGCCTCCGTGGTGCGCCACGTTTATAAGGGTCCTTGGCTAGACCCACCTTATCGGGTGGTTCTGGCTCATCTTCAATTAGGGGGTCGTCATTACCGATTGGATATTTCATTGATCGTTCAAGATCGACACATCTTTTGAAGGTCCCTAATTGAATGGGTAAGTTGTTTTTCTTCCGATTAATCAAAGCTTTGTCGGTTTTCACGAAAGGTTGTCCTAACACAAGTGGAGTCAAGGATGACAAAGTCGGTTGGAACCACCGTGCGATTTGTTTGGACTAACACATCTTCAACTACTCCCATTGATTTTATTGTTTTCCGATTAGATAGAAAAATGGGTATTTGAAGTGGAGAAAAATCACCAATACTTAATTTTTCGAAAATGTAATTTGGCATTATATTAACACAAAGATCTTTATCAATTGTAATATTACTCATAAAGGAATTTTGAAAGAAACATGGAACCCGTGTAATGTTAATTTCAAATGGATCTTCTTTTATTAGCGTAGTTTGATAATTTGTTATCTTAATGCTTACCATTTCGTCAATTTTAGTGTTAGTGTTTAACTCTTTTAAAAACTTAGCATGAGTGGGTACTAAACAATGATTTTCGAAAGAAGGTGACAAGAGATTAATTTCCTTAAAATTAGACTCTTCTTGAATTTTAACATTGTCGGACTCACCTTTTTCGTTGTTTAACTCATGTGTCGGTTTTTCACTTGTTTTTCCATTTTTTACCTTTTCAACTATCTCTTCTTTATTATGAGTTAATTCTTCCCTTGCGCGGGATTCCTCTTCCCTTGCGTGGGCTTCTTTTATATAGCGCTCGATAGTTTTAAGGTGTTCTATTATCTTTTCGGCTACAGGTGAAATAGTTTGTGGTTCGTCAAATTGAGTTGAATAAGTATCCTCAAAGCTTGAAGTCGGAAGTTCGATCCTTGGTTCTTCATAATACTCATATGAGGTAGATGGTTCACACCATTGTTCCTTATTTTAAGTATATGATGAATAAGGGTCGTAACTTGGTTCTTCATAATACTCATATGAGGTGGGTTGTTCACGCCATGGTTCCTCCTAGTAAGCATATGAAGGTGAAGGCTCATATCTTGGTTCCTTAAAGTATGAGTACGAAGGCTTACACCTTGGTTCATCAAAATATGAGTATGAGGGAGAAGGTTCATACCTTGGGTCTTCATAGGATGTATATGAAGTGGACGGCTCGTACCTGGGCTCCTCATAGTAGTTGTATGAAGTGGATGGTTCAAAGAGATCACAATATTGAACCGAGTGAGGGTCACCACAAATGGTGCAATAGTCTTCCCTATAATCATCCTCCTCATAGCGGTAGTTGTAATCTCCTGAGTATTGATCCATAGGAATCACTCAGCAAACCACAACAGAGTCTCGGGACCAGAAAACAAGAATAAAAACGGAAACAGAGGCTGGACACGGCCACGTGTTCAGTGAGCACGGCCCCGTGTTCAGGTTCTGTATCTGGGCGTTTTAATAAAAGTGACCGGTTTTGTGCGGCACGGGGGCGTGTTCAGTGAGCACGACCCCGTGTTCAGACTCTGTATCTGGGAGTTTTGAAAAAAATTATGCAGCACGGCCCCGTGTTCAGTGAACACGGCCCGTGTTCAGTGAACACGGCCCCTGTTCAGTCTACTGTAAATGCAAAAACTAACTAAAATGCAGAAAATGTGCGCGCGATTTAAAAAGGTTTTGACTGATTAGGCCATTGATTTTAAGCTTTCTTAAAATCCTTGTGTCCCCGGCAACGGCGCCAAAAACTTGATGCGTGTGTAGCGTTATATGATTTTTAACTATATTTTTAGCCATTTTAACACTCTAGTCAAGTTTTAAATTTATAAAACATAATATTCTACTAACACTAAACACACATATGGGCAAGTGCACCCATCGTGAGCGTAGTATAGCGTTGGTAAGATACTGAGGTCGTCCAAGGACACAAGAGCTTTTAATACCGGTTTATCCTCAACGTCTAATCAAATCAAAATTTTTAGAAAAAAGTTTTAAACATGAAAATAAAAACTAAAAATGTTGAAAATAAAAATAAAACAGATAGACAAGATGAATCACTTGGATCCGACTCGCCTTTAGTGTAACCTTTGATTTTTCCGCACTTTTGCACTTTTTAAGAGATTATCTTAGTTATAGTAGTAGGCCCCTCTTTTGAAGGTGACGTTACCCTCAACCCAGTAGTTTGAGTCAGCAATGATACAATCCTAAAGCGTTGGAATATTGGAAGATAATTAATTAAGTTATTAATGTGTAATGTGGTAGGCCCCTCTTTTGAAGGTGACGTTACCCTCGGCTAAGTGGTTTGAGTCAGCAGGGATACAATCCCAAGTAGCCGGGTTAATGTATTAATAGTAGTTTACATATGAGGGGATCAAGCCATTCGCAACCCCGCCATCTAATACAAGTGGGTATTGAAGGAGGTCCTAGTAAGCTTGACCCAGGTCCTTGCAGGATCTATGCACTGAACAAGGCAAGAACCTTACCAAACCATTCCTTTAACGCCCGACCAGGTAGCCAACATATCTCCATATAGACCGTGGAGATATGAATGGTGTAAATCTTTTATTTTATATAGACAGTAGAATAATGCCAAGACACCACTGACAAATGATAAGGAAGTTTCACCTTCAACATAAGAAACTAGTTATTAAAGCCATTAATACAAAACCAAATAAAAAGTGCGAAAAGATAAAAAAACAAAAGTATTACACTAAATGCTTGTCTTCACCAAGTGATGTAAGAGACTTAGGCAAACATGGCCTTTGATTGTCAAGAACTCTTACTATCAATCTTGGATCCCGAGACTACTACACACACTCTATGATGGATGATGGTGGTGGATGAGGGTGTTGTGATGGTGGTGGAGTGTGGAGTGTGGGTGAAGTGGGAGATAGGTGGTTTGCCAAGGGATGCCTTTGAAGTGAACCAAGCACCCCTATTTATAGCATGCACAGAAGCCCAGACACGGCCCCGTGTCCATCCACTTTCTCTTTCTTTATTAATTGCAGTTTGTCTGCATTAGTTGACCACGCCCCCGTGTCCGCTGGGCACGGCCCCGTGTGCAGAAGCGTATCTATACTATCAAGATTTGCTTGGATTCTGCGAATCTTAGCATTGACCATGGCCGTGTGGAGCTGGGAACACCCCCGTGTCGGGAAATAGAAGCTTCTACTCTTTTCTCCTTTCTGCAGACACTTGGGCACGCCCCCGTGTCCGCTGGGCACGGGGCGTGTTCAGCCTTTTGAAGTCTTGTTTTTGCTTGGGAAGATGCTGTCGAGGGGTCGGGCATACCACGTTTATTCCTTTCTTTGTATTTATGTTAGATTTTGCTGTGTTTTTGCTTCTTTTGTTCATTTAAGCTCTTTTAACCCTGAAAATACATAAGGAAGACAAAAGCACACTTTTTCCAACATTAGTACTAAAAAAGGGTTAGTTTTATGCCTCATTTGATGTAATTTATATGTTGCATTTTACACACATCATGAATACCTTGACTATTGACGATGTGACCGAGGAATTGAACCTCGTCTAGCCAAAATTCACACTAGGAGAACTTGGCATAGAGTCGATTCCCCTGCAGTAACTCAAGAACCAAACGTAGATGCTGCGTGTGTTCGGTTTTCGACTTCGAATAGATAAGGATATAGTCGATGAACACGATGACAAAACGGTCAAGAAATGGTTTGCACACACGGTTCATCAAATCCATGAAAACCGCGGGTGCATTGGTTAGGCCAAATGGCATCACGACGAATTCATAATGACCATAGCGGGTTCGAAAGGCGGTTTTCGGAATATCTTCCTCCTGAATGCGTAACTGGTGATAACCTGAGCGTAAATCGATCTTCGAGAAACATGTAGCACCTTGCAATTGACCAAACAAATCATTGATTCGGGGCAGGGGATAACGATTCTTGATTGTCAGCTTATTCAACTCCCTATAGTCGATGCACATCCGGAACGACCCATCCTTCTTTTTGACGAAAAGGACTGGTGCGCCCCAAGGAGAGGTGCTAGGGCAAATAAATCCTTTATCAAGTAATTCCTGGAGCTAACTTGAGAGTTCGCGCATTTCGGATAGAGCAAGGTGATAAAGAGATTTAGCTACAGGGTTGGCTCCAGGAATGAGGTCGATATGAAAATAACGACTCGGGGGTAAACCAGGTAGATCATCAGGAAAGACATTCGAAAAATCACGAACTACAGGCACCTTATCGATTACCTTAACTTCCTTTTTCTCCGCTACTACTACCTGAGCCAAGAAAGCTTGGTATTCCTTGCGGAAATACTTACTGGCTTTGACACACGACATGAGTTGGAGTTTCTTCGACGCGACTACACCGTAGACACACAATAGATCACCATTAGCGAGTGAGAAGCAAA
Source organism: Helianthus tuberosus (assembly GCA_030545235.1). Classification (NCBI taxonomy): domain Eukaryota; kingdom Viridiplantae; phylum Streptophyta; class Magnoliopsida; order Asterales; family Asteraceae; genus Helianthus; species Helianthus tuberosus. Next base: position 55,661,679 of record CM060360.1, read on the forward strand.
TCATCTTATCAAAACAAACAACTTCAGCATGATTTTCACGAAGAAAATCCATGCCTACTATGACGTCGAAACTGCCGAGCTGCATCGGAATAAGGTCGATAGGAAAGATGTGATTGTTGAGTTCGAGAGTACAATCACGAAGAACAGAATTGACAGCGACGGTTCTTCCGGTGGCAACTTCAACATCGAATGACGAAGGGAGATGGGCGCACTTACGATTAAGGAGCTTTTCGAATTCTAACGACACAAAACAGTTATCGGCTCCAGTATCAAAGAAACACGAAGCATATAAACCATTCATAAGGAACGTACCATTGACCACATTGTTATCGGCTTGAGCTTGACGGACGTTGATGTTGAAAGTACGCCCGCGAGCTGCTTGCTGCTGTTGTGGCTCTTGCTTCACCACACGCAAAGCAATCTCTAGCGTGGATCGCGGGTGCAGGAGCCGCTTGTTAGCCTTGAGGAGAGGGAAGTAGAGCTTGTTGAGCAGGAGCTTGACCTTGAGCTGGATCTGGAGCTTGACATGGACCTGTACGGCAGTTGGCGGTGAAATGGCCGTACATGTTGCAATGTACACAGTATCTGCAAGGGATTCCCACTGGGTGGTGATAGGTACAAGTCGGCCAAGCCGGGTGAGGACCAGTGTAAGCACGCTTGGCCAGCAGTGCTTGGGTAACCGATGCCGCGAACTGGCAGTGTTGAGGCTGCTGTTGGGCAGGTATAGCTTGAAGTGGAGCGGCAGCGGTGCCAGCGCAATTTTTGCTACTGTTGTTGTTGTTTTTCCTCTTGCGACGAGAGGACTTTGAAGACTGTGGAGCGGCGGCGGTTTCAGCGGTTGAAGCAGCGGTGACTTGGTGTAGATTCTTGGAGGCTTTTTCCCAGTAACCAGCCTTGACTCGCTTATCGTTGATCTCAGCAGCGAGTAAGAAAGTTTCCTCAATCGTTGACGTCTTCGCAGCTTGAACGAAATCAGCCACGCAATCCGGAAGAGCAAGGATATACTTCTTGATGGTGATTTTGGGCGTAGAGACTTGACCTGGACAGATTATGCTTAGATGCTTGAAGCGAGCAGTCAAACCAGCGTTGTCACCATCCTTCTGTTTAAGATGCCAGAACTCGTCCTCCAACTTTTGAAGCTCGTGGGGAGGGCAGAACTCTTTTATCATTAAGTCCTTCAACTCGTCCCACGTCAACTCGTAAGCTGCATCATTTCCTCGTTTGTTTCTCTCGGCCGTCCACCAATCTAAAGCGCGGGATTGGAAGAAGCCGGTGGCGTTAACAGTTCGGAGATTATCAGGACAGTTGCTCTGAAGCAGGGTGACTTCAATCGAATCAAACCATTGAAACATGGCCGTAGGACCATCTTCTCCGGTAAATTCTTTTGGACCGCAAGCTTTGAACTACTTGAAGCTAAAAGCAGACTTAGGTGAATCAGTCCTGGACTCTTCTGAAGATTTGCTAGCGTTTTCATTCAGCTCACTAACAATCTGGGGGATAACTTTCACCATCTGCTTAGCGACTAAAGAGGCGATGCATTTGTCATCGTGATTGCGGCGAGCTGAGCGCGAGTGAAACGATCCAAATGACGATATTGTCTGCAATAGACATCACCATAGGATTCAAAACGATATACAATCGAATCTCGCCTCACACGTACTACTACTAAAGCTCAGGAACACGAATAATTACGTAAACACATAGGCACATAATCACAGAAGCACATAAGCACGTAAGGCATAGAAGCACGTAAGCATGTAAGGCACAGAAGCATATAAGGCAGTTAGAACAGAGAAACCATACTATATTTTGCACATATTCACCTATCATTCAAAGTTCGCGCGTTCGAGAATAGCGATTGCGATTAGCGCGTACACAGCGAGTAACATAGCATAAGTGGGTATCATAGCATGCGATTTTCCACAAGTAGTAGCGACTTATTAGCGTTGCGTAGTGTGTTGTGTGCGATAAGCGGAGCAAGAAGCGTTAAATTGAAACCTTCAGTGTCTCAATACGCTAACAATGAAACAAAACCACATAAAAGTCCACATAAAATTACAAATATCAGAGTCAGCAGTTGCGGGATCAGAATCGAAACACATAAAATCAGCGATTGCGAGCTTGAAGTCGAAGATAGATTGTCTAAGTCTTGATAGACGTTGACTACCCAAAGTGATTCGACTATTCTCAATGACTACAAGTATATGTTTTAGCCTAATAGACTGTGCTCTATCATCGATGCACGGTGAATGGGGCGCATCCTTTCGGTTATTCACGTAACTCGAGTCGTTGGAATCCATCGAGACTTTGGTGAGAGTTTTGTAAAACCAAAATAGGGAACAGAACGAGTCATCAAGTCTCGGGTTTCACCCCTAACTTAGCGACTACATTCTAGTTTGTGTGATAGAATCATGAGATTGAGAGAAGAATCTGCGTCAAAGTACGAATTTCACTCCTGATTCAACTCAAATTCTCGTGTTTATAGTAAAAATACGGGTCGAACAAGCGATCTAATCGAGAGTTTGCGTTTTTCACACCTAATCTCGATCCAATCACCTATTCATTCTTGAACATAGCGAAGTGCGACTGCCTTAGGAAAGGCTGTTGGTGCATACGTCTGTCGACTTCGTCTTGTATCGAGTCTTGTATTAGAATTGTTAGATTAGGGTGCGTTGTACGAGAAAATAGGAGGTTTTAGGGTGTTTTTAAGCTAATTTCGCTTGTAGGAAGCATGTGACACTTTCAAGCGAAATCAACCATGTTGATTTCGCTTGAACTGACACTTGTCACCTTCAAGCGAAATCCCAATTCTATAAATAGGCACCTAAGCGAAATCAGTGGTAACACTTGTCATTCCGGTACCGAACTGCTGCCGACGCGTCGTTTGATCTGTAAAGTGATTATAATCAATAAACAAGACGATTAATAGTGAAACAAGCTGTTTTCCAAGTCTGTTTCTTAGTTTCCGCCTCTGAAACAGACTAGAGCTCTTCTGATTGACTCGTTTAGGTCATGATTCGATCCTACAAGTGGTATCAGAGCTCAGGTTGAAGAGTTCTTGCCAAAACAACCATATTTTCTAACTTCTACACCTTCTTCTCAAAATTAATCAAGTTTTCACGGTTAAAATGGACTGAATTTTTGATATTGTATGTAAAACTCTGTTTTAACAAACCCTCGAAAGAATCAGACCTAAAATCGGCCTAGAACTTGATCATTTTTGCCAAAAACAGATCGAATTGATGATGTCAGCAACATTTCAAGCGAAATTAGCAGATTGATTCCGCTTGAAATCGCTATTCCACTTGAAATTTTTGACCTGTTTCCGTTTGAAAACACTTGATTCCGCTTCAGGGGTAATTTCGCTTGAGCCATTTCAAGCGAAATAAGGTTATTTCGCTTCAAGGTGTGATTCCGCTTGAGTTAATTCAAGCAAAATTACTTGTTTTCGCTTCAGGGTGTTATTCCGCTTCAAGGTATTTCGCTTGAGGGTGTGATTTCGCTTCAAAGGGTTGATTCCGTTTGAAACTTGTATTTTTGTGAAAAAAAAAATTCGAAACATGGACGAGGATTTTTACAATGCATTTGCTATACCGATTGCACCTGTTACTGTTGCTGAAACTGTGTACAATGAGAATGAGACATGAACTTATCAGAAACCGCCAAAGCTCATGTACATTGAAGATTTTCAAGGATGGAAAAATCGATTCGAGAACTGGGTGCAAGCTTACAAATTTGATGCATGGTGTTCATTGTTGAAAGATTATGAGAAACCAAAGAATGAACGAGGGATTGAAAAAGCTATTGTTGACTATTCAGAGGGTGACAAGTTGAAATTTACAAGTGAGAAAATGATGATCAGTATTCTTCAACAAGCGATAAAAGAAGATATTTTTGTTTTGCTTCAACATAATGGTACAGCTAGATCAATTTGGGAGGCATTGATTCAGAAATTCAGAGGAAGTGCAGATATGATCAAAAACAAAAAGGCATTATTGAAGAAATCGTTTGATATGTTTTCAGCTTTTGATCATGAAACAACTAAGCAGACTATTGATAGATACTGTCATCTGGTGTTGGAAATGGGTAGATTGGATATTAAGAAAGAGGATAATGAGTGGGTCGATAAACTAGCTAAAGCATTACCACAGCATAAGTGGGGAGCTTATTTGATGATTGTGAAACTCATGAGGAAGTCTGAGAGTATGAATTTGGCACAGTTCATTCAGAAAATTGAAGAACATGAATTGGAAAGAGAATGGGAAGAAACAGAAGCAAGAAAAGCTGCAGAAGATAAAGCAAAAATAGAAGCTGAGAAAGCAGAAGTTGAAGAAAGTTCAACAAAGGAAAGTGAGGGACAGAAAGCTGAAATAGAATCTGAAGAACCAGTGGTTGAAAAGATTATAGAAAAAATCGTCGAAGTTGAAAAGATAGTTGAAAAAGAAGTTGAAGTTGAAAAACCTTGTTTGGAATGTTTAGAATCTTGCAAAGTTTGTGAGGAGAAAGATAAGAAGATTGCTGATTTGGAGAAGATTAAAGAAGATTTACTGTCTGATTTGAAGTATGTAAAAGAGTCATATGATGTTTTGAACAAGACAGTTGATGGTTTGAACAAAACAAAGCGAGAAGTTGATGCTGCTATGACAATGATGAGCTCAACATTAATGACAAAGCAGAGTGTCATAAATGAGTATATCGAAGACTGTGCTAAGCTGAAGCAGGAGTTGGAACTTGAAAAGATTAAGAGTGAAAGAATTAAAAGATTACTGTTGAGTTATACTACTTGTGATTATTTGATTGATCGTGTTTATCCTACTGTTGCAGGTCTTGAAGCATTTCAAGATAAAGAACCTAAAGAGGATACTGGTAAGAAACCAAGTGTTAAATATAACAAGTGTCCGCCCCCAATATGGAATAGTTATTCTCCCAGAAAGCCAAATGAGGAACGTTTAAATAAGGCTCTCAACATCAAGTTAAAGTCTGAAATCATTGATGAATTACCAGACAATATTGATGTTACATTCACAGCGTCTGACACTGATCATGAGTCTGAGTTGTTAAAGAAAGTGGTCGATCAGGTGTTGGATATGGATGAAGAGTCAAAGTCGGAGTCTAAATCTGAGAGTTCGAGTTCATCAGAAAAGAGTCCGAGTTCACCGGTTAAAAGGGTTTACAATAAAGCATTCTTGTTATCAAAATCTAATTTGAATGATGGATCAATCAAAGTGGCATATACTTTGAAAGATTCAGACAAATTATATCCTGATGAAGAATTTCCAATAAGAAGTGTCAAAACTGAAATGATTAAATAGGTTTTCAAATTAATAGAAATTAATATTTCTGAAATAAAAGATTTATATTTTAATGAAAAACCTAAAAAGTACACTTCAAGAGTTTAACAGAGATTGAACAAGAAAAAGGGTTACGGTTCTGGTTATGGTTCTCAAAAGAAACCAAACCATAACAGCAATTTAAAAAAGAAAGGTCTTGGTTTTAATTCTTCAGAAAATTATAAAAATGAGAAAAATTATAAACCAAAAAAAAAATTTGTTTCAGGAGGAAGTTCTGAAGATGAGCAGAAGAAACCATTCTGGAAATAGTCCAATCAAGAGTTTCTTGCTCAAGTAAAGAAGAATGTGAATAAATTTTCTCCAAGAGTTGATAGAAGAACCTGCTTTAAGTGTCAAAAAGCTGGACACATTGCCTGGAACTGCCAAGAGTCCACTTATTCAAAACAGGGAGTGTCTTCTAACTCTAAAATGAGAAGGAAATGTGTTGATAAATCGACTGTGGAAGTTGGTGAAACTTCAAAACGGTTTTACAAAAGACAAGTCGATTTAAACAAACAAAAATGGGTTGTAAATTCTGAAAGTAGTTCTGACAATGAATCTGATTCCATAAAATCAGAGGAGTCATGTGTTGAGAAAAAGGTTGATAATTCCGTTCCTGAGTTGAACGAGGAAAACTTTCCGCCATTGACAAAAGATAATTTGAAATCAAAAGGTAGATTTGAGATATCAGGTCAATTCTTTGCTGATAAGAAAGAAATTGATGCTGAAAAGGTGTTTAATGGAAATGTTAAACATATTTTTGGAAAGATGGTTGACAGGAAAGTGAAGGGTGCTAAAGAATTTTACAAATCAAAATGTTGGTGGGATAGATGTGTACCAAAATCACCCAAGGCTGGCCAGGCTTGGGTGACAGCATTTTCACCATAAATTCCTGACTTGCCGGAGCTCCCAGGTTGGTAAGAGTGGAGCAGGAATCGGCATCATTCTTGAAAGGTTTGGTTGGTAAATTTACAGGTGATAGCTTTATATTGTTATATTTTGATTTACAAGTGGTTTGAGTTGATAAGTGAACTTTCAAGAGGTTGAGGAAAGTCTTTCACTTACAAGTGGTAAATCAAGGACATTAAATTGTACTTGTTTTTCCTGCATATGATTGAGAAACAATGTGTTGAATCCCTAACTTACAATTGGTAAAATCAACAAAACTTATTTTCCGAAAAAACCATTTGATTAAAACAAACTTATGTGTTTTGAAATCACAATGGGAAAATAGTTTGTTGCAAGGGGGAGTTCTGATTGTTTATGCCAAAAGGATGGCGATCTGAAGTGATTCGATATCAGTTGTCAATTTACTTGTACAGTTTGTTTTCAAATTTCCTTTGAATGTATTTGCATTTTAGGGGGAGTATAAAAATTTCAGAAAATCTAAAAACATTTGAAAATTTGAAAAATACAAAAACATGATAAAATTCAAAAATGAGTTTTTGTTGTCAAAAAGAGGAAATGATAGTACATCAGTGGACGATCACAGCATGCTAGAGAAATGGGATGTAAAAATGTGATAAACGGTCTCACTAATGATGTGTCAGTAGGTTTTTACACATTTAGTAGATTGTGACGAGATATAAACCTAAATTCAAACTTGCTTATGTCATGGGTAACATCTCTCGGATATATGGGTAACCCCCGAAATCTTGTTTGAAGGACCCCTCTTTCTGAGATACTAGGTCTTTATGCTTAGTGATATCTGGGGTATTATCCCGGGACTTCTGATTTTGCAGAAGCAATGGCCTAGTCCCCGGAGAATACTTTACGCTTGCTTGAAATATAGCCCACCCTCAGCATAAAAAATGATGAAACATTGAAAAAATATGTAAATCATGTGTTGTTGAAGAAAAGATCCTCTAAAGGGGACCCACCAAAAGTCGAACCGCCATCTCTCTGCTGAACGGAAGTTCTGACCTGAGCTCTCACGGTCTCGCAATTTAACCCCCTTACAGATATCATCTAGGTATACTCACCTGTAAGACTGAATATTGGGATCTGGATACGGGAGTATATTCAAGTGGTGGGACACGCGAATAAGTTTAAGTGCTTAAGACATTAATCCCGTATCTCGAAACAGTTGAACTTTGTGTGAAAATTTAATTGAATCAGTATACTGACAATCTAAGTGAATCGTTTAGAACTTAGAATGTTTAAAGCTTAACGGTGTTGGTGTTTTGTCTCAAGAACTGATATGATCCTCTTACACAAACTCACAAAAACATTGCTTGTAAATATTTCTTTACTGCATGTCAAAAATACAAAAAGATTTTTGGTGTGTTTTAGCATAATTTTTGAAAAATTCAAAAAGATTTTAGACGACTGATGTTGAAGAGCTGATTATCAAAATTCCAAGTGCTGAACATGATGAACAGGTTTGGGAAAGTTGGTTTGAATATGCTTGAAAAGAAATTTGATATACATCCAAGTGTTTCATCAGTGAATTATATGATAAATCTTTTTATTTGATACTTGAAAATGTTGTGTTAAGGTTGTATCTTCAAGTGGTTAGCAGGATTTCTAAGTTTGTTATATCTTATCTTTTATGAAACTTATGTTTTTGGGTAGAGGATTTGCAGGAGAGCCTGGTTGCGATGCTTGAACTTGAAAATAGCCAGACTTCGATCCCAGCACAAGTTGAGGGGGAGTCTGAATGACAAAGAGCCAGGTTCTGATCCTGAGATTGCTGATGCTGATGAACTTAAGGAATCAAGAGAGCTGAAGAAATTGGAAAGAGGCAAGAGTCAGGCCAAGACCCTGGAAGCCCAAAGACAGATAAAGACTGAAGACGTTGAGGACTCGATACTTAAGACTCGTCAACATCCGAGGGGGAGTCTGTTGGTGCATACGTCTGTCGACTTCGTCTTGTATCGAGTCTTGTATTAGAATTGTTAGATCAGGGCGCGTTGTACAAGAAAATAGGAAGTTTTAGGGTGTTTTTAAGCTAATTTCGCTTGAAGGAAGCATGTGACACTTTCAAGCGAAATCAACCATGTTGATTTCGCTTGAACGGACACTTGTCACCTTCAAGCGAAATCCCAATTCTATATATAGGCACCTAAGCGAAATCAGTGGTAACGCTTGTCATTCTGGAACCGAACTACTGCCTACGCGTCGTTTGATCTGTAAAGTGATTATAATCAATAAACAAGACGATTAATAGTGAAACAATCTGTTTTCCAAGTCTGTTTCTTAGTTTCCGCATCTGAAACAGACTAGAGCTCTTCTGATTGACTCGTTTGGGTCACGATTCGATCCTACAAAGGCAGTGTGATAGTATAGCGTAAGTGCGAGCGAGAATAATATGCACAAGTTGGTCCATTGGTACTTAGACTATAGACTAGGTCGTTTCTAAGACATCGACCCGGACTAGGTCGAGTCTTGCCTAATTCCCTATTGTTATGGCTCTGATACCAATCTGTCACACCCCAACCGATGGCGGAAACATCGGGGCATGGCACTGAGCGAAACAGATTTTCCATGAGTATCCGTAACAACTTTTAATTACCAGATATTAAAACGTCATGTCCCATACCACAACATATCCAAATAAAAGAGTTATTACAAATAATTGTCTCAAAAACAAATATTGTTCCGATGACTCAGATTTAAGCGTGACATATCTAGACCCCTAGCTTGATTCACCAAAGCACAACAATCCTAGCATCTTAAGCACCTGTCACATACGTTAAAATAAAGTCAATACACATAGTGTAAAGGTGAGCATACAAGTTTGATAATAATAATAATAGAGTTCAAAATCGTTTATGCATAACCATCATGTAACATGTACAAAGTGAAGGCAAGTAGGTTATCGACAGAGAAATATGCACAGACGTGACTACGAGTTGTAGAATGCGCAACATATATCCCCACTGGGACACGTGAAGTAGATCCCTTAACAACCCTTGTCCACGACAGGTGCTGAGTCCAAACTATAGAACTATCGTTGTTAAGGTGTCAGGCAACAATCACTGTGTTAACATAACATACAAGCATTCATCGAATAACACGTAGCATGCAATAACGGTCAGCGTATAAATAGTGTTTGAGTTGTGTGTCGATTGTGATTTAGAATAAGTAACGTATGTAACACCTAAAAGTGCGTAAAGCAAAAAGGGTTCGAGTATACTCACAGATAGCGTTTAACAAGTAAACATTGTCTTGGATTGAAGGAAGCGCTGAGAGATTAGCCTGAACAGTTAACGATAGCATAAACGATGAGTGGCGCGTAAAACGGTGAAAGTGATTAAGTGTCGAGTGGCAACGCGATCAGATGGCAATCCGATCGGTTGACCATTCGATCGGATGTCAATCCGTTTGGATGGTCATCCGATCGGATGGCCATTCGATTGGATTGACATTCGTTTGGTAAGGATGTGTTTGTGTATGATGGCTTTGAAGTTTTCGTTGTAGCATTTTGAAAACAGAGAAGTATCTCTACCTTTCAGGTCGATCGATCGAACGGTCGTTCGATCGGATAGCGATCCGATTGGCAGGACACTTAGTGAGAACAAGTTCACAGCAGGGTTGTCACTCGATCGGATAGCAATCTGATCGGTAGGCAATCCGTTAGTTACTGATGATCTTTGAAAATTATAAATTGGTTAAGTGTCGAAGTTCCAAATGTCATATCATCGGATGGTCGTTCGATCGGATGGCTATCCGATCGAGCGGTAATCCGTTCGACCTTTAGATCTTAGAAAGTTTGAATAAAAGTTTAAGTGTGGAACCAAGTGCAAGCCGATCGGATGACTATCCGATCGGGCGGCAATCCGTCCCAACAACCCTGATCGTCTTGAACTTGATTATTTTTGAAAGTTTTGCAGTTTTGGTTGAGAAGGTATGATAACGCACTAAACAACGAAACATCGTCAAGTCCCAAGTCGTTCGACCGAACAGGAATCACCCTAATCCGATTTGTTTACTGTTTCGTGACGGTTGTTCATGTTTAACCCGAAATCGGTTGTCTCTTTGATAGAAACCTGATCTTGAACCAATACATCACTAAGAAAGAGCAGAAGGCCGGTACAACTCCGATTCTATCGGTTTCGAGTGCATTGAGTGTAAAAGAGTTGAAAGAAGGTTAGAAAACCATCTTTCAATCCTTTTAATCATGAATATGTGTAGATCTATGCGAAAACATTGTTTAATCTTGTGGAAATCCTTCAGATCTGAGTTGTTCTTGGTGGAATGAGGTCAAGACTTGAATTTCATAAGAACTCCATGATGACATCACCCTAGAACACCTCAAATCCGTTGATTTCACGGTTAAAAGTTGAGATTCAAAAGAGAAAATGATGAGGAAGTGTGTGTAGATCATAGGAGTACAAGATTTAGGTTGAAAACTTACAAGAATCGCGAGAAATCGAGAGAAAGAAGGCTTGGAACGCGGCTGGTCGAATGAGAGAGCTGTCACATTAAGTGATGTGACAGGAGGGGTATTTATAGGTTGCCAAAAAGGGAAAGGGAGGCAAGGGATGCACCTTGACCAGATAGCCCCTCGATCGGATGGCAATCCGATCAGATGGCCATTCGATCGAGTGGTCACTCGATTGAGTGGCTCCGACGAGTTGTGATTTGCCGTTTTGTTTCGCGTGTGGGGCGTTGCGATGCGTTTAAGCGAGGGTCGATTAAGCGATGCGATAGATTAATAATAACTACACCAATACTATATCTAACATACAATCATCTTAATTAACTTGCGTTTATGGTTTGCGATTAAGTTGCGATTGCGTTTCGGTTAATCACCACAGACATAAACATAAATAAACATGCACAAGTAACACATAGATAGCACACACACGTAAAACAATATTCAGAGTCTACCAATCCAGGTGCGAGCGCGATTGCGATGCGATAAGCGATAAAACATGCGATAAACATCGATTAAATCTTGATTATTAATAGATACTCCACATAATACAACTAAAGCAATTAAAATAAAAGATTCGATTACAAATCAAAGAAGTCAAAATAGTAGTTGAGCAAGGAGTGACAGATCGCAATTAGCAATCTTTTCTTCCTTCGACTTCAATCTTGACTTTGACTTTCGTAACACAGGGTGTTACACTTCAGAGATAGAGATTACTTGAAACCAATAATCTTCTTCCTTGTGAGCTTCCAAAAAGGGAGGAGTGCAAGAAGTTTGTTTTGGAATGTGATTGGAACAGGTTGTGGGATGCATATCAAAAGGCCCATATGAGGTGGGCGTTAGATGGTGATGAAAACTCAAGCTTCTTTCATGGTATGAATTTTTATACCACCAATAATATAATTAATGGCGTTTTGTTAGATGGTGTGTGGATGGCGTTTTTCGTGATCATTAAGGATAAAGCTTTTGAATTTTTCTCTGTGAAGTTTTTCAAATAAATGCCACATTGACCGTCTTTTATTTGCCGTAATATGTCTTGCCTTTACAATGTGGAAGCGGATGCTTTGGTTCAACCGTTTTCCTTGCTCCGCTATATGAGATTTTGACGGGGATCGGTTTCCCAGGCCTGATAGTTTACTTAAAAATTTATTGGAAGGTGTTAGAACATCCCAGAAATGTTTTTTTTGTCATTAATTAATTGATGAATATATCATAGGGGTGATCTTAGTTAGGAGTTTCCTCCTCTTAATTCACCTTAATTCCAAAAGTCAAGGACCCCTTGGTTTTTTGGTGATTTTCACCCTATTAGCTTGATTGGATGTATTAATAAGGTGACATCGAAGGTCTTGGCAAATAGTTTGAAAAGCGTTATTGGTAAACTTGTATCCATTGAACAATAGGCTTCCCTAAGTGATAGGAGCATTATGGATGACCCGTTAATGCTTAATGAATTATTTGGGATGAAGAAATCTAAAAAGAGATGCATGTTTCTTAAAGTTGATATTTACAAAGCCTATGATTCTCTTAATTGGGGATTCTTAGACTCATGTGGTCCCAAATGAATTTCCCTGATCGATGGAGGAAGTAGATATGGGCTATCATATCCTCGGCCCACGCTTCGATGTTGATTAACGGGTCCCCTTCTCTTGGGTTTCAATGTTCATGAGGTATTAGGCAAGGGAATCCAATATCTCCCATCCTTTTTCATGGAATTCTTGTCCAGGAATATGAAACAAGCTTGTTCGGTGGGTTTATTTCATGGTCTTTCATGCATGGAGTCGAGTTCAATATTGTTTCACTTTTTTTACATGGATGATGTGGTCTTCTTGGGGGATTGGTCTCACTTTAATGGAAGGAATTTTCAAAGTTTATTGTGGTGTTTCTATTTGGTGTTGGGCCTTTGGGTGAAACTGACCGAAGGTAGTAAATATGCAGGTGGCATGACGGAGACGGGTTGCTTGGGATAAAGTGACAACACCGGTTGAGTTTGGTGGGTTGGGTATTGGGTCGCTTAGAGAAAATAATTTAGCTATGCTCACGAAATAGTGGTGGCAGTTTAAAGTTGACCATCCCGGGTTATGGAGACGGGTTATTTGGGTTATTCATCATAGTTTAAGGGCATGGAACTTTATACTGCTAAAACTTACTATTCCCCTAGAGGTTAAACAAGTGGCGGTGTAGGTATATATTTTTGGCTCTATTTGCCTTTGAAAACATAGAGACTATAGCGTAGTGGATCGGATTGGATTGACCGGCTTCCGGTTGGCCTAAGGTGGAAGTGGGACGGTATGGAAACGGGAGGTGTTGGATAGCATTTAAAAATCTCAGTTTCAACAAATGCTTTCAATCATTGGTAACCCATCAATTAAGGATAGTGAGGATAGAAGGTCTTGGTCTCTTGATGATTCCGGCTCCTTTTCGGCTAAAAGTGTTAAGGTTAAGTTGCAGTGTTTCTGGTATTCGACTCTAGATTTTGTTATAAAGTGGAATAACTGGGCTCCAAATAAAGTGGGTATCTTGGTGTAGCGGGTGGGGATGGATCGTATTCCTACGCTATGTTCGTTAGTGAGGAGAAATATCCATCTGGAGTCAACAAATTGCGTGTTTATGGTGATTTTCCAGAGACGGTTGAGCACCTATTTCTGAATTGCAGTTTCGCACAAACAATTTGGTTGCTTGTCTCACAATGGTGTAAAGGGCCTCCCAATTTCGCATTCAGTATAAGAGATATTCTTGTTATACATAAATACATTAGTGGATCCCAAAAATTCAAAAAGGCTTTCCAAGTGGTCTGCCTAACAGTGATTTGGTGTCTGTGGAGGGCATGGAATGACCCTGTTTTCAACCGTGTGCCATGCTCGGTTCATACGTCTTTTAGTGATGGTAGGGCGCTAAATTTGTTATGGGTCAGCTCTCGCTCGAAGCAGCCAAATCTGAGTTGGAGTACTAGGGCAGCTTTCAATCTTAGCTTGGATGGTAGTGTTGTGTGCTATTTGTATGTATGTGGGGTTAGTTCCGGTACAAACCATATTTATCCTACAAACCATAAGAACAAATCCTAGCACTTAAAAAAGTTAAATTAGCACATACTAAAATAATACATACATAAACGTAGCACTTTTGAATTATATTAGCACATTAAAATTAACCAAGATAATTGATTTTAGCACATATGTGAAATGATATTAGCACTTTTCTTTATCAGCACATTGAAAACAAAAGGATGATCCAAATAAAGAATTAATTGATTGTTAGCATAATTATAAGGAATTCAAGATAATTAATATTATTTAGGTTATCATTTTACATGACACTTTTTAAATGGTTCTTACTGTTTGTATACAAAAATGTGGTTTATATTTGATCCTACTCCGTATGTATGGTCTGATGCTTTTTGTTTGTCTGTGTTTTTGGTGCCTTGTTCAGTTGTTCTATTTTGTGGCTCGCTACCTGCTAGCTGCGTGTCAGCGTGTGGTGTTAGGTCATCATTGCATGTTCTAAAATCTATTTTTTAACCTTCTTTACATCTGCTAACTGCATAGTGATTCACAATCCAATTTTTCATTTAATTACTCAAGTACTGTTTTTTATGTTATATTTGTTTGCTTTATTTATTTGATTTGTATCGATTTTTAAGTTTATCAATGATTAGTTTATTTGTGACCCACTTAACTCGTTTCATTTTCAGGAAAGCTTTCGAGATGCGTATCGATTTCATTTAACATGTTTTGAATATATAAATTTTCTGCTTTCTTTTTAAGTTATTTGATAATTCGTTTCATTTTCATGAAAGTTTTACTGATTCCTATATTAGAGATGCTTATCGATTTTTATTTAACGGGTTCTGCAGCTTAAGGTAAAAGGTTTTATATCTAGTTGTATAAAAATAGCATAGTTCAGCCAGTCAGCAACTTATTTAGTAATGTGAGCCTTAACAACTATTACAATGACTCCCTCGTGCAGTTGTTCAGCAAGAAGATTTTAACACAAGTATATTAAACATTTTAGATGGTATGACTGCTCCTCCTTTGAGTTTGGGTTCAGTTGGATGAATCTATCAAGTAACAAAGCAGCAATGATATTTAACCAAATCGCCATTTTCGCTGAAGAACGGGCAACAATCACGATTTTGAATTTAAATATATGGCTTAAGATGCAATGGTGTTTTGGTACAAAAATCAATAGCAAACACAAAAAGAAATGGCTTATCATAAAGGAGTCCAACCAAAAACAAGAGACAATGTATTCATGATAATAGAGATTTCAACAACTGTTTCAACCAACACTCGGGTCAATTACCTGTCCCATAAACAACACAACCCCTGTCACATCTTCTCTTATCACAAACAAAAACGGATGATCCGCTATGAAATCCACCTTCCTGGGCTCCTCTTCATACAACGCACAACCTTCATCCGCCTCGTATGTAACGGCCGCTGCTTCTGTACCTTCTTCATTCACCTCAATAAAAGATTTATGGTGAATGCTCGAAACATGAAGCCTTTCACCAGCAGACGAATCAGCCATTTCAGTCAAACCATCTTCACCCGTGAATGGCAATACGAGCCCTAATTCCTTCAACATATCACAAGCTTTAAACCTGAATTCAATCTTAAATTTTGGTAGCAAAAACCGCCCGACTTTTACTTTTTGACCTCGAATGTGACTATCTAAAAAGTCAGATGTGGAACCAATTTTCTGTACTAATGATTGAAGGCCGTCTTTTGCATCTGGGAGGAAAAAGTACATTGTGAACTGACGTCTTTCTTCACCTCGTAAATAGCGAAGACCTAGTACTTTGAAATCATCATATTCACACACAAATTTGAATTCGTTGTCGGTCATGAAGGGAACCTGAACTTTGTTTCCACCAAGGAGGTGAAAATCGGATTCTATTGTCGCGTCTCGGTCAAAGGGGACACTCCATGTTCCCTTGAAGCAGAGGGCATTTGCAAAGATGAGTCTGGTGAGACTGCTTACTTCATCAGCAGGAAGGAGTTCTTTGATAAGGCCATTTGTTTGCTTTTCAGCCCACAAATTCACTTTATCGGCTACCTCAACAGCCTTCGATAATCAATAAATAATATGTTAGCCATATCATAGCGAATGATCTATATCACACTAATAATCATTTATAGAACATTTAATTAATGAGCAATCTTTGGAACGACACCATCATCATCATCTAAAACTTACCTACTAAAGTTGCACAAAACTTGGATTTGGTTAATATATATACCATAAACAAAATATATTGTATCTGATAAAAACTATCTACGTTCTGATAGAAGAACGAAAAAGAAAAAAAAAAGTTAGGACTGACCTTGGTTCGGAAATCGACTTGTTTGCAAACGGCTTTATAAACGTTGTCGACAACTTGCTTGAAAGAAGGTTTGAAAGAAAGGGTTTTGTCAACCCAAACCCCGTTTGCAAAAGACAACCGAGGTCCATCACTGGAGCTACTGTCCCCAAAGATAGAGGACACATACTGTGAATAAAGAGAGTTGAGGTTATGAGTAGTCTTTGTTTTAAGGAAAGCGAGGAGTTGGTCGTGTGTTCGACCTGTGGTACCCTGGGCTAGTAAGCTCAGGACCGCATGGATTGAAACCGGAGAGAAAACAACGTTGGAGTCGTGTTTTCTGGAGAGAAGGTGGGCTGCGAGTATGCTTGAGACGTGGGTTTGATCCCTGATTGATTGTTGAAAGTTCCTAGCTTCCGCCATTGTAGATGCCAATTTGGAGAGGAAGGCCTTTGGTATGTATATATGGACGTATATGAAGATATATATATATATATACACACAATATATTATGGTGGAAGATATGTATTTACTCAATCGAATATTTATTGATAAATAGGTTTCATTTATCTTAATCACTTTATCAGTCAAATATTATTCAAAATTTTGTTTCTTTTTATTATGTTTTTACTTTTTATCTCAGATTTTTTTAAACGACTTAAAGATATATTTTTATAGTTGTGTTTTTTTTTTGTGCAATACCCAACCTATTAACTAATTACCATACTTTTTGAAATACTTATCAGAATTGGGGTTCTTGTGACACTCGGCTTTTTTTTACATTTTTTTATCAGGCTTTTTTAAATATATTTAAAAAAAGTTGCTTTCTTAGTGCAATGCCAAACCCTCGTATTTTATAAAATCATTTACCGTGCTATTATTGTTGAAAGTAGAAGGGCGGAAAATAGGAGCTACTGATGGACTCGTTCAAAATATCAACCTTTTAGTATTCTTTAAATTGTTCCGCTACTCAAAATTTGGTTTCTGTAAATTAAGTTTTTTAAAATACCTAACTTACAAGGTGTTTGGGATTCGGTTTGAAAACGACTCATTGACTTATTGTTTTAAAAAAAAAACAATAAATTAAAAAAATGTTTGGCATTTTGCTTTTTATTGACTTTCTGAGAAAACGTAAAAATTTGTTTTTTAAAAGCCACGAAAACCTAACTTTCTGAGTACAAAAGCTAATTCAAATATTTTTTTTTTAAAAAACTCCATTTGAAAAAGTCAAAAGTCAAAAGTCAACCAGTTTTGAAAAATACACTTTTAAAGTTAAATAAGCAATACTATACACGCTCTTAAATTACCAAATCATATAAAATTAAGTTATAAATAAAATAATTAATCTACAATAACTATTATATATTATATATTACATTTTGATAACCATTAACCAAATGTTATACCCTCGTTAATATTCACATGGTATAATCTTTTAGACATACAATTATGACAATATTAACTTTACAATTACGATTACGACAATAATTGAAGTCTTACTTTTTACCTCACTGCTAATTCAGCATCTTGATAACCATTAACCAAAAACGGTTTAAGAATTATGTATAAGAAGTAAACACAATAACGAGGCATTTGATTAATAGTCGAGAAATGTTTACAACGGAAACTGACTTTTCTAATTCAGCATCAAGCCACACATAAGGTCTAATCAAAAGATCCAAAAGCCTAATTAACCTAGTGAAATGGAAACAACAACTATATGTAGGCAACAGTTAGGTTAACTAGCGTCCCTCCAAGAGTGACGCCATGTGCATTACCGTCACACAAGACTTGTGACACTTCTCTAGTAACGCCTATTGATCAAGTCTAACAGTATGATGATGTTGGGCAGGCAACACTGAAGACAACCAACATTTGAGTGTCGTCGATAGTAGAAATCATTATTCGTTTATCTTTAGTTCTTGTACAGTATGCCACAATCTTGCAAGTTCGAACAATCGGCACCAGGAACATACTCGATGTTGTCGTTAACGACATCCCACATTCCATTGCTGTAAACAATGAATCTAACCGACATTTAAAAAAAAGTTTAGCTATTAAAAACGTGGTTAAAATCTAAAATATTATTGGTCTTCAACCGAAAAAAGAAAAAATATATAAGTATGGATTGGGTCTAACATTTTCATGTACGGTAACAATTTGACATGGGCAGTGTACAAATGCATCTAAAGAGGTACCATTGCGTCTAAAGAGGTACAATGGCGTCTAAAGTAGTATGGTTGCGTCTATCAATGTGTAAGAGTACAGTGCTAAGAGTACAATGCTCTGATGTATGGCTATGCGTATGTACCTAGAACATTGGCGTCTGTACATTAAGTATGCGTCTATAAGGGTCTAAAACATAATGCGCCTATAGTATGGTCGGTTGCATCTACAAATGAAGGTGGCGTCTACATGGGTTGTAGATGCTACAACCAACATGGATGCATCTGAGCCGCATAACTCGACTGAAGCGGCTAGGCTCAGACGTAACAAGTTGAATTGCGGCGCCAATGCGTCTCTTAACCACCAGCTGTATATAAATCCATGTGTCAACCTCTTATTCGCTTGGACTGGTGCGTCTCTGCTAGATGTTTTATGTCACACCTTAACTGATGGCGGAAACATCGGAGTGAGACGAAAACGAGATTGCTCGAGACTGCATAACGTGCTAAGGTGACAATATTTAAATAAACAAATTTCATTTCATACTAAAAGGATTACATTGTCTTGAATTGGAAAGCACAACATTTGAAACTTAAACAATTACAACAATAGAATTAGAAATAAGAATTTAAGTGTGTTTCTAAATCCATCCTAAATAGATTTCTTCAAGCGTCAACATACGTTTCCTGCAACATGTATTAAAATAAAATCAACAAAAGTTGGCGAGTATACATGTTTGAATACATAGCATAAACATAAAAGATTGTCTCAAATCCAATATGGCAGTTTATACACTAAGTTGAAGCTAGCAAGCATAACTATGGTATTGACCGCAATGAAGTGTTTGCACCGGTTGTAAGGTTAGAGATAACGCATTTTTCTAGCATTTTCTTGTTTCAATGGTTTTAAAGTTTATCAGCTAGATGTGGAGAGTGTGTTTATTCATGGGAAAATTCAAGATGTGGTGTATGTCTCACAACCAGATGGGTTCATTGATCCAGATTATCTAGATTGTGTTTATAAACTGGACAAGGAACTTTATGGATTGCATCAGGCACTGATGCAGGCCCAAATGTAGAAGATCGAGCCATGACATTTCTGGAGGCCCATGATGGAGCTTCCAATGGTGATTTACGAAAACGAACATAACTTTGGCTACGGGTCTCTATTTTAGGCGTTCGACCAGTCAAATCGAAGCTTGAAACGAGGAGCACATCATGTTAAGGCCCAAAGGACCTTGTCAAAGTTTTGGCCCAAAAAACGCATTCTAATGGGAGTTATGGACACTTTTATGTTTTTCTCGGTGTTTTATGTATTTTGTTTTTGGGCTTGTGTTTGGCCTATGGCCATTTTGTGGCCCATTTCAAATTTTAGTCTTTATTTATATCTTGCTCTTGTAATTCTATTGGTCAGACCTCAATTTTGAGAATAACCATTTTCACTTCAAATTCTTGGCCCTTTGGGTTGAATTTTGGGGGTTTGGGGAAGATCGTCACGGGTATTCGCAGAATCAATGTGATTTGTTCTTCATTATCGTATCACTCGCTACATCAGGCACCTAGGTGTGGTATGAGACACTGTCGACTATCCTTTTAGAAAGTGGGTTTAAAGGGGGCAAATCAAAAGTACACTTTTCATCAAGAAGAAGAAGAAAGATTTTTTGCTAGTACAGGTATATGTAGATGACATCATCTTTGAGCCATTTAATGTGAACATGTGTAAGGAGTTTGAGCTGGTGATGAAGAATACGTTTGAAATGAGTGCAATGGGTGAACTATCTTACTTTCTCGGATTGCAAGTTGAACAAAAGCCGGATGGGATGTTTATTCATCATACAAAGTTTGTGCATGACATTTTGACTCGTTTCAAAGTGGATAGTTGTTCTACTTATAATACACCTATTTGTGAGAACCACAAGATCGGAGCTGATTCTGATAGTAACAAAGATGTTGATCCTACTCAGTATAGGGCAATGATGGATTCGTTGATGTATCTTACTGCTTCAAGACCGGATATCATGTTTGCGGTGTGCCTGTGTATTTCAAGCACATCCAAAGGAGTTAAATTTGAAAGCAGTGAAGCAGATTCTTCGTTACTTGAAGGGGAAGCTTAAGCTTGGACTACGGTATCCAGCTGATAGTGATTTGTAGCCGATTGCTTACATTGATTCAGACTTTGGAGGATGTAAAAGTCAACAACAGGTGGTTGTCGAGTTTTAGGAGAGAGGCTTATGTCATGGCATTGCAAGAAACAAGCTTCAGTCGCTACCTCTTCTTGTGAAGTTGAAAATGTAGTAGTAGGCAAGTATTGCTCATAGCTTTTTTGGGTATAACAACAATTGCGGGACTGTATTTTGAATTTCACTCGCACTCCTATTTTAATTGATAAAAAGGCCACAATTTCAATAACTAATAATCACGTTAAGCAAATAAGAACTAAATATATTGATATTTATCATCATTTTATATAGAAATGTGCTGAAAAGAAGTTAATTGAACCTTTTAAAAGTACACATTATAGATAACCTTGCTGATTTTTATACAAAATCATTTGACAAAGCTCGATTTGAAAACTTTGTCCAATTTAACGGGATGAGTAATCCTAGATAACTAGTTTTCCATAAGAATTTTGTATTTTTATATTTGTTTTCCTTAAAAAATAAGAAACGAAAAAATTAGAAAACCTTTAAAAATAAAAAATATATATAAAAAACAAAAACGAGTTGTCACTGTGTGTACTAGAAGAAATGATATTACATTAGCGGTTGGACTGTCACATTGACACCAAAATTAAAAATGCTTAACTGTGATAGTAGCTCCATTATATGATGCACCAGTAGGCAAGAAAAATGAAATAATCAACTTACTGCGTGATATAAATATAACGAACCGTGTACCAAGTGGGTAACACATTGTGGCTTATGGTTTTACAAGCATAAATCTTGTGTTTATAGATTGCCAAAATCCGAGGTTTTAGGTCTTTATACTATTATTTCATCCGGGGATATCAGGGCTGTCCTTTTATTGCATCCAGATACATGCAGATCTATACACAGTCTTGAATATCTTACAAGAGCTAAAAATGCCAAACCAAATAAAATAAAGAAATTCTCCTAGAGAGTCATTCAATAAGCAAAAAGCATAAATCCTACCAAAAATTGTTATTAGCCTAACCCTCGTTGCACACAAACATTGGACGCTTTGTCCATACCTTGATCGTGGGTGTAGGTCCTAAAGTGGGACACACAAGTACTACAGTATAAAATACGGTTAATCATCTCACAAGGTAATGGTACTTGGAATGTTCATGTTTTTGTTTATGTGGATAAACAATACTGATGATCATCTGGGACTGCTTTTCACAACAATTACATTAAAGAATCTTAAGTGTGAAAATAGTTTAGCTTGGTTGATATGATCTTCTTACCAGTGACTCTCACAAAAATAAAGTGTGTGTTTTATTTGTTTAATTTCTTTGTATGTTGTTTATTTGTTTTCAAAAATTATTAAAAACCTAAAAACATTTTAGTTTTAGTTCAAATTCTTCAACATACAGATAATGGTTATTTGTGGATGAATTCTTACTGTAAGGGGGAGACGATGTTGCAAAATTGAATTATTTTTAAATTGCAGGGTCCATTGAGTTGTACAGACTTCAAAGTCAATTAGACTTAGCTGCTAACCCAGAGTTTGCTATCCTGTGGAAGTTTTGAAGATTTGGTGATTGGATGCATCAGCTTATGGGGAGTCTGGTGTTGACGGAAGTTTGAAGCTGAAGCTATCCAAAGACCAAAAGCATGCAAGATGACTAAAGACAAAGTTACCCTATGAAGCTATTGTCAAAGGGGAGTCTCTTGGTGCATATTGTGACAACAACATCATATTCGGTCTTTGGATATTTTATAAATAGATAAACATTTAGTAAGTAGGATTTGAATAGTTTAGTGTGTTTAAAATTTTATGGGCCGCTCTAAACCATTATTATGTTTACGGGTTTAGTAGTAGGCCATGGCCTAGCCCAGTTTGCATGCATGTAACTATATAAAAATCTTTTGTGAAGCGGATTAGGTTAGGCACTTGGAGATATCGTAGAGAGAAAAAATCATAGGAGAGAGAGAGAGATCACAGAAATCGGTGATCATTGTGTGTTCGTGTATTCTTTGATTGATTGTAAATAGTTCGTTGGATAATCAATAGAAGACGGTATATAGAAATCCGTGTTTACAAATTTTTGTGTTCATCGGATTAAGGGGATTCCGCACTCTTAATCTGTTCATCAGTCTTGTTAAGATCAATATGACAGGGACCTACAGATCATAATGGCATAACATTGAATATTTGGTTTCCAAGTTTGTATAAATTAGATAGTTGTAGAATTGTTATGCGTGTAAAAACCGATTTGGAAAGTTACAGCTGATTTCCAGAGAAGATGTCGAAATGTTATATTCTTTGTTTATGGCCTAAATTTTGGGATGTCCGAATTTTCCATTCTCCTTTAAATGGGTCAAACCTGTGGTTACTGAATAAGATTCAAGCGTAGGTTATAACAGGACAGATGACGAATGATTAAGTTTCGATGAAACGAATAGCTCGCGAATAAAATTGGTCAAATTAGTACCCGCCAGAATCCTTTCTTGTCGCAGAAATCATGGGAAAACATTGAAGAAAAAGACGCGATTTTGGGTGGTGGGTTAGGTTTAAAACTGTTGGGAAATGGCACAACAGGCCCCTCAAGTTTGTTGTGCTTCTGAAGATTTGTTTAAACTTTAATAATTAACATCAAAGTCTTAAATTAACTTTCATAAATTAGTAAGAAAGTCCTTTAATTAAAACACAAACATATTTTGTAAACCCTATTTAAACTCAATTAAATTTTATAAAATAACAAAACTTATAAACTTTATAAAATTTAATAAGATTTGCATAAGTTTTCACTATAAAATTAAATTCTTTTGATTTAAACTTTATAAAATTTAATATTAAACTTTTTCTTTTTTTTTTAATAATTGGACATGAACATAATTAAGAAGACGACTCTTATGTTTTTGTTGTCATGGAAGATGCTTTTAAGAGCCGTCCAAGCATAAGCAATAATGGTGTTTGGACGTATGATGGTGCTAAAGAGATTGTTTGATATGCTACCGTAGATGTAACACCCCGTGTTTCAAAAGTCAAAGTCAAAGTCAAAGTCAAGATTGAAGTCAAAGGAAGAAAAGATTGCTAATTGCGATCTGTCACTCTTTGCTTAATTATTGGTTTGACTTCTTTGACTTGTAATCGAATCTTTTATTTTATTCGCTTTAGTTGTATTATGTGGAGTATCTATTAATAATCGAGGTTTAATCGATGTTTTATTTCTTTCTCGCTTATCGCATCGCAATCGCATTCGCAACTTGAACTATGCGTTCTGGATATTGTTTTACGTGTGTATGCCATTTATGTGTTACTTGTGCGTGTTTATTTATGTTTATGTTTTGTGGTGATTAATCGAAACGCAATCGCAACTCTATCGCAATCGAACCGCAAACGCTAGACGCAAGTTATTTATGATGATTGTATATTAGATATAGTATTTGGGTGTTTATTATTAGTCTATCACATTGCTCGCTCGAAACGCATCGCAACGCAACGCTCAACACGCGAATCGAAACGACAAAACTCAACACGCCGAACACTTGGATCGAATGGCCAACCGATCGAGTGGCCATCCGATCGGATTGCCATCCGATCGAGGCGCCATCCGATCCTTGTGCACTTTCCTCTTTTGGAAACCCTATAAATACCCTCCTGTCACATCATTTGTGATGTGACAGCTCCTCCACTCGACCAGCCGCACAAAGACCTTCTTTCTCTCGATTTGTCGCTATTCTTGTAAGTTTTCAACCTAAATCTTGTACTTCAATGATCTACACGCATTTCTTCATCTTTTTCACCTTTGAATCTTAACTTTTAACCGTGAAATCAGTGGATTTGAGGTGTTCTAGGGTGATGTCATCATGGAGTTCTTATGAACTTCAAGTGTTGGCCTCATTCCACAAAGAACAACTCAGATCTAAAGGATTTCCACACGAATCAACAATGTTTTCGCATAGATCTACACATATTCACGGCTAAAAGGATTGAAAGATAGTTTTCCCACTTTCTTTCAACATTTTTACACTTAATGCACTCAAAACCGATAGAATCGGAGCTCGTTCTGATCTTCAACTATTTCTTAGTGATGTGTTGGTTCAAGATCTGACTTCTATCTAAGAGACAACTGATTTTGGGTTAAACATGAACCACCGTCTCGAACAGTTAACTGATCGGACTAGGGTAATTCATGTTCGACCGGATCACTTGGGTCTTGATGGGGTTTCTGTTGTTTAGCGCATTGTCATATCGTCTCGAGCAAAACCGCAAAACTTAACAAATTCCAAGTTAGCAACACGATCAGGTCGCGGGATGGATTGTCGTCCGATCGGATTGCCGTCCGATCTAACCGCAATCCGATCGGATTGCACTTGAGGTCTCAACACTTAAACTCCTTAAGATCTGAACGTCAAAAGGATCGCCGTCTGATCGGATAGCCATCCGATCGAACGAACATTCGACTATGTGACGTTTGGAACTTCAACATTTAAACAATTTTCAACATGTTCAATGCATAGTTAGTAACTAACGGATTGCCACCCGATCGGATTGCTATCCGATCGAGTGACAAACCTGCTGTGAACTTGTTCTCACTAAGTGTCCTGCCAATCGGATCGCTATCCGATCGAACGACCTGAAAGGAAGAGATACTTCTCTGCTTTCAAAATGCTACAACAAAAAATTCAAAGCCATCATACACAAACACATCTTTACCAAACGAATGTCAATCCAGTCGAATGGCCATCCGATCGGATGACCATCCGAACGGATTGACATCCGTTCGAATGGTCAATCGATCGGATAGCCATCCGATCGGATTACCATCCGAAACTTGGACACTTTGCACCATTTTACGCGTCGTTCTTTGCTTATGCTATCGTTAACTGTTCAAGCTAATCTCTCTCAGCGCTCCCTTCAATCCAAGAAAGTGTTTACTTGTTAAGCACAATCTATGAGTATACTTGATCTCCTTTTTGCTTTGCACACTTTTGGGTGTTACATACGTTACTTATTCAAATCACATCGATCACACAACGCAAACATTATTTATACGCTAACCGCTCTTGCATGTTATACGTGACTCGATGAATGCCTGTATGTTATGTTTAAACATTGATTGCTGTCTACCTGCCTTAGCAACGATAGTACTATAGTTTGGACTCAGCACCTGTTCACTCAGGGGTTGTTAAGGACCTTACTTCACGTGTTCGCAGTGATGAACATGCGTTGCGCACTCGCTACTCGCAGTCAAATCGCAGTCATTGGTATTGATAGGATCTTTGTCGAAAACTTACATGCTTCATATTATACGTTGTACATGCTGGTTATGCGTAAACGTTTTCAAACTCTATTATACTATTAAACTTGTATGCTCACCTTTACACTATTTGAATGCTTAGGATGTTGTGCTTTACCTGCTTTTGTGGAATCGAGTAGGGTGGAGTCTAGAAACAAAGACAATTTATTTTATTTGAATTTGAGTTGTCGGAACATGTTTTGTTTGGAGAATATCTATGTCTGTAATAATTTACTTGCTTAATAGGTTATGGTATGGGACATAATATTAACTATTCGGTAAAGTAGTTGTTATGGAATTTCTCTTAGACAATCTATTTCGCTCAGTGCCATGCCCCGATGTTTCCGCCATCGGTTGGGGTGTGACAGATTGGTATCAGAGCCATAACTATAGTGAATTAGGCAAGACTCGACCTAATACGGGTCGATGTCTTAGAAACGACCTAGTCTATAGTTTAAGTACCAACAGACCAACTTGTGCATACCCTGTAGGGGTTTGTACGAGCTTACTCGCTATTTATCGCTCGCACTCACTAGACATTGTCACTGCACGCTACATTTCGAAAATGAACGAGTGATTAGGTTGAGATTAGGTGTGAAAACCGCAACTCTCGACTAAATCGCTTGTTCGACCCGCATTTCATCAATAAACAGGAGAATTTGCATTGAATCAGGAGTGAAATCCGTACTTTAACGCATATTTTCTCCTCTACATCATCAAAACAGGAACAAAGTCGTTAAGTTAAGGGTGAAACCCGAACCTCGACGACTTGTTCCGATCTTCATTTTTGATTTTACAAAACTCTCACCAAAATCTCGACGGACTCCAACGACTTGAAGTCACACTGTAACTGGAAGGATGCGTGCCGTTCGCCCAAATCGATGCAAGAACACAGTCCTGAAGGCCAAAGTGTGTACTAAAAGTCCTTGTGAATAGTCGAATCACTTTGGGTAGTAGACATCTATCAAGCCTTAGACAATCTATCCTCGATTTCGATCTCGCAATCGCTGATTTTATGTGTTTCGATTCTGAGCCTGCAACTGCTGACTCTGATATTTGTCGTTTTATGTGGATTTTATGTGTTTTATGTGGTTTTGCCTGTTTATGTGTTTTGATTTTTGGTAATTTATTCGCTTTTCGCTTCTCGCTTTGATCAACACACACGACCCGCACTGCACATCTATCCCAAATCGCTAATAAATCGATGTTACTTGTGGATGATTACAAGCTATGTCACTCACTTATGTTATGCTACTCCTTGTGTACTCGCTAATCGCAATCACTATTTTCGAACGCGCAAACCTTGAAGGAGGGGTGAATACGTGCAATATGTATAGGAAACCATACTATATTCTGCATACGTGTTTCTGTGATTCTGACTGCCTTATGTGCTTCTGTGCCTTACGTGCTGTAACACCTTGTAAAATCGTGTCCAATGATGTATTGACACGTGTAGTGAATCCTAATAAAGTCAAATGTTGACTATGAAGGACTAATTTCGTCAAAATCGAAAACTATGAATATAGAAGGACTGAAAGTGTCAACATGCCTAATCTAGGCCTCTGAGTGACCTTATACGATGTCCGTATTCTTAGGCGAGCCACTTGTTGGACAAAAGGAGCCGATTGCGTAATTATTTGAAAGTTGCGCAATGAAGGGTTAAAAGCGTCAACATGTTAATTCATACCTCTGAGTGACCTTTTAACAAACCGAGAGCTTTATTATGTTCCATCATATTCTCGGGAATGCCTAATATTGGCTAGATAAGGCTTCGATGCTATTAAACGATGTTATGCGCAAGTTTGCGCATTAAAGGGACCAAAAGCGTCAACTTTTGAATCTACGCCTCTCGGGGACCTTTTAAGCGAACCGGAGCATTTTAATAATTGGACATACATTCGGCGATGCCCATTATGGGCTATCGAAGGCTTGGATATCATTAAACATCATTTCGCGCCACTTAGCGCAATTAAAGGACTAATTGCGTCAAACTGCAAATGTAGGTTGAATTGTTTGATAACGGACCTTCCGGAATATGTTCATGAGTTAAACATACCCTATTTATCCTTTATATAGCCTAGATATAGGCTTAGAGGTGTTTGGTGCGCAGAAATAAACTTTTATGTCACACAGGGACTAAAAGTGTCAAAAAGTGCACAAGTTTGCACTTTCGCGCATATCTCGCATTCTGAATATCCCCGGACACCCAAAAATTTATGTAAGCACTAAAATATTTTATTTTAGTGTGTGGCATGATAAAATTCCACTCGTCGCGTGTTTTGAACCATTTTTAGCGTCCGTTCGTGTTTCGTCGTAATTAGACACATAACGTGACCGTACGACCAAACGAACCGACATCCGACATATTCATGAACACGTTTTATGTCCCCTATACTTTGACGTCCTTGTAGAGCCTTGAAAATGGCTTAACGGAGGTCAAATACGTCAAATATGCAAGTTAGGGTGTGCAGGGACTAAACGTGACAAATTCTGAAAGTTCCAGCCCAACCCTCGCGCTACGCGACGGCCTGATGGCCTTACTGTCGCGCTACGCGATGCTGTGTTTTTGACAGCAAGTTAAGTTTCAGGTGCAGTTCGATTCTTGAGGGCCTTTTATGCAATTTTCTTTGTGTGGGCATCAAGTTAACACTTCTCCAAGTTATCCTAGCTGTCTCTAACACTTGTATGGTTCAGATTTCTTGCTTGGTGGCCAAATAAACACATGTCTTGATCCAACCAACACCCAAAAACTATAAATAGGCCATAAACCCATCAAATTCATTTGCCATTTATCATTCCAACTTCTCTAACTCTCAATTCTGGAACTCATGAGCTGAAGTGGGAACTTATCTTAGTAGAAAAGATAGCATGGACCCATTGTGAGTGTCCTAGCCCACCTTATAGTCCAGCCACTAACCAAATTAAAAGTGGGTATAAGACCATAGTTAGGTAGGTGATTAACCCCTGAAAGGGCACCTCCTAATTCCTTCATTTGCTTAGTTAATTGTCGGGTCAAACTAGTTTGACAAAAAGTCAAACTTGGCAGATTTGTATATATTGATTAAACCATAGATTTAGAGGTTGTAAATTATATTTTAACACTCTAATAACTTGCTAATGATTATTAGATCATGTCTAAGCTGGTCCAACCCGACAATTCTAAGTTTAGGGTCGGTTCACAACCGAAAGTCGCAAAAGCTTGACTTTGCTTTGACTTTTCAGTTCTGACCCGATTAAGCTTGATTCTTCCATGTTTTAAGCTTCCATTAGGACCATATTATTCAGTAGTATAACCCTCTGAAGTTATATTGCATGGTTCCTTGTGGTTTGAATTATACGCTAGTTTCCGTTATTATGCTTATAAACGCCCATTTTGCCCTTTTGACATTTGAATAAGATATTTAGAAATGTGAGAGGACAAAAACCTTTGTTACTAATATAGAGCTTGTCCCGAAAATTTGACATCAGTTCTTGGTCCCAAATAGGCGTTATGCTCGATATCGTAATTAGAAGCTTTTAACTAAGTAAATTGCGATATCTTGTATAAAGCATGTTTAAACTTGGATTTTGACCCAAGACTCATTACCTACTATTAAGATATTATTTTTAGGGATTATTGGAGTTATTGATCAGATTATAAACTGATCATATCATAGAGTTCTTGTATTATTCGGTAAATGACGATAATACCCTTTTCATGCATAAAATGAGATTTACAAATGATTTGAATGCCAAACCTTTTCCTACTGATTTCATATATTAAATAAATTATCTTGAGCATTCAAAACTGATCAAAATCTCAGATTTCCATAAAACCCCTTAATTATCGTCAATTAGCGATTTTTATGCTATTTAGGTGCATAGTATGGTTTTAAACCACAATTAACACCTAAGACTTGTTACCTACTGAATTTTTAAACAAATTTTAATATTATTACAGTAGGTATAAGTCGTGAACTCAGACTTCCAAAAATGCCCGTAAAAACATATGTGAAATGACCAAAATACCCTTTCGGGACATAGTTTGGCCATAAATGGTAAACCTCACATATGTATGATATCTTACTGATGTAATGAGATAAAATAAATATTTTTACTGATTAGAAAGGACCAGAACTTCAGTTTGTTATAAAATCTCTTTTATAAGTATTAAAATTACCAAAATGCCCCTACGGGACTTAATCTGGTTTTATATACTTTTTGGGCATATATGTTGACATCCTACTGATGTATTGACATATTCTAAGCATAATAACATATGGAACTTGTATATGATTCATTTGGTTACCCGTTACGCATTTTGCGTGTTCGGATCGGTTTATGTAACTAGTTTACGTATGTTTGCCGAAACGGGTTTAACCTTATCGTTTTTGTCTCAAAATCCTGAATGTGTTTAGTATACCCATATTATACAAGTATCCAAACTTGTTGGGTCTAAATAACATTCTATTCCGGTCATCGCTTAATCAAGCGCGTCGTACCGCGTTAAGATACTTTAAGCTAGTCGGTCTAAGTCTATGACTTAAATAAAGACCATTAGCATTCTGAATTGGTTATATATTACCATCACTCCAGACTAGAGCCACCCGGTAAAAGCTACCTGCATTTAGATAGATTGGATACGACTGAGTTATTATGCTGTGAATCAAGTATTAGCTCAGGTAAATACTTTTAACTTATTTTCCCTTATACGGGCTTGGGATACGGTAGATTAATACCACTTGGTCGGGTGTGGATCAATCAAATGCCGGATTGTGGCTAGTAAATCCACAAAACCTGTTTTGATACTGTTATGTTGATGACTTAAACATTGGGGGTTAACGACCGTGTCCTGGATATATCCTTGGCTCATTCATTTGTAAATGGCCACGACTTATGCGCAAGGTGTGGGCATACACCGAAAAGATGCCAATAATAAATTATTAATTACCCACAAGTTGGGGATAACTCCTTTATGGGTTTTAAAAGTGGTGTGTCGTTTAATCATGTCTCAGTCTCTGTACTGGGCCCCAGATGTACGGTAAACATGTAATTCAGTATACAAGATTTTTATTAAGAATTGTCCCAAGTTATAAAAGGTTTTGCGCCTTGTGCCCTTAAATCAATTTTCATAAACTCTTTTCAAATGAGTCGGTTAAATTGTATTTACCAGTGAAAACTGACGTATTTTCAAAAGGCTAAGTGGCAGGTACTACTCGTAATAGGCTGGGAGTTGCTCGGTGTCGAAAAAGAGGATCTTGCAAGTCCTTAAAGATGCCATAAAGTCTGCTAAGCTTCATTTTATACATTCTGTAATGATCCTCCTGTGGATTTAATATTACAGACTCGTCTATAAGAAATACCTGGATATTTTCAGACATTGAGTTTGTAATAATATTTTATATTCCAAGACTTCCGCTGTGCCATTCTGTGTGTGGTTGACCATGATAATATCAACTACGTCACGATACTCCCCACCGGGCCCACCGGTGATATGTGGAAATATCGGGGTGTGACACGTGCTTACATGCTTCTGTGCCCTACGTGCTTATGTGCTTCGGTGATTATGTGTCAATGTGTTACATTGATTGAGTTCCTGAGCTTTAGTGGTATTACGGAGTGTGAGGTGAGATTCGATTAAATTGTGTCTGAATCCTATGGCGATGTCTGTTGCAGACAATGTCATCATTTGGATCGTTTCACTCCCGCTCTGCACGTCGCAATCACGAGGATAAGCGCATCGCTGCCCTCGTTGCCAAGCAAATGGCGAAAGTTATCCCCCAGATCGTTAGCGAGTTGAACGAAAACGCTAGCAAGTCTTCTGAAGAGTCCAGGACTGATGCTCCTAAAGCTGATTTTAGCTTCAAACAGTTCAAAGGCTGCGGCCCGAAAGAGTTTACCGGCAAAGATGGTCCTACGGCCATGTTCCAATGGTTCGATTCGATCGAAGTCACCCTTCATCAGAGTGGCTGTCCTGATAATCTATGTACTCTTAACGCTACTGGCGTCTTCCAATCCCGAGCTCTGGATTGGTGGACGGCCGAGAGAAACAAACGCGGAAATGATGCAGCTTACAGGCTGACGTGGGACGAGTTGAAGGACGTTATGATGCAAGAGTTATGCCCTCCCCACGAGCGCCAAAAGCTGGAGGATGAATTTTGGCATATCAAGCAGAAGGATGGTGACAACGCCGACTTGACGGCTCGCTTTAAGCAGCTAAGCATAATCTGCCTTGGTCAGGTTACTAACCCCGAGATGACAATCAAGAAGTATATCCGTGCTCTGCCGGATTGTGTTGCAGACTTTGTGCAAGCTGCAAAGCCAACAACGATTGAGGAAAACTACTTACTCGCCGCTGAGATCAATAACAAGCGAGTCAAGTCTGGTTACTTCGACAAAGCTGCCAAGAATCTACATCAAGCTACTGCTACTACGGCCGCTGATACCGCCACCACACCGCAGACTTCAAAGTCTTCCCGTCGCAAGAGGAAGAACAACAGCAACTCCAGCAACAAGAATTGTGCTATCACAACCGCCGCTCCACTCCAAGCAGTACCTGCCCCACCGCAGCCTCAACACCGCCAAGTAGCGGCACCGGTTACCAACGCACCACCGGCAAAGCGTGCTTACACTGGTCCTCACCCGGCTTGCCCTACTTGTACTTATCACCATCCAGTGGGAATCACTTGCAGATACTGTGTGCATTGCAACATGTACGGCCATTTCACCGCCAACTGCCATACTGGTCCACGTCAAGCTATAACTCTAGCTCCTGCTCAACAAGCTCTACTTCCCGCTCCTCAAGGCCAGCAAGCGGCTCCTGCACCCGCGATCCATGCTAGAGCTTGCTTTGCGTGTGGTGATCCCAACCACTTCACAAACATGTGCCCGAATCGAGTGGTGAAGCAAGAGCCACAATAGCAGCAGCCCCAGCAGCAGTAGCAGCAACAACAGCAACAGCAACCCGCAGCCCGCAGATGAACTTTCAACATCAATCTCCGCCAAGCTCAAGCCGACAACAATGTGGTTAAAGGTACGTTCCTTGTGAATGGTATATATGCTTCATGTTTGTTTGATACTGGAGCCGATAACTGTTTTGTATCGTTTGAATTCGAAAAGCTCCATAATCGTAAGCGCGCCCATCTCCCCTCGACGTTCGATGTGGGAGTTGCCACCGGAAGAACCGTCGCTGTCAATTCTGTTCTTCGTGATTGTACTCTCGAACTCAACAATCACGTCTTTCCTATCGACCTTATTCCAATGCAGCTCGGTAGTTTCGACGTCATAGTAGGCATGGATTTTCTTCGTGAGAATCATGCTGAAGTTATTTGTTTCGATAAGATTATTCACTTCTCGCTCGCTAATGGCGATCAATTATGTGTTTACGGTGAAGTTGCGTCGAAGAAACTCCAACTCATGTCGTGTGTCCAGGCTAGCAAGTATCTCCGCAAGGAATACCAAGCTTTCTTGGCACACGTTGTAGTAACGGAGAAAAAGGAAGTTAAGGAGGTAGACCAGGTGCCCGTTGAACGTGAATTTCCTAACATTTTCCCTGACGATCTTCCATGGTTACATCCGAGTCGTGATATCGACTTTCGCATCGACCTCATTCCTGGAGCAAATCCCGTCGCTAGAGCTCCTTATCGACTCGCTCCGTCCGAAATGCGCGAACTCTCAAGTCAGCTCCAGCAATTGCTTAATAAAGGCTTAATTCGCCCTAGCACCTCTTCGTGGGGCGCACCAGTCCTTTTCGTCAAAAAGAAGGACGGGTCGTTCTGAATGTGCATCGACTATAGGGAGTTGAATAAGTTGACAATCAAGAATCGCTAACCCCTGCCTCGAATCGATGATTTGTTTGATTAGTTGCAAGGTGCTACATGTTTCTTGAAGATCGATCTACGCTCAGGCTATCACCAATTACGCATCCAAGAAGAGGATATACCCAAAACCGCTTTTCGCACTCGATACGGCCACTA
Source organism: Helianthus tuberosus (assembly GCA_030545235.1). Lineage (NCBI taxonomy): Eukaryota > Viridiplantae > Streptophyta > Magnoliopsida > Asterales > Asteraceae > Helianthus > Helianthus tuberosus. The sequence continues at coordinate 55,695,237 of CM060360.1, forward strand.
TGAGTTCGTTGTTATGCCTTTTGGTTTAACCAACGCACCCGCGGTTTTCATGGATCTGATGAATCACGTGTGTAAACCTTTCCTTGATCGCTTCATCATCGTGTTCATCGATGATATCCTGATCTATTCCAAGTCAAAAGCCGAACACGCGCAACATCTACGTTTGGTTCTCAAACTACTCCAGGGGAATCGACTCTATGCCAAGTTCTCCAAGTGTGAATTTTGGCTGGAGGAGGTTCAATTCCTCGGTTACATTGTCAATAGTCAAGGTATTCACGTCGACCCCGAGAAGATCGAAGCTGTTAAAAGTTGGGTTACACCTAAGAACCCGTCTGAAGTCCATTCTTTTCTCGGACTAGTCGGCTATTATCGCCGATTTATCGAAGGATTCTTTAAAATCTCTGTGCCGCTTACTTCTCTAACGCACAAAAGACAAGCGTTTTGTTTGGGGAACTGGACAAGAGACTGCCTTTCGAACCCTCAAGCATATGCTTTGCAATGCTCCCGTCCTTGCTTTACCTGACGAAAACGATGACTTCATAGTCTATTGTGATGCCTCGAACCTTGGTCTTGGTTGCGTTATCATGCAACGGGACAAGGTTATCGCTTACGCGTCTCGTCAGCTCAAAATCCACAAGAAGAACTATACAACCCACGACCTTGAGCTAGGCGCAGTTGTTTTTGCGTTGAAGATTTGGCGACACTACCTCTATGGTACCAAGTGTACGATCTTCACAGATCATAAGAGCCTACAACACATCCTCAGCCAAAAAGAACTGAATATGTGCCAACGCCGATTGGTGGAACTTCTCAACGATTACGACTGTGAGATTCGTTATCATCCTGGCAAAGCAAATGTCGTTGCCGACGGCCTCAGCAGAGGAAGCTATTTGCATAGCGCTCGTAATATTCAAGCCCAGCATCATCTCGAAACTCTCATACGCAAAGCCCCACATGCTTGTTTTACCAAACTCACTTTGAAGAAGGAAAAGATCTACCACGATGGCACCCAGCTAGTAAATAAGTCGAATGGGATATTCCATTACCTGGACCGAATTTGGATTCCCAAGCGCACCGACTTACGGCAGACTCTGATGGACGAAGCCCACAAGTCTCGATATTCTATTCATCCCGGTGCCGATAAAATGTACCAGGACCTTTGCTACAAGTATTGGTGGCCGGGCATGAAAAAGGATATCACTCGCTACGTTTCGAAGTGCCTGACTTGCTCGAAAGTCAAGGCCGAGCACCAAAGACCCTCTGGCTTACTCGTCCAACCTGAGATCCCTATGTGGAAATGGGAGAGTATAGGTATGGATTTCATAACGAAACTTCCGCGCACGACATTAGGTCACGACAGCATCTGGGTTGTCGTTGATCGTTTGACTAAATCTGCTCATTTCCTGCCGATACGAGAAGACTATAAGGTAGAAAAATTAGCCCGAATCTACACCGATGAGATCATTTGTCGACATGGGACGCCTCGCGACATCATCTCTGACCGCGATGGTCGGTTTACCTCGCGTCTTTAGGAAACGTTTCAATCTGCTCTCGGTACTACGCTTAATCTAAGTACCGCTTTCCATCCCCAAATCGACGGTCAGACTGAAAGAACGATTCGTACCCTTTAAGACATGCTTCGCTCATGTGTCATTAATTTCGGTGGTAATTGGGACGCGTACTTACCTTTAGTCGAATTCTCGTACAATAACAGTTATCACTCTAGCATACAAATGGCACCTTTTGAGGCCTTATATGGAAGAAGATGTCGATCGCCTATTGTATGGCACGAGATCGGAGACTCGCAAATAACCGGTCCTGAGCTGTTGCAAGAAATGACTGACAAAATCCTCCAAATTCGAGACAATCTGCTGAAAGCTCGGAGTCATCAGAAAAGTTACGCCGATAGACGCCGCAAGCCCCTTGAATTTGACGTTGGCGATCACGTACTCCTAAAGGTATCAACTTGGAAGGGTGTGGTCAGATTCCGCAAGAAAGGGCTACTCGCGCCTCGATAAGTTGGACCCTTTAAGATTCTGGAAAGGATCGGAAAAGTGGCCTACAGACTCGAACTACCGGAGGAACTTAGCAACTTCCACCCGACTTTCCACGTTTCGAACCGCAGGAAGTGTCTGGCTGAGCATGATTTACAAGTTCCACTGGAGGATCTTCAAGTGAACGAAACATTACACTTCGTGGAGAAGCCTGCCGAGATCATGGACCGAGAAACCAAGTAGCACAGACGCTCACGCATTCTTATTGTGAAGGTCCGCTGGGAAGGCAAACGCGGCGCAGAGTTCACATGGGAACTCGAAAGCGACATCAAGGCGAAGTACCCGCAGTTATTTGTTACAGCTAAGGCCTAATTTTGGGACGAAATTCCCTTAAGTAGGGGAGGCCGTAACACCCCGTGTTTCAAAATTCAAAGTCAAAGTCAAGATTGAAGTCAAAGGAAGAAAAGATTGCTAATTGCGATCTGTCACTCCTTGCTTAATTATTGGTTTGACTTCTTTGACTTGTAATCGAATATTTTATTTTATTCGCTTTAGTTGTATTATGTGGAGTATCTATTAATAATTGAGGTTTAATCGATGTTTTATCTCTTTATCGCTTATCGCATCGCAATCGCATTAGCAACTTGAACTATGCGTTTTGGTTATTGTTTTACGTGTGTGTGCCATTTATGTGTTACTTGTGCGTGTTTATTTATGTTTATGTTTTGTGGTGATTAATCGAAACGCAATCGCAACTCTATCGCAATCGAACCGCAAACGCTAGACGCAAGTTATTTATGATGATTGTATGTTAGATATAATATTTGGGTGTTTATTATTAATCTATCCCATCGCTCGCTCGAAACGCATCACAATGCTCAACACGCGAATTGAAACGACAAAACTCAACACGCCGGAAACTTGGATCGAATGGCCAACCGATCGAGTGGCCATCCGATCGGATTGCCATCGAATCGGATTGCCATCCGATCGAGGCGCCATCCGATCGTTGTGCACTTTCCTCTTTTGGAAACCCTATAAATACCCTCCTGTCACATCATTTGTGATGTGACAGCTCCTCCACTCGACCAGCCGCACTCAGACCTTCTTTCTCTCGATTTCTCGCGATTCTTGTAAGTTTTCAACCTAAATCTTGTACTTCTATGATCTACACGCATTTCTTCATCTTTTTCACATTTAAATCTTAACTTTTAACCGTGAAATCAGTGGATTTGAGGTATTCTAGGGTGATGTCATCATGGAGTTCTTATAAACTTCAAGTGTTGGCCTCATTCCACCAAGAACAACTCAGATCTGAAGGATTTCCACATGAATCAACAAGGTTTTCGCATAGATCTACACATATTCATGGTTAACATGATTGAAAGATAGTTCTCCCACTTTCTTTCAACTCTTTTACACTCAATGCACTCAAAACCGATAGAATCGGAACTCGTTCTGATCTTCTACTCTTTCTTAGTGATGTGTTGGTTCAAGATCTGATTTCTATCTAAGAGACAACTGATTTCGGGTTAAACATGAACCACCATCTCGAACAGTTAACTGATCGGACTAGGGTGATTCCTGTTCGATCGGATCACTTGGGTCTTGATGGGGTTTCTGTTGTTTAGCACATTTTCATATCGTCTCGAGCAAACCGCAAAACTTAACAAATTTCAAGTTAGCAACACGATCAGGTCGCGGGACGGATTGTCGTCCGATCGGATTGCCATCCGATCGAACAACAATCTGATCGGATTGCACTTGAGGTCTCAACACTTAAACTCCTTAAGATCTGAACGTCGAACGGATTGCCGTCCGATCGGACAGCCATCCGATCGAACGACCATTCGACCATGTGACGTTTGGAACTTCAACACTTAAACAATTTTTAACATGTTCAATGCATAGTCAGTAACTAACGGATTACCACCCGATCGGATTGCTATCCGATCGAGTGACAAACATGTTTTGAACTTGTTCTCGCTAAGTGTCCTGCCAATCGGATCATTATCCGATCGAACCGTCGTTCGATCGAACGACCTGAAAGGTAGAGATAATTCTCTGCTTTCAAAATGTTACAACAAAAACTTCAAATCCATCATACACAAACACATCCTTACCAAACGAATGTCAATCCAGTCGAATGGCCATCCGATCGGATGACCATCCGAACAGATTGACATCCGATCGAATGGTCAACCGATCGGATAGCCATCCGATGGCTATCCGATCGGATTACCATCTGACACTTGGACACTTTGCACCATTTTACGCGCCGTTCTTCGCTTATGCTATCGTTAACTGTTCAGGCTAATCTCTCTCAGTGCTCCCTTCAATCCAAGAGAGTGTTTACTTGTTAAGCACAATCTGTGAGTTTACTTGATCCCCTCTTTGCTTTACGCACTTTTGGGTGTTACATACATTACTTATTCAAATCACATCAATCACACAACGCAAACACTATTTATACGCTAACCGCTCCTGCATATTATACGTGACTCGATGAATGCCTGTATGTTATGTTTACACATTGATTGCTGTCTACCTGCCTTAGCAACGATAGTACTATAGTTTGGACTCAGCACCTATTCACTCAGGGGTTGTTAAGGATATTACTTCACGTGTTCGCAGTGATGAACATGTGTTGCGCACTCGCTACTCGCAGTCAAATCGCAGTCATTGGTATTGATAGGATCTTTGTTGATAACTTACATGCTTCACATTATACGTTGTACGTGCTGGTTATGCGTAAACGTTTTCAAACTTTATTATACTATTAAACTTGTATGCTCACCTTTACACTATGTGTATTGACCTCTATTTTAACCTATGTGACAGGTGTTTGAATGCTTAGGATGCTGTGCTTTACCTGCTTTTGTGGAATCGAGTAGGATGGAGTCTAGAAACAAAGACAATTTATTTTATTTGGATCTGAGTTTTTGGAACATGTTTTGTCTAGAGAATATCTATGTCTGTGATAATTTACTTGCTTAATAGGTTATGGTATGGGATATAATATTAACTATTCGGTAAAGTAGTTGTTATGGAATTTCTCTTGGACAATCTGTTTCGCTCAGTGCCATGCCCCGATGTTTCCGCCATCGGTTGGGGTGTGACAGTAGATCGATCCACTTAAGAACTATGTTATCAAGGCGATCCCAGACGTCGTCACTGACTATGGTATTGGTAGTTTTGTCTTTATACTTTTCAGTATCTTTCGATGCAGCTGAATAACAACCTTCTTTTCTTGGATAAAGATGATCAATCACTTGAAAAGCTCTACAATGAATTTTAAACTGTTCTGACCAAGAAGCATATTGGCTTGAAGTTTACATCGGGGGTAATAGGAATGAACTTCTTTATATTGGAAACGATGATTTCTAGGTGAATTTTACAATCCATGGGTTGAAATCGGGGGTAATAGGAATGAAGTTCTTTATATTGGAAACGACGATTTCCAGGTGAAGTTTACAATCCATGGGTTGAAATCGGAAGAAGATAAAAAAGTTGAGGAAGGGTGGTGGCCGATGATAGAAGGGGGTTAGGAGGGAGGATCGTCGTTCTTCAGAAAAGGCGGTTGTTCAAATACCGTGAAAGTAGGCAAATAATCTCTGTATTTGTTATTGCTAATTGTTTTGAAAAGCCTCCAAAAGAAGTAGTTAACTTTTATCGGAACCCATTTGAGCCAGTGACACACCTGATTAGAAAACCAAAAAGCTTCTTTTCAATGACCTTCTTTAGCAACTTGAGTGATAAAGAGCTATCCCCGCTCCCGACCCACCTCCAAGAGTCCTCACGAGACTAAATGTGAGAGAATTTATCATCGAGAAAAGGTCATCCACCTCATCCGTCTCTATGAGTTAAAGCGTTTTGTTCTTCCAAATCCACGAGACCTAAATGGAACCTGAAGTATCATGTGTCACCCTATCGTTAATGAGGCAGTTCTTATTCTGTTCCAAGGCGTAAAGATCCGGAAATAAAGAGCACAAGGGAGTCGAACCACACGTGTCTCTAGAACCGAGTATGATCACCCACCCTTACAGATTTCGCCAAAAGGTCCATGGTGTTAACCCCTAAGCCCAATAAATCCCTTTTAGCTTTAGAAAAATGCGCCCACGGCCCAATTCCCACTCGGTTAGCTCTAACATCGTCCACAGAGTTATCGATGTGAAGAATGGCCCTAATACACTTAACCCAAAGGGACTTCAGCTCCATCCTCCATCTCCACAACCACTTAGAAATGAGCGCCAAATTCAGAATTCTCTAACAACCCGCCCCAACCCACCAAACTCTTCGGGCATTACAACTTTCCTCCAAGCGACCCAATTGATTTTGTGGGTGTCTTCAATAACACCCCCCCCCCCCCACATAGGAAATTCCTTCTAATTTTCTCCATGTCAAGGATCACTTTCTTGGGAGCATGAAACATGGAGAGAAAATACACGGCAAGGCTCCGAGAACAGCCTTAACAAGGGTGAGCCTATCGCCAAACGAAAGACAAGACGCTATCCAAGCATTAAGCCTACCTTTTAGTCTCTCCAATACGGGACTCCAACTAACTGATTTCCGCATATTGGCTATGATTTGTAACCTAAGAAAGCTGAAAGGCAAAGACGTCGTATCACATTCGAGGATGTTCGCTATATATTTGACTTCCAAAGGACCAATCCCCACCCCAAAAACCTTGCTTTTACGAAAGTTAACTTTTTAAAACCGTCGCAAGGTGAAAACACCTTAGAATTCTCGCTAAATTCATCACATTACTCGCTTCCCATTCTCCAATAAACAAAGCATCGTCGGCGTATAACACGTGCGAAACGATTGGACCTTGGTTAGGAAGGACCACCCCTTTGAACATATTGTTGCTAATTGTCTTTTTAATCATACCGTTAAGGCCTTCAATAGCGATAAGAAAAAAGATATGGCGAGAGAGGATCCCCTTGCTTCACCACGCACTCAAACATGAACTCCTTGGTAGGAGACCCATTCATAAGCCGAAGCTTTCATGGGGGATAGCATGCTCGACACCTACATCCTCCAATTACTACCAATACCCGTAAGATGTTCCTCCAGTCAATGTAATGTAAACCGATTGTTCTGGACAATGATTTTACCCACCACCTTTGTAATCCTTAACGTTAGCAGCTTGGAAACCACTTTGGAGAGACAACCGATAAGATTAATAGGACGGTAATCTTTTAAGGAATTGGGTCCTTCCCTTTCAGGAGTAATTAGATAAATGAAGAGTTACATCCGTTAGGAAGGAAACCATTTTCGTCAAATTCTTTCACAAAATCCAAAAAGTCAAACTTTATAACAACAACAACAACAAAAACCATACCTAGTAAATCCCACCAATAGCTTATTGGTCGGGTTTGGGGAGGGTGAGATGTAGACAAACCTTACCTTTATTCATATGGATAGAGAGGCTGCTTCTAGAAAAGACCCCCGGCTCGAAACCAAACTACATGCAAACAATCTGAACTAGACATTTAGCAATATAAATCTACCGGTCACAAAATACGTGGTGACAGGGTACCATAGAATAATAAAACACATATAACACCCTAGAGCAACAGATACATACACACATGATAATAATCACAATGTAAAGTCCATCTAAAAAGTAGGAAATATTAACCCCTAATCCACAAAGCTCAAACGAAAACACACATACACACACCCACTTCAGTACCCTATCCTAAAAGTTAAACTTTAAAATGTCCCAAAAGGCTTTAAGAAACTTAAAAGTGAATTTGTTGGGTCCAAGCGCCTTGTCGTTGCCACAGGCCCAGACGGAATTTTTAACCTCATCATGAGAGAAAGTACACTTCAAAGCCAAACTGTCTTCACCAAACAAAGAAATCTGCCCCAGATCCACCAACCTTGGTCTCTTGGCATCATCCTCTTTGAATTCGTCAGCAAAAAAATTGAAAACTTCCAGCTTAATTCTCTCTAGACCTGATTCCCACATACCATTAATCGAGAGACCATTAGTTCTTGACCTCGCCTCCTTACTCTTGATCATACCGTGAAAGAATTTGTTGTTCTTGTCCCCTTCCACGACCCATTTAACCCTCGTCTTTTGCACAAGATCAAACCACTTAACCGAGATCCAATCTTTCTGCATCACTTAGCTGCCCACTTTCAGCCTTGAGCTCGAGCCCGATGGGTCGGTGGTTCCAGTTATGATAAATGCTACGTGGTTTATGATTTATGAAGTCGAGAAACCAGAGTTCAAGATGACTAAATTATGTAAGGGTTCAATTGGTGCTAAAGGTTTAAGAACTTTGGTTGGGTTCAATATAATATACGTGATTCAACTTTTTTTTCCTAATCATCAACATTTATATTTGGCATTTAATAAATGGTTAATTGCATATTTTCACTTAAAAAAACTCTCAATTGCTTATTTACCCAAGCCTAAACAAATATTGTATATTTCCTCTTCATTAACTAATAAAATTGTAAATTTACCCATTTTGATTTATTTTATAAAATAAAATTATATGATGACTATTTTGCCCTTAATTTTACTAAACCTTAATAAAATTGCATATATACCCTACATTTTTACTAGAGTGACAATCATCTAAACAAAAAACAAAAAACAAATGCCAAAATCTTAACCCATTACGGTACCAAAAATCAACCCAAAACTATTATCTTCCATCTCAAATCAATTAAGAATCTGTATGAGCCATGAACTCCTCCGTTGGTGCTAAACATTAATTTTTCATAACATCTACATGTTTATATTCCATCTCGAATCAATTAAGATATGTTAAAAGGTATCAAATCATCTAGATAAACCAAAAAAGAACTTAAACAAAACAATCAACAATTGATAAAAAACAAACATAAATGTATATCAAATTGTTTTATTTAATTCCAGCATAAACATTTCCAATGTGTTTGAAACTCTAGACTACATATTATTTAATCGATTTAGCATGCCAAACACCTTTTTTTCCCATAGTAAACAATTGATCGTAGAATGTTTTTTTATACAAATTCAAATTCATGTTGTTCTTCAACATTAAACAAAACAATCTACAATCAACTATAAACAATTGAACAAAACAATTAATAATCAACTGTAGCGTGGATCAAACTTGTCGAAGGCTGAGAAAGACACCGGCACGGAACTGAAACATCGCCGGCTGAGAGAGACACATGCGTGGAAACTGAAACATCGTTGGCTAAGACAGACACCGGCGTGGAAACTGAAACGTCGCACCGCCGTATAACGTCGCCGGCACCGTCGTGAAACGTCGAACATGGGATCTTTTGAGAGGAAAGAAACTGATAAGTTGTGGTTTACCTATTTTGAGTTTGATTTACTTTTTTTTTAATTTTTAAAAGGGTAAATTAGTCAATTTAATCAAAAAGGGGAAATATGCAATATTTGTTTAGGCTTTGGTAAATACGCAACTAAGAGCTTTTTTAACGGGAAATATGCAATTAACCCTTTAATAAAGCAATTAAAGTACTCCTTCATTGAAATTTATTAACAATGATTTTAAATATTTACATTAAACTCAAGATTATTTAAACTGATTCCACTCATAATTACATGTAGGGGTGGGCAAATTATTCGCCATAACCAATAAACGAACCATAACCGACATAACTGAACCGATTTTAACCGATAACCAACATAACCGATGGTTATGGCAATGAAGCATCGGTTAACCGACCAATCGGTTATGAAGCTTTGGTTAACCGATATAACCGAAACCGAACCGAACTTGTGTTGTTAAGCTTATAATTCGATATAATGGATTTATGTTTTACGATAACCATGTAGATGTTTTTTACTAAGATAAAAGTATGTCACTAACAAAACGATATTGATGTAGATGCCCTTATTTTGAAGAAGTTTTGAGGTGTTATATGATCGTATGAATCTCCTGTATAACACTGAGTACATAGTTTACTTTATTAAAAGAGATCTCATATCGGTAGTTTAACAAAAAAAGAAGTCTTGGTTCTCTTATAAAAAGTTGCAAGCTAACTCTAACATGGTGTGTTACATTCTTATTTTGTAGACCCATTAGCGTATAATTTTTTTAACTTTATCTTAAAAGTTAGTCTTAGTTAAAGTTTTTGATTAGTAACCGAAACTAACTGAACCGAACCATAACCGACTTCATTACCAATTAACCATAACCGAAGTTCGGTTATGTTTATGACTGCTCCTTGAGTTTGGGTTCAGTTGGATGGATCTATCAAGTAACTTTAGCCATGATGTATAGATGAGATTTAACCACATCCACCATTTCCGTCGCAACGAGCAGCAATAATCACTATTTTGAATTAAATATACGGCTTAAGATGCAATAGTCTGTTAGTACAAAAATCAATAGCAAACACAAAAAGAAATGGCTTAACATTTCCGTCGTTTCTCTTGTCTCAGACCTTCCCGAATCTCACATCCCCCTCTTTCTCTCATATAGTTGAAATCTGATGGTCAGTTAAGATGAAGACACGTGGGCGGTGGGTTTTTAGGGGTGCTGTCTGGCAAGTGAGGGCGCGTGTCACATGTGATGATAAGTCCACAACCGTCCAAACCATCCAATGAATAAACGAGTTTTTTCCCAAACTAGTGTAGGTGGAAAACTTATTTACCAAAATGGGTGATTTGAAAAATATTTACCAAAATAGGTGTATTTTAAAAACTTCATTTTTCTCACTCTTAATCTTATTAAATAAAAACTAATTTGATTGTAGAAATTATTCTTTTCAAAAAGATAAGAGAAGAGTTTTACAATAAATAACAAAAATATATATGTATTTTTTTGTTGGATCGTGATAGTTTGGAAAAAAAATTAATGCGTCTTTAATTCTGTTATTAATATTTTGTCTTAACTCTTTTAAAATAGAGAAATCTTATATTTTCATATACACTTTTTTATGTTGTAACCTGAATTAACAATATAAAAAAAGTGTCTCAATGGGGCTTAGAAAATTTAGAAACTATATTCTTGAATTATGATATCGTATAAAAAGTTTTTTTTTGTATGAGCTTTATTTAACTTTTCATAAAATATATGTTATAAAAAAGTGTAGATGAAAATATAAGATTTCTCTTTTTAAATAAAATTAATTTTTAAAAGAAACTAGTTAAAAGTGTCATTATTTTTTCAAATTCAGTACACATACTTATATTTTTTATCACATTATATATAGTTAAATATCAAAAAAGGTATTTTATTACCACATGTAGAGTTACTGGGTTGAAAAAAAAAACTTTATAAATAAGTATTTATAAAATAAATAGAAAAATTTTATCAAAGACTAAACATATTTCTATTTTAAAAGAGTTAAAACAAAATATTAATAACAGAATTAAAGAAGCATTAATTTTTTTTCCAAACTATCACGATCCAACAAAAAAAAATATATTTTTTTGTTATTTATTGTAAAACTCTTTTCTTATGTTTTTGAAAAGAATAATTTCTACAATCAAATTAGTTTTTATTCAATAAGATTAAGAGTGAGAAAAATTAAGTTTTTAAAAAACATCTATTTTGGTAAATATTTTTCAAATAACCCATTTTGGTAAATAAGTTTTCCACCGACACTAATTTGGGAAAAAACTCATGAATAAACCATCCAATGAATAGTGACAGGCTGTCTGTAACTCTGTTCATTTCAGTTTAGATATTAATAGATATTAATAATATTAATAGATATTAATAATTAATAATTAATAGATATTAGGGTATACGGGGCACCAGCGGGGAGTGCCTTCGGTGACCCAATTCCCCGAGCGGGAACACCGCCGCCATCCCTGCGGTGACCCAATTCGGTGAATGAGATCGGTGGGAGGTTACCGCATGAAGGGAGAGAGGGAGAGGGTGGCCCACAAGCTTTTCAACCAATCAAATTATTTTCTTTTTTTTTCCTTTTTGAATAAAAAACAAGTCCCCCCCCCCCACCCCCCCCAAGAGAGGAGTGTCGCTATCAAATTGAGAGTGTGAGGGGAGTTAAGAAGGAAGTTGACGTGTCGCGTGCTGATTGGCCGTGCGTAAGAGAGGGGACTCCCCTAAGAGAGGAGTGCCCCTCTCACCCTTAATAGATATTAATAAAGCAATTAAAGTACTACTTCATTGAAATTTGTTAACAATGATTTTAACTATTTACGTTAAACTCAAGATTATTTAAACTAGTTCTACCCATATTTTTTTAGAACGATAAATTTGGATCACTGACGAACCACTGTAGTATTATCGTATCACCAGCGGAATCACTCGATCATATCCATCTCTACTAGGCAATAATTTCTATACACAAATTTAAGAGGAAATCCAATAAATTTGAGGAAAACACCCCTTATAGAAATTGAACTCAGGACCCAATGACTCTAAACCTTATCTCAACCAAAGATATATGACATGTGAAAGTTACTATTTTGAACCAATTTTGTAACCAACTTAACTTGTTGGTTTCCAACTTTCCATTATTTAATTTAAAAATCCAATTTTCATTATATTTATTTACTTGCCAACCGGATTAAACTTTCGAAATATCAATTTGATCTCTATTGTTTTAGGGTTCTCGACAATTCGTATATTTCAGATTTCATTTAACGGGCTCTGTAACTTAAGGTAAGGTTTTATGCTTACCGTTTGGTTTAGATAGCAATTATGACTTAACAATTACAATGACTCCCACATTCCTTTTGTTGCTGAATTGCAGACTACTATTTGATATATTGTATTGAGTGTGTTAAAATAGGACCTGCGAAGTTGTTCTTGTTCAACAAGAAGATATTAACATAAATATATTGAACTTTTTAGATGCTATGACTGAACCTCCTTTGAGTTTGGGTTCAGTTGGATGAATCTATCAAGTAATGATGTATAATTGAGATTTAACCATATCACCATTTCCGCCGCAAGAGCAGCACAATCACTATTTTGAATTAAACATATTTTTTTTTTGAAATTTAACTATTATTCACAAGCTACCCACAACCGAGGGCAGCCAAACAACCAACAAAACCGAATACAAAGATTACATTATGTTGAACGAGCACCAATCGCTCCAACTAATACCTCTATTTTTCGATCTATTGTGATACCAATGAAAACCTAGCACTTTAATATCCTGGAAAATTTCGACAATCCCTTTTCTATTATTATTGAACCTCCTATCGTTCCTAGCCGACCATAAGCACCAGCAGCCTACTGAAATGATGCCTTGAATGGCCTCTCTAGCCTTCTTCTCCAGCCCAGCATATTCATGGATCAAAGTCAGGTCTTTTATGGAGAATGCGAAAATCGGACTAATCTTGCACCATTGACTAATCAGAAGCCAAATAGTAGAGGCCACTGCACAAGAACAGAAGAGATGGACAGCCGACTCATCATCGTCTCCGCACAGTTGACATATGACCAGAAGAGTTGAATTAAACATATGACCTAAGATGCAATAGTCTTATGGGATAGCGGTGCAGTTTGTTGGTTGTTTACCTTCGATTTCGATGTAAACAATTAGTGTGTTTGAGGAGTCCAAAAACCAGATGGTACAAAAGTCAATAGCAAACACAAAAAAAAATGGCTCAACATAAAGGAGTCCAACAAAAAAACAAAAGACAATGTATTCATGATAATAGAGATTTCAACAACCGTTTCAATCAAACACTTGGGTCAATTACCTGTCCCATAAACAAGACAACCCCTGTCACATCTTCTCTTATCACAAACAAAAATGGGTGATCCGCCACAAAATCCACCGTCCTGGGTTTCTCTTCATTGAACGCAAAACCGCACACCTCCTCGTATGTAACGGCTGCTGCTTCTGTACCTTCTTCATTCACCTCCATAAAAGATTTTTGGTGAATGCTCGAAACATGAAGCCTTTCACCAGCATACGAATCAGCCATTTCAGTCAAACCATCTCCGCCCGTGAATGGCAACACGAGCCCTAATTCCTTCAACATATCACAAGCTTTAAACCTGAATTCGATCTTAAATTTTGGTAGCAAAAACCGCCCGACTTTTACTTTTTGACCTCGAATGTGACTATCTAAAAAGTCAGATGTGGAACCAATTTTCTGTACTAAATATTGAAGGCCGTCTTTTGCATCTGGGAGGAAAAAGTACGTCGTGAAATGACGTCTTTCTTCACCTTGTAAATAGGGAACTTGAAATCATCATATTCACACACAAATTTGAATTCATTGTTGGTCATGAAGGGAACTTGAACTTTGTTTCCACCAAGGAGGTGAAAATCGGATTCTATTGTCGTTTCTGGGTTAAACGGGTCCCTCCAAGTTCCCTTGAAGTAGATGGCATTTGCAAACATGAGCCTGGTGAAACTGCTAACTCCATCAACAGGAAGAAGTTCTTTGATAAGGCCATTTGTTTGTTTTTCTGCCCACAGATTCACTTCATTGACTACCTCGACAGCCTTCGATAATCAATAAATAATATGTTAGCCATATCAGAACCAAAGATTAACTATATCACATTAATTATATGAATCATCCATAGAACATTTAATTGAGCAATCTTTGAAACGAGGGGTGAGCATGGTGCGGTTCGGTTTGGTTATTGCCTAAAACCGAAACCATATCCGCACACTTCGGTTATCAAAAAAACATAACCGTTCGGTTTCGTTTAATGTTGTTTCGGTTAATCGATTACTGGTTGTCGATGCGGTTTCAGTTCGGTTATTGGTCGGTTTTTTCATTGTTTCTAAAGTTGGGCTTTTAATATGTGAGTCATACAAAATTAATGCGAAAAAATAAATATACATAGTTAAAGCTCGTAGATTATCAACTATATTTCACACTATCACATGCATACTGAATTCCAAAAACAAAAGTAACACATGTAGACTCGTGTTATGTGGAAGCATACATACGAACATAAAGTGGCTAGAGTTTTAAATTCAGTGAGGTTGGGTCATGGTTAAATTGACTTAAACACTATACCAAAAAAATATATGGATTGGGTCATGGTTCAACACTTAAGCACTAACTTAAAAACCTATGGTCCTATGGATTCGGCCATGTATAAAACATTCGGTTCGGTTATTTTCGGTTATGAAAATAAGAATAACCATAACTGAACCGCAACATAACGTTATCAAAAATATAAATAACTTACCCTTCGACTATTTCGGTTCAGTTTT
The DNA here is from genome assembly GCA_030545235.1 of Helianthus tuberosus. Taxonomy (NCBI): domain Eukaryota; kingdom Viridiplantae; phylum Streptophyta; class Magnoliopsida; order Asterales; family Asteraceae; genus Helianthus; species Helianthus tuberosus. The sequence goes on from CM060360.1 coordinate 55,710,380, forward strand.
TTCGGTTACATTTCGGTTAAATCAGTTTTATGCTCACCCCTAATCATATGTTCATTCATTGACGCAAACCTAGAAACTTACCTACTAAAAGTTGCACAAAATATATCGGATAATAATTTATCTACGTTCTGATAGAAGAACGAAAAAAGAATAAAGAAAGTTAGGACTGACCTTCGTTTGGAAATCGACTTGTTTGCAAAGGGCTTTATAAACGTCGTCGACAACTTGCTTGAAAGAAGGTTTGAAAGAAAGGGTTTTGTCAACCCAAACCCCGTTTGCAAAAGACAACCGAGATCCATCACTGGAGCTACTGTCCCCAAAGATAGAGGACACATACTGTGAATAAAGAGAGTTGAGGTTATGGGTAGTATTTGTTTTGAGGAAAGCAAGGAGTTGGTCGCGTGTTCGACCTGTGGTACCCTGGGCTAGTAAGCTCAGAACCGCATGGATTGAAACCGGAGAGAAAACAACGTTAGAGTCGTGTTTTTTGGAGAGAAGGTGGGCAGCGAGATATTCAAAAAATTGTTTTCATTTATCTTAATCACTCTATCAAACAATTATTATTCAAAATTTTGTTTCTTTTTAGAGTTAATTACACAGATAAACCATATGGTTTATAGCTAGTTTCATATATAGGTACTAACTTTTTTTTAACAGGTTTAGGTTTTATAGTTTCAATTTTGTAAGGGTATTAACACCAAAATTAGTTAAATTTATCAATAAAATGACTAAAATACCCTTTAATTTCTTTTAATTTTATTAGTGTAACACTTTTTGGTACTAACACCTAATTTTATTTAAGTTTAAATCAATTTTACAAAGAATTTTGAATTAAAATTATTTTTGTCTATAACAATTTTAAAATGTTTTGACTAGCTATATGTTTTGAAATGGTGATTATTAAATAAACCCTACAAGCATTGATTACGTGGTGGCCGGCGTAGGTTGGAAGGAGTTCGACGACGTAGGTTGGAAGTGGTGGCCGATGTATGTGGTGGCCGGGTAGGTTGGAAGTGGTTCGAGTGGGATGATGGTTGTTAATGGACGGAGAGGAGCTGGTGGTTATGAGCAGCAACTGTGGGTGTCAGAGATAGAAAGTGGTCGTCAGAGGTGAGGATGACGATGATGTGTTGCAGGTTTCTAACCGGTGAACGGAGGTGTAGCGGTAGTGTTAGTCTAGCGAAATGGTGATTGACGGAGGTCTTTGTAGCTGTGAAGGTGAACGGGGATGATGATGATTCATGTTGAATGGTGATGAGAGTTCGTTGGTGATACGAAAGGTGCACGGTGGTCGGAGTAGAGCTTATCCCGAAAACAGACTTAGCTTGTAAACTCAGAATTCGGAAACTCGAACCCGAAAACTCAACATACTGAGGTTAACGATGGTGGAGGCGTGTGATGTATGATGATCAACAGATGATGGACAATGATGGTGAAGTGTTGTGAACGAGACGGTCGTTGTCGTGGAGCTCTGTGTGACAATGGAGTATGGTAGATTAAATGCAGAAGATGATGATGGAGAACGGAGGATTAACGGAAATGGTGGACGATGTGATGTCGATGAACGGGAGATGATGCGATGTCGAGGTTGAAACGGTGGTCGTTATAGTGGCGGAGATGATCAAGGTGACGGAGAGTGTCAGTGAAGACGGTGGATAGTGAAGGTGGTGGTTCAACTCGAAAACTCTGTGTAGCGGGTGAGAACAATTTTAAAATTGTTCTATACAAAAATAATTTTAATTCAAAATTCTTTGTAAAATTGATTTAAATTTAAATAAAATTAAGTGTTACATTGATAAAATTTAAAAAATAAAGAGTATTTTAGTCATTATATTGATAAAATTAACTAATTTTGGTGTTAGTACCCAAAGGTGTTACAAAATTGAAACCATAAAACCTGAATCTGTTTAAAAAAAAGTTAGTATCCAAAGACGAAACTAGCTATAAACCATATGGACCATTTGTGTAATTAACTATTCTTTTTATTATAAAACCTGAATCTGTTTAAAAAAAAGTTAGTATCCAAAAACGAAACTAGCTATAAACCATATGGACCATTTGTGTAATTAACTTTTCTTTTTATTATGTTTTTACTTTTTATCTCATACTTTTTAAACGATTTAAAGATACTTTTTTATCAAAATTTTGTTTCTTTTTTACTTTTTATCTCATATTTTTTAAACGATTTAAAATACTTTTGATAATTTAGAATGGTAAATTTAAAAAAAAAATTGCTTTCTTAGTGCAATGCCAAACCCTCTTGTTGAAAATAGAAGGGCTGAAAATAGGAGCCATTGATGGACTTGGAAGAAAAAGAAGAAATTATGCAGATGAAATGATGAAAGGAGTGATTCTAAATCTATTTATTAATAGTCCTACTCATTCTAAGGGTATCCGGGGCACTCCCCTAAGAGGGGAGTCCCCTCTCTTACGCATAACCAATCCTCGTGTGCCACGTCAACTCCCCTCTTAAACTCCCCTAACACCCCAATTTGATGGCGGCACTCCCCTATTAGATGACTTGTTTTTTTATTCAAAAAAAAACTTTTAATTGGTTGAAAATGAGGCTGGCCCCACCTTCTCTCTCCTTCTTCTTCGGTGTGTTCCCCCCGAAACTGGTCCCCGATTTGGCTTCCCGCATGGAGAGGGGCACCTTCCCGCTCGGCAAAATTGGTCCCCGCATGGGGTCACCGAGGGTGCCCCAGACGCCCTAAGTTATCAACTTTTTAGTATTCTTTAAATTGTGTTTACTCTTCTTAATCCCCTACGCAATGAACACAAAGCAAATATTGTCTAAAATTTGGTTTCTTTAAATTAAGTTTTATATAATACTTAACTTAACTTACCAAATCATAAAATAATTTTAACTTGTAAATATAATAATAAATAATATATTTTATATAATAACAAAACATGAGATGTCTTAGGAATAGTATACAAATTGGTCAGATTTAAAGTGCTATTTACACTGTTGTCATCAGACTTTATTTTATTAATTGAAAAACAGAGAGTTGAGGAACTTGATAAAGAGAGACCGAGAGAGTTGATAAGGGGAGGCGGGGCGGTCCGTGATGGACGTCCGGTCACGCGTGGAAGAATAACGCACACCGCCGCCACCTCTTTTTTCACGCGTTATTTTTGAAACGCGTTGAAACAATCACGCGTAAAGATTACAAAATTCGAACGTTGGGGGCTGTGTTTTGACCGTTTGTTTTCCTTTTATGACCGTTATTGAACGGTAAACTTAAATAAAAAAAATTAACCTTTAAACGTTTTATCTATATATATCTCTCCATTTTAAACCATTTTACACACACCAAAACATAAACCCATTTCACACAATTTACATCTTTCTCAAATGGAGTTCCCTACGGATTCGACGTTTCAGATGTCTAACGATAGCGATACCGAGTCGTCTTCCGACAATGAGACGCTAAAATATTTTGTATCGGTGTATAACGAACTTGATACCAGTGGCGGAACTAGAACTTCAACTCAGGGGTATCCCAAAATTTTTTAGGGTGTCCTCGTACTTGTTCAGGGGTGTCCTGTGTATAAAAATCGGAAATTTTTTTTTTTTTTACACTACGGATAAAAACTTGAGCCGTAGCCCGGGCTACGCCCGATTGCACTTAAGGTCTGCCCCTGCTTGATACCGAGTCGTCCCGCCGTTGTTTCAAACCGTAACGGATGGTACCGCACCTTCCTCTCCTTTCTATGTTAACGGACGACATTACAAACGAGGCTTTTTTCTTGTGGATGGTATCTACCCGTCATGGTCTGTTTTTGTGAAAGCTCCCTCATTTCCTGTCGAGGCTAAAGAAATCGTGTTCAAAAAATTGCAAGAATCGACAAGAAAATATGTTGAGAAGGCATTTGGTGTTTTAAAGGGTAGATGGGGTATACTACATCGACCGGTTCGTGCGATGAACAAGAAAGCAATACAAAGCATAGTGTATGCATGTATCATATTGCACAATATGATAATCAAAGAAGACGGACGTGCAATATCCCCGGATTGGGTGCCGGATCCTCCTACACAAGTTCAAGTTCCACAAAATATCCAACAAGAATTGCGTAACGAAGAAACTCACTTTCGATTGAGATACGATTTAATCGAACTAGTAGGTTCTCTAGGTTTGGAGTTTCATGAGTCGGACGAGGAGTATGTTTTTTTTTTAAATTGTAGTCTAAAATATTTCTAGTATGTTAAATTGAAATAGTATGTTTTAATTTTAAAGAAAGTTATAATTTTAGTATTTTATTGTTAATTTCTAATTTAAAATAAAAAATTAAAAAAATTTGTGAGTGGTGGAATTCTATCACTAGTGATGACCACCGCCACTACAATTCTATCACTAGGGATAGAATAGTTGGTGATGACATGGCATGAGTTGATTGGATAATGTGAGTGATAGAATTCTATCACTAGTGACCACCCTCACTCCCTTAAGAGAGTCAATAAGGAGGGTTGTCATTCAGTGGCAACAACAAAATTCTTTTTCTATACATTGGCCACCACAAGTCATGCTCCAGGAAGGTTAAGAACTTTTATGTTTCTAAATATGAGTTTTTTAACACTGAAGTTTTGTTGGAGTTTACTTTATGTTTCTAAAGGATTTTAATGATTCTTTTCTTTTTAGTATTAAACTTAAATTTAACTTAACAGCAATTACTAATTTATGTAATTGCTTTAGATTCTAATACTATGACGAACCAAAACGTCCGTCGCGAAGCGCGAGAATTTCTACTAGTTATGTATTACATTTTGATAACCATCAACCAAATGTTATACCCTCGTGCTATACTTTTTTAGATTAGATATACTTAGGCTATAGGGTATGGGGTTCGTCCCCACCCCCGTCGAGGAACGGCGACGCCGTCACACCATCCCCCCCTGGTCCCCATCCTCTACGTCCTGCTCAAGACGTTGCCGACGATCCAAATCTGGTGGGCCCCCATTGATTTGTGTTTGTAATTGAATATGAATGCAGTCGAATCTGGATAATTTATAAACCGGGTCGTAACCGGGTTTGGGTCGCTGAGATGGGTGAAGAAGATTATATGTTTGGGTTTAGTGTCAAATTTGGCTCTGAAGTATCACTATTTACACTTTGCTCACATCTTTTAAAGATTTTGTACTTTTGTGATCAAGTCTTGATTCTTGCATATGCGAATACAACTGTATATAGGTTGACGTTGACCCCATGGTTTTTTACTTTTATTTTTATATGTTACGTGTTAATATATAGCTTGACCCACGGTTTTTACTTTTATTAATGAAAATATTTAGTTAATTTATTTGTTAAATGTTAAAAAAGTAGAAGATTAAAAAAATATAAAATATAAAAGTGGTGGGTTAGGATCATCTAGGACCATCCTCCATACCCTCTAGTTTTGTGGGATGGACCATCCTTGAGAGGACTATGATGTGGCGCCTACGTGACGGATCATCCTCAAAGGGAGGACCATCACCATACCCTCTAGCCTTATATACCCGGTCCCGTAATATTAAATTTACAATTATGACAATAATTGAAGTCATACATTTTACTTTTTACCTCAGTGCTAATTCTCAATATTGTTATCCCCCTCTTCTTTGATTTCGATTAGACCACATGCTATCGTTTAACGCCCCTGCCACCCGGCATTGAGGAGCGGGGAGCACCGGTGGAAGGGGTGAGAAAGGGAAGGCAAGAGAGAGTTCATGACATGCGGGAGGGTTTGTGTGGTGGGTTCCATGACCATTACAGTGTTCAAAGTAAAATTAATTAATTAATTAATTCTCAATTCAAATTTATATATAACCTCTATACCATTTATTATTTTTTCAAACCAAACACACACTTCCAACTCTCTTTTATCTCCATCACTTTGTACATTTTATAAAACTCCACATATTTTTATAAAATCAAATTTACTTGGGGCAACATAGACACGAACAACCCATGCTAAAGCATACCAAATACTCCCAATACACCAAAACCCCCCAACACATCAAACTCTCAACCTAATAACTACCTTTTCGCCAGTTGTTATTAGCCGAGTGCAAATCCAGACTTTGAGTCACCACAAACCATAGCATCGAAAATTTATTACCCATACTAACTAAACACCCAAGGTTCACAAACCGCCATACCCGAAACTCAACCCGACATGGTACAACCAAAACAACTAGGTTCCTCGCAAGTAAAACAAAAAGAAAGCATAGAAAGAAGGCAGACTACGCCCCACCCGTTGAAGGAATAGCGGAGTAGTGGACATCTGTGGAGAAGAACACTTTGGCTCGGGCTTAAGTGGACATCTAGGAGGACCCGACGACCGGTATTATTTATAATTTCATATTTGTATTATGTTTTTTAATATATTACATTTTTATTTATTATTTTTTAATATGTTACATTTTTTATATATTATATTCTTAATATATTATTTATGTTTTATAGGTGACTCTCAAATAGGAACCGATTTTTGTAAGCATGTCCATGTAACCTTTCACAACATCATGGAACACGATCCTTATCACAATTCATATCAAATTTACAAAAATGGAGGGAAATACATAGAAAAGTTTCTGCCTTTAATGCCATCTTTAACAACCTCATCAACCAATGCGACGGTCAACCGAGCGCGGTGCAAATGATTTGATTTGCATATTAAGGCGCACAAAACCTACAAACAAGATAAAGGCCGCATGTTTAAACATGGATTAACCGTGACAAATTTTAAGGAAAAGCACAAAGTGGCATCTTGTCCCGTCTGTGAACATGAGGGAGCCACAACCCAAATGGTCGAAGAGTGTCACACCCCGAATTTACACGTGTCACCGGTGGGCCCGGTGGGGAGTATCGTGACGTAGTTGATATCATCATAGTCAAACAACACAAATTTAAATGCACAGCGGAAGCAAAAGATAGATATTATTTCAACTGAATATATTGTAATATTAAGTATCACAAGATAGTCGAAACAGATCCACAGGTGGAATCGAATAAAATGGAAATTTCATTGTTCAACAGAGACATCTAAGCTTGCGAGACTTCTACTTGATGCTAGGAGAGGCCAGCCTATTACGCTTAGTACCTGCACTTAAACTTTTTTGGGAAAATACGTCAGTTTACACTGGTAAATACAATTAACTGACTCATTTTGAAATCGTTTTAAGAAAATTTATTTGAATGCACATGGCACAAAACTTTTTATAACTTGGGATAATTATTTGCATATAATCATTGTAAAGCATTACATGTTTGTTATGCGTTCAGTTATCCGGGTCATGCCGGGTTAAAGATTAATAGACACACCACTTAGTATAGTTCTGCCGCGAGACTTCTCTCGTACCGACGATTATACTTTATTGATTTGAATGCACTACGGGTGTACGCCTACACCCGTGTGCTAAGGTCGTGGCCATTCTTTGAATGATGCCAAGGATATCCGGGACATGGTCATTAAACCCCCAAAGGCGTTAAACAAACAAAACAAATTTTTAAACGGGTCATCTCGATAATACTTAACCACCAATCGATTAAGGTCGAATTCCCGACCAAGCGGTATTTTATATACCGTACCCCAAGCCCGTATAAGGGAAAATAAGTTAAAAGTATTTACCTGAGCAAGTATAATCACAACAGCAAGTACAGATAGCTTTTACTAGGTCTCCTATTCTGGAACGAAGGTTTATAATAACCTATTAGAATCCTAACGGGTCTTTAATTAAGCTTAAGCTTAGACCGGTTAGTTTTAAAAAGGAAGATACAGTACATACGCATAATAAAGCGAAGACCGGTTTAGAATGTGATTTAGACCCGTCAAGTTTGAAGACTTGTATAATATGGGTAGACTAAACACATTCTGGATTTTGAGACAAAAATGATAAGGTTTGACCCGTTTCGGCTATTATATGTAAACTAGTTACATAAGCCGCTCTGAACGCGAAAAGCGCGTAACGGGTAACCATATGCGTCATATGCAAGTTTCCTAAGTTAATATGCGTTAAATATGTTGTGACATCAGAAAGATATCTTCTATTATGCCCCAAATGATTTTAAACTCAATTTATGCCCCGTAAGGGCATTTTGGTCAATTTAAAGGTTATAAAAGAGTTTAATTAGTAACCTGAGTTACAGGTCTGATTTATTCAGTAAATAAACTTAAATTAATAAGTTATAATAGTAGGGTACTAGATAGATGTGAAATTTATCATTTAAAACCAAACTATGCACCTTAGGGGTATTTTGGTAATTTCACTTAGGCCTAAAAGGTCAAAACTGGAATCTGACTCTACAAACTTTTCTTACTGTTAGAACCTCAAGACTTACTTAATATATCAGTAAGCATTGAGTCTTATATGTCTAATATGGTTTTAATATATACTATGCGTTAAAAACGCTTAAAAAGACAATTTGGAGCCATTTCCGGGTTTTTAAGAGAAAGCTGATATTTTTATAATTCTATAAGGCTCAAAATACTTTATTTATTATTTAAAATCAGTAGCAAAAGGTTTGGGGTCAAAAGGTTTTATAAAACTCATTTTATAGCTCAAAAGGGTAAAACCGGCATTAACCGAATTAAAGCTACAACCTTATGTTATGCTCAGCCTAAAAATAAATAAAAATCTTCAAAAATCCCAAAATATTATATTACATCAGTGGGTAAAAATTTTGGTATTAAAAATCGGGTTTAGATAGGCTATATGCTAATTACGCCGTTTATTTCATAAAAAGCTTTTATTTACGCTAATGAGCATAACTCTTAATCTAGACCTCAAACTGATGTCAAATTTTAGGTGCGAGTTTATAAATCAGTAACTAAGGTTTCTATTCTTTTACATTTTCAAAAATCACGTTTTATAGTCAAAAGGGCATAATAGTCAACGTTTAAGCACTTAACGGAAACATGCATATGAATTGGATAACTAATGAACCAAGTTGTGTGACCTCAGGGGGTTACACTAGTATGAAACCTGGTCCAATTAAGGCTCTAAGGCATTTCTAAACAATGCTTAAACGGGTCAGAACTGAAAGTCAAAGCAGAAGTCAAACTATGCGACTTTCGGTCCCGAACCGAGCCTAAACTGAAAATTGTCAGGTTGAACATGTTTAGACATGTTCTTACATTAATTACCAAGTTATATTAATGATAAAACAGGTTGCATGGATCCTACATTGCTAATTATGTGTTAATTTGAAAATAGCATTCTGTTGACTTTTTAATAACAAGTTTGACCCGACAATTAACCTAGTTAGAGTGGGAATCAGAGAGTACCCTTTTAAGGGTTCATTACCCACATAATTACCTACTTAAAGGTACTTTTAATTCGAGATTTGACTGAGCAAATAATTATTAATCTCGAAGTCAAACTTAAATTACGACGGTTTGACTTTTAGCTAATTAGCTAAGCTAAACTGAATTAGAAAGGATTAAGGACACTTACAAGAGTCCTAAGTATGCTTATGGACCTAAGAGAAATTGGTTGCTGATCAGAGAAGCTCCAAAGAAGTCCCTTGAGGTGAGTTGCAAATGAGTGCCCAAATGTTGCAACTTGTTCTTCTTTATATAGTGAGCTAAATTCCATAGGATCATCACACATAGGTCTATAAAGGTTACAAGATGTTCCCAGGTGTCCTATGAAGCTAAAAACCAGCTATAGGTGCCTCAGTATTCGAATACCACCTTCTTATGGCGGTGCAACCTGCTGGACAGGCATCTGTCCAAAAATTCGCCCAAATGCATGTCTTACGGACCGTAAGCCTTAATCCTTACGGACCGTAAGCTTCTCTTACGGACCGTAAGCTTCTCTTACGGACCGTAAGCTATTTTCCTTGCGGTCCGTAACCGACTTTCAGAAACATCGCCCAGGTCTGCTTCTTTATGGACCGTAAGTGTTTATCCTTGCGGTCCGTAAGACTTCACCAGGAGCCAAAAATTTGTTTAACTTTAAGGTCTTGACCATGCAACTTCATAACTCCGAATCTTGGGTCTTTTTAATCAGTATGGGGACCATGAAGTCAGCCATTACATGCCTAGCCATGCACTTACACAACTTGTATTCTTGTGGGAGGTTTTTAATGTCGGAAATACCAAGAAACTCATATTGGATTCATGTCTAAGGGTGTAACCAATTTATTATTTAGGATAGCCAGATTTATATACATAATTTGAGATGTTGATAAATTATAGAGTAAATTACAAGTTTTGTCCTTTATGTTTACACCAAATTGCAGGCGCTGTCCTTTGCCTTTAAATTTGTCAGGCGGTGTCCTTTATGTTTCAAAATCTTGCAAGTTTTGTCCTTTAACCCAAACCAGGTTAGATTTTTTGGTTAAGTATGATCATGTGCCTTGCACATGAGGGTATCCTTGTCTTTTCACCTTTTCAAGGGTTATTATGTAAATAAGTTATATACAAGGACTATTTTGTAAAATAAAATGATAATTAAACAAACCTCCACACTCTCTCTCTCTCTCTCTCAGTCGTCTCTCTTCTCTCTATCTCTCTCTCTCTCTAAAGAACGGATTTTTTTTTTCTTTGGCTGGTTTTTTGGATCAACTGATATTATTGTTAAGAAAGGATCTTGATTTGAGATATGTGCTTAAAGAATATCTTGGTCAAAGATGTTGGATTTTGTTGATTGGTAGGCATCTGATTCAAAGATGATTGCAGGGTCAAGGGTAGATGTGGTGGTGGGTTAGGGGCGGCGGTGGGTTAGGGGCGGCGGCGATAGAGACGGTGGTGGTGGTGATTTCAAGATGAATCGGCGACAACGACCATCATGATGAAGGTGGGTGCATATTTTTTGATGATCGGACTATTGTGGTGGGTGGAATCGGACTATTGCGGCGACGATGGTGGGTGCAGTGGTGATTTGGGTTATAGTGGTGATTTGGGTGCGGCGGTGATGTTGGAATCGGACTGCCGTCTTCTCCGGCGACACAACGTCGCTCTGCTCCTCCGTCTTCTCCGGCGATTTGCTCATCCGTCTTCTCCGGTGGTGGTTGCTGATTTGCAGGTTCTTGGGGTGAACCACCACCACCATAGAAACATCACCCCACCATCTGAACCGCTACCACCGCCCCACAACACCTGCTCACAAGTCCAGTTTGAGCCAGATCTGCTCGTTTGAATCGTTGGTCAGATTTCATTATTACAAGTTTATTATCCGTTTTTGTCATAGTTATGTTGAATAATTTGCTGTACCAGTGGTATTGATAATTTGATATGTTTTGTGCTTTTACGAAGTCTAGATCTGTTGTATACGTTTTCATGTTTTTGGTTTGTTTAGATCATTCTGGTTGAGTTTTTTTGGTTTGTTTAGATCATTCGTGTTTTTTTTGGTTTGTTTAGGCATTAGGTTTGATTTTTGAGTAAGGAACATGAGAACAGATAGAGGAGAAAAGACGGTTGGTGTCCGGTGGCGGTGGTGGCCGGCGGTGACGGTGACGGTGACGGTGGAGGGTGGTGGAGATGGTGGTGAAGGGTTGTGGTATATATATATATATATATATACTTATAATAATAATAATAATAAAACAAAAATTATTTTGTTTTATTAAAGAGGGACAGACAAGTGGGATGTGCAATGACCATTTTACCCTCATGTGCCCTGCACATGCCTTAATTTAACTGAGAATTCTAACCTGGTTTGGGTTAAAGGACAAAACTTGCAAGATTTTGAAACATAAAGGACACCGCCTGACAATTTTAAAGGTAAAGGACAGCGCCTGAAATTTGATGCAAACATAAAGGACAAAACTTGTAATTTACTCTAAATTATATCATGGTTAGGGATTTATTAGTAGGTCGCTCAGAGGTATAAATTAACATGTTGACATTTTTAAATCCTACCGCACATCTTTATCTGGATCCGTTTCCATAGCACGTTTGCATTACATGACACGTGTCTTTATTTTACTAGACATGAATTTCCGATGTGTTACAAAGAGCGTATCGTCCATTGACGTAGGTTCCGATGCACGTTCCCATTTTAATTTAAATGATTTGGACGTTGAGTTTGATATTCTGGATGATCCGGTAGATGTAGCTCGCCCTATGGGGAGAGATCGTGCTACGTCATACATAACAAAAGATATAGTATTTTAATTTAAACGGTATAGTATGGGAACGGTGTACCCGGGTATTTCAAAATAATTAACGTTATAAAAATTTAAAACTGGTATAATATTTTAATTTAAACTGTATAGTATGGAAACACAGTAGATTATATTTGAACCGTACCCGAGTAATTTAATAAAATTAATGGTATAAAAATCTTAAACGGTATAATATTCGAACCACACCGAGACTTGGTAGAATAATTTAATTTAAACGGAATAGTATTGAAACGGTATAATATATTCGAACCATACCCGAATATTTTAAAATATTTAACCGTATAATATTTAACGTTATAGTATTCGAACTGCACCCATACTTGGTATAGTATTTTAATTTAAACGGTATAATATTCAAACGGTATAATATATTCGAACCCTACACGAGTATTTAAAAATAATACGGTATGATATTTAAACGTTTATAGTATTCGAACCGCACTAGACGTGGTATAATAATTTAATTTAAACGATAACAATATAATATATTGGAACCGTATATACGTTTTTCAAAAAATTTTAACGGTATATAATATTAACGGTATAACATTAACGATTTATATTTTAAGCGATTTAACGTTGGAACCGGGTGAGAATTTCTAACACAAATACACCAAAATATCCAAACAAATTCTGATGGTTATATATGCTGCGTATAGAGCTATACGCAACATATATAAACCCAAGTTGTATGTGCCTGTGATTGCGGGGCCAGGCGCTGAATTTCCTGCAACCTATACGCTGCGTATAGCTCTATACGTAGCGTATATAAACCTTAAGTGTGCAAATAGACAGCCTTGGTGTCCCATTAGTTCAAGCCTTATTTTATATGTGTGTTTGAGGAGTCCAAAAACCAGATGGTACAAAATTCAATAGCAAACACAAAAAGAAATGGCTTATCATAAAGGAGTCCAAACAAAAACAAAAGACAATGTATTCATGATAATAGTGATTTCAACAAGTGTTTCAACCAACACTCGGGTCAATTACCTGTCCCATAAACAACACAACCCCTGTCACATCTTCTCTTATCACAAACAAAAACGGATGAGCCGCTACGAAATCCACCTTCCTGGGCTCCTCTTCATCCAACGCACAACCGTAACACTGCTCATATGTAACGGCCGCTGCTTCTGTACCTTCTTCATTCACCTCCATAAAAGATTTTTGGTGAATGCTCGAAACATGAAGCCTTTCACCAACAGACGAATCAGCCATTTCAGTCAAACCATCTTCACCCGTGAATGGCAACACAAGCCCTAATTCCTTCAACATATCACAAACTTTAAACCTGAATTCGATCTTAAATTTTGGTAGCAAAAAGCGTCCGACTTCTACTTGTTGACCTCGAATGTGACTATCTAAAAAGTCAGATGTGGAACCAATTTTCTGTACTAAAGATTGAAGGCCGTCTTTTGCATTGGGTAGGAAAAAGTACATTGTGAACTGACGTCTTTCTTGACCTCGTAAATAGGGAAGACCTAGTACTTTGAAATCATCATATTCACACACAAATTTGAATTCGTTGTCGGTCATGAAGGGAACTTGAACTTTGTTTCCACCAAGGAGGTGAAAATCGGATTCTATTGTCGCTTCTCGGTCAAAGGGGTCCCTCCATGTTCCCTTAAGTAGAGGGCATTTGCAAAGATGAGCCTGGTGAAACTGCTTACTCCATAAGCAGGAAGGAGTTCTTTGATAAGGCCATTTGTTTGCCTTTCAGCCCACAAATTCACTTCATCGACTACCTCGGCAGCCTTCGATAATCAAAAACAAAGATTAATTATATCACACTAATCATAGGAATCATCCATAGAACATTAATTAGTGAGCAATCTTTGAAACGACCTTATCATGATCATTCATTGAGGTAAACCAAGAAAACATCATCTAAAACTTACCTACTAAAAGTTGAACAAAACTTGGACTTGGTTAATATATATCATAAGACTGTCTCCAATGCTAAGGGCGCCCTTAGGCGTCCTTAGCTGCCTAGTCAGCTGACACATCATATCCTTACAAATCCATAAAAATCTTTACAAATCCTTAAAAACCCATAATTCATCTCCAACCATATAAACATCCTTAAATATCCTTACATTTTCCACATCATCACCCATTTTTTCTTTAAATTTAATTACTAAAATCACTGTAATATATTTAAATAATCAAATGATTAGGTAATTAATATGTGTAAACAAGTAATACTAACATAAAAATAAACTGGATATTTTAAAAAAAATTAAAAATAGAAACTGTATTACACATGCAACGGATTATTTTAACTTTAAATTGATTTTTTCCTTTAAATTGGATTATTTTATAAAACTCAAATTGGATATGAAACTTCTAGTATTATAATAACTAGCCTCTCTTCCTCACAACATTTTTTCCATTAAAGCTCCATCAAACCTTTTCAAGAATTCACAGCCATTCGATGGTTTATTCCAAGTCTTCATGGGTGGTTGACTTTTATAAAGAAACTCCAAATAATTATCGTTGGAATAAATATAAAAAAAGGAGAATTATGTTTATTGAGTGGTGAATATATTAAAACTTAACTAAAACTCCAATTAATTATTTGTCAACAAAGCTTAAAAAAATACATATATGAAACTAATGGCACAAGAACCAATATTTTATTGGCCCTTGCAGACGGATTTTGCATCTGATTTGGATAAGCTTTAACGCGCCTGCATATTTGGATGAGCTCCACATCATCTCGGACAGCCACCTTTCGGGAGCAATGAAGACAGTCTAAACAAAATATACTGTATCGGAGCTATCTACGTTCTGATAGAAGAACGAAAAAAGAAAAAAAAAGTTAGACTGACCATCGTTTGGAAATCGACTTGTTTGCAAACGGCTTTATAAACGTTTTCGACAACTTGCTTGAAAGAAGGTTTGAAAGAAAGGGTATTGTCAATCCAAACCCCGTTTGCAAAAGACAACCGAGGTCCATCACTGGAGCTACTGTCCCCAAAGATAGAGTACACATACTGTGAATAAAGAGAGTTGAGGTTATGGGTACCATTTGTTTTGAGGAAAGCGAGGAGTTGGTCGCGTGTTCGACCTGTGGTACCCAGGGCTAGTAAACTGAGGACGGCATGAATCGAAACTGGAGAGAAAACAACGTTGGAGTCGTGTTTTTTGGAGAGAAGGTGGGCTGCGAGTGTGGTTGAGACGTGGGTTTGATCCCTGATTGATTGCTGAAAGTCCGTAGCGTCAGCCATTGTAGATGCCAATTTGGAGAGGAAGGCTCGTCCCTACAGGTATGTATATATGGACGTATATGAAATAGATATACACAGATCCATATATTATGGTGGAAGATATGTATACTACCCATTCAAATATTTTTTTAAATATTACTCAATCGAATATAATTATTTAAAAATTGGTTTCATTTATCTTAATCACTCTTATCAATCAAATATTATTCAAAATTTTGTTTCTTTTTATTATCTTTTTACTTTTTATCTCATATTTTTGTTTTTAGTTTTGGGTAAATTACACTTTTCGTCCTTTATATTTGTAACGGGTTGCAATAGATGGCCTTTAACTTCAATAATTACAGTCATAATCCTTTATTTAGAAAACTCATTACACCTTTCGTCTTTTAACACAAACCAGGTTAAAAATTTAAATTAAATCCATTCACTTAAGGGTATCATGGTTATTTCATACTTTTATTTAAATTTTTTTTAATAAATAAAATAAAAAATTACACATATAACAACATATCTCCCGCAATTTCTAACCCTAATCACTCACCCATCTTCTTTCTCCCCCAATTCATAAGCAGAAGACCTGCTCTGCAACTTTCTTTGGGTGAATCTTTGATACTTTCGGCAAGGGTATATCATTAGAATAACAACAGCTTAACATATCTCCCCCAAGATTCTTCCTCGAAAAGAAATTCTGGAAAACCCTACTGCCTACTCGTCGGAGATCGGAGTTGTCGCCGGAATCACGAAACCTCGTCGGAAGGTTCACCACGGTATTCGCACATCACTGTTTCGGTATAATATTTTCCTTTCAGTTAACTCGGTTGTTTCTCTTCTTTAATAATCAAGAAATATATTTTTGAGTTGCATACAAAACTATATTTTCCTTTCAGTTAACTCGGTTGTTTCTCGACTCAACAAAACAATCAACATCAAAACCACTAATCCGCATAATGTCAACCAAAACACATTCGAAAACCGTCGCCGAACCGGCCGCCTGAACTCCGGCCGTTGTCTTCTCATTATGTTATATATATAGACTTATAAACCCTAAAATCACATTCAGGCATAGTTGAATTACAGCCGCTACTGAAGGATGATGGTATGGAATCGGATCGAGGTTTCTGAAACAATTTGATTGAGGTTTTTGAAGCAATTTGATTGGAATTGAGAGTGGTGATTGTGAAGGTGGGGATCAAGGGTTTGATTGTATGAGATTTTATTGGGGGTAGGGTTGTATGGAAGCAGCAGTGGTGGAGATCGAGAGAGATCTAGTTGACTACAAGTTTTGGATTAGATTTAGGATAAATTACACTTTTCGTCCTTTATGTTTGTATCGGATTGCAATGGATAACCTTTAACTTCAATAATTACAGTCACAATCCTTTATTTGGGAAAAACATTACACTCTACGTCCTTTAGCACTAACATGGTTAAAATTTTCAGTTATGTCTATTCTCTCAAGGGTATTCTGGTCATTTCACACTTTTATTTTAAATATTTCTTAATAAATAAAATCAAAAAAAAAAAAAATTACATACATACAACATCATCTTCCCCAACCCTACAACATTATAAAACCTATCTTAAATCAATCTACCTCAATTTCCATCAATGGCTTCTCGTGTTACCACCAGATTCATATTTCGTCTTCTCCAAACCAAAAACCCTAACTTTCTTCACTCAAATCACCGTACAATCTTCACCACAATCCCCAATTCAACATCTCAATCTTCGATTTCATCTCTATTCGAATCCAAAGTTCCACCATTTGTTGTTGCAGGTAGGGGTGATCAAAGTTAAAGACCCGGACCGACCCGGCAACTAACCAACCCGATACCCGAATTTATATAAAATATTGGCTATCGGTTCATATACCATTTGGGTATCTCGGTTTCCATAAAAAAAACCCCGAACCCGACTTAATATTTTCACATAACTTCACCATTTGGCTCCATTTATTTTCCAGCTACCATTTCACCCCTAATTACACATGTCACTTGTTCCAGTTCGTTTTATGCTTCCATTTCAGTTCCAAATCGATATACCATCAACCCTTTCATTTTGATCATCCCTATAGGTGAGGTTGATTGGTTAATTGTGTGGTTAGATTGTAGATCTGCCGGAAAACATGGGGTGGTTGGTGGTTTTGTTGCCGGAAAGTGTGGTTTTGCTCCGCCAGTGACGGTGGT
This sequence comes from Helianthus tuberosus, assembly GCA_030545235.1. Taxonomy (NCBI): domain Eukaryota; kingdom Viridiplantae; phylum Streptophyta; class Magnoliopsida; order Asterales; family Asteraceae; genus Helianthus; species Helianthus tuberosus. Next base: position 55,727,909 of record CM060360.1, read on the forward strand.
CAAGGGCAGTAGTTGTGGGGTTTAAAGTAATTTTAAATGCAGAAAAATGGTTAATAAGAATTAGATGTGAGTGTCAATGATAGCAAACAAAAACATACTGCACATTTTATCATCTTGTGTCATGTTATCGTTCTTCTGTAAGCTTTAAACATAATGCATTTTTTTTTTAAAATAAATGAGTAAATTACCGTTCTACCCTCATGTGCAAGTCACATGATCAGACATAACTTAAATTTTTAACCTAGTTAGTGGTAAAGGACGAAATGTGTAATAAGTTTTCCAAATAAAGGATTGTGACTGTAATTATTGAAGTTAAAGGCTATCCATTGCAATTCGATACAAACATAAAGGACGAAAAATGTAATTTACCCTTAGATTTACTGAAATCGTCCCTCACATTTTGTGAACTTTCGTTTTTTGGATTTATTTATTAAAAAAATTAAATAAAAGCTGAAATGACCATGATACCCTTAGGGTGTGCGGAGTGGGACGTGGCAAACCTCGGCAAACATTTTTGCCGATCGGCAAACACCGCCGCCGAGGTTTTGCCGTTGCCGAACAACTCAAGAATCGGGGATGCCTTGCCGATGCGGGGAAGGTGATTGAGAGAGAGAGGGGGGTATTGTGGGTGGGGTCCATTCCTATCTCAACCAATCACAACTTTTTCCTTTTTTTTTAAATAGTTTACCACTTCACCAAGTGTCTAAACCATTGCCAACACTTTTCACCAAAGTTTAAACGCTTTTGACTGATTGACATGGCGCGCTCTGATTGGTCGGTTTTTTGGTTTGCCACTCTAAAGTGTTTAACCACTCCTTACACACTTAAGTGAATCAATTTAACTTAAATTTTCAACCTTGTTAGTGTCAAAGGACGAAAGGTGTAATGAGTTTTCTAAATAAATGATTGTGACTGTAATTATTGAAGTTAAAGGTCATTCATTGCAATCCACTACAAACATAAAGGACGAAAAGTGTAATTTACCCTTTACTTTTTGTCTCATATTCTTTTGGGTAAATTACACTTTTCGTCCTTTATGTTTGTACTGGATTGCAACGGATAGCCTTTAACTTTAATAATTTCAGTTACAATCCTTTATTTGGAAAAACTTTTACACTTTAAGTCCTTTAGTACAAACCAGGTTAAAATTTTCAGTTAAGTTTGACTTGTACCTTACACATGAGGGCATTTATGTCTTTTTACCCCAATCTATTTAAATTATAAAAATTAAAAAATAAAAACATTAATATATATTTACAGCTTGTTCTCTCTCTCTAACCTCTCTCACTCTCTCTCTCTTTAAGCTTGAATCAGACACCACCAAATTCCTAGATCAAAACCCAAATAATGAATATTCAAGTTAGCACTTAACAAATTCCTAAATCAAAACCTAAATTCCTTGAAGTCAGCTCTTAACCCCCAAATTCCTAGATCAAAACCCAGATTCACCATGGAATACCGGTTGCGAGCGGTTCAAGGTCTTAATCCAGATTCACCATTGAATACCGGCTGCGAGCGGTTCAAGGTCGTAATCCAGATTCACCATTGAATACCGGTTGGGAGACAGTGGTTGCAGATCCATGTGACGGTGGTAGTGTTTTGATTTTAGAGTTAATTACATGCACATTCAATTAAAGTCTTTAGAAAACTTTCTGCTCCCTCGCTTGTTTGCTTTGTTTGTTTAAGTTAAAGCTCAAATTTTACATAAAGCTCAAAAAATTTCTAGGTTATAAATCTTGCGTTATGTGTGTATTTTTTCGATAATCTTGCCTCTACAAGATCTTTTCTTATCCAAAATTTGTAACTGCAGGGTGTTATCGTGAATCCCAAGGGTGAAATGAAAGGTAATTTTGTTTATTTTTTTGTATGTTTTGACTTAAAGTTGAGTCTCTCTGTACTTGATTTTGTTTTATGGTTGATCAATATGTTGAGATTTTGTTAGAAGATGTATCATTTTGGGATATGGTGGTGTTGACGGCTGGGATATGGTGGTAGTTGTGGAGGTCACTTGTAGAGAAAGAGGGAGAAAGAGACGGGTGAGATAAATATAGGGTTTTATATATAAGAAAGTAAAATTACCAATTTACCCTCATGTGCAAGGCACAGGTTCTGACTTAACTTAAAATTTTAATCCTGTTAGTTTTAAAGGACAAAAGATGTAACAAATTTTCCAAATAAAGGATCGTGACTGTAATTATTGAAGTTAAAGGCTATCCGTTGCAATCCGGAACAAACATAAAAGACGAAAAATGTAATTTACCCTATTCTTTTAAACGATTTAAAGGTACTTTTTTATAATTGTTTCTTGATACCCAACCTATTAACTAAATTTACCATACTTTTTGAAATACTTATCAAAATTCGGGTTATTGTGCAACACTCGGTCTATTTTTTACTTTTTTACCAAGGCTTTTTTCGATTTTTATTTAACGGGTTATTGTGCAACGCTCGGTCTATTTTTTACTTTTTTACTAAGGCTTTTTTCAATTTTTATTTAAAAAAAACACTTTCTTAGTGCAATTCCAAACCCTCGTATTTTTGAAATTTAAAAAAATAAAATTCCATGCTACTCTTGTTGAAAATAGAAGGGCGGAAAATAGGAGCCATTGATGGACTTGGAAGAAAAAGAAGAAATTATGCAGATGAATTGTTGAAACGGGTGATTCTAAATCTATTTATTAATAACCCTACTTATTCTAAATTATCAACTTTTTAGTATTCTTTAAATTGTGTTTACTCTTCTTAATCCCCTACGCAATTAACACGAAACCCTACTCATTCTAAATTATCAACTTTTTAGTATTCTTTAAATTGTGTTTACTCTTCTTAATCCCCTACGCAATTAACACGAAACAAATATTGTCTAAATTTTGGTTTCTTTAAATTAAGTTTTATAAAATACTTAACTTACCAAATCATAAAATAATTTTAAGTTGTAAATATAATAATAAATAATATATTATATATTACATTTTGATAACCAAATGTTATACCCTCATTACTATTCACATGCTATACTTATTTTAGAGTTAAATGCCATTTTAGTCCCTGTAGTTTGGGTCATTTTGCCGGTTTAGTCCAAAGGTTTCATTTTTAACCTGTGAGTCCAAAAAGGTTTCACTGTTGCCATTTTAGTCCACTGGGTTAACTTCATCCATTATTTCTGTTAACGAGAAGGGCGATTCGGTCATTTTGTATGGCCGAATTGCCTTTCTAGTTAACAGAATTACATATAAAATGACCGAATTGCCCTTCTGGTTAACAGAAAAAATGGATGAAGTTAACTCAGTGGACTAAAATGGCAATGGTGAAACCTTTTTGGATCCGCAGGTTAAAAATGAAACCTTTGGACTAAACTGGCAAAATGACTAAAACCATAGGGACTAAAATGGCATTTAACTCCTTATTTTAAGTTGTAAATATAATAATAAATAATATATTTTATATATTAACAATTCATGAAGATCTTTATGAATAGTGTTTTATTTGGACTAGGGGTGTGCAGAATTCGTTTCGAATTCGAAAAATTCGAAATTCGTTTAAATTCGATTCGATTATCAAGAATTCGTTTCGATTATAAGAATTCGAATTCGAATTCGATTCAATTCGAGTCAAGTAAATCGAATACGAATCGAATACAAATTTATGATTTCAAATTCGTTTCGATTCGAAATTCGAATAAAAATTATACATTTTATTTATTATTTTTATATATAATACATATATAACTTTTATTAGGCTATACTATAAATTATGTTCAAATTTTTTTCCAAGTATTAAAATTACCCATTACCAAACCCACTACATGGCCCATAACTAAAACCTAAGTAACAAATCTATCAATAGATTTCCAAGCGTAAAAATATTAACTTGTAATGAGGAGTGATTATTCCCAACTTCTCGTTTTGAATTTTAGACTTATGGTACTTTATTTGGAACTTTTTAATATAATATCGTGCTTTATGGCTGCTTTAAAATTTATGTTTCATTTTGAAAGTTTTTTTACATGTTTTTAAAGAATCTGAATTAAATCGAATTTATTCGAATTCGATTCGAATTCGAATTTTTAATCGAATACGAATCGAATACGAATTGGGTTTTTTATTCGAATACGAATTCGAATCGAATTCGGTAGGTTTTAATCGAATTCGAATCGAATACGAATTCAAGGAAAAATAAAAAATTATTCGAACAATTCGATTCGAATAATTCGAAAATTCGATATTCGATTCGATGAACACCCCTAATTTGGACAATAATATGATATTATTTACCAATTTGCCATCATATGACTTTGCTACAACAAAACTAACAAATAGTACAATACTATGTTTTATTATTTCGTTTTTATAACTTTGTTGGATTGTTGGTCAAAATCACCACCCTTTTGTGTATATTAAATTTTTATTTAGCTTATTACAATTTATCATTATTTGTTCTATAAATCTATGTAACTGTGGATTTTGGTTCTTATATATGTTAGTTATTATATATATTAAATTTGGATATGATTAAGTAGAAAATTAAAGATAATTAAATATCCTTTGTAATAACTTGCATTCATTAATAATTTAAAATAGTTTAACACATATGTGTGTTTAGTTTTATTCCTGATGTTCCGGTATAAATTTTTAAGAAAACTGATTTGTAGTTAAATTAGACTATGATGAGTCGAACCTATATTGATATCGGTGATTATTGGGTACCTATACTTGTCAATATCCTTTTAAGCATATAACAACTTTAGTTTTTCTTTTGTTTTCTATTTTTGTTCCTATACCGAGTATCAGTATCATACCAATAAGCTTATATTACCTGAATCCGAATTTCCGCCGCATCGCGCGGAGAAATTCTACTAGTTATATATTACATTTTGATAACCATTAACCAAATGTTATACCCTCATTACTATTCACATGCTATACTCTTTTAGATTAGATATACTTATATACCCGGTTCGATAATATTAAATTTACAATTATGACAATAATTGAAGTCATACATTTTACTTTTTACCTCACTGCTAATTCTCAATATTGTTATCCCTCTCTTCTTTGATTTCGATTAGACCACATGCAATCGTTTAACGCCCCTGTTATCTAGCATGGAGGGCAGCGTGGAGGGGTGGGGAGCACCGGCTGAAGGGGTGAGAAAGGGGGGGCAAGAGAGAGTTCATGACGTGTGGGAGGGTTTGTGTGGGAGGGTCCATGGCCAACGGACATGACACTCTTCAAAGTAAAATTAATTAATTAATTAATTCTCAATTTAAATTTATATATAACCTCTATCCCATTTATTATTTTTTCAAACCAAACACCCACTTTCAACCCTCTTTTATCTCCATCACTTTGTACAATTTATTAAACTCCACACATTTTTATAAAATCAAATTTACTTGGGGCAACATAGACACGAACAACCCATGCTAAAGCATACCGAATACTCCCAACACACCAAATATCCCTAACACATCAAACTCTCAACCCAATAACTACCTCTTCGCTCCTTGTTATCGGCCGAGTGCAAATCCACACTTTGAGTCACCACAAACCATAGCATCGAAATTTTATTACCAATGCTAACTAAACACCCAAGGTTCACAAACCGCCATACCCGAAACTCAACCCGACATGATACAAGCAAAACAACCAGGTCCCTCGCAAGAAAAACAAAAAGAAAGCATAGAAAGAAGGCGGATTATGCCCCACTCGTTGAAGGAATAGCGGAGCAGTGGACATCTGTGGAGGAGAACACTTTGGCTTGGGCTTAAGTGGACATCTAGGAGGACCTTACGACCGGTGTTATTTATAATTTCATATTTGTATTATGTTTTTTAACGAGTGGACGTTAACCCGCGCGTTGCGGCGGGAAGTTGATTATAATATCTTATTTTGAAAACTGAAACCAATTAGTCTCTAGTGTAAGTTGGAGTTGAATTTATTATAAACAAAATACAGGGTATTGCAACATCAGGTATAAAGGATATAAGTTGCTTATTCGTTGAGAACGAACGTCTTTTTTAAACGAATAATAATGTCAAAGTCATTAGATGCGAATTCTAGTTAACAATTTAAAAAATACTTACTGTTCTCCTTTGCTATTATGCACCTTACCATACAAAACATCATAGTTTTTAAAATAATGATATCATAAATTATTAGTAATAGTTATGCTAAAGATAGGAGATTCAAGGAAGGAAAGTTGTACATCGGGGAAACTGAATCACAATTTAGGGCAGACCAATTGAGGAAACAAAATACTGTACGTGAACCTAATCACAATTTACATGTTAAAAATACACAATTTTTAATCATCCATTCAACACGTAAATACATTATACAAAATATATGAAATGATTAAAGAAATTGGTACAGTAATTCGCAGATTAATGAATACACATCAAATTTAGATGAACCCATTTTAATCAAAGGAATGAAGTAGTGTTTTCAGATCCGGCCGGGAACAAGAGGTTTGGCCAGTCCAGGTCAAGGTATCGGACCGGAATAACCCTCATCCGAAAAGCTTGATTTCCGGTACAGTCCCGTTCACTACGTCATTGCGGTAGGTGATCACACAACTCTCTCACACATCTTTGCCACTTTACCAAGGTTAGCCGATCTGAAGAAAATCCACTTGGAATCAGATTTGTTAGACCAATGGGTATGGGGATCGGCACAGGGCCGTCCCCCCCCCCCCCCCCCCCCCCCTTAGGCCGGTCACACACCGCCCCCAAGGGGCTCGGCACGGCACTTCCGTCACAATTGTGACGATGGTGACGGGGCTAAGTGGTGGGCCCCCCATTTGACTTCTCTCTCCTCCTTTATATATATATATATATATATATATATATTATTAATGGTGGGGTAGTCTTGGCTAGTCCCCACACCCTTGGGTAGTCCCAAAGAGACTCTCCTCCTCCCGTGATTACGTGGCGGGTAGTCTCCAAAGAGACTATCCTCCCCATACCCACCGGTCTTAAATCAAATGAAACTTTCCTACCAAAACGCCTCCGTACTCAACCACCATACCATTCAGAAGAGAAACCGCGTTACATATTGCCGTGAGGACAAATGACGCGTTTGCTACACGTGTACTCGCCAACGCCGATGCGGACGCGTTGTAACAAAAAGCAGACGTCTGTCGCCGGTGTACTGAAATTGTTGCGACATTCCTGTAGTATGTGATGTGTCGATTGGTCAAAGTGGCACTGCAATCTTCCTCGACTAATCGCCAGTCTCCGCGATATGTGCGATTTCTATATGGAAATATCGTTTCATTTATAAATGCGACAGTTAGGCGCCCATACTTCACTTGCCCGTTAGAATGGTTTGAAAATTCAACGTACAATCAAGGTTTTGTCATCCTTGGAGAAGGTGATGAAAATCACGACATTCCTTCCGGTTTAGTAAATTGTCAAATATTCGACGCAACAACGCATCGCCAGATGATCTGGAAACAATGCCGACAATTTCTACCAATAATGTATGGCTATTAAATCCAAAAGTTTTGATGATAAATTATTTCCTAATTAAAAAAACAGAATTGTCGTTAAAAAAAAGTTAAAAACAAAAATAACAAAGAAACCAAAAACGAGTGCCATTACATTACATCTTCTTCGTTAAGGGTTGGGCTTCATAACCCTGCCGGTCTCGTCCTTTTTAATAGCAGAACTTCATAAAGAACCACCAAACCACCAAAAACATAACCATAAACCAAACATTAAAACATAGCACTTTCTAATTGTTTAACTAAGGATGCTTATATATTTTAATAACTTCAATCGAGGAACTATTGCAAAGTGGATTATAGGAAGACGATTGTCTGTTGTCATGCAAAAAATGAAACATGTAACATACACGGAATTCATTAAAAAATTGAACGAATAAATGCATCGCACATGCTTCACGAACGTGAACGTTAACCGGCTAGGAACGGACGTAAGAAAGGCAAAATTGTTGGTTCAGTTATGTTTATACATGAGGGAAAACATTAAAACATACCTGTTACAGCAGACAATGCAGTTGAGAATTCAGTCAGAGAAGATGACATCCTGTTAGACATAATTGTCAGTGTGATCTGGTTCCTCCTTAGGGTGCTGACTGATGATGGTGACTAAGAAAACCGACAAGGGAATCGGTTATGGGAGAGGGAGGTCGATTGTGATGATGATGTTATGATTAGGTTATGTAACTGTGTAACCTTTTGACCTCTACATAATTCTCCTTATATAAGCACACAGGAGGAAACCTAATTAGTTAATAAGGGTAATATGGTCCATCAACAATTACCAACTAATTATTTAATAGGTTATTATATATTTTGATCTATATTATGTAAATGATTATAATGGCTATAGATTAAATATTAAACATAATATATTTAATCTTACATTCTCCCACTTAGCCGAGTAATCATTTACCATGAGTATTAGATAAGCCTGATCAGGAGTTAACACTCATTTTAGCTTTAAACAAGTACTATAGCAGAGAAATGCAACCGTTGAATCATTATGCGACTCAGGACCCCCATTAGTTATACTATAGCCTTAATTTAAAACCTAATCGTCATGATCAAAATACGCATAAGCCCTTTGTTTGATTTGTAACTTTATTTGTCTATATGCCATTATACCGGTTGAACATATTCTAAGAGACATACAAAATCAAACTGAGGAAATTTCATTAATCATAAAACATAAGCTAGTACAATATGCTTAAATAAGGTCTTTACTAAATCCCATATTCCGAACATGTTTTTCATAAACCTTAGGAGGGAGACCTTTAGTCATCCGATCCACAAGCTTATCTTTAGTACTAATATACTCGATACAAAGATTATTTTCCTCAACTCGTTCTCGTACGAACATATATTTTGTATCAAGATATAAACCAGCTCCAGTCGAACTGTTACTGTTCGAGAAACTAACGGCAACTGAATTATCACAATAAAGCTTCAATGGTCTAGAAATGGAATTAACGATTTTGAGTCCAGTGATCAGATTTCTAAGCAACATTCCATGACAGGTTGCGTTATAAACAGCAATGTACTCTGCCATCATTGTGGAAGTTGTGGTCAACTGTTGTTTATGACTCTTCCATGAGATAGGGCCGCTGCTAACATAAAGATATAGCCCGAAGTGGATTTCTTGTCATCTTTGCATTTGGCAAAGTCAGAATCAGAATAGCCCACCACTTCTAAATGATCACTTCTTCTATAAGTCAGTTTATAGCCTTTCGTCCCTTGCAGATATCGAAGTACCTTCTTAGCTGCTTTCCAGTGATCTAGGCCAGGATTAGTTTGATAACGGCCTAACATTCCAGCAATATAAGCGATATCTGGATGAGTACAGACTTGAGCATACATCAAGCTCCCGACTACTGACGCGTAAGGTATCTGGTTCATTTGCTCCTTCTCAACTTCTGTTGTTGAACACTGGAATAAACCGAAAACATCTCCCTTAACTACCGGAGCGACGGAGGGTTTGCACTGTTGCATGTTGTAACGTGTAAGGACACGATCTATGTAAGCCTTTTGGGACAATCCTAAGATCCCTTTGTGTCTATCTCGGTGAATTTCGATGCCAATGACGTAAGAAGCATCTCCGAGATCCTTCATGTCGAAGTTATGCGAGAGTAACCGCTTCGACTCATGCAACATGTCTAAACTATTACTTGCCAATAGAATATCATCTACGTAAAGGACAAGTATAGTAAAGTTGCTCCCACTCATCTTGAGGTAGTTGCATTGATCCACTTGATTCTTCATAAAACCTTGTTTCTTCATGACTTCATCAAACTTGAGGTACCATTGACGTGATGCTTGTTTTAACCCGTAAATGGATTTCTTCAACTTACAGACTAGATGCTCTTGACCTTCAGGTTTAAAGCCTTCAGGTTGTTTCATGTAAACATCTTCGTCCAAATCTCCGTGAAGGAAAGCGGTTTTAACGTCCATCTGATGTAACTCTAAATCAAAATGAGCTACTAGGGCCATGACGATCCTTAATGAATCTTTATGAGAGACAGGTGAAAATGTCTCTTGATAATCAATTCCCTCTTTCTGAGTGTAGCCCTTTGCAATCAATCTCGCTTTGTAGCGTTCAACGTTACCATTCGGATCCAGTTTTGTTTTGAACACCCATTTACATCCTACGGGTTTCACACCGTTGGGTAATTCTACCAAATCCCAAACGTCATTTTTCTTCATGGATTCAAGCTCTTCAATCATTGCTTTATTCCATTCAAGACTGATCACTGCTAATGGCTTCATTGTAAGAGATAGGATCATTGAGCTTTCCGAGATCCATTTCAGTCAGGTAGGTAACATAATCATCCCAATTAGTAGGCCTTCTTTGCCTAGATGACCTCCTGAGTGGATTATCGGGTTCAGCGTTGTCTTGGTTATGAGCGTTTGATGTGCCTTCGTCATGAGGTATAATGGGTTCTGATTGTAGAGGTGAATTTGGAGTTGGTGCAGTAGCTTCAGGTACAGTAGTTGCATTGGGTACAAGAGGAGTAATCGGAGTAATGGTAAGCGACGAGTCTCCCCCCCCCCCCCCCCGCGTCTTGTACTTCTTGCAATTCTTCGTAAGGGTTGTTACTGCTCCCACTGACCTTGAAATCCTCCAGGAACGCAGCACGCTTGGTTTCAACAATACGGGTGACATGGGAAGGACAATAGAAACGATAACCCTTTGAATTATCAGGATACCCGATAAAGAAATAGGTAACTGTTTTAGGGTCAAGTTTCCTTAGGAAAGGATTGTAAAGTTTTGCTTTAGCAATGCAGCCCCATACTTTCATATATTTAAGACTCGGTTTCCTTCCTGTCCAAACTTCATAAGGAGTTTTAGGGACAGACTTAGAAGGAACTCTATTGAGTATATGAACAGCTGCTTTTAATGCTTCAGTCCAGAGAAATAATGGTAAATTAGTGTTGGCTAACATACTGCGCACCATGTTCATAAGGGTACGGTTTCTTCTTTCAGCGACACCATTCTGCTGAGGTGTACCAGGCATGGTGTATTGGTTCACAATCCCCTGGCCCTTATAAAACTCATAAAATGGACCAGGAGCTTGACCCACATCAGTATGTCTTCCATAATATTCACCTCCTCTATCTGATCTCACAACTTTAATCTGACGATCTAATTGCTTTTCAACTTCAGCCTTATAATCTTTAAAAGTTGTAAGAGATTCAGATTTCTCCTTAATAAGATACAAGTACATGTAACGAGAATAATCATCAATAAAAGTGATAAATGAAGTATGTCCTGTTATGCCAGCGATTTGGTAGGGACCACTAATATCAGTATGAATGAGTTCTAATAAATTAGAGCTCCTAGTGGTACCTTTCTTATTCGCTAATGTCATTTTACCTTTAAGACATTTGACACATGTTCCAAAATCAGAGAAATCGAGAGGAGGTAAGACTTCATCCTTTACGAGATGATTTAATCGTTCTTTTGAAATGTGGCCTAAACGCTGATGCCACAACATGGATGAAGTCTCTAAGTCTCGTTTCTCTTTCATCTTTGTGAGTGATTCATTAATGTTATATGACAACAAAGATTTGGAAAAGCCATCATCTAGTTCTAATCTATAGAGACCACCATCCAGAATACCAGTACCATAAAGAACAGAATCATAGAGGATAGAGAGTTTGCGATGACCATGGGAAACAATAAAACCGTCCATGTCTAACTTTGGTCCTGATACAAGGTTCCGAGTTACCTCAGGAACATATAAGGTATCATAAAGTTTAATACATAAACCAGTTTTCATAACTAATTGTAATGTTCCAATGGCCTTCACTTCTAATTCTCGATCATCCCCAACCTTAAGCGTTCTTTGGTTTCTTTCCAGCTTCCGGATTGAAAGGAATCCCTGAGTTGAATTGGTAACATGAACCATAGAACCAGAATCAAACCACCAAGAATTAGCAGGAACACTTAAATTATAGGACTCAAGTATCATAAAATAATCGTTACCTTTCTTAGCCAGCCACACCTTAAATTCAGGGCATTCCTTCTGCATATGTCCTGCCTTTTTACAGAACTTGCAGCGGATTCTGCCAAAGGAGTTCTTAGAGCTGGAGGGTGCACTTGTATTAGGATTAGGCCTTTGGACTTTTGAAGCATCCTTTCTCTGATTATTGTTCTTCCTTTTCTTAGAGTTGGAGGTGGTGAAGTTAGCAACATCAATAGGGCGATCCATCCTCATACACTCTTCCTCATGTACGCACATAGCGACCAACTCACTCATCGTCCATTTGTCCTTCTGAGTGTTGTAATTGATCTTGAATGCTTCAAAGGATGAAGGAAGCGAAGTAATGATGAAATGAACAAGAAAACCATCACTGATTTCCATTTCCAGCCCCTTCAGCTTATTGGCCATGTCATTCATCATCATGATGTGCTCGCGAATGCCGCTCCTCCCATCATACTTAGTTGTCACCAGCTTGAGGATAAGGGTACTAGCGTGTGCTTTAGACGTCCCCTTGAATTGCGCCTCCACATGTTCCAAGTAGGTTTTAGCATCTTCAGAATTAGGAATAGCTCCCCTGATTGCATTGCTTATGGACTGCTTCATAAACATGAGAGACATGCGATTACACCTAGTCCATTTTTCATGAACTATCTGCTCAGCAGCAGTACTTGTAGCAGTAAGGTCCGCATGCTTATTCTCTCTTAGAGCATAATCGAAGTCCAGCAATCCAAGCGTAAGCATGAGATCATCCTTCCATGCAGCAAAGTTATCACCAGTCAAAGGTGGAATCCCCTTATTTGGTGCTGATAGTTGAAATAAGATGAGCAAGTTATGATACTTAGGAAGAAGTTCTAATATGATCTAAGGGCATGTTAAACTAAGGCAGGCATAAATAATGCCCATTTTACATTATGAAGCTGTGATATTGTCTATTACTAACATCAAAATAATAGACTTAGTTAAAATTCTACTTAAACGAAGACAAATCAGCTTTGGCCAGAAGTGTAATCATTTAAGCATATGTGCAAAGTGGTTGTAACAAATCAGCTTTGGCCAGAAATTGAAACAATCACTTTAGTTATGCACTTGTTAAGTATGTCATCTATGAAAGAATTAAATCAGCTTTGGCCAGATATTAAGACATTCATGTTTATGATGCACACTTAACATAGCTTTCGTAATACATGAACGATAAGTAGATGTATCAAGTCAGCTTTGGACAGCGTGCCCCCGCACGGGGTTCGGGGCGAAGCCCCGAGCCAAATTTTAGTTCACATTAACTGCCAAATTTTATGAACACTCATGATTTCGGATGAATCATGTCTTGGATTCATCCGAAATGACTAATTTCGAATCATTTCGGACTATCCGAAATGGATGATTTCGAATGATTTCGGATGTGTCCAAGACGTGCAAGTCGAGTCATTTCGGTTGATTTCGGATGGTGATGCTTAGTCCGAGATTCATCCGAAATAGTCAGTTCTTGATGATCCGTGATGCATTTCGGATGATTTCGGATGGTAATGCTTAGTCCGAGATTCATCCGAAATGGTCAGTTCTTTAATCATCCATAATGCTTAGTCCGAAATGGTTATTTGCTGATCCGTAATAGGCGAACAATGTTCATCCGGAATGATCAGATAGTTGCTGATCCGTAATGGGCGAACAATGTTCATCCGGAATGATCAGACAGTTGCTGATCCATAATGGGCGAACAATGTTCATCCGGAATGATCATCCGTAATGATCATCCGAAATGTGTTCTGAAAGCTGTTACAGCGAAAACATAACTGAAAATTCGAAAATTAAGAATTGTGATAGAGTTTCCTATTTTAACATTAACCTAATTTTATCAGAAAATTTCGAAAATCATAATCTGTTTATCCTATTAACAGATTTCGAAAAACTTATTAAATAAAATTAGATCAAAATTAGGAAAACATTCCACAATTCATAACACATTCCAAAACATAAAGGAAATTTCGAATTTTAACTAAGAACTTTATGAACCCTAAATAAAATTATTCAAACTTTCATCCAAAATCTGGAATTATTTTACACATTTAAACATATTTTGAACATTCAGATTTCGGAACAGTAACATAAGAATGAGCCCTTGTCATCCGAGATGCCATTCCGGATGACATAAATCGAACAGTAATGATTTCGGATGATGAAAAACGAATTTTATTATGGTTTTAAAAACCTGTTTTCCTGTTTTAATCCAGATTTACGGATACAAAACAGAACTGACTAATCAACATATGCTCTGATACCACGTGTTGGTTCAGTTCTGTTTATACATGAGGGAAAACATTAAAACATACCTGTTACAGCAGACAATGCAGTTGAGAATCCAGTCAGAGAAGATGACATCCCGTTAGACATAATTGTCAGTGTGATCTGGTTCCTCCTTAGGGTGTTGACTGATGATGGTGACTAAGAAAACCGACAAGGGAATCAGTTATGGGAGAGGGAGGTCGATTCTGATGATGATGTTATGATTAGGTTATGTAACTGTGTAACCTTTTGACCCCTACATAATTCTCCTTATATAAGCACCCAGGAGGAAACCTAATTAGTTAATAACGGTAATATGGTCCATCAACAATTACCAACTAATAGGTTATCATATATTTTGATCTATATTATGTAAATGATTATAATGGCTATAGATTAAATATTAAAGATAATATATTTAATCTTACAAAAATCGTTGGCCAAATGGAACTGGAAATAACGGAATTATACCAAACATATCAGATGATTAAGGAAATCGGTACATTAACATATTGGAAGATAAAGATTAAACAACATATTAGTGAATATTCGTAAAGAAATGTAAGTCTATCTATGCATGCTTACTTGAAATTGGCCTCCATTATGCTGTAAGAATTAAGATTACTTAAAATTCATGTCTACATTAGTGAAGATTCATAAAATACGTATGCTTACTCTAATTGGCTTCTTGATGAAAATTCTATTGCAGAATTGGTGAAACTATGGATGCCTGTTACGAATGGGGTCGATGATATATTTTGAAAGTATTGGAGAAAGTGGAAGTTGAAAATAAAATATTAAATTGGGTTGAATTTGGGGACCCGTAAATTTTGAAAAGAAATGTTGGGTTTTTTTTTTGGTTTTCTAATATATAAAGGTAATTTAATTTGAATGGTTGCGTCGGTTTTATGGATGCTTTTTGTATGCGCGTCGGTTTGGATTGAGTATTATATAATTTTATTCCGAAAGGGTGTGTTAATAGGGTTTTTGTACGGACATGATGGTTACATAATAAGGGCTCATTCTATACGCACCCCCCCCCCCCTTTCCTGATTATACCCCCCTTGTGAGAGGAAAACTGTCGGTCCCACGCAGGCCCCACCTGTAAGTATGTGAGAGGAGGGGGGTGAAAAAAGTAAATAGGGGGGTGTAGAAAGTAGCACCCTTAATATATTACATTTTTTATTTATTATTTTTTAACATGTTACATTTTTATATATTATATTCTTAATATTAATATATTATTTATGTTTTATAGGTGACTCTATAATAGGAACCGATTTTTGGAAGCATGTTCTTGTAACCTTCCACATCATGGAACATGATCCTTATCGCAATTCAGATCAAATTTCTGGAAAATAGAGAGAAATACATCGAAAAGTTTATGCCTTTAATGCCATCTTTAACAACCTCATCAACCAATGCGGCGGTCAATCGAGCGCGGTGCAAATGATGTTGATTTGCATATTAAGGTGCACAAAACCTACAATCAAGATAAAGGCCACGTGTTTAAACATGGATCAACCGTGACAAATTTTAAGGGAAAGCACAAAGTGGCATCTTGTCCCGTCTGTGAACATGCGGGAGCCACGACCCAAATGGTCGATGTAATACTCCTAAATTTACTACAATTAGTAAATAAATAAAATTCTAATCAAATTTTGATATTCGATTTGTTGGATTAGTTGAACAAGACTTTCTTTTAAATTAATATAATAACTTAACAAAACCACTAAATGCTTTTAAATCTTAAAAAAAAATCAAAATCAACTTATGACCACCTCAAAACTATGATCATGTTCATCATAAACTTACGGAGGTAGTATATTTGAATTCTTTTTGGTTACAACAGAAACATATGTTTGAAATAATACTAATAATAAATAAAATAATAATAATATACATAAAACCAAAGCCGAACAGGTTGCGTATGATCAAATCAAATTAAATAAGAGATAGTTTCCATATTGTTAGATTGTGTGTAGTGGGGCGCTATATGCCCACATAAAGCCGCTATAAAGCCCCAAACACCACTACGAAGGGCTTTATGAGACAAAAAAAGGGGGGAGGCGCCATGCATATAGCGCCGGTGATGGGGGTTGTTTTCAAAGTTTGGACCAATCAAAATAAAGCAAGGTTTTTATAATTAACTAGGTTATGTACCCGTGATTTCACGGGTTATGCGTTGTTTTATAAAAATTTATATTTACAACACCACTTTCACGTCTTATAGTTGGATAATCTCTTCATACTAACACCACTTTAACGTCCTTTCTAACATGTGTTTTTCTTACCGTGCCATGTTGCTAACGTGACGCTTAATGTCTCCTATTTATACCCTCCCACGCTTAATATCATATACCCGTGAGTTTCATCTGTTATGCGTGAGTTTCAAAACAACCGATAACCCTTGAAATCACGGGTATATAATGATATTTCCATCACTACAACTGAATTATTCTTGAACAGTTGAACACCCCAAATCAAACTACTCATATCGGAAAACGATCTACATTGCCAAATTTAACAGTAAATAACGGGTTACATACCTCATAAAAGAAGGTTCATAGATAGCGTTCGAATATGTTTATTGTATTTTTCTTCTCTTTAACCGTACACTCTCATCACACATAAACTTTTTAACTTTTACTTTTCAAACCATATGGCTAAAGCTTTACTCAACCCTATTTTGGGAAGTTGGACTTCAAGTTCCCAACATAGGGTTTAGTGAAACTCTAGCCATATTATTTGAAAAGTAAAAGTAAAAAAACCAAATTTTTTATATTTGCAAAAGAAATTTTTTTATATGATCTCTCTATTATAAATTATAACACTTGTTTTTTTTTGGAGGGGGAAACATAAAAAAAGGATCACATTATATGTGGGTGGGTTTTATTTGTTTGGATGCTCCAAAGGTTGAAACGGATCCAAACACTTCAACATTACCAACAGTCACAAAAATTAAAAACACACCAGACTACTTACTACTCGCTTCCCCCTAGGGTTCTTCAACACTCCACTCCCTTCCCCCTAGGGTTCTTCAACACTCCAACACTCTCACCACTAAATCTCTGCGTTTCGTATCTTCAACATCCAGACAAACCCTATAATCTCTGAATTCCGCATCTTCTTCAACATCCACAGACGCGATTTCACGATTTCACTCACGAAAATGTTATACACTAACAGTTATCAGAAATCACTGGATTCGGTAACTTTTTTTTGAACTGATTTCTTGCTTTTTCACAGATTTCGTAGTTTTATTTGTTTAATAATGTTAAATAATGAGAATCTAAGTGTCGGAAAACAAAATAACGATGACCAGAAGTTCAATCGTTTGTGTTTCATTTTTTTTTTTGACTTGTTTTTCTATCTAAGTAATGTTTACATTATGTTTCGTTTTTCATTAAACCCTAAAACCTTGATACTGATCAAACCCTAAATGTTTTGTTAGTGGTTGTTGATTTTCATTTTAAACCCTAAAACAGAGATTTTGATTGTTTGTGCTTGATTAATGCCCTGGTTATTTAGAAATTTGACACTTTTTGGTATTTGATATAAGATTTCTGGTTAAAATGATGGTTTTTAGGGCTATGATTGATAATGGTGATGTTTTTATGCTAAATTTTCATCGTGATGTTTCTATGAACTGTTATATGAATCTTCAAGGTTGTTGTTGATTTTCTTTACTTCAAACCATAAAACGGAGATTTTGATATATGTTCTTTCAAACCTTTAAGTTCTGTTTTAGTCTGGTAATTGAAAATTCTTACGAGTGATCATTGTGAATTAGATTGCACAAACTGTATATGAGCGTTTTTACACTGTTTTGGGTCAAAAATCTTACACTGTTTGAGTTAAAATGGTGGACTTTTTTGGGTTAAAATGTTGCTGGTGAAAGTTTGCTAATGTAAGAGGCTCTTCTTAAAGTGGTTTTCATGTTGTTTTGATGTTCATAGTTCAAGGTACTCACTCACTTTAACTGTTATTGCATTCATTAGATACCCACCGCATTTCGTATGGTTTTTATATGAATGCTATAAAAATCCTTGTAAAAATTCCTTATTATTTCAGTGTTCTATTTTATATTCAAGTTCTGCATATGCTAGTGTATTTACCTTCCTAATTGTAAGTATCTATTTCATTCTGTGCAGATATGGATTCAAGAAAAAACGCTCATTCATTCATAGCATTTCTTGATAAAGAAGAGCCTATCTTAATGGTATTTTTTTTTAATTTCGTTGGACTGTTATATGAATATTTGAGGTTATCATTTGACATGTTTGTTTTTGCTTTATTAGGAGATACCAAGTGATTTTGCTTATAATCTGTGGGGCGATAAAATACCATATTATAAAACTGTTGAAATAAGGGATGGTGAAAAACTGAGAAAGATGCGTATTAGAAAAAAAAATGATGGGCCGGTGTTTACAGATGGGTGGATGTTGTTAGTTAAACAACATCAATTGAAATACAAAGATGGGGTACTGATCACAGCAGTTGGGAAGTTGAAGTTTGAAGTTTTGTGTTTTAAAGATTTGGTATGTCAGAACTCGTATATTACAGCACAAATTGAATCAGAACTTGGAATGTCTGTAAGTGAATTCATATTAGTTCAGTGCTCATTTTAAACAAATTTTTAATTTTTTGAAATTGTATAGTAATAATTTGTTGAATTTCTTTTATAGGTAATGCCAGATAAATTTTATCATGAGTTTTACGGCAACAATTTCAAAGGTGGAATGGCGAAGGTTTATTTTGGAGAAAGATTTTGGAACGTAAGACTGGAAGGAGGCTCGGACGGTGGTTATTTCAAGGATGGATGGCGTAAGGTGGTTGAAGAGGTCCCTATAAACAATGATTATTTCTTGGTTTTTACCAGCCTGGATTCAGTAAGCTTTGATGTTTCCGTATTCGATCCTGACACCGGAACAGAAGTTTTTCTAAAAAAGGTTGACGGGTTGTTTTAAAAGTATATATCGAAACATATTAATTAAAACTGTTTATAATTATACTGATTTTTGTCTGATGTTTTTTAAATTTTCTAGTCTACTGCGGATGATGATATGATAGTTGAACCAAAGTTGCCGGCTGATGTGTGTGAAGATGATCGGGAAGGAAATAAAAAAGATGTAAGTATTCAGCTTGTTCATTTTTAAAGTGTTTTATATGTTTAACAATTTTGAATTTATTTATTTGAATTATTATTTAACTTTTACTTATTCATGCTTTATTAGACAAAGATAACTCCAAAAGTGTTTTATATGTTTAACATTAATGAATTTATTTATTTGAATTATTATTAAACTTTTACATAATCATGTTTTGGTAAGAAAGAATGAAAATCCAAAACATTATTTATTTATTCGAATTATTATTAAACTTTTACATATTGATATTTATTGTTTTTATTGTGAAGGTTAAAGGCAAGTCCAAGGTATATGAAACTCAGGTATTTAAAACCAAAAATGAACACCGCTCAAGTCATTTATCGTTTTATATTTCATAGTAACATCTTTATTTAAAAGTTGTTACTTATTTGTGTTACTTTTGATACAGACACAACGAAATCTTCGGAGCAGAATTAAAAGGGTTGATGCAGCAGCAAGCACTGGTTCTCCGGTCTTGAAATCCACAGACCTGGTAGAAAACCAAATTGTAATTTTTTTGACATTTACGGTTTATATTTTATAGTAACAGATTTTTATAAAAGTTATTAATTATTTGTGTTACTTTTGGTACAGACAAAACGAAATCTTCGAAGCAGGATTAAAATGGTTGATGAAGCGCCAATCACGGGTTCTCCGGTCTTGAAATCCACAAACCTGGTACAACACCAAATTGTTACTTTTTTTGACATTTTTTATTGTTTACATAGTTCATATATCTTAATTATGTAGTGGCTTTCGGTCAATATGGTTTCTGCAATAAATGGGTTTGGGTTTAAATTGTTTGGTTATGATATAGCCGCTATTTGTTTGGTTATAATATAGGCGTTATTTCTTAATTGATAAAATAGTGGTTTGTTCATTTCTTTTTGGTGATAATACATGCTTTATTTGTTTCATGATAATATAGTCATTTGTTCATTTGGTTTCGTGATAATATAGGTGTAATTCGCTTCATGATAATATAGTCATTTGCTCATTTTGGTTTGATGATAACTTAGGAATTATGTGTTTCGTAATAATATAGCTGATAGTATTGTTTTGCATGATAATATAGTCTCAGGTTCCTTTCGTGATAATATTGTTTTTAGTGATAATATAGTCTCGTGTAGGGGTGTTCAAAATTAGTGGAGGAAGCTGTAAACATCCTAAGAACGAAGTAGTACTTGTATTTGTCTCATTTTTTTTGTGTGATATCCGAAATTTCGGATACGGATTCGGATAGTGATATTGACTATCCGAAAACTTCGGATATCCGAACTTCGGATATCGGATATCCGATTTTGAACACTCATGTTTGTTTCGTGATAATATATAATTTCTATAATATATATCTAGAATATGTTCTAATTAATTCAATTAATTCAATTATGTTCAGACGAAGCGCAAGAAGACGGTTCAAAAAGTTAACCCACAATCACCGGTTTTGAACTTCACAAGATTTGCGGAACACAGAATTGTAAGATTTTATAGATTTTTTAGTGTTTCTTTGTTCAACTTTTTATCCAAAGGCTATATTTAATGATGACTGTAACATGTTGTGCTCTTCAGCGACTACCATCAAAAATGTTATCTGTGTTGGACCTATCTCCTGTTCATCTCAAAGAAGTCAGTGTTCAAAACCTGACAGGTGAAGTCAAGAACATCATGACCAGATCGGAAAAACATGGCAAAGGGTTCCGGTATGGATTTGTTGGATGGTCGAATTACTTGAAGGCTTGGAACATCAAAATTGGAGCAGAACTGTTTTTTGAGTTCAACAACTCAAGCAAGGTCTTGACATTGACAAAGGTTGTGGAGAAGCGTTTGGTTAAGAAGAAGAAATTGCGTGCATGACTGGGAACTGTGCTTGTGGTTGTGGTGGTTTTTATAAACAATATATGCTACTTTCTTTTGTTGGGCTTTAGAGTCCTAGTTGGTCTAGAAAAACTTGGGCTAAATTAGACAGGTTTTGGTTTATTTTGGGTTAGGCTTTTATGTAAATCAAGGTTAACAGGTACATGCATGGTTGGTTGTTCTTTTTGGGCTTTAGAGTCCTAGTTGGTGTAGAAAAAAATGTGGCCAACTTAGACACGTTTTGGTTATTTTGGGTTGGGCTTTATGTAAATGAAGGTTAACAGGTTATTGCATGGTTGTTCTTTTTGGGTACAATAGGTTGACTAATTTGGATATTATGTGTTATGCTTAATGGTAATAGACAATTGATAATTTATTAAACTTTAGTCTCGTCATGGTGTTGTGTATAATAGATGACGAATTTTCGTACAAGTTCATTTTTGTTTCAATTATTATCGATATGTTTGTAAACGTTTATGTGTTATACTATGAAACACTAATCAACTATAGTAACATGTGTTATGCTATGAAACAATAATATATAAAAACTATGCGTTTGATTACAAAACAAATTACATATACAAATACAAATTACAAGTAACTAAAAACTTCTTTGTATACAACATTAGATGTCATATTAGTAAGGTTACCATCATTATCAAGAATTGCTAATTTGAGTCCATCTCTGCTCTTCACTCTCGACAAAGCAACATAAAGTTGACCATGAGAAAATACTGGATTTTTCAAATACAAACCAACTCTGGATAATGACTGGCCTTGACTTTTATTAATTGTCATAGCGAAACATAAAGCAACAGGAAACTGTCTTCTTTGAAATCTAAAAGGAACCTTCTTATCCGACGGTATTATACCAATTCTAGGAAGAAAAATTCGAGCACCAATGTTGCTTCCAGATAACACTTCTGCTTCAATAACGCGATTTCCAAGTGATATTACCTTTAAGCGAGTTCCGTTGCACAGACCATTTTTTTGATCAATATTTCTGAGGAGCATGATCGGAACACCAACCTTTAGTACTAATTTGTGATTTGGAACACCAGAGATTTTAAGACCATTTAGTACGTCAGGGGAGTATAAACTTTGATCAAAACCATCATGTAGATTTTCTGTCTCACAAATACTATCGGAACTTAGGTATTCCTTGGAATCGCCTGGGAACATGAGCAACAACTGAGAATTAATTTCATCAACAACTTCATTTGTCGGTGCAAGAATCGCTCTTTCTTGATAAAAGCCAGAACTTTGGTAATTTTCAAGAAGAGAAGGATAAACAAACTCTATAAGACTTGAAATTGGATCAACGGAATCCATGATTAAAAGATCATCCGGTATATCTATCTATAATCGCATCACCATCATTAGATCCGCCTAGTTTCCCTTCACCCAAATCCAACAACCACTGACCAAACATTCGTATTTGCTCAACATCATGCATTCCACTTCCTGCAGTCAACCTCATGTTCTTAGTTAAAGTGAGTACTTTGCAGTGGTGCCATATGTACGAAGAAGTCAACGAAGCATTAACAATGTCTTGTCTACTACCACCTTGAATGACAGGAAGAGTTTGTCGGAAATCTCCACCAAATACGATTGTTTTACCTCCAAATGGACTTTGGGAATTATGAGAACCATCACATTTCAATATGTCTTTTAGAGTTCTATCCAAAGCTTCATAACCATGTCGGTGTACCATTGGCGCTTCGTCCCATATAATCAATGATGTTTTCTTCAATAGATTTGCAACATCACTGTTAGGGATTATAGTACACATTGAGTCTTCATTCAAATTAATCGGAATGAGAAATCGAGAGTGAGCTGTCCTACCTCCTGTAAGAAGCAAAGATGCAATCCCACTTGAGGCAACATTTAAAACAATTTCCCCTTTTGATCTTAGAGATGCAGATAACGTTTTCCAAAGAAATGTTTTACCGGTACCTCCATAACCGTAAACAAAAAAAACACCACCTTCATTGTCTTCAACCGCTTTCATGATATCATCATAAATAAATCTTTGTTCATCGGTTAATGAAACTAAAAGGTTCTCAAACTGCTCTTGAAGATCAATTCTATCATAATCCAGCTCTTCAGTAATCAAACGATTATTTGAAGTAGAAATCAACTCATGATCGGGATAAGGCATTGTATTAAAATTTCGTAAGCTGGAATTATTACGAATTAAAATCTTCTCAATCTCGTACAATGTGAGATTTTTAACTTGATCATCAGTGAGGCATAAATCTGAAAAAAACACATTAAAGATATATTTTTTAGATTAATATAATCCAATCTATAAGAAACAAATATTTGTTAAAATCTAAAAGGAATCATTGGATAAAATAAAACATTTTAACATGATTATATATATATATATATATATAAATATACGTGAATGTGAATGTGAATTATAAACATAAACATTATAAATAAACATAAAAATGAGTAATTGTCATAAAATAGTTGTACCTGGAGACTTTAAAATCTGACGTTGTTTATAGAGGATGCCATCTGATAATAATTCCCATGTTTTTTGCCATACACGTTCCGGCAAAGACAGAGTCTGGCACGTCAACATCGTAGCAAAGAGTGTGCGAAGATAATAACCGGAGCCTGAATGACTTGCTTCTTGGATAGCTTCTATATATTCCATGTCATCATCTAGTAGACCGTGAGCATAACATGCTTCTCGAAAGGTATTAAATTTATGACCATTTACAATGAGGATATCATCAAAGGATCGAGGACCTTTAAGTTTGTTTAAAAGAATCCTCAAAAAATATGCCTCCCCAAGAGTAGGAGAAACAGCATGAATTCTTCCAATTGCAAAACTACCCGGTTTCCGACGTTTCCAACAACGTTCATCCTTTTTAAACACAAACTTAGTAGGGAATTCAACATAAGTAAGCTCTCGGGCAACTTCATCTCTTTGGTTACAATCCATCCAAGCTGAAAACATTGAACAATTCATTGACGGCCGATTGAGGACTAAGTCAATATCATCGTCTTCACCATATACAACATTTTGTTGGTTCGGAATATGAAATGGGAGACGAATAACAGCTAGGTGCCTATAATGAACATCAAATGCGAATATACGCCATGATGCCTCACATGCAGACAAATATCGACAATCATAGTATTTTTTAATCTCATCAACCAGCGGATCAGGTTCGTTTGATGTGTTACTTTCAACAATGGAAACGGTAACACGATCAGGCCCTTTGTTGATATATTTAAACAAATACTTTATAGATGCAACTTGATTGCACCATTCAACATTGATGTGGGATTGATATCTCCTCAAAAGTGTTTTGTTGTAAGGAACAACAAATCTGTTATCTAGCTTAACTCCAGATTTTTCAACAAACATTCCTGAATCTCTTCTTCTATAGAGAGGAAAACCATCGATGTCCACAGACGTATGATCACGGAATCTCTTTGGAAAGCCTTTAGAACACTTATTATCTACCATGCATGGGCAGTTGACGTTGTGAGGACCACAAGGACCATGAATCATGAAATCACTGACATGAGTATACAACTCTGGATCATCATTTCGGTCAGGAATTTCAGCAGAAATGAGGGGATCAATGTGTTCAACAGTTGGAAGCTTGTGATCAGGATGCATAAATAAACATATATGCGCATGCGGCAACCCACGCTTCTGAAACTCCACCGTATAAACAACTACAAAAGGTAAAGAAAATAAAATATTAAATGTTTGTATTCAATTTTTAAATATTAAGAAGAAATGAAGCTTAATAGTAGATTTGTAAAAAATACCTGCTGAAACTTTGCCAAATATTGAGTTATCCTTCAAGTCTTTAATCAAAGCATTGAGCTTGATTTTAAACAATCTAGAGAGGATATCAGGCCTGTCTTCAGGACTTAAATTGGTGTCCTTAAGATATCTTTTTATTTCAGGCCATTTAGGATTGCATGTCACGGTTATAAAAACATCTGGATATCCATACCACTTACACAGAGACATTGCATCCAAATAGTTCTGCATCATATACCGAGCACCTCCAGTGAAGGACGAAGGCAGTATGACACGCTTTCTGGTGTTGGATACATTTATATTACCATGGTTACGTAAATTGGAGAGGTTCTCAAAAGTATCACATCTTAGAACCTTCTGTTGAAAACGTATGTAATTTAGTCGCTCAGTTTCAATCATGGTATACGCATCAACTAAGAATTGTTGAAATAGGCGACGTGAATTTAGAATTAATGAAAAAACACCATGCCTATCTTGTATCCTGTATGCAAAGAATTCTCTCATAGTGACATATGTTCGTTTGGTTGATGTAGAAGGAGTAACACCTCTATGAGGAATATCAACTCTGTAGCAATCATCACCATAAGGAAACAAAAGTGGATACTGGAGAGCAAGATACGATGGATGTAACTCACTAATACGTTGTAGACCACCAGATTTCGTTTCTACAATAATATCTCTGTTTTTTAACAAATCGCCAATGTCACCAACAATTAAAGCTGCCACTTCAGAAGCAGTTGGTAAGTTGTATGTTCTTCCATCTTGTTGCCTTCTTCCAATGAGCCGCAACTTTAGCTCAGCATTACAGTTATCTTTAAAAAAATCTCTTACCATGCGATATGTTTTAACCAAAACATTCTCCGAGTCTAACATATTCTTTATATGTTGTATAACTTGAAGATCAAGATCCAAAGATGTTGATGAAGAAGCTCTATTAGATTCACTAAAGAAAATCAAAACATATAATATTAATTTAAAATTAAAAAAGATTCTTAAAAATTAAAATAGTTACAATGAATACGTACCCAAAAGCAGATTGTCTATTTGAAAGTTCATTGTCAGTATCATATATATAAAGCTGGGAGAATTTTGGCTTAGATCCATCCACTGGTAGAAGACTTCCCATTCTATGGTAATTCTGACCACCCAATCGGAATATATAAGGAACATTGCCTCTGTTAATGGATTTATCAACTTTTCCGCCAATGGAAGTAAATGAGAACATGGAATTGTATCGACGGATGTTATTGATGAATGACTTGCTTTTTGAATCCAATCCATTAAAAAGAGACTGATAACTTCGTGGTGCTTCCTTCATATTAGGAAGTTGAACTTTACCATATGCACAACAAATTGAATAACTTGAACTAAATTGGATTTTTGTATTCCCTCTACGAGCTTCAACATCCCATAATTTTGCTTGACATATTTGGCAAATGACATTTTGATCTAAGTGATCAACATAATCTGTTGAAAAATATTTAGATAATATTTGTAAATTTGTAATAAGCAATTATAAATTTGGAAGCAATTTCAGTTAAAATAATTTTTTTGTATATTGTATATTTATGTAAAATGTACCTTTTGAGATGCCAACAAATTCGTCTTTTTTAGTATCACTTTCATTCGATCGTCTTTTATCCAAAACAGTCTTTCTTAAATTTCGCCTTTGTTGACTGTTAAAATTGTCCATGGAATTATTTAAACCTGTAACAAAAAAAATATATAAAATAATGATGCAAAATAAAATATAAAAAAATGAAAATATTATGGTCTTACCATTTAAGTATTCTGCTGTAATGTCAGAGACAGCGCTTTTAGTATTTCCATTGGTAAAAGATAATGAATTACATAAACGATTCTCTTTGATGACATTCTCTTTGTTGTTAGCCTTTCTTGTATCCAAATACAATTTTCGTAACTTTCTCCTATGATGACTCTCAATATTGGTAGAGTTTGTGTTTAAAACTGTACAAAAAGATAATATTTAAGATATAGGAAATTATTAGAAAAAATAAATAAAACATTAAAGAAAATAATTACTGGGACGGTTATTAGATATTGGTGTTAAATTCCCTCCTGGTGTTGTATTTGTGCAATTATTAAAACATGTAATAAAATTATATACAAACAAATCATGATTAAAAAAAGAAAAAAAAAAGTATATGGGATAATGAAAAAATAATTTGGTAAGCGGTATATTTGTAGATTTGTAGAGATTTTATAATAAAAGTTTTTAATATAGTACCTGTTGTAATGTCAGACAAAGGGCTTATAATACTTCCAATGGGAGAATTAGTAACAGATATTGAATTACATAGAAGATTGTCTTTGATGACATTCTCTTTGTTATTAAAAACATTCTCTTTAACACCGTTGTTAGCTTTTCTTCTATCCAAATACAGCTTTCGTAACTTTCTCTGGTGATGACTCTCAATATCCGTAGAGTTTGTGTTTAAAACTGTAAATAAAAAAAATTAACATGTAGGAAATTATGTGAAAAAAATAATAATAAATCATTAAAACAAAATTATTGGGAGTCTTAGTAAATATTCGGGAAACATTCTTTAATGTTGTTAGCCTTTCTTGTATCCAAATACAATTTTCGTAACTTTCTCCTATGATGACTCTCAATATTGGTAGAGTTTATGTTTAAAACTGTACAAAAAGATAATATTTAAGATATAGGAATTTATGAGAAGAAATAAATAAAACATTAAAGAAAATAATTACTGGGACGGTTATTAGATATTGGTGTTAAATTCCCTCCTGGTGTTGTATTTGTGCAATTATTAAAACCTGTAATAAAATTATATACAAACAAATCATGATTAAAAAAAAAGAAAAAAAAAAGTATATGGGATAATGAAAAAATATTTTGGTAAGCGGTATATTTGTAGATTTGTGGAGATTTTATAATAAAAGTTTTTAATATAGTACCTGTTGTAATGTCAGACAAAGGGCTTATAATACTTCCAATGGGAGAATTAGTAACAGATATTGAATTACATAGAAGATTGTCTTTGATAACATTCTCTTTGTTATTAAAAACATTCTCTTTAACACCGTTGTTAGCTTTTCTTCTATCCAAATACAGCTTTCGTACCTTTCTCCGGTGATGACTCTCAATATCCGTAGAGTTTGTGTTTAAAACTGTAAATAAAAAAAAAATTAACATGTAGGAAATTATGTGAAAAAAAAATAATAAATCATTAAAACAAAGTTATTGGGAGTGTTAGTAAATCTTCGGGAAACATTCGACAATGGTGTTGTATTTATATTGGGATAATAATGTATATCTCAGATAATAATAAAACAAAAGTAAAAAATTATATCTTACCTTGGAGGAAAATAAATTCTACTAATAATTATAGTTAAATCATAATTCATAATCTGTTTAATATTACAAAGTTGATTCAATTCATTTGGTTTTAAAACTTCAAAAATGAAATGGAAAAAATAAAAAATGTTAATTTAAAAAACAATTGAAAAAAATTATATATATGTTAATAACAAAACTAATTTTAACACAATTTTAACACACATATAATAAAACTAAAATTAACACTGCTCAAACAAAAATTTATAAATCTAAAACCAAGGATAAATTTAAATAACTAAATCCAAAAGGCAAAGCCATCATTCCTACATCAAGTGACTTAAACAACATAAGTTTTCAAAAACAAATAATAGATATCCTAAACATGGAATAATAATTGTCTTAACAATGCATAACAGTGATCATTTTTCCTTCTTGGGAATCAAAAGGGACTTAGAGCCTTCATTCAAAGATAAAGGATCTTTACTTCCAGAGTCGTCACGATCATAATCTTCCGCAAGAACACGCTTCAGCTCAGGTTGTGCCTTCATCTTTCCTGGCCTTTTGTTACGCAAAGCCATACCACCAGCACTTGAATCAATCAATGAAACCGGAGTCTCATAAACATTGTTCAATGGTATAGAATCCTTCAAATTCAAGTAAATAGATTTGTTAAAATACAAAAACGTTTGTATTTAGAAATAGGAATGTCTTTAAAAAAAATAGATAGTACCTTCTGGTTAGTAGTATGTTTTCTCGTCTTGCGCTTCTCTTTGCTATAAGTACTGAATTCTAATTTAAATAGACAATATGGATTAGAAATATAGAATTACAAAATCCAAAAGATTGAAAAAACAAATAGAAATAAAATGCGGACCTTCATTGCAACCTAAAGCAGCTTTGGTTGCTGACTCGTCATGATCATAAGACTCCGCAAGATTACGCTTCAACTCGCAATGTTCACTTATCATCTCAGCATTTTTGGTAGCCAAAGATATTGATCCAGCACTTGAACCAACCAGTGACATCGGAGAATCATCCTTAATAGGGAAATGAATTGAAATGAAAATAATATATTATTATAAACAATAATAGTGAGGAATAAGAATAAATGAATAAATAGATTTTGTCATATAATTTGTTTAAAAATAATACCTTCAGATCGACAATATCAACACTTGCAAAATCACCAGATGAGAGATTCATAGAGTTTGAAACATCAACATACATTATAAACAAAGAAGGCTATGTTAAATTGTTGATTCAAGAATGTAGGTAAAATATATTATAACTGTAAAAAATTAACAACAATATAATTAGATAGTTACATGGTCAATCCCTATCTTTGATTCAAGCTGAGAAATGATTTCAGGATCATCAGAAAATCTTTTGACAGTGAATGACTTGTAGTGATTCTGCACATTAAAGGGAGAAATCTCAACCTTAAACGCCATCTTTTTTCCAACCAAATTACTAATTTCATCCGGTAGCAAGTTATCCGTTTCACCCTACATAATAATTTAAGATGTAAAAACAGGGTTACAATATGAGAATGTATAAATTATATAAATTGGGAAAATAATAAAGCGAAAAGAGATACATCAAGAAACTTATCAACCAACTCTTGAGCACTCTTTCCAAGTAATTTTCGAGCTACATGATCTAAGCAAGTTAAAGATCCAATACCAGTAGAGTCTTGTAACCTAAGTTGAAGTTTCAACCTAAAAAAGAATAATAAAATTGGTACTAATATAGTATTGAAATATAAAATTTTAAAGTTAAAGTTATCATAAAGTTAGAACTTTACCGGGGAACCACAGAAACACCTTTTTCATTGCAAACGTCATTTATGCATCGAATTGTCTGCTTCTCCTCAGTTAAATCTAATCCATCCTCTCCATCACTTATAAAATACAGCACACTAACCTTCTTCATACAATCCTTACAAGAATTGTAATACCACTCAAGACGAGGAGGGAAACTTATCACTGTACCAAGCACAATCACATTCATTGTCTCCTGAATTTTATTAACTTCATCTATCGTCTTGAAATCAGTTCCAACCAAAAAATCATCATGAACAGTTTTGCCAACTTGAGATGAACCAAAAGGACGGTTTGAAGAACCAACAGCCGGTCTTCTTTCAACTAACCTTCAAATTATAATAAAAATAATTAGTCTATTAGTCTTTAGTCTATAAATTATAAAACATTTCAACAATATGACATAAAATAATACACTTAAACAAATAATAAAACAGTTAATTTGAAAAAATATGTACGTCTTACCTCTTTTGGAAATCAATTAGCTCATCAATGCTTTCGTTCAGATACAAATTGCTGTTTTGAAAAGAACTGGACACGTATGCCTTACCTACATATTTGACAAAAAAATTCTATTAAAAAAATTAAGCATTGATAAGTACAACAATAGAATGTAAAATATATACAATTTTAATGACAAAGATAAAAGTAATTAAATAAGTATAAACCTTCATGAAAGCTATATCTTCCAAACTGCAGTATCAGAAACACATCACTCGGTTTCTGTTCCAAAAACTTCGACATTTGCACCGCATATTGTCCCCACAAAGTCAGATAAACATTAAGGAACCTACAAATAAAAATTTTATAAAACATGAACTAATTGATAAATATATAAAGGAGATCAAAGAAATAAATAAATTATAACTCTAAGTCACGAAGTTGTAAGCTCATTTTTTTGTTCATTCTCCCATTACTGCTGGTATGATCAACCATAGGAAACCAACCATCAACATAACCAATGATATCTATAAACAAACAAAAGAATAAATTAGAACAACAATAATGGCGTAATATAAGTAAATAAAGATCAAAAGAACATATTTTAAAATACGGTGGCCTTACCAACAGGAGAGTCTTGCGGAATAGCACGATTACGAAGAACATCGAATGCTGTAAAAGAGAATCCATGAATTGAACCACCAAAGTCATCAATGTTTCTAATGTCAGTAGAGAAATTGAAAAACAGTTTATGTTTGTGGTTGGTTGGGCGGTACGGAGACACGTTGTCACCAACATCAAACTTAGTAACCATGACACAACTCTTTTCTACCAGTAATCTTCCATACTTTACAAGATAATTACCACCAACACTTGCTTGAATTTTGGTACCCTATCAAACAAATATAACCTTTTAAGATGAAACATAGGATATAAAAAAGAATTTGTTATAAACTGATAAACTACCTCCTCATCCATGAGGATCAGTTCGACCGCATGAATAGCATTCTTGACTTTAAATGATAGTAGCTTCCATAGCTTAAGTATACGAACTTTAATAGTCACGTCTGTCTTCGTTACATCCAATTCATTAAGAGAAATGATGGGAGGGTTCTCCATTGACCTTTATAGTTAAACATATATTTTAGAAAACAAAATCTCTGATTCATAAACAAATTTAAGTTTTTAAAAGACTATATCAATTGTCTGAGGGTCTTTAAATGAACAATGGTTGTGAAACATTCAATGAGTTTTTTGAAATTTTGAAATATCTCTCTATTATAAAACACTGTATCAATTGTGTGAATGGGGGAATATTTACGGATGCATAGATCATGTTAGTTAGACATCATCATTTGAAATACAAAAATGGGGTATTGATTATTATTATTACTTTTAAATAATAAGAATTTGCAATATTCAAATACTTGATAAAAAGTTAAACATATTTAAAACACTAAGAAGTTAAGTATAATTCACAAAATTCTTATAAAATTGATAAATCAGTCCCTAAATAACATGTATATCAGGAAAAATATAAATCAAACACCAACACAGTAGCTGAAAAACATTGATAGCTAAATTTGTCCCTAAAACATCATAAATCAGTAAAACAATCACTAAGAGATATTGATTGTATAATTCACACAAAATCAGTTCAAAATCAGTCACTAAAATGTGACCCTAAAACAGCAAGAAATGGTGTATAATTCACCAAATAATTACTACTTAAACATCTTTAAAATTTATAAAACAGACACTAAATAACATGTATATCATGGAAAAATCTAAATCAAACACTAAAACAGTCCCTAAAAACACATTGATATCTAAATCTGTCCCCAATAAATCATAAATCACTAAAACAGTCCCTAAGAGCTATTGCATAATTCAGACCCTAAAACACATTTATATCTTAAAAAATCCATAAAACAGTGCCTAAAACATGCCATAAAACACAGTTTAGCAGTGACAACATGAAAAAGTATCTAAATCACACAACTAAAACACGTTTATATCAAAATCAGTCCATAAAACACATGTAATGGTTCAGTTCAAACCTGAATTACAACTATGGAAAACTATAATATATCTAAATCAGTCACTAAATCAGTCCTTAAAACACATTTATATCTAAAACAGTACATAAAACAACATAAAACAGCAAGAAGTAGTGTATAATTCACGAAAAATCATAAGAAACTCTAAAACATCATAAATCTCTTAAATCACCAGATTAAGAAACATAATCCAAAAAAAATTACAACTTAAACATCTTTACACATAAGAAGTTAACAATTTATGAAAGTTTTGGTCATCTTCAAAAACATTGTAACTAAAACACTAAGAAGTTAAATATAATTCACAAAAAACTTTTAAAATTGGTAAAACAGTACCTAAATAACATGTATATAAGGAAAAAAAAAATCAAACAACAAAACAGAAGCTGATACATGTATATCAGGAAAAATATATCTAAATCACTCACTAAATCAAACACCAAAACAGTACTTGATACACATTGATTGCCACATCTGACCCTAAAACATCATAAATCAATAAAAACAGTCCCTAAGAGATATTGGATCTAAATCTGGGAATTATGCCCTAAAACACATTTTAGCAGTCACAAAGTGGAAAACTATCT
Source organism: Helianthus tuberosus (assembly GCA_030545235.1). Classification (NCBI taxonomy): domain Eukaryota; kingdom Viridiplantae; phylum Streptophyta; class Magnoliopsida; order Asterales; family Asteraceae; genus Helianthus; species Helianthus tuberosus. Next base: position 55,761,209 of record CM060360.1, read on the forward strand.
AAATCTGTCCCTAAGACATCATAAATCTCTTTAATCAACAGATTAAGAACATAATTCACAAAAAAATAACTACTTAAACATCTTTAAAATTTGTAAAACAGACCCTAAATAAAATGTATATCATGGAAAAATCTAAATCAGACAATAAAACAGTCCATAAAACACATTGATATTTAAATCTGTCCCCAAAAACTCATAAATCACTAAAACAGTCCCTAAGAGCTATTGCATAATTCAATCCCTAAAACACATTAATATCTAAAAAAAATCCATAAAAACAGTGCCTAAATCATGACATAAAACACAGTTTAGCAGTGACAACATGAAAAAGTATCTAAATCACACAACTAAAACACATTTATATCAAAATCAGTCCATAAAACATATGTAATGGTTCAGTTCAAAGCCGAATTACAACTATGAAAAACTATAATATATCTAAATCAGTCACTAAATCAAACACCAAATATCTAAATCTGTCCCTAAAACATCATAAATCAATAAAAACAGTCCCTAAGAGATATTGGATCTAAATCTGGGAATTATGCCCTAAAACACATTTTAGCAGTCACAAAGTGGAAAACTATCTAAATCTGTCCCTAAGACATCATAAATCTCTTTAATCACCTGATTAAGAACATAATTCACAAAAAAATAACTACTTAAACATCTTTAAAATTTGTAAAATAGATGAGCAGTCACAAAATGAAAAAGTATCTAAATCACACAACTAAACACATTTTCATCAAAATCAGTCCATAAAACACATGTAATGATTCAGTTCAAAGCTGAATTACAACTATGGAAAACTATAACATATCTAAATCAGTCACTAAAACACATAAAACGAAAGTTAGGTTAAAAGGTGAATTAGACATACCTGATTTCTTGAAACAACAGCAAACCTTTCTTCAATCAATAACACCCTGTACAAAAATCAAGTTCGGAAACAACAAAAAATTCAGTTCAGAAACCACCAAAAATTAAAAAGTAAAGAAAATTTAACAAAAAAAGAATTAATACCGGAAGAACAAAGCAGATGCGCAACATAGAGGGAAGTAGAAATCGTTTGGCTTTAAAGACTTCATCGGAGGATGAGAGCAAAGAAGAGGAACACAATTTCAAACCTCAATCCGTGTGAATGATGATCTATACCGTCCGATTAACTTAAAAATTCAAACACAGCCGTAGGATCTGTGTTTGTTCAATAAACTTGGAGTTTTATGGGAAGATGGGACTGAAAAATCTGTCCTCGTTGAACAATAGGGAGACAGTAGGTGCGATTGTGAAATTTTGATTCCAAACTCGAAATGGTAGGATGCAGAGAAGGAAAGAAGGAGAGAAGAAGAAGAACGCGAGGATAAGGAAAGGTTGGGGATTAGGGTTTTGGATTGTTGTTTTGACCTGCAGAGGAAGAGAGAAGATGACTCTCTCACTTCATTAATGCCTTTCACCTTTAGCAGCTATTAAAAAAAAAAAAACGGAAATGGGAGGATGGCTGTGGGAGTGACACGTGGACAGAGTTGATGAGGGTGTGCCAAGTAGGAGAGAAGAAATGGGGGTGATTGTGGGAGTGACACCTAGGATAAATCTACATTGATTTATTATAATAGAGATTAATAAAATTGAAAATTAATAATTAGGTAATGATGGATAGGGGCTTTATGACTACAGGCTCTAGTGATATAACGCCTCATAAAGCCCCCGTGTGACGTGGCATGATACGTGTCGCATAACGCCCCACAAGGGGCTTTACGACTATGGATGGCCTTAGCTAATAGATAACTTTTAGAAGGAAATCGTTAGAATCCGCTGTTTTAGAACAAAATCTTCTCTTCATCACCGTTTTTATTTTAAGCCTTCAACCTCACAATAAAACCATCTTCTCAAAAATCTGATTCCACTCTTTGGTTTCACGGAAGCTTGCTGTCACACAAGCGCAAGCCGCTGGCGCTTGTACCCGTCGCCTCTTGTCGGTGTCACCAACGGACTGCCACTTCCTGTCATAATCGCCTCCGCCGTGACTACTCGTGAACCGGCTATCCCTTCGTTTGGGTTGGTCTCTGTCCTATCAGAAGTGGAAGGTGAGTTGTATATTCCGTTTTATGATCTAGCAATTTGGCGTAGTATGGGGTTGGGCTCTCGGATTCCCGGCGCGACACGTTATTGAAAGAAAAGTGCGCATGTGTATATTAATATAGATATGTGAGTATGTCTGTGGGTGTTGAATTGGGTGTTTATATTGTATAGTGTGTGCATGGTGTATGTGTTATTTGGTTGCATGTTTAATGTTAACTAGAATTACGACCCGCCGCAATGCGGCGGGAATTCTTAAGTTATAACTAACTCGATTTAGGACGCACACGTTATGTTGAACCTGTCAAACAGGAGAAAATAGACGATGTAAAAACGTTCACCTACACACGTACGTTGCGTCGTGTTAACTCGCAAAATTTAGACCGAAACGTGAAACCGCTAAACCAAAGACGCACGTTGCGATGTTTTAAGTCACAAAATTTAGAATGAAGCATAAAGCGAAAAATTTACGGAAAATGAAAACTATAAAGGATCAAAGTTGAAAGTAAAAGAAAGTTGTGAGTACAGATTGCAAAAGATAAAAGGTTTAATGTTAAAAGTAAAAAACAAATAGTTTTGGGTTAAAATTAATTTATGAAATACTTTTGGATGAAAAGTAAAAAAAAATCATTTTTTTGAAAAACCCCCAATGCCAAAGTTACAACAGCCATATGCATAACTATTTTTCTTTGAAAAACCACTAAAGTGAAGATTACAACACATAAGTAAAAAAAAATCAAAGTGATTAAATCGCAAAAGATGAAAACTTTTGAATTAGAAGTAAAAAAATCAAATTAATCAAAAGGGTTAAATTACCAAAGATTAAAACTTTAAACTTAAATTGTCAAAGATTAAAACTTTAGGGTTAAAAAGGAAAGAAAGATTAAATTTTTTTAACTTAAATTGTCAAAGATTTGCACAAGCTTTGACAGGTGCCATCCACAAAGTAGTAGCTTCCCCTGGGACTGTCGAAAGTTGGGTCAAACTCTTGCTCTTACCCCGTTGTACCCTTAAGGTGGTTAAGCCGTCTTCCAGGCAAGAGCGAAGGTCGGGTAATCGAAAATCCTTGCAATGTGATAGTATTTTGCGGGCCTTAGCTATGTGGAAGGAGGGCTCTGGTTTTGAGGTTTTGGTCAATTCCCTCCTTGCCGATACTGGAGAAGGGGTCGTGCGTGGGGGGGAGGCACAACGGGAGATAGCTGAGGAGGTTAGCCCCAACATCAAGCAATGTCTCAGGAAAGTGAGTGATGGTCACTTCACTGCTACAGTTAAGGTGTTGTGTTCCAGTGGGGTTGCTCCCCGGGGGGAATCTACCATGCAAGCCCTTATCGACAAACATCCCTTCGCACCACCCCCGAACCTCCCTTCAACTCCTCTTTCACAACCTGCGTTATCCGTGGATGAAGACTGCGTACACAGGTGTGTGAAATCTTTCCCGAAAGGGACATCTTGTGGGCGAGATGGCCTGCGGGCCCAACACCTGTTGGACGCTCTTAGCGGCGAGGGGTCGGCGACTGCCTCGGGACTGCTTACTGCCATCACTGAAGTGGTAAACCTTTGGCTAGGGGGGTTATGTCCTAAGGTGCTCGCGGATTTTGTTGCTTCGGCACCCCTAACCCCTTTGTTGAAGCCTGATAATGGGATTCGACCCATTGCTGTGGGGGCAATTTGGAGAAGATTAGTCTCCAAAGTAGCCATGAAGAAAGTTGGGAAAGAAGCTGTTAAGTACTTGGGGGACTATCAATTTGGGGTGGGGGTCCCCAATGGGGCGGAGGCGGTGCTGCACAGCGCTAACAGGTTTCTTAATTCTTTTCATTTAGATGGTTCGCTGGCCATGCTTACGGTTGATTTTTCCAACGCTTTCAACTTAGTTGACCGTTCAGTTTTGCTTCGCGAGGTCCATCGCCATTGCCCCTCCATATTCCTATGGGTTCAATTTCTGTATGCTCAGCCTGCTAGGCTATACGTGAGGAATGACCCCTTAGTGCTTCAGGTGCAGGAAAACTGTAAACTCCCCTTCCATGCTTGGTACTTGGATGACGGGACAATTATCGGGGACGCTGTTCAGGTTGCTAAAGCTCTCGACATCATCAGTTCGGAGGGTCCAGCCTTGGGGCTACGACTTAATATTAGAAAAACTGAAGTATTTTGGCCGACATGCAACGGGGTGAAGGTCCGGCCAGGGCTTTTCCCCAGTGAGATTGGGAGGCCGGAGAAAGGTGTCAAACTGCTAGGAGGGGCAGTCAGCCGTGATGCCAATTTTATTAGTGGTCTAGCGGCTAAGAGGGCAACGCGTGCTGTTGACATTATGGGACACCTTCCCTTGTTGCGGGATCCTCAAAGCGAACTCCTCTTGCTTAGATCTTGTATGGGGGTTGCAAAGTTGCTATTTGGTTTGCGAACTTGCCAGCCCCCCTTTGTGGATGATGCTGTTTAATGTTTTGATAAAGGTCTTCGGGAGGCAATAGAAGATATTGTCGTATGTGGGGGTCCGTTTTTTGGTGATCTACAGTGGCGAATCGTGACCTTGCCAATGAGGCTTGGTGGGTTGGGCCTTCTCTCGGCCCGGGATGTGGCTGCCTATGCCTTTGTGGCTTCCAGGTCTCAATCTTGGGAGTTGCAGGACCACATCTTACGTAACAGTGGGGTTGCTAACACTGATCCGGATTATGCCAGCGCCTTGAAACGCTTGCATGGATGTCTACCTGACTTTGATCTCGGCGGTTTCTCTAACAAGGACACCCCCCCCAAAAAGCCACAGAAAACTTTGGCGAATGCCCTTTGTTGTCGAATCGCACGAAGTTTGGGAGAAGATTTCCATTTGTCACCCCGCCAGAAAGCCGTCATTGAATGCCTACAGAGGCCTCATGCTCAGGATTTCTTAACTGTTATTCCTATTGAAGGTTTGGGTCAACGTATGTCAGCGGTGGAGTACCGGTCAATCCTTAAGTACCGTTTGATGATCCCCATGTTCCCGAATGATGAAACTTGCCCAGTCTGCCGTAAAGCATGCCTGGATAAATACGGGGAGCATGCGTTACACTGTAGAGAGTTGCCGGGGTTTAAGTATCGCCATGACTTTGTGCGAGACGCGTTAATGGATATTCTCAGACGAGCAGGGATCTCGGCAAAGAAAGAGGCACCGGTTAATTTTCTTACAGACCCGTCGGAGGGGAGATCCACCCTACGCCCAGCTGACGTGCTAGTTTTTGGTTGGGAGGGCGGGAAACATGCTTGTGTCGATCTCACAGGTGTATCCCCACTAGCCGGGTTCCGGGAAAATGGGTTTGTGGCGGGGCAAGCGGTACTGAAAGCAGAGTCAAAGAAGGTGGAAAAGCACGCGAAAGCTTGTGAGGATAATCAGCATGCCTTTGTCCCCCTGGCGTTTGACACGTTCGGCTCCTTGGCGCCGGAGGCAGTTCGGTTCTTGTCTAGAGTTCAGCGTGTGGTCCATAGCAACTTTTCGACCCCTCAGGGGCGGGGCTTTGTTTTTAGTAGATTAGGGTTTTCTATTCAGAAAGGGATGGCGGCACAGTTTGTTGCTCGTCTACCTGCTATCCTTATGTAATTTGCCCTAATGATTGGAATGGAAAAAAAAATTGTTAAAGATTAAAACTTTAGGGTTAAAAAGGAAACAAAGATTAAAAGTTTAAACTTAAATTGTCAAACATTAAAACTTTAAGGTTAAAAAGGAAAATTTCTATTTTTTTTTTTTGAAAGACTCCCAGAGCCAATTGTACAACTATTATATGCACAAATTAGTTGCTTATTAATAAGGTTTTAATGCGTGAGTGTGTGTGGACAGGTGTCTGTTGCATGTGTGTGTGTTTTTACAAGTGTGTGTAAGTATGTGTGGGTTTTGTGTGTTTGGAAGAGTGATTATTAGTTTGTTGAGTGAGGTGTGTGTGGGATACCTATGTGTGTGTTTATTAAGTGTATATGCGTGTATGTTGTGCATGAATGTGTGAGTCTGATGTGTGTATGAATGTGCGTTGTGTGTGTTAAAGTGATTGTGTTATGGTTGTTTGCATTTGGGGATATATGTTTGAATGTGTGTTAAAGTGATTGTGTTATGGTTGTTTGCATTTGGGGATATATGTTTGAATGTGTGTGTATATTAATTAATGTGTGTCGTGGTAAGTCAGAATGCATGTTCGGATTAAAGGGCATTAGATGTATATGCTTTATTATATTGTAAACGAATGTAGGTTATGAACAAATTACTAATGGCTAAAATCTATAATTTTCTTGTGTATAATGAGTGGGTATTAAACTCTATTCATATTTTTAAATAAGTTATAAACCATGTTTTTTAAGCACATATGTATATATTTCTTGTTACAAACATGATAACTTATAGAACACACGTTGCGAGGGTTAACCAAATGTGTACGTTGTTAAACTATACGAGTAAGTTTAGTCCACGGTCGCCGGGAAAAATTTAACGAGAGATCTTCTAGTTAAATAAGTAAACAAAACTAATCTCATAAATGCGGGATTTAGGTTCACATCATTTTGAGAACGACTCGATTGGTGGATTTCGTTTTCGCTTGCTAAATTAAGGTACGGATTCTGTTTTTCGATCATCGTAGTATACTTTTATTTTCGTTACTCGTTGGTACGAATTCTTTGGTCTTCACATCATAGTATTATTTGCTATTCGTTACGTTGTATTACAGATTCTGTCTTCTTTCCATCGTAGTACAAATTCTAGCTCTTTATACGAGTACGAATTTTTGGGTCTTGATGTCGTAGTATAATCTTATCTTCATTACTCTTTAGTACGGATCCTTGTCCTTGTTTTAAGGTCTGATTGTCATGGTTTAATACATTTATCTGTTGATATGTGATACGTTATCTGAGTCAGTATTGTCTTTGTCTGCTTGTTTATTAGTGTGTTGTAGCATGCCATACCTCAGACTTATACTCATGGTCGCATGTTCCTGTCGGTAATTAATTTTAGTTATCTGTAAATTATATATATGGCCTTTGTATGTGTACTCTGTCACCCAAGCATGTTTGGCTTGTCGTTTGGGCGTCAACGGCATGACACTTATCGTGACAGTGCGTAATAAAAGTTCACGGCGTCTCTAGCTCGTGCTTGTGTAGCACCTTGGCCACTAGAGGCGTATAGATCGATCTTAGCTCTGAGTTTGAGTTTGAGTTTGAGTTTATTTGTCTGGAGATGGAATAATGGGTGAACGCCACACTCACCATCTCATAGGTGCATGGACTGGCTAGCTGTGTACCAGTCAGTTCTGTATATGGCTTTGGGTGCTTCTGTGTTACACGACTTCGTCTGTTGATATATCTGTCATGTAAGTTAGTATACGTTTCTGTATGTGAATATGTTCAGTATCTGTTCTGATATGTTTGATATGTTTTGTACGCATCTGATTATGCTTCCGATCGTGTATGGGGTTATGATTTCGATTGTGTTCAGTATCTGTTCTGATATGTGTACGCATATGGTTATGTTTCCAATCAGTATTGGGTTAAGTATGCTTCTGACTATGTTCAGTGTCTGATTCTGTTATGTATTAGTTATGTCTGTTTCGACTCAGTATCTGTACCGGTTTGTATCAGTTTCGTCTCAGTACCAGTCTTGATTTAGATTTAGATTCGGTGTTATACGTTTAGTTTATATCCGTCAGTACATGTATTCAGTATTTGATTCAATGTCTGTTCTATTCTTGCCGTTGGATCTGTCTTTATTTCGTGTCGATTCTCTCAATCGGTTTAAGTAATTTTGTTACGATTTTATTATTCTACATATAAACTTAGATTATCTAAAGTATTTTTTTACTAAGTAATAATCTCTAAAATTATAAAAATAGTTATTTTGACTAAATAATAACTTATGAATATTGATTAATTAAAAGATATAAATTTGAATCTAAACGTGTATTTAAAGATAGTAGTTCGACAATTCTTTTCTTTAAAGATCATGAGATTTTAAATGGTATTTTAAATGTTTTGGCTTAGCTATTTGTTTTGTTTTTGTTTCCCATGTCGTTTTACGGAATGGTCGAAAGTGTTTCATTCGGAAATCCGGATTATTTAAATTATTCTATTTTTTGAATATAACTTTTCAAAGATAGAAAATTAGCTCTTTTGTCCAATTATGATTTGCTATGAAATATGATAATCTATTTTATGTTGATGAAGTTCAAACGTTCAATATAAGAAAATAGCTTTGCCAAGTATCTTGTTTTAAAAATAATAGCATTATTAAACGTTGTTCAAACTTTCCGTTAGTCATTAGTTTTTTATTTGTTCAAATGTTTCATTTACGAATGATAGGTTAGAAATTTTTTTCTTGTTATATGAATACTAGACTATTTAAATGATGTTTCAAAATAAGTCCGTTTATACAAGATAAAATGCCTCTGACATCATGGTCAACGATGTATCAGTTTCTAGTTTCTAGTTTCTACATCGGTTTTGTGTTGGGTTCGGTAACAATTATGTATATGTCAGCCTTTTGTTTCCGTATCAGTTTCCATTACAGTTTCAGATCGATTTGTATATCAGTTTTTGTATCAGTCCTATGCCTGCATCTATTTTCGGTACTCGTGTCAGTAACCGTCTCAGTTCTGTTATGTTGTGTTTTTCTTCTGCTGATATGACTTTACTTGTACTGTTGATTTCTCCGTTACTGAGCAATTTTTGGCTCAGCCATATTTTTCTTTTTGTGTTTGTCTTATTTGTTTTACATGTAATCTAGGATAATCTGGGATTTCTGTGAGGAACGTTAGGAGGTTGCTGACCAAGATTCCTTATTTCAGTAGTGTAATAAAATGTAATCAGGATCTTTTAATTAATGTTATGGATTGGTTTTTAGTTTTGATATCTGTAAGAGTGACACGTCAGCCCTAGCGGGGTTGGGTGTTACAGTCGAAGAGCGTATCGTCCATTGACGTAGGTTCGGATGCACGTTCCCATTTTAATTTAAATGATTTGGATGTTGAGTTTGATATTCTGGATGATCCGGTTGATGTAGCTCGCCATATGGGGAGAGATTGTGCTAAGGCAAAAAAACAAGGGTGCGAGTTCGTCTTCGAGTCAAGTGGATCTCGAAGCCAAAATGGATAAACTCGACAAGCATATCATCTAATTGTTATCCTTCAAACAACAAAAAAACAATGCCATCGATCTTCCGGTGCTTTTCATGAAGGTCGACGATATGGAGGATAATGACAAAGAAATAGTCAACCACAAAAAATGTGGCACCTAGGGAAAATCCACAGTCATCCTGATCTAATACCGTGCTGCTTTGGATTACTTGCTTTGGACTACTTGTCAAATTTCGGGATGAAATTTCTTTCAAGTTGGGGATGATGTGACAACCCGAATTCCCGAGGTTAATTATATTTGCATCACTTCTATCTATATTCGTCATACGTTGTGATCTGGTATTGTGTGAAACTGTTATAGTTGGGTTTAACTAAATGATTATGAGTCTATGGGTTTCGAGAATGGTATGTATGATGTTTATATGTGATTAAGTTAGGGCTGCACATATAGGTGGGCTACACTCACACACACACACACCTTAGTTCTCTAGAGTACCTCGGCCCACACATGAATCCAGCCTGAGTCACAAGAGCCCACCTCTCGCAAGCCCAAGTCCAATCCGAGCCCATCTTTCCTTTCCCCTTGTTTACGTATATTATGTATTAGAATACATAACTACTTGCAAACCCTATGTCCCCTCTAAACTAGCGGCAACAAACTCTTGTTGAGGCATCATCTCCTTCGGTCAAGTCTTTTGGTTAGTAGATCCGTACTTGTATTAATTCTTAATTGTTTGTTTTGTTTATGCATGAACTCGATTAACAGATTTGTATGAGTATATGTGATGTTCGTGTAGGTTAGGGTTAGTTGTATGTGATTCTGTTAATCAATACAGAAGTATTCATGATAAAGAATGGGTGTTAAGATTATTTCGATGATGGGGTACTCGGATCAGGATCGAACAGATGGGTAATGATTACTAGATATTCTTTAGTTTGGGCACATGATTGAAATCAGTGTGAATGATAACTGTTGCTTGTTGATGATAGGAATAAGTAGAGTTAGTTTGTATTTATTCGAATTCACTGACAAAGTTGTCTAGCATATCAGTAGCCCACTAACCGATTTCTAGTATGGTCCAATCAAAGTTGCCCACTAAAATTCACATAACCGATTTCTAGTATATCATATCATAAGGTTTTTTTATGGTCCAATACATTTGAAGGAAAGTGGTCTGACAAACTTGATAACTTTGAATAAAAGTGGCGGCCATGTGTCGTCTTGATCTAATCAAACTTTATGGGTATTCTAATAAGGTTGTCATTGATAGTCTAGGGTATAGTGAGTAGTAAATAATGCTAAGATGGTTTGTGAATTGCATTGAAATCAGATTGGACTAAATTGATCGGATTTAATTGTCATGATGACGAACTGTTTTTCAAGATTAGTAATTGGTATGGTGTCGGCTCATGATTCTCGATTTATGTGATGTTTTGTAATACGATTGGGATAACCATAATCTGTAACTGATAAGGGAGTTTCGTCGGAGCTTGTGACGACGAAACATGGGAGTTTCGTCGGAGCTTGTGATGACGAAACATGGGAGTTTTGTCAGAGCCGGTAATGACGAAACATGGGAGTTTCGTCGTATATTATCTGAGTTATAGCATACTGTTTGGGCTTCGATGGGCCACATACACACACGTGCACACTTTCTAAATTGGTACTGGGCCGCACCATGTTTGGATTACCGGAATGGGCTGCCAAGTTATGGCGGGCCTTAAACAGTTTCGATATAAGATTTTGTAATCACATGACTATTGAGGGTTATGAATTATTGTTATTATTTGCATGTTCATTTGAATGAGGGTTGGACTGTTAATATGTGTTATTGTGATATATGGACTTGTGATATACTGACTTGGAACGGGTAAAGTAACTTATTAAATACCGAGCAAATCTAAGGTGAGTTCACTGCTCTTTTTCTAAGCATGCGTCCCGGGGAGGGACATCTGGTAAATATTCCGGGGAGGAATATTGGGTAATGGGTTTGACTGGAACGTTAAACCAGAATGTTGGTTAATACACGTCTATATTTATCACTCAAGTCCCTCCTACCGATTGTTGCCGGGGAGGCAACGGGGTATTAGTTAGTAGCGCTACTTAGGTTTGGCACCCTCACACCGCACCGGGGAGGTTGGTGATGAACTAATGACCCCCATCTTGACCATTGCTTTGATAGAGGCAATGGGGTTTAGGGCAAATAATCTGGAGCCTTCTGCGGTAAGCATGTGATTAACAACAATGATTCTGTGAAACGTTTTAATCTGGTAACTGATAACTAAACACATTAACAAAACTTTGAACTCACCAGCGTCGTCTGACACACTTTTCTGCATTGTAACACCTCAAAAATTCACGTCCTATAATGTGTAGACACGTGTCATTTGTATAAACGTGTGAAAGAAATATTATAGAGGGACTAAAGTTGACAATCATGGAAAGTATGTGGATATACGTATTCTAAATGTCAACAATGAATAAATATAATGTACATTAACCCTACATGGTGCTCATACCTTCAAACGAATAAATCATGGATCATACGAAGCTAAAAGTGAGAGATTTCAAACTACAGGGACTAAATGTGTCAACATGTTCAATTTATACCTCTGAGTGACCTTTTGACAAACCCGAAGATTTGTAAATGTCAAATATGCTCACGAGAATACACGATTTAAATTTCGTAAAGTTTCGTTAACGTATGAGAAAGTTATGATCAAATTCGTGTGCGAAGCGTTAAAGCGTAAACGTTGTATGTTAGGACTTTTCGGGTGACAACGGAGTTAACCGGGGGCCTAACAAAGTGGGTATATGTTTTAAAGCCTTTCTAGATCAATATAGAGGGTTTGCAATGCAAGAAAAACAAGTGCCTGATCAAATTTTGAAGAGCCAAGGATCAAATCGCAATAAATCACAAAAGCTGATCAGAGAGGGCCTAGCGCGACGCGAGGGGGGTCCTAGCGTCACGCTAGGGGTGCCCAGCTCCGAAATTTGTGGGTTTTGCCTACTGAGTGCAATCTGATCGATCCCCACCCGATTTTTCACATCTCTTGGCCTCTAAAACACCCCCTAAGCCTCTAGGACACATGTTGCAAGCTTGTGGTCAATCCTAGACTTGGTTGTCAACATGTTATGGTGATTATCACTAGTATATAAGGCCTTCAATGTTTCATTCATTCACCATCCTTTGTCTGAGCATTTGTGGAACTTCCAAGCAGCCCCCTTGCCTTCCTAATCATCCATTTGACACTTGTAAGTACCCTTAACCCTTCTAAATTCTGTTTTGCTTTGTAATTAGCTTAAAAGTCAACATATCGTAATTAACGGTTGACTTCGTGATTAATTAATGATAGCTCAGTCTTATCTCGAATTAAAAGTACCGTTAAGTAGGTAATTATATGGGTATTAAACCCCTAAAAGGGCACACAATGATTCCCATCCTAACTAGGTCGTTTGGCGAGTCAAAGGTGTCTTGAAAAAGTCAACAGAAGCTTTAATCGGGTAATTAGCGATACGAGAAGCGTGTAACCTGCTTTAACCATAATGTAACTTAATAATCAATGTTAGAACATGACTAAACATGATTGATTCGACAAATTTCAATTTAGGATCGATTCGGAACCGAAAGGCGCATAGTTTGACTTTTTGCTTGACTTCGGTTCTGACCCGTTTTAATTTGATTTGGTATTGCCTTAGTGCTTCATTAGGGTTGGGTTACATGATAGTATAAGCCTCTGTACCTGTTTCGTTGATTATCCGATTCGTTCGCGCGTTCCGTTAAATGCTTTAAATTGACCATAACGCCCTTTTGAACGTAAAACGAGAATTTTGGCGATGTGAGTAGACGAAGACCTCGGCTACTAAATTATAAACTTGCCCTCAAAATTTGACATCGATTTGAGGTCCAGATTAGGAGATATGCGCATTAGCGTAAATAATAAGCTTTTTATTAATTAATCGGCGCGATTAGCGCATAGCCTATCTAAACCCGATTTTCGGCACCAAACCTTTTCCCCACTGATGTTAAATAATATTTTGGGATTTTTGAAGATTTTTAATTATTTTTAAACTGATCATAAGCTAGGCTTATCGCCTTAATTCGGTAAGTACCGAATATGCCCTTTTAAGCCATAAAACGAGTTTTACGAGTCCGTTTGATACCAATCCAATTGCCACTGATTTTAAATAATAAATGGAGTGTTTTGAGCCTGTTTTTCTGATCAGAAAACTCAGAATCGTATTTTAACCCGTACGTCGCTTAAAACGGCTTTATACGCGTATTAAACGCATAGTTTGGGTTTTAAACCATTTTGTCGCATAAGACTAAATACCTACTGATATAACATATTAAAATAGTTAATTTTACTGATTACTTCAGTCCCGAACATCAGGGTTATGTTAAATCCCTTTTATAATCTTTAAAATGACCAAAATACCCCTACGGGGCATAATTAAGGATTAAACTCGTTTTGGGCAGTATGGAAGGTATCATAGTGATATCACAACTTAATTAAAGCATATTAACTTAGGGAACCTGTTCGCGATCTATTCGGATACCCGTTATGCGTTATTCGCGTCCGGTTCGGTTTATGTAACTCGTTTGCATAAACTAGCCGAAACGGGTCAAACGTTATCGTTTTTATCTCAAAATCCAGAATGTGAATAATAAACCCATATTAAACAAGTCTTCAAACTTGTTGGGTTTAAATCACATTCTATCCGGTCTTCGCTTAATAGTGCGTACGAACCGTATCTTGTAACTAGCCGGTCTAAGCTTAAGCTTAATAAAAGGCCCGGTAGAATTCTAATAGGTTATTATAAACCTTCGTTCCAGATTAGGTGGACCAGTAAAAGCTACGTGCATTTTGCTTGTTGTGATTAATACTTACTCAGGTAAATACTTTTAACTTATTTTCCCTATACGAGCTTGGGTTACGGTATATAGCATACCGCTTGATCGAGCATCAAATTTCCACATTAAGTGGGTAGTTGAATAATTTGATTGGCTCGTTTAAACAACCTTGTTTACTTTACAGCCTTTGGGGGGTTAATGACCATGTCCCGGATATCCTTGGCATCATCTTACGAGATGGCCACGACCTGAGCACGGGGTGTAGGCGTACGCCCGTGTATAACTCTATAATGTGGTGTGTTTATTGATCTTTAACCCGGATAAGATCCGGGCTACTTAACGCATAAGTAACATGTAATTCGTTCACAAGATTATAATATTAAATAATTCTCCCAAGTTATAAAAATGTTTATGCCATGTGCATCCAAACCAATTTTCAATCATTTTCCAAAATGATTCAGTTGATTGTATTTACCAGTGTAAACTGACGTATTTTCCCAAAAAGACTGAATGCAGGTACTAAACGAAATTGGCTGGATTGTCTCCTAAGCATCAATAAAAAGTCTCGCAAGCTTAGGATGCCTGAAGTCTGTTGAACCATTAATAATATTTTGTTTCGATCCTACTGTGGATAAACTTCCGGATATTGTTACATTGATAAACAATATTAAATTCGGTTGTATCATATTTTAAATTTGCTTCCGCTGTGCATGATAATATTGTGTTGTTTGACTATTACGTTGCCAACCACGTCACGATACTCCCCCACCGGGCCCACCGGTGACACGTGGAAAACGGGGTGTGACAGGTTGGTATCAGAGCTAACACTGAGTGAATTAAACACTAGCCTTTTGTGTTTAATCTCAGTTACACAATTGCACATATCTAAACTTTCGAGTCTAGACAATTAACATAGGACAAATTCCACATTTTTGGTTTTTGTTTTGTTCTTTATTTTACTTTATATATGTTTGTTGTTTTCTCATATTGTATTGACAGGAAACATGCCACCAAGATTCTGGAGAGGAGGACGAGGAAAGGGGCCAGTCCCCGCACCTAACGATGATGAAGCAGGACCTTCGCATACGCGAGCTCCTACTCCCGCCGAGAGTGACGGTACTCGACGGAACCGGAGAAACCTCTTTCAACCGGCTAGACGGTCGGTTTCGAACAGTTCGACAACTCCCGTCCAGAACTCTTACGGGCCACAATCGGAGAACGAGCCCGAAGACTCGCACCACTCCTACATACCGTTACAGCGATCTATGTCGCACCGTTCCTTTGGTGACCCCACACCATTCTTCCAAGGCCGGTTTAACCCGACAAATTATATTCAAGAACCAGTGGGTTTCAACCCATTGGGACCGGAGGACCACTTTCCAGGAGGCAACGATATGAACGAGGACGACGATCCCGTCGAACCCGCAACCGGAACTCCCAACCATCCCATCGAGGTCTCGGATGGTTCATCTTATCACGGACCACACTATGATGGTCCAGACAGCTTCCAAGCTATATTTACTTGGCACGAATGGTACTATACTCCTCCTCACCATTCGTCGCCTCATGAGCAGCAGCAGCCTCAGCAGCAGCAGCATCATCAAGATTCCTCTAAGGATCACCGGTTTGTGGCAGTCACGCCACTGCCTCCACCGCCACCAATTCAGCCGGCGCCTCCACAACCGCCAAGGCGTATGAGAACCGGAGCGCGGATGTCCGCACGGAGAGAAGAATTCCATTTCAGCTCTCCTCTACGATCAAGTGGCAGTCATTATCCGCCACTTCAAGAAGATCCACAAATGGGTGGACCTTCAAACCCCGTTGCGCCGCAACCACCACCAATGGGTTTTGATAACCAGATACCAGCCTACACGGGTCCTACGATGTACAACCCGTTTGGGCCACCGACTCACACTAACCTCGGTTACGCTGAAGCCGACCCGTATTTGGTAGCGGCTAATTACAACGCCCTTAACCCTGAGGGACCGTATGGAGGTCCTTGGGGAGTAGGGTACCCAGTCCAAGGGTACCAGATACCTACACAACCCCCGTATTACCAACAACCCCCGCCGTCTCTACAAATGTCGCCACCACAGCATCAGGAGATCCTGCAAAGTATTAGAGAGGTGCGACATGAGGCACGAGAAGACCGACGGCATAAGCAAGGGATGTTCAAGGCCTTGACAAACTTAATCAAGGGAAAAAGCAAGAAGGATCAGTAAATCCTTTACCTATATGTTTACTTTAAATAAAGTCCCTGCGTGGACATTTATGAGTGTATGTAGTCCCTGTGTGGACATTTGTCTTTGTACCTAGCCCCTGCGTGGACATTTATTTAGTAATCAGTCCCTGCGAGGACTTGTATTTTAAATTAGCCCCTGCGTGGGTAAGTACTTGTTTAACCCCTACATGGGTAGTTTGTTATTTGAAAAGACCCGTTTAGGGCAGCTTGTAATATTTTGAATTAATGGAATGTTTGATTTATAAATTTCATGTTTGCTATTTTATGCATAAATAATTTATAAATGAAATAAATAAATTAAAATCATTCCTTTTTTAAAATAAACTGCCTAAGTAATTATTAAATTAAGAATCTTAAAGTGTGAAACCTAGCCTCGTGTCAAATATAAGACCGGGCTAAGATGGTAAGACCTGTTTAAAAGATTCAAATCCCTGTTAACATCTGAAAACATGTTAACACTCCTGGCAGATGTGATTCGTTTGAAATTACACACGTTATTATCATATAAGAATCTTTTAAAGATTCCAAACCCAATTATATGATCTCTGAATCATGGGTTAAGATCATCAATTAAGATGTTCATATTTTACCATACGTTGGTAATATACTGCCTACGGGCCTTGCTCATTTCTACATGAGCCAAAAAGACAGTTGTAGCTATAACTCCCTGTCTGAAAAAGGTAATATACTATATTTAAACCTTAAAAGCCTTGATTCTCTGAAATTATAGCTTATAATTTATATTGTCCACGTGACTAGGCCTTTGTGCCACAAATAAAACTATTGTTGTTTTATAATTAGGATAAATTATTAGAGAATTCCTAAATGAATATGATTAAATTAACCAAATATGGTCTCTGTACCATGGTTAATGAATTGCCATAGAAGACAATTCCATAAACTCCCAAATAAACAATTGTTCTTGTTTTCTGCAACAGTTCAATTTAAATGGCTGACTCAGGCGAGATAAATAGCCATCCCGTGGAGGAGAATGATAACGCCCGAATTACTTTGACGGGTGCGGAATTAAAAGCGCTAGTTGATGGCGCAGTTACAAGGGCTTTGGAGCGACAATACGAAGAATATAGTGGTACTCGAAGTAGGACCCAATCTGCACCACATTCAAAGCCCAAGACACATTCTGAGGCTCTTAGCAAGCCTCCTCCCAAGAAGAATGGACCCAAGAAAGATGGTGATGACCGTCAGTCCACCAACCATCCAAGTGTCCCATCTCAGCAATTAGTACTGCATCAAGAACCCCGTAACAAGGGTTGCTCCTATAAGTACTTCGTGTCTTGTAAGCCCAGGGATTTTACTGGGGAAAAAGGAGCCGTCGACTGTATGACTTGGCTGGACGAGATGGACACGGTGGTAGATATCAGCGGGTGCGCTGAAAGGGATGTAGTTAAGTTTGTGTCACAGTCCTTCAAGGGTGAAGCCTTGGCATGGTGGAGATCTCTGATTGAGGCCACCGGAAAAATCCCATTGTATAATATGTCGTGGGATCAATTTGTTGCCCTAATCAAGGAAAATTACTGCCCTCAACATGAGGTGGAGAAGATAGAGTCTGACTTCCTATCGTTGGTGATGACGAACCTCGACTGTCAAGCTTACCTGACAAGCTTCAATACGCTGTCCCGGCTGGTTCCTTACTTGGTAACCCCGGAGCCAAAAAGAATCGCTCGCTTTATCGGTGGTTTAGCCCCGGAAATCAAGGCAAGCGTAAAAGCTTCTCGGCCAGCTACCTTCCGGTCTGTAACCGACATTTCCTTATCCCTCACTTTGGATGCGGTCAGGCAGAGATCGCTGAGGAATAAGGAGGCCGAGAAGAGGAAGCGTGAAGATGATGGTTCACGAAAGTCGAACAAGAAGCACCGTGGGAGCGGTGACAACAAGAAAGGGTCGGAATCGAGGAAGGATGGGCATAATTCTGGTGAAAAGCCCAAGTGTAAAATTTGCAAGAAGCAGCACTATGGAAAGTGCAGACTGGAGTCGAACTCTCAGACTCAGTCAAAACCCTTTGCTTGTGGAATTTGCAAGTCCACGGATCACAAAACCCTGGATTACAAGAAGATAAAAGACGCAACGTGCTACCGTTGCAATGAAAAGGGGCACATCAAGACCAACTGCCCAAAGTACAACAAGAAGCCTGAAGAGGCTAAGAAGACTAATGCCAGAGTCTTCAGAATGGACGCGAAAGAGGCTGTGCAAGACGATAATGTCATAACAGGTACTTTCCTTGTAAATGATGTCTTTGCAAGAGTACTTTTTGATTCAGGCACAGATAAGTCTTTCGTAGATCATAAGTTTTGTAAATTGTTAAATTTACCCGTCAAAACCTTAAGCGTAAACTATGAGGTAGAGTTAGCAGATGGTACCATAGAAATCGTCTCTACTTTGTTAGATGGATGTGTTATATCCATTAAGAACCATTCTTTTCCTCTGTCTCTACTTCCGTTTAAGTTGGCTGGTTTTGACATAGTTCTGGGTATGGACTGGTTATCTCATAACCAGGCCCAAATTGTCTGTAACCAGAAACAAGTGGTAATAAAGACTCCGTCTGGTGAATCACTCACCATTCGGGGAGATACCCAGTATGGGCTGCCTGAGCAGGTGACTATGCTCAAGGCTTCCAAGTGTTTGAAGAAGGGGTGTGTCATTTACATGGCGCAAGTAATTATTGATGAGCCTAAACCTAAAATGGAAGACATCCCTGTCATTTCTGAATACCCAGAAGTGTTTCCAGAAGATCTACCTGGTTTACCACCAGATAGACAAGTGGAATTCAGAATTGATATCATCCCCGGAGCGGCACCAGTTGCTAGAGCACGATACAGATTGGCACCCACAGAAATGAAGGAGTTGCGGACACAGCTAGATGAATTACTGGCTAAAGGTTTCATTAGACCTAGTTCATCTCCTTGGGGAGCGCCAATCTTGTTTGTCAAGAAGAAGGATGGGTCGATGCGTCTGTGCATCGACTATCGCGAGCTTAATAAAGTCACGATCAAGAATAGGTATCCTTTGCCCAGAATCGACGATTTGTTCGATCAACTTCAAGGGGCAAGTTACTTCTCGAAGATTGATTTGAGGTCGGGCTACCATCAACTGAAGGTCAAAGATGAAGACGTGCACAAGACCGCATTTAGGACTCGTTACGGTCACTACGAGTTCCTAGTGATACCTTTTGGGCTCACTAATGCACCAGCCGCGTTCATGGATCTCATGAATCGTGTCTGCAAGCCATACTTAGATAAATTCGTCATCGTTTTCATCGACGACATTCTTATCTATTCGAAGAATCAAGCTGACCATGAGAAACACCTTCGTTGTATTCTCAAGCTTCTACATCAGGAGAAGCTCTATGCCAAATTCTCTAAATGTGAATTTTGGCTACGAGAAGTCCAATTCCTTGGACATGTAGTCAGTGAGCGTGGTATCCAGGTGGATCCCGCTAAAGTTGAAGCCGTAATGAACTGGCATGAGCCAAAGACGCCTACTGAAATTCGTAGCTTCCTGGGATTGGCAGGATATTACAGGCGTTTCATTGAAAATTTTTCAAGGATTGCTGCACCCCTAACTTCCTTAACTAAGAAGAAGGTTAAGTTTGTTTGGGGCCCTAAGCAGCAAGAATCCTTTGATATTCTGAAGTAAAAGTTGAGCAACGCCCCAGTACTGACATTGCCAGATGGAATAGAAGACTTTGTGGTTTATTGTGATGCTTCGCACACTGGCATGGGGTGTGTGCTTATGCAGAAAGGCAAGGTTATTGCCTACGCTTCACGACAATTGAAAGTGCATGAAAATTACACCACCTATGACTTGGAGCTGGGTGCCATTGTATTCGCACTGAAGCTTTGGAGGCACTATCTTTATGGTGTCAAATGTGTAATTTATTCTGATCACAAAAGCCTCCAACATCTGTTCAATCAGAAGGAATTAAACATGAGGCAACGCCGTTGAATGGAAACTTTAAATGATTATGATTGTGAAATCAAATACCATCCCGGCAAGGCGAATGTAGTCGCCGATGCATTGAGTCGGAAGGAAAGGGTTAAACCCATCCGAATCAATGCCAAGCGCATGGAAATAAAGAACAGTTTGATGGAAAGGTTGTTAGCTGCACAGAAGGAAGCTGTGTTGGAAGCTAACTATCCTAATGAAAAGTTAGGAGTAACTGAGGAGCAGTTAACTCTTAGCAAGGACGGACTTCTGAAATTAAATGGACGAATATGGGTTCCAATTTTTGGAGGACTTCGTGATGTCATCCTCCAGGAAGCCCATAGTTCCAAATACTCCGTCCACCCTGGAGCTGATAAGATGTACCAGGATCTGAAGGCAAATTATGGGTGGATAGGCTTGAAAAAGTCTGTAGCCGCTTATGTAGCAAAATGCTTGACATGTGCACAAGTTAAAGCAGAACATAAAAAACCGTCAGGTTTGCTACAACATCCTGAACTTCCTACGTGGAAGTGGGAAATGGTAACTATGGATTTTATTACCAAGTTACCCAAGACAAGGAAAGGAAATGATACAATATGGGTTATAGTTGACAGACTGACTAAGTCAGCACATTTCTTACCCATCAAGGAGACTTATAGCTCCGACATGTTAGCCCAGTTATACGTTGATAAGATTGTAGCCTTACATGGCATACCTGTGTCTATTATCTCTGATAGAGATACTAGGTACACGTCGCATTTTTGGAAGAGTTTCCAGCAATCTTTGGGCACACGTTTGAATTTTAGTACGGCTTACCATCCTCAGACAGACGGTCAGAGTGAGCGTACTATTCAAACGTTGGAAGACATGCTACGTACATGTGCGATCGATTTGGGTGGTAGTTGGGATAGGAACCTACCATTAATCGAATTCTCCTACAACAATAGCTACCACACCAGCATCAAGGCTGCGCCTTTTGAGACATTATACGGTAGAAAGTGTAGATCGCCCGTTTGTTGGGCAGAAGTTGGAGATGTCCAATTATCAGGACCAGAGATAGTGTTCGAAACGACGGACAAGATTGTCCAGATTCGTGACCGTCTCAAAGCTGCCCGTGATAGGCAGAAGAGTTACGCAGATCCGAAGCGTAAGGATTTTCACTTCGAAGTAGGTGACAAAGTCCTACTTAAAGTGTCACCCTGGAAGGGGGTGATGCGGTTTGGTAAGAAAGGAAAGCTAAGCCCGAGATACATAGGACCTTTCGAGGTTATCGAATGTGTCGGGTCAGTTGCCTATAAGTTAAACTTACCAGAAGAGCTCAGTGGAATTCACAATGTGTTCCACATCTGCAATCTGAAAAAGTGCTTCGCTGATGAGTCACTGGTCATACCGCATACAGATGTGCATATAGATGAGAGCCTGAAGTTTGTGGAAAAACCTTTGTCGATTGAAGATCGACAGGTAAAGAAGCTTCGAAGGAAGCATGTACCTATTGTGAAGGTCAAATGGGATGCCCGTAGAGGTCCCGAATACACGTGGGAGGTTGAATCCACGATGAAAGAAAAGTACCCTTACTTATTTCAGTAAATCTCGGGTCGAGATTTATTTTAAGGGGGTGAGGATGTAACACCTCGAAAATTCACGTCCTATAATGTGTAGACACGTGTCATTTGTATAAACGTGTGAAAGAAATATTATAGAGGGACTAAAGTTGACAATCATGGAAAGTATGTGGATATACATATTCTAAATGTCAACAATGAATAAATATAATGTACATTAACCCTACATGGTGCTCATACCTTCAAACGAATAAATCATGGATCATACGAAGCTAAAAGTGAGAGATTTCAAACTACAGGGACTAAATGTGTCAACATGTTCAATTTATACCTCTGAGTGACCTTTTGACAAACCCGAAGATTTGTAAATGTCAAATATGCTCACGAGAATACACGATTTAAATTTCGTAAAGTTTCGTTAACGTATGAGAAAGTTATGATCAAATTCGTGTGCGAAGCGTTAAAGCGTAAACGTTGTATGTTAGGACTTTTCGGGTGACAACGGAGTTAACCGGGGGCCTAACAAAGTGGGTATATGTTTTAAAGCCTTTCTAGATCAATATAGAGGGTTTGCAATGCAAGAAAAACAAGTGCCTGATCAAATTTTGAAGAGCCAAGGATCAAATCGCAATAAATCACAAAAGCTGATCAGAGAGGGCCTAGCGCGACGCGAGGGGGGTCCTAGCGTCACGCTAGGGGTGCCCAGCTCCGAAATTTGTGGGTTTTGCCTACTGAGTGCAATCTGATCGATCCCCACCCGATTTTTCACATCTCTTGGCCTCTAAAACACCCCCTAAGCCTCTAGGACACATGTTGCAAGCTTGTGGTCAATCCTAGACTTGGTTGTCAACATGTTATGGTGATTATCACTAGTATATAAGGCCTTCAATGTTTCATTCATTCACCATCCTTTGTCTGAGCATTTGTGGAACTTCCAAGCAGCCCCCTTGCCTTCCTAATCATCCATTTGACACTTGTAAGTACCCTTAACCCTTCTAAATTCTGTTTTGCTTTGTAATTAGCTTAAAAGTCAACATATCGTAATTAACGGTTGACTTCGTGATTAATTAATGATAGCTCAGTCTTATCTGGAATTAAAAGTACCGTTAAGTAGGTAATTATATGGGTATTAAACCCCTAAAAGGGCACACAATGATTCCCATCCTAACTAGGTCGTTTGGCGAGTCAAAGGTGTCTTGAAAAAGTCAACAGAAGCTTTAATCGGGTAATTAGCGATACGAGAAGCGTGTAACCTGCTTTAACCATAATGTAACTTAATAATCAATGTTAGAACATGACTAAACATGATTGATTCGACAAATTTCAATTTAGGATCGATTCGGAACCGAAAGGCGCATAGTTTGACTTTTTGCTTGACTTCGGTTCTGACCCGTTTTAATTTGATTTGGTATTGCCTTAGTGCTTCATTAGGGTTGGGTTACATGATAGTATAAGCCTCTGTACCTGTTTCGTTGATTATCCGATTCGTTCGCGCGTTCCGTTAAATGCTTTAAATTGACCATAACGCCCTTTTGAACGTAAAACGAGAATTTTGGCGATGTGAGTAGACGAAGACCTCGGCTACTGAATTATAAACTTGCCCTCAAAATTTGACATCGATTTGAGGTCCAGATTAGGAGATATGCGCATTAGCGTAAATAATAAGCTTTTTATTAATTAATCGGCGCGATTAGCGCATGGCCTATCTAAACCCGATTTTCGGCACCAAACCTTTTCCCCACTGATGTTAAATAATATTTTGGGATTTTTGAAGATTTTTAATTATTTTTAAACTGATCATAAGCTAGGCTTATCGCCTTAATTCGGTAAGTACCGAATATGCCCTTTTAAGCCATAAAACGAGTTTTACGAGTCCGTTTGATACCAATCCAATTGCCACTGATTTTAAATAATAAATGGAGTGTTTTGAGCCTGTTTTTCTGATCAGAAAACTCAGAATCGTATTTTAACCCGTACGTCGCTTAAAACGGCTTTATACGCGTATTAAACGCATAGTTTGGGTTTAAAACCATTTTGTCGCATAAGACTAAATACCTACTGATATAACATATTAAAATAGTTAATTTTACTGATTACTTCAGTC
This sequence comes from Helianthus tuberosus, assembly GCA_030545235.1. NCBI lineage: Eukaryota > Viridiplantae > Streptophyta > Magnoliopsida > Asterales > Asteraceae > Helianthus > Helianthus tuberosus. The sequence continues at coordinate 55,785,067 of CM060360.1, forward strand.
CCGAACATCAGGGTTATGTTAAATCCCTTTTATAATCTTTAAAATGACCAAAATACCCCTACGGGGCATAATTAAGGATTAAACTCGTTTTGGGCAGTATGGAAGGTATCATAGTGATATCACAACTTAATTAAAGCATATTAACTTAGGGAACCTGTTCGCGATCTATTCGGATACCCGTTATGCGTTATTCGCGTCCGGTTCGGTTTATGTAACTCGTTTGCATAAACTAGCCGAAACGGGTCAAACGTTATCGTTTTTATCTCAAAATCCAGAATGTGAATAATAAACCCATATTAAACAAGTCTTCAAACTTGTCGGGTCTAAATCACGTTCTATCCGGTCTTCGCTTAATAGTGCGTACGAACCGTATCTTGTAACTAGCCGGTCTAAGCTTAAGCTTAATAAAAGGCCCGTTAGAATTCTAATAGGTTATTATAAACCTTCGTTCCAGATTAGGAGGACCAGTGAAAGCTACGTGCATTTTGCTTGTTGTGATTAATACTTACTCAGGTAAATACTTTTAACTTATTTTCCCTATACGGGCTTGGGTTACGTTATATAGCATACCGCTTGATCGAGCATCAAATCTCCACATTAAGTGGGTAGTTGAATAATTTGATTGGCTCGTTTAAACAGTCTTGTTTACTTTACAGCCTTTGGGGGGTTAATGACCATGTCCCGGATATCCTTGGCATCATCTTACGAGATGGCCACGACCTGGGCACGGGGTGTAGGCGTACGCCCGTGTATAACTCTATAATGTGGTGTGTTTATTGATCTTTAACCCGGATAAGATCCGGGCTACTGAACGCATAAATAACATGTAATTCGTTCACAAGATTATAATATTAAATAATTCTCCCAAGTTATAAAAATGTTTATGCCATGTGCATCCAAACCAATTTTCAATCATTTTCCAAAATGAGTCAGTTGATTGTATTTACCAGTGTAAACTGACGTATTTTCCCAAAAAGACTGAATGCAGGTACTAAACGAAATTGGCTGGATTGTCTCCTAAGCATCAATAAAAAGTCTCTTAAGCTTAGGATGCCTGAAGTCTGTTGAACCATTAATAATATTTTGTTTCGATCCTACTGTGGATAAACTTTCGGATATTGTTACATTGATAAACAATATTAAATTCGGTTGTATCATATTTTAAATTTGCTTCCGCTGTGCATGATAATATTGTGTTGTTTGACTATTACGTTGCCAACCACGTCACGATACTCCCCCACCGGGCCCACCGGTGACACGTGGAAAATGGGGTGTGACATGCATGCTTGCAGATCTGTAGGTTTATATCATTTGGAACTTGCTGTCTGGGATGCTGGAGTGGTCATGGGTCGAGATACTTGGAATCGCAAGACAAGTCTAACGGTTTTGTACATGTAGTTTAAGAAACACTTAACAAATGATTTATGCTTCCGCTGTATACGATGAATTACACTTAATGTCTTGTATCATTTTATGATAATAATTGAAAGTTTTATTTGAATATAATTATGAGTTCAATGTGATTGGTGGCTAAGATCCTGGTATGTCACACGCCCCGCGGTGTTCCCGTAAGTGGTATTTTGGGGGTGTGACAGTTTGGTATCAGAGCCACTGGTTATAGTGAACTTGGTTTTAAAAACATTTTTATAAAACCGGACTATAACCGAACGGTTCTGAAAACAAGAATACGATCATGACACTCAGCTCTAGATTGCAAGGTTCGTCTCTATCACCTGTTGTATACATTACATGAGTAGTGTACATTTGTTTATGATGTAGCGTACAAACACACTCGTCACTATAGCATGGTTACATGAATTGCTTGCTTACATTATGATGCGTTGATAGCATGTCGTAGTCCTTAGATTCTTGTGATCTTATCGTTTTGATAACCTCTGTCTGGCATTCGAGTTTGAGGAACCATTTGACATGAGTTAGGGGGAGCTGAGATGAGCATGCAAATCACAATATTATTGTGGGTGCACACATAATAATAATGTGAGGTGCATGCGAGTCCCAGTGAGGCCTAACGAGTGAAAAAGGGGTTCCGTTCCGTTATTCGAACAATGTGAAACGTAACAAATCTCTAGGAGTCCTAGCAGTAATTGCCTTCTACTTGAACATGATCTTCTCACTCCTCTCTGAATCCTTACGAATCTCGATGCTATCGAGTATTACCTGGACACCCATCTGAACGCCTAGCGGACTGTGTAGAATGTTAGGTGCTTGTACGAACGCCCTGAGTTGGACGTCGCAGCGTTAGACGATTGATCTATACCTTCCTTACTTCTCTTCGTTTTCTGGAACTCAACGTATTAACGTCTTAGACCCCGAAGTACGATCGCTTCTGCAACACTCTCGCAACACACTGTGTATTACTCAGTCAACTTGTTAGATCGATGGACAAGAAGGTGAGCGTAGTACTTTACCAACTTCAGTATTTGGACTACCCTGGTTACCAGCAACGAACACCAGCAGACTGACTTAAACCGAATCCCTGACCCTAGTCAGCGACTTATGAGGGTCAACTCTTACGAATCAATCAGGACATAAGCGATGACAACAGACTATAGTGTGGAATGTGTGACTACCAGCATAGTGAGTAGCGCGATAGGACGTGGCGCAGAATATGAAAAGATGGACTTGGTTGGTGAAAGATCGTAGGGCTCCGTTTCAAGAAACAACGTTAGAGACAACAGTCACGACGACATCAAGGTATTTGTAATCATGGCCTACCGTATGGAAATGAAGGTGCCTACGACATGGATTGGCCGTTGTTAGAATCAAGACGACAACAACCAAGGGAACGACGACAATAACAACACTGGAAATGATGCTCGTGGAAGGGCATTTAGGATTGGCGAGGGCGACGCCAGGATTATAGCAACATGGTAGCTTGTATGGGTAGCTAAATTCTCCGCCTCTGTTCTGTTTAACCCTGATGCTTCTTGAAACCGAATCTGTTGTGGAATTGGCTGATGGCAAGTCAATTGGAACCTCATATGCTTGTTGGGATGCAAACTTGACCTTGTGGGGCGAGTGTACAACATCGACCTTCCTCCTGTTATCCTTGGTAGATACGATGCGGTAGTTAGTGTGGATTGGTTATCCAGATATCGCGCAGATATACCCCATGAGAAGAAAATTTTGCGTATCCTTCTTCCTAGTGGAAAATCGTTAACTGATCTAAAAGCGTCAGAATGGCGCAAGGGTTAGCGCCATTTCAGCTATCAAGGCCCAGAAGTGTCTACAGAGGGAATACCCCGCTACGTTAGCAACCGTTACTAATATTAAGGCTAAGGAAAAGAGGATCGGGGATCCACCAATTGTTCGTGATTCATCTCGGTGTGCTACCCGATGGACTTTCGGGTTTACTTCCACGACTGTTAGATAGACTCTCAGTTTGACCTCATGCTAGAGGCAGCCATGATTCTTCGTACTTCTCACCGTCTTGCGCCAGGAGGGTTGCAAGAACCGTCAAATCAACTACAGGAATTATGGGACAGAAGTTTGGTCGGACCTAGTTTTCGCTCCAGGGAGCCCCGATTATATCCGTGAAGATAAGCCTTATCGAAGGACATGTGTACTGGCTATCGAGAACTCAGCAAGGTGGCGGTCAGGAAGCGCTTGACTCGACCATGTATTGACAACCTGTCGACGAATTGCGAGGGACAAGCTTCCATTCAGGGATTGACTAACGAACGAACTGTCACCAGAAGGAAGTCCAAGGGGAGAATGCTCTTAGAACGGCATCTCGAACGCAATACGGCCATTTCGACTTTGTACACCATGATCATTGGGTTGATCAACACACCAGCAGCTTTATGGACCACAAGAATCGACCGTGTTTGTTGATGACGTTTTGGGTGGCATTTGTATTTTATTTTAGAGCTCCTGAGGGAGGAGCCACTACGCCCGAAGTCTTGTTAAAGGTAACTTTTGGATTCGAGAGATACATTTTTGGACATATAAGCAACGAAGTTAGAGTACGCGTGGATCTCGCCAAGATCCATTTTGTTAGAAACTGATCAATACCAAAAATCCCTTTGAGGATACAGTAATCCCTTTAGCACAGCAGGGTGTTGTGCTCGTGGAAGACGAAACAGGAGGACGTCTTTTCAGTTTCGAACTTTAACTCTGCAACGCACTGAGCATCGCCTTTACCCGAGGATGCGGGTGATCTAGTGGTATACCATGATGGTTCGAATCAGTGTCCCAGTTACATACCAATGCAACACGAGGAAGTGATGGCTTACGAAGTGGGTTTACCAGGAGAGTTGCATGATTCACAACCTGAGGTGGAAACCATGGTCTTTGGATTTAAGTTGCAGGCATTACTTGGACGGTTCCAAATGCACTACTTATACCGATCACAAGGGCCTCCCGCGTACCCCTGTTTCGAAGGAGTTAAACATGTAATGACATCGCTGGATGAAACCTTTGAATGATTTCGACTGTAATCCTAGACGCGTATGAGGCTTGCAGCACACCAGCGATTCTACCCTATCTGATTAGATTCGCCTGTCCAAATTGAAACACTGAAGGAAGAAAATTTTCAAGTTGGGTCCATGCGGGGCATGGAGGAGCAACTTTTGCTAAGACGGACGATACTCGCTATTTCAGGAAACTAATATGGGTCTCAATATACAGCAATCTAAGGGAACTTGTGTTGAGTGAAGCACACTAGCCTCGATATTCTAGTCATCTAGATTTTGATGGAATATGTTAGGAACTAAGGATTTTGTACTGGAGACTGGGCTTGAAGGCCTCCACAACGAAGTATGTGAATGATGTTTGACTTGTGGGAAAGTCAAGGTGGAGTGTCATCAACCAGAAACCGAAACAGAAACCACAACACCTGGGTGATCGTTGATTTTCCTACGTAACTAGCGCACTTTATTGCAATCAAGGACATTGATGAGTCGTCACAGTTTGTGAATATTCCTCTGGGAGAGGCGGCTTTTAGGCACGAGGTGCCAACTCCTGTTACCTCCAATTTTGAACTATACCTGATTTATGGCGGCCAAAACACAACACCCTCGACTCACGTCTAGACATGAGCATTGCTTATCACCGTAGGACAAGCGGCCTGAGTAAACGAACCATCCTGACACCCGAAGACATGCTACGAGCACGTGTGTGATTGACTTTAGTAAAACTTGAGGGATATTTACCTTCGGTTGAGTTCTACTGCGGCAGTTACCCTTCTGGTGTTCAGTCAGCTCTGTTTGGGGCATTGCCTGGATGATAATACCAATTCTCTTGTTGGACTAAGGTGGTGACAACCTCACCACAGATCCAGGACTTGTGCTCGAAACTCTTGAAGATTGCTTAGATCGGAAATTGCTTGACGGCAACGCATGACCGCCAAGAAAGCTGATAAACTTAGGAAACACTGGGAGTTCGATGTAGGCGAACTTGTCATGATTAAAAGTCTCGCCCTGGGAGGGGTGCGGTACGCTACGGGGAAACGTGGCAAGCTTAATTCACAATACGTTGCACATTTGAAATTCTGGATGGAAGCGGTGACATGGCTCACAAACGCGAGTTACCTGACGAATTGGGTAACGTTCACGATGACATTATGCCTCGAATCTAAAGAAGTGTGTACCCGACGGAACACTTGCGATACCCTTACTAGAACCTAAGTTTAACAACAAATTGTAATCGTCAAGGAATCTATTGAAAGCATGGAACAGGAAGTCAAGGTTCTTTATTATAGTCGAATTCCAATCATGGGAGTTCGTTGGAACTCAAGACATGGACCGGAGTTCATATGAGAAAGAGATGATCGGAGAAAGCTCTAGCACTCTCAGTTGTTAAAACGGTTGAATCAATTTCAGATATCATTGGCGAATTTCGGGACGAAATTCCCTTTCAAGTTGGGGATGATGTGGCACCTGGGGAAAATCCACAATCATCCTGATCTAATACCATGCTGCTTTGGATTACTTGCTTTGGACTACTTGTCAAATTTCAGGACGAAATTTCTTTCAAGTTGGGGATGATGTGACAACCCGAATTCCCGAGGTTAATTATATTTGCATCACTTCTATCAATATTCGTCATACATTGTGATCTGGTATTGTGTGAAACTGTTATAGTTGGGTTTAACTAAATGATTATGAGTCTATGGGTTTCAAGAATGGTATGTATGATGTTTATATGTGATTAAGTTAGGGCTGCACATATAGGTGGGCTACACTCACACACACACACACCTTAGTTCTCTAGAGTACGTCGACCCACACATGAATCCGGCCCGAGTCGCAAGAGCCCACCTCTCGCAAGCCCAAGTCCAATCCGAGCCCATCTTTCCTTTCCCCTTGTTTACGTATATTATGTATTAGAATACATAACTACTTGCAAACCCTATGTCCCCTCTAAACTAGCGGCAACAAACTCTTGTTGAGGCATCATCTCCTTCGATCGAGTCTTTTGGTTAGTAGATCCGTACTTGTATTAATTCTTAATTGTTTGTTTTGTTTATGCATGAACTCGATTAACAGATTTGTATGGGTATATGTGATGTTCGTGTAGGTTAGGGTTAGTTATATGTGATTCTGTTAATCAATACAGAAGTATTCATGATAAAGAATGGGTGTTAAGATTATTTCGATGATGGGGTACTCGGATCAGGATCGAACAGATGGGTAATGATTACTAGATATTCTTTAGTTTGGGCACATGATTGAAATCAGTGTGAATGATAACTATTGCTTGTTGATGATAGGAATAAGTAGAGTTAGTTTGTATTTATTCGAATTCACTGAAAAAGTTGTCTAGCATATCAGTAGCCCACTAACCGATTTCTAGTATGGTCCAATCAAATTTACCCACTAAAATTCACATAACCGATTTCTAGTATATCGTATCATTAGTTTTTTTTTATGGTCCAATACATTTGAAGGAAAGTGGTCTGACAAACTTGATAACTTTGAATAAAAGTGGCGGCCATGTGTAGTCTTGATCAAATCAAACTTTATGGGTATTCTAATAAGGTTGTCATTGATAGTCTAGGGAATAGTGAGTAGTAAATAATGCTAAGATGGTTTGTGAATTGCATTGAAATCAGATTGGACTAAATTGATCGGATTTGATTGTCATGATGACGAACTGTTTTTCAAGATTAGTAATTGGTAAGGTGTCGGCTCATGATTCTCGATTTACGTGATGTTTTGTAATATGATTCGGATAACCATAATCTGTAATTGATAAGGGAGTTTCGTCGGAGCTTGTGACGACGAAACATGGGAGTTTCGTCGGAGCTGGTGATGACGAAACATGGGAGTTTCGTCGGAGCCGATAATGACGAAACATGGGAGTTTCGTCTTATATTATCTGAGTTATAGCATACTGTTTGGGCTTCGATGGGCCACATACACACACGTGCACACTTTCTGAATTGGTACTGGGCCGCACCATGTTTGGATTACCGGAATAGGCTGCCAATTTATGGCGGGCCTTAAACAGTTTTGATATAAGATTTTGTAATCACATGACTATTGAGGGTTATGAATTATTGTTATTATTTGCATGTTCATTTGAATGAGGGTTGGACTGTTAATATGTGTTATTGTGATATATGGACTTGTAATGTGAAAATAACGAATACTCGTTATAACTTATGTGATAATGTATGCCATACTTGCTTACTACTTGTGGAATATATACAAAGAATATGTGATATTGTGTAAACAAAACTGATTGCCTTTGGTAACCGCGGTAGGGTTTGGTTGACTGACTTGGAACGGGTAAAGTAACTTGTTAAATACCGAGCAAATCTAAGGTGAGTTCACTGCTCTTTTTCCAAGCATGCGTCCCGGGGAGGGACATCTGGTAAATATTCCGGGGAGGAATATTGGGTAATGGGTTTGACTGGAACGTTAAACGAGAATGTTGGTTAATACACGTCTATATCTATCACTCAAGTCCCTCCTACCAATTGTTACTGGGGAGGCAACGTGGTATTAGTTAGTAGCGCTACTTAGGTTTGGCACCCTCACACTGCACTGGGGAGGTCGGTGATGAACTAATGACCCCTATCTTGACCATTTCTTTGATAGAGGCAATGGGGTTTAGGGAAAATAATCTGGAGCCATCTGCGGTAGGCGTGTGATTAACAACAATGAATCTGTGAAACTTTTTAATCTGGTAACTGATAACTAAACACGTTAACAAAACTTTGAACTCACCAGCGTCGTCTGACACACTTGTCTGCATGCTTGCAGGTCTGTAGGTTTATATCATTTGGAACTTGCTGTCTGGGATGCCGCAGTGGTCATGGGTCGAGATACTTGGAATCGCAAGATAAGTCTAACGGTTTTGTACATGTAGTTTAAGAAACACTTAACAAATGATTTATGCTTCCGCTGTATACGATGAATTACACTTAATGTCTTGTATCATTTTGTGATAATAAATGAAAGTTTTATTTGAATATAATTATGAGTTCAATGTGATTGGTGGCTAAGATCCTGGTACGTCACACGCCCCGCGGTGTTCCCGTAAGTGGTATTTTGGGGGTGTGACAAAAAAAACCCTTGATCCTCCAACAATTTCGCTCATAAATGCATTAGTTTTATTAATGTATTTTGATTCTAAGACTTTTATTTTTAATGTATTTTATTTTAGGACTTATATTTTTAATGTATTTTTGTTAGTTATTTTAATATTAGTATGATTCTATTTAACTATTAATGTAAATTAGTTCATATAAAAAATAAGAATTAAATAAATAGGTAATGTCGTAATGATTAAAAAATGATTGGGGATAGGTAATGTGGAGTGAAAAGGGGTGAAACATAGTAAGTGTTAGTGATAGAAAGTGAAGAAAAGTGGGGTGATAATGTGTCAGTAAGGTGGCAGTTACTTGATGATGTGGCAGTGATGTGGTATGAAAGGACGTGAAACAATAGTGTGTAGCCTTCGAAGGTAGTTTCTAACATTAAAGGGTTTGACCAACCACCCTTCTTGTGAACACAATGGATACTGAAAGTCTGAAACCAATCAAACTAGTAAGAAGAATGTAATTTTGCTCTCATGATTGCTGATATAATGATTCACATGCTCTAAATACCATGTAATTTTCTCAAGTATTTGGATATGTTGGTATCAAATACAGTTCTCAAAAACTTTCCTCAGTTATGAGCAATCCGACACCTTTCATCTTTAGGTACTTAACCAATTTCTACATTAGTCCATACACTTGCTTACTTCTTAAAAGAAACAAGTGGCGTTGTAAAACAAGAAAATCAGACATCAAGTTCTTCAACTTCCTATCCAATACCAAGAATCTTTTTTGTTGTTTGTGTTTTTGTTTGATCAGGATGGAAAGATTGAACTTTAGAAGCTATAGCAGTCAAGCAAAAATAATGCGACCTTGTATGATGGTACGTCCACCACCTTATCATCAGATTCATCAAGCTTATATTGGATTGTTGGTGGCCTTTTGCTTGCAATTCAGAACTTTCTACTTCAATTTATTTTGGTGTCCCTGGTACCAAAAAATGCATATTACCTGGTTCAAATTTGGCAAATACTGGCATATATTTAGGGGATCTGAGTACTTCCAGTGACACTGCAGGCATAGATCATGATACAGTATCTGGTAGAACTAATGTTTATTTTTATGGTTGGGTCGGGTTAATTATGTTGAGAAATGTAGAAGCGTGGAAACTAAAACCTGATATGCTATTGGCTACTATGATTTACATGGTAAGAAACTTGGAAACAAAATTTGCATGAATACATGTAGCATTCTAGCTTTGAATTAATTTTAAACAAGGCATCTCTACTATATTTCTGAACGGTCTGATTCAAGTATGGGCTCTACGGTTAAAGGGCCGATCTCTGTAGCCAGGTTCAGGCCATTTTCAATAGTGATTGTAGTTGTAATGGGTGTCATATTCCTTGGTGATGATTTTGATACCAAAGCTAATTGATTAAATCATTCCCCAAGCAAGAGATTTTAAATACAATTACAAAGAGATAAAATAGCTAACCTAAGTAACTAAGAGATAAACATAAACAATTGACCCATCCCATTTGCTTTACTCTACCTCAATTTGGAGTATGCAAATCTCGAATGCCCAACTTTTTAAGTAAAAAGTGCAGTTGCTGCACTCCCAAAGGATTGGTGAAAAGATTGGCTACTTGATGTTTCGTATTGATGTCCAATGGAAAAATTTTGTTTGACTCAACTTTTTCTCGTAAGAAATAGCAGTCCATTTCTACATGCATTGTCATTCATGAAACACAGGATTACTGGCAATTTGTTGAGCTACCACATTATCACATATGAGAGGTGTTGCACCGGTTGAAACAACCTGAAGATCCTATAAAAGCCATCACATCCAAACTATCTCACTTAACGTACTCACCATAACATGGTATTCTGCCTCATCAAAGGAGCGAGAAACAACAAATTGTTTCTTGGTTTTTCATGAGACTGGTGATCCCCCTAAAACCAGAAGGTAACAAATCCGGGGTCGTCCAGTACACTGACATCCCAACCAATTTGCATCACAATAGGCAACACAATTAAACCCTCATTGTTTCGGAATGAATATCCCTTGACCTAGAGTGGACTTCAAATAACGAAGAATTCTGGTTGCAGCATTCATATGATCAACACGTGGATCTGGAACAAATTAGCTAAGGACATTAACTGAGTAGGCAATGTCAGGCAGAGTTATTTGTAGGTATAACCAAAAGGGTGAAGCACTGGTGAATGAGATAAAAAAGAGAAAAATCACCAGAAAAGAAAAGAAGGGTGATAGTGAGCTAAAAGTGTCAGACTCACAAAAAAAATTTGTTCAAAAGCAACAAGGAGTTGTTGTTGGTGTAGATAGGGCTGAAACGAGAAATCAACCAAGGTTTTAGTTTGAATTTACATCTAGCAGATATGAGAGACCTAGAAGTAATTCACCTAGGTTAAATCAGTTTAATGGTCAGTCAAGTAATTTTCAAGGTTAGAATGTACAACAAAATCAGTACTAGAACAATGGTGGTCGAAATTTTTACCAAAATGACTTTGGAAATTATTATAATCAAAATTTTGGTAATCAACCGAAAGTCCAACAGAACTAAGGGTTCGTAAATCAAAACCGATGTTTTCAAAATCAAAGTTTCTAAAGTTCATCGAGTCCAAAATTGTATAGGAACCCCCTGGACCAAAGACCTAGTGGAAAATAAAAAACCATTTCCATTGATAGGCGCTAGATCCAAGACACCTGAAAGGTGGGATGAATACTGGACAAAATTTAATTTTTTTTGGCAACGGAATCATAATGCCATTATTTAGCGGGAAGTGGACAATGACAATCGTACCCCCGCACATAATTTAGAGCGCTATACCACGTGGCCAGCCAGGATCCGTTCTCACCGTTCTCACACTTTTCACCGTTCTCTCCTGATCCCGTACCTATATATATATATAGAAACGGGTTCAGGAGAAAACGGCAAAAAGTGTGATAATGGTGAGAATGCATCTTGGCCCAACACGTGGCGCGGGGCATGATCAGGGTCCGAGGGTTTTTTTTGTCTTTTTAGTTTTCTTCTCCTTTCACGATTTTCGCGTTTGACATGCTGCTTTGTTTTTTGCGTGCAAGATAATTTTGGCGTTATATAGAATTATTAATTATTTGGCGTTTTACTGTTTCTCTCAGATTTCTTCTCGTTGAATTAATTCTTTTTGTGTCACATAGTTAATTTTTTCGCGCTATGGCTTTTTCCATGTCATTTTTTGGCGTTTTGTATCTTTTTGTTAATAATTGATTACCATAGATTAATATTTTATAAAATTGCAATAACACGAAATCAAAATAAACTAATAGTCTTCCGTAGGTGGGATTACATCAGAGATGTACCCATCGCTTTGTTCATCACTTTCTTCAGATTTTTCATCATCAAATTTCATTTTTGCGTATAACGCCATTAGCTCGTATATTCTTTGCTGCAGCCTATTCTTGAATATCATTGCATCCTTGGATTTTGGATAGTTTGAATGTGCTAAATCACAGAGTTGTTCAATGATAGATAGCAACCTTGTCTTCAACATTTCTTCCAATGGCCTTGAATATTGCACCCAGTTTTTATAAGTCACTTCAAGGGTTCCTTCTTCCTCATGCAATACCCAACTGCTAAGTTTTGGTATAGGAGTATCGTCAATATCATCATCATCTTCATCATCTTCTGCTGGAAATTTTCCCTTCAGTCTTTTTATTACAGTTCTGGTTCTTTCACACTCGTTGTCCATTGGAACCCCAAGGGCCAGGATATCCTTATGAATCTTTTCATTCATTCCAAGCATGGCTTTGATTGTCCTTACCTTTTCCCTTCTCCTATCAAAGAACTTTATGATGAATCGTTTTTCTTTCCTTTCAAACTTCCATGTAATAACATTAGCCATTTTTAAATTTTTTGGCGTTTTGGACAATATGTGGCGTTTTAGTCAAATTTTTTGACTTGTTTGAGCTTGTGTTCTCATGGTCTCCTTTTATATTGACTTTTTTTTCCCGCGTATGACTGGTAATTATGGTCTTTTTGAAAAAGATAAATAAATTTAATTCCCCAAGAATTTTGCTTTTAATATAATAAATGTTAGTAATTATGTTTTCCGTCGTTTCATTTTACTGTTTTTTGCAGTTTACCGTGTTTTGTTTCAGACTCAACTGTTTTTATGGTGTAAAACGTCAAATCTTGACGGCTGTAATTATGGCGTTTTGTTTTCCAATGGCGGTTAGATAACTATTGAACTTCTTTTGTTTTATATTCTTTGCACATTGTTTCACACTTTTTTTTATAATAGTAGTTGTTCAAAGTAATTTTATTATAGTTTGGTAGTTTTTTGGGGGCGTTTTTATGGCATGATGGCGTTTTACAAGCATTTGCTCATTTTGGCGTTTTATTATATTTTTCATTATAGTATTAATATTCTTTTGTTGTTTATTAACTGAAATTACAAAACAAATAACAGATAAAGAAAAATAAAAATAAAAACAAAGTAGAAGCAATTTATGATTTTAAATATTCAGTGTCACCAGTCTCTTTTTTCTTTTGAAACTAGAAGAACTGTGACAAATAAATGGCGTTTTGCGTTTGGCGTTGTTTATTTTCCTTGTTCATGTGTTGTACTGTCCCTGTGGATGTTAGAGACATAGATCGACCCCGTGTGGGTGGATGCTATCTCCCCGTCGTCTTCATTATAATCATCGAGGCCAAAGTAGCATTTACACTGGTATAGGTCTCTTCTTATCATCCAAACCTTCTTCAAGAACAAAGATGACAGTATGACATATGGGTGTGATCAGTCCCTCTTTTTTCAATTTTGTCCATCTCATGCAGCAAAATCTTACCACACTCACGTAACAAATCATTCAGCGAAGCTTCATGCAGAACATTACTGTGTATCGAAGAAAAGATGTTTGCCGTCGTTGTATTTTTTGCCGTTTTACATTGAGTTGTATTTTTTAGCAACCACTGTGTGTTTTTTTGGTGCGATAAACGGAAGGTGGTGAGACGTTTCTATTTATAGAATTTTTTTGGCGCGTAGTTTAGGCAGGATATTATTTTTATAACAAAAAATGTAATTAACATTTATCCGGATGTAAGTTTTGGCGTTATATATTATGGCGTTTCATTTTTTGTGGCGTTTTTGTAGCCAGAGAGCTTAAATAAAAACACAGAAAAAAGTACACAGTGATAAAATTGGCGTTTTGTATTTACTTGGCGTTTTATTTTTCAATGGCGTTTTATGTGAGAAATGGTGTTTTACCTTTTTTACCCCTAATGAAGCGTGTCCACGGAATAAAATTGGTGTTATTTACGAAAATGCCACCGTGCCAATCTAGTCAATAGATTGTTTTGATCGGACGATCCATAAGCGTTCTCACCGTTCGCACACTTTCCACCATTTTCTCTAAATCCTGACCCTATAAATATATATAGGGTAAGGTTTATTTTAGAACCACTTTTATTGTGAGAACCATGAAAACCAATGTGAACACAACAAAAAAACTTAAAAACCTAAAAAAACCTACCCCCCCCCAACGGGTGGTCCATAGGACAACCCTTAATGGTGTTAAAAGACGAGTTTATCCCTCACTTGATCACGTAATTATCTTGAATTAGATGACTACAGTTGCTTATGTTTCAGGTGCGTTTTGGAGCTTAAAATGGAGAAAACGCCGCTTCGGATGGAATGGAGTGGAACGGGGCATGCAAGGATGGAAAGAAGAAACAAAATAAGAGATTCAGGGGTCCACCGTAAATTACGGTGGCTACCGTAATTTACGGTAGCCCCTGAAACCCCCAAATTTCCACCGTACCACAGTAGAGAACCAGTGTAACAAGTTGAAGGCTACCGTAATTTACGGTAGGTACTGTAAATAACGGTAGAGGCTGCGAGGAAAAATGTAACTGCTTCATTAAAACCGTTTTCAAGTGTCTTTTCACATTATTCATGATTGGAGACATTTCTCTGCACTTGGGGGGCGAATTTTGGCGTTGGATACTATTTGGGAACAATTTCTAACATTCCGGTTTAGTTTTCGATTCATATGAACTTTAAACTTGATGTTATGATGATCCACCGAACAATGTCTGGCTAAATTTGTGGTGATCATCTTCGGTGAAGGTTTTTCTAAGACTCTTGTGTGTTTTTCCTTTATTTCTAGGATGATAACTTGGTGTGTTTGCTATGCTTATCATGGTGTATATTTGATTGTAGTTTGTTAATTGATGTTTCAATTCTAGTCTAAATCGTACATTCTTGGTATCGTTGACAATCGAGATATCACGGGAAGGGTTAGGGTTGGATATTGATTGATTGATCATCGGGAAACAACATCGCTTTAATATAATCCGAGTACTTTGTTCCCTTTTATCACAACAAATGTTTATGCATGAGTTATGTCTATGTAACTCTTTCTAGTTGGAATTTCGCACAAGTGTTGAAAGAAACCGAACCCTAAGATGGTCATTTTCTCATAATCTGAATTACAATTCAATCTTGATTAGTAATTAGTTGATAACTTAGTTTTTAAATCAAACAATCCAAATTCTTGATCTTTAATTTCTGCATATTAGGGTAATTGTAGTTAATTTACACGGCTATATAATCAACACATTTTCCACAAACTCCCTGTGTTCGATACCCACTTACCGCTATCTAATAGTAGTAATTGGATTAAATTTGATTGTGACCACGACATCACGTCAAATTTTGGCGCCGTTGCCGGGGAGTAGTGCGCAACGTGTGTTAGTTTAATAGTTTTGTTTTGTTATTTTTGGGTTTACGCTGGTTGTGTTTAGTGTGCAGGTACTTCAGGTGTATGCATACTAGGGGCTCTCAGAAGTCATCACCGCTATCGTTTGATCCGGAAATTGAAAGAACGCTAAGGCAAAACCGAGTTTTGGTACGTGAAAACTGTTAGGATCTGAGGCTCTCATGATAGTGTTTGTTTTTTTAAAATGAACAATCAATGAGTATGAAAACATGTTAGGTGCAGCGGAAGTGAAAACAAACTCTGTAAACACATTCAAAGGAGATAATAGTTTGATAAACAATTGCTTCTCATAGAGTCGAATGATTTACAAATCAAAGCAAAAGATTACAGATATGCTTACAAACTATACTCCCCCTCAGCCTGATACCCCAAGGTTGGTTGCACACAAGATGAAAGGATTAGACATGAGGAGAAGAACCCACTCAGTCAATCAAATGTAACAGTACAGGGTACTGTTACATATATAGGCAAACCAAACCACTGAGGTATCTCAGCTGACGTCACCATGAAAGCGACGTCTAACAGCCTAACAACCTGTATCTACTGTCCTTACACAACTACTGATGTCCTAACAACTGATTGTAAATAAAATACAAAACATGAGAAAACAACTGCTTCACGTTCCACTGTTGTAGCCTAAGCACTGATGCTCAACAACAACATCAGTGCTTTCTTCAAAGGTGATCAGTCCTTGAATGAGCAGTGTTTGTGTCTTCAGCAGCACTTAAGAGACAGCAGTAGATAGAGCGACAGAGTTTGTCTTCAGCTGTCTTTAGGATTACATCAGCGTTTGGATCATTAGTTGTTCTTTTGAGCAGTACTTAAGGTTCATCAGCTGAGAGATATCCACTGTCAAGGGGAAAGCAAGTGTAAACTACTGCTTATTGTGAATCCTCTGTTGTGACCTGGTTTTGGCTTTACATTATCTGTTCCTTTGGTAGGGTTCAATCCCAACAATCTCCCCCTGGAACAGATAATGCCAAAACCTTTCATTATTCAGGACCTTTATTTCTCATCAAGAGTGCCTTAGCTTGATCTTTGAATTCAGCTTCAAATTCCTTTGCACTCTGGTCATCCTCATCCCTACACAGTGAAAGCCCAAGGAGATCCTGCAAATCTTGAACACTAAGGCCTAGTGCTTCTTTCCTTGATATGTGCTTCACATCGCCATTGGCTCTGACCAAGGTCAATACGTGAGTCTTTTGATCAGACATCCACTTTAGTATTTTTAAGCCAAGTGGGTTTCTTGGGAGAGACTTATTTGAAGATGAGATGAGGGATAATGGCCTTGAAAACAACTGCAGACTTTCAGACATTCTTTTGAAAGCTTCTTCAAAGACTTTGTCAGCTGCAGCTATATCTTCTGCAGTTTCTTGTTCAATAAATTCTTGTCTTACAGCTTCTGTCTTGTCTTTAGCAGTGTTTAGAGACGCAGTTTTGTTTAATGCCTTAAAAAGGCTTTGAAGCTTTGTTGAAGTTTCTTCTTTTAGACCCATTTTCGTGATGGTATCTTTGAAGTATTCTGCTTCTTTGTCTATTACCTCTTCTTCAGTCAGCTGTTCTCCCTCTTCTTGGTTTGTTACAAAAGTAGACCGAAACAGTGTGTCGAGGTTTCCCATCTTCTGTTCAAGCTTCATCATTTGTTCTTGCTTTTTAGAAGTGCCTGAAACAGTTATCTTTCTTTTCTTTAGCCTTTCATAGGCTTCATCAGTCTGCTGTTTAGACCATTTTGATATGGCTTCAGCAGTATCCATTTTTGCATCCACCAGCTCCCTTTTCTTTCTCTTATATTCAGCAGTTAAGTCAGCAATGAGCTTTTCATATTTTCTCTAGTTAGGAGCATTCTTCTTCTTCGTAGGATCATTCTTAATCCTTTCAATCCTTTCTGCCTCACGCTTAAGAGCTACTACTGGCCATTCTCTGAACTATTGTTCTTCAGCAGGATAGAATTTCTCTTTCATGATGTAGGCTAGATATTGTTTTCTTAACTCTTTCTTTTGATCAGCCTTTTCTTTGTTTAGGTCTTGTGCAAACCCTTCTATCTGCTTTACTTTTGTTTAGTAGAACTCCAGTCTTTTAGCAATGCCATCTTCGCTTAACTTTTCTTTTTCACTATCAACCTTGGCTTTTACATTTGCCTGCTTTGCCTTGACTTTGAGGTAATCATCGATATCCTCTGGTGGCATGTAGCCTATGAGTGAGGAGAATCTTCTTTTTGAAGGATCCTCTTCTGTATAGAATTGCCTCATCTCATTTTTGATAGCTTCAAGTTCCAGTGGATATTTTGCAGCATTTGGATCATGTATACCCTCATCAGCAGTGATTGGCTTTCTTATTCTGTTGAAAAGCTTTGGTTGTGATGTAGGAAAGGTGAGAGCAGTGGTGGATGACTGACTAACAGCTGTTGAGACAACTGGTGTCTCAACATCTGCTGTCATTACAACTGCTGATATGTCAGCAGTTGTCTTCTGCTTTTGAGCAGGGGATGGAAGTGGTGATGTTGGTGGTGATGGTGGTGAATCATCATCTGATATGAGATTTCTTCTTCTTTTTAATGAAGAAGAAGCAGATGATGTTTTGGGTGGATCAGTGGTGGTAGATTGGATAGCAGTGGTTTGTGGTAGTGATTGACTGACAGTGGTTGAAACAACTTGTGTTTCAATCACTGTTGTCATTACAACAGATGTTGTAACATCTGTTGTCTTCTGTTTTATGACAGGAGGCAGTGGTGATGGTGTGATTGTAGATGATGATGGTGGAGCAGTAGTTGTGGTGGTGTGTGGTAGAGTGGTGTGTGTTGAAGATGTTGATGACATGGCAGCTGTTTGGCTACTGACAGCAGTTTTTGTAACTGCTGCTGCAGCAGTTTTTGTAACTGCTGCTGCAGCAGTTTTTGTAACTACTGCTGTATCAGCTGTTTGGCTAACAGGTTTTGAGACCTGCTTTTCTTTTGCTTTTTCAGGCTCAATATGGAGGCCATGCTCTATTCCCTTCGTATTCAGTTTTCTCAACAGCTTGATATTCTCCCCCTTTTTGGCATTATCTGAAGGAGGGTTATCAAGGAATGATATTGAAGAAGGAGCTTTGCCAGAGACACTTTGAATGCTTGCCTTTATGGCCTTGATATCTGCTTGAGTGTCCTTGAACCTTGATTCAACCATGTTGGTCAGCATTTGTACTTGAATGGCATGCTTTTTGTCAGCCATAAGTTGCTGTGCTTCAAGCATGGGTTGAAAAATATTCCAAAGCTCATTTTCAGCAAATGCATGTTGTGCAGGTGCTTGAGCAGGAACAGCAGTGGCTTGTGCTTTCTGAGCTTTTAAAATCTCTTGCACCATCTCTTTTATTTCAGCAACTGATTCTTCAAGTTTGTCAACTCTGCCCGTCAATTCCTGATATTTTGAATCATCACCTACTTTAGTAGGATCATCTGAATCCCCACCAGCAGTGGTTATATCAATGTGTGTCTTAGGGACAGAGTCCCAAAAATCATCCATTGATGCCCCTTGTTCTCGGTACTGGGGACTTCTTTCTTCAGCACTCGATAGACCTTTGATGGTACCAGTGGTTAGATCCAACTCACTGGTGGTCACCGAAGTTGCCATGGAAGAAATTGCCTTCAAGGGAGTCTTACTTATAAAACAACTGTCCAACTGAGGATCTGTTGATCCACCAGTTGTAGTTGCTGCTCCACTTGAACTACTGACAGGAGTTACTTGTAACTCCTGCAGTGTAACCTCCTCAACTGTTGCTGGGATAGCAGAGGTATAAGCATCAGAC
This sequence comes from Helianthus tuberosus, assembly GCA_030545235.1. NCBI lineage: Eukaryota > Viridiplantae > Streptophyta > Magnoliopsida > Asterales > Asteraceae > Helianthus > Helianthus tuberosus. Next base: position 55,804,137 of record CM060360.1, read on the forward strand.
CCAGTCACTTGTGGATGTATACTCTCAGTGATAGGTGATAGAGAGGAACTGGTTTGTGTCTGTGCAATAGCAGCTGCATGCAACAGAGGTAGCATGGATTGTGGCATTATTATTGGTGAGGGGATGGGGGTTGAAAGAGACATGTCCTTGGGATCAGGACTGAGGAAGATGGATCCGAGTGGATTCAGAGCTTCATATTGTGGTGTCCCTGTGCTTACAACCTGATCCTTTTGTGAGGATGCAGGAGGAGTTTCGGTTATGGGTTGAGATCTTTCTTCCAACTGCTGTGAGGAAGTAGCAGCAGTGGTTTGTGGTGACTTTTGTGTTGTCACAGGCATTTCCTCTGGGATCTCATCTTCCAGAGTTGCCTTTGTTTTGGGATTGGTGGGTTTTCTGGATGTTTTCTTTTTGGTCCTTTTTGTGGTGGCAGGTGTGGGTTTCAAAGCAGTAGGAGTGCTGCTCTGATCACCTGGAGCAGTTGGCTCAGCAGCTGATACCTGAGGAGCAGTTGTAACCGCTAAAATCTGCTCAGGTACCCCTGCTTTTGTTTTTATTGGTGCCATCATTCTTGAAAATGTTTCTTTTGTTAAGCTTTTTATTTGACAATGAACACCTTGTTTTAGCAAATTTAAATTTTCCTTTTCAAATTTTTGTTCAAAGTAGTAACTCAAAAATCTTGGAAAAAGTAAAAATGCTTTACTTTCAACATTTTTCACCATGTCATTGAAAATCTCCTGGGAGTAGTTGTAGTCTTTATTATTCAAATTAGCGTAACCCAGGCTTTGAATTTTCAATGGTATTTCGTTAAAAGATGTTGTTTTATTTGAAGCACACATCAAGAGTGTGTGAAATAAAAACCTGGGTGCAGATGGAAAATAACCCTTTTGTAGGGTATCTACCTTTGATTCTTCTGCATAACCCCTTTTCAGAAAATCAGCTTTTAACTCGTTTTTGTCAAAAGAGGTTTTACCGTTCTGATCATCGAGTATGAAAACTTCTGATATCGATTGTGGTGTGATTTTGATCGCTTTTCCCTGTATCGAGGAGTTAATGGCAATGACTTTATCGTCTTGTTTTTCAAGCGTCGCCTTTTTCCAAAACTCTCTCTGGGTTTGCAGATATATGGGAGCATTTACCGTCAACAAAGTTTTGTACTTTGATCCAGTTGTTGCATCAATGATGGAGTCGAAGGTGTGGTTGTCTTTGGGTTTTGTGAGTAAACCCAAATAATTGTGAGATTGTTTGAATGGTATTTCGATGGGTTCTTCAGCCGTTTGAGCGGCCTCAGTTGAAAGTGGTGGTGATGTAGGTTTTGATTTTGATTTTCCTTTTGTCTTCGTCATTTTGATGAAGAAGAATCGGAGAATGATTTTGAGGGTTTTGAGAAAAAGGGTTGAAAACTGTTATGAGAAAAGAATTTTTGGAATTCAATTCGACAGTGTAAAACCCTGTTTGGGGGTTTAGGGCAGGGTTTTATTTAAAAATGACCCTGCCCTAAACTGACCATTTTGATGAAGAAGAATCGGAGAATGATTTTGATGTGGCAGCGGTTATTTCGATCTGAGGGCTCAAAACTGACCACGTGTCAAACACTGATGAGACGGATGAAGTATGGATAACAGTTGTTTTAAGAGCCACTGACGTATCAAACATCAGTGGTTACAACGGTAAAAAAATTGGGTAGTGGATGATTTTTACTATCAGTGGATAGCATATCAGTGGATAAGACACTGATTTTGAGCATCAGTGCTTTTCAAGAAAATGAGGGATCAGTGGTTAACTTTCAGCAGTGGACAGTGTTTAGGAATCAGAATTTGGAACAAACCAGTGGTTAGGGTAAATGGTAAATATCTGAAAGACAGATGTTGCAGCAACAATTTTGAGGATTTTCATTCAAGGTTTTGCCACATGTCAATTTTGAAGGACAGTGGTTTAGTACCCCAGATGATGAAAACTTTTTGCTAAGGCAACTCATTTTCGTTTAATATTCAATTAAAACATGAGTACCCTAGTATTTTAAGCACAGTTTGCAATCAACCTTTGATAAAAATTTAGGAGCAAACCTGAGTATGACATGATCATGACATATGTACCATTTCCTTTTGACCCATTTATGAGGACATTAATACCATAAAAATGAGGTATTACATCCTGACAGGAGTTGAAACTATTGCCAACAAAAACAAGCATAAGTTCCAAATATATTATTCCAAAAAAAATAAATAATATATCCTGGTTATTTGAGAAAATCCTTTGAAAGAAAAATGATTAAAGGATTTTCTGAGAACAGTATCAAAAAGGATCTGGTATGTTTTCAATAGAAAACATAATCATATCATTCTCAAGTTTTATGAAAAATGGTCAGTGGTTTGACATCAGTGGTAGAATTTTTGACAACATTTTGACCACTGTTTGGTACCATTTTCTTTGTCAGTTGATTGCAAACATGAGGACACATGGATATATTTTTAAAACATATGTCTAGTCCTTTTTGGAGTTCATTTACTGGAATCAAAACCTTTTCCTGAACAGATGAATGCACATAGTTTCTTAATGACCATTATTACCCTAAACTTTGACTCATAAGTGTTTTATGTTTATACTCTTTTCTTTTGACTTCAAAAGTTTTGAGATAAACACACTTCTGAGTATTTGTGAATATTAGTCCAAAATCATTCTACAGTAATGTTTTGAGAGACTTGATCATGTTTTCACAAGTTTTTCATCCAATCTCACATTACATATGATGCGGACTATGTTGACCCTTGTTTTCTTAATGTATTTGAACATAGTTGATTTTGTCCTTTTTAGGAACTCAACCTGTTTTCAACACATAAGATCTAAATAACTAAAGTTTTAATTTCCCTCTATTAGTGTTAACAAAACAACAATGCTTTTATGAACATAGGTTTTGTTAATCTGAGGTTTGTACTTTAGTATTTAATGAAAACATCACAAACATCAAAACAACAGTTGAAATCAATATTTAAAAATATAAAACGATCCCATAATTTGACAAATATGTTCACAGATCTGAAAGCTATGGGTGACTTTTGCATGATATCACCTGTTGTGTGAAATTTGTGTGTTATATGACATCTTGGTTGATTTACAGAGATTTTGAATAACCATTTTGAACATGATTTAATCGATACTCTGTTTTTCAACAAAATACAACCAACCTTAGTATCAATGAATCTTGAGCCGAACTGTTATGTCAAATTGATTGTTAGATCGAATTTGACTGTCCGAGCTCTGATACCAATTGTTAGGATCTGAGGCTCTCATGATAGTGTTTGTTTGTTTAAAATGAACAATCAATGAGTATGAAAACATGTTTGGTGCAGCGGAAGTGAAAACAAACTCTGTAAACACATTCAAAGGAGATAATAGTTTGATAAACAATTGCTTCTCATAGAGTCGAATGATTTACAAATCAAAGCAAAAGATTACAGATATGCTTACAAACTATACTCCCCCTCAGCCTGATACCCCAAGGTTGGTTGCACACAAGATGAAAGGATTAGACATGAGGAGAAGAACCCACTCAGTCAATCAAATGTAACAGTACAGGGTACTGTTACATTTATAGGCAAACCAAACCACTGAGGTATCTCAGCTGACGTCACCATGAAAGCCACGTCTAACAGCCTAACAACCTGTATCTACTGTCCTTACACAACTACTGATGTCCTAACAACTGATTGTAAATAAAATACAAAACATGAGAAAACAACTGCTTCACGTTCCACTGTTGTAGCCTAAGCACTGATGCTCAACAACAACATCAGTGCTTTCTTCAAAGGTGATCAGTCCTTGAATGAGCAGTGTTTGTGTCTTCAGCAGCACTTAAGAGACAGCAGTAGATAGAGCGACAGAGTTTGTCTTCAGCTGTCTTTAGGATTACATCAGCGTTTGGATCATTAGTTGTTCTTTTGAGCAGTACTTAAGGTTCATCAGCTGAGAGATATCCACTGTCAAGGGGAAAGCAAGTGTAAACTACTGCTTATTGTGAATCCTCTGTTGTGACCTGGTTTTGGCTTTACATTATCTGTTCCTTTGGTAGGGTTCAATCCCAACAAAAACAGAATTATTGGTTCACCCACTTCACCCATTACACCAAGAAACATCATGCAAGAAACCCAAGTACCACCCACAACGGGTCAAACGACCTCATCATTCATTCCTACTTCCACACAACCTTCACCAAATACCACCATGCCTAATACCACTACCAATCCTACTCCACCTCATGAGGTTACACCAACCAACACCACACCACCTATTACTACCCAAGTTGAACCTACCCTCACCCTTAGCCCTTCTACCACAATTCCACCATTTTCACATTTCTTCCCCCCAACTACGGGTCAATCATCTTCTACTCACCCACTACCATAAGGCTCAACCGTCATCCATACTACATCTACATACCGACTACCAAACCAATCGGGTTTCCAATATTCATCCTTTCCATTTGGGCAATCTTCGGGTATTCAAGGGGATGGATATGATGATGGTTATGAAGAAGATTTTCGAGGGTATGAAGAAGAAGCCTTTCATTATGGGGGTGATGGAGGATATTTGGGACCTCAAGGAGGGGCGGGTCTACAAAGTCAACCGATACAACAATTTCAAGACACGGGTAGATTACCGGTTGGGGTACAACACATTAGACCACAAGGGCCACAATTGCAACGCCCTACACCGCTACATCAAGTGCATCCACAAAAAACACAACCTCAATTTCAAAGGCCGATTCAACAACAACTGCCAATGCATCAATACCAATATCAACCACCATTTGCTCCTCAAGGGCCTATGCAAGGGCAAATGGGTCAACCAAGAGCACCATTGGGTGCCCCTCGAAGACATCATAGGGAAGTAGTACGAGGAATCGAAGCTCACTTCCGGCCTATTAGTACTAACAATCCTTCACCGGTAGTGATTCCTCATCATGCTGACGGAAGAACTTTTGATGTTAGAACAACCGCTCTCCAAAGTTTACCAAAGTTTAAGGGGTTAGCAACGGAAGAACCTTACTTTAATTTGGAGACATACGACTCCATTTGCAACACGATTGGAGGTCAAGGGTTTCCTCGGATGATGTCAAGTTGGTCCTCTTCCAATTTTCTTTGGAAGACAAACAAAGAGATGGTTTCACACTTTACCCTCTGCATCGATTTTTACATGGGCTTATATGCAACAGATTTTCTTAGATGAGTTTTATAATTCTCAAAAGACAAATGATGCAAGGAGAGGTTTGAGAAGTTTCCAACAACAATCGGTGGAAATGTTTCACGAGGCATTTGAAAGGTTCAATATGATGCTAAGGAATTGCCCTCATCACGGTATCCAACTTTGGGAATTGTTGAACGCATTTCATGAAGGGTTGAGTTCGGAGGATGCACGTGACTTGATGTCGATTACTAATGGTACATTGGGTACAAACTTTGAACAAGATGATTGGGCATTTTTAGAATAAATGGCGGTGACTTCCAAAAGGAAGGCCCAATCCTCAAGACGGGCAAGGCATGTGATAGCAAGGCCACAAGTGCATGGAGTAGAGAGTGGAAATGTTCAAACCACGAATCAAGTATTCAACGTGTGCACTAATTGCAATGAAATAGGCCACACGGCGGAAGTTTGTGTAGTAGGAGTGGTTGAAGAGCAAGTAGAAGAAGTGAATGCTATTCAAGGGGGTGGTCGAAATTTCAATATGAACTCCAACACATACCACCCCGGGTTACGAAACCATCCTAATTTCCGTTACGGAAACCCGGCGAACCAAGCTAACCCAAATTTTCAAGGAGCTCAAGGAAATTTTGCACCTCGCCTACAATACAATCAAGGGAACTATAGGGGTGGAAATAATTATGGCTACCAAGGGCAATTTCAACAAACGGGTTAAAGTGGTTCGGGTCAAAATTCATCAAGCGGGAATGAAGTCATGGATATGCTCCGGGCAATGCAACAAGACATGCAAAAACAGAATCAACTTGATGAAGTCCGGATGCAAAAGGACGAGGTTCGTGACAAAAGCATTCAAACATTAACAACCCAAATGGGTCAATTAGCAACCGATGTGGTGGAGTTGAAGAAAAACAAAGGTCAACTTCCTAGTGACGCCAAGGTAAATCCTTCCCATAGCTCATCACGAGGTAATAATGTTAATGTTCATCATGTTAGTGTGTTAAGAAGTGGCAAAGAATTCAAAGCCAATTTGTCACCGGGTTTGGTTGAAGGGGTAGTTGAGGATGTCACGGGTAATGAAAGTGATGATGATGAAGTTTCACCGGTTGTATCTAAAGAATCAAATGTTAAAAAACCGGGATTGGGTGAAAATGAAAAAAATGAAAAAGATGAAGGTGAACTGAGTCAAGTCCCTTTTCCATCGGCTTTACTTGACCCGGGTAGAAAGAACTTTATTGCATCAAGAGGTCCCCAAAAAGAGGAGTTGTGGGACATTTTCAAACAAGTTAAAATTAACCTTCCACTCCTTGATGCAATAAAACAAGTACCCGCATATGCTAAATTTTTAAAAGAATTATGCACACAAAAAAGGCAACAAAAGAAGAAAATGCCTAAGCGGGTAGACTTAACCGGGCAAGTGAGTGCTGTGTTGAATGGGGAGCTTCCTCCTAAGCTCCAAGATCCGGGTACGCCATTAATTAATATACAAGTTAGTAATTTTCAAATGGCAAAGGCGTTACTAGATCTTGGAGCCGGGGTGAGCATTTTACCGGGGGGCTTGTATGACCAATACGACTTCGGTCCGTTAGCATGGGTAGAGACAACGGTTGTTTTGGCCGATTTGTCTCATAAGCTACCTCGGGGGATGGTTCAAAATGTTATTGTGAAAATTGATGAGTTTTACTACCCGGTTGACCTTTTAGTCTTAGACTACTCATCCGCGGACCCAAAACAACAACAAAATGTTATTTTGGGTCGGCCATTTTTGAGCACCGCGCATGCTGTGATCGATTGTAGATTTGGTACAGTCGACATGACGTTTGGAAATTGAAAAATGAGATTGAATATTTTTACTAACAATTCTAATGTTGTTGGTGTTGATGAGTGTTTCATGGCAGATTTAGTCGACGGATGCAACCCGCATGAGTTTGAGGAGGGTGGTATGGATGTATGTGTTTGTGATTTTTCTGAACAGGTACATGCTTGTGCACTAAGGGTTGAAGAGGAGAAACAGGATGCTATAACATTGAAGGAAGGTCGACCGCCATGGACCCACCAATTTGAAAGCTTGCCGGTGGAAATAAGCTCGGGTACTAAACCATCATTAGAAGAACCACCAAAGTTGGAGCTCAAAGACTTACCAAGCCCTTTGAAGTATGCTTTTCTAGGGGATAATGACACTCTACCGGTCATTATTACCTCTAATTTAGAGATGGCGTAAGAAAGATCTTTATTGGAAGTCTTGAAAGAAAACAAAGGAGCTATCGGATGGACGATTGCCGATCTAAAAGGAGTTAGTCCATTAATTGTCATGCACAAGATCATCACCACTGAAGAAGCAAAACCGACAAGAGAAGCACAACGACGATTGAATCCGAACCTAAGGGAGATAGTAAAGAAAGAGGTAATTAAATGGTTGGATGCGGGAATTATCTATCCGATTTCGGATAGTGCTTGGGTAAGTCCTACCCACGTTGTACCTAAGAAGGCCATCATTCAAGTAGTTAAAGATGAAAATGGTGAACAAATAGCCACCTGACCGGTCACCGGGTGGCGTGTTTGTATTGACTACCGCAAATTGAATGCCGCCACTTCTAAGGACCATTTCCCGCTACCTTTTATTGACCAAATCATTGAAAAATTGTCGGGTCAAAATTATTACTGCTTTTTGGACAGGTATTCGGGTTACAATCAAATAGCAATACACCCGGATGACCAACACAAGACCACCTTCACTTGTCCATATGACACCTTTGCCTTTCGGCGAATGCCATTTGGCTTGTGCAATGCACCGGCAACTTTCTAACGATGTATGATGAGCATTTTCTCGGACATGGTTGGAGAGTCGCTTGAAGTGTTTACAGATGACTTTTCGATTTTTGGCACTAGTTTTGAATCATGTCTCAACGAATTACAAAAAAATTTAAAAAGATGTGTTGAGAAAAATTTAGTGCTTAGTTAGGAGAAAAGTCATTTCATGGTGCAAGAGGGAATTGTGTTAGGCCATGTGATCTTGAAGAGGGGTATGGAGGTGGATAAGGCAAAAATACGGGTAATATCATCTTTGCCACCACCGAAAAATGTGAAAGGGGTAAGATCATTTTTGCGATACGCAGGGTTTTATAGACGTTTCATAAAAGGTTTTAGTGTCATCACCAAACCTTTATGTAATTTGTTGTTAAAGGATGTTCCATTTGATTTTACTGATGAATGTTTGCAAGAATTTAATATTTTGAAGGAACACTTGGTGAAAGCTCCCATCTTGCAACCGCTGGATTGGTCAAAACCATTTGAGATCATGTGTGACGCAAGCGACACTACAATTGGTGCAGTTTTGGGTCAAAGAGTTGATAAAAAGCCGGTGGTGATTTACTATGCAAGCAAGACGTTGTCTGAAGCGCAACTGAATTACACCATAACCGAAAAGGAGTTATTAGCGATGGTATATGCTTTGGATAAGTTTCGTTCGTGCATTTGGGGGAGCAAAGTGGTTGTATATTCGGATCATAGTGCGGTCCGATATTTGATGGAGAAAAAAGATGCGAAGCCCCGTTTGATTCGTTGGGTGTTGTTGCTACAAGAATTCGATCTAGAGATTCGAGACAAAAAGGGAAGTGAGAACGTAGTGGCGGATCACTTGTCTCGGATTCCGGTGGAAGGGATTGATGATTTGAGCGAGATAAATGAAAGGTTTCCCGATGAGCAACTACTAGCCGTGTCTACTTTTGTTGCACCGTGGTATGCTCACTACGTGAATTACTTAGCCACGGGTGCCATCCCAAATCATTGGACCAAGAGGCGAAGACAACAATTTATGGTCCAAGTGAAGCAATATATTTGGAATGAGCCGGACCTTTTCAAGATCGGGCCTGATCAAGTCATTCGGAGGTGTGCCCCCGAAACGGAGGTGTTGGAGATCTTGACTCATGCCCACTCATCCGCTTGTGGAGGTCATTTTAGCGGGTATAAAATGGGTTACCGGGTTCTTTCATGTGGGTTTTATTGGCCCACAATTTTCAAAGATGCGTGCGAGTTTGCAAGGAATTGTGTGAATTGTCAAAAGATGGGAAGCATTTAAAAGAGGGACGAGATGCCATTGCAACCAATTTTGGTTGTGGAAATGTTTGACGTATGGGGCATTGACTTTATGCGTCCCTTCCCGAACTCCAATGGGTTCTTATACATCTTGGTGGCGGTGGACTACGTCTCAAAGTGGATTGAAGTTATTGCAACAAGAACAAATGATAATTCGGTTGTTTGTAAATTTGTTCAATCCAACATTTTTGCCCGTTTTGGTATTCCGAGAGTTATCATTAGTGATGGTGGTTCGCATTTCAAGAACTTTAATTTCGGAAAATTGTTAAAGCGGTATAGCGTGAACCACCGGATTGCTACACCTTACTATCCGCAAACTAGTGGACAAGTCGAAGTGTCCAACCGTCAAATTAAAGAAATTCTCAGGAAGACGGTTCGAATGGATAGGAAGGAATGGTCAAGAAAATAAGATGATGCGTTGTGGGCATACCGGACGACCTACAAGACTCCAATTGGTACAACACCTTACCGGATGGTGTATGGAAAGGGTTGTCACATACCAATGGAGTTAGCTCATCGGGCGCATTGGGCAATCAAGACGGTGAATGCGGATTATGATGAAGCGGGGAAGATGCGGAAGTTGTAACTAAGTGAGATAGAGGAAATTAGAGACGAAGCTTATGAGTGTGCATCGGCTTATAAGGATAAACTTAAAAAGGTCCATGATGCGAAGTTGAGAAAGAAGACCTTTGAAGTGGGTCAAAAGGTATGGTTGTACAACTCAAGGCTAAAGATGTTTGCAGGCAAACTAAAAAGCAAATGGATGGGCCCATATGTCATTCGGCGAGTCGGTAGATTTGGTGATGTGGATATCCAAGATGAGCAAACCAACAAGCAACAAACAGTGAATGGACACCAGTTAAAGCCATACTTGGAAGGAAATGACATCAACAACTTGGAGCTTGACAAAGCGGGCTACATTCTACGCCCGGTAGATGATGAACAACCATGAGGTCCCAGGTTTGGTAGTGTACATAGTTAGTATTTTATTTTGTTTGTTTTGTTTAGTTTGCACATTTACCGTATTCGCTTGAAGCTCGTGTTTGAAACAAGTGTGGGGACGTTCGGGTTACGAATAGTTCTAGCATCGTGTTGAGGACAACACGGGATTTTTCAAGGGGGTAGGGTAATTTTCCGTGTTTTTGAAAATAATAGAAAAAAAAACACTAAAAAACTGAATTTTTGGCGAAGTGCAAGTGCCCAGAGGCTACCGTAATTTACGGTACATACCGTAATTTACGGTAGACTTTGGGAAATTTGGGGATTTACGCTGAGAAGCTACTGTTTTAGGGTGGGATTTTGTGCCAGAGGTCCACCGTAAATTACGGTGGCTACCGTAATTTACGGTAGCCTCTGGCGATAAATGTGGCGTTTTTCAGCAGCGGTTACACAAAAAAAAAAGAACATAATCACGTGACACTTTCCCTGACCATTCGTTTTCTCATATCATCTTTCCCACATATTCTCATCTATTGTTATCATTCAACCCCACAAAATCTAAGAAAACCCCACAAGCATTCAAACCTTCAATTCTTCATATCTTCTTCAATTCTTGGCCAAATCTTGTGAATTTTGGGTCTATCTTGACTGAAATTTCACGTACTTGCTGATTTTGAGGAAAGATTTGCAAGAAAAACTCGTTTTCTTGTCCGATTGACAAACCCTAGAGCCGAAAGTTTTTGGGGGTTTTTGAAGTTTTTGCTTTTCTTGTGTTCTAGCATCTTCAATCCAAGGTATGTGATGTTTATATGTTATTTTTGATGATGCATTGTGAAGATTAAGGTTATTGTTGTTACTTGTTCACACACACTTGCTTGTTCTTAGTTTTTATCATGAAAGATTGTTACTTGGAGCATTGTTATGGTTGTAGATGTAGGATTGATGTTAGAACTTTTAGGAACCTCTACATTGTAGAGGCACCATGCCCGATTCTTGTGGAAATAATGTATGAAATTTTTGTTCACTAGCATCTACAACCATAGTAACAAGCAAGTGTGGGGATTTTTGGAGAAAAAAGGGATTGATTTTGTGTTGGTTGTTTTGTTTATGTTTGTGATGTGTGTAGGAAAATCGTGAGGACTAAGGAAAGAGCGGGAGCTAGTTCTTCTTCAAAAGGCGAAGGAAAACAACCGGAAGAACAACCGAAGAAGAGGAGATATTTGGGTAGAGATGATGACAGTGAAAGTGATGAGGAAGAAATGATGGAATTGGACCCGGCTGACAAGCCAAAGTGGGAAGCGGGTCCGTTAGATGATCGGCCTGAAGAGTGGCAGCCGACATTATTTCATGATCGAATGAATCGTTTAAAAAATAAAGCTATTGTGTTTATCTGTGAAAGGGAGGTTAGAGAAGTAGAGTTCGGGCCGTTCAATGTGTTTGCTCAGTTTCGCGCCTTAGGTTGGGAGGCGGCGCTCAGTTGTTATGACAAAGACAACAAGAACCTGTTTATGGATGAGATTCAGGAATGAATGGCTACTTTGAAATGCAACAGGTACGACAAGCCATCTCAAATGAAGCTAACGGGCACTGTTAATGGGATAAAGGTGGAGATGTCGTTCGATACTTTGCGGAAATTGGCAAAGTTTGATAGTTTGCCTGCCCGTGATTATACCATCCCGAATCTTGATGATTTGCTTATCAAACCAGAGAACCACCCGAGGTGGAATGACATGTTAGCAGCCTTGTTCTTACCAGGTACTTTTAGTGGCACCTTGTATAGAAAAAAATTGAAGATTGAGGCAAAATTGCTGCTCACTATTTGCATCTTGAATGTCATTCCAAGGAGAGGCGATAAGCAAGTGGTGAGATACCCGGAGATACCCGTTATTTACTCGTTGCTTCACGGGTCTCCCCGCTTCCCGATACGGTATTTGATCATGAATCATCTTTGGATATGCCGAAATAAAGTAGGGAGGAGCATCATTCCGTATTGTCGGATTATTACGGGGTTGATGAAACAGTTCAAGGCTATCACATCAGAATACAAATGGGCCGCGAAAAGGCACAAGCCATTTGATATACAAAGGATGGGTATTGGATGGACCTACGATCAGTCGGAAAGATACCACAAGCTCAAGTCGGAAGGTCAAAGATGGAGGGCGTTGAAAGTTGATGCAAAGGCATTACTACCTGGTGAAGCGGACGAGCCCGAAATCAAAGTTGAGCCCCCGAGTGGGGATGAAGATTATGCGGATGAGCCTCATGGTGAGCATATGGACGTGGGCCAAGGGGGCCCAAGTCGGGGACATGGTGGTGGTTTCTTTGACTATACAGCGCGCTCGTACGAGCCGAACTGGGCATATGATGGGACGACGCAAGAAGTCATTGAGAACCAACGTCCTCCGGCATCGATTTTTGACACATGGTCGGGGTCAAAGCGTACCTTCTTTGATCACCAAATGATGATGGGGGCTAGTATGGAGCGGGCCTTAAAGCACAATTTTGACCGACAGGAGTCGTGGAACCACTCACATGCTTATTCCCGTGAGCAAGAGATGAATGATAGGTACATTGATGATCAAGCCCGGCGGATGCATGCAGATTGGCATGCGGGGCGGCTCGTGGTTGTGGATCCACCTCCGGTGGATTATGCGTCTCTACCACCTTACGATGGTAGTGTTTCGTATCCGACACCGCCGCTTCATCATTCGCAGTGGTTGGACCCCCGGCGAGAACAACAACATGGAGCTTCGCAACAAAGTGGAAGTGGTAGCGGCGCGTTTGCTTTCGGAGAATGGAATGATATGATGTCTTCCATTTTCGGGCCTCCGCAGCCACGCTACTACTAGTCAGGTTATGCTCCTTCTTGTATATTTCTGTGAATATTTGTTTGTTATGTTTATGGTCGGGTGGATGGGTGGTGTTTAGTTTGTGATGTTATGTTTTGGGTTGTGCGAGTTGGTGGTGTTATGTTTTTAAAGAAGAAAAATATTAAAATATATATATATAAAATGAAAAATACCAAAAAGAAATTTGGGGTTTGAGATTTGAAGCTTTTAGTTGATGTTGAATGGTTTTAGCGATCAATCCCTTTCAAAACCATACATTGGGGTCAATGTATCCCAAGTGTGGGGATGGGGGGAAATTTTGAGGTTTTAAAAAATTTTTAAATCAAGCAAAATATTGTGAGAATTTGAACACCTCAGACTAACCCCAAGTGACACACCGGCAACCCTTAATAACCTTTGTTATTGGTGAGAGTTAAAGCCACACTTGTATATAAATAATGCTTGTCTTTGATGAGAGTGGCAACGTTTGGGGTGCATTAGAACTTATGCTTGAATGCGGTTCGAGGCCTTAGTTGAATATGAACGTAGAAAGGATAAGGGCATTTAGGTAGCCTCGTCATAGTGTGTGCGAGTGTGGGATTTGGGGGGTTGGACCTCATAAATTATATATATGAGCTTGGTAGTGAGAGGGGCGGGGGTTTGGACATTTAGTTGCCCATTTTGTGCCTAAAGCCGATCATTTGTTCCCCCTTAGCTAGTTTCCCAAAAATTTACCCGACTTGACCCGGTCTTATAGTGTTAGTAGTATTTTAGTAGTGTGTAGATATGTTATGTTGAATGTGTGTTATGTTAAAAAAAAAAAGAAAAAAGAAGAAAAAAAGAGGAAAAGAAAAGAAAAAAAATGGAAAAAGAAATGAAAAAGATTAAAAAAAATGATGTTGAGTTGTCTTGTATATAGGAGTTTAAGTTTGGTGTTTGTTTGTTTCATTGTGTAATAAAAGACCGGGTTAAGTCCTTCGCTACTACATATATATTTCATTTCCTACCAGTACACCTAGCCACGTTACAACCTTAAAGCTCCTTTGATTTGCATTCATGTTTGGCACTTGTTAGGAGAAGGACCGATTTAGGTACAAGCATATAGTTGTGCAATCACCCGTTTGCCTTGTGTGTGTCTAGCTTACAAATGCTAGTGCTTACTTATTGCCGAGAGGAGAGATATAGTGAGGGGTGTGTTGTTTTGGGTGTTAATGTGACACCTGTGTCACTTCAACCATCAAACAAATGCCGAACCAATGAAATATTGTATTTCATACTGGGGATTTGTAAAAATATGTGTATCGTTTACACATATCAACTCTTGTTCGATTTCAAGCTTTAAATCGCTTTCTGGAGGGTTATACGCGCTCTGATTCATAAGTATAACCAGTTTAATGCAACGAACACTCCGGAATAGTGAAATATGCTTAACATACCTTAAATAACCTTTACATAACTTAGAAATAAGTTTTGAAGGCTTTGGTATGGCAAAATCAAGTTAAATCGCATACAGGGACTAAATTCGACAAACTGCGAAAGTATGCCGATTTAAACTGTAACAGACATTCCGGAACATGACCATGAGTTAAACATACCATAATTATCCTTTACATAGCTTAGAAATAGGCTTTGAGAGGTTCGGTGTGCTAAAATAAACTTTTGGGTCATTCAGTGACTAAAAGCGTCAAAAGGTGCACAAGTTTGCACTTTCGCGCATATCTTACGTTCTGACTACATCCGGACATCCAAAAATTTATGTAAGCACTAAAATATTTTATTTTAGTGTTTGGCATAAGAAAAATCCATTCGTCACGCAATTTGGATCGTTTTTCGCGCTTATGCGCATTCCGTCGTAATTAAGCAAACGTCGCGATCGTACGACCAAATGAACCAACATCCGAGATATTTTTGAGCATTTTTCATGTCCACAATGTTTAGGCATCATTTTAGGGCCTTAAAGTTGGCTTAACGAGCCTTAAACATGTCGGAAATGGCTTTAATGCATGGCAGGGACCTAAACTGTCATTTTTGAAAGTTAACTGCTGATCAGAAGGGCCAGGTGGCCCGCCTACATTCCTGGTGATTCTTACGCGGGCCGTGTCAGCCTCCCAGATCAGAATAATCAGTTTAACCAGCTGTTAACAGCTGTTAAGCACCCACAAACCAATTGCACATGGTAATTCTGATACTAGGGGCTGGTTTTGGATGTGCACATGGTATTACAAAACCATGTGTGCAAGTGTATGGCCAAGATCAAAGCACGTTATCCAAGAAACGATCTGAACGGCTCTACGAATCCTATAAATACCCAACCCCCCTTCCATTCAAAACCCACCAAATCTTATCAAAATGCTCTAAGTTGAGGCCTTTGCTTCATACCTGAGCTATTCGATCACGATTTGCTTGCGGGGACCCTCTGTAAGTGTTCCTTCGTTCTTTTATGCGTTTTAGCGTTAAAAGTCAAACTTTGTTTGACTTTCTACATTGACCAGTTATGGTCAATGCGAAGTTCGTTTGAACTTCATAACGTGAGCGTGATAACGATGGTTATAGTCCCTAGTGACTATACCTACTGATTACCATGTTATCTAGGCTCAGTGACGAGCCGTAGTTTCGGCCAGAATACGTATTCTTGCGTATTTTGTAACCAAACTACTCTTAGGTATCAAAACCGTTTGTTTTGATACCAACCCTGTTTTCTAAACTTAGTTAAGCATGTTCTAACATGCTTATCTCGTCACTTTTAGTTTTGTGCTTGTCTAGGGTCGTAAGGGTAAGCGATCTAAACAATCGCTTATACTATCGAACCCGACCCATTTGGTCGATCATTAGGATCTGACCAAACACGTTAAGCGACCTAATGGTCACATCGTTCAAGTAGTTGTATGATAGGTAGTTTATATGCCTTAGGTAAATTTCCAAAATACCCCTTTGATGCCAAAATTCATTTTAAACATATGTAACATAACTTTTGACATACAAACTGATTTGATAACAATATTAGACATATGGAGGCATATTTTACTTATCATAGGACTAGTTAGGCGTTCCGAACGCGTTTCACGTGAACGACGCGTTAAAATAGCATAAGCTACCTAAACGGGTCGTAATGGGTCACAAGCACTTAGGTTAGGTTTCATTGTAGTATGTAGGCCTTGTTAAACCATATTACATGAGTTCCCCTACTCGTTTGGTTTACGAGCCCTCATTCTATCCAATCCTCCGATTATAGGTCCGGTTTATTAATGTAGTTACCTATATTAGGTACCGTTTGATATCCGTGATCTCTAGCATTGTTTGGTTGTTACTCAAGGACTACTAAGCAATCTCAAGTGAGTACATAGACCCCTCTTTTACTGTTTTCCAAACATTTTGGGGTGGAACACATGTGCCTACTTGTTACTTTCATGCTTTCCTGTTTTCACATCATATACTTGCTATGTTCATTAGTACATTTATAGTACATTGTTTTACATTACCTTTTATGCTATGTATGCCCTTTGTGTGCGTACTTAGTACATTATTTTACACTACATTTTATGCTATGTATGCCCATTGTGTGCGTACTTAGTACATTATTATACATTACATTTTATGCTATGTATGCCCATTGTGTGCGTACTTAGTACATTATTTTACATTACATTTTATGCTATGTATGCCCATTGTGTGCGTACTTAGTACATTATTTTACACTACATTTTATGCTATGTATGCCCATTGTGTGCGTACTTAGTACATTATTATACATTACATTCTATGCTATGTATGTCCATTGTGTGCATACTTAGTACATTTATTATTCATTCACATGCTTACATTTTGACATGACATTTGGTTTGTTTTGATGGATCAATATACATTCATTAACACCGATCACGCCGTTCGTTAGTAGGTAGTGGTACCATAGGAATTGACAACTCCCATTCCGGACATCCTGGGTAGGTTTGGATGAAAGGGATGACCGAATTCGATATACATTTACAACAAGATAGACCTTTAATTTGTTTAAGGGTTTATCGCCATAGTCTCAAGGCTTGGATGTATGCATTCTCACAATACCGCATAGATGTTTATATCAGTATAGCATGCATTTGTTCCACAAAACATAGCTTTGATTTAAACCATGTTTTACTTCAATACTTTGTTTTTGTGCATATGGTTTAGTTGATATATTTTACTAGCCATACATATCATTTTGGTTACACATTACATGATTTACATTTGACACATAAACATTATTGACATTGGTTATACATTACATGACTTACATCTTGACATAAACATTTTGACATATTATTCAATTCGTTTGGCAATTGGTTTAAACATAGACATCTTACATTGTTGGTTTGGTTTGAGTAAGTGATTTAAGTAACGAAGCGTGTGTAATATGATACAAGCATGGTGGATACGCCGCTGGTACTTCCTATATATAAGTGATTGTATGGTATTACATATCGTAGCGTTATTTGAATCATTTCAATTTGGACATATAACATTTTATACAAATAACATACTTTTCACAATGCATTGTTTTACAAACAACTCAATTTATACAAACTCATTTCACATGGTTATTCATTTAACCATGTATTATTCTTTTATACATATATATCATTTGGTTTATTTATCACTTTTCAAATGATTTACAAGACAAAGCAAATTACAAGGTTCATGAATAAACATTTTCTTGAACATAAGTCATGAATTCTATTTTCACAAAACCTATGTATCTCACAGGCATTTTTATGCTGACGTACCTATTTTCACATGTGTTTCAGGATATGATGCATATGATTTATCAAGATGCACTTAGGCGGACTTGGGCCTTAGTGACAATAAAAGATGCAAGACTAGTTATTTATGTTATGTTTCTTTGATTGTCAAGACATTGTAACTCTTTAATCAATAAAACAATATTTCAATTTCCATATGTTATGAAACAATGATTCTGTTACAACACTCCCTGACGTTTTCCGCCACGTTTTGTTGTTTTACGTGGTCGGGGTGTGACATAAAAGTTGGTATCAGAGCTCATGGTTATAGGGAATTAGGTTATTAGTAATGCTTTGACCTAGTCTATAACCTTTCTAGGACCCTAACGCGAGTTCACTGGCGTTTAGTCAAAAAAAAAAAAAAAAAAAAACAATACCGTCACCTATCCTTAGGCGACGACCTCAGCAAGAACATAAATTTCAAAACCGCTTTGAAAACTAATCATCTGTTCTAGGATGATTGATTACTAGGTTTTGAACCCTCTATTGTAAGGTTTTGAACCCTCTATTGTAAGGTTTTGAACCCTCTATTGTAAGGTTTTAAACCCTCTGTTATAAGGTTTTGAACCCTCTAAGTTTTCAAATCTCGTCAAAGTTTGGGTCGTATAATGTGAACACGTGCAAACTGGAAGAGTGAATTCCTGTACCCTGAGTTTTCTGTCGAAGGCTAGAGTGTTCGTACAAATCCGCAGTATCGGACCAGTCACTCTTACCTGGGAACTCTTGGGGTGAGTGTTCACTTATAGGCGAGCATGTCTTCAGTGATACATTAATATGACCCGTTTACTTTGATTTGCCACCGTCTCATTTGTTTGCCTTAGGTAACAAACAAATGATCGCAATTTTTATGCATTGCCATTCTGTTTTGATTGTCTGATGACCTTTCACTTGTTTCTTCCTATGTCTTTCATTTTCTTCTAGAATGTCTCTTCCTCTCAGCAACGGTCAAATGTCCGAGCAAACAGCCAAATTTGCCCAGCAAATAGGCGAGGTGATTCTGAAGACTGTGGATTTAGGCATTGCCATGTCTCGTCTCAACAATGAAGCCTCTCGTCTCAACAATGAAGCCACTCAAGGGCCACCAAAGGAGGCAGAACTCAAGCCAGCACCACCAGCCAAGAAACCAATCGTGGAATCAAAGACCATGGATGAACGATCCCCTAAGAAGTCAAAGAAGCGAAAGGCTTCTCAGAACTTCGCCATGGTCGCTCACAATGGTCAAGCCATCCCTAACCAACCAGCTCAACCCCCTGCTAGGAAGCCATACAACGGAACTGCACCCTTGTGCAACCAATGTAGCCTTCATCATCAGGCTAGTGTGAAGTGCCGCAAATGCCAAATTTGTGGACTTATAGGTCATACGGCAAGGGTTTGCCCAACTACAGCAGTACCAAATCAAACAGGACCCATCCGGGTGGCAACATCACCTGCTAAGAAGCAATACAAGGGAACGGCACCAATATGCGACAAATGTAATGGGAATCACCAAGCTCACTTACAATGTCGTCTGTGTGTATCATGTGGGCGAATTGGTCACCTGGCAAGTGCTTGTCGATATAACCCGAACCAAGGTGGTCCAAACCAACCACAAGCCAACTCTACTCAAGCTCGTTTCTCACCAGGGTCTTGCTACAACTGTGACGAGATGGGCCATTTCCTAAGGGATTGCCCAAAGCTTGCTAATGCAAATCCAACCCACGGATGAGCAGTTGGCTGACTAGAAGATGTTGCTGTCTTATGCTTTTGTTTCTTCTGTTTTCTTGTAATGTGAAACAATCTGTTTTGTTTATAAATAAATTGTTGTTCACAATTCTGATGTACAAGTGTCGTTACATATGTGTATACCATTTCCCTATGATACCTACATCAAAGAACTATGTTCCTTACAAACTGCTTTTGTGAATTTCCCATTTTGTGTTTACTCATGATTCCCTTGGTAAATTCTAAGTACTCGTTTCATTCTAAGAAACAAAGCACAGAAAATAAAGTGACATTATGAGTAATCGTGCTTTTGCACATCTGTGCCTTTGAATCCTTGGTTAGATAACCGAGGATATTTTCAAATCTCATACCCATTATGTTCTGATTTTTTTTTCAACTTACATAACATAAGTTTTCAAAACAACCTCCATGATTTCAAAAACATTGTCTATGTTTTCAAAAACAACCTTCATTATTTCATAATGTTATTAATACAGTATATATCAAATGCATGATTTCAAAAACATCATTCATGTTTTCAAAAAAAAACCTTATACATAATTTCAAAATTCATCTCGCATAATTTTAAAACAATTTCTAAATATAATACCTACTTCATAATTTCAAAAGTATTATATATAAGGTTTCAAAAACGTTAAACACATTTTTCTTAAAAGAACCCCATGCATAGTTTTCGAGAATATTTTCCTCATACATTGACTTAACCTTCAAATTCTGCTTCATATGTCGCCTTGACATATCAAGCATCTCAACTTCATAAGCATTCTTACTTCATGTTTTGACATAAGCACATCCAGTGCAAGGTTTCAAAACATCTTCAACTTCTAAAATCCAAATGGGATCTTTTTATCTTCACAATTAGACCCTTGTGGATAATTGTCATACAAATCAGAGTCCTTAATTGGATTCCTTATATACCTTAATTCGAACATTTCAGTTCCTAATAATCAAAATCGAATTTTCTTTTTGAATCTTTCTATCTTTATAGTTAGATTCTTGATAACGTTTAAAGTACCAAATGAAATCCACGGAATGGATTCCTAGTGTGCTTTAAATGCATGTACGCAATTAACAAGACAAATTAACAAACAATTTTGTGGTTATGTGACTATGTGTTTATTCATCTTGTGTTTTCTTTTATGCATTTTGTGTTCATATACTCTGGATATTCGTTATCCAAATCCTCGCAGGATCTTTCATATCTCCATATGAGGGATTCGTAGCAGGATAGTCAAAAGGTACTACCTTAAATCCTTAATGGGCTTCTATGTAATAGTTAGGACCCTTGGATTATATAGTACCACTCCATGATTCATAAGAGACCCTTTTAAGTGGTCTAGTAAAAAAGATTGATTCACAGTTTGGTTAAAGAACGACATTTAGTGATGTAGCTGAACAGACTCCTTGATAGTCTATTTAGATCATTTATTGATTTAATTAAAAGGACCCTATGGTGGTCTAGTCACACTCATCACAGGTTTGTTCATTTGGTTTTCTCCTACACATTATAAAATAGACTGTGTGAACTATGCAAGGAATTGCCTAATTATGGACGCGTACATAATTATGAAATTTAGTGCACAGAAACCCAGTAAGATTTGTTATGTGTATGAACCGATAGTGACAACAATAACAAAATGAGAACGATGTAATGGAGGTATGGTGGACGCACAAATGGCGCTTCATATACTTGTATATAAGTGTCCCTCTTACATTGCAAGCATAATGTTATTAAGGTTACTAGAAGTTCAGAACCCTAACCAATGTTGTTCGATCTTTTCAACTTCATGTTTTCAAGTTCTCACAAGTTTCCTCTAATTGAATTTCGGGACGAAATTTCCTAAAGTAGGGGAGACTGTGACACCTGTGTCACTTCAACCATCAAAAAAATGCCAAACCAATGAAATATTGTATTTCATACTGGGGATTTGTAAAAATATGTGTATCGTTTACACATATCAACTCTTGTTCGATTTCAAGCTTTAAATCGCTTTCTGGAGGGTTATACGCGCTCTGATTCATAAGTATAACCAGTTTAATGCAACGAACACTCCGGAATAGTGAAATATGCTTAACATACCTTAAATAACCTTTACATAACTTAGAAATAAGTTTTGAAGGCTTTGGTATGGCAAAATCAAGTTAAATCGCTTACAGGGACTAAATTCGACAAACTGTGAAAGTATGCCGATTTAAACTGTAACAGACATTCCAGAACATGACAATGAGTTAAACATACCATAAATATCCTTTACATAGCTTAGAAATAGGCTTTGAGAGGTTCGGTGTGCTAAAATAAACTTTTTGGTCATTCAGGGACTAAAAGCGTCAAAAAGTGCACAAGTTTGCACTTTCGCGCATATCTTACGTTCTGACTACATCTGGACATCCAAAAATTTATGTAAGTACTAAAATATTTTATTATAGTGTTTGGCATAAGAAAAATCCATTCGTCACGCAATTTGGATCGTTTTTCGCGCTTATGCGCATTCCGTCGTAATTAAGCAAACGTCGCGATCGTACGACCAAACGAACCAACATCCGACATATTTTTGAGCATGTTTCATGTCCAAAATGTTTAGGCATCATTTTAGGGCCGTAAAGTTGGCTTAACGGGCCTTAAACATGTCGAAAATGGCTTTAATGCATGGTAGGGACCTAAACTGTCATTTTTTAAAGTTAGCTGCTGATCTGAAGGGCCAGGCAGCCCGCCTACATTCCTGGTGATTCTTACACGGGCCGTGTCAGCCTCCCAGATCAGAATAATCAGTTTAACCAGCTGTTAAAAGCTGTTAAGCACCCACAAACCAATTGCACATGGTAATTCTGATTCTAGGGGCTGGTTTTGGATGTGCACATGGTATTACAAAACCATGTGTGCAAGTGTATGGCCAAGATCAAAGCACATTTTCCAAGAAACGATCTTAACAGCTCTACGAATCCTATAAATACCCAACCCCCCTTCCATTCAAAACCCACCAAATCTTATCAAAATGCTCTAAGTTGAGGCCTTTGCTTCATACCTGAGCTATTCGATCACGATTTGCTTGCGGGGACCCTCTGTAAGTGTTCCTTCATTCTTTTATGCATTTTAGCGTTAAAATTCAAACTTTGTTTGACTTTCTACATTGACCAGTTATGGTCAATGCGAAGTTCGTTTGAACTTCATAACGTGAGCGTGATAACGATGGTTATAGTCCCTAGTGACTATACCTACTGATTACCACGTTATCTAGGCTCAGTGACGAGCCGTAGTTTCGGCCAGAATACGTATTCTTGCGTATTTTGTAACCAAACTACTCTTAGGTATCAAAACCGTTTGTTTTTATACCAAACCTGTTTTCTAAACTTAGTTAAGCATGTTCTAACATGCTTATCTCGTCACTTTTAGTTTTGTGCTTGTCTAGGGTCGTAAGGGTAAGCGATCTAAAGAATTGCTTATACTATCGAACCCGACCCGTTTGGTCGATCATTAGGATCTGACCAAACACGTTAAGCGACCTAATGGTCACATCGTTCAAGTAGTTGTATGATAGGTAGTTTATATGCCTTAGGTAAATTTCCAAAATACCCCTTTGATGCCAAAATTCATTTTAAACATATGTAACATAATTTTTGACATACAAACTGATTTGATAACAATATTAGACATATGGAGGCATATTTTACTTATCATAGGACTTGTTAGGCGTTCCGAACGCGTTTCACGCGAACGACGCGTTAAAATAGCATAAGCTACCTAAACGGGTCGTAATGGGTCACAAGCACTTAGGTTAGGTTTCATTGTAGTATGTAGGCCTTGTTAAACCATATTACATGAGTTCCCCTACTCGTTTGGTTTACGAGCCCTCATTCTATCCAATCCTCCGATTATAGGTCCGGTTTATTAATGTAGTTACCTATATTAGGTACCGTTTGATATCCGTGATCTCTAGCATTGTTTGGTTGTTACTCAAGGACTACTAAGCAATCTCAAGTGAGTACATAGACCCCTCTTTTACTGTTTTCCAAACATTTTGGGGTGGAACACATGTGCCTACTTGTTACTTTCATGCTTTCCTGTTTTCACATCATATACTTGCTATGTTCATTAGTACATTTATAGTACATTGTTTTACATTACCTTTTATGCTATGTATGTCCTTTGTGTGCGTACTTAGTACATTATTTTACACTACATTTTATGCTATGTATGCCCATTGTGTGCGTACTTAGTACATTATTATACATTACATTTTATGCTATGTATGCCCATTGTGTGCGTACTTAGTACATTATTTTACATTACATTTTATGCTATGTATGCCCATTGTGTGCGTACTTAGTACATTATTTTACACTACATTTTATGCTATGTATGCCCATTGTGTGCGTACTTAGTACATTATTATACATTACATTCTATGCTATGTATGTCCATTGTGTGCATACTTAGTACATTTATTATTCATTCACATGCTTACATTTTGACATGACATCTGGTTTGTTTTGATGGATCAATATACATTCATTAACACCGATCACGCCGTTCGTTAGTAGGTAGTGGTACCATAGGAATTGACAACTCCCGTTCCGGACATCCTGGGTAGGTTTGGATGAAAGGGATGACCGAATTCGATATACATTTACAACAAGATAGACCTTTAATTTGTTTAAGGGTTTATCGCCACAGTCTAAAGGCTTGGATGTATGCATTCTCACAATACCGCATAGATGTTTATATCAGTATAGCATGCATTTGTTCCACAAAACATAGCTTTGATTTAAACTATGTTTTACTTCAATACTTTGTTTTTGTGCATATGGTTTAGTTGATGTATTTCACTAGCCATACATATCATTTTGGTTACACATTACATGATTTACATTTGACACATAAACATTATTGACATTGGTTATACATTACATGACTTACATCTTGACATAAACATTTTGACATATTATTCAAAATGTTTGGCAATTGGTTTAAACATAGACATCTTACATTGTTGGTTTGGTTTGAGTAAGTGATTTAAGTAACGCGGCGTGTGTAATATGATACAAGCATGGTGGATACGCCGCTGGTACTTCCTATATATAAGTGATTGTATGGTATTACATATCGTAGCGTTATTTGAATCATTTCAATTTGGACATATAACATTTTATACAAATAACATACTTTTCACAATGCATTGTTTTACAAACAACTCAATTTATACAAACTCATTTCACATGGTTATTCACTTAACCATGTATTATTCTTTTATACATATATATCATTTGGTTTATTTATCACTTTTCAAATGATTTACAAGACAAAGCAAATTACAAGGTTCATGACTAAACATTTTCTTGAACATAAGTCATGAATTCTATTTTCACAAAACCTATGTATCTCACAGGCATTTTTATGCTGACGTACCTATTTTCACATGTGTTTCAGGATATGATGCATAGGATTTATCAAGATGCACTTAGGCGGACTTGGGCCTTAGTGACAATAAAAGATGCAAGTCTAGTTATTTATGTTATGTTTCTTTGATTGTCAAGACATTATAACTCTTTAATCAATAAAACAATATTTCAATTTCCATATGTTATGAAATAATGATTCTGTTACAACACTCCCCGACGTTTTCCGCCACGTTTTGTTGTTTTACGTGGTCGGGGTGTGACAGTTAAGAAAGGGTTAGTAAAAGGATAACATGTTATTGCTTGATTTATGTTGATCGCTTGTGTTTTGAAAATGGTTATGATGGGTTGCTTGGGATAAGCAACGGTTAAGTGTGGGGATGTGACAGGTGGTCCAAAGGACAACCCTTAATGGTGTTAAAAGACGAGTTTATCCCTCACTTGATCACGTAATTATCTTGAATTAGATGACTACAGTTGCTTATGTTTCAGGTGAGTTTTGGAACTTAAAATGGAGAAAACGCTGCTTCGGATGGAATGGAGTGGAACGGGGCATGCAAGGATGGAAAGAAGAAACAAAACAAGAGATTCAGGGGTCCACCGTAAATTACGGTGGCTACCGTAATTTACGGTAGCCCCTGAAACCCACAGATTTCCACCGTACCACAGTAGAGAACCAGCGTAACAAGTTGAAGGCTACCGTAATTTACGGTAGGTACCGTAAATTACGGTAGAGGCTGAGAGGAAAAACGTAACTGCTTCATTAAAACCGTTTTCCAGTGTCTTTTCACATTATTCATGATTGGAGACGTTTCTCTGCACTTGGGGGGGGGGGGCGAATTTTGGCTTTGGATACTATTTGGGAAGAATTTCTAACATTCCGGTTTAGTTTTCGATTCATATGAACTTTAATCTTGATGTTATGATGATCCACCGAACAATGTCCGGCTAAATTTGTGGTGATCATCTTAGGTGAAGGTTTTTCTAAGACTCTTGTGTGTTTTTCCTTTATTTCTAGAATGATAACTTGGTGTGTTTGCTATGCTTATCATGGTGTAAATTTGATTGTAGTTTGTTAATTGATGTTTCAATTCTAGTCTAAATCGTACGTTCTTGGTGTCGTTGACAATCGAGATATCACGGGAAGGGTTAGGATTGGATATTGATTGATTGATCATCGGGAAACAACCTCGCGTTAATATAATCCGAGTACTTTGTTCCCTTTTATCACAACAAATGTTTATGCATGAGTTATGTCTATGTAACTCTTTCTAGTTGTAATTTCGCACATGTGTTAAAAGAAACCGAACCCTAAGATGGTCATTTTCTCATAATCTGATTTACAATCCAATCTTGATTAGCAATTAGTTGACAACTTAGTTTTTAAATCAAACAATCCAAATTCTTGATCTTTAATTTCTGCATATTAGGGTAATTGTAGTTAATTTACAAGGCTATATAATCAACACATTTTCCACAAACTCCCTGTGTTCGATACCCACTTACCGCTATCTAATAGTAGTAATTGGATTAAATTTGATTGTGACCACGACATCACGTCACCCCCCCCCCAAAAAAAAAAAAAAAAACCTAACCTCACCCCCACCCCCCAAAAAAACCTAACCCCCCCCCTCCACCCAAGCTAAAATGCTAAAAACTAAACCCCCAAAAAACCTAAAAATATCTAAAAAACACAAAAAAAAATTAATATTTTTTACATCAAATCGCTACTTTTAGTAGCAAAAAAAAAAAAAAAAAAAAATTGGTAACGAAAATTAGCGATTTTGAGCTAAAAAATATTAGAAAAAATTTGTATGTTTTTTAGCTATTTTTAGGTATTTTTGGTTGTGTTCACATTGTTTCTCGCAATTATGGGTGGTTTCTAACGGATCCTTCTCCTATATATATATATATATATATATATATATATATATATATATATATATATATATATATATAAGCATGACCAAAATATATATAATAAACAAGCCTTAAAAATATATTATTTTTAAGAAATATAATTCCGGAAAGTATTAAAAATTATAAGAAATGATTTTTGACAATTAATACAAAATACATAAGTATTTATACTTAAATACATGTATACTTGCCTAAGTATACTTGTAATAAAAATAATATTGAAAATATTATTTAACAATTTACTTATATTTATTTTGAAAAATAATATAAGTATTCATATATGAAGACAAGTTGAGAATAAATTATTTTTAACACTTATCGTTTTAAACTCTATATATGTATATATATTTTTGAGAATAAATTATATATAATTACAAATAGAAAATACAATTTAAATTATCGAAACTCGACGAACGGGTGAGACCTGACCATCATGGGCACGACCCTCACATGTTACGAACATATACAATTAAAGCAAAACAAATACATAAGACAATATGGTAACTTGTACGTAGTCAATTACAAGTTTAGGTGATTAACAAACATAGAATATTTATAGGTTACGTCGCAATTGAAGAAGATACCGGTGGAGTTTAGACGCTTGAAGACTCAAAACAGTGAGTTCATATCCCCACTTTTAAACATTTTCTTGTTTTCAAAACTTTGGGGAAAATACATGTACATTGGTATGTTAAAAACTAAGGAATGATACAATAGATCATGTGCGAATAGGGTATACATAAGCACCATTAATCTAAACTTAGACCAAGGTACAAAAGGTTAGATCTAGCGGGTATTGGCTGCCTCACTCTTAGCCCTCATTTGCCCACGCAGAAGAGTGCTTTTGGGACACAGTCGAAGGGTAATCGTTGTAAAATTGACTAGGTTTGGATGCTTCCTATGTCGTTACACATGTTAATGTCCTAGCTAAACATTAACGATCTCGATTTCCTTACATTTGCAACTCACACCTTATATTTTACAACTTACATCTTACATTTACATACCATGTTCTATACAAATACAACTCATACATTTTACATAAACTGCATGAATTCACACCAACTTTGTTGATGATTTTCAAACTTACATGTATTTCAGGAAATTAGTGGAAGCTTTGCGGATTTATGTTTCAAGAAGTCATGTATCTACACTCCATGCCACCTTTTGAAGGATTTGTTCGTTATATCCCGCCTCCTTGCGGCGATATACGAAACAAAACCTTGATCTTTTAAATTTGGAACTATGTTGTAAACTTTTAAGCTATTTGTCTTTTGAAGAGATGTAAACTCTTAACTTAACTTATGTTGAAACTTGTTACAATGAATGGTGTATGGAGTTTGTTTTATTCATGTAGTATGTTTAGTTATTCGTATGCAATGAGAATCAATCACGATCACACCTCGCACTTCCGCCTCTGAGCGGGTGTGACAAAACAAGACATTAATGGTTGTAGATAATCGAAATTGCAACCTAACTGTAGTCAATTAAGGCCCAATATGGTCTATTAGGACATATATGGTCTACCAATTCCCACTGTAGTCAATTAAGGCCCAATATGGTCAATTAAGGCGTATAGGGTCTACCATTGCCCAATGTGATCTATTAAGGCACAATATGGTCTACCAATGCCCACTGTAGTCAATTAAGGTCCGATATGCTCAATTACGGTCCGATATACTCAATTAAGGCCCAATAGGGTCCATTAAGACACATATGGTCTACCAACCATTGCCCAATGTGATCTACCAATAGGCCCAATATGGTCTACCAATGTCCATTGTAGTCAATTAAGGCCCAATATGGTCTATTAAGATATATATGGTCTACCATTGCCCAACGTGATCCATTAAGGCCCAATCATGTTTGTTAAGACGTATATGGTCTACGAATGCCCACTGTAATCAATTAAGGTACGATATGCTCAATTAAGGCCCAATAGGGTCCATTAAGACACATATGGACTACCATTGCCCAATGTGATTCATTAAGACATATATGGTCTACCAATGCCAGAGGCAGACCTAGCCCATTAATTTAGGGGTATCCCAAAAAGAATTTTTTACTGAGCAGTCATACAATAATAAAAAAAAGAAATTTGTTTTGAGGCTTGGGCTATGTTTATCAATTGAGCGTCTTTCAATTATATTATACTTAATTTGTGCTTAATTATTATACAAGTTTTGTGTTGTAAAAGGTTTGTGCTTACAAAAAATTGGAATTTTAATAAATTAAAGTATCCTATCTTTTAGGGGTATTCCGTGTTTGTTCAAGTGTATCTTTTATATAAAACCGAAAAAAAAAATTACACTACGAAAACGGGGTTGAGCCGTAGCCCGTGATACCCCTTATTATATTATATGTCCGCCACTGACCAATGCGCATTGTAGTCAATTAAGGTTCAATATGGTTCATTAAGACGTGTATGGTCTACCAATACCCATTATCGTTCTTTAAGAACTTATATGGTCCATTAATACGTATATGGTCTACCAATGCTCATTGTAGTCCATTAAGAACTAATATGGTCCATTAAATCCGGATCAATTCGATAGGTACGAGGTCAATGTAAATCAAGATGTTCATTATATAGATTAAAACTGTCAAATTTTTAATCTAATAAAATCTATTGTTATTTAAAATTGTTGTTGTGTTTATTATTCTTAAACATATATCAGTCTAATATAATATGAGAACTGATTACAAGTGAAAACATATTTAAACAAAATTAAACCTGTATGATGAGCTTAGGCCTAAGCGCTGAGTATTAGCCTAAAACGTTGCGCTTTAGACAAAGCGCAACATATAGGTATGACCGACAGACCTATATGCTGTGCTTTGGCCAAAGCGCAGCGTATAGGTGTCAAAATAGACCAAAGGGGTGTGGGAATAGACGGGGCCTATATTATATACTGACATGCTGATAAAATGACATGATTAGCATAAACTTTAACAACCCACAGAAAAATTGATCATTTAATACAACATGCAACAATCTCACAGTGAATCAGTATTAACTAAAGGATGGCCAATACAGTACATGGATCTTGAAAGAAAACTACCGGTACAACGGACTTAATAGTATAAAATACGTTCATTTGTACCAAAGAGAGATCTTCCTTGAAACACGAAGTTAGATATTTTTTTTATGATTTTATATTGCGTCATGGCGTACATAATAACCGGCAGGCCCCCCAAACAGGTGACAACGATGGGCACCCATTTCAGCTCCTTGTTGTAAAGCACAAAGAAACTCGAACAAAATGCAACCATCATAGATGCTATTGAGACGGTGAGTGTAGTAATACCATATGTTAGTCTGCCAGGTAACGATTCCATGAAATCAATCTCCGTGTACCGTGATGTGAGGATAGATAAGAAAACGAGGACCGATGATGATGCAGATATTAAAGAAACCGCATCTGAGATCACAAAAATAACGAGGGATGGTTCTTTGCTGAAAAAAGGAATACCTGTGTTTTGGTCGTATCCACCAGGAAGTGTAAACGCAGCTGCAAACACAATGGTGGCTATGAGAGTTCCGACCACCATATAGTAATTCATCCAGTCCTCGCCTTTAGATACTAAGTATGCATGTTTCTTGGCCATCAAGTCTTGTGGTGTTTGACCTGCCTTATTCTTCCTTTTTCTATAACTAGGTGGGATCACTGCCTCTACCTCCTGAAACATATGCCCTATTAATTTTAATTAATAGAATCAAAAACCATTTCCTCAATCTATGAAATCTGTTAGGTTAAGGGTCCTCCGGCTGAACTACAAACACATTTAATATGTATATGTAAAAATTCCATATGGAGTTAATTAATTACATACGATTACTGTTACAATGTTAACCTAATCTTAAAAATAAAGTTATTTCGAATGGTCTATGCATTCTACACACTTTGGCCGACTCACTGACCCGTATTCTACCTGAGTGACCGGTGTAAAATTTACTGGTTTCCTTTTTAATTCAGGTTTATAGATTTGGGTTATATGTTTGGCATCCCACTTTATTTTATGAACATATGACGAAAGAAATATGATATATATATATATATATATATATAGGGTGTGGTTTGACTACAAAGTCTATTTTTCCTACAAAGTATACAAAGTCATAAAACACCATAATTTTCGCTATAAAACACACTCAAAACCCACAATAGCATAGTGTAGATCACTAAAACACAATATCCAAACCCTAACAGTCTACAAAAACTTCAAACACACCATCGTAGAACTATAAATATAAAACACAACATGATAATTAACATAAAACTCACTAATGTTAGTTATTCGATAATCAAAGGCTCATCATCCAAAACACAATACAAAACCCACAAATATAGCATTTTAATAATTTCCACCTTGTTATTTGTGGGTTTTAAGAGAGAGAAAGAGAGTGAGAGTTTATATATTTTTATTTTTAAGTTTAGTACAAAATTGCCCCTGTAATTTTTTTTTACAAAGTAGTCCTTGGAAAGCTGAAATGACAATAATGCCCTCATGTGCAAGGCACATAACCAGATTTAACCAAAAAATCTAACTGGGTTTGGCATAAAGGACATAACGTGCAAGATTTTGAAACATTAAGTACAGAACTTGTCAATTTTAAAGATAAAGGACAACGCCTGCAATTGGGTATAAAGATAAAGGACAAAACTTGCAATTCACTCAAAAAAAAAATTTTGGAAATTTTTTTATATATAAAAAATTGCGATTTTTTTATAAAATTTGTAAAAAAAAAAATTGGTATGTTTTTTAGGTTTTTTAAGTTAGTTTTTTAGTTTTCTCATTTAGATGTAGTTTTCTCATAATCCACTCCCTATATATATATATAGGAGAAGGATGCGTTAAAAACATATACCATAACAACTCTTATATATATAGAAGCTTGAAAAGAAAGATGCATGTACCTTATCCCATAACAACTCTCGTTGCATTACTTGAACAGCCTCAGACACGTTCTGAGTTATGTTTTTCTTAGCCTTCTTTGCAACCATATGCAACATGTTATTCCCTTTTTCGTCACTAAGAGGAGCTATTAAATCTTTCATTGTGCCAATCTCATGTATCAACTTAAAGATGTTCATTTGACGATGTTTGACCGCTAAGTGAAATATAGTTCTTCCTTTGTCATCTGTTTTCCATATTAGATCAGGATTTGAGCGAATCAACTCAATTATGAAACGTGTGTTGCCCGTTTTAGTAGCAACAAAAAGTACTTGGGAAGGGTAGCAGGTTATTCTTTTTTCTTCCTTCTCAATCTCATTCTTAGGAATAGTTTTTCCTTCATCAATTTTTTTCAATATTATTTTTAGTAATGGCAGGGCTTCATATTCTTTTTCTTTATTTTTCTTTTCAACAATTACAACTGGCCCTCGGAGTATTTCATCAATGTCGTTCTTGGGCATTTGGACAATTTTTTCCCAGATTATTCTCAATAACTGCAGTGCTTTACATTCTGTTTCTGGGGGCTCTACCTTGACATTTAACGCTGCAAGATTAAAGAAAAATAACAAAGAAAACCATTATCCAAAGGTACACAATATAAATTACAAAGGTTACAAGTTAACGCTCCAATAATCCATACAGAAGCTAACCTAGTTTTCTCATTTTTTGGTTTTATACTAAATTATCATCGTGATAAAATATATTTTCAACAATCTGTTTAACATAAGGTAACCCGGGGTGGTTAGTGATGACTGAAACACAACGCGTGATTGTCCACAAAACACCACCGCCACCAAAACTTAAAACGCGTGATATTTATCACGCGTGAAGAAGGAAATTGTTGTGAGGGAAGTTGTCGGTTGTGGGGGAAATTGTTGGGTGTGGTGGTGAGTGATGGGCATTTCCACTAAAATCCATCACTAGTGATGGAATAAAGCTCGATGACGTAACGGAACTTGATTGGAAGTTGTGAGTGAGTGATGAGTGATGACCACCCCTACCCGGCTACCCCCTAATAATCATTTTTAAGATTTATCAGAATGAAAAAAAAGGTCACTGAAGTTAATAGGTTTTGGTAGGATAATAGTCGAAACTCGAAAGTATAATGAAACAAAGAAAATAAGGAGCACAAACTTACCCAAGTTGATGATTCTGGAGATAAAATTTGATTTTGTTTCTGCAAATGCATAAGGCTTTTGAGCCAAAGCAATAAGAACATCCGTAAGTAACTCCTTCTTGCACTTAGTTCGGGGCGATAATTAAATATTTTTATAGCAACATCTACAAGAAAATTAATCGTCACTTTATTAGAAAAATCGCATAAAGTTAAATGGGCAAGAAACTTTTGAAAAAATGAAAGACGAAAGACCAACTTTAAGAATTACTTACCAAATATATCAACTTCAACACATTTTTGTAGGACCAAACCCCGATTATGGTGTGTCCAATAGTCACTGGACATTTTATTTGACATATCATACAGATACCTCACCATGGAAGGTTTTTCAAATAAAGCAGCCATATAGAGTGGCATCATTCCCCTTTTACCAGGGATTTCAACCAAATAGCGATTTTTACTCACCATTATCGCTGCTGTTCCCACATTTCCCGCGGCAGCTGCTAAACCGAGGGCAGTATTGTAATTTTTGTTTTGCAACTCCAAATCCTCTTTGCACATCAAATCTACTAGATTTTGCACAAAGTGTTTCACAGACCTGCTGTCTTCTGCTGACGCTGCAATATGAAGCAGTGTATCATGGTTTTCCGTGATAGCAAAACGTGTCAGATCAGGCTGCTCGTTAAGAATGGGTTCAGCGGCCTTCCAATCTCCATTGATTGCTGCTTTATAAAGTGGAACAGCAACACTGTTGTATCTGTCTCTAGTTCCTTCAGTTAAAACAATCTCGTCAAAAACCGTTCACCTCAATTTCGCTTCAAACTATAGATTATTACTTTCATGTGGAAACGATCCTGATTAAATAGGTTATGAAATGTTATTCAGAGGTTAGCCATTTTATATTATAATCAGTTAGTGCTTAACTTCAGTCCATTTTAATACTACAAGTTATTCCATAGGTGCATTTGGTTCGCAAATTACAATAGAATTCTATAAGATTGGAATGTGCATTCCAATTCATAATATATGTTTGGTTCACATAGTTTCTTGAAATTGCAATCTCAATTTCCATTGGTAATGTGTTTGGGCGGGGAATGTATTAAAATTGGAATTGGAAATTAATTTCCTCAAATTTCTCCATTTATAAGAATTTAAAATCCTTTCAAAATGTGAAAGAATTCAACCAAATTCATTGAATTTTCGATAGTTCACCATCATCGCATCATTTACCACCCCTACCGTCACACCCACCGTCACCGCCAACCACCCCATACTCTCTCCACTGAGGGTGATGTATTTCAATTCCTTGATAATTATTTGGTTACTCAATTTCATTATTTCCTTCAAATTTCTTTAAATTACAATTCAATTTGAAATGTTTTAAGGGGGTGTTTGGGATTTCTTATGAATATCTTTATTACTTTTTAAAAGAGTGACTTTTTAAAACTCCCTAGAACATTCACATTGGAACCTCTATATTCATACTTTCTATATAACATAGAGAGAAATATAAAGAAAACAACTCTGTTGTAGAGAACATTTTATAGAATAGTAAATTACACCTCTATATTTAGAGGCTTTATATGCAACTCTTTATTTTTTTGTAAGTATGTAAAAAAGAGAAAACAATAATAAAATAACTGTTTGTGAGTGAGATAGAGTTAGAAATAAAGAATTGAATGTACCATGTTTTTGAAAAGTATACAATTTTTTATAGAAAAATGTGTTTTTAATCAAATTATTATATATATAATTGATAAAGTGGTTGGCTACAATCAATTATGTGACTTATTTTTATGATTTTGTTTTGTGGCTTAAGGTTTTTGCCACCAAGTTTTGCTTTGCTATGCACTTTTGTCTTTTTTAATAAATGGTTTAACTGGAATTTTCGGTTGTAATGACATCTATACTCTATAATAAAAGAAACCTGATTTGGGACACATGTCATTCAATGAGGGCATCAATAATTTATAGATAGATTTTAAATTTTAAATTAAAAAGATTTAAATATTATATTAGAATTTTATTTTGATTGAATCTAAAGTCTAAAATGTGTTATAAATCTAATCTATAATATATGAATTTAATTTTGATTTGAAATTATTAAACAAAAACCCATAAAATTAGTAAATGATGGGTCTTGAATAGATCCCATTCATCAAATATTGTTTACCAATAAAATAACAAATAAACTAACATAGATAAAAGTCGAAAGTTCTAGAAAAGTAATAAAAACTATAATATTGAGATGTAAACGAAGGAATAAGACGTATATTTATTTTTAATCATAAGCTTATTATATTGATCGTACTATTAGATTCTAAATATGTTACAAATTAAAAACCAAAAACACTAAACTTATAACTTTTAAAGTTTCGACCACAAAGATGTGACTTGAACCAAACCACATGAATCAATTATATGGATTAACTCATGAAAGAGTTATAGACTCATATAGATTAAAAAAAAGGTTATGAAACTTATTACAATGTAATGATATTTTATTCGTAAACTTATTTGTTCCTTTAGGTTGAAATAATAGCATCAAAAAATATAAATGTTTTATTCAAGTCAATTTATTTTTAACCATTAAAAACAAACTTTACAGTAAAACATTGTAGGTCCACCCGGAGGATCGAGTAACCTCTATTCCCTGTTTTTTGACAAACCCGAAAGTGCGGAATCCAAACGGGTAAGTTAAACCAAGTTACGAACACGTAAGACACAAGATTCAACGATTAACACTCAATGTATTAATGCTAGAAAACGGTTACAATGCGGTGTTTACAAATGGTCTCTGTAAACTCTCAGTGTGTGTGTGTTACAATGTGTTCGCTCTCAAATCTATTCAGACTTGTTTAAGTGTTTCTGTCTGTTGTCTGGGCTTATATAGTAACATAGTGACGAAAACCAGTGGCCCACGAAATCACGTCGACGAAATCCAAGATCTTGATGAAATCAGGTGATTTCGTCACCTATGGGATTTCGCCAAAGTGTTTTCACCACAAGGGTGATTTCACCAACAAGTGATTTCATCACTTGTTTGGCTTTCTGATTTCGTCCCACATAGACTTGGGCCATGGGCTTTGTCACTTGGGCTTCTTCAATGGATGGGCCAAACAAACAATGGGTTACACAAACAAACAACTAGTAAACATAATCTAAATGCAAACTGCACAACGCAGTTGCATTTACATCGAACTTTACAAAGTAACTAGTATACCGAGTCAAGACAGGAGGTTGTCTTGACTACGGCCTTCACTTCGTAGCCGAGTCGAACCGAGCCGAGCCGTATCCACAAAATATGTATCAACAAACTCCCCCTTGGATGCTGCTCGCGAGGTTCTTAATCTCGATCTCCATCTCTTGATGGTTCATTTTCTCGGAAAGGATCTTCAAAGTCTTCACGTGACACAATCAGGGAGTGTATCAACAAACTCCCCCTTGGACGATGCTCGTGAATCTTTTGAACTTCAAAACTTTAGATCCTTGAGGTGTTGATGAGTGATCAACTGCAACCCGATCATCTTGATCTTCTGATTGCATCAACGTTGTGTCTTCACTTTACGGCTTGTCATCTGACACGTTCTCTTCGCCTTTAGCTGATTCTGATGTCGCATCTACACATATAAGAAAGCTAAACACGTAATGAGAACAACCGTTTGGAATATAGATGAATTAAACAAACAACACATATGAGATAAATCTCAATCAAACACCGACCGACAACAGTTTGAAAGCTTAGAAAATGATCAATTTTAATCCTTTACTTTCACAAACTTGTTAACTTCGACAGTTATGAAGATGCAATTGTTTTCTGGCTTAGAATCAGGATTTTGGGTAGGATAGACTCGAGTTCCAACATCAGTCAATCAAAAATAAACTAGAAGCAAAATCTTTTTGGATTTTAAAAAGTTTATATTAAAACACACCTAAAATCTTTTTAGAATTTTTCATTTTTCAAAAGTAAAGACGGAAAGCAATAAATAAATATATACAAAGATGTAGAAACTGAAAGCAGTAAACAAATATTTACAGACATTCTTTTTGCGAGTTTCGAGGGTAAGAGAATCATATCAGTGTACGGTCATGCCAAAACGCTCTTTTTGTTCAATTAGTTAACATTTAGATAAGCATCCTATAACAATTATCGGTATTGTTATCCACTTAAGCTCAACTTATCAGATGTAATCATGTTTAGGGGATACGTTAAGGTATGATTTATACTTAACGACCGGTGTTCATCCACACACGACACATTCGCGTATCAAGGTATGCACGAGAGTTCATCTTACCGGTGAGTATACCGTTTATCTTCCGTTTGACCGTATAAAAGATGTGAGAAACTCACTTATTTTGATTTGAAAAACAAGCCCTATGTGATAGAATCACTTATTGATGAGGAACTTTATTTTCATATGCATGAGGGCACAAGAGCTAGTCCGTGAACAGGTCAGTACTTTCGTACAGCAAAGAGACGAACTTGACTCCCGGATAAATGTGATATATTATCACTTGTTTTGTTTGGACATGTGATTGTTGATCACTTATTGAGGTCGAATGCAATATGTACACGTATGTATAGTATCATGGAAGATCTAGACTTCGTCTCCGTTTTGTTTCGGTAAAAGAAACAACCATGATACCCAGATGATAAGACAGCATAAAGACCAAATATCTCAGAACCTCGGCAATCTCTCAAACGAAATTTCGGTACTAAGACCATATGCCAATGTGTGGTTCCCACCTGGTCTTCAGTCGATTAAAGATTTATATCACCCTGCACACTTTAAAATGATTGTGAGCCTACCGATACATCTTATATAGAGCTGCTTAACATTTTTCATTTTGCATTTCAGTTCGAAGAGGTTTAGACAGACCACTGATTTACTATCATTTTCTCTTTTTCTCGCCAGGAAACTCATTTTTGTTTTTCCAATGATTTTGGGTTTTTAAATTTTTTGATGTTTTTGAATTTTTCAAATTTTGGATTTACTCCCCCTAAAATCAACAAACTATGATAAATTTTAAAAACACAAAGATATTTACAAAAAGGATTTCCCGATGTCGGTTAACTCATGTTTTACCTCAATGTCGTTTACCAAAATTAATTTAATCAGAAATGATTTATCGAATTTTGGAAAAATGAGTTGGCACGTCGGTAAGCGGTGCGGACCATGACAACATTGACGAGTTTCTTATTGAAACAATCATGTGTGAGGTGATATTCGAGATCAACGTGTCTGGCCAAAGAGTGCTGTACGAGATGATAATAATTCGTAAAGCAGCTTAAATATCGACAAGTATAGGAGAGATATGAAATTTAAAACCGTATTCTGCAACTGCTTCGTGCATTGCAAGGAATCTGAGCGCTCTCCCAAACTGGATATCCACCCGGTGTGGATTTCAAAGTCGATTTTGTAGCTACTGAGAAATCTCTTCATAGCAACAAGATCATAGACCTCTGGGTCCGGCTGGTCTTCCACATTGCACCAGCGAAGGTCTTTGTCTTTCTCTTGAGAAGTAGTGTGCGGTTGTTCAATCCACGCCAAGGCATCCGCACACCTAGTTGGTTTGTTCAACAAACACATTTTCTTCAATCACACCTCGAAGAAATGTACACTGCACGTTCATCTTGTTGATTTTGAACTTCAGACGTGCTGCAGGTGCATACATTTTGATTGAATCTATCCTGGGGACCCGATTAATGCCTTTAACAATCAAACTTTGAATGATTTTTCATTTTGTCGAAGGTTTTCAATTTCTTTCGACAGACAATTCTGTCTTCTTTTCCTTTTCTCTCCATCAAAGGCAACAATTTCTTTGTCGCCGATCTTGTGCATGGACACTCCACTATCAACAATCTGATGACTATCGATAGTTCCTCCTGGAACATCCTGCACACTCACTCAGAGATTAGTTGGAGAGGGGGACCTAAGCCGTCATTGACTTGGGTTGCCCTTGAGCATCAAGAAATGTAATTTCAATTTCTTGAAGGTCCTTAAATTGCAAGCCTCCCCCTGAATCCTCACCTGTTTTCGGTTTCCAAGCTTGTTTCCTTTTACCAATTTGTGTATTATTTACACTTTCTGGTTTTAATGGTTGTGACAAACTAGGTTTCCTATTAACAGTTTCTGATTTTAAAGCCTTTTCGATTACCTTCACATTTTGACGTCGTTGTTTTGTTTCCTGTTCTTTAATAGTGTGTTTGTCAGTTTTTGGTGACACAGGACGACGTTGTTGGTGACCTTGTTCAGAAGGGGCTCTTTCTACAAAATTTGGTTTCGAAGAGTTTGTGCAATTTCTGATAATGTGGCCAAACTCCCCGCATTTAAAGCATGATCTCCTTTCAACAAAATTAGGAGATTCTGTTCGATG
Organism: Helianthus tuberosus; assembly: GCA_030545235.1. Taxonomy (NCBI): domain Eukaryota; kingdom Viridiplantae; phylum Streptophyta; class Magnoliopsida; order Asterales; family Asteraceae; genus Helianthus; species Helianthus tuberosus. The sequence goes on from CM060360.1 coordinate 55,843,454, forward strand.
ATCTGACGTTGAATTTGTAGACCCCGAGGTAATAGCTTCACACCCATTTGTGTGTTGGGTGTAATTGTTATCACTATTACGTTTCAAAATGTTGACTTTTTGAACAAAATCGATACTTGACTTATTTTCAAAAGTCTCCACTTTATCAGTACCTTTGGAGGCCACAAACTTAACGTCTTTGCATTTCTTCTTGTAACGAGCTCCTTTTGTTTCAACCTTAGCCTTAGGCTTTGGAGCTCGTTGTTGTTGTTGTTTACCCTTAAAAGCGACAGGTTGTTGCTTTGTCGGTAATGTTTGATTTCCATGTTGTTTCCTAACTTCAGCTTTTGGAATAGGATCACACTGAGTTACAGAAACTCTCTGGATCCCTTTTTCCAAAAACTTACTTGTAGTATCTTCAAACACTTTGTCAATCAAAGATTGATTGACATTTTTAATGGGAAAATCTTGGTTTGAATAAATTTTACCATCACCGACCAAAGTGTATAACACGTTATCACTTTTAACGGTAGACACTGTCTCAGTGATAGGATCCATCTCTTGTTTAGCAGTTGAATGCACAACAGGAGTAGGAGGATCACATAGAATGTGATTCTCAAAAGGAACTTCAACTCCTTTGTTCTTCTCAAGAGATTTATCCTCATCACTCACATCTGGTTCATCATCTGACGAATCATAGTCCTCGACTGTGGGAGGACTTTGTTCCGTACCAACAGATGTTGAATTTTCGGTTGTTCCAGATGAGACCTCCGATGAATTATCTGTTTTGAACCCTAAGCCAGTGGTAACTTCCTCATAATCAATAGGTACAATTGGCTCAAAACGCGACATTTCCTCCTCATCGGGCGACTTGGTATAGTCGTGTCACAAAGGGGGTGGACACTTCCTATAACCAACGCCTTTAACGTTTCCCTTTAGTTTCTGAACGTCAATGATGTGATCAAGCACATATTGGGAGTTAGAATAACTCTCCAATTTGAGTTTGATCGCTTCATATTCACACTTGGCCACGGCTAGCTCTTTCTTGGTTTCCTCAATGATATTAATGTAGTTATTAATACCAATTTGTTTGTTGAAAACAGTTTTTGTTAATTCGGAAACACTTTTCTTTTGGGTTTCAATAACTGTTTTAAACTGCTTTTCATTGCGAGCTAAGGCCATGTTTGCCTCTTTGCACTTTGACAGTTCAATAACCAAACTCTGATTGTGACTGTGAATCTTTTCAGATTCTTGTTTCAATTCAGGACATTCATGTTCCGTATCAGCACAATCACTACATATGCTAGGAGTTTCAGATTTTACCTGACTTGTAGAAGCTGAGACATTAGCCATAAAGGCAATCTGAGAAGAGAAAGATCCATCTTCAGTGAGAATCTTCTCCATTTCTTCTGATGTAGCATCATCTTTCTTGATGAAGACATATTTCTGACACTTGACCTCCTTAGCATCTTTCAACAGACTATCACCTTCAGAATCCATTCCTTCATTCACATCTGATTCTGAATCGGAACTGCCACTGTATCCCGAACTATCATCATCTTCAGAGAATTCTTCTTTGTGCACATGCTTGATGTGACTAATGATCTTCGCATAACATGCACTTCCTCCTCCCAACTGTACGGACCAATCACATCCTTCATCAGCTTGAACTATTAATGCTCGGTTGGGGTTTGAAGGCCCTGAGTGGTTGGTTTGGTTGTTAGCAACTACTATCCCTCTTTCGTTGTTAGCTTGATTTGAAGTACTTGTTTGATTTTAGAAGGGATTTTGGTTGCCTTGTTGGTTGCCTTGTTTGCTCGGTCGTGTGCATTCACGTTTGAAGTGACCCTTTTCACCGCAATTAAAGCATGTGACAGCACCCTTGTCAAACCCGTACTTGGTATCCCTTTTGCTTTCCAAGCTGGTTCTCCCTGTTCTACTCATATAATCCTTTGCCCTTCTCACAGCGCTAGCAAATGCCCACTTGATATCCATTAACTCCATTTCGTCCCTGTCTATCTGCTGATAGTCTTCGTTTGTCAAATTAATGTTGCCAATTTGACTTGCGACTAATCCGCTGTAGGCATTAACCATAGTGGTAAGAATTTCAATGTGATCCCGTGCAGCTTATACACTCACTTTGGAAAGATTTGAAGTATCAGGTTTGTTACCATAGAAGGCTTGTTGTGGTTGGGCTTGAGGTGGTTTAGAAAAATATGCAGTTGGATCAAATTGGGGTTGAGGTGTGGCAACTTGAGGTTTCGGAAGATAGGCATTTATGTCAAGTTGGGGTTGAGGTGTGGCAACTTGAGGTTTAGAAAAATAGGCAGCTGGATCAAATTGGGGTTGGGGTGGTGCAACTTGAGGTTTCGGAAGATAGGCATTTATGTCAAATTGGGGTTGTGCAACTACTCTTCCAAAATAGGAATTTGGGTCGAAAGCATTTGACACATAAGCTGTATGTATCTTTGGTTGCTGGCTTGTACTAGCAGCAGGAGCAATCCTCCAAAGTACATCTCTGGATTTTGAGGGACAGGAATTAGTTTAGCTTTTCTGATTTCTTCTGTATCCTTGTTCTCCAGCTTTTGAACAAACTCATAGATACTGACAGTATCCAATACACCTGTATGCTTTAACAACTCAATGAATGGGCTCCACTTTGGTGGTAGAGCATCAGCAAACCGTGCGACTATTTCCTGCGAAGATACAATAACCTTGTAAGAAATCATTTTACTAATTAAATGATAAAAACGAGTTGTCATCTCATTCAGTGTTTCAGTCTGCACAAACATAAACCCTTCAAATTCCTTCTTTAGTAAATCATGACGCGTCTTCCGTGTGGCCGCATTTCCTTCTCCTCTGTTAACTAGGATGTCCCACAAGGCTTTGGTGCTGGTACAATGGGCGAATTGATGATAGATATCTTTGTGCAATGCTTGCGTAAGAATAGCAAACGCTTTATTTTCAAGGTCATCCGCCTTCTTGTCGTTTTCAGACATGGCCCCCAAAGTTGTAGCATTTGATCCGGCTTCCTCAACCGCGTCGTTATATGCTGTGGTGAAACACGTCCATAACTCGGTGTTTTGACCTAAAACATAATTCTGAAAACGACCTTTCCACGATGGATAGTCGTTCGTGTGGTTGAGTTTTGGCGGACGGTTATTGCTACCCGTTTCATTTTCGCTTATGAGCAGGCTTTGGATACTTTGATTTTGATTTGCCACGCACGCCCATTGAGTAGCCGAAATTCTTTCCTGTGGCATCAAAGACTTAACCCATGCCATATCAGGGACCGTGCTAATGCTCCAATCTAATGGATTAGAACTCATATTTGATATTAGAACAATTGTACCTGTTTAAAAACTTGAAATCAAATGGTTAACAATGAAATAAAAGGCTACTGTTAGAAATATCACAAATATGTTTGACGAAATTAAGTGTTTTTGTCGCTGAAATGCTTGAGTGACACTTCTGATTTCGTCGCTGAAATGCTTGACTGACACTTCTGATTTCGTCGCTGAAATGCTTGAATGACACTTCTGATTTCGTCAGGAAAAGTGATTTCGTCGCTAAAAGGTGATTTCGTCGCGAAAGGTGATTTCGTCGCTGAAAGGTGATTTCGTCGCTAAAAGGTGATTTCGTCGCGAAAGGTGATTTCGTCGCGAAAGGTGATTTCGTCCAGAAATGCCAAAAAGTGATTTCGTCGCTGATCTGTTTTCATCTGGATGCTGAAAATACAAGTGATTTCGTCCACTAGCTTGATAAAAAGGGTGATTTCGTCCACTAGTGTTTTCACCCAGCTGATATTGTTGACTAAAGGTGATTTCGTTGATAACAAGTGACAAAACTCATTGATTTCGTCCAGTAACAAGTTGATTTCGCCCAGCTTATTGTTTTCACCCAGTATAGTGTTTTCACCCAGCTGATTTCGTTGACAATTTGGTACAGACAAGTTGATATTTTTCAAACCATATCCTTATCTTCTGACAACAAAAACCATCTTTTTCAAACTCACCTTACTTTCTGCCATACCAAAGCTTCTTTTTCAACATAAAATCATCATTTGAATGACACAATTTTCAAACAATTGTTTTAATAATCAACAACAAACACAATAATTCTGACACAAATAAAGATCAAACAAAGGTAATTATTCAAGAACAGTTTGAAGATGTGATGAACTGGATGAAGATTCAAGTTACCTGAAAATTTCCGAACACACTTTTGCAAATAAAGTTCAACAAAAACCCAATACTAACATGTATACAAGAGTTTTAACAAGGTTTTATATGAACTAGAAGCAAAACAATCAAGATTTTCAAGGTTTTAACAACGTTTTTCCAGAAAATGTATGATTTTAAACTCCAAAATACAAGAAAAACACTTTAAAATCTTTCAAATTACAATATAAATACTTGGTTTTAACAAGGAATCGAGCCAATGCTCTGATACCAATTGTAGGTCCACCCGGAGGATCGAGTAACCTCTATTCCCTGTTTTCCGACAAACCCGAAAGTGTGGAATCCAAACGGGTAAGTTAAACCAAGTTACGAACACGTCAGACACAAGATTCAACGATTAACACTCAATGTATTAATGCTAGAAAACGGTTACAATGCGGTGTTTGCAAATGCTCTCTGTAAACTCTCAGTGTGTGTATGTTACAATGTGTTCACTCTCAAATCTATTCAGACTTGTCGAAGTGTTTCTGTCTGTTGTCTGGGCTTATATAGTAACATAGTGATGAAAACCAGTGGCCCACGAAATCACGTCAACGAAATCCAACATCTTGACGAAATCAGGTGATTTCGTCACCTATGGGATTTCGCCAAAGTGTTTTCACCACAAGGGTGATTTCACCAACAAGTGATTTCATCACTTGTTTGGCTTTCTGATTTCGTCCCACATAGACTTAGGCCATGGGCTTTGTCACTTGGGCTTCTTCAATGGATGGGCCAAACAAACAATGGGTTACACAAACAAACAACTAGTAAACATAATCTAAATGCAAACTGCACAACGCAGTTGCATTTACATCGAACTTTACAAAGTAACTAGTATACCGAGTCAAGACAGGAGGTTGTCTTGACTACGGCCTTCACTTCGTAGCCGAGTCGAACCGAGCCGAGCCGTATCCACAAAATATGTATCAACAAAAAATATTAAAACTTATTGTTGAATTTTTTTTATTTTTTTGTAATTAATAAAGTATAAATTAGCAATATTTGTGTGCATAGAGGTATGTACCTCATGCTTTAGGAGGTTTTCAAAAAAAATATGTTTCACTTCTAACCCAAACTATTTATTTTTCTACTTTTAACACCAAAGTTCTCATATATTGAAATTTAACCTCACAAATTTTGTACTTTCAACTTTGGTCACCACACTTTTCATATTTCACGGATTTTTGTTTTAAATTTTGCGAGTTAACACGGCGTTACTTGTGTGTGGTTCAACGGTTTAACATTTCGTTTTACGCTTCGTACTAGATTTTTTGAGTTAACACAGCTCAACGTGTGTGTGTGGTTCAACGTTTTTATGTCGTCTATCGTTTCCCCGTTTTACAGGTTCATTACAACGCGCGGGGTCCTAAATCGACTTAATGTATTTTTAGATAAGTTAGATATATGTGTTTTAAAACAAGGTAAACTCTTAACATACATATTTTTTCCTATTGTAACTAAGATGTAGAGGTCTGTGAAAGGTATCTTCACATTCGGAATGTCATAACTTTTTTTTTAAATTTAGATTTACTTAGTTGTCGTATGGTGTCTCATGTCTTTACTTTTATTTTTTCACTTATACATATGTTTTATTGGTTTAATTGTGCATGTAAAGTATTACACTATACATAGTATTTTTTCAACTATAGTTAATTGGTTTTATTGATTCATTTTTTGTCTATTCATTTACATTACTTTTATCTGTATAGAAGTCCCTTTTCAGACCTTTCAAATGGTATAGGGCATATTACATTATCAATAGTTTTTATTAGTTTCCTTACTAGTTGTGATAAAAGTAATTATTTCGTACAATTCATATCGGTTTATAGCTTTGAATACAAGCATACCTTATATTAATGTTAATGATAGCGAAAGTGAGGAAACTATATTTGGATGGTAGAAAATATAATATTATGCCAACATTAACCCGTCAGAATAATCTATTATCAGATAAAATCGGACACGTTACCTTTGAACAAGAAAATGTCACAATAAATATTAGTAGTGGTACAAAATTTTAAGTTCCTATGACAAATCCTAAAATAAATAATAAATCATATTATTATGAATGACTATACAAACTTCAATATTTATTTCGTATTTGGTCTGCATATTATATATACTTAGATCATATTATGAACATATTTTTTTTATTTCACATTATAATTATGATTCACCCTGTATATTACACAGGGCAAAAACCTAGTATTCATATATACAGTTTCATGACCCAATGATCGGATATATTATATTTGTTAATGTCATAATCTTTTTTGAAATTTCCCATAGATGTTAAATGAAAAAAAAAAAGAAAAAAAAAACAGATGTAAGTGTTTGATAAAAATAAATGAGCACCGAACTATATTTTTATTTTTTATTTAATCGAGAATTCTAATTCTTATTTTGTGCATATTTTTTTTGTATCTTTTGGCTTAGCTAAATTATCTATGTTAAAAAAACTAAACAATTGTCTGTTATTAGATGAAAGTTTTATTTGAATAGGTCAAAAGAATTTATTTTTTATCGTCACAAATCAAACAACATTGGTATCGATAACGTATTCTTTTTATCGTTTTCTTGACGTGTCAGTTTAAATTAATTGAACACAGAGTTATATTCGTAATAAAGTATTTTTTTGACATTGTAAGTTATATCGAATGCCAATACCATATCGGCACCATAAAGAACTGTACCGACACTTGCTGAAATCCCGTCGCGAAACGCGAGTGCATTACACTAGTTTATAGATGAAGATGAAGGTCTCAATGTGAATGCTCTTGTAACCTTTCCCCTCACAATACCAAACACCATTTAACTTTTCAAAAAGTTAATAAGTTGTAAGTTGATTAAAATAAGCAATCTCAAACACCCCTAAATTTCAATTTGATATATATTCCAATTCCTTATAAAACAACTATGCAAATTCAAACGCACATTTAATATCACGTCGCATTAAAAACCAGGGGCGGTTCTTAGAAGGGCTCTGGCAGGGTCACGGCCCGGGCAAGTTTTTCGCCCGTAGTGCTAATTTTCCGCATTTTGATCGAAATTTTTTATATATACTATGTTTGGCCCGGGCTTTTTTTAGTGTCCGTGTCTTTCGGCCCTGGCACGTTCAACGGGTAAGATCCGCCACAAACGTTCAACAGGCAAGATCCGCCAGTGTTAAAAACAGAATGGAAGCATACTGTTTCAACATCTTTAATATATAGGTAACAGGGGATGGAAGCTAGTAGAGGATATATAAATGAAAGAAGCAGTTGAGAAATAACCTTCAACTAGATCTAATCGAGGAAAGCGTGGCACCGGTGGTAGAGGAATATCAACCATAGTATGATTCATCCTTTCTGCTGCAATCTTAAGGATTTGTAAGTAATATAACACGAAGAGAATCACAAGAAGATCACGTGAGCGGTTAATTCAATTTGAAAATAACGGTGTCGGTGATGATCGGAGTAACCCTGATCAAAGGTGCTCTTTCTCTATACCGGAGATGAGGCTTACACCTAAATTTATGGACGTGAAGCAAGGACGTCAACGTCAATAAAAAAACAATTTATTCATATTTAACCATTGTTTTTTAAGGCAAATTTCTTTTCACTACTAGAAAACATGAAAAGATGGTATTTTTGATGTAATTTTTTGTTACAAAATGGTAGCAATTTCCTTGTTGTTACCAGTTTGCCATCAAAAATACGGTGATAAAAACATCCGTGTCAATTGCCCTAATGCCACCAAATAGCCACCATTTTTATATTTTGCTACATGGTTTTTACCACCACAAAATTGATCAAAATTACTTGCCACCGCTTCATGTTTGCGTCACCGAGTTGTGACGCATTTTCATACCATTTAGCCATTGATATTGCCACCATTTAGCCATCGGTTTTTGCACGTTTTGATACCATTTAGCCATTGATATTGCCACCATTTAGCCATCGGTTTTTGCACGTTTTGATACCATTTAGCCACCGATATTGCCACCATTTTTTACACGAATTTTGATATCACTTAGCCACCGATATTGCCACCATTTAGCTACCATTTTTTACATTTGCTACCATTTATTTGTTACCATTTATTGATTCCTGGAATGTTGATTTGGTTTGTAATATTGGTTTTTAATTCAGATTTTTTTCTCCCTACTATTTTCATCAAAATTACATATCAATACCGACATTTATCTGAGACATGATCCGATATATGATTACTTTAGGAACTTACATTGACAAGAAGTGCCCTTTCATTGGTGATGTCTCCATTAGAGGTCGTATTCTTGCTGGTAGTTGCCACAGTGTGAAAATGGTTAGGACCAATATTGTTCGTCGGGATTACCTCCATTATGTGAAGAAGTATCAGCGGTTAGATTCAGAGAGTCAAAACCCTTTGCTGCAATTTACCAGTGTTCTTATCCATAACTAATCCAATTTGCAAGATTTATGTGTTGTATGCAGTTATGATAAGCACCATTTATGTGTTGTATGCAGTTATGAGAAGCGCATTGTTTCCGAGTGAAAGAAGGTGACCATGTCACTGTTGGATCTGTGCAGGCCTCCACTCATTGTTTGTCGATCCGATTATCAGGTAAGTTCTTCATACTTTACTTAATTTCTGGATACTTAAAACAAAAATCTCTACTTTCTACTGCGTTTGCTATCTGGATTTTTAATTTCGTCTTGAACTATAAAGTGATTGGAGGTTTAGGGTTTTGGTTCGCTGTTTAACAATCAAGCTTAACACGGCTAAGTTTAACAATCTCTTTCGATGGTTATTGAAGAACCTATAACAATCTTTGTTCAGCATTTAAAACAAAACCAAAAAAAATTGGTCAGCCTAAAACCATACCTAAAATTATAATGAAACAGACGCAGGAGCGTCGTAGACAAACTCAACGACTGAAGCAAAGCAAGATACATACAAGCAAGAATTTAAGAGATATAATCAGAATATATATGTGGATGACTCACAACAACCATGTGTAAGATACTATGATCATCATCAACTGTAACTAACAAAGAATCTGTAAAATGCTAATAAAACACAATAAATGAACAAATCTTCATGGATGATCTGTATACCTGAATTAGAGCAGTGAAGCCAGCAAAGATTTGGATGAAACACAGGAAAACGTTAATGGATTTGTATAATTAGGACATGAAAAAGTAATATCTATAGAGAAAATGGTACCAAACAACAATCTTAAAAAAAAATCAGATGAAAGATTTTCTAATTTATCGACAATGGAACACTATCTCTTTATCTTCAGACTCATAAAAAGAAGCAACAATAAACTGTCATAAAAAAAATTAATACGAATAAAATATAAAGTATTGAAAAAAGTAACAATTACATATAAAAAAGAAAACTAATCAGACACTTAAACTCTAATAGCAAGAATCAAGAAACTTTAACTTCAACTCCATGGAGCACTGAACTTCTCGATGTATGTCATTGATCTTTCTCATGAAGTCCAGGTCTCTGTCTCCACACTCTATATTACTCGCAACACACAGGTCACGAACGGAAGTAGTCGGCATCGCCCTCAGGTCTCTCGAAACTTGGTCTCTTGTCAGCAGACCAAGTTGCAGTCCGTTAAAACACCTCTTCAACTCTTGAAGAGTAGACCTATCAGCAAAAACTTGCTCTTCGATTTGTTTAATAAAGCGTTGCTTGAAATCCTCAGATTGTGCAGAAATATGTGACTCCATTTTATTGTATTTATAAGAACTAAGGCAAAAACAATAACAGTTGTTCTTCTATTTCACTTAATGAATCTGGGTATGATGAAACAACATTTGAATTTGCAATGGTATTATATAGAATACTAGCCTAAGACCCCGCGAGCTTCGAGGGTGGCTAAACACCAACTAAACACATAAAATAATTTAAACATAGAAGCGTTAAAGTGTGGTTTGTTAAGCCTAATATTTTGAGAGATTTGAGCACGTCCCAATAGTACATCTACATGATGTTCGTTACACATTAAGTATTTGTATATGAAACCTTCATTATTTTTTAAATATTACAAACCGACAAAAAAAAAGAAATGAGGTCAACACATAACTTCAAATGTTGTATTAAACCAATGAAAAAAGAAAATATAATAAGGTCTTTAGTTATTCAAGTTAAGAAGGATATAATATAAAAAAACTTGAAACAATAAAATAAAAATTTCTAAACTATAGGCGACACAGTGGTCTCGATAAATAAGTCTCCTTTCGGACTAGTGTAGTCATCAACATGTTCGAGGTACTTGAAAGATTCGTTGCAAAGGTCAACTTCAACAATATCACCCCAAATGCTTGTTATGAGCCACTTGTTGTCTTGAATTATATTAGTCCTTCGACGCCTTTCAAGATAATCTAACAATATGAGGCGTATTGAAAGAAAACACCTTGATCCAAGCCTCATCTTCAAATTTGAACAAATCAGCAAATAGCTTATCAGACCGTCCAACAACAATCACATGCAGCTTCATTGCAATGCTCAAAAAATGTCCTTGCCAAGGAATCACTTCCAAAACCTCGGGAAAAGGAAGAGTGCTGAAAGTTTCAGAAAGAACATTCGAAAGCTACTATGTGTCTCTCACCTGGTGGAAACCAATAATTGGAAACCATGAAATATATGTTTTTCCCCGAATAAATTCCGGGAGACCATGAGTAATATGTTGAAGCAAAATTAGTTACGTTCAATGAATTTATCATCCTCCATGACTCACGACGACGTGAGTAAACTCGAGCATTAACAACATTACGGTAACGTCTGATGTGAAGAACTTTGAGATCGTTCGAGTCGTCAAAGTACATTCCACCAGTATCAGCGTTTCGCTCGAAATTACGATCAAAGTAGTCATCGGCCAAAAATTTAAAGCGCCTTGTTGTTGGATTCCAAAGTATGAGCTCACAACAAAACCTTTCATTGCAAATTAATAGCAGACCTTTAAAGGACGCTATAACACGTAAGAAAGAAGGATGGACATTCAATGGAGAAATTATGGTTTTGGTTGTATCGGCTTGCAAATTCCCGCCTACTATGTTGTCAACAACAATTGAGTTATCTTTTAAGGAGAGAAGCTTCTTTTGTAGCGAACTTAGAATTCACCGAGAATGCATAATCTCAAAATTATCATTTGACAGTTCGTTACGATAAAATTTGGAAAGACCTTTGAAACGGCCTATAGCTTTTGCAGGCAGCCTTGTGAAAATTTCGTCCACAATCAATTCAAACCCAAGCTTGTCCATTTTATGATATACTTTTGCTACAATGGAAGATATAAAAAATGAAATAAAATAGTTTATGTATATGTTAAAAAAATGTAATCAGAATTTCTATCTTTGATGAGACTAAAAATTTATAATAGAAAGTGATTATGTGTAACAATAAAGGCAATTAACCTTAATATTAGAAACACGTAACCATCTTAAAAATATATTAAAGCATATAAGAACGTTAATTTTACTTGTTACTTTAAACCATACATATATGTATAATAATGTCATTATAACAATGAAAAAATGAACAACAAATACGAATTGTAATTGTAATATACATTAAAAGTTTATGTATATGTTACAATAGATATAACAATAGAAGATATAACAAATCAAATAAAATAGTTTATGTATATATTAAAAAATGGTTGATCAGAATTTCTATCTATGATTAGAGACAAAAAATTTACCAAAACCAAAAAAAAAAAAAAAAACAGATGAAAAGAAAGCATAATATGTTAGGTCGATATTAATATAAATTGATGAATGATGAAATGGATAATACCCATACCTTTGATCGTAATTCGATTCACAGAAACGCCAAATGTTAGATGTGAATGAAAGAAAATGAAAGAGAAGTATTTATAATAGATGGTGGTTAAAAATCTTAGCAATGAAATTTGAAATTTAAATTTTGATTCTGAACATTTACTAAATTAATCAAATCAAGGTAATCAAATTTATTTGATTAAGCAGTTCCCAAAAATAATGTTAATGTTAATAGTACTATAAAAGTGGTTTTTTAAACTATAAAAGTTAAACATATTAGGTAAAATCTTACTTCATAATAATACATTGTCAATTTGTAAATAAAATCATTAACTCAAATTAAAAAATAAATCTATGTATCGACTATGGAGTATACATTGGTAAACATAAACGAAATACTCAAAATTACAGAGACAAATTTCAATAATTTGTTTGATTTACAAAATATTTTATAAATTTATATTAACAAATGAAAAAAATTAAAGATACAATATAAATTATTAATGTTAAGTTTTTTAACAAATTCGAAACCTTAAAGATATATATACTTTGATTTAAAAAATAAAAGAAAGTACTAAATTTTATGCTATTGTGGTTTTTAAATTCAAGTTGTTTGTTTTTAAGAATAAATTAATTTGGAAATTCAAATTGTTTGTGTAAAAAAATATTCATGTGTCTTTATTGATCAAATAAAACATTGTATCCAAATGACTTGTTTCCCAAATATCCTTTTAAAGTACGTTGTAAAATTATTAGGTGGGTTGTATGTAAAATAATAGATGTTTAAATTGCTTAGATTTATGCTTATAATTATAATGTCTTTGCATAAATTAGGAAAAAAAAATTTAAAAACTAATATGTACTGGATAGATTAAATTGATTTCCAAAACCAATTAAATTTAATTAATACCTTTAAATAACATGGCTACATATCACGATTTGAAACTTAATCTTTACTTTGATAGGTAACATTTAGAAGATATATATTAGTTATCATAACAAAATCCAATATCGCTTCATACAAACAAAATAGTATAATTAAGTTATAGACATACATATTGAAAACATCAATGAGTAGCATAGCAACGCATACGATAATAAACATAAACAAAAGTACTTGTTCAAAACACAAACGTTAACCAACAAACAAAAGCTTAGTTCATATCAACCACCAGTTAACTACGAATTATAGATATATAAAGTTTTACTAACCGGATCAGACGTTTCTCAAGATTATGGTGTTTTTTGAAGTAACAAAGGTGAAATGAAGCATCACACCATCAATCAAGTTGTTGTCAGCCATAAATTTTTGCCAGTTGTCGACCGAATAACGTTTCGCACATCCGTTTTTTTCAGTCTTGGCTGTGTAAACAACAACATGTCCTTCCAAGTTCTGAACTTTCAATGAATGTTTCTTCTTCGTAAACCCGGCTCGATTAGCAACCTCGAAAAGAAGACGCTGCATTTAACAACGTACATTAAAAATCAAAGATGTTTAAAATTATTTAATAATTACTAAAATGTAAATCGAAAGTTTAAGAAACGAAAAATCATACCAGCCTATATTCTCCTTTACGTGTAAAGTCAAAATTTTTAGCATCTACAGGAAAATTCCATGTTTGACCTTTCTTCGGGAGGATATGTTTCTTCAAACTGGAAGTGCCAACCGAGGGTACATTTTGCTTTACCTATATGATTGGTTAAACATATAAGTAATATTATTCTAATGACAATCATTAGGATTAAAAGTTTAGATGATCATGTGGCATTAATAATACAAAGTAAATCATTAACAAATGCTTGTCTTCAGTTTGACAAACATTTGAAACAATTGATGTTTTAAAGTTGATGTTTTAAACTTATAAATTAAAAAAGAATTGTTCACAAATTGAAGATATAGATTACCATTTCGGAGGCTTTTTTCGGTGCTTAGAACGCACAAGACGACCATGAAAATAAGATTTAGCTTCTCGAATAAAAGAATTTTTCGAACCGAAGCACCTCTACATATCTTCAACTTAATATCCACCTACAAAATCCCAAAAAAGGAAAAATAGTCAAATATGGCAAAATTGTAATAAGTTAGAGTAAAATCCTCATAATTGTATCCATCAAAATCAAAGTCAAAATCAAATTCAAATTCAAATTATCTAAATTAAATCTTCAACTTAATATCCACCTACAAAATCCCAAAAAAGGAAAAATAGTCAAATATGGCAAAATTGTAATAAGTTAGAGTAAAATCCTCATAATTGTATCCATCAAAATCAAAGTCAAAATCAAAGTCAAAATCAAATTCAAATTCAAATTATCTCAATTAAATGAGGTTTAATGCTCTTAATTGAGTAGCATTTGAATTTGAAGTAAGTCAATCAATTCTAACGATCAATTTCTTCAAAATTTGAAACAATTCCAAAAATAGCCCTACCAAGAGTCGTGTGTTGTAAGGCCATTCAGGTCATTTTGATTTTGAGAGCTGGCAAACATTTCCAACCAATGTACAAAAGACTGGATTAAAACATGTTCAATAAACTTGGATTGAAGATGATAAATATACAAACCATAAGAACAATTGCAAAAAAACATTAATCAATAAATCACTTGCAACCAACTGCTGCAATCAAATGAAATTCCCCACCTATATTATAAAGTAAAAAAAACAATATGAATAAAAATAGATATGCAACTTGATACCATTTTTTTATTAATGTTGTTTAGAAGGTTGTTGTATGCAACAAAAATGAAGCAGTTGACATTCTTTTTTGGTTATTTCTTTTATTTAAACAAATTTCCAATTACCTGATCTTGCAACTTGCACCAGCTCTGTAGAGATATCGAACTGAGATGAACAACGCCTAGCAACTTGCTCAGGATCAAATTGTTGGAACCATAGCCTTCAACATAAAAAACTTATAAATTAAAAAAGAATTGTTCACAAATTGAAGATATAGATTACCATTTCGGATGCTTTTTTCGGTGCTTAGAACGCACACGACGACCATGAAAATAAGATTTAGCTTCTCGAATAAAAGAATTTTTCGAACCGAAGCACCTCTACATATCTTCAACTTAAGATCCACCTACAAAATCTCAAAAAAAGAAAAATAGTCAAATATGGCAAAATTGTAATAAATTAGAGTAAAATCCTCATAATTGTATCCATCAAAATCAAAGTCAAAATCAAATTCAAATTCAAATTATGTCAATTAAATGAGGTTTAATGCTCTTAATTGAGTAGCATTTGAATTTGAAGTAAATCAATCAATTCTAACGATCAATTTCTTCAAAATTTGAAAAAATTCCAAAAATAGCCCTACCAAGAGTCGTGTGTTGGAAGGCCATTCAGGTCATTTTGATTTTGAGAGCTGGCAAACATTTCCAACCAATGTACAAAAGACTGGATTAAAACATGTTCAATAAACATGGATTGAAGATGATAAATATACAAACCATAAGAACACTTGCAAAAAAACATTAATCAATAACTCACTTGCAACTAACTGCTGCAATCAAATCAAATTCCCCACCTGTATTATAAAGTAAAAACAACAATATGAATTAAAATAGATATGCAACTTGATACCATTTTTTTGTAAAATATAAGGGTATTTTTTTTCAAACAAATTTCCAATTACCTGATCTTGCAACTTGCACCAGCTCTGTAGAGATATCGAACTGAGATGAACAACGCCTAGCAACTTGCTCAGGATCTACTTGTCGGAACCATAGCCTTCAACATAAAAAACTTATAAATTAAAAAAGGATTGTTCACAAATTGAAGATATAGATTACCATTTTGGAGGCTTTTTTCGGTGCTTAGAACGCACACGACGACCATGAAAATACCTGTTGAATATTGACCAAACATGAGATAGAGTGATGAACAAAACAGCGATAGATTCTAGGGTTTCGAGAAGCAGCTTATTAGGTCAAAATCCAATCAGAATCAAAATGCATGAATCAACTACAAAAAAATGATTAAACAAAAATCAAACATACAGTACCATCGGTCTTCAACATTAGGGTTTCCGAATTTTAAAAACCCCCCAAAATCCACACTACGATTGAACAAAAACATTAATATAACCTGAATTGAACTATAACGAATACAAAAACCGGATGAATTAGACAATAAGATAGATCGTATTTGTGGCTAAAAACTTACCGATTTAAGAATTCTTTGATTCACCAAGATACGACAGAGAATTGTGATTCGGAGTAACCTCAAAACTGGAGGATTGTGGCTAAAAACTTACCGATTTAAGAATTCTTCGAGTCATCAAATAAGAGGATTGAAGAAATCAATTGAAGAAGATGAAATGTGCGGCGTTATAGATCTAGGGTTTTTGATCAGATGGAAACTCTTTTGTGGTTTGAGAGAAGATGAGAGAATGATTGTGTGGGATTTAGGAAATTATTTTGGTCTGAGAAACAAAGAATACAAAGCGTGTATTCAATTTGCCGCTCTAAAGAAAAATTGGGGAAACAATACAAAGCCACGTGTCAACTGATGGGTTAAGCTAATGACAAGTGGCTAAAGATTATTTTGCTTTATTAGAAGTAGTAGATGTAACAGCCCAAATGTCAGATTTAAATGCAACCATTAAATAAAAATTTATATTTAAAACCATGTACATTTAATGATTTAATAATGAAAAACGTGTATATGGGAGATGTCTCTTCATTTACCCTATCATACATTTTAATGTAAAACCTTTGAAAAATGAATTTTCATGGGAAACCAAGTAAAATTAAATATCTAGAAAACCAAAGAACAAAATTTAAACTTTCAAAAAAAGGTGATCTTTATTAGTAGACGTCTCTTCGGTTACCCTATCAAATATTTTAAACACTATAAAGGATCATGATTAGTCTACTTGAAAACATCAAGACTTCATTTTTAAAAAAACCCTTCATCCTAAAACAAAACGTCCAAAACCACTCACAGTCTTTCTAAATGGCAAGCAAAACCTTCTACCACTGGTCGGATACTACCGATCTTAAAATTGAATATTCAAGATGGTCACTCCATGAAGAGAGAAAAGATGAAGAACTCAATAAAAAAGTTGCTATGGTAAGTGATAAATATTATAAGCAGACTTGGAGTAGCATTGCACTGCTGGATGAAGTTGTCTGTTCTACTCCATCAAAGTTTAAAGAAAAAGCAGAAGAGTTTATCACACATCTGCTGAAACAGGATCAGAAGACCTGTGATATGCTAGCTAATCTGCAAATTAAAACAAAAAATGAAATTGCATGGAAGAAGGCGAGAGTCATAGATATCCTAGGAAGTGTTTATTGTAATGTTTAATTTTTAATATTTTTCAAACTCAGAATTTTGTAATACTATTTAATATCGAATGAAGAAAATTCAAACCTTCAAAATCCAGTATATGGTGCAATTTCACTTTTACCAGTTTCAATAATAACAAAACAACTTCCAAATACAAAAGAATCCAAACAGATATCACTGAAAACCACAATGAAACACAAATTTTTTCCACAAACTTGTTAGTGCATACATCTGTCGACTTCATCTTATATCGAGTCTCGGGTTCGTTGCGGATATGATTCAACATGATGTCATCATATACAAAGACGACATCATCAATATGACATCATCAATTGCATCATTACACAAGAAGACAAAACATTATGGGATGTTGCACGTGAAATCAGATTGTTATAATTTGAAGTTTGACTTTAAGGCTTGATTTCGCTCTTAAGTGATAAATCTGATTTCGCTCTCAAGTTACAAGTCTGATTTCGCTCGTATTTAAAGTGTTGATTTCGCTCGAGATGTCATAGGGTGT
Source organism: Helianthus tuberosus (assembly GCA_030545235.1). NCBI lineage: Eukaryota > Viridiplantae > Streptophyta > Magnoliopsida > Asterales > Asteraceae > Helianthus > Helianthus tuberosus. Next base: position 55,861,229 of record CM060360.1, read on the forward strand.
TTAGGAGCGAAATCAGGAAGTGTATAAATAGGGGTGTGTTCATGTCATTTGTAACGATTATCCAGAAGTGATACCGAGGTGCTGCCGGTTTTTCCTCTGATTGTAAACATTGTAAATCGAATATAAAAGAGGTTTAAAGTGTATCAAGCTGTTTTGTTATCCGTTTCTCTGTTTCCGCCTTTGAAACGGACGAGAGCTCTTCCGAGCGACTCGTTTGTGTCGGAATCCAATCCTACAAGTGGTATCAGAGCTCAGGACGAGGAGTTCTATACGATTCAGCTTGAACATCTCTGCTTTCTACACTTTCTTTAAAAAAAATTCAAGATTTCACGGTTAAAATCGGCTAAATTTCATATATATGGTGTAAAAGTGCATGATAACAAATCCTTGAAAGTTTCACGTTAAAACTCGGACTAAAAATGGGTAAAAAAGATATGCGAGCTGATTCCGCTCTTATGGATGTTGTCTGATTTCGCTCTAAAACTGCTGTTGATTCCGCTCTTGACTGCAAATTTGTTAATTCCGCTCCTGATAACTGTTGATTCCACTCCAGAGTAATTGTTGATTCCGCTCTTGTGTCACCCATAAATTCTGATTTCGCTCATAGTGTCGGTGAATTTGTGATTAAACAATTAAATAGGTGTCAGCATAGTGGGATTGATTTTTGTGAGTATGTGAAGTTTTGATAAACAAGAAAATTGTCGGCACATTTTTGTTTGAAGTATTATAAAAGTTTGTTCTTAAATGTCACGTAGCTTAAGGCTGCTCGGTATGGTGCCGGAGAAGAAGACGTCGCCGGAGCAAGACCGGGGGGGGGCGGCGTGGGAGGACGGGCGTCACCAAGGGGGGCCCACATGTTTTGGTCCGTCGCAAACGGTACAACTCCGATGGGGAGGACGGGACGGAGGGGACGGAGGGGGGGCGGCGTGGGAGGACGGTGGTGACGTGGCGGCGCCGGGGTGGAGGACGCTACCATACCGAGTAGCCTAATAAACAAATGTGTTTTGTCAGGTATCGAAAATTGAAGTCAGATTGCATGTGACTTGATAAGTCATTATCGGAACATTAAACTTTAAAAAAAATGTCAGTTTGCATGTGATGATATTGGTTTGCATGATATTATTGAAATGATAACTAAAAAGAATGTGCATGTGATAAGCCCACCACACATTAGCGGCCCAATCATTGTTTTTGAAGTATTAATATTGTCGGCTGCACATGTATTGGAATTGTGAAATTCAAAGTATGATTTGATATTTGCAAAGTATAGACCCATTATCAATTGTCGGAAATTTGAAGTGCTATATTTGATATTGTCTTGAGAACCAATTATATTTGTGTGCATGTATTGAACGGCCCATCATATCATCGGCTCATTTACAATATTTGATCAAGACTTATATGTACGACCCATTTGAGTAAAGAACCGGCTCAAATCATTCTAAAGCCCTAATTAAATCCATTTCATTCCGATCAAGTTCATTCATTCAGTGTCTTCAATCGAACAACATTGGAACGAGTCCGCAATTCTTCGACAACGAGTCTTAGATTGATTACATCAACACACATTTTCTCAGTTCGTTCCAAACTCATCTTGCTTGAAAAATCAGTTATTGTGAACAATTTTCCGAAATATGGAAAAGGAGTTGTTGAAGAAGTCATTTGATATGTTTGTAACTTTTGACCATGAAACAACAACGATGACCATTGATAGATATTGTCATTTGGTAGTAGAAATGGGAAGATTAAACATTAAGAAAGATGATGATGAATGGATTGATAAACTTGCTGATGCATTACCACAGCAAAAATGGGGAAATTATCTGTTGATTGTAAAACATATGAGAAAAAAGGAAAATATGAATCTGGCAAAATTTATTCAGAAGATTGAGGAGCATGAGTTGGATATCCAGAAAAGGGCAAAAGTAGAAACTGACAAAGCAGAAGTTGAAGAAAGTTCAACAAAGGAAACTGAGGGACAGAAAGCTGAAATAGAATCTGAAGAACCAGTGATTGAAAAGATTGTAGAAAAAATTGTTGAAGTCGAGAAACTCGTTGAAGTTGAAAAGACTGTCGAGGTTGAAAAGATAATTGAAAAAGTGGTTGAAGTTGAAAAACCATGTTTGAAGTGTTCAGAATCTTGCAAAGTTTGTGAGGAGAAAGATAAGAAGATTGCTGAGTTAGAGAAGATAAAAGAAGATTTATTGTTTGATGTGAAGTACATTAAAGAGTCTTATGATGTACTGAACAGAACAGTTGATGGTCTGAAGAAGACGAATACAGAGATTGAAAAAGCAATGGAAAAGATGAGTGCAACTTTGATGACAAAGCAAAGCGTCATAAATGAGTACATCGAAGACTGTGCAAATCTGAAGAAGGAGTTGGAGCTTGAAAAGATCGAAAGTGAAAGGATTAAACGATTATTGTTGAGTTATACTACTTGTGATTATTTGATTGACCGTGTTTATCCTACTGTTGCAGGTCTGGAAGCATTCATGGATAAAAAGACTGAAGATACTGATACTGGTAAGAAACCAAGTGTCAAGTATAACAGATGTCCGCCCCCGATCCATGAAACTTATTCTCCAAGGAATCCTAACGAGGAGCGTCTAAAAAGGCAGTCAACATCAAGTTAAAGTCTGAAATCATTGATGAATTACCAGATAATATTGATGTTACATTTACAGCGTCTGACACTGATCATGAGTCTGAGTTAGTAAAGAAAGTTGTTAATCAGGTGTTGGATATGGATGAAGAGTCAAAACCGGAGTCTAAGTCTGAAAGTTCGAGTTCGTCAGAAAAGAGTCCGAGTTCACCGGTTAAAAGGGTTTACAACAAAGAATTCTTGTTATCAAAATCTAATTTGAATTACGGATCAATCAAAGTGGCTTATACTTTGTATGATTCAGACAAATTATATTCTGATGAGGAATTTCCAATAAGAAGTGTTAAAACTGAAATGATCAAACAGGTTTTCAAATTAACAGAAATTAATATTTCTGAAATAAAAGATTTAAATCTTGCTGAAAAACCTAAAAAATACACTTCAAGAGTTCAACAGAGATTGAACAAGAAAAAGGGTTACAGTTCTGGTTCAGGTTATCGAAAGAAACCGAACCATAACCGTAATTACAAAAAGAATGGATTAGGTTTCAATTCTTCAGAAAATTATAAAAATCAGAAAACTTATAAACCAAAAACAAAATTTGTTTCAGGAGGAAGTTCAGAGGATGAACAGAAGAAACCGTTCTGGAAGCAGTCGAATCAAGAGTTTCTTGCTGAAGTAAAGAAGAATGTGAGAAAGTTTGCTTCAAGAGTTGACAGAAGAACCTGTTTCAAATGCCAAGAAGTTGGAGATATAGCTTGGAATTGCCCCAAGACCAACTACCAAAAACAGGAAGTTTCTTCTAACTCTGTTTTGAGAAAGACTTGTGTTGATAAGAAAGAACAACCTGTGAAAAATGTTAAAAAGTTTGAAAATTCTACTTCTGAAGAAGGAGAAAGTTCAAAACGGTTTTACAAAAGAAGAGGTGATTTGAGTAAACAAAAGTGGGTGGTTAAATCTGTGGGTAATTCTGACAATGAATCTGATTCCATAAAATCAGAGGAGTCTTTGGTTGATAAAAAGGTTGATAATTCCGTTCCTGAGATGAACGAGGAAAACTTTCCGTCATTGTCAAAGGAAAATTTGATGAAGAAAGTGGGAAAGGTAGAGATCTCAAATCAATTCTTCGCTGATAAGGGAGATTTTGATGTTGAGAAGGTTTTTAATGGAAATGTTAAACATATTTTTGGAAAGATGGTTGACAGGCAAGTGAAGGATGCTAAAGAATTTTACAAATCAAAATGTTGGTGGGACAGATGTTTGCCACCAAAATCACCCAAGGCTGGTCAGGCTTGGGTGACAGCTTTTTCACCATAAATTCCTGACATGCCGGAGCTCCTAGGTTGGTAAGAGTGGAGCAGGTATCGGCATCTTTCTTAGCAAATGATTCTACATGTGGTACAGTTGGTAAAGTATAGGTGGTATATTTAAATTGTTATATGTTGATTTACAAGTGGTTGTGATGGATAAGTGAACCTGCTAGTGATTGTTGAAGGTTTTCTTTGACAAGTGGTTAATCAAGGTCATTAAGTTGAACTTGATTGGACCATATTTTCAAATGATTGTTTGAAATAACAACATGATGAACCCCTAACTTTACAAGTGGTAAAATCAACAAAACTAATTTTCCGGAAAAACCATTTGATTAATACAAACTTAAGTGTTTTGAAATCACAATGGGAAAATAGTTTGTTGTAAGGGGGAGTTCTGATTGTTTATGCCAAGTGGATGGCGATTTGAAGTGATTTGATATCAGTTGTCACTTTATTGTGCAGTTTATTTTCAAATTTCCTAAAATGTGTTTGCATTTTAGGGGGAGTAAAAATTTTCAGAAAATCAAAAAACATTTGAAAATTTGAAAAATACAAAAACATGATAAAATCAAAAATGAGTTTTTTTGTCAAAAAGAGGAAATGATAGTACATCAGTGGACGATCACAACATGCTAAAGAAATGGAAAGTTAAAAAGTGATAAACGGTCTCACTGATGATGTGCCAGTAGGTTTTTGCACATTTAGTAGATTATGACGAGATATAAACCTAAATTTCAAACTTGCTTATATCGTGGGGTAACATCTCTCGGATATATGGGTAACCCCCGAAATCTCGTTTGAAAGATTCCTTTTTCTGATATACTAGGTCTTTATACTCAGTGATATCTGGGGTATTATTCCGGGACTTCTGCTGAATGGAAGTTCTGACCTAGTCCTCGAATAATACTTTCTGCAATGCTTGAAACATAGCATCACCCTCAGCATATATGATAAGACAATAAAATTGCTTAGCAATGCTGTTGTAAAAAAGATTCTCTAAAGGGGACACACCCAAAAGTTGAGTCATGATCTCTCTGCTGAACGGTAGTTCTGACCTGAGCTCTCATGATTCTTCATAATTTATTAACCCCTACAGATATAATTTGTGTCATAATTACCTGTAAGACTGAATATTGGGATCTGGATACGGGAGAATATTCTGAGGTGGGACACGCGATTGAGTTTACGTGCTTAAAACATTAATATCGTATCTCGAAACAGTTGAACTTTGTGTGAAAATTTAAGTGGATCAGTATACTGACAATCTAAGTGAATCGTTTAGAACTTAAAATGTTTAAAGCTTAACGGTGTTGGTGATTTGTCTCAAAAACTGATATGATCCTCTTACACAAACTCACAAAAATATTGTATGTAAATATTTCTTTACTACATTTCATTTTCTGTTATGTAAAAAATCCAAAAAGAGTTTCGGTGTGTTTTAGCATAAATTTTTTGAAAATTCAAAAAGATTTTAGACAACTGATGTTGAAAAGCTGATTTTCAAAATTCCGAGTGCTGAACATGACGAACAGGTTTGGGAAAGTTGGTTTGAAGATGTGTGAAATGAAAATGATATATATTCATGTGGTTCATCAGAAATTGACATGATAAATCTTTCTATTCAGGGTTGTGTCTTCAGGTGATTAGCGAAGTTTCTAAATTTGTTATATTTTATTTTTATGAAACTTATGTTCTGGGTAGAGAATATGCAGGTGAGTCAGATTACGATAAACCTGAACCTGTGAAAGCCAGACTACGATCCCAGTACAAGTTGAGGGGGAGTCTGTTAGAGAAAGAGAGTCTGTTAGAGTGAAGGAAGCACGAAGACTGATAAAGACTGAAGATTGAAAAGACTCGACACTTAAGACTCGTCAACATCTGAGGAGGAGTCTGTTAGTGCATACATCTGTCGACTTCGTCTTATATCGAGTCTCGGGTTCGTTGCGGATATGATTCAACATGATGTCATCATATACAAATATGACATCATCAATATGACATCATCAATTGCATCATTACATAAGAAGACAAAACATTATGGGATGTTGCACGTGAAATCAGATTGTTATAATTTGAAGTTTGACTTTAAGGCTTGATTTCGCTCTTAAGTGATAAATCTGATTTAGCTCTCAAGTTACAAGTCTGATTTCGCTCGTATTTAAAGTGTTGATTTCGCTCGAGATGTCATAGGGTGTTTAGGAGCGAAATCAGGAAGTGTATAAATAGGGGTGTGTTCATGTCATTTGTAACGATTATCCAGAAGTGATACCGAGGTGCTGCCGGTTTTTCCTCTGATTGTAAACATTGTAAATCGAATATAAAAGAGGTTTAAAGTGTATCAAGCTGTTTTGTTATCCGTTTCTCTGTTTCCGCCTTTGAAACGGACGAGAGCTCTTCCGAACGACTCGTTTGTGTCGGAATCCGATCCTACAAAACTCAGTAAACTAACATAACCATCTTACCTTTTGAAATCGATGGAGGAAGCGAGTATCTTCAAATCGATGGATAAAGAAAAGTTGAAGCTGATTAAATAAGAATTAGGGTTTGAGGAAACATGTTTTCCAACTACGTGTTTATGTACCCGGTACTATGGGAGTCAGGTACAAATCCAACATTTTCATCGAATTATAATCGTCGTAACTTTTCATAATTCTGAAAACTTTCATTCCAGTACTATGGGCATCATTTGGTTTCTTCGTGCTTCTGAATGTTAACGGTATGTCATTACTACTACTACCCATGTCAAACCTGCTCAATATAATTTTCACAACATTTGACCATTAATTCCTTTTCAATTTAAGATTTGAATTTCTTATTCAATTTCAAATTTGAATTTGAACGGTAACTGGTTTGACTATAAAAGTCAATATATTTCACCATAAATTCCTTCATAAGTAGTTTGTATTCTGTACATCAGTGTTAGATTTAAATTGCAATAAATATAGATTCATTCATTTTTTATAATTCATTTTGTAGCAATGCAAAGAGGCGCAAGATGTTCATCTTGATCAGGTTAAAGCGGTGCTGCTGGAGTGTGTCGGGCACTTTGGCTTGTGTGCAAGTGTGGAAGCGAAGGGTAATAAAGTGGTTTAGTGATTTGGTGGTTTCATATCAATGTAGTTCTTTCCATTTACGTTTTTTTATTCGTATGTAGTGAAATTGGCTAAATTTATGAAATGTTTTTAGAGCTTTATTGGAAGAAGCGAGACGAGAGGGTTTTTGAACTAAAGTATACAGATACAACCATGCTCCTGGAAAGTATTAAGGCATAATGAAATCATACTGGTGGATGGTTAAAAGGAGAAAAAATGTGGATTGTTTATAAAACTCTATTTAATATTTGTTTATAAAAGCCTATTTATTTATAAAACTCTACTTGGAAGTAAAGTTTTTATTATTTATTAGGAAATTTTATAAATGTATATCTTTTCTTTTTTACTTTAATAAATTAATAGATAAGATTTTATTAAACAAATTCTTTTTAATAGAATGTAAGATGTATTTTGATCTCATCCACTAAAGAAAACCCGTTTGTTACACTTAACTAAGAACAAGTGTTGTTTGGGCCAAATAAGACTGCTTTTAATGAAAGTTTGTGCATTGGTGACATATTGTTTTTACATTATGTAAATACATCTCTATAATCCATAATTATGGTTTCAAATCTGTTACATGAGTTATTTACAGTTGTAGTACACTAAATATTTCATTTTTCTATTGAGTTGGTATATTAGGATTAAATACTGAACTGGTGGAATTACATCAAGTCCAGGTTATGCTTCAAATAATGTTTCCTGGGTTCGTTATGCTTCTCTTGTATTGAACTGGTATATTGGCAGCAAATAATGTTTCTTATGTTAGTTATGCTTCTCTTATGTCTATAGTTAATCAGTCGACAAGTTTAATGTATACTTAACTAAAATGCGAATGTGAATTCATCAAATATTTGTTCACATGATAGTTTAGATATTTACATAGACAAAAACTTTTATCATTATAGTTATTATAATACTAACACATACCGTCTTTAACATTACTTTATAAAGATATAGAACTAAAGACCAAAATTTAAATGATATATTATAATCTGTTTTTTAGTATTTGATTTCAATCATTATTAAACCTACCCGTGTGGTTACACGGGTCCTACAACAAGTTATCCTAATAAGATCAACATCTAAACATTCAAAACCATCTTATTGAGCATCGCCGCTTTTGCCACCTCGTCTTTTTCATTTTCCATCAGCAACCCCACAAAAATTTCTTTCAACCTTTCTCTTCTTTTGCTTTGTCCAAGAAAGAAGGCAGTAAGTGTCACACCCCCAAAATACCACATGCGGAAACCCCGCTAGGCGTGTGAGGTACCAGGATCTAACCATCAATCACATTGAACTAATATCAAGATATTAAATAAAGTTTCCATTTATTAAGATAAAACATTCATAAACATAATCCAAGTTTAACATGTTCAGCGGAAGCATAAGATAAGTCATCATTCAATGTTTCAAAACCAAATAAGTGAAAACCAAATGTATTGTCATGTGTTCTCAAAAGGCTCGACCCATGACTACTCCAGCAATCCCAGACAGCAAGTTCCTCGTCCTTAGAGTCTAACGACCTGCGAGCATGCAATAAGTGTATCAGACAACGCTGGTGAGTTCATAGTTTTATGAAAACGTTAATTGCCAAGTATTTAGTCCAGTTTATTAATAATGTTGATAATAACTCGAGTACCGTACAAGATGGCTCCAGATTGTTTTGCCCGTCCCCAATGCCCCCTATCTAAGCATTGGTCGTGATTAAGGTCATTAGTCCACTCCCGTCCTCTCAGGTACGGTGTGAGGTTGCCTAGCCTAATAGCGCTATCAACTAATACCCCGTTACCTCTCAGGTAACTAATTCGGTATAAGATGGGACTTAAAGTGATAGGAAAAGAGTGTATTATCTAACATCCCAGTTTTTACCCAGAAAAGACTTATTCCTCTCAGGAATACCCATTTGATTGTCCCACCCACCGGGACGCATGCTCATGAGAAATGAACTTGATGTGTGCACAATGCAACATATAAATTACATCATATGTGGCATAAAACTAACCCTTTTTTTAGTACTAATGTTGGAAAAAGTGTGTTTTTGTCTTCCTTTTGTATTTTCAGGATTAAATGAGCTCAAATGAACAAAAGAAGCAAAAAGGAAGCTAAATCTAACACAAATACAAGAAAAGGAACAAACGTGGCATGCCCGACCCCCCGACAGCATCTTCCCAAGAAAAAACAAGAGAACAGAAGGCTGAACACTCCCCGTGCTCAGTGAGCACGGGGGCGTGCCCAAGTGTCTGCAGAAAAGACAAAGCTGTAGAAGCTTCTATCACCCACCACGGGGGCATGCCCACTGGACACGGGGCTGTGGTCAACTCTAAGATTCGCAGAATCTGGGGAAATCTTGATAGTTTAGATACGCTTCTGCACATGGGGTCGTGCCCAGCGGACACGGGGGCGTGGTCAACTAATGCAGACAAACTGCAATTAATGAAGAAAGAGAAGGAAGATGGACACGGGGCCATGCCCAATGGACACGGGGCCATGCTCGAGCGTTTGTTCAACCTATAAATAGGGGTGCTTAGCTCATTTGCAAACCATCCCTTGGCACACCACCTCTCTCACACTTCACCCACCACCCAACACCATCATCCACCACCATCATCCATCGTCCATCATAGAATGTGTGAGTCGTCTCGGGATCCAAGATTGATCGTAAGAGTTCTTGACAATCAAAGGCCATGTTTGCCTAAGTCTCTTACATCACTTGGTGAAGACAAGTGTCTAGTGTAATACTTTTTATTTTTAATCTTTTCGCACTTTTTATTTGGTTATGTATTAATGACTTTAACAACTAGTTTCTTATGTTGAAGGTGATTCTTCCTTATCGTTTGTCCGTGGTGTCTTGGCATTATTTTACTGTGTTGATGTAGATTTGTGTCCGATGCTTGTCGAATAGATTAGATTTATTATTTTACACTGAATTTGTAATAGTTAGTGAAACGGTCTATCGAACGTGTATAGACCCGCTCGTTTGAAGTGGTCAAACGAGAGGGTTATTCGGTTGACCGTGTGTGTTTGAAAGACAAAGGGGTGTAGCTATAAATAGCAACCCTTTGCCATTTCAAACACTTGGAGATTTTAGGAGGTTCAAGTCCTCACCAGGGAGAGATCACCACTTGCTCTCTCCCCGGATGTATACTTCTTTGGTATGGTTCGGTTAGCTTGTTAATCGGGCCGGTTTGCTTTGTTATGTTATCAAATCTATACAAGTAAGTATTTCATCCGTCTCTAATCTTCCCGTCTATGAACATAATCATGATAATCACGGTTTCGGTCACGAAACTCGGTCCTACAAGTGGTATCAGAGCCATGGTGCCCGATTTAGTAAATCTAACCGTTTACTAAGTCACATGTGCTCTAGATCTGAGTTTATTATGATTTTTGTTCAAGATGTTAAAAAGGTGTAAAAGAAGAAAAACCCAGATCTGACCCGAATGGATGGGTCTGACCTGAAAGGAAATGCATCAGAGGGTTTTGTTTTATGTTTACACCATGTATTTCAAGTTTTCATCATCAAATGTGCTATTTTTGTCAAATCTGCAAAAGAACAGAGGCTGTGTTCTTGAGATGTTCTTGGCGGCTGGTTAAAGAACTAGGGTCCTTCATATCCACTCCCGACGAAACTGACCCCATGACGAAACACCACCTCCACTTTCGTCGTTCATCATATCAATTTCAGTTTCGTCGACAAGTGTTTAATAACCTGTTTCGTCATCAAGATACAACAATCTGTTTCGTCGATCAATACATCACTTTCGTCGACTTCACACAAATCCTGTTTCGCCGGAGTCTTTTCGTCGCTCAACAAACTTCAAATCTGTTTCGTCAACCATTCAGTTTCGTCGAATGAAGTGTTTCTCCGATCAGAAGTGTTTCTCCGTTCAGATGCTAACTGTTCGCTGGTGGTTAGTAGACGGTGGTCTTAGGTTGATCTATGGTTCGTCGGCCTTTGAATCTTCTTCGAACCCTGGTTGGTTCGTAGGGAACATGGGCAGAGTCAACGATGACAATTGCTGTTGTTCATCGTAGGAGGTTTACGGTGGAATTAGGGTGGTTATAATGCCTATGACGGCTGCTGCTTTATGTTATCGAAGAAGAAGATGGGGGCAGTGGCTGTTTGGTATCGCTTGTCTGTGTATCGAAGAGATTGAAGAAAGAAAATGGATGGTTGTCGGCTGAACTTTTGGGCAGCTAGGTTAAATTTTACTAGTTTTGCATGGGCTTAGGGTGATATCGGCCCACATTCCTAGGCCATACTAATGCCAGTTTATTCAAAGGCTTATCTTTTGGTCTTGCTCTCACAGACTCACAACGTAGATTGGGCCACATGAATAACTTAATTTTTTTTTTTTTGGGCTGCACATGGAGCATAGAGGTTTGAGGAAGATAAGTTTGGTTTTTGATGAAGATGATGAAAACTTGATATTTTGAAAAATGTGGGGTAGTCACGGTTACCGATGCCAACGTCAAATTTTGGTGACTTGACTACTATGGGCCAAAAACAAAACGGTATGTTCACTTCCGCACGTCAGTATTTATGTTTGTTATCGGTTATTCGAAGATGTTCGGAAGCATTTTGTTTATTGTCATATTTTCGCATTTGAAAACGAACGTATGAACCTAGAATGTCAATACCGGTCCTAACGAGTTCACAAGGTCGAAGAGTTATGCCTATGATGAAAGTTTTTCGGATTAGGTGTTAGCAGTACTTTGGAGGGATACAAGTCGGATCCTACGGGGTACTAGGGGACGTTCTTATTCAACTAGAATATGCAAAGAAGAAAGCCGTTTTCGTGATTTTTTTTTTAAAACCGAGAACATTTGAAAGATTCTACTCGGTGGAGAGAATTTGTTCAGTAAAGATTGACGACAGTTCCGCTAAGTGAAGGGAACTGTTGAACATTTGAAACTTAACGACAGTTCCTTTAAAGTGGAAGGGAATCTGTTAAGGTTTAGAGATCTTACCAAAGAAATGGGGGAATAAAAATTTTCGTATGTTGAATTTCTTCGGTAAATTTCTAAACGCAATCACGGGTGGTAGAGTTTGTGATTTTCTAGTGACACAAAGACGGTTTACAGAAGACAGTTCACCAGAAACCTCTATCAATGTAGTATGCTTGAAGATCAAGACTTGATGCAGTTTTTAAAGAATGGAACCCTTATCAAATGCCGGTTGGAGTATTGGAAGATCAGCGGAAGATCGGTCAATTGAGCCTTTTGTGGAAATTGCACAACGCTCAACACGGATACGCCTACTTTGAGGGGGAACTATTATACAAGAAGCGTCAAGATACTACTTACCTGGATCATCGGTCAAGGGGGAATTTGTTAACACAGAGAAGATGAATACTTGACTGAAGATCGATTGCAGTTGCATTTTCAGCATTCGACAGCAACGGACAAGGGGGAATTTGTTGATGCAGATTTGTGTCCGATGCTTGTCGAATAGATTAGATTTATTATTTTACGCTGAATTTGTAATAGTTAGTGAAACGGTCTATCGAACGTGTATAGACCCGCTCGTTTGAAGTGGTCAAACGAGAGGGTTATTCGGTTGACCGTGTGTGTTTGAAAGACAAAGGGGTGTAGCTATAAATAGCAACCCTTTGCCATTTCAAACACTTGGAGATTTTAGGAGGTTCAAGTCCTCACCAGGGAGAGATCACCACTTGCTCTCTCCCTTGATGTATACTTCTTTGGTATGGTTCGGTTAGCTTGTTAATCGGGCCGGTTTGCTTTGTTATGTTATCAAATCTATACAAGTAAGTATTTCATCCGTCTCTAATCTTCCCGTCTATGAACATAATCATGATAATCACGGTTTCGGTCACGAAACTCGGTCCTACATACTGTCTATATAAAATAAAAGATTTTTACCATTCATATCTCCACGGTCTATATGGAGGTATGTTGGCTACCTGGTCGGGGGTTAAGGGAACGGTTTGGTAAGAGTCTTTCTTTGTTCAGTGTATAGATCCTGCAAGGACCTGGGTCAAATTTTGTAGGACCTCCTTCAATACCGACCGGTATTGGATGGCGGGGGTCCAAACTCTTTGATCCCCTCATATGTAAGCTACTATTAAAAATTTAACCCGGCAACTTAGGACTGTATCCCTGCTGACTCAGACTACTTAGCCGAGGGTAACGTCACCTTCAAAAGAGGGGCCTACCACATTATGCATTAATAACTTAATTAATTATCTTTCAAGAATCCGACCCTTTAGGATTGTATCCTTGCTGACTCAAACTACTGGGTTGAGGGTAACGTCACCTTCAAAAGAGGGGCCTACTACAATAACTAAGATAATCTCTTAAAAAGTGCAAAAGTGCGAAAATAATCAAAGGTTACACTAAACACGAGTCGGATCCAAGTGATTCATCTTGTCTATCTGTTTTTACTTTTATTTTATTTTTCTGCATTTTAGTTAGTTTTTATTTTTCTAGTTTAAAACCTTTTTCTAAACTTTTGATTTGATTAGACGTTGAGGATAAACTGGTACTAAAAGCTCTTGTGTCCTTGGAAGACCTCGGTATCTTGCCAACACTATACTACGCTCACGATGGATGCACTTGCCCATATGTGTGTTTGGTGTTAGTAAAATATCGTGTTTTATAAATTTAAAACTTGACTAACGTGTAAAAAGGGCTTAAAATATACTTAAATATATATCACACCACACGCGCATCAAGTTTTTGGCGCCGTTGCCAGGGACACAAGGATTTTAAGAAAGTTAGGAATCAACGGCCTAATCGTCTTTTCTTATTTTTCTTTTTTTATGAATTTTTCTTAATTTTTCAGCTTCTGCAGAACTCAGCACGGGCCGTGCCCGCTGAACACACCCCGTGCCCAATATTTGGAACTGGCAATCCTGTTTTAAGTCAGACAGTAAGCTGAACACCGGGCCGTGCCCACTCAACACGCCCCGTGCCCAAGATTCAGTTACTGAAAACAGAACCTTAAGATCCCGACGGTTGGTAATTTCTGACACAAACATGAGTGATACTGATATTTTTTACTTTCGGCACTCTTATGGTACGTGGTGTCAAATATGTGGTGGCTCCCATAAAGATTTAGAATGTTATTTTCTAAATTATAAGCCCCATTATATAGACCCATTGTTTTCCTGTAGCCTTAAGGGGGGCGAAAGTAAAAATAATCCTTATCTCACCCTCGAATGCTCTCAACCGGACCTTCTAGGAGAAATGCTTCTTGACGAACTATTTCAATTGGAAGATCTAATTCTTAATTGGTTAAAAGAACTTAGGATGGATATCATTAATTCATCTCAAGACGATAACTAAGAAGAATTGTTGGGATCGCATCCAAATAAAAACAACTTCGTTGTTCCCAATACTACCTCTAACTCTAGCGAGGACTTGAGCAATAGTCGTGCCTGTGTCGATTGTGCCGTGAAGGACTCCCCATCGACTTCGTTCGATGCATACATAGACCTGAGCGATTCGGCATACACCTTCTTTAACGAGAGCCCGGGAAAGGGTTGGACTTGTCCACCTACATTTAGCATAGGAATCACCCTCACCGACAACCTCTTGCGTTCTCGTCTTAATCTAGAGCAATTAAGGTATCTTAGGCACTTTGGGGTTGTTCCATCCAGTAAGGAACCGCCCGATTAAGAGGAATTCCTTAAAAACAGACGAAATTTCATAAGCATCCTCTAGACACGGGGCCGTGTCCAGGTCAACACGCCCCCGTGTCCACCCAAAGATTCCCGTCTGATTTCGTGTCAGAATACGGACAAAATGTGTCAGGATCTTGCCTGCACACGGGGCCGTGTCCAGCCAACACGGGGCCATGTCCAGCATGCTGTCGTTTTCTATAAATGCAGCCAAGGATCCTGCACATTTGGACCATTCCAGGGACATAGATTTGGGGGAATCTTCTCATATACCATCCTAGGTATTTTCTAAAAGAAGTTTCTCAACAACCTTCATGTCCTTTCCTCTTTTGTCCATTACCTTCTTCTTCAATTTTTCACTCAATACCTCCATTAGAGCTTGAAGTCACCATGATTCCAAGCTTTAAAATGATGTTTGATAGATTTTTATTCAAGGAATCTTGTTAAAAATATGTTCTACAACAATGTTTTAAGTTATTTCTGTTTAAAAATGCTTTGAACACCTCAAAAATAATTTAAAACTCCATGATTCCTTGTTTCAAAAATCTGCAGACATCTGAACACGGGGCCGTGTTCATTGAACACGGGGCCGTGTCCGAGGTACTGCTCCCATAAAATTGAACTCTTTTCGGTATGTTTTCTCAGAATGGCGAGCAGAACTAGCGGAACATCTTCATCGCACTCTAGTACTATCGTTGCTAAGCCAGGTAGACAGTAATCAATGTGTTAACATAACATACAGACATTCATCGAGTCACGTATAACATGCGAAAGCGGTTAGCGTTTAAAAGTGTTTGCGTTGTGTGTTCGATGTGATTTGATATAGATAACGTATGTAACACCCAAAGTGCGTTAAAGAAAATGGGTTCGAGTATACTCACTGAGTGTGTTTAGTAAATAAACACAGTCTTGGATTGAAGGGAGCGCTTGAGATATTAGCCTGATCACAGTACGATAGTATAAGCGTTCAACAGTGCATAAAACAGTGTGTCGGTGAGATGGGTGACGAATGGTGGTCCGATCGGATGACCGTCCTGACGCAGGACCATTCGGTCGGATTGTCATTTGATAGCAGGGATGTGTTTGTGAAACGTTTTGAAACTTTGAAATTTTCGTTGTAGCATTTCGAAAAGTGTGAAGTACCTCTATACGTCAAGTCATCCGGTCGGATGGTCATCCGGACGGATGACCGTTCGGCCGGATGGCTATTCGTCCGAGAGTGTCTGTTTTGTTTGAAAACTTGTGAAATCAGTTTAAGTTGCAAAATTTTATGATTTAACCGGACGGTATGACTACGTGTTTGACAACGGAAATCTCATCAAGTCCAACTCTTCCGATCGGGTGGGAATCACCCCATTCGATCAGACTCAATTGTTCAAGATGAAGTTTCATGTTCAACCCGTGTATCGGTCATCTCTTTGATAGTAATCTATTCTCAGACTAGCACCTCTACTAGAGAATTAGTAAAGAGCCTGAACGAGTCTAAATTCTAACGGTTTTGAGTTGAAAAGTGAAGAATGTTTGAAGAAAAGTTTGAATCTAGTTTGAAATGTTTAGATTTAGGTAAAATCAGTGTTTAAACATTGTAGAAATCCTTTAGATCCGAACTTTTCTTAATGGAATGAGGTCACACTTTGATGTTCATGAGAACCTCTACTGACATCACCCTAGAACAGCCCAAAATCCGGTGATTTCACAGTGAAAAGTAGTGATTTGATGGAGGAGATGTTGAGAAAGTGTGTAATAAAGGTGGAAGTACGAGATTTAAGAAGGAAACTTACAAGAATCGCGAGAAATCGGAAGAGTATGGCTTGAGAGTATGCTGGTCGGTGGGAGCTGTCACATCAGTGAATAGTGATGTGACAAGAGGGGGTATTTATATTGTGAGGGGTGGAAAGGCGGTGCAAAGGAAACGGATCGGACGGCCTTTCGATCGGATGGTCATCCGGCCGGCTGACCATTCGATCGAACGGTCGTTCGACCGGACGGCGCGTGCGAGTGAGTTTCCGACTTTTCGTTTCGTACGTCGAGCGTTGAGCTTAAGCGAGTTGCGAATGAGCGTTGCGTTAGTATTAACCAATAGTTACACAAATAACATAACTACATACAATCAAAATACGTAAATTAAATATGCGCTTCGAGTTGCGTTGCCATAGAGTTGCGATGCGTTTTCGAATAATCACC
Source organism: Helianthus tuberosus (assembly GCA_030545235.1). Taxonomy (NCBI): domain Eukaryota; kingdom Viridiplantae; phylum Streptophyta; class Magnoliopsida; order Asterales; family Asteraceae; genus Helianthus; species Helianthus tuberosus. Next base: position 55,878,069 of record CM060360.1, read on the forward strand.
CAAAACATATATAAGGCACACACAAGTAAAACACATAATAACACACACACACACAAGTAAAACACATAATAACACACACACATAGAACAAAACCAATTAACTGCAATTTGAGTTGCGATGTGATAGCGAGGTGACAACGTTAAGTAGTATAGCGTTTAGCTATCTTTATCGCATTGTTACTTCTGCTAGTAGTAAATCATAGTTCAATACCATTAACTAACATATCGATTAACACCAAGAGCTAACTCAATTATCGAGTGATGAGAGTACATGGAATAATTAAGTCAGAAATGACAGATCTGAATAGCAATCTTTTCTTCCCTTCACTTTGACTTTGACTTGTACTTTGACTTTAAAAGTCGGGTTGTTACAGTGGTTCACTGGCTACTTGATGGCTGGCTCACATGGTGGTGGCAATGGTTTGTTCACAAAGGAGGAAGAGATGAAGGTGGAGGAGAGTGATATTTGTTTTTTTAATTTTTTAAAGGGGGTAAATAAGTAATTTCAGATGGACTTAACGGAGAAATCTAACGGACATCCACTCCAGGGACCATCCAAGTAACAAAAAGTAAACCAAAGGGTGCACCGATGTAATTTCCAAAAGTTGAGGACTATAGGTGTTACTTTACAAAACCACAGGGACTGTCCGAGCATTTTACTCTTTTTTAAAAATAATTTAACATGTTAAATGGATGATTTCTTGGTTCACCACGTTTTGGTGTTCTCCATTGAACCCAACCCTCGTTGACTATTAAATTTTTTTTTTAGTTTTTTCAATGTTTTTTGTATATTAAGATGTGTGAATCCATTCTAATAAAAAGGCATTTTTGTAAAAAAAAAATATATCTACCTATTTTTAAGAGTTCTTTAGCGTATTTTATTTTTTTTAGACTTTTTTATTTAAAAAGCTTTTACATGTATTTATTTGTAAAAGATTCAAAAATTAAAAAAATTAAAAATTATTAACACGTTAAATTTTTTTTTATGATATATTTAACATGTTAATGAATGGTTTCTCGGTTTTCCATACTTTTGGTTTTCTTCGTAAGCCAACGCTTGTTCATTAGTTGTTATGTCCTAAAAGTGTGAGACTCACGCATCGAATATACGCAACGGGCTATTGTAGCGAACTGGGATTTAACTGGGTTAGTTTATATTAGTAATTGGACCTTTATAGGCCATTTGGGCTATGCCTAAGACCATGTGGGTCAGACAGGCTCATGGAGAGCCCATGTGGGAAGTGGGCTTGTCTAGGGTATATAAACTAGTTTGATGGTCATAACTAGGTAGACACTTGATAGAAAAACCCTAGACTAGAGAAAGAGAGAGGTGGAAGAATTTGTATCAAATACTTGCAATCTTACATTGAAACCTTTGAACCGTCATAAGCCAAACAAAACATTAATGGTTGTAGATAATCGAAATTGCAACCTAACTGTAGTCAATTAAGGCCCAATATGGTCTATTAAGACATATATGGTCTACCAATGCCCATTGTAGTCAATTAAGGCCCAATATGGTCAATTAAGGCGTTTAGGGTCTACTATTGCCCAATGTGATCTATTAAGGCCCAATATGGTCTACCAATGCTCACTATAGTCAATTAAGGTCCGATATTCTCAATTAAGGCCCAATAGGTCCATTAAGATACATATGGTCTACTAACCATTGCCCAATGTGATCTATTAAGGCCCAATATGATCTACCAATGTCCACTGTAGTCAATTAAGGCCCAATATGGTCTATTAAGACATATATGGTCTACCATTGCCCAACGTGATCCATTTAGGCCCAATAAGGTCCGTTAAGACGTATATGGTCTACCAATGCCCATTGTAATCAATTAAGGTCCGATATGCTCATTTAAGGCCCAATAGGGTCCATTAAGACACATATGGACTACCATTGTCCAATGTGATCCATTAAGACATATATGGTCTACCAATGCCCATTGTAGTCAATTAAGATCTAATATGGTTCATTAAGACGTATATGGTCTATCAATACCCATTATGGTCCATTAAGGACTTATATGGTCCATTAATACGTATATGGTCTACCAATGTCATTGTGGTCCTTTAAGAACTAATATGGTCCATTAAATCCGGATCAATTCGATAGGTACGAGGTCAATGTAAATCAAGATGTTCATTATATCAGATTTTTAATCTAATAAAATCTATTGTTATTTAAAAATGTTGTTGTGTTTGTTATTCTTAAACATATATCAATCTAATATAATATGAGAATTAATTACAATTGAAAACATGTTTAAAAAAAATTACACTTGTATGCTGAGCTTAGGCCTAAGTGCTGAGTAGGCCAAAGCACAGCATACAGGTATGACCGACAGACAAAGACTGACACCGTCAGTCTCTGCTCGTTGACCACGTACCTATATGTTAGGTGTCAAAATAGACAAAAGGTGTGTGGGAATAGACAAGCCTATATTATATACTGATATGCTAATAAAATGGCATGATTAGCATAAACTTTAACAACCCCCAGAAAAATTGATCATTTAATACAACATGCAACAATCTCACAGTGAATCAGTAATAACTAAAGGATGGCCAATAGAGTACACGGATCTTGAAAGAAAACTACCAGTACAACGGACTTAATACTATAAAAAACGTTCATTTGTAGCAAAGAGAGATCTTCCTTGATACACGAAGTTAGATATTTTTTTTATGATTCTATATTGCTTCATGGCGAACCCAATAACCGACAGGCCCCCCAAACAGGTGACAACGATGGGCACCCATTTCAGCTCCTTGTTGTAAAGCACAAAGAAACTCGAACAAAATGCAACCATCATAGATACTATTGAGAGGGTGAGTGAAGCAATACCATATGTTAGTCTGTCAGGTAACAATTCCATGAAATCATTCTCCGTGTACCGTGATGTGAGGATAGATAAGAAAACGAGGACCGATGATGATGCAAATATTAAAGAAACCGCATCTGAGATCACAAAAATAACGAGGGATGGTTCTTTGCTGAAAAAAGGAATACCTGTGTTTTGGTCGTATCCACCAGGAAGTGTAAACGCAGCTGCAAACACAATGGTGGCTATGAGCGTTCCGACCACCAAATAGTAATTCATCCAGTCCTCTCCTTTAGATACTAAGTATGCATGTTTCTTGGCCATCAAGTCTTGTGGTGTTTCACCTGCCTTATTCTTCCTTTTTCTGTAACTAGGTGGGATCATTTTCTCTACCTCCTGAAACATATGCCCTATTAATTTTAATAGAATCAAAAACCATTTCCTCAATCTATGAAATCTGTTAGGTTAAGGGTCCTCCAGCTGAACTACGTAATATGTATATTTAAAAATTCCATATGGAGTTAATTAATTAAATATGATTACTGTTACAATGTCAACCTAATCTTAAAAATAAAGTTATTTCGAATGGTCTATGCATTCTACACACTTTGGCTGACTCACTGACCCGTATTCTACCTGAGTGACCTGTGTAAAATTTACTGGTTTCCTTTTTAATTCAGGTTTATAGATTTGGGTTATATGTTTGGCATCCCACTTTATTTTACGAACATATGACGAAAGAAATATGAAATATATATATAGGGTAGGGATCCTAAGAGAAGTCCACCCTATTTGAGAAACTTGAGAAGCAATCTGGACCACACATTTTCCTTAAGCAAAAAATGCAAAAAAAAATGTGAAAAAAATGCAAAAAATTTATTTATTTTTTTTTTTGAAAAATCGCAGCTTTTTCTTTAAGGATTAAATTTTTTTTTTATAAAAAAATTTTTTTTTTTGGATTTATACACATGTGTATATTGTTAATCTTTTAACTATACATATATGTATATCGTCAATTATAGATATATGTATATACATTTTAAAATTGAAAAAATGTGTATATTGTTAATCTTAAACCATAAACACTAAAGCTAAACCTTAATGCTAAACCCTAAACTCTAAACCCTAAAGCTAAACCCTAAAGCTAAACCCTAATGCTAAACCCTAAAGCTAAACCCTAATTCTAAACACTAATGTTAAACCCAAAAGCTAAAACTAAACACTAAAGCTAAACCCTTAATGCTAAACCCTAATACAAACCCTAAAGATAAAGCTAAACCCAAAAGTTAAAGCTAAACCCAAAAGCTAAACCCTAATGCTAAACCCAAAAGCTAAACCCTAATGCTAAACCCTAAATACTATTGCTAAACCCTAATACTAAACCCTAATGTTAAACCCTAAAGCTAAACCCTAAACCCTAAATACTAATGCTAAACCCTAAATAACACTTATTTTTCAATTTTAAACATGTATATACGTATATGTATAATGGACAATATACATATATGTATAGTTAAAAGATTAACAATTTACACATGTGTATAAATCTAAAAAAAAATTAAAAAAAAAATTAATTCTTAAAGAAAAAGCTGCGATTTTTCCAAAAAAAAAAAAAATTCATTTTTTCACCTTTTTTTGCATTTTTGTGCTTAGGGAAAATGTGTGGTCAAAGAATGCTTCTCAAGTTTCTCATTTAGCCTAATACTTCTCACATGATCCTTATCCTATATATATATATATATAGGGTAGGGATCCTAAGAGAAGTCCACCATATTTGAGAAACTTGAGAAGCAATCTGGACCACACATTTTCCCTAAGCAAAAAATGCAAAAAAAAGGTGAAAAAAATGCAAAAATATTATTTTTTATTTTTTTTTGAAAAATCGCAGCTTTTTCTTTAAGGATTAAAATTTAAAAAAAAAAAATTGGATTTATACACATGTGTATATTGTTAATCTTTTAACTATACATATATGTATATTGTCAATTATACATATATGTATATACATGTTTAAAATTGAAAAAATGTGTATATTATTAATCTTAAACCATAAACACTAAAGCTAAACCATAAAGCTAAACCCTAATGCTAAACCCTAAAGCTAAACCTTAATGCTAAACCCTAAAGCTAAACCCTAATTCTAAACCCTAATGCTAAACCCAAAAGCTAAAACTAAACACTAAAGCTAAACCCATAATGCTAAACCCTAATACAAACCCTAAAGATAAAGCTAAACCCAAAAGTTAAAGCTAAACCCAAAAGCTAAACCCTAATGCTAAACCCAAAAGCTAAACCCTAAATACTATTGCTAAACCCTAATACTAAACCCTAATGTTAAACCCTAAAGCTAAACCCTAAACCATAAAGCTAAACCCTAAATACTAATGCTAAACCTTAAATAACACTTATTTTTCAATTTTAAACATGTATATACATATATGTATAATTGACAATATATATATATATATATGTATAGTTAAAAGATTAACAATATACACATGTGCATAAATCCAAAAAAAAATTAAAAAAAAAATAAAAAATAAAAAATAATTCTTAAAGAAAAAGCTGCGATTTTTCCAAAAAAAAAAAAATTTTTTGCATTTTTTCACCTTTTTTTTGCTTAGGGAAAATGTGTGGTCCAGAATCCTTCTCAAGTTTCTCATTTAGCCTACTACTTCTCACATGATCCTTATCCTATATATATATATATATATAGGGAGGGGCTCATGCGAGAACCACCCTTATTGTGAGAACCTTGAGAACCAATGTGAACACAACCTAAAATAGCTAAAAAAACCTAAAAAAAACCTAACCCCCACCCCCCCCCCCCAAAACCTAAACCCCACCCCCCCCCCCCCCCCAAAAAAAAAAAAAAACTAAACCCCCCACCCCCCAAGCTAAAATGCTAAAAACTAAACCCCCAAAAAACCTAAAAAAATCTAAAAAAATAAAAAAAAAAATCTAATAATTTTTTTTTGAATTTTTTAATATTTTTTATGTTAAAATCGCTACTTTTAGAAGCAAAAAAAAAAAATTTTGGCTTCGAAAAGTAGCGATTTTTTATAAAAAATATTAAAAAATTAAAAAAAAAATTTGTGTGATTTTTAGCTATTTTTAGGCATTTTTAGTGTGTTCACATTGGTTCTCGCGGTTCTCACAATAAGAGGTGGTTCTCGCATGATCTTCTCCATATATATATATATATATATATATGTATATATATATATATATATATATATATATGTATATATAGGGGCTGGTTAACGTACAAATGCGCTTATCGTACATTACGTACGCTACAATCTCAGCCGTCAGATCATCTTCCCGCATTGAAAATCGCATGTTGTTTTTTTTGTAACAATTTCGCATGTTGGTTTTTTAACATGCGATGTCATCAAAATTACCACATGCGAAATTGTTACAAAAACCAACATGCTATTTCATCAAAAATTATCACGTGCGAAATTGAACTATCACATGCGAAATTGTTACAAAAAAACAACCTGCTATTTCATCAAAATTATCACATGCGAAATTGAATTACCACATGCAAAATTGTTACAAAAAAAACAACCTTCTATTTCATCAAAATTATCACATGCGAAATTGAATTACCACATGCGAAATTGTTACAAAAAAACACCTGCTATTTCATCAAAATTATCACATGCGAAATTATTAAAAAAAAAAAAAACAACATGCGATTTTCATTGCTGGAAGATGATCTGACGGCTGAGATTGTAGCGTACGTAATGTACGATAAGGGAATTTGTACAGTACCCTTTACCTATATATATATATATATATATATATAGGGGAAAGATCCACTAAAAAGTGGATTTTGCCTAAGTAGCCTAAGAAGGAATCTTAACCATTCATTTTTCAAATCAATGGTTAAGATGAAAGTGTAGGAAAAAGGAGGAGTGTAAGGGTATCTTGGGAAAATCATATTTATGGAATTTCTCTCTCCAAATGCAAGGCACATGCATATTTCACCTCCATTTTTTAAACGTTCATAACTTTTTTATACGACATTATTTTTTCATAAAAATTTCACCATAAAATCGAGCGTCTTTTTATCTTTAATTTGAGTACTATATTGCTATATAAAATATGAAGACTAAAAAAACCCACTAAAATGTGTTGTGTTTCTATGTTGTATAACAATTTTTTGTGCTGGATTTTTGTACTATATTTTTATACTATATTTTTGTACTAAATTTTTTGTGCTAAATTTTTGTCTTAAATTTTTTTTTCTCAATTTTTTGTACTGGATTTTTTTATACTACATTTTTTTGCTAAATTTTTTTGTGCTATATTTTTTGTGCTAGATTTTTTTGTACTACATTTTTTGTGCTATATTTTTTGTACTAGATTTTTTTTGCTATATTTTTTTGTATTAGATTTTTTGTGTTAGATTTTTTTGTACTAGATTTTTTTTTGTATTTTTAAAAAACAAAATGGGTGCCACATGTAATTTTCACTCCTATTTATAAGGACCAAAATGCCCTTGATTCCTACTTATTAGGAGTGTCACATGTCATCATCACAATCCTTCTTAGGCTACTTAGGCAAAATCCACTTTTTAGTGGATCCTTCCCCTATATATATATATATATATATATATATATATATATAGGATTAGGTTCAAACGTGAACAAAATCCCAAGAGTGAACTGCGTGAACTGATCTGGGCCCTTGATTTTTATGATCTTGAGATTAAAGTGAGTGGCATGATGGTAATTATTTGGTTAATTTTTTCCATTTAATTAAATACAAAAATGGTATATGTGTAATTTCAATCTTAAATTGATTGCATAAATCTCTCACAAATCAAATAATTAAATATCCTCTTAAATTGATTGCATAAATCTCTCACAAATCAAATAATTAATTATCCTCTTAAATTGATTGCATAAATCTCTCACAAATCAAATCAAGGATTAGGAAAGATGTAACTTAATTCAATTATTAAAATAATTATTTGTTTAAATGCGATGTACACATGTGTATTCTGATTTTGCCCTCTTTTTAATGCGATGTACACATGTGTATATCGTCTGTTTTTGTGATATCTCGGAATTTTTTTTGTATTGAATGTTGATGTACACCTGTGAATTACTGTACACATATGTACGATGCTGAGTACACATGTGTACTGTTCTATTTATATCCAAGTACACATGTGTATACCTTTGAAATATGAAGGTTACGTGGGTCTTAAAAATCAAAATTTGAATTCTGGTGATGAAATCTGAAATAAAAAATTAAAATTGAAATCTGGTGATTTGTTGTTTGTTTTGATAACACTACAAGAAAGGATACCCTTTACCGGCGACACCTTTAGCGGCGACAGGGCTGACGTCGCCGCTATTGGTCGATCCGCGTCCCAAGAGCTGTAACCAAACGTCATCCGTTGATCAAAAGCTAGATCTGACGGTTGAAAATTCGTTAGGCATTACCGGCGACAGCTCATAGGCAATACCGGCGACGCGTCTGACACCTTTAACTCCTGTATCTGGTCAACTGACACAAATCTAACCCTGGTCAACTAAAAATATGCATTACCGGCCACGTTATAGTCAATACCGGCGACAAATGTGTCGCCGCTAAAGGTGAAACGCACTAAACCCCATATCAGCGCCAATTTTCCCTCCTGCTTTACTTTTCACCCCCAAAAAAATCCGAAAGCCCGCTGCAACCTCACGAAATTTGTCTACATTGGTTAGTTTCACTTTGTTTTTGTTAGATTTCTTCAATGTTTTGTTATATACATGTTATAGTCTTTAATTTTTGTGTTTTTTTGTGTGTTTTTGTGCTTATGGTAGAGAAATCCGGTCACCACCATCACTTCTCCGGTCACCAACATCACTTCTCCGGTCACCAACTCGTCTCCGCGGTCTACATCTCTTGAAACCTTGAAAATACGGTTAGTTTTATATGTATTTTTTTTTCAAAGTTTAGAAATTGTATAATGTTTGGTTTAGGTGTGTAAATGTGTGTGTAAGGATGTATGTTTGTATGTCAAATGTATAATGTAGGTGTATTTGGTGAAAATGTGTAAATGAAAATCTATGTATTTGTGTATGTAGGTGTATGTAAACATGTATGTGTGTATGTAAGTCTATGAATGTATGTATGTTGGTGTATGTTAGTATGTCAAATGTATAATGTAGGTGTATTTGGTGAAAATGTGTAAATGAAAATCTATGTATTTGTGTATGTAGGTGTATGTAAGCATGTATATGTGTATGTAAGTCTATGAATGTATGTATGTAGGTGTATGTTAGTGTGTAGGTGTATGTAAATGATGAACAATTGGTGAAAGTAAATGTTTGCAATTGGTGAAAAATGTGTATGTTGTATGTTTGTATAATAAAGTATGTAAATGTGTATGTAAGTATGTATACATTTTGTCGTTTTGATCAAAATGTATGTTTGTAAGTAAGTATGTTTATGTGTAGGTTTGAAAAAAAAAAGTTTAAGTTTGATAATTAGTATGTTTGTGTTTAGGTTTGAAAACATTTATATTTAACTTTGAAATATATATATTAGTTAGGAAATACCCTCCTTGAGGTCGAGACTGATTGTGATGAGGTCGAGGCTGATTATGATGAGGTCGAGGCTGATTATGATGAGGATGATCCCGATTATGTGGAGTCTGACTAAAAGAAAAGTTATTGTAATTTATATTGATTTGTAATGTAATTGATAAACACTTGTTTGAAATATTTAATTGAATTTGAGTTACACTTTTTGTACTTTCCCTTAATTTCTATTAGATACACATGCTGTAACATTTGTAACTATATAGGAAAAATGTTTTCGGTATTGCTGATATTCGCTTTTTTGATGGCGGATGTGGCCCCCTGGGGACATGGGGGTGACGGCGCTGGTGATCCACCGCTTCCTCCTGGTGGACTTCGTGGCACACACGAGACAGACGGTAAGTCTTTTACTAAATTATTTTATAGTCCTTATATTTTATATATTATAAATGTTGTTACTAATTATTTTTGTTTTAATTGCAGCGGTTCCCCCAAAGAAGGTTAGGGGGAAAGCTAAAAACGAGAAACTAAGGCGTATGGTACGAGCAGGGGGGGGCCTGTATCGCTTACCTTTGACAGACAAGTCACGTTTACCCCTGTTGGTAAATCTAGAGACGTGTTTTCAAGGGAGGCCGGCATGTATATGTGGCGGACTATCCCGTTTGATAAGATTGGATGGGATAACGTTGAACCACATTACAAGGATGCCGTCATGAACCACTTACGGGTAAATAAGTTATATGCATAAAATTTTATAGCACATGCAAATCTAATTTATATATGATATTTTAACTTTTTTATTTAATTTGTAGGAAAACTTCAATTTTGATGAAGTGGAACGTGATTATGAGGCGAAAAACTTGCAGGGTGGTATTAGGAGTGTGCTTATGAAGCGGTACAATGACCGCAAGTATGAAGCTAGAAAAATATTTGATAGCGAGGGAGGATACGATGATCTTGAGAGCGCAAGGGCACACCATCCCAAAGATATGCCTTATGAAAACTGGTTGCGAACCGTCGAAGGTTTCCGGCAAGAAGATTATATTAAAAAAAGCAAGGCCAACACGTCCTCGAACACGTCCTCGGACATGTCGTCTTCGCAAGCTCAGACGCAACCCTTTTCCGAGGTAAACTACGCAATTTATAAAATGACAAACGAACGCATGTTTCCTTGTTAAATATATATTGGTAGCGTTAATTAATATGCTAATATACGTTTTGATATCTATTATTGTAGGATTTTGTTAACAGCTTGTTTCAAACTCCGTCATTTTTGAACCAACTAAACAACTATCTTGCTTCATAAGGGAAAGGAAAAGGAAAGTCAAAAGACTACGATTCGGACGACTTATTCGATAACCAATCCGAAGAAGAGTGACTTGTTTTTAATGTATGATTTAGTTTTTATTAAACGTTGTAGGATTCTAATGTACGACATAAACGTAGTTTTTAATTATATTACCTTTAGTATATGCTCGTGGCGTATGTTTGTGTTGTTTGAAATAGGCAGGTTCAGTTTTTCGGCCGAAAAAATGGCTGGGTGCGATAAAATGCAGCAGCTGCATTAAAAAAAAAAAAGCTTTTAGCGGCGACACGTGTCGCCGCTAATGATGCCTAACCTTTAGCGACCATAGTAATACCGGCGACACTTTAGCGACCACAGTTGTGGTCGCTAAAGGTGAAAGAACAATACCGACGAACCACACTTTTAGCGACGACAAATGACCAATACCGACCCAGCAATACCGGCGACCTATTAGCGACGACGTGTCGCCGGTAAAGATCTTTACCGGCGACAAAAAGGGGCAATACCGGCGACACGTGTCGTCGCTAAAGGCAGCCCATTCTTGTAGTGTAATTATCTTATTAATAAATAAACATAATGTGGATAATGAATTTAAATTAGGAAAGATGTAACTTAACTCAATTATTAAAATAATGATTTATATCTAATTTTTTTTATATAATTACAATCCTACCCTTAACAACTAAAAAGGAAATCAAGGGTCCATATCTGTTCACGCAGTTCACTCTTGGGAGGTTGTTCACGCTGAAACCCTACCCTATATATATATATATATATAAAAGCTTGAAAAGAAAGATGCATGTACCTTATACCATAACAACTCTCGTTGCATTCCTAGAGCAGCCTCATACACGTTCTTTTTTTTTTTGAAGGGTGACTTTCTATGTACGTGACTCAGTGTCACCGGGTTCTTGTCGAAGACAATCCCCCGTCAGCTCCGCCCTCCGGCGCGATGTTCGATTGGGCCCCGGCCGTCTCGTAAGCTGACCTTCGCCCGGAAACCATACTGCCCCCACACGGGTAAAACCGCTGGGGTAACAGCTGGGTGAAAACCGGGTTGCCCTCAAGACCGCACCATGCCTCGGTAGGATACGATCTATCATTGGGACGTCCCAGCCCCCTTTCGCCACAAGCGGGAGTCGAACCGGTGACCTCTAGGAGGACAACCGGCCCCCCAACCACTGGGCTATGAGGGAGGGATAGCCTCATACACGTTCTGAGTTATGTTTTGCTTAGCCTTCTTTGCAACCATATGCAACATGTTATTCCCTTTTTCGTCACTAAGAGGAGCTATTAAATCTTTCATTGTGCCAATCTCATGTATCAACTTAAAGATGTTCATTTGACGATGTTTGACCGCTAAGTGAAATATAGTTCTTCCTTTGTCATCTGTTTTCCATATTAGATCAGGATTTGAGCGAATCAACTCAATTATGAAACGTGTGTTGCCCGTTTTAGTAGCAACGGAAAGTACTCCGGACGGGTAGTAGGTTATTCTTTTTTCTTCCTTCTCAACAATTACAGCTGGCCCTCGGAGTATGTCATCAATGTCCTTCTTAGGCATTTGCACAATTTTTCCCCAGATTATTCTCAACAACAGCAGTGCTTTACATTCTCTTTTTGGGGGCTCTGCCTTGACATTTAACGCTGCAAGATTAAAGAAAACTATTATCCAAAGGTACACAATATAAATTAAAAAAGGTTACAAGTTAACGCTCCAATAGTCCATACAGAAGCTAACCTAGTTTTCTCATTTTTTGGTTTTATACTAAATTTTTTTTTTTTTTTTTTTAATCACATAATTTTTTTTTTTTTTTTTTTTTTTTGGTAAATCAATTATCATTGTGATAAAATATATTTTCAACAAACTGTTTAACATAATAATCATTTTTAAGGTTTATAAAAATGAAAAAAAAGGTCACTGAAGTTAATAGGTTTTGGTAGGATAATAGTCGAAACTCGAAAGTATAATGAAACAAAGAAAATAAGGAGCACCAACTTACCCAAGTTGATGATTCTGAAGATAAAATTTGATTTTCTTTCTGCAAATGCATAAGGCTTTTGAGCCAAAGCAATAAGAACATCCGTAAGTAACTCCTTCTTGACACTTAGTTCGGGGCGATCATTAAATAGATCATTAAATATGTGTGTAGCAACATCTACAAGAGAATTAATAGTCACTTTATTAGAAAAATCGCATAAAGTTAAATGGGCAAGAAACTTTTGAAAAAATGAAAGACGAAAGACCAACTTTAAGAATTACTTACCAAATATATCAGCTTCAACACATTCTTGTAGGACCCAACCCCGATTTTGGTGTGTCCAATAGTCACCGGACATTTTACGTGACAAACCATACAGATACCTCACCATGGAAGGTTTTTCAAATAAAGCAGCCATATAGAGTGGCATCATTCCCCCTTTACCAGGGAGTTCAATCAAATTGGGAATTTTTTTCACCATTATCATTGCTGTTTCCAAATTTCCCGCCGCAGCTGCTAAACCGAGGGCAGTATTGTAATTTTTATTTCGCAACTCCAAATCCTCTTTGCACATCAATTCTACTAGTTTTTCCACAAAGTGTACCACAGACTTGCTGCTTCCGGCTGACGCTGCAATATGAAGCAGTGTATCATGGTTTTCTGTGATAGCAAAACGTGTCAGATCAGGCCGCTCGTTAAGAATGGGTTCAGCAGCCTTCCAATCTCCTTTGATTGCTGCTTTATAAAGTAAAACAGCAACCCTGTTGTATCCGTCTCTAGTTCCTTCAGTTAAAACAATCTCGTCAAAAACCGTTCACCTCAATTTCGCTTCAAACTATAGTATAGATTGTTACTTTCATGTGGAAACGATCCTGATTAAATAGATTATGATATGTTATTCAGAGGTTAGCCATTTTATATTATAATCAGTTAGTGCTTAACTTCAGTCCATTTTAATACTCATATGTTCTTTTGTGAAGTAAATTTACATCAAACAAAAGATGCATATCCAATAACATAGTTACTACAAGTTATTCCATAGCTGCATTTGGTTCGCAAATTACAATAGAATTCAATAAGATTGGAATGTGCATTCCAATTCATAATATGTTTGGTTCACATAGTTTCTTGAAATTGCAATCTCAATTTCCATTGGTAATGTGTTTGGGTGGGGAATGTATTAAAATTGGAATTGGAAATTAATTTCCTCAAATTTCTCCATTTAAAAGAATTTAAAATGCTTTCAAAATGTGAAAGAATTCAACCAAATTCATCAAATCCTGTAGCAATGCAAGTAATTGCACCGTTTAGATTACTTTTCATACACACAGTAAGTAAACTGTATTTCGTTTGAATGAGGTTTTATATACACAACAACTTATTTTGTTTTATTTTTTTCTTTTTCTGTAATGACTGAATTTTAGCATATAAAATTAACTTGAATATTTAGATTATTGATGACCAAATCGTATCAAATCCTGTAATCAAACCGGTATCGTATCGGTACCAAATTTACTATACCAAATCATTTTCGGTACCAATTTAGTACCCACCTTTTGGCGTTTTCAGAATCGTTACTTTCGGTTCGACATCGGTCTAGCACCATACCTGTATTTATTGATTTTTACCTTCAAATACCATACCGTATTGTACCGAGTATTTTCGGTGCCAGTACCTAATTTCGATGATTTTCTGGATCGGTACTTTCGTTGCCGTTATCGGTACCAAGCTCATCCATATTTTAACGTGTTAGCACCGTAATAACTGAACTGAAAACAATCGAATTTCCAACATGTAGGACGTGTGGGTCCTATTATTATATATTAGGTTATTTAAAATCGTTTTTTTAAGGACGAAGTAACTATCATTTTCACGACATTTTTATTTATGTTTTCATATTCGGTATCTGCTTGCCGTTACTGACACGCGTTTTGCAGTCATTGGGTCCACGCCGCAACGCGCGGGCAGAAAATCAACTAGTTACAATTCAATTTAAAATGTTTAAGTGGGTGTTTTGGATTTCTTATGAAAATCTTTATTACTTTTCAAAAAGTTAATAAGTCATAATACAGTGACTTTTTAAAACTCCTTAGAGCATTCACATTGAAACCTCTATATCTGTACTTTCTATATTATATAGGGAGAAATGAACATTTTATAGAATAGTAAATTACACCTCTATATTTAGAGGCTTTATATGCAACTCTTTATTTATTTATTTTTTATTTTTTTTGTAAGTGTGTAGAAAAGAGAAAACAATAATAAAATAACTGTGCGTGAGTGAGATAGAGTTAGAAATAAAGAATTGAATGTATGATGTTTTTGAAATGTATACAATTTTTATAGAAAAATGTGTTTTTAATCAAATTATTATAAATATAATTGATAAATTGGCTGGCTACAATCAATTATGTCACTTAATTTTATCATTTTGTTTAGTGGCTTGAGGTTTTTGCCACCAAGTTTTGCTTTGCTATGCACTTTTGTCTCTTTTAATAAACGGTTTAACTGGAATTTTCGGTTGTAATGACATATTCATATATACAGTTTCATGACCCAATGATCGGATATATTATATTTGTTAATTTCATAATCTTTTTTGAAATTTCCCATAGATGAAAAAAAAAAACAGATGTAAGTGTTTGATAAAAATAAATGAGCACCGAACTATATTTTGATTTTTCATTTAATCGAGAATTCTAATTCTTATTTTGTGCATATTTTTTGTATCTTTTGGCTTAACTAAATTATCTATGTTAAAAAAAAACTAAACAATTGTCTGTTTAGGGGTATTCAAAAAACTCGTGGCCCGCAGCTCGCTTGAAAAAAGCTCAAACAAAGCTCGGCTCGAAATTGGCTCGGTTGTAAATGAGCCAGCTTGGCTCGGCTCGGTTTGTAAACGAGCCGAGCTCGAGCTTGGCCTGGCTCGGCTCGTGAGCTGGCTCGATAAGGTTTACATCCTTCATTTTTTTATCCCACATTGCTTAGAAAACAAAGACTAAGAGAGTATCTCCCCTATAAAAGAAGGTAAAAACAACGTAAAAAGTGAATTAACTATTTATACTTGCATATTTAGCCATATAGTTAAATTAAATGGCAATTATGGCCCTTAGTCTATGAAGAAATTTATTTTTAAGAGCTTTTCAAGTAGTAAATTTTGCGGTTCTTTGTTAGTTCGAGCTAGATCGAGCCGAGCCGAGCTAGCTCGAATTCTAATTGAGTCGATCTCGAGCCTCAAATCTCAGCTCGATTTGAAATTCGAGATCGAGCCGAGCCAGCTCAAATCGAGTTCGAGCAGAGCTCGAGCTGGGTCTAGCTCGGCTCGACCCGGCTCGTTTACAGCCCTAGTCTGTTATTAGATGAAAGTTTTTTTTGAATAGGTCAAAAGAATTTATTTTTTATCGTCACAAATCAAACATATACAATCAAACAACATTGGTACCGTTAACGTATTCTTTTTATCGTTTTCTCGACGTGTCAGTTTAAATTCATTGAACACAGAGTTATATCCGTAATAAAGTATTTTTTTGACATTGTAAGTTATATCGAATGCCAATACCATATCGGCACCATAACGAACTGTATCGAATGCCAACTAGTTTATAGATGAAGATGAAGGTCGCAATGTGAATGCTCTTGTAACCTTTCCCCTCACAATACCAAACACCATTTAACTTTTCAAAAAGTTAATAAGTTGTAAGTTGGTTAAAATAAGCAATCTCAAACACCCCTAAATTTCAATTTGATATATATTCCAATTCCTTATAAAACAACTATGCAAATTCAAACGCACATTTAATATCACGTCGCATTAAAAACCAGGGGCGGTTCTTAGAAGGGCTCTGGCAGGGTCACGGCCCGGGCAAGTTTTTCGCCCGTATTGCTAATTTTCCGTATTTTGATCGAAATTTTTTATATATACTATGTTTGGCCCGGGCTTTTTTTAGTGTCCGTGTCTTTCGGCCCTGGCACGTTCAACGGGTAAGATCCGCCACACATGTTCAACGGGCAAGATCCGCCAGTGTTAAAAACAGAATGGAAGCATACTGTTTCAACATCTTTAATATATAGGTAACAGGGGATGGAAGCTAGTAGAGGATATATAAATGAAAGAAGCAGTTGAGAAATAACCTTCAACTAGATCTAATCGAGGAAAGCGTGGCACCGGTGGTAGAGGAATATCAACCATAGTATGATTCATCCTTTCTGCTGCAATCTTAAGGATTTGTAAGTAATATAACACGAAGAGAATCACAAGAAGATCTCGTGAGCGGTTGATTCAATTTGAAAATATCGGTGATGATCGGAGTAACCCTGATCAACGGTGCTCTTTCTCTATACGGGAGATGTCAGTGCTTACACCTAAATTTATGGACGTGAAGCAAGGAAGTCAACGTCAATAAAAAAACAATTTATTCATATTTAACCATTGTTTTTTTTAAGGCAAATTTCTTTTAATCTCTATTGTGTTGGACTTGAACTCTTCTTACTAAATCGAGATGTTATGTTTTTTTTTTAAATGTGAACTTCATTAAAACCATCGAACCCGAAAACCGGGACGGAGCAACAATCGAAGAAATAAAGGACGAAGAAATAAAATTGGCCGTGAGTAGTAGGTTGTTGTTGTCGGTGGCGGTGATTGTGGGTGGTGATAGGTGGCGGTGGTGGGTGTGTGGCGGCGATGGTGGTGGCTAGTGGCGGTTGCAGTGAGTGGCAGCGGCGTGTATGGCTATCGATGGTGGTTGTAATTTATCATAATGCGATAGTTAGAAGTCGATAAAGTGTTTACCAGTCATAAACGGGTCAAACAAAATGAACATGATAAGAGTGAGAGAATGTTTAATGTGTTTACTCGTCATAAATGGGTCAAACAAAATAAGAATGTCGAAAGTGTTTACTCGTCAAAAACGGGTTAAACAAAATAAGAATTTTAAAATGAAAGAATTTCGAAAGTGTTTACTCGTCATAAACGGGTCAAACAAAATAAGAATGATAAAATGAAAGAATGTCGAAAGTGTTTATTTGTCATAAACGGGTCAAGCAAAATAAGAATGGTAGAATAAAAGAATGTTGAAAATGCTTACTCGACATGAACGGGTCAAGCGAAAATGAAAGTTTTGTTGAAAGACAATGTCATTAGAATGACTTAAATCAGAGAAAGCTTTATGACGAATTATATGGATGGTTATCACGTTTGCTAGAAGTTTGAATTCCATGTTGGTTGCATTATATCAATTTAATGTTGCATTGTGGTTCTAGGTACATCTTTGCTTTAGGTCGGATGCTGGCTCGGAATGAACACACGCACTCTTCGCCCTCAACGTGCTTCCAGACTAAGTTTTTAAGAATGGGTCAAAACTTTTGGGTTGTAACTTTAAGTTTTAGAAACTTGTTTTGAATTATAAGTAATGTTAGTTTATTAGTAAGATTATGTTTAAAGTTTTGGTTCGTTAACTTGGTAAACTTTGCAACTACAGAAAATTGCACAAAACGTCCTTTAAGTTTCACCAATCTTGCTGGTTTTAACTTTAATCTTTAAAAGTTTCCAAAACCATCCTTTAAGATTAATTTTGTTGCCGGTTTCATCCTTTATCACCAACTCAGTTAATAATTCTTGTTAAATTGCCTCGCATGTGACAACTGTCAAAATTTCATGTATCCGTACATTGATTAAACAGTAGTTAGTGCTTTAATGACTGTGCTGATTTAAAATTTATGACATGAATACTTTCTTATTATTGTCATCATACATACATGTGCATCACATATTGCATAATGTCATATCATTATTGCATACAACACTTTATTGATTCAAATGATGCACGGAACAAAGTTAGCACAGTTATTAGAAAAATCAGAAATGCTGACAGGAGTTCAATACTTAGACAGACATGGTATTGAAACACAGAATGGGTCAGAAACCAAGAGTTACACTAGTATAGTGTGTAGGAAAGTAAGGATCATAAAACTACATTCCTAGTGATAGTTTAAGTGCCGGAAAGTGCCTAAAACTCAGCATAATTCAGCAAAAATAAGCATTTAA
Source organism: Helianthus tuberosus (assembly GCA_030545235.1). Lineage (NCBI taxonomy): Eukaryota > Viridiplantae > Streptophyta > Magnoliopsida > Asterales > Asteraceae > Helianthus > Helianthus tuberosus. Next base: position 55,896,778 of record CM060360.1, read on the forward strand.
ACAACTAAATATTATGCAGAATTATGGTTAAATGGTCCAGAATGCTTTCCTAAGTGTCGGGAATCAAAATTGTCACAAAAGGTAACATAAAGCACACTAAACAGCATAGTTTAGCACCTTAACGAACCGGTAACCCACCGAACAACCGGACACTACCCGAAACACCAAATATCACTAGAAGCATTATTTTATCATTTCCAAGCTAGTAATGGTCCCGAACATCATAACACACTATATAACAACATAACTAAATACCCTAACTTAAACATTAGATTTCAACTACTATCCTAACTATCCATTACAAGCTAGCTTATACCCCCCCTCCATTTACGGTCACTACAAGGGTGACCTGTCACACCCCAACCGATGGCGGAATCATCGAAGCGCGGCACTGAGCGAAACAGATTGTTCATGAGTATCCACAACAACTATTAATTACCGGATATTTCACATTATGTCCCATACCATAATATATCAAAAAAAAATAGTCATTACAGATAATTGTCTCAAAAACAAGTACTGATCCGACAACTCAGATTTTATAAATATAAATATAAATTGTTTCTTGGTTGCTAGACTCTTTCCTAGCTTCGATTTCATCACAGCCAAGCCTGAGTCCTAGCTAGCTAAACACCTGTCATATACGTTAAAGTAACAGTCAATACACATAGTGTAAATGTGAGCATAGAAGTTTAATAATACAAGTAGAGTTCGAAAATAGTTTACGCATAACCAGCACGTACTACGTATAGTGTGAAGCACGTAAGTTATCGACATGGCACTATCAATACCACTGACTGCGGGTTGACTGCCCCTGGCAGTTCGCAATACATGTTCACCACTGTGTTCATGCAAGTAAAGGTTCCTTAACAACCCCCGGGTGACCAGGTGCTGAGTCCAAACATAATAGTACTATCGTTGCTAAGGCAGGTAGACAGAAATTCACGTGTTAACATAACAAACAGGCATTCATCGAGTCACGTATAACATGCATTAGCGGTTAGCGTTAAAAGTATTGAGTAGTGTGATTGATGTGATTTGAATAAGTAACGTATGTAACACCCAAAAAGTGCGATAAGCAAAAAGGGTTCGAGTATACTCACAGCGATTGATTATGGATTGAAGGGAGCACTTAGCGCGAATGTCAGCCTGAACAGTTAACGGTAACATAAGCAATAAGCGGCGTGCAAGCATGTGAGGTGTCAGGGGATCGGATAGCTCTCCGGTCGGACGGTCGGGTGGTCGATCGATCGGGCAACAATCCATTCTTGTGACCGGTCGATCGGATGGCAACCCCTTCAGATGGCCGGTCGATCGGATGACTACCTATTCAGGTGGCCGGTCGATCGGATGGCAATGGCCGGTCGATCGGATGGCAATCCATTCGGGTTGTAGTCTGGTCGGTTGATCATTGATTGGACTGTTACCTTATTTGGGAAGGATGTGTTTGTGTATGATGGTTTGACTTTTGAAGTTTTTCTTGTAGCATTTGAAATCAGAGAAGCATCTCTACCTTTCAGGTCGGTCGATCGAACAGCAGTTCGATCGGGTGACAGTCCGATTGGTAGGACGTCTCAATGAGAACAATTCCACAGCCAACTGTTACTCGGTCAGATGGTAGTCCGACCGGGTGACAGGTCGTTTGAACTTCAAGTGTGGGACCCAAGGTGCAAGCCGACCGGGTGGCAACCGGGTCGGGACAGCCCGTTCAGACAGCAGTCCGATCGGACAGCACTCCGTCCTGGTTGACCTGATCGTCTTCTTCCTTGGTCTGCAAATTTGTAGTTTTATCGAGACGGTGTGATAACGTGTCAAACAATAGAACCTCGCCGCGGCCTAAGTAGTCCGTTTGGATAGGAATCACCCTAACCCGAACAGCCTCTGTACCGAGACGGCGGTTCATGGTTAACCCGAAATCGGTAGTCTCTTGGATAGAATCCAGATCCTGAGCCAATACTTCAACAAGAAGGAGTAGAAGATCAGAACAAGCTTCGATTCTATCGGTTTTGAAGACATTGAGTATAACAGAGTTGAAAGAAATAGAAGAAATCTTCTTTCAATCCTTCTTCTCTCTGAATATGTTTAGATCTTTGCAAGATCTTTGTTTATTCCTATGGAAAACGTTCAGATCCGAGTTGTTCTTGGTGGATTGAAGCCAAAACATGAAGTTCCTAAGAACACCATGATGACATCATCCTAGAACACCTCAAATCTAGTGATTTCACGGTTAAAAGTTAAGATTTAAAAGATAGAAAGGTGTAGAAGTGTGTGTAGATCAAGGATGTACAAGTTTTAGGTCGAGATCTTACCGGAAAAGCGAGAAATCGGAGAAAGAGGGAGGTTGAAGAGCTGGTCGGATGAGAGTGTGCAGAAAAGGTAAGTTTGTGATAATGAAAGGGGTATTTATAGGGTTTCCATTTTGGGAAAGGTGGGAAAGGTAGGTTGAGTAGCTGGTCGATCGGACAGCAGTCCGATCGGACAGGACTGTTCGGTCAAACAGCAGTCCGGTCGAACGGCAGTCCGTTCGATGGAACAGCGCGTCAAGTTTTGCAATTTCGATTTGCGTGTCGAGCGTTGCGTTGCGATGCGATAGAGTTTCTCATTCAAATTACATTTAATCCCAACTACTATATCTAACATACCAACATAAATAAACATGCACAAGTAACACACAAGAGGCATACACACATATAATAACCAAAAGCAATAGTTCGTGTTACGATTCGTATTGCGATTCAATATCGATTCGATTGATAAGTCGATTAGAGTCGAGTTGATTAGCATTCAATTAGGTAGATACACGTTGGTTATCTTTATCGCATTGTTACTTCCTACCAATTACAGTCGTAAGTCGATTAGCGCCGATTTGATAAATGTCGATTAAACTTCGATTATACCTCGATTATTGCAAGTACTTCACCTAATACAATTAATGTAGAAACATAAAAAGACTATCTACGAGTCAAGAAGTCAAAACAATGATTTAGCAAGGAGTGACAGATCACAATTCGCAATCTTTTCTTCCTTTGACTTTAATGTTGACTTTGACTTTGACTTCCGAAACACGGGGTGTTACAGCCACCCCTAGTTAAGGGAATTTCGTCCCGAAATTAGGCTGAAGCCGTAACAAACAGCTGCAGGTACTTCGCCTTCATGTCGCTTTCGAGTTCCCAAGTGAACTCTGCACCTCGTTTGCCTTCCCATCGAACCTTAACGATAGGAATGCACGAGCATCTGACCTGCTTGGTTTGGCGGTCCATGATTTCGACAGGCTTTTCCACGAAGTGTAATGTTTCGTTCACTTGAAGGTCTTCTAAAGGTACGTACAAGTCATCCTCAGCCAGGCACTTTCTGAGGTTGGACACGTGAAAAGTCGGATGGACATTACTAAGTTCCTCCGGTAGTTCGAGTCTGTAGGCCACTTTTCCGATCCTTTCCAGAATCTTAAAGGGTCCAACATATCGAGGCGCGAGCTTTCCTTTCTTGCCGAATCAGACCACACCCTTCCAAGGTGATACCTTTAGGAGTACATGGTCACCAACGTTAAATTCAAGGGGCTTGCGTCGTTTATCGGCGTAACTTTTCTGACGACTCCGAACTTTCAGCAAATTGTCTCTTATTTGGAGGATTTTGTCAGTTGTTTCTTGCAATAGCTCAGGACCGGTTAGTTGCGAGTGACCGATCTCGTGCCATACAATAGGCGACCGACATCTTCTTCCATATAATGCCTCAAATGGTGCCATTTGAATGCTGGAATGATAACTGTTATTGTACAAAAACTCGACTAAAGGTAAGTATGCGTCCCAATTACCACCGGAATCTATGACACACTAACGGAGCATGTCTTCAAGAGTACGAATCGTCCTCTCAGTCTTACCGTCGGTTTGGGGATGGAATGCGGTACTTAGATTAAGCGTTGTACCGAGAGCAGTCTGAAACGTTTCCCATAAACTCGAGGTGAACCGATCATCACGATCTGAGATGATATCTCGAGGCGTACCATGTCGACAAATGATCTCGTCGGTGTAGATTCGGGCTAATTTCTCTACCTTATAGTCTTCTCGTATCGGCAAGAAATGAGCTGATTTGGTTAAACGATCAACAACAACCCAGATGCTGTCGTGACCTGATGACGTGCGCGGGAGTTTTGTTATAAAGTCCATGGAAATGCTCTCCCATTTCCACATAGGGATAACGGGTTGCTCAAGCAAGCCAGATGGTCTTTGGTGTTCTGCCTTAACCTTCGATCAGGTTAGGCATTTTCCAACATAGAGAGCGATATCCCTCTTCATGCCCGGCCACCAGTACTTGTAGCGCAGGTCCTGGTACATCTTATTGTTAGGAAACTTTATTTGTAAGTATTGAAGAAAATCACAATCAACTGGATCTATGAAGAGATCACAGTCCTGAAGATCACGAACAAGAAAAAGAAGAACAGATGGGACAATTGAAATACACAGCATCTACTTCAAAGGAATCACAAGTTGATCAAGAGCTGAATTGGATTATCAGAGAAGGTCATTTCTGATGGATCTGATGATATTTCTGATGAAATATCATCAGTTTCTGACGATTCTGATCATCAGGATTTTTCTGATGATTTGTTCATCAGAATTTCTGATGAAGTGGTTTATCAGAAATTCTGATGAATACCCCACTTGTCTGAAATTGGCTCTATCCTGCCATAATTACCGAAGCAAGTTGACATTATTGGATATCATGATGAAAAAGGCAACTTGAATGTTGGATTCAATGAATATGTCAATTGGCCACTTTTTGCAGGACTTATTGCATGAATAAACTATTGTTTATTCATGCACCCAGCCGTCTATAAATAGAAGGCTCAACCAGGAGAAGCAAAGTGAGTTTGAAGCTTATCATTCATACATACATCAAAACTCCACTGACCTCTCACCCACAGAATTCAAGATTCATTTGTACTAGATAATAATCTTACAATCACCTTGTAAACCATTTTGTTTCAAAGTGATATAAACTTGATAATTCTGTAGGTCTTGTTTCTTGAAAGTCTGATTTCCATCTCCGCACATCTTTTTCACATCTACTGAAATCACTTGCCATATTACGTGAAAAGAAGTTGTTTTAAGGCCATACTGGGTCCAACAATTGGTATCAGAGCAGATTGAATAAACTATTTTCAAACGATCAATCGCTCATCTTCTTTTCTCTAAATATGGCCAGCTTTCAATCCTGGAATAATGCTTTTAACATTGGTTCTATGTCCAAACCTCCGACTCTGGTCAGAGAGGAATACCCCCAATGGAAAATCAGGATGGTCAATTTCCTTAATGGTCATGACCGAGCTCTGTTTCAATCCATTGAAAGGGGTCCACATATACCAATGACTGTTATACCAGCTATTCCAGCAACTGACCAATCACCTGCCATCCCAGCCTCCCAAGCTCCCAAAAGTGAAATACTTTGGAGTGAGGAAGACAAGGAAAAGGTGGCTCGGGATGAAAGGGCAAAGTCACTTTTAATAATGGCCATCCCCAATGACATATTTTCACAAGTTGATGCATGTGCATCAGCTAAGGAAATATGGGATCAGTTGGAAAATCTTTGTGAAGGAGGAGAAAGGATGAGAAGAAACAAAAGAACAAACAATGTCTCATCTTATGAAAAGTTTAAAAGTTTGCCAAATGAAATGTTATATGATACATATCAAAGATTTACAAAACTTTTAAACGAGCTAAAGAAATTTGGAATAACAAAGTCAAATGATGAAAGAAACATAAAATTTCTTGATGCCCTTCCTAGAGAATGGAGAAGTCTAACCATGACTTTATCATCAACCTTAGAACTAGGAAACATGAGTCTTCATGACTTATACAGCATCTTGGTCCCCAGAGAGGAAGAAATATTTGAAGAAACCATTCAAAGAGGGGGATCTTTAGCTCTTATCTCAAACTCACAAAGAACAATACCCACCAATGATCCACAACCATCAAGCAGCCAAAGTTTTCAAGTTTCTGATACTTCATCAGATTTTTCAGCTTTTGCTGAGGCAATAGCACTACTCACCAAAACATTCGAGCAGAGGTAGCCAGAGATACCAGAGGAGTGACAGAGGAAGGATGGATGGAAGATCTAAAGAAGAGGTTAGATCTAAGGATAAAGGGAAGGCTGATGTTGTGTGTTACAAATGCAAGCAGAGAGGTCATTATGCATCAGAATGCAAGACCAAAAAGCTGAAGGATGTTGCCTATTATGAGAAAAAGCTTGAAGAAGCAAAGAAGCAGCAACAAGTAAGCTTAATTGCTGGAACAGATACATGGTTATCTGATGATTCTTCTGATGATGAAGAAGAAGAATTGGCAAATTTTTGCCTCATGGCACTCTCTGAAGGACTACCAGAAAATTCAGAACAAAAGGTAAATTTAGACAATCTTGATCTTGAACACAAGCTAAACAAGCTCATGTCAGATTTTCTAAATATGCAAGAAAAACATCAATCAGATATTAGAAAATCTGATGAGTTGCAAAGGACTTTGAATAAAATCATTCTTGAAAACCAACTTCTTATAGAGGATAGTTTAGATCAAAGAGCTAAAATTGAGTTTTATGAAAATGAAAGAAAAGATCTTTACAAGAAAATCAATGACAAAGAAATCAATGTAAGAGGTTTTCAACAGGCCAAAGAGTTCATAAATTTTATTGAGTCCACACCAAAGAAGAAAGGAGAGGGTTTAGGTTATACAAGATCAAATAGAAATAAACCCACTGTCTTTGTAAAAGCAACTCATCAGAATTTTGATAAATTTTCATCAGAATCTGAATCTGAATCTTGCAAAACAACCTGTTCTGAATACTCTTTTAAAAAACCGAACTTCAAAACAAACAAGAGTGAATGCAGTCAAGAATCTGTAAAGACTCCAGAAGCAGTTCACTCATCTTTTCAAAATTATCCACTCATTCCATCACAAGAAGAAATATCAGAAAATTCTGATAACTCTTGTATGTGTGTTGACATACTGAAGCTTGTTCAACACCATCTTCAAAAGAAAACTGTAAAATCTGTTAATGGCTCAGCATATAACAGAGTTTCTGATGCAAAACCAAGAAGAAGAAATAAAATTATTAGGATTCCATCAGAAACAGTACCCAAGCATGCCTGGGTACCAAAAACCCTCTAATCATTTCATTTCAGGACCATCATGTGTAGCAGATCTGGTACTGCGACTCAGGAAGCTCCAAGCACATGACTGGGGACAGGAGCTTACTCAGCAACTTTGTCTCAAGGCTGGGTAGAATGGTAAATTTTGGAAATGGAGTGAAAGGGAGGATCATGGGATATGGATGCATAAGGTATAGATGTCTGACCATAGAGAAGTAGCCTATGTTGAAGGCTTAAAGTATAACCTGCTGAGCTGTGGTCAATTCTGTGACAAAGGTTTTCATGTAACCTTTTTACCAGAGAAATGCTTGTTAATATGTATAGATGATAATAAAATCTATTTAAGTGGGAAAAGAATAAGAAAATCAATTTACTATTTTGACTTCAAAGAAGAAAGTGAACATCCAAAACTATGTTTATTTTCAAAAATCAACAAAGGTAGTAGTTGGTTATGGCACAAAAGGCTAGCCCACTTAAATTTCAAAAACCTAAGCAAACTAGCAAGCAAAGGTCTGGTAAAAGGATTACCTTTGATATCCTCAAAGAAGGGTAAAATTTGTGAAGCATGTGAGATGGGTAAATCCAAGAGAAGCTCACATAAATCAATTTCTGAGTCTTCTATTTCACAAAATTTGGAACTTTTACACATGGATTTGTGTGGACCCATAAGTACAGAAAGTTTTTCTGGAAAGAAATACATACTGGTAATAGTAGATGACTTTTCCAGGTACACATGGGTAGAATTTTTGAGAAAGAAAAGTGAAACTCTTGATCTAATCATTAATTTTATTAAGAAAATTAAAAATCTGTTAAAACTAACAGTAAGAAGGATCAGATCAGACAATGGAACCGAGTTTAAGAATGCAAAAATTGAGAATTTCCTTGTAAGTAAAGGAATTTCTCATGATTTTTCTGCTCCAAGAACACCCCAACAGAATGGGGTGGTTGAAAGAAGAAATAGGACCTTGGTAGAAGCAGCCAAAACCATGCTTGCTTATGCTAAGTTGCCCACTCACTTTTGGGCAGAAGCTATAGCAAATGCATGTTTTACCCAAAACAAATCCATAATCAACAAAAGGCACAACAAAACACCTTACAACATTATCAATGAAAGAATTCCAAGTATAAAATTTTTGCATACATTTGGTTGTAGATGTTTTGTTTTCAATGATTTTGAAAGCCTTGAAAAATTTGACAGAAAAGCAGAAAAAAGGGATTTGTCTTGGTTACTCTTTGTCATCAAAAGCATATAGAATTTTTATTCTCAATACAAGGACAATCAGAGAAAGTCTGTATGTTTCATTTGATGACTCATCAGAAACAGAGGTTTCTGATGAATATATGAAAGAAATAAATTTTTCTGACAAGCAAGAAAAGTATGAACATCTATTCGAAATGATAAATGAAGACTTCCTAGAACATGATAATTCTTTCAAAAACAAATCAAAAGATTCTTCATGTACTAACTCTGCAAAACAAAGGTGTAGTATATCAGAACCTCAGAATTCTGATATCTTACACACAATTGAAGCACCTGTTCAGGAGGAAACTTCAAATCCATCAGAACCAACAACTTTTCACAACAAGTTAAGATGGATCAAAGGACATGTTCATTCTGACATCATTGGCAATCCTGAAGATGGAGTCAGAACATGATCTGCAACTGCACATGAGTGTGCATTTTCTGGGTTTTTAAGCAAAGTAGAACCCAAATCTGTCAAAGAAGCTCTAAGTGACCCAGACTGGATTCAGGCCATGCAAGAAGAGCTTGATCAGTTTGAAAGGAGCAAGGTATGGGATCTGGTACCCAAGCCAAAAGAAAAATCTGTCATTGGCTCAAAATGGGTATTCAGGAATAAATCTGATAAAAATGGCATAATCATAAGAAATAAAGCAAGGTTAGTGGTCAAGGGTTACTGTCAACAAGAAGGTATTGGTTATGACGAAACTTTTGCACCAGTAGCTAGATTAGAAGCTGTAATAATTTTTCTTGCTTATGCTGCATCCAAGGATCTCAAAGTTTATCATAAGAATGTAAAATCAGCTTTTCTGAATGGTAAAATTGAGGAAGAAGTTTATATGCATCAACCAGAAGGCTTTGTTGATCCAAAATTTCAAAATCATGTTTACAGATTAAACAAAGCCTTGTATTGGTTGAAGCAAGCTCTTAGAGCCTGGTATGAAACTTTATCAAACTTCTTACTCAATTCTGGGTTTACCAAAGGTACTACTGACACCACTCTTTTTGTCAAAACACACAAAGGTCATACTTTGCTGGTCCAGATATATGTTGATGACATTATATTTGGATCAATAAATGAAAAATTTTGTGACAAATTTCAAAAATTGATGACCTTTTTCTTAGGGTTACAAGTAAAACAAAGAATTGATGGAATATTTTTGAGTCAATCAAAATATGTGAAAACAATTCTACAAAAATACTCACTTGAAAACTGCTCTGTTTCAAAAACTCCCATGGCAACAGGGAACAAGTTAGATTTTGATAAGGATGGTATAAGTGTTGATATTAAAACCTATAGAGGGTTGATAGGATCACTGCTATATTTAACTGCAAGCAGACCAGATATCATGTTTGCAACATGCTTTCTGACCAGATATCAATGTGATCCCAAAGAATCCCATCTAAAAGCTGTAAAAAGGGTTTTCAAATATCTTAAAGGCACATCAGAAAATGGTCTCTGGTATCCAAAGGATACAAACCTTGAATTAATTGCATACACAGATGCAGATTATGCAGGGTGTAAAATTGACAGAAAAAGCACATCTGGTGCCTATCAACTCTTGGGAGAAAAATTGGTATGTTGGGCAAGCAAGAAACAAAACTGTGTTGCCACATCAACAGCAGAATCAGAATATGTAGCAGCAGCAAGTTGCTGTTCACAAGTGCTGTGGATGCAAACTCAACTGAAAGATTATGGAGTAACCCTAACAAGAATACCTATTCTATGTGACTCAAAGAGTGCTATTGCAATAACAGAAAATGCAGTTCATCACTCAAGAACCAAACACATAGATGTCAGATATCATTTCAAAAGATCATGTGGAGAAAGGTAACATTGAAATGTATTTTGTTCCAACTGAAAACCAAATTGCTGATATCTTTACAAAGCCTCTTGATGAAAAGAGACACAATTTTTTTATCAGCAAACTTGGAATGGTAAATTTAAATGAAGAAAATTTTTCAGAAAAGACAAGGACACAAATTGAAAACCAAATTGATGATCATCAAAGTTCTGATAATCAAAGAACAAATCAACTGGTTTCTGACAAAACAATCCATCAATCTGATGGAACATCAGAAAATCTGACGGATCATCAATAAATGATGATTTATCAGAAAATCTGAAGGAATATCAAAATATCTAGTGTATTCACCAGAAATTCTGATATAAAATCAGAAACCAGGTTGAAACATCAGAATAATCTGTAAATCATCATAATCTTCTATCTTCATAATTTGTTTATCCCACAACACACACACACACACACACACACATATCTATTTTTGTGTATATTTTGTTTTTGTATTTTTTTCTTATTAAAAAAAACAAAAAGGGGGAAAAGTAACATGCATACTGATGAAGTTCCATATAGCTGTGATAATCAACCGTCTCAATTTTTTTTTTCAGATTATTGAATTTCATTTTTTCTTCTGCAAATGCATGCAACGTCATTTTTTCATAAGAAACTTAAGTGACACGTAAGCACTAGAATCATTAGGAGCTATGAAAGTAGCTGCCTAGTCATTAAATGCTTACTCACACATGGGGCTTAGTAGAATGTCACATTCACTGTTACATTCGCTGCAACTGATATCGTCTTAATTGAAGAGAAAAGGGTTGGCTGTTAATATCATTTATAGGGAACCGTCACTTTCATCTATAAATATTAACAACCTGAAAAGAACTTACCTCACATCAAAATATCTCTTCAAAAGCCCTTCGACAGAATTTTTCTTATCTTAAAATGGGTCGCCCAAAATTGATGAAAGCTACTCAATTCCCTCTCCCATTTCATAGACTTCATAATCTTAGATTAAGATCCAACTTGGAAGGACCTACATGGGAGGACTGCAGGTTTGTGTACAATATGATCATGCAAAGTCCTTTGGGCTTTGCTGTATCATCACATGTCACCATTTATGCAGAACTTCTCCAAGAGTTCTGGTGGAACTCTCAAATCATTTTTAGTGGTACTTACGTGTGGATTGAAAGTGAGGTTATGGGGGTAAAGATTACCCTAAAAAAGGAAACAATCAGAAATGTCCTCAAACTGAGTAATGATCATGAAATCAAATTTCTGGAGAAGATAAATGTGCAACAGACCTTGACTGAAATGGGCTATCATACAAACAACTCGTCAAGGGCTGTTAGCAAATCAGGTTTTATACCACCTTTCCAGTTTTTGGTAACACAGCTAAGTGTCTGCTTCTCCAAGAAGATTGGACACTTCAACGAGCTGTCTCATAAGATGATGGAAGTGGTTCATGCTGTTGTACAGGAAAAACCTTACAACTATGCTAAGTTTCTCATGAGAGACCTAGAAGCAAACATCCACGACCGTCAACCCTTTCTGATCTACCCTTGATTCGTAACCAAGGTGATCACAAGTTAGCTGGACTTCGGAGGAGTGAGAAGCTGCAATCCAAGGGCCGAGCTGGTACTTCAAGAAAACATTAGTGAAGCCACCCTGACGCCATCAACGAATCACACCAGTCGAATAACCAGTCTTTGGTTATATGTGAAGTGCATGTACTACGTGTTGGAGGAGGAGGAGTAGTTTTTATTTTTTTTCTTTGATGTGTGTTTTTTTTATTAGGATTGTTTTAATCTCTTTTCATTTATTAATTTTAATAGATCTAGGGGGAACTAACACAACATATCTGATAAAAACAAAGAAAATCTGGTGAAACTCACATGAGATCTGACAGGATTTAGTGAAACTTAGAAAATCTGATAATCAATCAGAAAATCTGGTATTTATTCAGAAAACTCATTAAGCCACACGAATCTGATCATTCACCAGAAAATTTTGAAAATAACCAGAAAATCTGACAATAAATCAGAAAATCAATTTTTTATCAGAAAATCTCTTGAAAACCAGGAAGTTTGACATATCATCAGAAAAACAATGCTTTTAACCAGATTTAAAGAAACTTATGATAATCTAAATTTTTAATTAAAAGAAAAGTTTCTTTCTAAATTTTTTTCTGAGGACTGGAACAAGCTGTATGAAAAATACTTCCTGTATATCAGGATAAAGGTGAGGAGTTCAGAACTGCAAGACTGCAATGTAAGTAAAAACCTCAGAACTCTACTTATTCCCTCTCATCTCAAAAAAAAATATATCTGATGATTCATTCTCTGTCAATGAATCAAATGAATTCTGATGATATATGAAGAAGATACAACTCTCAAAAGTTTCATTCAAAATTTTCTGATATATATCATCAAGAGGAAAACCTGGGAAGACACACAAACTCGGGAAAGGTTTCTATTGGACCTTTTTGAAACTAAAAGGGTCCCACATAGAGAAAAGGTGCAAGTTGGACATTAGTGTTTATCCGCAAAATCATTGGAATCTCTAAATCTCTTTAAAAAGATTTACATTAAATTAGTGATAAACCAAAGGTTTTTCGAAAGCGGTTGTTTCCTTAAAGGATTAAAACATCATAAAGGTGTCATTAACCAGCTTGAATACAAACAACCCATGACAAACACTCAAGAATCTCTGTCTGTACACCCTATAAATACCTCATTCAAAAACAGAGTCTTCCATCTTCAACCTTCAAATTCGAAACCCTAAAACCCTTCTCCGGAACAAAAACCAAAATATGGCAGCTATCAACATCAAGATACCACCAACAGAACACTCTGTTCCCTTCATCACTAAAGCCGAATTTCTTCCATTAAAGAGAAATAATGAAGCAATGAATGATAACATTGAACTTTATGATTTGAAGTGTCAAATTCTCATTGAATTTCTGACCAGATGCCCTATTGCTCAAGCCCTCACAAAGACTAGAGAGGTACCAGAAGAACTGATACAACAAGTTGTAAAAACTCTCAAAGTCTCAAATCAACTCGAGCTAACAGCACATGTGTGGGGAAATATATTTATTACTATATCACCAGAGAAAATAAGGGAATGTTTGGAACTACCCATAAGCCAAAGCTATGAAGAAGCACCAGTAAAAGAAGATATGTTCTCACAACTCGATGCTGTAATGGGTTACAAGACAAAGATTTCAAAGATCAATAAATTCCAGAGAAACAAGCTACCTGCCTTCTGGCAAGTTCTAATGGAAATTCTGAACAAGTGTCTATCTTCAAAGATTGGAGGTACAGATCAGATAAATAAGAATATTCTAACAATCATGTTCAGTCTCATTAGTGGGTTAAACATTGATTTTGGAACAGAAATATTTATGCTGATCAGAAGATCAATTCTGACAAACACTGGGAGGATAGATTCACATCTACCCTTTCCCAGATTCTTGTCAATCATAATTTCTGATGCCTTTTCTAAAAGGAACCTAGAAATTCCAGCATCAGAAAATATGTGAAAAACAGAAATTATGAGACCTTGGACTGCCACAGGATCTTGGAAGTCAGATTATGATGTTCCTGCTCTATCAGAAAGAATGATGAATCAGATACCAGAAGATTCACCATACAAAGCAGAATATTTGAAGATGTTGAATAAAAGGCCAGAAAACAGAGGAGTTTTTGAAAATGTGTCCCCCATGGACCATGAAGATGTGAATATGAATCCTGTGGTAGAAGAACATCATGCTGAAATCTCACATATGGGAGAAACAGGTGCACAACACTCCAAACTAAACATATTTCATTTCTCTGAGAGTGATTCTGAAGAATCAATTCAAGGAAAACATGAAATTTTACTTAGAGGCACCATTTCTGAAAAACAAAATGTGAGTGAAACAAAGGACCCATTTTCTAAATCAGATTCTGAGGAGGAAAATGTGGTGGCAACAGGTAGAGATCAGCCTGCTGATCAAGGAAACCTGGATAAGAAAACTAAGAGTTTCTCAACAACTCATGGAGAACCTGAAAAGGTTCAAGGATATGAGGAAAACCAGAACTTGAATGTGTTTCAATTTTCTGGTGAGGTTATAGAGAATTTGGAATCTTCAAATCCTCTTAACCTCATAACAGCAGAGAATGTGTTCTCTGCTGGTGTTAGAAGGGGAATATCAGTTGTTTCTCCTATTTCCCAAGGACATCAATCTATGTCGCCTAAACAACTTTACAAGAAACTTGAAGACACAACTGCTACTGTGAAAACAACCACAGAAGGAAAACTTGATCTGATACTAGAAAAATCAGAAATCAAAAGTCAGATATCAAGGTTTTGTCAGAAACTGTCAAAGCTGTGCAGAAGCAAACAGAAGACAATGCTGCAGCCCTCAACAAACTGCAAAAGTCATCAGAAAACAAAGAGAGCTCATCAGAATTAGAGAAGGCTCTTAAGGAACTGCATGATATCAAGAAAAAGATGGCTGAGGTTGCAACTGCAGCAGAAAGCTCAAGTTCAGTGAAGCTTCTTGAAGAAATACAGTTCCTCAGAGCCAAAAACAGCAGCATGACTGAGGCTTTTGAGAAACTGTTGATGGAATTAACTGCACAAAGAAATCAAGAAAACCAGGAGTTTCAGAAAATGAAGAAACAAGAAGAAGCAAATACTCAACTTCTCACTAATGTTCTTTTGTTAGTGGAGAGATTGCAGTATAATGTTGCTAGAATAGCAAAAGTTGATCTTCATGAACTGAAAGCCCCAATTCCACAAGAAAGACAAACAAGGAGATCAGAAACTCCTCAACAACAACAAGAAACCATTCAACAAGTTCAAACCAAACAAACAGAAACCTCAACAGTTCAAAAACAGAAGCAACCCATGGGTCCACCTCCAGATAAACAAAAGTTACTCATGGGTCCTCCACCAAATGTCCCAAAGCCAGACATATCAAGGGTACAACAGAAAGACCATATTCCAGTTCAGTCATCTTCTACAGCCATCACAGGAGAAACAGAGTTAAGCATAAGGATGGATACAAAAGAGAAGAGAAGAATGGAACTTGAAGTGACTTCCTCAAAAAGACCAAGAAAAGAAATGATAGAATATTCAGAAGGGAACATCAAAGAAATGGATGTGCTAAAAGGTGATTTACACACTATTATGTACCCTGAAGAACATCTAAAGAATTACTATTGGAAAGGTCCAGAAGACAACCCAAAGAGACCACTCTCTCCAATGAGTAAAGGTATTGTTGAAAACAGAAACAATGGAGGTTGGGTAATTCTACACAAGCACATGAGTAGCAAAGTGAGTTTGAATAGAAGGTTCAACCAGGAGAAGCAAAGTGAGTTTGAAGCTTATCATTCATACATACATCAAAACTCCATTGCCCTCTCACCCACATAATTCAAGATTCATTTGTACTAGATAATAATCTTACAATCACCTTGTAAACCATTTTGTTTCAAAGTGATATAAACTTGATAATTCTGTAGGTCTTGTTTCTTGAAAGTCTGATTTCCATTTCCGCACATCTTTTTCATATCTACTGAAATCACTTGCCATATTACGTGAAAAGAAGTTGTTTTAAGGCCATACTGGGTCCAACACTTATCGGCACCGGGATGAATAGAATATCGGGATTTGTGGGATTCGTCCATCAAAATTTGTCGCAAGTTGGTCCGCTTGGGGATCCAAATCCGGTCCAGATAGTGGAATACCCCATTCGATTTGTTCACAAGATGGGCTCCATCGTGATGGATCCTTTCTTTTTCGAGGGTGTGCTCCTTAAAACAAGCATGTTGAGCTTCACGAATGAGAGTCTCGAGATGATGCCGGGCATGAACGTTCAGAATGTTATGTAAATAGCTTCGTCGGCTCAAAGCGTCGGCAACGACGTTTGCTTTGCCTGGGTGGTAACGAATCTCACAGTCGTAATCATTGAGAATTTCTACCCATCGGCGTTGACGCATGTTAAGTTCCTTATGGTCAAAGATGTGTTGTAGGCTCCTATGATCGGTGAAGATCGTACACTTTGTACCATATAAGTAGTGTCGCCAAATCTTTAACGCAAAAACAACGGCGCCTAGTTCGAGATCGTGGGTTGTATAGTTCTTCTTCTGGATCTTGAGCTGTCGAGATGCGTAAGCGATAACCTTGTCCCGTTGCATGAGGATGCAACCAAGACCAAGGTTCGAGGCATCGCAATAAACGTTAAAGTCGTCGTTTCCTTCGGGTAAAGAAAGTACAGGAGCATTGCAGAGCATATGCTTGAGGGTTTGGAAGGCAGATTCTTGTTCAGTTCCCCAAACAAAGGGTCTGTCTTTTTGTGTAAGAGAGGTAAGCGGCACATCGATCTTAGAGAATCCTTCGATAAATTGGTGATAATAGCCCGCTAGTCTGAGGAAAGAACGAACTTCATACGGGTTCTTCGGTGTAACCCAACTTCTAACAGCTTCAATCTTCGCGGGATCGACATGAATACCTTGACTATTAACGATGTGACCGAGGAATTGGACCTCCCCTAGCCAAAATTCACACTTGGAGAATTTGGCATAGAGACGATTCCCCCGAAGTAGTTCGAGAACTAAACGTAGATGATGCGCGTGTTCGGTTTTCGACTTAGAATAGATCAGGATATCATCGATGAACACGATGACGAAGCGGTCAAGGTATGGTTTACACACGCGATTCATCAGATCCATGAAAACCGCGGGTGCGTTGGTTAAACCGAAAGGCATAACAACGAACTCATAATGGCCGTAACGGGTGCGAAAAGCGGTTTTAGGTATATCTTCCTCTTGGATGTGTAACTGGTGATAACCAGAGCGCAGGTCGATTTTGCAGAAGCACGTAGCGCCTTGCAGTAGGTCAAACAGATCATCAATACGTGGCAGGGGATAGCGATTCTTGATTGTCAGTTTATTCAATTTCCTGTAATCGATGCACATCCGGAACGACCCATCCTTGTTTTTGACGAAAAGGACTGGTGCGCCCCACGGAGAGGTGCTTGGGCGAATAAAGCCTTTATCAAGTAATTCCTGGGGTTGACTCGAAAGTTCCCGCATTTATGAGGGAGCGAGTCGATAAGGAGCTCTAGTTACAGGGTTGGCTCCAGGAATGAGGTCGATACGAAAGTCAATATCACGACTTGAAGGGAGTCCTGGAAGATCGTCGGGGAAAACGAGAGGAAAATCACGAACTACAGGTACCTGGTTTACCTCCTTAACTTTCTTTTTCTCCGCTACTACAATGTGTGCCAAGAAAGCTTGGTATTCCTTGCGGAGATACATGCTGGCCTGAACACACGACATGAGTTGAAGTTTCTTCGATGCAACTTCACCATACACACACAGTTAATCACCATTTGTAAGCGAGAATTGAATCATCTTATCGAATCAAACAACTTCAGCATGGTTTTCCTGGAGGAAATCCATACCTACTATGACATCCAAGCTTCCGAGTTGCATCGGAATAAGATCGATAGGAAATATGTGATTGTTGAGTTCGAGAGTACAATCATGAAGAACAGAATTGACAGCGATGGTCCTTCCAGTGGCAACTTCGACATCGAATGATGTAGGGAGACGAGCACGCTTACGATTAAGGAGTTTCTCGAATTCGAACGACATAAAACAGTTATCGGCTCCAGTATCAAATTAACACGTAGCATAAACACCATTTACAAGGAATGTACCATTAACCACGTTGTTGTCGGCTTGAGCTTGGCGCGCATTAATGTTGAAAGTTTGGGCGCGAGCCGCTTGTTGCTGTTGTTGCTGTTGCTGTTGCTGCTGTGGTTGCTGGGGCTGCTGCTGTTGTGGCTCTTGCTTCACCACTCTGTTCGGGCACATGTTGGCGAAATGATTCGGGTCGCCACAAGCGAAGCAGACTCTAGCGTTGATCGCGGGTGCAGGAGCCGCTTGCTGGCCTTGAGGAGCAGTAAGTAGAGCTTGTTGAGCAGGAGTCGGAGGTTGACGAGCACGGCAGTTGTTGGTAAAATGGCCGTACATGTTGCAAGTAGCACATAAACGGCAAGCGATACTAGTCGGGTGATGGTAGGTGCAAGTAGGGCAGAGCGGGTGTGGACCAGTATAGGAACGCTTTGCAGGCGGTGCATTGGCTACAGGTGCCGCTACCTAACGTTATTGCTGTTGGGCTGGTACGACTTGAACTGGTGCAGCAGTGATCGCACAGTTCTTGTTGCTGGAGTTGCTGTTGCTCTTACGCTTGTTCTTCCTTTTGTTGCTCGGTACGGTGGGTTCAGCGGTCGATGCGGTGGTAGCTTGATGCAGATGTTTTGCGACCTTATCCCAGTAGCCAGACTTGACCCGTTTGTCGTTGATTTCAGCGGCAAGCAGGTAAGTTTCTCCGATGGTCGCTGGTTTGGAGGCGTGTACAAAATCTGCGACACAATCCGGCAGAGCACGGATATACTTCTTGATTGCCACATCAGAAGTCTTGACTTGATCAGGACAGATTATACTGAGCTGCTTGAAGCGAGCAGTTAAAGCAGCATTTTCACCATCCTTCTACTTCAGATGCCAGAATTCATCCTCTAACTTTTGGCGCTCATGGGGAGGGCAGAACTCTTCGAGCATGATGCTCTTCAGCTCTTCCCACGACAGACCATAAGCTGCGTCATTTCCATATTTGTTTCTCTCGGCCGTCCACCAGTCTAAAGCGCGAGACTGGAAAACGCCGGTAGCATTTAGAGTACGGAGATTATCAGGACATCCGCTCTGACGCAGGGTGACTTCGATTGAATCCAACCATTGAAACAGGGCTGTAGGTCCATCTTCTCCGGTAAATTCTTTCGGTCCGCATGCCTTAAACTGTTTGAAGCTGAAAGCAACTTTGTGAGTTTTTGTCGTGGACTCCTCAGAAGATTTGCTAGCATTCTCCTGAATCTCACTGAAGATTTGGGGGATAGCTTTGACGATTTGCTTGGTGACGAGAGCAGCAAGTCGTTTATCTTCCAAGTGACGACGAGTCATTCGAGAGTGATGCGAGCGAGATGACGACATTGTCTGCAACAGACATCGTCATGGAGTTCAAATGAGGTACGATTAAGTCTAACGTAGTCCAACACCCTATATATATACTACTACATCTACCACAGAAGCACATATTCACATGGGCACATAAGCACGTAGGGCAAGTAGTCCACATAAGCACGTAGTCCACGTAAGCACATAATCCACGTAAGCACATAATCCATGTAAGTATGTCCACGTTGTTCACGCCTCTTGACTACATTTTGCACGTATTCACCTATCCTTCAAATTGCGAGTTCGATTCGAATGTCGGGTAGCATAACGATTGCGAGTAGTTTAGCGTAGTATCCACGATTTGAAAGTAAGGTATGAGTCTTGTGTGTCGAATAGCGTATCGTGTAAAACCACCAAAACATAACAAATAAACACATAAAATCACAGAGTCGGCAGAGCGAACTCAGAATCGAATACGTAAACAAATAAAAATCGACGATATGGATTGTCTCGGGTGCATAGACATCGACTAACCAAAGTAGTTCAACGATTTAAAGCAACCTCGAGTATACGTTTTATCCTTCGTGACTATGCCCTTGCACAGCATCACAGTGTCTAGTACACGTCCTACCGACTAATTCGTGAAAATGGGTCGCTGAAATTCGTCAAATCTCTGGTGGGAGTTTGTAAAAACAGAAACAGGTTATCAAAGTTCGGGTTTCACCCCTAGTTCGACAACTCTATCCCTGTTTATAGAGTGAGGGTCTTGCGTCGAATTATGGATTTCACTCCTGACTCAACGCAAGTCCTCGTGTTTGATAGTAAAATCGTACATTGTGCGAGTGATTCGATTGAGAGTTTGCGGTTTTCACACCTAATCTCCACCAAATCATGCAGTTGTGTAAGGTGATAGTGTAAAAATGACCAAAACGTCTCTGAAAGTCTTAGGAAAGATTGTTGAGCATTTGGATATTGTGTAGAAATACCTTGCACGAATTACATAACTCGTGCAATGTGACCTACTCCATACGAGGTATTCCACTCGAGCGAAGTAATTCACCTTGTGTGAGTTGTCCTATTTCGTGCGAGTATTTGTCGTGTAGCATAAGCGATAGAGTATAAGCAAGTAGAGGTCGCGTTGGTACTTAGACTATAGTCTAGGTCAAGACTAAGACATCAACCCGGACTAGGTTGCGTCTATCCTAGTTCCTTATAGTTATGGCTGTGATACCAATCTGTCACACCCCAACCGATGGCGGAATCATCGGGGCGCGGCACTGAGCGAAACAGAATGTTCATGAGTATCCACAACAACTATTAATTACCGGATAATTAACATTATGTCCCATACCATAATATATGAAATAAAATAGTCATTACAGATAATTGTCTCAAAAACAAGTACTGATCCGACAACTCAGATTTTATAAATATAAATATAAATTGTTTATTGGTTGCTAGACTCTTTCCTAGCTTCGATTTCATCACAGCCAAGCCTGAGTCCTAGCTAGCTAAACACCTGCCACATACGTTAAAGTAACAGTCAATACACATAGTGTAAAGGTGAGCATACAAGTTTAATAATACAAGTAGAGTTCGAAAATAGTTTACGCATAACCAGCACGTACTACGTATAGTGTGAAGCACGTAAGTTATCGACATGGCACTATCAATACCACTGACTGTGGGTTGACTGCCCCTGGCAGTTCGCAATACATGTTCACCACTATGTTCATGCGAGTAAAGGTTCCTTAACAACCCCCAGGTGACCAGGTGCTGAGTCCAAACATAATAGTACTATCGTTGCTAAGGCAGGTAGACAGAAATCCACGTGTTAACATAACAAACAGGCATTCATTGAGTCACGTATGACATGCATTAGCGGTTAGCGTTAAAAGTATTGAGTAGTTTGATTGATGTGATTTTAATAAGTAATGTATGTAACACCCAAAAAGTGCGATAAGCAAAAAGGGTTCGAGTATACTTACAGCGATTGATTATGGATTGAAGGGAGCGCTTAGCGCGAATGTCAGCCTGAACAGTTAACGGTAACATAAGCAACAAGCGGCGTGCAAGCAAGTGAGGTGTCAGAGGATCGGACAGCTCTCCGGTCGGTCGGACGGTCGGGTGGTCGATCGATCGGGCGACAATCCATTCTTGTGACCGGTCGATCGGATGGCAACCCCTTCAGATGGCCGGTCGATCGGATGACTACCTATTCAGGTGGCCGGTCGATCAGTTGATAACCTATTCAGGTGGCCGGTCGATCGGATGGCAATCCGTTCGGGTTGTAGTCCGGTTGGTTGATCATTGATTGGATTGTTACCTTGTTTGGGAAGGATGTGTTTGTGTATGATGGTTTGACTTTTGAAGTTTTTGTTGTAGCATTTGAAATCAGAGAAGCATCTCTACCTTTTAGGTCGGTCGATCGAACAACAGTTCGATCGGGTGACAGTCCGATTGGTAGGACGTCTCAATGAGAACAATTCCACAGCCAACTGTCACTCGGTCAGATGGTAGTCCGACCGGGTGACAGGTCGTTTGAACTTCAAGTGTGGGACCCAAGGTGCAAGCCGACCGGGTGGCAGCCTGGTCGGACAGCAGTCCGATCGGACAGCACTCCGTCCTGGTCGACCTGATCGTCTTCTTCCTTGGTCTGTAAATTTGTAGTTTTATCGAACGGTGTGATAACGTGTCAAACAATAGAACCTCGCCGCGGTCTAAGCAGTCCGTTTGGATAGGAATCACCCTAACCCAAACAGCCTCTGTACCGAGACGGCGGTTCATGGTTAACTCGAAATTGGTAGTCTCTTGGATAGAATCCAGATCCTGAGCCAATACTTCGACAAGAAGGAGTAGAAGATCAGAATAAGCTTCGATTCTATCAGTTTTGAAGACATTGAGTATAAAAGAGTTGAAAGAAATAGAAGAAATCTTCTTTCAATCCTTCTTCTCTCTGAATGTGTTCAGATCTTTGCAAGATCTTTGTTTATTCCTGTGGAAAACGTTCAGATCCGAGTTGTTCTTGGTGGATTGAAGCCAAAACATGAAGTTCCTAAGAACACCATGATGACATCATCCTAGAACACCTCAAATCTAGTGATTTCACTGTTAAAAGATAAGATTTAAAAGATAGAAAGGTGTAGAAGTGTGTGTAGATCAAGGATGTACAAGTTTTAGGTCGAGATCTTACCGGAAACGCGAGAAATCGGAGAAAGAGGGAGGTTGAAGAGCTGGTCGGATGAGAGTGTGCAGAAACGGTAAGTTTGTGATAATGACATGGGTATTTATAGGGTTTCCATTTTTGGGAAAGGTGGGAAAGGTAGGTTGAGTGGCTGGTCGATCGGACAGCAGTCCGATCGGACAGGGCTGTTCGGTCGAATAGCAGTCCGGTCGAACGGCAGTCCGTTTGATGGAACAGCCCGTCGAGTTTTGCGGTTTCGATTTGTGTGTCGAGCGTTGCGATGCGATAGAGTTTCTCATTCAAATTACTTTTAATCCCAACTACTATATCTAACATACAAGCATCCTACATAACTTGCATTTAGCGATTGCGATTCGATTGCGATTGAGTTTCGATTGCGTTTCGATTGTTCACCACACCAACATAAATAAACATGCACAAGAGGCACACAAGAGGCACACACACACACATATAATAACCAAAAGCAGTAGTTCGATTTATGATTCGTATTGCGATTCGATATCGTTCGATTGATAAGTCGATTAGAGTCGAGTTGATTAGCATTCAATTAGGTAGATTCACGTTGGTTATCTTTATCGCATTGATACTTCCTACCAATTACAGTCGTAAGTCGATTAGCGCCGATTTGATAAATTTCGATTAAACTTCAATTATACCTCGATTATTGCAAGTACTCCACATAATACAATTAACGTAGAAACATAAAAAGACTATTTACGAGTCAAGAAGTCAAAACAGTGATTTAGCAAGGAGTGACAGATCGCAATTCGCAATATTTTCTTCCTTTGACTTTAATGTTGACTTTGACTTTGACTTCCGAAACACGCGGTGTTACATGGCCCACCCTTGATTTTCCTTGCTTTGTATATTTGATCTTGCCAAACTTTAGAGAACACATAAACCAATGGTCTAAATGATGTTGGGAGATTATAAGTGTAACCACAAGACCATTCCTTCATTATCATCACAACATCACCACACTCAAACTCTTCTCTCCTCTCCTCCCATTCTCGGTCGAAACCAAGCACCACCACCACTGATGTGTGTGAGATGCAACATATAAATTACATCAAATGAGGCATAAAACTAACCCCTTTTTAGTACTAATGTTGGAAAAAGTGTGCTTTTGTCTTCCTTTTGTATTTTCAGGATTAAATGAGCGTAAACGAACAAAAGGAACTGTTGATGCAGATTTTGTGTCCGATGCTTGTCGAATAGATTAGATTTATTATTTTACGCTGAATTTGTAATAGTTAGTGAAACGGTCTATCGAACATGTATAGACCCGCTCGTTTGAAGTGGTCAAACGAGAGGGTTATTCGGTTGACCGTGTGTGTTTGAAAGACAAAGGGGTGTAGCTATAAATAGCAACCCTTTGCCATTTCAAACACTTGGAGATTTTAGGAGGTTCAAGTCCTCACCAGGGAGAGATCACCACTTGCTCTCTCCCCGGATGTAAACGGCGCTGGTAAAGGTTCGATTATCTTGTTAATCGGGCCGGCTTGTACTCTTATGTTATCAAATCAATACAAGTTAGTCGTTTATCCGTCTATGATCTTCCCGTCTTGAACCGATCTCACACGAATCACGGTTTCCGTCACGAAACTCGGTCCTACAATTGGTATCAGAGCCATGGTGCCTGATTTAGTAAATCTAACAGTTTGCTAAGTCACATGTGCTCTAGATCTGTGATTTTCGTGATTTTTGTTCAAGATCTAAAAATGGTGAAATGAAGAAAAACCCAAATTCGAGACCGAATATACGGATCTGAGCTGAGTCGGACCGTACAAAGTGTTGGGTTTTATGTTTCACACCGAAATCAACAAGTTTTCATCATCAAATATCAAGTTTTTAAGGATTTTCGTCAGATCTGCAAAGTTAACAGGGGCTGTGTTCTTGAAGAAATGGTGGCGGCTGTTAAGAATTTTTAGGGTTTCCGACGAAACATCACTATCCATGACGAAACGAAATCCTTCGGCGAAACAGTATTCCTGTTTCGTCGACCAGTCACACAAGATCTGTTTCGTCGCCAACATCAACACCAGTTTCGTCGTCATTCTTTAATCTGTTTCGTCGGACCAAACAAATCACTTTCGTCGATCAGCACACATGCTGTTTCGTCGGCTCCCCTAGTCTTTCGTCGGCTGCATCAGATGATGATATATGCGGCTGTACCAGATGTATCGAAGATGGAGTTGAAATTGGTAAGAAAATTTTGGGATTATGGTTTGATTCTTTGTTTGGATGTATGTATCACAGAAATATCGAAGTAGAAGAGATATGGTTTGATGTTTATGTATTGCTGGTGGATGTATCGAAGAAAAAGACCTTATTGGATGGCTGCTGCTTATTGTTGATGGTTATCGCAGAGGAGAAGAAAGACAAAAGTGGCGTAGCTAGGTCTTCTTCGAGCCCACTTGAGGTATTTCTTTTGTTGTTGGAGATTTATTGGGATTCATTGGTATTTGGGCTACAATTAATTGGATTTCCAGTTTTATTATTAGGCCTTCACATGCTTAATATGGAATTTTGATATGGGCATGTGATGGTTGAGACGTTGAGTGGATGCACAATATAGTAGAATGATTGAATTTTCTTTTTGTCCACCTACTCGCAACAGACTTCAATTTTAGAACTTTGAGCATGGTTGGTACACGATGGTCTACAATCACAAATGTCAACCTTAGTTTGGATGTGGTATCGCACAAAAAAAAAAAAAAAAAAGGGATATCAGTTTCTCGTTTTGGATTAAAAAAAATATAGGATTGTTGACTATTGGGCTTTATTAGATGGGTTCTAAATATGGTGGGTCGTGAATATCATGTCGGCAATTTATTCATATAAAGATGAGCATGAGTGATATTTGGGCCCATTAATTTTTTTTTGTTGCCAATATTAGTTTTGGCAATGGATAAATTTTATTTGGGTAGTGTTAAAAGACCATTTATTTGGGCCAAGAATAGAAGATCATTCTAATGGGTCGCAAACAAAGTGGGATCGGGTGTTCGCGAAGATTATTGAACCGGGCTTCCAAATTTCAACATCAAATTCGTACGAATTTGGGAGCACGCGGGATGATGCGGCATGATGAAAACAAGAGATGATGAAAACTTGATTTTTGAAAAATGTGGGGTAGTCACGGTTACCGATGCGAACGTCAAACTTGGTGACTTGACTACTATGGGCCAAAAACCAAAATGGTATGTTCACTTCCGCACGTCAGTATTTATGTTTGTTATCGGTTATTCGAAGATGTTCGAAAGAATTTTGTTTATTGTCATATTTTCGCATTTGAAAACGAACGTATGAACCTAGATTCTCAATACCGGTCCTAACGAGTTCACAAAGTCGAGTTATGCCTATGATGAAAGTTTTCGGATTAGGTGTTAGCAGAACTTTGGAGGGATACAAGTCGGATCCTACGAGGCTAGGGGACTTTCATTTTCAACTAGAATATGCAAAGAAGAAAGCCGTTTTCGTGATTTTTCGAACAACCGAGAACAGTCAATGAAGATTGACGACAGTTCCGCTAGGTGAAGGGAATTGGTGAACATTTGAAACTTAACGACAGTTCCTTTAAAGTGGAAGGGAATCTGTTAAGGTTTAGAGATCTTACCAAAGAAATGGGGGAATAAAAATTTTCGTATGTTGAATTTCTTCGGTAAATTTCTAAACGCAATCACAGGTGGTAGAGTTTGTGATTTTCTAGTGACACAAAGACGGTTTACAGAAGACAGTTCACTAGAAACCTCTACCAATGTAGTATGCTTGAAGATCAAGACTTGATGCAGTTTTTAAAAGAATGGAACCCTTATCAAATGCCGGTTGGAGTATTGGAAGATCAGCGGAAGATCGGTCAATTGAGCCTTTTGAGGAAATTGCACAACGCCCAACACGGATACGCGTACTTTGAGGGGGAACTATTATACAAGAAGCGTCAAGATACTACTTACCTGGATCATCGGTCAAGGGGGAATTTGTTAACACAGAGAAGATGAATACTTGACTGAAGATCGATTGCAGTTGCATTTTCAGCATTCGACAGCAACGGACAAGGGGGAATTTGTTAATGCAGATTTTGTGTCCGATGCTTGTCGAATAGATTAGATTTATTATTTTACGCTGAATTTGTAATAGTTAGTGAAACGGTCTATCGAACGTGTATAGACCCGCTCGTTTGAAGTGGTCAAACGAGAGGGTTATTCGGTTGACCGTGTGTGTTTAAAAGACAAAGGGGTGTAGCTATAAATAGCAACCCTTTGCCATTTCAAACACTTGGATATTTTAGGAGGTTCAAGTCCTCACCAGGGAGAGATCACCACTTGCTCTCTCCCCGGATGTAAACGGCGCTGGTAAAGGTTCGATTATCTTGTTAATCGGGCCGGCTTGTACTCTTATGTTATCAAATCAATACAAGTTAGTCGTTTATCCGTCTATGATCTTCCCGTCTTGAACCGATCTCACACGAATCACGGTTTCGGTCACGAAACTCGGTCCTACAGGAACAAATATGCAGCAAAATCTAACATAAATACAAGAAAATAAACAAATGTGGCGTGCCCGACCCCTCGACAGCATCTTCACAAGCAAAAACAAGTGAACAGAAGGCTGACCATGGCCCCGTCCCAGTGGACACGGGGGCCTGGCCAGATGTCTGCAGAAAGGACAAAGCTATAGAAGCTTCTATTCCTGACATGGGGGTGTGCCCAGCTTGACACGGGCCGTGGTCAATGCTAAGATTCGCAGAATCCAAGCAAATCTTGATAGTAAAGATATGCTTCTACACACGGGACCGTGCCCATCGGACACGGGGCATTTGGAGCTAATGCAGACAAACTGCAATTAATGAAGAAAGAGAAAGTGGATGGACACGGGGCCATGCCCAATGGACACGGGGTCGTGTCCGGGCTTCTGTGCAGGCTATAAATAGAGGTGCTTGGTTCACTTCAAAAGCATCCCTTGGCAAACCACCTCTCTCCCACTTCACCCACACTCCACCACCACTACAACCCACATCCACCACCATCATCCATCATCCATCATAGAGTGTGTGTAGTAGTCTCGGGATCCAAGATTGATAGTAAGAGTTCTTGACAATCAAATGCCATGTTGGCCTAAGTCTCTTACATCACTTGGTGAAGACAAACATTTAGTGTAATACTTTTGATTTTTAATCTTTGCGCACTATTTATTTGATTTTGTATTAATGACTTTAATAACTAGTTTCTTATGTTGAAGGTGAAACTTCCTTATCATATGTCCGTGGTGTCTTGGCATTATTTTACTGTCTATATAAAATAAAAGATTTTCACCATTCATATCTCTACGGTCTATATAGAGATATGTTGGCTACCTGGTCAGGGATTAAGGGAATGGTTTGGTAAGGTTCTTGCCTTGTTCAGTGTATAGATCCTGCAAGGACCTAGGTCAAGCTTACTAGGACCTCCTTCAATACCCATTGGTATTGGATGGCGGGGGTGCGAATGGCTTGATCCCCTCATATGTAAACTACTATTAATACTTTAATCCGGCTACTTGGGATTGTATCCCTGCTGACTCAAACCACTTAGCCGAAGGTAACGTCACCTTCAAAAGATGGGCCTACTACATTACGCATTAATAACTTAATTAATTATCTTTCAATATTCCGACCCTTTAGGATTGTATCCTTGCTGACTCAAACTACTATGTTTAGTGTAACATCACCTTCAAAAGAGGGGTCTACTACTATAACTAAAATAATCTCTTAAAAGGTGCAAAAGTGCGGAAATCATCAAAGGTTACACTAAAGGCGAGTCGGATCCAAGTGATTCATCTTGTCTATCTGTTTTTATTTCATTTTATTTTTCAGCATTTTTAGTTTTTAATTTTCATGTTTAAAACCTTTTCTAAATTTTTCATTTGATTAGACGTTGAGGATAAACCTGTATTAACAGCTCTTGTGTCCTTGGACGACCTCGGTATCTTACCAACGCTATACTACGCTCACGATGGGTGCACTTGCCCATACGTGTGTTTAGTGTTAGTAGAATATCGTGTTTTATAAATTTAAAACTTGACTAAAGTGTAAAAAGGGCTAAAAATATAACTAAAAATATATTCACACCGACATACATCAAGTTTTTGGCGCCGTTGCCGGGGACACAAGGCTTTTTAAGAAAGCTTAAAATCGACGGTCTAATCAGTTTTTCAAAACCTTTTTAAAATCACGCGCACATTTTCTGCATTTTAGTTAGTTTTTGCATTACAGTAGACTGAACACGGGGTCGTGTTCACTGAACACGGGGCCGTGTTCACTGAACACAGGGCCGTGCTGCACAATTTTTTATTAAACTCCCAGATACAGAGTCTGAACACGGGGTCGTGTTCACTGAACACGCCCCCGTGCTGCACAAAACCAATCACTTTTATCAAAACGCCCAGATACAGAACCTGAACACGGGGCCGTGCTCACTGAACACGGGTCCATGTCCAGCCTCTGTTTCCGTTTTTATTTTTGTTTTCTGGTCCCGAGACTCTGTTGTGGTCTGCTGAGTGATTCTTATGGATCAATACTCAGGAGATTACAACTACCACTATGAGGAGGTGTTGGTGCATATTCGGTGACAACAGCTTAATAGTTTAATTATTTAGTCTTTGGATATTTTGTATTGGGCTTAGCTTATTGGTTAGTGAGTTATTTGTTGTAATGGGCTTGGAAAATGGCCTAGTCCATGTAGGAAGCCCAGTTCACAAACATGTGGTATATAAACATGTTTTGTGATTAGGGTTAGAGTAGTAAGAGAATTCTAGAGAGAGAAAGTAGAGAGAGTGAGAGATTTCGAAATTTGGGTTTAGCAAGATCACAGAGATAGGCTGTGAGGTTGTGAGGTCTTGAATTGATTGTAAAACTTCTAGTTTGGATAATCAATAGAAGACCCGTTTGATTGTGAATTCTGTTTTCTATTCGTTTCTGTAACAAATCTGATCAAGAGGATTCCGCACTCTTGATTAGATTGACAATTCTGTGAAAGATCCATACATCAAGGGGGCCTACAATTGTGTTAAAAGTTTAGGAAATGATTAAAGATCAAGTATCCTATAATCGAAAGTTTGAAAGAAATAGTGTAATTTTAGGATCATCCATCCTGTTGTCAAAGAATATGGGCAGAATAAATAAACCAAGTATAAAATTAAGGCAAATAAAGATCATACCTGAGAATCCAAGTTAGGATCCTAAACCTTTAATACTTACAATCAGGATAACCAAAAGA
Organism: Helianthus tuberosus; assembly: GCA_030545235.1. Classification (NCBI taxonomy): domain Eukaryota; kingdom Viridiplantae; phylum Streptophyta; class Magnoliopsida; order Asterales; family Asteraceae; genus Helianthus; species Helianthus tuberosus. Next base: position 55,926,424 of record CM060360.1, read on the forward strand.
CAAACCTTAGTAAAAGGTTAGGATCAAGGATCCTTAGTTGTTTAGCTTCAGAAACCTGAAATAGAACATAACTTGGGACTAAGTCAATATAAGATAAAGGTTAGCAACTGGGGACACGCCCAACAATTCTGGGGACAAGCCCAATATATTGGGGACAAGCCCAAAAAACTGGAGACAAGCCCACAGGATCTTGTGTAAACTGGAGTATGGCCCTCACTGGTGACTATCCAAACTCAGTGACACGAAAATGCCAAAACCTTAGCTAACGTGAAAATGTTAGAAACCTTAGGAACGGATGTATGGTACATTTACCATTATACTTAGGATCCTGAATATAGCTAGTACAATGAAATTGTCAGCCCCTCAAGCGGGCACTGGTCCCATTGCCTTTAACTATACTAGGATCATCGTGCGCTACTGGCGAAACCGGGGACAGACCCAAATAACTGGGGTCAAGCCCAAATAACTGGAGACTTCTGTGGATACTCAATCCTTTTCTTAAGGATACATCAACCTTCTGTAAAACTCAGAACTAAGTGAAAGGAGGATAAAGGATCCAGGATCCTTATCCTTATAAACAACTTAATTTAAGAATAAAATAAATTGAGGTTAGATCATTACCAAAGTGAGGATCATCTATCCTCTAAGGATCCTTCACGGATATCGGATACGAAAAAAGCTAAGGATCCTGGATCCTTATTACATGAAGTATCTCTTTAAATGGACAACATTCCAAGCTCTTGGTAGCAAATCACCTCCCATTGTTAACAATCGATATGCCCCCTTTCCTGCCTCAGCTTCAATGAGATAGGGGCCTTCCCACTTTGGTGCTAATTTGCAATCAGCTGGATTTATGGTATTTTGGAATGCTTTCCTCAACACCATATCACCAACTTAGAACTTTCTGATCCTGACATTCTTATTGTAGGTTCCAGCCATTCTTTGCTGATAACTAGCCATCCTTATACTTGCCAAATCCCTGAGTTCTTCTATGGTATCAAAGTCTTGAACCAAGTTTTCGGCATTTCCTTCAGGATCACGTATAATTGTTCTAGCAGTAGGAACCACCATCTCTGTAGGGATCACTGACTCTACTCCAAACACTAAATAAAATGGAGTTTGGCCAGTAGCATTCTTGGGTGTTGTTCTGTCAGCCCATAGCACATAAGGTAGCTCTTTTACCCATTTGCCCTTCTTGGATCCAAGCTTTTTCTTCAAGTTGTTGATGATGATCTTGTTAGATGATTCTGCTTGACCATTAGCTTGTGGGTGGACTGGTGTTGATGTTATTGTTAGGGCATGAATTTTATGCTAAGGATCATCTATCCTGAGACTAGGCATGGATCACGGATGCTTAATGGCTGATGCAGAGAGTCTGAGGATCACGAGTCTGAGGATCACGAGTCTGAGGATCCAGGATCCTTAACAGAACTTATGTTTTGCACATTTTTAATGTGTAAATGTAGGTAATGGACGTAGTGGACCACTTCTTTGCTGGAATCTCGTGGAATATGCTTTTAGGCACGTGCATATTGAAGAAATAACCGTTAGTGGTGGTCATGGGTGACTTCCACCTTTTTCAGGAAGTCAGTTAGTTGATTTTTCCTTATCTTTTTATGGGGAAACAAGCTCATTAGAGGCACAATTCGTACACACCACAGAAAAAAAACACTTAACACACAAATTCTCTGCAAACACTTAGCGAAAAACACACACTTACACTAGAAATTCATTGTATTGAGCTTGTTTTCTTCCGAAGTTGTACAAGGATCACTGCTGTTTTTGCAATATAGTTGGTGATCGGTAGTTTCCATCACCCGAGGTTTTTTATGCCGGAGATCTTCTAAAGATCAAGGGCTTTTTCCTCGTATAAATCTCGGTGTTCATCGTTGATTTCATATACTTATTGTTCATACAATTAACCAAGCATCATACCTCACAAAATCAGATTTGGTTGCATTATCCTTGTGTGATTTTTGACCAAAACAGTTTGGCGCCCACCGTGGGGCAATTGGTGCTTCAATTCTGAGAAATTTTGTTCATTTCATTCATTTCAGTTCATTACCTTCAACCACATGGCTTCTCAGGGAAAACTACTCCAAGTTCTATGTCGACGGTCACTTTTTCACAGGGCATTCCGCCTTTGCATCATCTCCCCCTTGCATTCCAGAAGAATGCTGAGAATTCTCCAAAGAAGACAACCCCCGTTTTCACAAAACCAACTGTTGTTTCTTCCTCTACACTTATTAACATTGATTTTTATGCTTTGATTATGCAGATGAAGGATCACATGCAACAGCAGGTCAAAACTAATGGCAGGATCCTTCGCGAAATTGATAAATCAGCAGAGGATCACCCCCCTTTGATGTCGAGGTCGCTGAATTTCGACACTCCGGTCATAACTTCCCAGCACTTTGCAGCTCCATATGTCCAATACCAGGGTGCATCAATAGGAATGCGTTCTGGATCATCGGTAATGTCTCAGGCTCGAGGATCCTCTATCTAGCCTTCAGGATCCTCATTTCAGCATCAGGGATTCTTCACCAGTTTAGGAGGATGCATGGGGACGCAGCCAATTCAGGGATCCTCCTCTCAGGTTCAAGGATCCTCTCAGGTTCAAGGATCCTCTCAGGTTCAAGGTTTCTCCTCTCAGGTTCAAGGATCCTCTCAGGTTCAAGGTTTCTCCTCTCAGGTTCAAGGATCCTCTCAGGTTCAAGGATCCTCACAGGTTCAAGGATCCTCTCAGGTTCAAGGATCCTCTCCGGTTCAAGGATCCTCTCAGGTTCAAGGTTTCTCCTCTCAGGTTCAAGGATCCTCTCAGGTTCAAGGATCCTCACAGGTTCAAGGATCCTCTCAGGTTCAAGGATCCTCTTCGGTTCAAGGATCCTCTCAGGTTCAAGGATCCTCTCAGGTTCAAGGATCCTCTCAGGTTCAAGGTTCCTCCTTCCAGGTTCAAGGATCTTCATCTCAGGTTTCCAGATCTATGGATTATCCTCCAAGACCTACATTCACAGCACTTCAAGGATCCAACATCTTCTAGGATCAAGGATACTTAAGGAGTGTGCAACCCGGAAGTTCAGATGTTTATCTAGGAGACTTCATACCAATGCAGACCATTTCTTCCTCTGGTCCCTCGGTTATGCCAGAATCCTGTCAACATGGATTCACATCTAGAATTCCAAATTTGAATCATTCAGGAGAGATACCGAAGAGGTTTCAGACATCAAATCTGGTTGCTTGTGCAAGGGCTTTGGATCCACACTTACTGGATCAACGTTAAAATGGCTGCTAAGTCTTCCTCCTTACTCTATTACTTCATTTGCTAATCTAGTTAATTTGTTTAATAGCCAATTCTCATGTAGTAGGAGATTTGAACGATTAACTAGTGATTTATATAGGGTAACTCAAGGTCATAATGAATCACTTAGAGATTACATAATTAAATTCAGTAAAGAATCCTTAGAAATCCCTAACTTAGATATTGCTACAGCTCTGGAAGCCTTTAAAATGGGTTTGCTTAGGGATTCAATGTTCTATGATGATCTTGTCATGACCCCTTGCAGGAACTTAGATGAGGAAAGAAACAGGGCCCTTAGGTTCATCCGTTTAGAGGATGACAAAAGGATCCACGAGAGATTGTCAGGATCCTCAAAGCAAGACAAATAAAGATCCTATCTCAAGGATAACTGATCCAAGCAATACTCCAAGCATGACAACCAGAATGTGCATGCTGTGGAACAAGAGGAAGATGATGAGGATTATCCTCCTATTTCTGAATATTGTTTTCCTGCTGATAATAATTAACTAATCCTTTCTATGCAGAGTTTAGGTGACAAGGTTAGGTGGCCAAGGAAGAATGACAAACCGCCTGCCACCAAAGACGAATCGAAATGGTGTGCTTACCATGGGGATTCTGGTCATCTCACAGATGAGTGCATAACATTAAGGAAGGAGATAGGTTATCTTTTGAGCAAAGGATACTTGAAGGAATTGCTCGGAAGGAAAAAGTCAAGGATCAAGTATCCTGAGAAAGTTCCTGAAAAAGCTCCTCCTCCACCATCCGATGCTCAAATCATCCATTTCATCTCCGGAGGTTCTCAGCAGCTAAGTGACGTGCAAAGGAAACAAAGATGGAGAATGGGGGCAGACCTGTTCGGACCTCCCTCCTTACCCAGCAGAAAGTGATATCATATGATGAGGATAACTGTGCGGACATTCAGGATCCTCATCACGACGGTGTAGTTATTACATTATTTGTATCTAACCATTTTGTTCGCAGGATTCTCATTGATCGGAAAGCTCAGTGAACATAATCCAGTTGGATGTCCTCAATAGAATGGACATCCTTGAATCCGATATTGTCCAAAGATCATTTGTCCTTGTGGGATTCAGTGGGGAGACAAAGATTACATTGGGGGACATCAAACTTCCTATTTACATAGAGGGAGTTAATTCTTTTCAAAAATTTTGTGTCATAGATTGCTTATCCTGCTATAATGTTATCCTTGGCAGGCCATGGATATATGATATGAAGGCAGTCCCCTCAACATATCATCAATGTGTCAAGCTCCCAACTCTATGGGATGTGGTGAAGATAGAAAGTGATCAGCAGGAGGCACAGAACTGTTACACTTCTTCATTGAAGCCAACCTCCAAGGAGCAAGACGTCAAGGATATTCTGTTGAACCCAAAGGATCCTGAATCCAAAATTTTTATAGGATCCGGGATCCTAGACAGTATTGAGCAGGATGTAATATCCTTCTTGAAAAGAAGAAAGTCTACCTTCGCTTGGAAACATGAAGATATGACAGGAGAAAGTTTGCACTCGAAAGAATGCCATTATCCAAGAAGAGCACCAGCCCTGATGAAACCAGAAAATGGAGAATCGTTATCCTTATACTTAGCTATTTCAGCTAAAGCAGTAAGTGTGATCCTAGTTAAGGATCATGAAGGCTCTCAACATCCGGTATACTATGTAAGTAATATTCTACTTGATGCTGAGGCCAGGTACTCTCATTTAGAGAAATTAATTCTTGATTTAATTATGGCTTCTGCTAAACATAGACATTATTTAGAAACTCATACCATTATTGTGAAAACTAACCTTGCTATCAAGAATGTTCTCAGGAAACTTCAAATGTCAGGTAGAATGGCAAAATGGGCAATCAAGTCCCAAGCTTTACTTGACTTTGTGGCTGATTTCAGTAGTGATCTACAAAGGGAAGCTGAATTAAAAGTTCAACAACTTGAGAAGACCAAGGATCCTTAGACACTCTTCACGGATGGAGCTTCAAATGTTAAAGGAACTTGACAAGGCACACTACCAAAATCGCCACAGGGGGACATTATACCCAAATCCACTGCATGGAATTCCAAACCACTAATCATGAGTCAGGAAACTGGCAGATTCTTTTGCTTTTTTCAGTCTACCACAGGTACCCAGGGAAGAAAATGCAGAAGCTGACGCTTTAACTAACCATGGATCATTCCTGTTAGGGGAGGATTTTCTAACAATTAGTGATCCTTATTCATTATACTCGCACACTTGAAGCTCTCGACGAACATTCATTCGTTTTCACTCACTTTTACACATTTCACGATAGTGATCCTTGTACCTAGCTCGTTACTATCCGAAGTTGTAAACATTTGTTCATTTATTTGAGTTTGGTGATCGGTAGTTTCCATCACCCGGGGTTTTTGTGCCGGAGATCAACTCTTGATCAAGGGCTTTTTCCCCGTATAAATCCTTGTGTCGTTTGTGCAATTTACATTGAAGTGATCGTTATCATTGTTCTACATTGTTAGCATCATACCCCGTAACAGAGAGTTTGGTTGCAATATCCTCATTAGATTTTTTGACCAAAACAGTTTGGCGCCCACCGTGGGGCTCTTGGTGCTTCATCCTTAGAAAAATTCGCATTTCTGTGCTCATTTCAGTTCACTACAACCGAGCAAATGGCTTCCTCAGCGAAGAATGCTTCAAATTTGATGCCCTCATTCACTTCTTCACAAGGCGTTCCCCCTTTGCCTCCACCACCTTCTGGATCCCAGAAGAATGCTGCGAAGAAACCAACTCCTATTTTCTCAAAACCTCCAACTTCTTCTGCTTCTTACACTCCCACTACTAGTGACATGTTTACTTTGATTTTGCAGATGAAGGATCAGATACGGCAACAGGATAAGACCAATGAGAGGATTCTCAAGGAAATCGGAGATCTCAAGAAACAAAAGACAACGGCAGAGGATCATTCCCCACTGGTGCCGAAATCCTTGAATTTTGATACTCCAGTGATTATTTCTCAGCCATCAGTGGTTCCAGACGTTCAATATGTGGGTGGACCGAAAGGAGTGCACTACGGAACAACAATAGTGACCCAGGCATCAGGTTCATATTTCCAGCCAGCGGGATCCTATCCTCAGCATATGGGATCCCTCACGAACTCAGGAGGATATTCAGGAGTGCAGCAGATTCAAGGATCCTCCTTTGTCCCAGGATCATCCCAGGTTCAAGGATCCTCCTTTGTTCCAGGATCATCCCAGGTTCAAGGATCCTCCTTTGTCCCAGGATCATCCCAGGTTCAAGGATCCTCCTTTGTTCCAGGATCATCCCAGGTTCAAGGATCCTCCTTTGTCCCAGGATCATCCCAGGTTCAAGGATCCTCCTTTGTTCCAGGATTATCCCAGGTTCAAGGATCCTCCTTTGTTCCAGGATCATCCCAGGTTCAAGGATCCTCCTTTGTTCCAGGATCGTCTCAGTTTCAGGGATCCTTCCAGATGCCAGGATCCTTGAGGAGTTTGCAAACAGGAAGTTCAGATGTCCATCAGGGAGATTTCATTCCAATGCAGACCAATGCTTCTACTGGTCCCTCGATCATTCCAGAGCCTCAACAATATGGATTAACATCCAATCTTCCTAATCTGAATCCAATGGGAGGTAACACTTTTAATAATTCTTATACTACTAACCATGGTCTTATGCAGGATCCACGTATCAATCATGCCATGGCCAGAGAATTGCAAAAGCTAAAGGATATGATATCAAGTGTTCCAGGAGTGGTCAAACCTATCCCAGAGATTGCAGATGGGAGCCACAAGATATCTCGTTTTGCACCACCAATCTGTGATGCTGAGATACCCAAGAGGTTCCATGTGCCAACAATGAAACTGTATGATGGTTCGACGGATCCTGAAGAACACATAGCACAATACAGGGAGAGGATGGAGATCAATCCAATCCCAGAAAGGTTAAAGGAAGCATGCATGTGCAAGGGATTCGGATCCACTCTTACTGGATCAGCTCTCAAATGGCTGCTAAGTCTTCCTCCCTATTCTATTACCTCATTTGCTAATCTAGTTAACTTGTTTAATAATCAGTTTTCTTGTAGTAGAAAATTTGAACGATTAACTAGTGATTTATATAGGATAACCCAGGGTCATAATGAATCATTAAGGGATTACATTACCAAATTCAGTAAAGAATCCTTAGACATTCCCAACTTAGATATAGCCACGGCTGTTGAGGCCTTTAAAATGGGATTGCTTGGGGATTCGTCGTTCTATGATGATCTTGTTATGACACCATGCAGGAACTTAGATGAGGTAAGAACCCGAGCACTTAGATTCATTCGGCTAGAGGACGACAAGAGGATCCAGGAGAGGTTAGCAGGATCCTCAAAGCAGGATAAGCAAGGATCCTCATTCAGGAACAACAAGTTCAGATCCTACAATAGATCTGATAACTAGGACGTGCATTCTGTTGATCAAGAAGAGGATGATGAGGATTATCCTCCAATTTCTAAATATTGTTTTTGTGTTGATAACAATGAACTAATCCTTGCTATGCAGAACCTAGGTGATAAAGCTAGATGGCCGAGAAAAAATGATAGGCCAGCTGCAACTAAGGATAAATCAAAGTGGTGTGCATACCATGAAGATTTTGGGCATCTCACAGAAGAATGCATTGCACTAAGAAAGGAAATTGGATACTTGTTAAGCAAGGGGCACCTAAAAGAATTGTTGGGAAGAAAAAAGTCAAGGACTCAGGATCCTGAAAGGATCCCTGAGAAGGCTCCAGCCCCTCCAGCAGATGCACAAGTGATAAACTTCATTTCCGGAGGATCAGACATTTGTGGCACATCCTTCTCAGCAGCTAAAAGGCATGCAAAGGAAATTAAAATGGCTAACGGAGAAAGACCTGTTCGAACATCAAGTGTTTCCGAAGGATAAGTCATAACCTTTGATGAGGATGATCGTGTTGATATACAGGATCCTCATCACGATGGTTTAGTTATTACTCTTTTCATTTCTAACCATTTTGTCCGCAGGATCCTTATAGACGGAGGAAGTTCAGTGAACATTATCCAGCTTGATGTTCTAAAGAAGATGGGTATCCCTGAATCAGATATCATACCAAGATCCTCCGTGCTCGTGGGATTTAGTGGCGAAACTAAGAATACCCTGGGGGACATTAAACTCCCAATATACATTGAAGGCCTACACTCTTATCAAAAATTTTGTGTTATTGACTGTTTATCTTGTTGTAATGTTATCCTTGGCAGGCCTTGGATACACGATATGAAAGCAGTCCCATCTACTTACCATCAATGTGTGAAGTTACCTAGTCCTTGGGGAATAGTGAAGATTGATAGTGATCAGCAGGAGGCTAAGAATTGCTACACTTCATCGATGAAACCAGCCTCGAAGTCAAGGGAGCAATAGCAATCAAGGTATCCTCCAAGGGATGTCTTGGAGGCAAGAGAGCAGGATGTGGTAGAAATCCTCATGGATCCTGTTGATCCTGAATCCAAAATCTATATCGGATCAGGGATCCTTGGCGAAAAGAAAGAAGACCTCGTATCCTTCCTCAAAAGGAGAAAGACTACCTTTGCATGGAAACACGAAGACATGACTGGTATATCCAGAGATGTAATCACTCACAAACTCGGGATTGACAAATCCTTCAAACCAATCCATCAAAGGAGAAGAAAGTTTGCACCGGAAAGGAATGCCATTATCCAGGAAGAGGTAGAGAAATTGCTCCGGGCAGGTATGATTAGAGAGGTCAAGTATCCAAGATGGTTGGCCAATGTGGTTGTTGTTCAAAAGAAAAATGGAAAGTGGAGGGTATGTGTCGATTTTACCGATTTAAATAAGGCATGTCCCAATTATCCTTTCCCATTACCCCACATTGACTACATGGTGGATGCAACTGCGGGTCATGAACTGTTAACTTTTATGGATGCTTCATCTGGATTCCAACAAATCCAAATGGAACCATCCGACCAAGAGGATACAGCCTTCATGACTCCAACTAGTATATACTGCTATATTGCTATGCCGTTCGGACTAAGAAATGCAGGTGCAACATATCAAAGGCTGGTGAATATGATGTTCAAGGACCAGATTGGACAAACTATGGAGGTTTACATAGATGATATGGTGGTAAAATCCTTAAAAGCTGAGGATCACCTAAGAGACTTGGAGGAAGCATTCGATATCCTTGACAAATATAACATGAAACTTAATCCTTCAAAATGTCACTTTGGTGTTAAAGCAGGTAAATTCTTAGGATATATGGTGACAAAGAGAGGCATTGAAGCTAGCCCGGAACAAATCAAAGCAATAGTGAACATCAAATCTCCGGCCAATGCTAAGGATGTTCAAAGGCTAACAGGCAGGATAGCAGCTTTGAACAGATTTATATCCAAATCCTCAGAGAAGTGCAAAGAATTCTATGATATCCTAAGGAAGAACAAGAAATTTGAGTGGACTGAGAAGCATGAAAATGCTTTAAGAGCCCTCAAAGATTACCTATCCTCAGCCCCGGCTTTGATGAAACCAGAGAAAGGCGATGTGCTATCCTTGTATCTTGCCGTATCCTCAAAAGCAGTAAGTGCGGTCCTTGTTAAGGATCATGAAGGTACACAACATTCTGTCTATTATGTAAGTAAAAGTTTACTTGATGCCGAATCCAGGTATTCACACCTTGAAAAGCTTATTCTTGCATTAATTATGGCATCTACTAAGTTAAGACATTATTTTGAAACTCATGTTATCATTGTTAAAACTAATTTTCCAATTAAGAATGTCCTCAGGAAACCAGAGATGTCAGGAAGGATGGCTAAGTGGGCAGTGAAGCTAAGTGCATATGATATAAGATATGAGCCTAGGACAGCCATCAAATCCCAAGCATTAGCTGACTTTGTGGCTGATTTCAGTAGTGATTTACAAGAAGAAGCTGAGTTAGAAGTCCAGCAGCTAGAAGAGACCAAGGATCCTTGGATACTCTATACCGATGGATCCTCAAATGTCAAAGGCACAGGGCTTGGAATACTACTAAAATCGCCACAGGGGGACATAATACCCCACTCTATAGCTTGTGAGTTCCAAACTACTAACAATGAGGCTGAGTATGAAGCCTTAATTGCTGGTTTGCAAATTGCCAAGCATATGGGGATCAGGTATCTTGAGGTACATGTAGATTCATTGTTAATTACAAACCACTTTAATGGATCCTACTCTGTTAAAGGTGAAAAGCTAACCAAATATTTAGAGATAGTCAAAAGTTTGGCACTCTCTTTTGTTTCCTTTAGTTTGACGCAGGTACCAAGGGAAGAAAATACAGAGGCTGATGCATTGGCCAACTTAGGATCATCCTTGAAGATCCCGGAGGATATCAAGATCCCTATTATCCATATCCTGACCCCGGCTATCGAGGATCACGAGGCTATGGAGATAGGAAATGATTCTGCAATTATCCCTTGTGAGGAGACTCAATCCCATTCAGGATCAGGATCATGGATCTCACCAATTATGAGATACCTACAACATGGAGAGATTCCTACAGGAGAAAACCCGAGGGCTTTCAAATCTAAGGTATCTCAATTCACAATTTTAAATAATATGTTGTATAGACGATCTCTTGCAGGACCATACTTGAGATGCATTGAGGATCCTGAAATCCAAGAAGTTTTAAAAGACTTCCATGAAGGAGATTGTGGAAACCACACTGGGCGCAGGGCGTTATTCTCAAGGATCCTGAGGACAGGATACTACTGGCCAACCATGAAGAGAGATGCTGTGGAGTATGCTAAAAGATGTGATCCTTGTCAGAGACACCGCAATATCCTTCATCAACCAGCTGAATTATTGCATCCTATATCCTCCTCTTGGCCATTTATGAGATGGGGTATGGATATAGTTGGTAAGCTCCCTAAGGCACCTGGTGGAAAAGTATTCATGTTAGCTATGACTGATTACTTATCCAAGTGGATAGAGGCTGAAGCTTTTGCCCAAGTCAGAGAAAAGGAAGTTATATCCTTCATTAAAAGAAATATTATAACTAGATTTGGAATTCCTTCTGAGATTATATGTGATAATGGTTCCCAATTTATTGGGGGCAGAACCACTAACTTTTGTGACAGCTGGGGGATTAAGATGATAACATCAACACTAGTCCACCCACAAGCTAATGGTCAGGCAGAATCATCCAACAAGATCATCATCAACAATTTGAAGAAGAAGCTTGGATCCAAGAAAGGGAAATGGGCAGAAGAACTACCCTATGTGCTTTGGGCTGATAGGACAACCCCTAAGAATGCTACTGGTCAAACGCCATTCTCTTTGGTATTTGGGGCAGAATCAGTGATCCCAACAGAAATGGTGGTTCCAACTGCTAGAACAAGTACCCGTGATCCTGAGGAAAATGATGAGAACTTGGCTCAAGACCTGGATACTATTGAAGAAATCAGGGATATGGCTAGGATAAGGATGGCCAGTTATCAACAAAGAATGGCTAGTGCTTACAACAAAAATGTCAGGATCAGGAGGTTTCAAGTTGGAGATATGGTATTAAGGAAAGCATTCCAAAATACCACCAATCCTGCTGATGGAAAATTGGCTCCAAAATGGGAAGGCCCTTATTTAATTGAAGCTGAAGCAGGAAAGGGGGCATATAGATTGCTAACCATGGAAGGTGATTTGCTACCAAGAGCTTGGAATGCTGTCCACTTGAAGAAATATTTCATGTGAGCAGGATCCTAGTGGCACAGATGATCCTCACGATAGGGATATCCTTAAAGGATCCTCAAAGTATCGGTGATCCTTACTTAGGTAATATCCTAAACTTGAACTATTTCATTTCTTTATTTTCTCATATAAGGATAAGGATCATGTATCCTTTATCCATCTCTCACATGAGTTTAAGTTTTGAAAGTTCAGGTATCCTTAACATAACATTGGTTGTCTGCTGAAGCAATCCGTTCCTTGGGTTTAACCCCAGTTATTTGGGCTTGACTCCAGTTCCGCCTGTAGCGCACGATGATCCTGGTATAGTTCAAGGCAGTGGGACCAGTACTCGTTTTAGGGGCTGATAATTCCATTGTACTGGCTATGCCTAGGATCCTACGTATAATGGTAGACGTACCATACATCCGTTCTTAAGGTTTCTAACGTTTTCACGTTAGCTAAGGTTTCTAACGTTTTCACCTTAGCTAAGGTTTTGGCATTTTCATGTCACCAAGTTTGGATAGTCGCCAGTTAGGGCCATACTTCAGTTTACATACGATCCTTGGGCTTGTCCCCAGTTATCCTTGGGCTTGTCCCCAGTTATCCTTGGGCTTGTCCCCAGTTGCTAACTCTTATCTTATATTGGCTTAGTCCCAAGTTATGATTTATTTCAGGTCCTTGAAGATAAGCAACTAGGGATCCTTGATCCTTACTTCTTTTTAAGGTTTATCTTACAGTTATCCTTGTTATGGTTAGGATCCTAACTTGGATCCTCAGGTATGATCCTTAACTATTTTTAATTCTATACATTATTTATTTGAATAACCCTTAAAGATTGACAACTAGACTTGTGATCCTTAAAATATATTGCTTTTTGGGATTCCCTAACTATAGGATATTTGATCATGGATTATGCTCTAAACATTTTCAATCTGACTTGTTCTAAATTGTTCATTCAATAAATGTGCATCAAAACAAAGGAAAGTTAAAGAAATAAAAGGATAACAATACGAGATAAGCGACAAAAGGTTAAGATTTTATTTATTAACAAAAGACTAACCCTTAAAAGGTTGTCAAAATTACCTACCCGAGCATCTACCAGCAAAACGTGGCCCGTCCGCTGGGGTAGGTAAAGGGTGTCCATGATAATAAGTTCAAAAGTAGTGCAGGAATATAAAGGCAGCAGGATCACAATGCCTTCATCCCCCAAATAGAGGATCCCTCCACCATATGCAATCCTGCCTATTGTCCAAAGGATCATACATGATCCTTAATCCTAAAAACCTATTGTTTAAATACAAACCATCAAATTGTTCAACACCGTTGTTAGGGGAGGATTTTCTAACAATTAGTGATCCTTATTCGTTATCCTAACTAGTGATCCTTACTTCTGTGACAGGTGGTGATCCTCAGAAGAGCTTCAGGATCAGGATCATGGATCACTTTAAGGATCCTCGTACTGACGATTGTTTACTTATGTTTTGTACTATCTCGCAGGTATAATCAGCTTGACCAAGTCTTGGTGACATTCCTGGAGAATATTCCCAAACTATTCTGCACGTGCTTAGCTAAAAATGGACGTTATGGAGAACGTGGGGGCTTGGCACAAAAGTCGGATAGTTAGTTTGGTAGTTTAATTTCTATTTTAAAAGCGGTAACGAGCTAGTAGAAAACACTTAGTCATTTTTTTATAGCTACACACACTCATATACTCGCACACTTGAAGCTCTCTACGAACATTCATTCGTTTTCACTCACATTTACACATTTCACGATAGTGATCCTTGTACCTAGCTCGTTACTATCCGAAGTTGTAAACATTTATTCATTTATTTGAACTTGGTGATCGGTAGTTTCCATCACCCGGGGTTTTTTGTGCCGGAGATCAACTCTTGATCAAGGGCTTTTTCCCCGTATAAACCCTTGTGTTGTTTGTGCAATTTTACATTAAAGTGATCCTCATCATTGTTCTACATTTCAAGCATCATACCCCGTAATTGAGAGTTTGGTTGCAATATCCTCATCTGATTTTTTGACCAAAACAGTTTGGCGCCCACCGTGGGGCAATTGGTGCTTCGTCCTTAGAAAAAATACGCATTTCTGTGCTCATTTCGGTTCACTACAACCAAGCAAATGGCTTCCTCAGCGAAGAATGCTTCAAGCTTGATGCCCTCATTCACTTCTTCACAAGGCGTCCCTCCTTTGCCTCCACCACCTTCTGGATCCCAGAAAAATACTGAGAATGCCGCGAAGAAACCAACTCCCATTTTCTCAAAACCACCTACTTCTTCTGTTTCAACTAATCCTACTACTAATGATCTCTATGCCTTGATTTTGCAGATGAGGAATCATGCACAAGAGCAGGATAAGACCAACGAAAGGATCCTCCGGGAGATTGACGAAATTAAGAAACAGAAGAAAACAGCAGAGGATCGTTCCCCACTGATGCCCAGATCTTTGAATTTTGATACTCCGGTGATTACTTCTCAGCCATCAGTGGTTCCAGACATTCAATATGTGGATGGACCAAAAGGAGTGCACTACGGAACAACAACAATGACCCAGGCATCAGGTTCATATTTCCAGCCAGCGGGATCCTATCCTCAGCATATGGGATCCCTCACGAGTTCAGGAGGATATTCAGGAATGCAGCAGTTTCAAGGATCCTCCTTCGTTCCAGGATCATCCCAGGTTCAAGGATCCTCCTTCGTTCCAGGATCATCCCAGGTTCAAGGATCCGCCTTTGTTCCAGGATCGTCCCAGTTTCAGGGATCCTTCCAGATGCCAGGATCCTTGAGGAGTTTGCAAACAGGAAGTTCAGATGTCCATCAGGGAGATTTTATTCCAATGCAGACCAATGCCTCTACTGGTCCCTCGATCATTCCAGAGCCTCAACAATATGGATTAACATCCATTCTTCCTAACTTGAATCCAATGGGAGGTAACACTTTTAATAATTCTCATACTACTAACCATGGTCTTATGCAGGATCCAGGTATCAATCATGCCATGGCCAGAGAATTGCAAAAGCTAAAGGATATGATATCAAGTGTTCCAGGAGTGGTCAAACCTATCCCAGAGATTGCAGATGGGAGCCACAAGATATCTTGTTTTGCACCACCAATCTGTGATGCTGAGATACCCAAGAGGTTCCATGTGCCTACAATGAAGTTGTATGATGGTTTGACTGATCCTGAAGAACACATAGCACAATACAGGGAGAGGATGGAAATCAATCCGATCCCAGAAAGGTTAAAGGAAGCATGCCTGTGCAAGGGATTCGGGTCTACTCTTACTGGATCAGCTCTCAAATGGCTGCTAAGTCTTCCCCTTACTCTATTACCTCGTTTGCTAACCTAGTTAATCTATTTAATAATCAGTTTTCTTGTAGTAGAAAATTTGAGCGTTTAACTAGTGATATGTATAGGATAACCCAGGGTCATAATGAATCATTAAGGGATTACATTACCAAATTCAGTAAAGAATCCTTAGACATTCCTAACTTAGATATAGCCACGGCTGTTGAGGCCTTCAAAATGGGATTGCTTAGGGATTCGTTATTTTATGATGATCTTGTTATGACACCATGCAGGAACCTAGATGAGGTAAGAACCCGGGCCCTTAGGTACATCCGGCTAGAGGATGACAAGAGGATCCAGGAGAGGTTAACAGGATCCTCAAAGCAGGATAAGCAAGGATCCTCATTCAGGAACAACAAGTTCAGATCCTACAACAGATCTGATAACCAGAACGTGCATTCTATTGATCAAGAAGAGGATGATGAGGATTATCCTCCAATTTCTGAATATTGTTTTAGTGTTGATAACAATGAACTAATCCTTGCGATGCAGAGTTTAGGTGATAAAGCTAGATGGCCCAGGAAAAATCATAGGCCAGCTGCAACTACGGATAAATCAAAGTGGTGTGCATACCATGAAGATTTTGGGCACCTCACAGAAGAATGCATTGCACTAAGAAAGGAAATTGGATACTTGTTGAGCAAGGGGCATCTAAAAGAATTGTTGGGAAGAAAAAAGTCAAGGACTCAGGATCCTGAAAGGATCCCTGAGAAGGCTCCAGCCCCTCCAGCGGATGCACAAGTGATAAACTTCATTTCTGGAGGATCAGACATTTGTGGCACATCCTTCTCAGCAGCTAAAAGGCATGCAAAGGAAACTAAAATGGATAACGGAGAAAGACCTGTTCGAACATCAAGTGTCTCGGAAAGGAAAGTCATAACCTTTGATGAAGAGGATCGTGTTGATATCCAGGATCCTCATCACGATGGTTTAGTTATTACTCTTTTCATATCTAACCATTTTGTCCGCAGGATCCTTATAGACGGAGGAAGTTCAGTGAACATTATCCAGCTTGATGTCCTAAAGAAGATGGGTATTCCTGAATCAGAGATCATACCAAGATCCTCTGTGCTCGTGGGATTTAGTGGTGAAACTAAGAATACCCTGGGGGACATTAAACTCCCAATATACATCGAAGGCCTACACTCTTATCAAAAATTTTGTGTTATTGACTGTTTATCTTGTTGTAATGTTATCCTTGGCAGGCCCTGGATACACGATATGAAAGCAGTCCCATCCACTTACCATCAATGTGTGAAGCTCCCTAGTCCTTGGGGAATAGTGAAGATTGATAGTGATCAGCAGGAGGCTAAGAATTGCTATACTTCATCGATGAAACCAGCTTCGAAATCCAGGGAGCAATAGCAATCAAAGTATCCTCCAAGGGATGTCTTGGAGGCGAGTGAACAGGATGTGGAAGAAATCCTTATGAATCCTGATGATCCTGAATCTATAGTTTATATCGGATCAGGGATCCTTGGCGAAATGAAAGAAGACCTCGTATCCTTCCTAAAAAGGAGAAAGACTACCTTTGCATGGAAACATGAAGACATGACTGGTATATCCAAAGATGTAATCACTCACAAACTCGGCATTGACAGATCCTTCAAACCAATCCATCAAAGGAGAAGAAAGTTTGCACCGGAAAGGAATTCCATTATCCAGGAAGAGGTAGAGAAATTGCTCCGGGCAGGTATGATTAGAGAGGTCAAGTATCCAAGATGGCTGGCCAATGTGGTTGTTGTTCAAAAGAAAAACGGAAAGTGGAGGGTATGTGTCGATTTTACCGATTTAAATAAGGCATGTCCCAAGGATCCTTTCCCTTTACCCCACATTGACTCCATGGTGGATGCAACCGCGGGTCATGAACTGTTAACTTTTATGGATGCTTCATCTGGATTTCAACAAATCCAAATGGAACCATCCGACCAAGAGGAAACAGCCTTCATGACTCCAACTGGTATATACTGCTATATTGCTATGCCGTTCGGATTAAGAAATGCAGGTGCAACATATCAAAGGCTGGTGAATATGATGTTCAAGGATCAGATTGGACAAACTATGGAGGTTTATATAGATGATATGGTGGTAAAATCCTTAAAAGCTGAGGATCACCTAAGAGACTTGGAGGAAGCATTCGATATCCTTGACAAATATAACATGAAACTTAATCCTTCAAAATGTCACTTTGGTGTTAAAGCAGGTAAATTCTTAGGGTATATGGTGACAAAGAGAGGCATTGAAGCTAGCCCGGAACAAATCAAAGCAATAGTGAACATCAAATCTCCGGCCAATGCTAAGGATGTTCAAAGGTTAACAGGCAGGATAGCAGCCTTGAACAGATTTATATCCAAATCCTCCGAGAAGTGTAAAGAATTCTATGATATCCTAAGGAAGAACAAGAAATTTGAATGGACGGAGAAGCATGAAAATGCTTTGAGAGCCCTCAAAGATTACCTATCCTCGGCCCCGGCTTTGATGAAACCAGAAAAAGGTGATGTATTATCCTTGTATCTTGCAGTATCCTCGAAAGCAGTAAGTGCGGTCCTTGTTAAGGATCATCAAGGTACACAACATCCTGTCTATTATGTAAGTAAAAGTTTACTTGATGCCGAATCCAGGTATTCACACCTTGAAAAACTTATTCTCGCATTAATTATGGCATCTACTAAGTTAAGACATTATTTTGAAACTCATGTTATCATTGTTAAAACTAATTTCCCAATTAAGAATGTCCTCAGGAAACCAGAGATGTCAGGAAGGATGGCTAAGTGGGCAGTGAAGCTGAGTGCATATGATATAAGATATGAGCCTAGGACAGCCATCAAATCCCAAGCATTAGCTGACTTTGTGGCTGATTTCAGTAGTGATTTACAAGAAGAAGCTGAGTTAGAAGTCCAGCAGCTAGAGGAGACCAAGGATCCTTGGATACTCTATACTGATGGATCCTCAAATGTCAAAGGCACAGGGCTTGGAATACTACTAAAATCGCCACAGGGGGACATAATACCCCACTCTATAGCTTGTGAGTTCCAAACCACTAACAATGAGGCTGAATATGAAGCCTTAATTGCTGGTTTGCAAATTGCTAAGCATATGAGGATCAGGTATCTTGAGGTACACGTAGATTCTTTGTTAATTACAAACCACTTTAATGGATCCTACGCTGTTAAAGGTGAAAAGTTAACCAAATATTTGGAGATAGTCAAAAGTTTGGCACTCTCTTTTGTTTCCTTTAGTTTGTCACAGGTACCAAGGGAAGAAAATACAGAAGCTGATGCATTGGCTAATTTAGGATCATCCTTGAAGATCCCGGAGGATATCAAGATTCCTATTATCCATATCCTGACCCCGGCTATTGAGGATCATGTGGCTATGGAAATAGGGAATGATTCTGCAATAATCCCTAGTGAGGATACTCGATCCCATTCAAGATCAGGATCATGGATCTCACCAATTATGAGATACTTACAACATGGAGAGATTCCTACAGGAGAAAACCCTAGGGCTTTCAAATCTAAGGTATCTCAATTCTCAATTATAAATAGTATGTTGTATAGACGATCTCTTGCAGGACCATACATGAGATGCATTGAGGATCCTGAAGTCCAAGAAGTCTTAAAAGACTTCCATGAAGGAGATTGTGGAAACCACACTGGGGGCAGGGCATTATTCTCAAGGATCCTGAGAACAGGATACTACTGGCCAACCATGAAGAGAGACGCTATGGAGTATGCTAAGCGATGTGATCCTTGTCAGAGGCACAGCAATATCCTTCATCAACCAGCTGAATTATTGCATCCTATATCCTCCTCTTGGCCATTTATGAGATGGGGTATGGATATAGTTGGTAAGCTCCCTAAGGCACCTGGTGGAAAAGTATTCATGCTAGCTATGACTGATTACTTTTCCAAGTGGATAGAGGCTGAAGCTTTTGCCCAAGTCAGAGAAAAGGAAGTTATATCCTTCATTAAAAGAAATATTATAACTAGATTTGGAATTCCTTCTGAGATTATATGTGATAATGGTTCCCAATTTATTGGGGGCAGAACCACTAACTTTTGTGACAGCTGGGGGATTAGGATGATATCATCAACACCAGTCCACCCACAAGCTAATGGTCAGGCAGAATCATCCAACAAGATCATCATCAACAATTTGAAGAAAAAGCTTGGATCCAAGAAAGGGAAATGGGCAGAAGAACTACCCTATGTGCTCTGGGCTGATAGGACAACCCCTAAGAATGCTACTGGTCAAACGCCATTCTCTTCGGTATTTGGGGCAGAATCAGTGATCCCAACAGAAATGGTGGTTCCAACTGCTAGAACAAGTACCCGTGATCCTGAGGAGAATGATGAGAACTTGGCTCAAGACCTGGATACTATTGAAGAAATCAGGGATATGGCTAGGATAAGGATGGCCAGTTATCAGCAAAGAATGGCTGGTGCTTACAACAAGAATGTCAGGATCAGGAGGTTTCAAGTTGGAGATATGGTATTAAGGAAAGCATTCCAAAATACCACCAATCCTGCTGATGGGAAGTTGGCTCCAAAATGGGAAGGCCCTTATTTGATTGAAGCTGAAGCAGGAAAGGGGGCATATAGATTGTTAACCATGGAAGGTGATTTGCTACCAAGAGCCTGGAATGCTGTCCACTTGAAGAAATATTTCATGTGAGCAGGATCCTAGTGGCACAGATGATTCTCACAATAGGGATATCCTTAAAGGATCCTCAAAGCATCGGTGATCCTTACTTAGGTAATATCCTAAACTTGAACTAATTCATTTCTTTATTTTCTCATATAAGGATAAGGATCATGTATCCTTTATCCATCTCTCACGTGAATTTGAGTTTTGAAAGTTCAGGTATCCTTAGCATATCATTGGTTACCCACTGAAGTAATCCGTCCTTTGGGTTTAACCCCAGTTATTCGGGCTTGACCCCAGTTCCGCCTGTAGCGCACGATGATCCTGGTATAGTTCAAGGCATTGGGACCAGTACTCGTTTAGGGGCTGATAATTCCATTGTACTGGCTATGCTTAGGATCCTACGTATAATGGTAGACGTACCATACATCCGTTCCTAAGGTTTCTAACGTTTTCACGTTAGCTAAGGTTTCTAACGTCTTCACGTTAGCCAAGGTTTTGGCATTTTCATGCCACTAAGTTTGGATAGTCTCCAGTTAGGGCCATACTCCAGTTTACATACGATCCTTGGGCTTGTCCCCAGTTATCCTTGGGCTTGTTCCCCGTTATCCTTGGGCTTGTCCCCAGTTATCCTTGGGCTTGTCCCCAGTTGCTAATTCTTATCTTATGTTGGCTTAGTCCCAAGTAATGCTCTATTTCAGGTTCTTGAAGGTAGGCAACTAGGGATCCTTGATCCTTACTTTATTCTAAGGTTTATCTTATAGTTATCCTTATTAAGGTTAGGATCCTAACTTGGATCCTCAGGTATGATCCTTAACTATTTTTAATTCTATTCATTATTTATTTGAATAACCCTTATACTTGACAACTGAACTTGTGATTCTTAAACCATATCACTTTTTAGAACTTATCGGTTATGGGATATGTGATCCTTGATCATATCCTCAACTTTCTGGATATCTTTTCTAATTTTTCAAGGCTTGATAAGTATAAATAGATTGAACATTACAACAGTTGGAAAATAAGATATTAAAAAAGGATAACAACACGAGATAAGCGACAAAAGGTTAAGTTTTTATTTATAAACAAAAGACTAACCCTTAAAAGGTTGTCAAAATTACCTACCCGAGCATCTACCAGCAAAACGTGGCCCGTCCGCTGGGGTAGGTAAAGGGTGTCCATGATAATAAGTTCAAGAGTAGTGCAGGAATATAAAGGCGGCAGGATCACAATGGCTTCATCCCCCAAACAGAGGATCCCTCCACCATATGCAATCCTGCCTATTGTTCAAAGGATCATACATGATCCTTAATCCTAAAACCTATTGTTTAAGTACAAACCTTGAAATTGTTTTAAACATCACAACCACAAAAAACAAACTACCATCAGACTTAAAAATTGGGCTCCGGCTACGTCTAGAAATGTCCTTCATCGCCCAATCATGCAGCCTAAGCCTTCGCTGCATTGTCACCTCCAGCTCCACTTGTTTCACCGCCTTCACCTTTGCCTCCAGCTTCGATTGTCAGGATCTCTTCAACCTCCTCAGCCTCTTCATCGTCCAGTTCAGCAAGCCTTGCCTTCCAACCTTCAATATCCCAGGTGCTCTTGTCAAAGTTGGGATCCTGAGCTTCCAAGGCTATTTGAAGCTTGGTCTTGTACATTGTAATGGCGGCAGAGATTTTGGCATCTTCGGTGATCTCACTCTTCTCATAGTCAACATTAACCAGCAACTTGGCCATCTGCTGTTTGGTATCCCGGACTTCCTTCTGAAGATCAGCAATTGTGAGATCCTTCAACACCGCAACCTGCTGGAGATCAGCAATCTTCCTATCTTGATCCTCAACGTGGCCCACGTAGTCCTCAATCTCAGCGAATTTCTGTAAAAAGGATAAGGTCAGAATCAAGTAATAAGCAGGATATACCAGCAGGATATACCAGCAGGATATACCAGCAGGATATGTCAACAGGATATACGAGTAAAGACAGTGATCCTCACCTCGTTAAAGTACTCAAGAAATTGATGACGGATCAGAGGCAGACCCTGCAGATCCCCAGCTTCAGAGGCTTTCCTCTTCTTGATTGCCTTTCCTTTGAGGGGTGCCTTGGGGACCGAAGCTGTCGGACTGGTAGGAGCTTTCCTCTTGGAAGATCTGACAGTGGTGAGATCAACAACGTTGAACTTGGAAGCAGACTTGGTGGATTTTCCAGCACCTACACAACCAAAACAAGATAAGTATCTTTTCTTAATTCATATTTCACTATTTATTTAAATTTTAAACAAGGATACTTACTTGACATTGTGACAGAGCCTGAGGATACCTCCTGTGAATCTTGGGTTGTTGTCTTGAAAGTTCTTGTCTCAGGATCAAGTTTCTTGAAAGCAAGGAGCCTCTCCTTAGCAGCAGGGGACAGTTTGAGGTGTGAGACGGTGATAGCTGCATAAAAAGAAAGCAAAAATATAAGTTATCCTTACATCAAAAGAAAGTTCCTGGTGATCCTTCTCAGGATCCTCCATCCTACCATGGGTAGCCCAATTTTTAGGAAGATCCTTTCCATCCTGGATGGAATCTCTCTTGATAAAAAAGAAGCGCCGTTTCCAATTAGCATCATTCTTGGTGGCCTTGAAGATCGGGTGTTCCTCACCGGGTTTACGTTTGAATAAATAACGGTGAGAGCCAAAGGTGGTAAGATCATACAGTTCTCCCAGCTCTGCCATTCCTAGATCTATTCCCTCCTGATCGATGATCCTTTCAAGGGTGTACAAAACCCTCCAAATCATCGGCATGGCTTGGATATAAGAGATGCCGGTTAGTGAAAAGAAAGATTGGGTGAAGGCTGGAAAAGGATATGTATAGCCTATGGTGAAAGGAGTGACGGGGAAAGCAACCCACTTATCGGAGATATGATCGCTCAAGGCATTGGGGTCAAAAGGCCTAAATTCGGTGTTCGCCGGGAAGCAGTGGCGGATCCTATCTATCTGAGCATCATTGAAGAGACAGCGCTCTTTAATGGAGTCTTCAATAATCCCCTGGCTTTTCGGAGGACTGTTCTTTGGGTGATCCTTGGCTGGTGAACTTCGGAGCAACATTTTCGAAGTGGCAGAGATAAAGAAAGAAAAACAGAGAAACAGAGGAAGAAAGAGAAGAAAGAAATACCTGGTTGATCGTCGACTGAGAATTTAAAGGGAGTTTCTTTCGAATTTGAATGCATAATGATCCTATCTCTATCTCTATTTATAATTATGATTCTGCAGGATTGTCACTTCCGTGACGTCATGATCGCAACGGCTAGTTCTATTTTAACGGCTATTATCCGTTAGCTTGTTGCGGATAAGATCAGTAAAATATAACTCACATATTTACAATTTAACTCCTTATATTTTGGGGGCAATTGTTAGGGGAGGATTTTCTAACAATTAGTGATCCTTATTCGTTATCCTAACTAGTGATCCTTACTTCTGTGATAGGTGGTGATCCTCAGAAGAGCTTCAGGATCAGGATCATGGATCACTTTAAGGATCCTCGTACTGACGATTGTTTACTTATGTTTTGTACTATCTCGCAGGTATAATCAGCTTGACCAAGTCTTGGCGACATTCCTGGAGAATATTCCCAAACTATTCTGCACGTGCTTAGCTAAAAATGGACGTTATGGAGAACGTGGGGGCTTGGCACAAAAGTCGGATAGTTAGTTTGATAGTTTAATTTCTATTTTAAAAGGGGTAACGAGCTAGTAGAAAACACTTAGTCATTTTTTACAGCTACACACACTCATATACTCGCACACTTGAAGCTCTCTACGAACTTTCATTCGTTTTCACTCACATTTACACATTTCACGATAGTGATCCTTGTACCTAGCTCGTTACTATCCGAAGTTGTAAACATTTATTCATTTATTTGAACTTGGTGATCGGTAGTTTCCATCACCCGGGGTTTTTTGTGCCGGAGATCATCTCTTGATCAAGGGCTTTTTCCCCGTATAAACCCTTGTGTTGTTTGTGCAATTTTACATTAAAGTGATCCTCATCATTGTTCTACATTTCAAGCATCATACCCCGTAATTGAGAGTTTGGTTGCAATATCCTCATCTGATTTTTTGACCAAAACAACCGTAACCAAAACAAACTATCAAACTTAAAAAATGGGCTCCGGCTACGTCTAGAAATGTCCTTCATCACCCATTCATGCAGCCTATGCCTTCGCTGCATTATCACCTCCAGCTCCACTTGTTTCACCACCTTCACCTTTGCCTCCAGCTTCAATCGTCAGGATCTCTTCAACTTCCTCAGCCTCTTCATCGTCCAGTTCAGCCAGCCTTGCCTTCCAGCCTTCAATATCCCAGGTGCTCTTGTCAAAAGCAGGATCCTGAGCTTCCAAGGCCATTTGCAGCTTGGTCTTGTACATTGTTATGGCGGCAGAGACTTTGGCGTCTTCGGTGATCTCACGCTTCTCATAGTCAACATTGATCAGCACCTTGGCCGTCTCCTGTTTGGCATCCCGGACTTCCTTCTGAAGATCGGCAATTGCAAGGTCCTTAAGCACTGCAACCTGCTGGAGGTCGGCAATCTTCCTATCCTGATCCTCAACGTGGCCAACATAATCCTCAATCTCAGATAATTTCTACAAAAGGGATAAAGGATAAGGTCAGGGTTAAGTGATCCTCAAAACAGCAGGATATATCCGCAGGATATGTCAACAGGATATACGAGCAGAGACAGTGATCCTCACCTCATTAAAGTACTCGAGGAATTGATGACGGATCAGAGGCAGACCCTGCAGATCCCCAGCTTCAGAGGCTTTTCTCTTCTTGATTGCCTTTCCTTTGAGGAGTGCCTTAGGGACTGAAGCTGTCGGACTGGTAGGAGCTTTTCTCTTGGAGGATCTGACAGTAGTGAGATCAGCGACATTGAACTTTGAAGCAGACTTGGTGGATTTTCCAGCACCTACACAATCAAAACAAGATAAGTATCTTTTCTTAATTCATATTTCACTATTTATTTAAATTTTAAACAAGGATACTTACTTGACATTGTGACAGAGCCTGAGGATACCTCCTGTGAATCTTGGGTTGTTGTCTTGAAAGTTCTTATCTCAGGATCAAGTTTCTTGAAAGCGAGGAGCCTCTCCTTAGCAGCAAGGGACAGTTTGAGGTGTGAAACGGTGATAGCTGCATAACAAGAAAGCAAAAATATAAGTGATCCTTACTTCAAAAGAAAGTTTCTGGTGATCCTTCTCAGGATCCACCACCCTACCATGGGTAGCCCATTTCTTGGATAGATCCTTTCCATCCTCGATAGAATCTCTCTTGATAAAGAAGAAACGCCGCTTCCAATTAGCATCATTCTTGGTGGCTTTGAAGATCGGGTGTTCCTCACTGGGTTTACGTTTAAACAAATAGCGATGAGAACCAAAGGTGGTAAGATCATACAGCTCTCCCAGCTCTGCCATTCCTAGATCTATTCCTTCCTGCTCGATGATCCTTTCAAGGGTGTACAAAACCCTCCAAATCATCGGCATGGCTTGAATATAAGAGATGCCGGTTAGGGAAAAGAAAGATTGGGTGAAGGCTGGAAAAGGATATGTATAGCCTATGGTGAACGGAGTGACGGGGAAAGCAACCCACTTGTCGGAGATATGATCACTCAGGGCATTGGGGTCAAAAGGTCTAAACTCGGTGTTCGCCGGGAAGCAGTGGCGGATCCTATCGATTTGTGCATCATTGAAACAGCAGCGTTCTTTAATGGAATCTTCAATGATCCCCTGGCTTTTCGGAGGGCTGTTCTTCTTGTGATCCTTGTCCGGTGAGCTTCGGAGCATCATTCTCAAAGTGATGGTGATAAAGAAAGAAAAACAGAGTAAGAGAAGGAAGAAGATGAAGAAAGAGATACCTGATTGATCTTCGACTGAGAATATAAAGGGAGTTTCTTTCGAATTTAAATGCATTTGATCCTATCTCTATCTCCTATTTATAATCATGATCGTGCAGGGTTGTCACTTCCGTGACGTCATGGTTGCAACGGCTAGTTCGATATCAACGGCTATACATCCGTTAGTTAGTTGCGGATAAGATCAAGAAAATATAACTCGCTTATTTTACAAATTACTCCTTATATTTTGGGGGCAATTGTTAGGGGATGATTTTCTAACAATTAGTGATCCTTATTCATTATCCTAATTAATGATCCTTACTTCTGTGACAGGTGGTGATCCTCAGAAGAGCTTCAGGATCAGGATCATGGATCACTTTAAGGATCCTCGTACTGACGATTGTTTATTTATGATTTGTATTACCTCGTAGGAATAACAAGCTTGACCTAGTCTTGGCGACATTCCTGGAGAATATTCCCAAACTATCCTGCACGTGCTCGGCCAAAAATGGACGTTATGGAGAACGTGGGAGCTTGGCATAAAAGTCGGATAGTTAGTTAGTGTAGTTAACTTCTATTTTAAAAGGGGTAACGAGCTAGAATTTAGAACACTTAGTCATTTTTCAGCTACACACACTCATATACTCGCACACTTGAAGCTCTCGACGAACATTCATTCGTTTTCACTCACTTTTACACATTTCACGATAGTGATCCTTGTACCTAGCTCGTTACTATCCGAAGTTGTAAACATTTGTTCATTTATTTGAGTTTGGTGATCGGTAGTTTCCATCACCCGGGGTTTTTTGTGCCGGAGATCAACTCTTGATCAAGGGCTTTTTCCCCGTATAAATCCTTGTGTCGTTTGTGCAATTTACATTGAAGTGATCCTTGTCATTGTTCTACATTGTTAGCATCATACCCCGTAACAGAGAGTTTGGTTGCAATATCCTCATTAGATTTTTTGACCAAAACAATTCCTAAAGATGCCAGAAGATGTGAAAAATACTCATCACCCATGTTTTAACTCCTGCAATTGAGGATCACGTAGCCATGGAGATAGTGGAGGATTCTGCAATCATACCTGGTGATCCTGCACAGTCGAATTCAGGATCTTGGATCCTTCCAATCCTAAGATATATACAACATGGAGAGATCCCTACAGGACAAATTTTAAAGCTTTCAAAGTCAAGGAGATTGTGGAAACTACACTGGGGGCAGAGCACTATTCTCAAGGATCCTTAGAACAACATACTATAGGCCTACCACGAAGAAGGATGTTGTGGATTATGCAAAGAAGTGTGATGCTTGTCAAAGACACAGTAATATTCTACACCAACCAACATAACATCTGCATCCTAAGAAGAAGCTTTTGCTCAAAGTCAGAAAAAAGGAAATGGCCAGTTATCAACAAAGAATGGTTGTAGCATACAACAAGAATGTCAGGATTAGAAGATTTCAAGTTGGTGATTTTGTGCTAAGAAAAGCATTCCAGAACACTACAAATCCTTCTGATGGCAAGCTAGCACCAAAGTGGGAAGACCCCTATCTAATTGAAGCTGAATCAGGAAAGGGGGCATATCATTTGTTAACAATGGATGGTGATCTCCTACCAAGAGCTTGGAATGCTGTTCATCTCAAAAAAAATACTAAGTAAGAAGGATCAGGGATCCTCAGCGATACCGGTATTCTGATTAAGGATCCAGGATCCTCAAAGGATATATGATTCTACATTTGGTAACACATTACTTTCATTTTCATTTTCATTTTCATTTTCATTCATTTTATACTTATTACTTATCATAAGTTAAAAATGTTAATCAGTTAACATCTATTTTCACAAAGTTTAAGCTTTTGCAGAGTTGTTATCATTTTACAGAAAATCAAAGTGGTTGGCCAACTCTCCAAAGTATATGGGCTTGTCCCCAGTTATTTGGGCTTGTCCCCAGTTTCGCCAGTAGCGCACGATGATCCTGGTGCAGTTCAAGGCAGTGCGACCAATACTCGTTTTAGGGGCTGACAATTTCATTGTACTGGCTGTACCCAGGATCCTACGTATAATGGTAGACGTACCATACATCCGTTCCTAAGGTTTCTAACGTTTTCACGTTAGCTAAGGTTTCGGCATTTTCATGTCGCTCAAGTTTGGATAGTCGCCAGTGAGGGCCATACTCCAGTTTACATCCGTTTATATGGGCTTGACCCCAGTTTACATCCGTTTATATGGGCTTAACCCCAGTTTACATCCGTTTATTTGGGCTTGTCCCCAGTTTATTTGGGCTTGTCCCCAGTTTGTTGGGCTTGTCCCCAGTTACTAACTCTTATCTTATATTGGCTTAGTCCCAAGGTGTATCCTATTTTAGGTTTTTGGAGACAAACGACCAAGGATCCTTGATCCTTACCTTCCATTAAGGTTTGTCTTATGGTTATCCTGTTTATAATGATAAAGGTGAGGATCCTAACTTGGATTCTCAGGTATGATCCTTAACTATTTTGATTTTATTCATTATTCATTTGAATAACCCTTATACTTGACAACTGAACTTGTGATTCTTAAACTATATCACTTTTTAGAACTTATCGGTTATGGGATATGTGATCCTTGATCATATCCTAAACTTTTTGGATATCTTTTTTAATTTTTCAAGGTTTGATAAGTATAAACAAAATGAACATTACAACAGTTGGAAAGTAAGATATTAACAAGGATATCAACACAAAATAAGCCAAAAAGTTCAAGTTATTTTATTCACAAAAGGTTAAACCATTTACGGTTGTCAAAATTGCCAACCCACGTTTCTACCAGCAAAACGTGGCCCGTCCACATGGGTTGGCAAAGGGTGTCCATTGTTTACGGGTCTTTGTAGTGCAGAAAATAAAAGACGGAAGGATAACGAGTGGCTTCATCCGCCAAACAGAGGATCCATCCACCACCCATTATCCTGCCTATTGTTCAAGGATCCCTGATCCTTCACCCTAGAAACTAATGTCTAAAGTTATACAAGTTCTGACGATAAGGATCCTTGATCCTAGAAGCTTTACTTTTCATAGTTTGCTTATTTAGCAATAATTTACAAGGATATAGAATCCTAACTTGGATTCTCTGGTATGTTATATTCTAACATTTTCTAAGCTGTAAGTTGTCTCTTATCCTTTTTGGTTAGGGATCATTGATCCACATTTGTTCGAACACTTCAAGTTTTCTGTTAAAAGTTTTACATTATCATCAGATTTTCAATAACTTTCCAGTTGTTTGGTGATGATATTTTTGAAAATAGAAAGCATACATGAAAAATAAAAAGGGAAGAAACAACTATAGATGTAGCTAAAAAAAGTTTAATGTTATTACCTATTCATTATGTATCAAAATCATCTGGCCTGGATTTCACCAGCAAAATCGTGGACCATCCACCCAGGCCGGATAAGGCTATCTAACAGTTAAAGAGTCTATGCAGAAATTAAAGTGCAGGAAGGTTAATAGCAAATGTGTAAAAGGATTCATTCTCCACGAACGGAAGGATCTTCTGATCTGTAAAGGCACTTGAGGAGTTATCTCTAACTCTATATTCTGCAATGATGATTATAGCAGGTCTTATCAGTGACGACAGGCAGTGTAACAACTAGTTACCAGCAGCAACGGCTAGTCCGCTTCTGACGGAAATATGACAGCTGTGAATCCTTATCACAACTGCCATATTGGGGGCAATTGTTAGGGCATGAATTTTATGCTAAGGATCATCTATCCTGAGTCTAGGCATGGATCACGGATGCTTAATGGCTGATGCAGAGAGTCTGAGGATCACGAGTCTGAGGATCCAGGATCCTTAACAGAACTTATGTTTTGCACGTTTTTAATGTGTAAATGTAGGTAATGGACATAGTGGACCACTTCTTTGCTGGAATCTCGTGGAATATGCTTTTAGGCACGTGCATATTGAAGAAATAACCGTTAGTGGTGGTCATGGGTGACTTCCACCTTTTTCGGAAAGTTAGTTAGTTGATTTTTCCTTATCTTTTTAAGGGGAAACAAGCTCATTAGAGGCACAATTCGTACACACCACAGAAAAAAAAAACACTTAACACACAAATTCTCTGCAAACACTTAGCGAAAAACACACACTTACACTAGAAATTCATTGTATTGAGCTTGTTTTCTTCCGAAGTTGTACAAGGATCACTGTTGTTTTTGCAATATAGTTGGTGATCGGTAGTTTCCATCACCCGAGGTTTTTTATGCCGGAGATCTTCTAAAGATCAAGGGCTTTTTCCTCGTATAAATCTCGGTGTTCATCGTTGATTTCATATACTTGTTGTTCATACAATTAACCAAGCATCATACCTCACAAAATCAGATTTGGTTGCATTATCCTTGTGTGATTTTTGACCAAAACAGTTATCATCTTAATCCCCCAGCTGTCACAAAAGTTAGTAGTTCTACTCCCAATAAATTGGGATCCATTATTACAAACGATTTCAGAAAGGATACCAAATCTAGTAATAATATTTCTTTTAATAAAGGATATCACTTCTCTTTCTCTGACTTGAGCAAAGGCTTCAGCTTCTATCCACTTGGAGAAGTAATCAGTCATGGCAAGCATGAATACTTTTCCTCCTGGTGCTTTGGGAAGTTTGCCAACTATATCCATTCCCCATCTCATGAACGGCCAAGAAGAGGATATAGGGTGCAGGAGCTCTGCTGGTTGATGAAGGATATTGCTATGTCTATGACAAGCATCACATCTCTTGGCATAATCCACAGCATCCTTCTTCATAGTAGGCCAATAGTATCCTGTCCTAAGGATCCTTGAGAATAATGCCCTGCCCCCAGTGTGGTTTCCACAATCTCCTTCATGAAAATCCTTCAGGACTTCTTAAATTTCAGGATCTTCAATGCATCTTAGGTATGGTCCTGCAAGAGATCGTTTATATAACATGTTATTTAATATTGTAAATTGAGATACCTTGATTTTGAAAGCCCTGGGGTTTTCTCCTATAGGAATCTCTCCATGTTGTATATATCTCATAATTGGGAGGATCCATGATCCTGAATGAGACTGTGCATTATCACTAGGAAAAACTGTAGAATCCTCTTCTATCTCCATAGCTATGTGATCCTCAATAGCAGGAGCCAGGATATGGATAATAGGGATTTTGATATCCTTTGGAATCTTCAATGATGATCCAAGATTGGCCAATGCATCAGCTTCTGCATTCTCTTCCCTAGGTACCTGTGTCAAACTAAAGGAAACAAAAGAGAGTGCCAATTCCTTAACTATCTCTAGATATTTGATTAGTCGTTCACCTTTAACAGCATAAGATCCATTAAAGTGATTAGTAATTAGCAATGAATCTACATGTACCTCAAGATACCTGATCCTCATATGCTTGGCAATTTGCAAACCAGCTATCAAGGCCTCATATTCAGCCTCATTATTAGTAGTTTGAAATTCACAAGCTATTGAGTGGGGTATTATATCCCCCTGTGGCGATTTTAGTAGTATTCCAAGTCCAGTTCCCTTGACGTTAGAGGCTCCATCTGTGAAGAGTATCCAAGGATCCTTGGTTTCTTCAAGCTGCTGAACTTCTAACTCAGCTTCCCTTTGTAAATCACTACTGAAATCCGCCACAAAGTCAGCTAAGGCTTGGGATTTAATGGCAGTTCTTGGCTCATATCTTATATCATAAGCACTAAGCTTCACTGCCCATTTGGCCATCGTCCCTGACATTTCAGGTTTCCTAAGAACATTCTTAATTGGAAAATTAGTTTTAACAATTATAACATGAGTTTCAAAATAATGTCGTAGTTTAGTGCATGCCATAATTAAAGCAAGTATAAGTTTTTCTAAATGAGAATACCTGGATTCAGCATCAAGCAAACTCTTACTTACATAATAGACAGGATGCTGTGTACCTTCGTGATCCTTAACAAGGACCGCACTTACTGCTTTAGAAGAGACTGCCAAATATAAGGATAATATATCCCCTTTTTTCTGGTGTAGGATCGAATCGCGACCTGAACGAGTCGTTCGGAAGAGCTCTAGTCCGTTTCAGAGGCGGAAACTAAGAAACGGATGTAAACACAGCTTGAATATCACTTTAAACCTCTTGTGTATTGATTTACTATCGATTACAATCACAAGGAACACCGGCAGCACCTCGGTATCAAATCTGGAATTCGTTAAAACTGTTACAAATGAAATGAACACTATCCTATTTATACTAATCTGACTTTCGCTTGAAGACACACAAGACCTATTCAAGCGAAACACCTCAATTACTTCCAAGCGAAACCCATGTAAACTTCTAAACTCTTTTGTCTCTTGTGAGGTGATGCAATGATGATGTCATATTGATGATGTCATCATTGTATAAGATGACATCACTCTTGAACAGATCCGCAACAAATCGAGACTCGATATAAGACGAAGTCAACAGATGAATGCACTAACAGACTCCCCCTCAGATGTTGACGAGTCTTAAGTGTCGAGTCTTCTCAATCTTCAATATTTATCAGTCTTTGGGCTTCCTTCAGGATCTCTATCTGGCTCTATCCTATCTCCAATTCTTTTACAGGATCTCTGGCTCCTAGCTCTTGCATCTTTAGACTCTCTTTCTAACCGACTCCCCCTCAACTTGTGCTGGGATCGTAGTCTGGCTTTCACAGGTTCAGGTATCATAACCTGACTCTCCTGCATATTCTCTTCCCAAAACATAAGTTTCATAAAAGATAAGATATAACAAATTTAGAAACTTTGCTAATCACTTGAAGACACAACCCTGAATACATCATTTTCAAGTATCAAACAAAATGATTTATCATGTCAAATTCTGATGAACCACTTGAATATATATCATTTTCATTTCACACATCTTCAAAACAACTTTCCCAAACCTGTTCGTCATGTTTAGCACACGGAATTTTGAAAATCAGTTTTTCAACATCAGTCGTCTAAAATCTTTTTGAATTTTTCAAAATTTATGCTAAAACACACCGAAAATCTTTTTGGAATTTTGATATAACAGAAATGAAATGCAGAGGTGATCCAAAGCTTAAACGAAACACCAAAGAAAATAAAGCAGAACGTTTAGGCAATAACATCCAGGTCGATACTCACGTATACGCAGAGGATGTCCAATGCTTAAACAAAATAAAGAAATAAAACAAGTTTAAATTTTGCAAAAAGAAATGCACAATCACAGCGACTTTTTAGCAAAGTTGTGAAAGTTCACAAACTTAACCAGTTTTATGTCTTTCGACAATCAGCGATTACTGAGTAGGCACACAGTCAAGAAGGACAAAACTAAGTACTATGCTTTCAATCGTGTTTCCCACTAGAACTAGGCTTTTCATTTTATGTTTGTATCGTTATCGCAAATCTACTAGTCTAGCTGAGCCTATCGTCACATCCAACTGATGTACTATCATTTCCTCTTTTATACAACAAAACTCGTTTTTGTTTTTATCATGTTTTTGGCTTTTTCAAATTTTCTAATGTTTTTGGATTTTCTGAAATTTTTACTCCCCCTAAAATGCAAACACATTTTAGGAAATTTGAAAACAAAATATACAATAAAGTGACAACTGATATCAAATCACTTTAAATCGCCATTCACTTGGCATAAACAATCAGAACTCCCCCTTACAACAAACTATTTTCCCATTATGATTTCAAAACACTTAAGTTTGTTTTAATCAAATGGTTTTTCTGGAAAATAAGTTTTGTTGATTTTAAGAAACCATTTGTAGGTTAGAGGTTCATCACATTGTTCTCCAAAATACCACTTGTAAGCATGGTCCAATCAAGTTCAACTTAATGACCTTGATTAACCACTTGTCAATGAAAACCTCTTTCAACCACTTATAAGTTTTCTCATCAAACACAACTACTTGCAAAAATATAACAATTCAAATATACCACCTGTACTTTACCAACTGTACCACTTGTAGGATCATTTGCTAAGAAAGATTCCGATTCCTGCTCCACTCTTACCAACCTGGGAGCTCCGACAAGCCAGGATTTTTAGTTTGGAAAAACTTTCCCCCAAGCCTGACCAGCATTGGGAGATTGTGGGACACATCTATCCCACCAACATTTTGATTTATAAAAATCTTTTGCAGTTTTAACTTTTCCATCAACCATCTTACCAAAAATATGTTTGACTTTTCCATTGAAAGTCTTCTCAACATCAAATTCTCCTTTATCAGCAAAGAATTGATTTGAGATCTCTACCTTTCCCACTTTTTTCATCAAATTTTTCTTTGACAATGGAGGAAAATCCTCATCGTTCACCTCTGGAACGGAATTCACAACCTTTTTATCAACCAAAGACTCCTCTGATTTTATGAAATCAGATTCATTGTCAGAATTACCCTCAGATTTAACCACCCACTTTTGTTTACTCAAATCACCTCTTCTTTTGTAAAACCGTTTTGAACTTTCTCCTTCCTCAGAAGTAGAATTTTCAAACTTTTTAACATTTTTTACAGTTTTTTTCTTTCTTATCAACATAAGTCTTTCTCAAAACACAGTTAGAAGAAACTCCCTGTTTTTGGTAGTTGGTCTTGGGGCAATTCCTAGCTATGTGACCAACTTCTTGTCATTTGAAACAGGTTCTTCTGTCAACTCTTGAAGCAAACTTTCTCACATTGTTCTTCACTTCAGCAAGAAACTCTTGATTCGACTGCTTCCAGAACGGTTTCTTCTGTTCATCCTCTGAACTTCCTCCTGAAACAAATTTTGTTTTTGGTTTATAAGTTTTCTGATTTTTATAATTTTCTGAAGAATTGAAACCAAGACCTTTCTTTTTGAGATTACCATTATGGTTTGGTTTCTTTCGATAACCTGAACCATAACCGTAACCTTTTTTCTTGTTCAATCTCTGTTGAACTCTTGAAGTGTACTTTTTAGGTTTTTCATGAAGATTTAAATCTTTTATTTCAGAAATATTAATTTCTGTTAATTTGAAAACCTGTTTGATCATTTCAGTTTTAACACTTCTTATTGGAAATTCCTCATCAGAATATAATTTGTCTGAGTCATACAAAGTATAAGCCACTTTGATTGGTCCATCATTCAAATTAGATTTTGATAAAAGGAATTCTTTATTGTAAACCCTTTTAACCGGTGTACTCAGACTCTTCTCAGACGAACTCGGACTCTTTTCTGACGAACTCGAACTCTCAGATTTAGACTCCGGTTTTGACTCTTCATCCATATCTAACACCTGATCGACAACTTTCTTTACTAACTCAGACTCATGATCAGTGTCAGACGCTGTGAATGTAACATCAATATTGTCTGGTAATTCATCAATGATTTCAGACTTTAACTTGATGTTGACTGCCTTTTTTAGACGCTCCTCGTTAGGATTCCTTGGAGAATAAGTTTCATGGATCGGGGGCGGACATCTGTTATACTTGACACTTTGTTTCTTACCAGTATCAGTATCTTCAGACTTTTTCTCCATGAATGCTTCAAGACCTGCAACAGTAGGATAAATACGATCAATCAAATAATCACAAGTAGTATAACTAAACAATAATCGTTTAATCCTTTCGCTTTCGATCTTTTCAAGCTCCAACTCCTTCTTCAGATTAGCACAGTCTTCGATGTAATCATTTATGACGCTCTGCTTTGTCATTAATGTTGCGCTCATTTTTTCCATCGCTTTTTCAATTTCTGTATTTGTCTTTTTCAGACGATTAACTGTGTTGTTGAGCACATCATATGACTCCTTCACATACTTCACATCAGACAGTAAATCTTCTTTAATCTTCTCTAATTCAGCAATCTTCTTATCTTTCTCCTCACAAACTTTGCAAGATTCTGAACACTTCAAACATGGTTTTTCAACTTCAACCACTTTTTCAATTATCTTTTCCACCTCGACCAATTTCTCTACTTTGACCAATTTTTCAACTTCTACAACCTTTTCTACTTCAACTTCTGCTTTCTCAGTTTCTACTTTTGCTTCCAACTCATGTTCTTCAATTTTCTTAATAAACTGTGCCAGATTCATATTCTCAGATTTCCTCATGTGTTTCACTATCATCAAATAAGTTCCCCATTTCTGCTGTGGTAACGCATCAGCAAGTTTATCAACCCATTCATCATCATCTTTCTTAATTTTTAATCTTTCCATTTCCACGACTAAATGACAATATCTATCAATGGTCATCTTTGTTGTTTCATGGTCAAAAGCTACAAACATGTCAAATGACTTCTTCAACAACTCCTTTTCCATGTTTCAAAGTCAAAGCTTCACAAACACAAACTTTCTTGTTTTAAAAATATTGATCTCAAACGAGCTGGATCACCTCACAAAACACCTGCAAACAAACAAACAAACAATCAGTTTAAACGAACTGAGAAAATGTGAACACGTGTAACTGTTGAATCGATCTAGAACTCGTGTCAAAAATTCGCGAACAGACTAAACTCCAAATCGTGCAATCTGAGTGAATGGGCCGATAAAAACTGATTCAATTTGGGCCGAACTCAACTTTAGCAAGTATGAATCACATTCACACACTTAGATCAAAAAATGGGTCGACAATTCTGATGTATTAAACACTGGGCCCGAGAAGTATTATAATGATTCACATGTTTTGATGATTGCCGACAATTCTTGGAATGCCCCCCAATACAAAAAAAAAACTTCGCATGTACTGACACAATTGTACATGTGTTGAGATACTGATTGGGCCGAGAATGTGTTGAAAACTATTGGGCCTCACTTTACTAACTGTTACTCGATTGGACCAAATTCTTTTAGATCAAAACAATTATCAAACTTGCCGACAACAACTAGTGACCTTACAATTTTAATGGCAGACAAACACTTTATTCTTTCAATACTTTTTGGCTGACAACATTGAATATTACTTAAATCTGATTGGACCCCAACATATGTAGTAGACTTATGTAATTGATTTATCACATGCAAACCTTTAATAAAGCACTCATCTGACTGAACTAACACATTAAAGCTGATAACAACACATGCATAAACTGATGACTATGATCAAACCGATGCAACCAGAACTTCAATTTTCAAGACCCGAAATGATAATATCACATGAATTTGACACAAAAACACGCCAATTCACACAACACGATGCACATTCAAGCACTTTCAAGCGGTGTGTCATTTTCAAGCGGTGTGTTGTTTCAAGCGGACTCAGGTTGATATTCAAGCGAGACCAAACAAATTCAAGCGAAACCTGAACTTTTCAAGCGAAAGACCTTGTTTCGCTTCAAACTACACACTTTTTCAAGCGAAACATCAACTGTTCGTTCAAGCGAAAGGTGGTTTTCAGTCCATTTTAACTAGATTTACTTCGAATTTTAAGCGGATATTCTCAAGGGTTGGTTAAAACACACTTTTACACACACTGAGAAAAATTTGTCTGATTTTAACCGTGAAATCTTGAAATTTTGAAAGAAGGTGTAGAAAAACAGAAATATTCAAGCAGAATCGTATAGAACTCCTCCTCCTGAGCTCTGATACCACTTGTAGGATCGAATCGCGACCCGAACGAGTCGTTCGAAAGAGCTCTAGTCCGTTTCAGAGGCGGAAACTAAGAAACGGATGTAAAAACAGCTTGAATATCACTTTAAACCTCTTGTGTATTGATTTACTATCGATTACAATCACAAGGAACACCGGCAGCACCTCGGTATCAAACCTGGAATTCGTTAAAACTGTTACAAATGAAATGAACACTACCCTATTTATACTAATCTGACTTTCGCTTGAAGACACACAAGACCTATTCAAGCGAAACACCTCAATTACTTCCAAGCGAAACCCATATAAAATGACATTCATATTTCAAGCGAAACCCATGTAAACTTCTAAACTGTTTTGTCTCTTGTGAGGTGATGCAATGATGATGTCATATTGATGATGTCATCATTGTATAAGATGACATCACTCTTGAACAGATCCGCAACAAATCGAGACTCGATATAAGACGAAGTCGACAGATGAATGCACTAACATCTGGTTTCATCAATGCAGGAGCTGAGGATAGGTAATCCTTAAGGGCTTTGAGAGCATTCACATGCTTCTCAGTCCACTCAAATTTCTTGTTCTTCCTCAAAATGTCATAGAATTCCTTGCATTTTTCTGATGACTTTGATATGAACCTATTCAAGGCTGCGATCCTCCCTGTCAATCTTTGCACATCCTTAGCATTGGCAGGAGATTTGATATTCACAATTGCCTTGATTTGCTCTGGACTCGCTTCTATGCCTCTTTTTGTTACCATGTAGCCTAAGAACTTGCCTGCTTTAACACCAAAGTGACACTTTGAAGGATTCAATTTCATATTGAATTTGTCAAGGATATTAAATGCTTCCTCCAGGTCTCTAAGATGATCCTCAGCTCTCTTGGACTTAACCACCATGTCATCTATATAGACTTCCATAGTGTGTCCTATTTGTTCCTTAAACATCATATTGACTAGCCTTTGATAAGTAGCACCTGAATTTCTTAGTCAAAATGGCATAGCAATATAACAATAGATACCAGTTGGGGTCATAAAGGCTGTGTCCTCTTGATCAGATGGTTTCATCTGAATTTGTTGGAATCCTGATGAAGCATCCATAAAAGTCAACAGTTCATGGCCCGCGGCGGCGTCCACCATGGAGTCAATGTGGGGTAATGGGAAAGGATCCTTGGTATATGCCTTGTTTAAATCAGTGAAATCGACACATACCCTCCACTTTCCGTTTTTCTTTTGAACAACGACCACATTGGCTAGCCATTTTGGATATTTGGCCTCCCTATTCATACCTGCTCGGAGCAGCTTATCTACCTCCTCCTGGATAATGGCATTCCTCTCAGGTGCAAACTTCCTCCTCTTTTGATGTATGGGTTTGAATGACCTGTTAATGCCAAGCTTATGAGTAATAATATCTTTAGAGATACCTGTCATATCTTCGTGCTTCCAGGCAAAGGTGGTTTTTCTTCTTCTGAGGAAGGATACTAGATCCTCTTCAATGTCGTTAAGGATCCCGGATCCTATAAAAACTTTAGATTCAAGATCATGAGGATCCATTAAGATATCCTAGACATCTTGTTCTCTAGCCTCCAGGACGTCCCTTGGAGGGTGCTTTAATTGCTATTGCTCCCCGGGTCTTGAGGTTGGCTTCATAGATGAAGTATACCAATTCTTAGCTTCTTGTTAATCACTCTCAATCTTCAGCACCCCCCATGGAGTTGGGAGTTTCACACATTGATGGTATGTAGACAGGACTGCCTTCATGTCGTGTATCCATGGCCTATCAAGGATAACGTTGCAACAGGATAAGCAATCTATCACACAAAATTTTTGAAAAGAGTTAACTCCCTCAAATAAAGTTAATAATTTGTGCATCCGCTGGGGGAGCGGGAGCTTTTTCTGGAATTCTTTCAGGATCCTGGATCCTTGACTTTTTTCTTCCCAATAGCTCCTTCAAGTGTCCTTTACTTAGTACGTAACCAATCTCCTTCCTGAGCGCTATACACTCATCGGTGAGATGGACAAAGTCTTCATGATATGCACACCATTTGGATTTGTCCTTTGGAGCAGCTGGCTTATCGTTTTTTCTTGGCCATCTAGCTTTTTCATCTAGGTTCTGCATGGCAAGGATTAGTTCATGGTTATCAACAGAGAAACAATATTCAGAAATATGAGGATAATCCTCATCATCCTCTGCTTCTTCTAGAGCATGCACATTCTGGTTGTCCGACTTGTGGTATGATTTGGACTTATTATTTCTGAAGTAGGATCCTTGTTTCTCCTACTTCGAGGATCCTGTAGGACCGGTTTTGACTCCGAAATTAACGTGAAACGTGCGGAATCCGTACACGAACGTGACCTAAACACACAAGACGTAATATAAACGTGATTCTTTGATAAAATCTGATAACGTACAAGAACCGTGAATCACTTAGAGACTTTCTCTCTCTAGTTTCTCTCTCTAGAACTAGAGCTCTTCAAATCTCTAAAATGGCAAAAGTCCCTAAACTATGACATAAGGATCTATTTATAGTCCTTGACTTTTAATGAGATTTCTCATTATTACAATTATGCCACCTTGCCTTTTTTTACTAGATGTAACACTATAAAGACTCGTTTTCTTCTGTTTCTCGCTACGGCTCGGATTGACGAAGGCTATAGACATAAATGCACTAACAGACTCCCCCTTGGATATTGCCGCAGTCAATCTCGATCATTGAGTCAAACTCGTAGCATCTTCTTTTTCTCTTTTAGACTTCTTGAACAGAATCCCGGTGGATCTGTCTTCAGCTTCAGCTTCTCCTTTTTGTAAACTCTTTTCTTCATCAGGCTCCCCCTTTCGTCAAGCTTCCGTGCTTTGGGATCGACACCTTGCTTTTCGATTACAAGCTCCCCCTTGCTTTGAGCTCATCTTCAGACTCCCCCTTAGACTCAGCTTCCGGGATCGTAGTCTGGTATCACATCTGCAATCACTCATCCATTTATAAGTAACAGCATTTCAAATTTCAACTATTCAGGAATTGTAATCTGGCTCTATTCAACTTTCTAAATCACTCCCCCTGTCAACAATCTTTACAGATTTGGCAGTATTAAGTATCCAAAATCCCTCACAGTTAATCATCCAAGTCCAACTTAATGACCTTGAAGATATCACAAACTGTTTTTGAAATTTTTGATTTTAATTCAAGTTTCAAATTAATGAACTTGTTTTATTTTTTAGAAACACAATCAGCTTACTTAGATTTTGAAACTCAGCACTCAGACATCAGTTGTCGAAAATAAAGCAGAATCAAAAATCTTTTTGTATTTTCTGAAAATATAAAGCAGTAAAGAAATATGTACAAACATATTTACAGACAATATTTTTGTTTGAGTATGCGTCAGAGGATCATATCAGTTTCTGACAAGTCACAAGTACCGTTGAGCTTTTTAACACTTTAAGTATTAAACAATTCACTTAGATTGTCGATATACTGATCCACTTAAATTTTCATACAAAGTTCAACTGATTCAGGATACGAATTAGGTGTTTTAAGAACTTAAACTCATTCATGTGTCCCACCTCTTGAATATACTCCCGTATCCAGAATCCCAATAATCAGTCTTACAGGTGAGTATACTACAATGATATCTGTATATAAATTAGGTATGCGAGGGCCGAGGGATCTCAGGTCGATACTTCCGTATACGCAGAGAGATATCAGCTTCGACTTTATGGTATGTCCCCTTTAGAGGATCTTTTTGCTTACAACAGCAGCGACTATCAATTTTATTGTTTCATCGGCATGCTGAGGGTTTAATGCTATGTTTCAAGCATTGCAGAAAGTATTATCCAAGGACTAGGTCAGAACTACCGTTCAGCAGAAGTCCCGGAATAATACCCCAGACATCATTGAGTATAAAGACCTAGTATATCAGATTAAGAGACCTTTCAAACAAGATTTCAGGGGTTACCTATATATCCAAGTAGTGTTCCCCACGAAATAAGTAAGTTTGAATTTAGGTTTATATCCCGAAAAAGTTTACTAAGTATATAAAAATCTACCGACACATCCACGGTGAGATCGTTTAACACATTTTAACTTTCCAAATCTTTAGCGTACTGTAACTGTCTACTGATGTACTATCATTTCCTCTTTTTACGCAAAACTCAAATTTTTTAATTTTATCATGTTTTTGACTTTTTCAAATTTTCAAATGTTTTTGAATTTTCTAACAATATTACTCCCCCTAAAATGCAAAATCATATAAAGAAAATTTGACAACCAATACTGATAGCTTTGTCTCGCCATCCATTTTCTGCTAAAAGTGCTCTGATTTGCAGAAAATAATGTACCCCCATGATTTACAACCCATTGATCTTAACAGTTTGAAAACCGTTTTTCAATCTGATGAAAGTAATCATGTTTGTTCAACCGTGAGGGTTTCGGCATATTCAATCAACACATATTTTTTGTATTTTTGAATATTTGACAAAAATTAAAAACAAACATATTTTTGGTTTTTCAAATTTTTCAATTTTTAGGATTTTTGAAATATTGTTTATTTATTTACAGAAAACATATAAACTTCCTGTTTCAACCAATACAGGATCCAGCAGCCTCCTCTCCTCGTTGTGCCAGGCTGCTCCAACCTCCATTCTCACAATCTTCAGATTTGTTGAGCACCTGCACATTCAGACTACTTGATTACTTGAACAATTTAGCCCAGGTCTGTTGAACCTTAGGCATTTCAACACAATAATTTTCATTCAATGCTGGAAATTCTTTGTCATTTTTCACAAAAACTTTCTCAATTTTAACTTCAACTTTCTCATATTTTACCAAATCAACATGTTTCTTAACACTCCATGTTTGACCTTTTGGTGCTCCTCGTTTGTAAAAATGTGAAACTTTTTGAACATTTTGATTTTGAACAACAACTCTTGGTTTCCAAACCTCTTGAGGTTTTGTCATATCAACAGTTGTTTTCCAACTTTGTGTTGTTTTAAATCTGGGTGTGTGAGAATTCCAAGTCTGTCTAGAATCGAACCTGTTTGGGTTTGATTTCCAATTTTGATTTGAAGCAAACTTGTTTGTATTGTACCTACAAGTTTGTTTCGAATCAAATTTGGTTGACCTTTGTCTCACATTCTCAGATTTTTGTTTCTCAGCATCAATCTTCTTTTTGTCAACATCCACAGGTTTTAGATTAGGACACTTGCGTGCAAGATGTCGTTTTTGATCACATTTGAAAAATGTTCTCATGGACACATCTTTGACCTGTGGTTGTTGTTTTTGCTTTTTAGCAAAGAACTCATCATTAGACTGTCTCATTTTAAGTTCTTTTTCTTCAGCTAAACTGTTTCCTTGAACAAAACTCATTTTTTCCTGAAAATTCGGAGTTTCATTTCTTTTCCAACTTTGTTTCTTCTTATAAC
Organism: Helianthus tuberosus; assembly: GCA_030545235.1. Classification (NCBI taxonomy): domain Eukaryota; kingdom Viridiplantae; phylum Streptophyta; class Magnoliopsida; order Asterales; family Asteraceae; genus Helianthus; species Helianthus tuberosus. The sequence continues at coordinate 55,969,233 of CM060360.1, forward strand.
CCAACCCAGCCTTCATGTTCTTCCTTTTGAAACCAGGTTTGTTATACGAACCTTTATGACTCTTACCAACAAACTTTGAAATCTCAGACTTCTCAATCTCAACCATTTTGAAAACTTTATCAACCTTTTCTGAAATCACATTCTGAATCGGGAAAATAACATCTAAGAACAATTTGTCCGATCCAATCATGGTATAAACCAATCCTTTTGAATCATCATTCAAATTTTCCTCGGATTTTGTGTTTTTCAGATAACCATCATGAAGATTTCCTTCATCTTCATCCTGTGATTCAGATTTACCTGTAACAACTGACTCTTCTTTCAACACACTTTCAACGACTTTACCTACCACCTCTGAATCATGAGAATCATCAGATTTGGAATAGGTTATGTCAATGTTGTCTGGCAATTGATCTACCATGTTGAAAGCTTTTTCGACCTTTTCCTCATCATAAAATGCAAATTTTCCCGGTGGTGGAACTTGATGAAACTCTGAGCCAATGCCTTTCTTGTTCTGCTCAGACTCACCATCACCCGGTTTTATATTGAAAATTCGTTCAAGCACATATGACGACACGTGGTAACTCTTTAACTTGTTGTTATCCTGTTCTAAATCAGCAATCTGTCGCTTCAACTGAGCAACATCCTCAATATAGGAATTAACAACATCTTGTTTTATAGCATACATTCGTTTAAGCTCTTTGGTTGTTTCAGACATATAATTCATTCTAGATTGAGCATATTTCATTTCGTCTTTCACTTTTTCATATGACTCTTTTGTAATGTGATATGATAATTTCATTGAGTCATATTCCTTTTTCATTTCTTGACAAGCAATTTCTTTTTGTTCACATTCATTTGTCATTTTCAAAACATTTTCTTTCAAAACTTCATTTTCTTTCTCTAATTTATTACATTTTTCTGAAAGTTTTTCATCATTTTCTTTAAAAACTTTTTCTTTTTCTAGCATTTCTTTGCATTTTTCTTTGAAAATCTTTTCAATTTTTGTGAACTCAAGATCTCTTGTTCTAAATTGCTCATCTTTTTCAGTACAAGCTCTGCACGGTTCCATGCATTTCTTGCACTGATCAACCAGTTTCAAGTTTTCAGAATCAGAATTTACCTCAGTGATTGGCACTTCGGTGTTTTCAGCAACCTCTGTCTGCTCAGCAACATTCTGCTTTTCTTCAATACCGACTTCATCATCAACATTATCAGCTTCCTCATTCTCATTCTTTTCTTCTTTTTCTTCTTTCTTCACCTCTTCTTCAATCTGCTGTTCTTCAGTAACAACTTTCTCAACCTCTTCATTTTTGATTTCCTTCACAGCTTCAACTTCAATAGTTTCTGCTTTAACCTCTTCAGCATCTTTCTTCAAATTGTTCACCATTTCTTCAACATTCTTCTTCATTCTCTCCTCATCCCTTTTTCTTAGACATGATAACATAGCATATCTGATCTCCTTTTCATATCTCTTAATGTATGTGTCATCTTTCAATACATTTCTATAGTATTCATCTCTCAACGGGACTTTGAGAAGAACATCATCGAAGATTATGTCTTTCTTGGGAACAACCGGTTCTCCTTCTCTGTTATAATAACATTCTCTCTTTTTATCCCATCTTTTGCTACCGACAGCCATTTCATACTCCTCCTGCATGTCATCCATTCTGTTGTAGACCACGTTTCTTTCTCTGTAGGTCTTCTCACTCAAGATCTCTTCTCGAGTTTTTTCTTTGATCTCAACTTTTTCTTCATGGACTTCAGTAGTGTCTTTGTCTTTGTTTTCATCTTGAATTTCAGCAACAAAAACAAACTTTCTATCTTCTGTCATAGCTCTCCCATGAGCTGTTTTACGAACATTCTCTAAACGATCTTCTTCTGGACAAACTGTGCTCCAGTCAAATCCTTCATCAGGATAGATTACTGCATATGCTCTTGATTTTTCTCTCGGCTTATCTTCAATCAACTTTGGTTCTTCTCTGCTTCGATGGTAAATCGCCTTTCGATAATAATCATCGTTGAAAGGACGTTCACTTCCTTCAGCAACTTCAGAATTTCTGCATTCTCTTTTGAAATGACCCTTTTGCTTGCATTTGAAGCAGGTCACTTTGGATTTGTCGAATCCAAGCTTTGTTGACGCACCTCCAAGAGATTGTTTCCCGGTAATCTCCATATACCTCTGAGCTCTTCGAATACAACTAGCTAAACACCAACGGATGTCAATGAGTTCCATTTCTTCCGGATCAATCTGGTCGTAATCTTCTTTGGTCAATTCGGAGTTTCCAATTTTGCCAGCTACAAGACCTTCATATGACTCCAGAACAGATGCAAGGAAACTCATTTGCTGCTTCGCTGCATTTATGCTCATAGCAGGAGAATTCTTCAGTTTAAGAGCAATGTTGCACAGAATTTCTTCAGGATCATCAGAATTTGTCTTTGAAGATGAATGATATCCAAAATGATGACTTGTTGGCATTGTTGGTGGTTCTTTCATCTTTTCACCACTAAATGCTGTTTTTGGTGAACCAACGCCTTTATCAGAAAGCACATTGCTTTTGTAGTACAAGCCAACGTTCTGTTGATGTGAAGAATCAGTCATCTTGTTTTGCTTTTGTAGCTCCAGATCATGACTTTCAATCTTTTCAAACAAAGCATCAAGAGCAATATTATCATATGAAGCATCATTTTTTAAGATAAAAACAAACGTTTGCCACTGATCAGCTCGTGGTAACGCTTCAATCACTTTGTCTATCAATTCCTCTCTTGTTTTATTTATCTTTAATCTTTCCAACTCAATTTTAAGATGACAGAATCTCTCAATCATTTGCCTCACCGACTCTCCTTTTATGTTATCAAACAGATCAAATTCTTTCTTTAATAAAGCGATTTTGTTCTTTTTAATCTGTTTACCCCCTTCAGCTTTAACAGGTAAAGCTTCCCAGACAGACTTAGATGTTCCATCATGAATTAGTAAAGCAAAAATATCATTTCTGATTGCTGACTGGATCAACGCTATCATTCTCTATTCAGCTCCGTACTCAGCTTTATCTTCTCTGGAAAACTTCTTGAACACAAGATCTTCGCCTTTCTCGTCTTTTGGTTTTTCATACCCATACTCCAAGCAAAACCAGCTTTCATGAGCATACGCTTTCGCCCAATTGATAAAACGTTCTTTCCACCAGGTATAATCCTCAATGCTATCAAGAGTTGGTGGTTTTGAGTGAGTTCCATAAAAGTTATCATGCTTGATGTTCTCATTTAGCACCTTAGAAATGGTTTTTGGTGTAATATTTGTAGCCTCAGACGATTCGGTTGCGAACGCGTTGTAAAACGTATTGAAAAATTCCTCAGCCATGATGCAAACCTGTCGACACACAAACACAAACACAATCAGTTTAAACACTCATCAATTAACTGAATAAGACTGATACTCGAACTGGTGACTATTTTGAGCGAATTGAAGATAGACACACTGTGCGGACAGCTTTGACACACTGTGTTGACTGCTTTGACCCGAATCGAATTCAAAATGACTTGACCCTTTGAAACCTTTGAACTACAATCTGTACGAACTGGACTATTTCACGCAACCAGACCACACTATACGACTTGACTGTTCAAATGGACTGATCAAAACGTGCTCCAAACCTTGTGACCTGGACCTTGATATTGATCTAAAAACAATGAATCAACTCATAACAAGTTCTCATGATATTATGACAAGACTAATAATAGACCCTAAATCATTAAACTTGACTATTATATGTCTGACAATCAAAAACAATGTTTAACAATCAATCATATGCAAACTATATAATATTCGACACAATTATGATTATCACATGCAACAACAATTTTTTTATTTATTATCGACAACTCATTTAACATCACTGACACAACATATGCAAACATCATGAAACGATCAAATGATCAACTGACAAACAGTATTGACTTTAGAATATAAATTGCCAACAAAACACAATTATCAACTAAAATCTATTGGACCGATATTTGAGTGAATCTTGGGCCGTGCAAATTATAATCAGATACACACGAATTCTATTTTTAATTGGACCTCCAAGCTCACTAAACCGACAACATCAATAGTCACAATTCAATTTCACATGTAAACTGTTAATTATCTTGAATGGTGTGCCATGTACTCAAATCACATATACGTTGATTTTAATATCTTGATATACTCAATTCACAACCCAATGCTCATTGGACCTTTCATTTTAGTGTTCTGACACAATTTAATGATCACATGCAATCCTAATTCAAAACCAACAAACACTTTGATTGAACCGTCCAACTTTAATCACGTGATTAACTGAACCAACTTTCAAACAGACAGGATTTCAAACGTTCAGGTGCTTGATTCAAACGGTAGGGTGCCAATTTCAAACGGTCAGTCTAGTTTTCAAACGGTCAGGTCTGTTTCAAACTGTCAGAACTGTTTCAAACGGTCATGTGCTAGTTCAAACGATAGTTCAAACGGGATGGACAGTTTCAAACAATAGTTCAAACGGTAGTGTCAGTTTCAAACGGGAGGGTCACTTTCAAACGATGTCGGACACAAAAACTAAGATATCTCCTAAACGGCTAGGAATTAGGATCTGAAACTTAATAGGGTTATAGATCAGGTGTTTTCGCACAACATATCAAAAATTCAGACGATTTGGACCGTAAAAACACGTTCAATTTGACGATTTTCAAAAAAAAACGTGAAAATATGAAAAATATGAAGAAGTAGATGAAATTCGGATCTGAATCTGATGAAATCACGATCGGAAATGTGTGTTGGATCAGTGCAATCGAGCTCCTGCTCTGATACCACTTGTAGGACCGGTTTTGACTCCGAAACGATTGCGAAACGAACGTGAAACGTGCGGAATCCGTACACGAACGTGACCTAAACACACAAGACGTAATATAAACGTGATTCTTTGATAAAATCTGATAACGTACAAGAACCGTGAATCACTTAGAGACTTTCTCTCTCTAGTTTCTCTCTCTAGAACTAGAGCTCTTCAAATCTCTAAAATGGCAAAAGTCCCTAAACTATGACATAAGGATCTATTTATAGTCCTTGACTTTTAATGAGATTTCTCATTATTACAATTATGCCACCTTGCCTTTTTTACTAGATATAACACTATAAAGACTCGTTTTCTTCTGTTTCTCGCTACGGCTCGGATTGACGAAGGCTATAGACATAAATGCACTAACAGATCCTGTAAGTCTTTCTTGGATCCTTTTATCATCCTCTAGCCGGATGAACCTAAGGGCCCTGGTTCTTACTTCGTCAAGGTTCCTGCAAGGGGTCATGACAAGATCATCATAGAACTGTGAATCCCTAAGTAAACCCATTTTGAAGGCTTCTACAGCCGTAGCAATATCCAAGTTGGGAATATCTAAGGATTCTTAACTAAATTTAGTGATATAATCCCTAAGTGATTCATTTTGACCTTGTGTTACCCTGTATAGGTCACTAGTTAATCGTTCAAATTTTCTACTACAAGAGAACTGGCTATTAAACAAATTAACTAGATTAGCAAATGAGGTAATAGAGTAAGGAGGAAGACTTAGCAGCCATTTAAGAGTTGATCCCGTTAGGGTGGATCCGAAACCCTTGTATAAGCATGCTTCTTTTAACCTCTTGGGGATGGGGTTGATCTCCATCCTCTCCCTGTATTGGGCTACATGCTCTTCAGGATCCGTAGAGCCATCATACAACTTCATGGTTGATACGTGAAATCATTTAGGTATCTCTGCATCACAAATGGGTGGTGGAAAACGAGACACTTTGTGGCTTCTATCTTGTATTTCAGGAATGGGTTTAACCACTCCTGGAACACTGGATATCATATCTTTGAGTTTCTGTAACTCTCTGGCCATGGCTTGATTGATACCTGTATCCTGCATAAAACCATGGTTAGTATTATAAGGCATATTCAAAGGGTTACTTCCTGATTGGTTCCAGGTTGGGATCCCAGATGTGAATCCAAATTGACGTGATTCCGGCATGGTTGTTGGACCAAACGATGCGATGGATTGCATAGGTACGTAGTCTCTCGAGTGAAATTCTAAACTTGGGGGTCGTAGATCCTTTAAGGATCCTGAATCCTGAAGGATATTTGACCCAAAGGGCATTGAAGCTGAGGATCCTAAGGGATACCCTAAGGATCCTTGTGACCACGAAGAGGATCCTTGAACCTGAGTTGAGGATCCTGGATACGACATGGATCCTTGAACCTGAGTTGAGGATCCTGGATATGGCATGGATCCTTGAACCTGAGTTGAGGATCCTGGATACGACTGCATCCCCACATATCCTCCTGAGCCAGAAAACAATCCTTGATGCTGAAGAGATGGTCCCAGAGCTTGAGTCATTGTCGATGATTCATACTGCATGCTCCTTGATACTGGACACCTACTGGCTTAGAATGCTGAGTAGTAATTGGTGGAGTAGAGAAATCCAATGACCGGGGTATCAACGGGGAAGGTTCCTCTGTTGTCTTCTTCTGCTTTTTGATCTGATCAATCTCCTGCAGGATCCTGTAGTTGGTTTTATCCTGCTGCTGCATATAATCCTTCATCTGCAAAATAAGAGAATAAAGATCACTGTTAGTAGGAGTGTTAGAAGTGACATTAGTTGGTTTTGTGAAAACGGATGTCGTCTTCTTCGGAGCATTCTCAACATTTTTCTGAGTCCCAAAGGGAGGTGGAGGCAAAGGCGGGACGCCCTGTGAAGATGTAACTGCCGGGATAGAACTCGAAGTGTTCTTCGCTGAAGAAGCCATATATTCAGAGGTAATGAACGAGATAAACAAGATTTTTAGAAATGAAGCACCAATTGCCCCACGGTGGGCGCCAAACTGTTTTGGTCAAAAATCACACAAGGATAATGCAACCAAATCCGATTTTGTGAGGTGTGATGCTTGAATAAATAGACAAATGAATGAACAATGAACACCAAGATTTATACGAGGAAAAAGCCCTTGATCATGAGATGATCTCCGGCATAAAAAACCTCGGGTGACGGAAACTACCGATCACCAACTATATTGAACAAGTAATGGTTACAATCGGGATGACAACGAGCTTGTTACAATGATCACTATCGTGCAAAGTGTATCAGTTGCAGAGAGTTTGTAACTGTAAGTGTGTTTTTCTAACTTGTTCTCTAGCTATCAAACTCGTTATCCCCTTTTAAAAATGGAAATAAAGTAAATAACAAACATTCCACAAAGCATGCAAGCCACCCACGACTTCCATAACGGTCACATTGGTCAAGCACGTGCAGAATTATAGAGCATATTCTCCAAGAATCTGCAACGTATACCCCTGTAAAATAAGCTCAAACATAGTGGAAACAACCGTTAGTATAAGGATAATAATGAGGATACCGGATCCTTAAACCTGCAACGTATTCTGAGGATCATTAATTCAAACAGAATTGAGGATCCGTGATCCTGGCTGCTCTTGAGGATCCGTGATCCTTAGGCTTAAAAAAATGCATCCCTAACCCTAATGTAAGTAAGCGCGAACCGAATAAATAAAAACGTGATATATTAATGAACCTACGTAATGGGTTGAAAAGAAATATAATTATGAAACGGGGAAACGGTGAGCATAGGACAAAGTGACGCATAAGCAACTTCAGAAGTCATAAAGTCGGAAGATTAGTCCGAAAGTAAACGAATGAAGCCTTAGACTACGGTGAAGGCCAACTAAAGTTCAAAAAGCGAAAATAAATAATTCTAAACATAAAAATGGGTACCTTGACACCATAAATATATACGGTTGAATAAAGACTCGAATAAAATATGATCTACGGGATCATCATAACCTATGGGATTATAAGTAGTGATAAAGGTGAAAAATCTAAAGAAATAGAAAGAAACGAATTGTTGGGGTCTCACCTTAAAAAGGTGAAAAATCTAAAGAAATAGCCTATGAGGCTAAGTGAAAGAACCTATGGGTCAATATAGAAAAAGCGAGGGAACTGGTTATGATTCCCCCTATGAAACAAGAACGGACAAAGAACAAATTATGGGTTGTCAATTTCCTTGACATGAGTAATTGACACATTTAAAAGGGAAAAACGTTAAACTAAAATTTAGTTTTAGTAAGAAACAATGTTTTAACAAATATGAATATTATGAGATGAATTCGAAAAATGATTAATATCAAAGAATAAAGATCTTGACACCGACAGGTGCAAGGCGATACATTCCAGAGAAAGATTTACGGTAATGAAAAGTCGACATAAACGTAAACAAGACGTGATGTGATCACGATCACAAAAAAAGGGTGATACATAATATAGCCACGTCGTAACGTGAGTTACGAAATATGAAATCATAAAACACGCAAAGGGGCGGGTTGGCAATAGAATACCCGGGTGACGGGGTATGAAGTGACGGCGACTAACAAGTCTAACCTCCAAGATAGATAATTAATAAAGATAACGGACATGAGCCGAAAGTAACGGCCCACGAGGCCTTACACATGAAAGACGTACGCGTCAATATAAATGAAAACTTTGACTAAAAGAAACGGGTGTCTTAAAACGAAACTAGGTTTGTTTGATTAAACCAATGAACTACGTAAATAAGGTTTCGGGGACGAAACCTCTTTAAGGGGGGTAGACTTGTAACACCCCAAAAACGGGTTTGGTAATCAAACCACGTTAATAGTAAAGACAGGTAGAATACCGTTAGTGGTAAAATTAACCCGGTGAATATTAGGATTTTAAATTAAGAAACCTAATATTAAATAAAAGTGGTATAAGTACTTTAGTTGAAATAAAGTTTATAGGAGGCCCGAGTTAACGGGACTTAAAATAAACTGAGTCATAAATTCCCTGAACCCACTAAGTTAACTAGGAATGTTTAATCTAGTTAATAAGTGGGAATATTGTTATTAAAATAAGTGGGTTGTGGCCTACTTAATAACGAACCAAACACGAGGGGTTAACGTGGGATAAATTGAAAGGTTATTTAATAACCACTAAACAAAACACACACACACAAGGTGTGTTCTTGATCGACCAGGGGCGACTCCCCATGAAGCAAAACCCTAACTCTCACAAATCTCTCAAATCGAAGGTCCAAATCAAGTCTAAATCAAAATCCGAGTACGAATTAGTGATCTCCATTGAAAAAGGAGTCACGAGGTATGTAAATTTCATGAGAAATCTCTAGTTGAATTTCTGAGCAAACCTAGAGAATTTGAATTAGATGATTGCATGCTTGTTATATGATGAACTAGGAACATTGTAGTGTCTAGGAGTAAACCCTAGACAAGTATATGATGAGGTTAGGCCTAATTCTTGTGAATTCATGATCACCATTGAAGGTGATAAGTGGGTTTTTGTATGAACATGTTAAACACTAGAAATTGATAGTTTTTCTAGTGTAATTTGAATTTTTGTAAGTAAATTCTGATGTTGTAGATGCGAAAAATTGATATGAAGATGTTAATTGATTTTAAAACTTGGTTAAAACAATAACCATGAACTCGATAAAAGAAGAATACAAATTTTACACATTAGGTGTTTGTTAAAATGTCTAAATGAGAACTAAAGTGTTGAAATTTAGAGTGAAAACGCGTATTTGAATGATATGGCAATTACGCGTAATGTGAAGTGATAAGGGTTCTAAATACTATGTTGATTTAGACTTAATGTTGTAAACCATGTGATTGAAAGTAGTTAACTTTGATAAGCTAAGTTAACTAATCATGAAGTCGAATAGTAGCTTCGACATAGAAAATAAGTGAGGTGGAATAATCGTGATTGTTAATGACTAACTTAACCGCCTTGTAAATAATGACAATAGTTTGACGCTTGACAAGCTAGGTGGGAGCTTGTGGATGAAGCGGGTCAAACGGATCAAAGCGTGGCATGGATTCAAGGTAAGTGAATCTTACACTTCTTTGTACGATACCTATACATTCTACAAGTTATGAATATGAAATAGATATTATTCGAAACATGGTTTCCGACGCGCAATGATACGGGTCGGAACAAACATAAATGATAAAGAACTTGGTTTATGGTAATAATGGGGAAACGGTAAATTAGTCATGTAATGACTAAGAATTTATGAGTTTTCGATAAGATTACCGTATAGTGTAATCTAATAATAATAATGATAGGGATATAATGGTAATTAGTCATGGGTCGACAAACGTAAGTTAAAGTTAAAAGATACCCTACGGTGTAAGACAAAATGGGGTTAAATAACGAAAATGGTAAATATATATGTATACCATTCAAATACAAATGCAAAACATTTGGTCGTTTAGACCTAATGGGTTAAATGGCAATTTTTAGCGCCATTTGACAAATGACGACTAATGAGTATTGTTGAGTCTAGTGCTCACAGGATAAAAACGGCTTATGGAAATTTTCATTGATATGAATTAGCGAAAGCATTAATGCAAGGTATTAAAACGGGTCAATACTTGACCCGAGCCAGGTACGCATATTTTGTGTTGTAGTTAGAAGCGATGGTCAACTATTAGCGAAAGTCCTTCGTCGCAAAATCAAGGACTACAATTGACCATAAAGCCCTTGAAGGGTAAATGGGGCAAACAACCTTTAAGAGTTGTTTAGAAATAAGCGTTTTGTTAAATTGAGTCCTTGTGATATGTATAAAAAAATATTGGAGATAGGATGTAAACCAAAACGAAGCGTGATTTGAGCTTGAAACTGTAAATACCCTTAACGGGTCAAAATGAATAGATATGCAAAACGGGTTAAGATTTGCATAAGAACCCGTAGTTTTAACTTTGGAATTATGAAAACTGATATAACATGATGTCCATAGTATTTTGGAGGTAATAAACAAGTTTGTTTGACAAATCCCCCTAAACGGGTCAAAATGGGACTATGCGCATAGCTTGCGTACTAGTCGTATAATTCATAAAAATCATGAATCCGAACTAAAGACTTTGTGTTAAATACATAGGAGTGTGTATCTTGATTAATTAGAAACAAGTTGGTGATTTTGAACTTAAATGGGTCAAAAGTATTAGTAAATCAATTTCAAGCCGAGGGCTTGAAATCCTATATTCATAAGTTCGGATGTCGAGTTATAACTCCGTATGATGGAGAATTAAATTACGAATGCGTAGGAAAAAGAATCGTGTAAAACGGACAAATAACGAAAGAGTTATGCTCGTTTCCGTAAACTTAAGGGTGGCTGGGAATATGCAGCTACAGATCAACACATTCTGTCGAATTGGAGCCGTGGTGTCGCGCCACGGCCAAAGGGGTTTGCCGTGGCGCGAACGACGGGGTAAAATCTTGAAATTTTTGTTTATTTTGTCTATTTTGATTATTTGACCCAATTACCTTGTTATACTTGTTATTTAACTATCAAAACTGACTTCTAAGTTGGTTTTGATCATAGGTGAATGTTGAGAGTCCCGGATGAAGATCATGGGACGAGCAAGAACCGATCAAATCATGATTTGTTTTGTTATAAGTGAATTATGTAAACACTTACAAATATGTTTTTGAAATGTTGTAAACATATGGGAATGTAGGTATGACAAGTTTTTGTAAAATCACATTTTATTATTAAAATCTTGATTAATTGAGACGGGTGTTACACTGGACCATGAGAGAACATAAATGGAAAGATTCATGACAACCATTTATATCCATGATGTTTTATTTTATGCAAAAAAGATACATAAATAAACTACATTTAAAGTATAGAATACCCAACCTGTTAAAAACCCGCATCAAATCCTTCAATGTATTTACTATTTCTTCATCCATAGCCTCTTTCATGTAGTTCCACACCTAAAATAAAAAAAATAGGAAAGGCAAAGCAACATGCACAGGTGCAGGTCACTGTGATTTCTTCACCATGATCCCCCGTAGTAATTGCGTGGTCTAAAAATAGTAGCCTCTTTCATGTAGTTCCAAAATTTAAATGAATTAGATAAAGTTTTCAAAGGATAGATCATACCGTAGCCTCTTTCAATTTTCACAACAACATGCACAGGTGCAGGTCACTGTGATTTCTTCACCATTTTCAGCTTTAATCACTCACAACTCGAAACTATGGACTGTTTGATGGTTTCTAAAAAGACTAGAGACACTTGTTATCATCTGGATACATCATAAAACACCTGGAATGATTTGGACATGCTCTAATTCACTATAAATAGCTGCATTTGGGCAGTATTCTCACTTGCACAATTCAAATTTCACTCTCTTCTCCTTGCTTGAAGCTTTTGGAAGCATTCTCTGGGGTTCCTGATCTTGAAGGAAGCCCTCATTAGTCCAAACTTCATGCTAGGACCCTTTGTAAGTGTCCATAGCCTCTGTTGTTCGGTTTTTACTTATTTAAAGACCGAAAGTCAAAGTTGTCGTAATACCGCTTTGACTTTCGGTTTAGGCCTTAACGGTATAGCCATTGTTCGGGGCGAATATGGCTACGTGATCGTAATTAGGTGTGTGTTAATCCCTCAAAAGGGCACATCCTAATTGTCACGTTTACTTAGTTAATTGTCGGGTCAAAGCAACTAGTCAAAAAGTCAAACTAGTCAGATTTTCAAATAATAACAAAAACTGATAATGTAGAAGTTATGAATCATGTTTTGTCACTTAAATAACTTGGTAAATAATATAAGAACATGTTTAGGCATGTTCAACCTGACAATTCTGAGTTTAGGCTAGGTTCGCAACCGAAAGTCGCAAAAATAGACTTTTGCTTTGACTTTCAGTTCTGACCCGAATTAGTTTAGTTTAGTTATGCCTTAGGGTTCCTTTGTGACCATATTATATGTTAGTATAACCCTCTGAGGTTATACTACATGGTCCCATAGAAATCTGAGTTCTTTGCATGATTCCGTTAATATGCTTAAAATTAACTATTATGCCCTTATGTTATAAAAACAAGATTTTTGAAAATGTGAGAAGACAAAAAGCTTTATTACTGATATATAAGTATGTCCAATAAATTTGACATCCGTATCTGGTCTTAAACAAAAGTTATGCAAGTTATCGTAAAATGAAACCTTTTGTTAATTAAATTTCATTTTTAGCATAAATCATGTTTAAACCCAAATTTTGACACCAAACTCCTTACCTACTGTTTTAATATTATTTTTAGGGATTTATAGAATTTTTGGTCAGATTTTATACTGACCATAACATAGAGTTATTGTATAAATCGGTAAATGACGATAATACCCTTTTTATTAATAAAATGAGAGTAACATGTGATTTGCATACCAAACCTTTTCCTACTGATGTCATATGTTAAATAAAATATTTTTAACATTAAAGACTGATCAAAACTTCAGAATTTCATAAACATCTTGAATATCGTCAATTACTGACTTTTACAATAATTAGGTGCATAGTATGGTTTAAAACCATATTTAACACCTAAGACTTGTTACCTACTGAATTTAAAAATAAATTTTTATACTTTAACAGTAAGTATAAGCCTTGAACTCAGACTTCCAATTCTGACCCTAAAAACATATGTGAAATGACCAAAATGCCCATACGGTGCAAAGTTTGGCCATAAATGATAAAATAAATATTTTTACTGAATGCTTTAGACCAGAACCTCAGTTTGCTATTAAACCTCGTTTATAAACTTTAAAATGACCAAAATACCCTTACGGGGCTTAAATTGGTTTTAAATTCGTTTTGGGCATGATTGTTGATATCCTACTGATATCATAATATATTTTAAGCATAATGACTTATGGAACTTGTACATGACTTATCCGGTTACCCGTTATGCATATACGCGTTTGGTATAGTTTATGTAACTAGTTTACATAAATTAGCCGAAACGGGTCAAACCTTATCATTTTTACTTCAAAATCCAGAATGTATTTAGTTTACCCATTTTATACAATTCTTCATACTTGTTGGGTCTAAATCACATTCCAATCCGGTCAACGCTTAATTTGTGTTTTGTGCCGTAAACCTTTCTTTAAAACTAACAGGTCTAAGTTACAGCTTAAATAAGACCTGTTAGGAATCTAATAGGTTATTAAAAAACCTTCGTTCCAGATTAGGAGCCCAGTAAAAGCTACCTGCACTTGCTGATTAGAATATACGGCTGAGTATTATACACATTTTTAGCTCAGGTAAATACTTTTAACTTATTTTCTCTTATACGGGCTTGGGATATGGTAAATTATTACCGCTTGGTCGGTATTGAATATTTAATCGGTTAGTGGTTAAATCATTGAGATAATTCGTTTTAATCTGTTTTGTTTGATACAAATCATTTGGGGGTTAATATGACCGTGTCTAGGATATCGTCGGCTCATTCATTTGAAATGGCCACGACTTAAGCACGGGGTGTAGGCATACACCTGACAATTGCGTATGTAAAACGGTATCTCACTCGTGAGGAAACTTCTTGTGGGCTTATACTAGTGGTGTGTCTATTAATCTTGTCTCGGCTTCTATCTCGGGCCCTGAACGTACGACAAACATGTAAATCTGTATACAAGATGATTTTATATAATTATCCCAAGTTATAAAAGAATATTTGTGCCTTATGCATTCAAATCAAATTTCATAAATGTTTTCAAAAGAGTCAGTTAATTGTATTTACCAGTGTAAACTGACGTATTTTTCAAAAGGTTAAGTTGCAAGTACCACGCGAAATGGGCTGGAAGCTCCTGAGTATTAGTTAAAGAGTCTTGCAAGCTCTTAATACTTGAAGTTTGTCGAACAATATTTACTTTATGTTTTAAGATCTGCCTGTGGATCCATTCACAACCGTTTGTATAATATTTTATTATACTTTGCATTTCGGTTTGTATTATTATTTTCTTCTAAGACTTCCGATGTGCATTAAACTGTGATTATTTGACTATGATGATATCAACTACGTCACGATACTCCCCACCGGGCCCACCAGGCTGAGCTATAAATATCGGGGTGTGACATTTTCGCATGTCATATTTTGTTTATTTTGCATGTTAGACTGTCTATTTCGTACGTTTTGCTAAATCATTAATTTTATTGAATTTCAGGTACAAGATGGTGTTTGTTCCGTCCACTGCGATTGACAACCACTGTCGAAATGTAACCCTTGGAGCTGGCTTGTTGGCATCAGAGAGCATCGACTCTTATAAATGGCTTCTCAATTCATTCGTAAAGTCATTTGAACGACAGCCAAAGGTTATAGTGATAGAACAAGACCCTGCGATGAAACAGGCTATCGAGGGTGTTTTTACTACCAGCAGACACAGATTGTGCATGTGGCACATAATGAAAAAAGTGACAGATAAGGTATACTATGCTATATTGTCTTTTGTTAGCATTTTTTTATACTATAGATTCGTTACAGGCTGATATGAAAACCATTTATCGGTATAGGTTGGAAACGAGTTGTGCAACAATGATGACTTTAAAAGGAAGATGTGCGATATTGTATGAACTGATTCCATTGAGTCAGAAGAATTTGAGAGACAGTGGAAGTTGGTAATGATTGAGTACGGGCTTTCACAAAATACATGGATTGATGATATGTTTGTGATGAGGTCCATGTGGATTCCGACTTTTTACCGACACGAGCCAATGTCTGGACTTATGAGAACAACTTCGAGTTCAGAGAGTGAGAACCATTTTTTTTTTCCAGGTGGCTAATTCACAACTCACTCTTGTAGAGTTTATGAATCATTTTGACAGTTCAATGGATGTCCAAAGGTTCCATCATAGAAAGAATGATCATTTTTCAAGATATACTGAGCCTAATGATTGGAGCGAAACTACTTTGGAAAAAGATGCTGCTAAGATATACGCCAGGTCTATATTCTTTGATCAGCAAACATAGATATATGGAACTATTACCGAATGTTTGCCAATCGACACCAAAATCGAGGGTCCCCAGATAAGGGTATCGTTGAAAGACTTTAAAGCTCACGGAGATGGGTATTTAGAGGTAATACAGAATATATTTTAAAACATGCTATTTTTGAAACCCTCCATGCGAATTTAATACAGAACATGATTTACAATATGCGATTTTGCGGAACACATGCGATTTTAAATTACTTTCAAGAAAATGACTTTCTTTTAGACATGCGATTTTGTTCATATACACATGCGATTTTAATTTTTTTTGTTAGTCCATGCATTCAAACCTAAAAGAACAGATGATAAGGAAAGCCAAAACTGGTTCAGAACAGTTGATCATCATAAGCAGAGCTTGTACAAAACTTTCCCCTTGACAGTGGTTTACTAGAATTTGATAGACTCCAAGCACTGATCATTATAACAATTGTTAGCCAAAGGCCTGATGTTGAATAAAGTCTTAAGCTCTATCTACTGATGGGATCCAAGCACTGTTGAAGATCAAAGCACTGCCAATTCAAAAGACTGATTACCCTTTGAAGAAAGCACTGATGCTCAACATCAGTGCTTAGACTACAACAGTGGAAAGTTGAATCAGTGGTTTATGTAATCAGTGTCTATTGTAATCAGTGTTTATAAAAGAACAGTGTTTAGATTTTGTTAGGAGGTTAGATGTCACTTTCATGGTGATGTCAGCAAAGATGCTTAGTGGTTTTGTTTGTACTATAAATAGAACAGTACTCTGTACTGTTCCATTAGCTCTTTCTTCACAAGTCATCTTGTACGAACAAATCACTGAGCTCAGGCTAAGGGGGAGTATAGGGCATGCATGCATAATTGAGTCTTGTAACAAATACAATCATTCGATTAATGAAATCATGTCTGCTTAAAACTATTCTTCCATTGATTGTGTGATTAAAGTTTATTTCCATTTCCGCTGCACTTCAATTCTCTGTTTCATATTTCCATTTCTTTTAAACAAAAAAAAACTAAGAAACTTATATCCTAACAATTGGTATTGGAGCATAGGACAGTCAAATTCGATCTAACAATCAATTTGACATAAAAGTTCAGCTCAAATTTAGTGATACTCAATATTGTTCGTATTAGTTGAAAAAAAATAGAGTAAAAGGTAATCATGTCCAAAACTGATTATTCAAAAACTTTTGTAAAATCAACCAAGATGGCATCACAATCACACGACCCTCACAACACCGGAACACTATTCAAGCCACCTATGCTTGTCAGATCCAAGTACAACATCTGGCAACGTAGGATGGGCCATGTGTTAGCTCAGCAAACCACCGGATGCTAGAAGTCTGTCATCTTTGGACCACATGTTCCAATGGTGCCCAGTACTGAAGATCCCAAAAGCTTTGTGTCTAAAAGCCCTGAAAACTACTCAGAAAAAGATTTTCAAAAAATTGAACTCGATGCAAAGGCTTTTAGCATAGTAGCCTCGGCTCTTCCTAATGACATTTATGTTGGATTATTGCATTGCAACAATGCCAAAGAGCTATGGGATGCTCTTAAAGAGAAGTTCGGTGGAACAGAAGAGGTCATTGAAAATATTAGAGAGGTTCTGAATCAACAGTATAAAACATTTTTCCACGTAAAAGGAGAGTCACTAACACAACAATTTGAACGTTTAGTTGTCTCATTAGTGAACTTAAGCTTGTTAATGTTGAATTTGCTAAATCAACTCTAAATAGCTGGTTTCTAAGATCACTACCTGATAAATGGGACACAATTGCTTTTGTGACTAGAAACTCCGTTGGATTCAAGGAATTAAGTTTGACTCAACTTCATTGTCGACTTCTCACTTATGAGAGAGAGTTGAAAAAGAAAAAGAAGTTACAAGAGTTTGGGAAGGTTGCTGATGACTACACATTTGGTAGCACAACACTTCTTGGTCAAGAGGAATATGGTAATAGTAAGGATCAGAGTTATGATCATTACATTGATATAACTGCTGGTGGAGCTTTTAACAACTCTGATTCTTACTCAACTAACTATGCTTTCACAGCTAGTAGTGAAAATCAGAGTTCTGACAACTTATCCTTTGAACGTAATGATCTTCAGCATTTTGATCCAACTGATTTGGAAGAAATGGACATATTGCACCAACTGGCACTGCTGAGTGTAAGAACCAATAAGTTTTATAAGAGAACAGGGAGAAATTTCCAGGGTTACATGGGAATCTAAAAGCGGGGTTGGGTAAATCAAAGCTAAAGTGTTACAAGTGTAATAGGCTAGGACATTTTACTAGAGAATGTAGAAGCCAAAATAATGGACCAATCATAACACATCCTAGCCCTAGACCTCAAAACAATCAAAACACTATGCACTATTACCAAAATACCCCTGTTGCTCATGTAAACACTGCTCACTGTGCACTATTACCAAAATACCCCTGTTCCAGTGCAATATGTTCAAACCACTATCCCACAAATTCAGTATGTCCAAGCCCCAGTCTCTCAGGTCCAAGTGCAACAACCTGCACCACAACATGATGCACAAACATCTGCTCCACCAGAGGCCAATCAACAAAGTTTCTTCAGACAAGGCTTTGTTGATTGGAGTAGCATGCTTGATGAATTAACTGGTGAAAACTTTGATCTATCTGCTAAAAATGATGCTCCTATTGATGAAGTTTGTTTTGCAGCATTAGAGTCAATTCCAGAAGGGCTGGAAACTGAAGAATGAGAATCCAATGCTGAAACAGTAGATGAGATTGCTGAAGCAGTGGTTAGTGGTGTTGTTAATGAACAGCTGTTGGTGGAACCCAAACTACTAATAGAACCTCTTGCTGACCCTTGGGTTGAAGAAGAAGTGGAGAAAACCTCCGGTGATTGTGAAAATGTATGTGACTGTGCCATGATGGCTGCAGCTAAGGTATCACCTCAGGTCCTAAAAAACCTATGTTCAGACAAATGCATCATAGCATTTGCTAATGTTAAAGAGGTGAATGAAAACCTTAGAGACAAAATCTTAAAAGATGAAGTACAATTTAAAAGTCCATTAAAGAACTGAAAAACAAATTGTCTGAAAAGGATAATGAGATCTGCAGTCTGAAACATGAACATAGCATAACCAAGGACCAACTCCAAGCTATGATGGAGAAATATCATGCTTGCAAAAAGGAGTTGGAATCCACCCAAATCACTTGTGAAAAATAGGTGGAATCCTGCAAAGGTTATGAGGTTATGTTGGAAAAACATATCAAAAGCAATGTAAAATTTGGCATAGGTTTCAGGAAAAATGACCAAGTTGAAAACACTGATGAAAATGAATTTGGTCCTGTTGAGATTATTCCAACAAATAAGGATGGTCAAGAAATCAAAATCACTGATAAAAGTGGTTATAAAATCATCTTGGAAAAATCAGGTGGGTCATCAACCTTTGAAGATATAGAAAAATATCAATTCAAACCCACCTGGTCAGATGAGTGTGACATCCTTGAGAATTTCAAACCAATGGATTTTTCCACCATTGATGGTGTCATAGCACCAAAGGCCAAAGTGATTCCTCTTAAAGACATCCCGACAGTGGTTCAAAACTCTGTTGCAAAGGAAGTTGAAAACAAGAAAAGAAGAGAAAAAGTTAAAAACTTGTTTTGTGATTTTTGTGAAAAGAAAAACCATTCCACAAAGGATTGTTTTCATTTAAAAGCATATGACATTAACAAAACAAGCATAATTGATCCTGCTGAGCACTGCACCATCTGTGGTAAAACCAACCATCTCACTTAGGAGTGTGTGTAGCTCAAAACTTTTAAGGTTAAAAGAAAAGAGTACACATCAAAAACACCCATGACTTCATCAAAACAACCCATCAAGAATTAAAAACCTTTTGTGCCTGTCCAAACAGCTGTTACAAAACTACTGAATAAAAACTCTTCTCTAAGAGAAATTCAAGTGACAGATGCACCCCCTTCAAATCAATACCAACGAGGAAAAGGTCAACCTCTATACCAAAGGGTCCCACATCTTTATGAGGCCTACAAAAGGCCTCCTAAACCAAAAGTGAATAGGCATCCTTATGGGTTTCAACATCTGACAGGAAATGGTCCACAACATTGGTTAGAGAACAAGTTCCAAAAGCTATTCAAACCCCTGAGCTAACCACTGTCCATGTTCCTGGACTTGACAATGACTCTGTTGTAACCCCATCCAAAGCCTTATTAGCTTTGAAGACCCTCCTGAACTAAGTGTTTACTTGATGTGCATGGAGCTTCTGCATGCTTAGATAGTCTTTGTTATGTAGATAGTGGAGGCTCCAGGCACATGACTGGATGTAGAGCCCTACTCAAAGAATTCAAAACTCATGGAGGGGGTGATATATCTTTTGGTAATAATAGTAAAGGTCAGGTTTTGGGGTCTGGAACAGTTCAGTCTGGAAAAGTCAAGTTTGAAAATGTAAATCTAATTGACAGTCTGAAATTCAACCTCCTTAGTGTCTCACAAATGAGTTACAAAGGCTATGGGTCATTCTTTACTAAGGAGAGTTGTAAAGATGGGACTAGGGGCATTTTGCAAGACTTTTTCAAACAGGTTGAAAATCAATTTGACTTGCCAGTAAAAGTCTTTAGAAGTGACAATGGCATAGAATTCAGAAATAGGGAGTTGGATGAGTTTTGTGTGTCAAAAGGGATTGTAAGGCAGTACAACATCCCAAGAACACCAGGACAAAATGGGGTGATTGAAAGGAAGAACAGGACTTTGATTGAGGCTGCCAGAACCATGCTTGCAGATTCAGGTTTGCCATTAACTTTCTTGGCAGAGGCTGTAAACACTGCCTGCTATGTCCAGAACAGAGTTTTGATCAACCCCATGCATCAAAAGACTGCCTATGAAATTATGTATAAAATCAAACCACTGATTTCATATTTTAAAGTCTTTGGTTGCCCATGTTTCATTTTAAACTTCAAAGACTCAATTTCAAAATTAGCAGCCAAAGTAGATTTTGGTTATCATCTGGGATACTCAACCACTGCCACGGCCTACAAAGTGTTTAACACAAGGACTTGGTGGGTGGAAGAGACTTTGAATGTTAAGTTCAATGAACTTTCATCTCTGAAAATCCCACCAAACCCTGCTGAATTTTTTGATTTAGATAAATTCACTTTTGAAGATGTGTCTGTCAAGACTAACCATGCAGGTACACCACAATCTCCATCATCAGACAATGGTTATGAAGTTGTAATTCCACAACAAAAATTCAAATCCACCACTAGAGTAGCAGATGTTTAAAACAGCTGTCAAAGCTCAACCACTGCTACATCAACAGTTGTTGACCAAAGTAGCCCTTCAACATCTGCCACCACAACCACTGTTGATAAAAAACTGCCAACAGTGGATAAAAATCAATTGTGTGCCTCACCCATTCCTCCTATCCCTCCACCTCCATTTAAAACAGATGTTGGATCATCAAAGTCACCAACAGATGTTAGCTCAGATGAATCACATCTGCAGCCCTCACCCCTAAATGCCATTGTTCCATACAAAGGAGATCTAATATTCCCGAAATCCCATCCACCAGACCAAGTGATTGGCAAGATCAATGAAGGGGTTCTCACCAGAAGTCAATCCCAAAACATTTGTCTTTTTGCAGGTTTTCTATCACTCCATCAACCAGTCCAGTACTAAGAGGCACTGAAAAACAATAGTTAGGTAGAAGCCATGCAAGAAGAGCTCCAGCAGTTTAAAAGACAACAAGTATGGGAACTTGTACCATTGCCAGAGGATGTAAGTCCAATTGGCACAAAGTGGATTTTTAAAAATAAAACTGATGAAAGGGGCATTGTTGTCAAGAACAAAGCCAGGCTTGTGCTTCAAGGCTATAGATAAGAAGAAGGCATTGACTATGATGAGACCTTTACTCCTGTAGCAAGGCTTGAAGCCATCAGATTGTTCTTAGCTTTTGCTGTCAACGACAACATCAAGGTGTATCAAATGGATATTAAGTGTGCATTCCTCTATGGTAAGATTCATGAAGAGGTATATGTTTGTCAACCTCCTGGTTTTGAGGATCCTTATTATCCTGATCATTTCTACAAGCTTAACAAAGCTCTGTATGGATTGAAACAAGCACCAAGGGCCTGGTATGAAACTCTTTCTACTTTTCTTATCTCCATTGGTTTCACAAGAGATAAAATTGATAAAACACTGTTTTTAAAATGGAGAGGAAAAGATTTGATGATTGTCCAAATTTATGTGGATGACATCATTTTTGGAAGCACATGTAATAAAATATGTGAAGAGTTCAGACAACTCATAACAGTAGAGTTTGAGATGAGTGCAATGGGTGAACTACAATGCTTTCTTGGTCTCCAAGTTAAGCAAGTGCAAAATGGCACTTTCATTCATCAAAGCAAATATGCAAAAGAACTTTTAAACAAATTTGATATGAATGATTGTAAACCATGTAGTACACCCATGGCAACCACCAAGATAGTTATGTCTGATGAAAATGATGATTTAGTTGATCAAACTCTTTATAGAAGCATGATTGGGTCTTTATGGTACCTAACTGCATCTAGGCCAGACATCATGTTTGCAACATGTGTTTGTGCAAGATCCCAATCAGCCCCTAGAAAGTCAAATCTTATTGCTGTAAAAAGGATATTCAGATACATAAAAGGTGCTCCCACACTTGGTATCTGGTATCCAGCTGATGGAAATATCAAGCTTTCAGGTTTCTCAGACAGTGACTTTCCTGGATGTAACACAACAAGGAACTCCACCTCAGGAGGGTGTCAATTCCTAAGCAATTGCTTAGCGTCTTGGTAGAGCAAAAAGCAAGCAGCTGTTTCCACATCCACTGCTGAGGCAGAATACATTGCTGCTGCAAGCTGTACAGCCCAACTGTTATGGCTTCAAAATCAATTGTTGGATTTTGGTATAACTACTTTAAAGACTCCTCTCATGTTTGACAGTCAAGCAGCTGAAAATATCATCAAAAATCTAGTTTCACACTCAACCACCAAGCACATTGACATCAGACATCACTTTGTGAGGGATTGCTAAGAAAAATGTTTGATTTCTCCGCATCATGTTCCAACTAAGGATCAGCTGGCAGATGTGCTCACAAAAGCATTAGACACATCCACCTTTGAAAGCTTGATCTCTAGAATGGGCATGCTTAACATGGAATAGCAAGCAAAATCTTGTTTTTATATGAATAAAAGGTATTAAAATGTTTTCAGAAAATCAATAATCCATCCTGAAAAACAATAAAAATTGAAAATTTTCATTAATCCTTAAAAGACTGCCACATCCACTGATTGGTTCAAACAACTGACTATTGAAAATCATCCACTGCTGATAGTCAACCTCTGTTTCCTCATTCTTCTTGTTGACCATTGTTGACCAAACATCAGTGTTTCAATCACTGATGGCTATCCACTGATTGTTAAAATCAGCCACTGCTCATATTCCCATTGTTGACAACCATTGATATTGTCCATTAGTGGTTCCCCAAACAACTGTCATCCACTTTCCATCAGAGGTTGTCACGTGGACAGTTCTTAGCCGTCCAAACTTTGTAATTGCTGCCACGTCAGCATTCACTTTTCACTCTCATAAAACCCTGATCAAAACCCCAAACAGAGTTTCTACTGCCGTATCAAATTCAAAATTCCTTCAAAAGCGGTTTCCATCTTTCAATCATCTTTTTCTTCCACTCACAAATTTCTCCAAATCCCCATGGCTCTCGCTCTCAAAAATCCACACAATTATATGTGCACACTTGAGTAAACAAGTAAAAACATAGATTCCCATTCCATTATTGATACTCTTTCATCCTCAAAGTACAAAATTTGTTAACATGCAACGCACCCATTTACCAAGATTCCCTACGAGAATTCTGGAAAAATGCAAATCTGGAAGTTCAAGACAAAAAGCCTTGGGCTATTACTTCTAAAGTAGGAGAAATTCTGGTCTCAATTACACCCCAAACAACTTCAGAAGTCTTTGAAACGAATGATCTTACAGGAAAAAACTATTTTCCCAAAGAAGAGTATCAAAGGGATCTAATTGAAAGAGGGTATGAAGGACAATGCTCCAAAGCCACTATGCAAAAGGGAGAATTTCCACCTCCTATGAAGTTCCTTTTTCATACCTTACTTACTTGTGTTTCTAATAAAACAACAGCTTTTAACGAAATACCTTTGAAAATTCAATACTTGGGGTATGCTATTATGGCTAAAAAGGATTTCAATTACTCCCAAGAAAATTTCAATGATTTAGTTAAAAATGTTAATAATATCAAAGAAAAGAAAAAACCATTTTTGTTATTTCTAAGGTTTTTGAGTTTCTATTTACAACAGAAAATCCCAAAAGACAGTGCACATGTACTTGTACAAGGTGCACCTTTTCAAATAAACAACCTTTCTTCTGAAACTTTTACAAGGTTGTCAGAGTCAAAACCTTCAAAAATACAAGCAGGGGAGTCTGAGCAAATTTTGGATGAGTCCACATCTGCTCCTCAGACTTCAGCTGTTGAGCCCACTGCTCTTGGTGAACACATCAGCACAACCACTGCTGTGCAACCCCCACCAAAACCCACTAAAAAGACCAAAAAGAAAAAATCCACCAAACCCTCCAAAAAGGACCTTCTGGAATATGAGATCCCAGAAGTTAATCCAGTGACAACATAAATGTCACCAATAACCAATGTTGCTACTTCCTCACAACAGATGGAAAGATCTCCACCTATAGCCTTAACTCCTCCTTCTTCCTCACAAAAGGAACAAGTTGTAAGCACAGGGACACCACATCATGAAGCATTATCCTCATTTGAGAATATGCTTAATAGCCCTTCTACCTGGGTAAATTCTCTTTCAACTCCTATCCCCAACATCTACAATTCCCCCATCAATAAACCCCCTGTTTGATTCCATTGAGCTTCAGACACAAAACAACCCCTCTCACCAACTCATTAAAAAGAGTACAACCACAACAATGGCTGTGTCTGAACCAACTCAATTGGTTATCCCTCAAACAGATGAGGAGGTTACACCACTGGAATTCTATGAAATTCCTGTTGGTAGTTCAAGTGGAGCAGCTACTACAGGTGTTGGATCCACTGATCTACACCTGGACAATAGTTTCATAAGTCAGAATCCCTTGAAGGCAATTTCTTCTATGGGAACCAAGGTATCCACTGGTGTGTTCAAATTAACCACTGGTGAGATATCCAAGGTAACCATTGCTAAAGAAAGAAGTCTCCAGTACCAAGAAAAAGAGGCATCAGCTAATGAACCATTGGAGACTTCTCCTGGTCCAACAGCTGATACAACCACTGCTGGTGGGAAATCAGATGATCCCATTAACTTGGGTGATGGTTTAAAATATCAAGATTTGACGGAGAGGCTCTCTAGTTTGGAAAAAAGTGGTTACAAAATGAATACATCTATTGAATTCCTGCTTGAAGCTTCCAAAAGTCAACCCACTCCACAACAGTATTCCCAAGAGCTTTGGAAAGCAGTTCAGACAATCATTACAACTCAAAGGGAATTGGCAGAAACTCAGCACAACCACCAAATGGAATTGTTAAGAAACATGGTTGATGCAAGATACAAGGATACTCAGGCTGACATCAAAGCCATCAAAGAGGCCTTGACAAAAATGACTGGCTCTGCCCCTGCATCTATCTACAAAGATGATGCCAAAAAGGGGGAGAAACATGACATGAAGAAGTTCGGCAGACCTACTCCTAGGCAAAAGCCAACTCAAAAGCCAGAGTCTGATAAAAAGTCTTCTGAAACCACTACTGAAACACCTTCAAATGAAAGGAAAAAGGGAGTAGATGAAACCCTAAATCTTCTAGCAGATGAAGAGGAGAAAAACAAAAGAACAATTGAAAATCAGAATAAGACAAAGGAAAGGCAGTGGAAAAAGGAACAAAAGGAGTTGAAGGATTGGAAATAAAAACAAAGGATCTTGGCACTTCAAAAAGAAGTAAATCTCGTAAACACAACAAACCACCACTTGCTACATTTTCAAGATCACCCTCACCACCAGAATCAACCACTGTTGGTCCCAAAACCATTGCTGGTAAAAGAAAACCCACTGCTACACCCAAACAAACACCACCATCAAAAAAACTACCCACCAAAAAGCTAAAAACAAAACCATCCTCATCGCTACCAACTACCACTGCAACAAATGTTGATACAGAATCAACAGATGTTAGGGCAACAGAGGTTGAGACAATAGTTGTTTCAACAGCTGTTAGCCAATCCACCATCACCACAACTTTCCAGTTTCCTTCCCAAGCCATATTCATTCCAGATTCCAAATCTCCAACTAAAACTCCTTCTCCTAAAAGTTTTACATCAGAAAAGGAAGTTTCAGGTGAATGATGATGACATACCAGCACCTATTCCTATATCCTCTGCACCTTTCAATCAAATCAAACCTCAACCATTCATTCCTCCAACATTATCAAACCCAATCGTTGACCCAGAAACACTTGTAGGACATGATCCTTCAAGATTCATTCCATTAGCAGCAGATTATCATCTGGAATTGCATGTAGTTAAAAATAAAATGAGGCAATTCTATACAGTAGATGATCTTGTAAAAAGAAAGTTTCCTTCCCTTCATGGCTTCAGACCTCCAAAGAACATGGATGAGTATCTAAAACTCAAAGCCAGGCAAGCTGAATTACAAGCCAAATATGAAGGAAAATGGGAGAATGATAGTAGCATCTCAAGTCGAATGCAGCTTTTGCTAAGCAAAGTCAAAAAAATTAGAAGATTATGCAAGAGACTTAAGCAAAGAGATGTCTAACCTACTACCAAATGCTGACCTACAAAAGGAAATGAGAAACGACCTCTTAGAGCTAATCATGAGAGACAAGTTCTATACTGCCAAGATTGAACAATTTAAAGACTGGCCACTCATTGCACACAAAGCTGAAGCAAGAAGAATTGAAAGCGTAAGAAATGATCCAAGTATGAAAAGGTCTGCACCAAATTGGAATAAGTATAAGAAGAAAATTGCAGAGCTTACCCTGGAATACAAAAGAAAGAAGGCTGAGTTGGTTACAACCAAATTTGGTTTAGCAAAGAACATTGCAAAATGGTCTAGGCAGTACACTGACATGGTGTATGAGAAGCTGGAAAAACTAAGAGAGACAGATCCAACAGTTCCAAAGAAACCAGCATACAGAAATAAGAAAACCAATATGCCAAAGCAGCAGGCCCTCTCTCTAAAACCTCTGTTCATATCATCTGACACCTCCATCATTGCCTTGAATCAAAGAAAAAGGCAAAAGCAGATTGATGAAGAAGATGCACAAAGAGAAGCTGATATTATGAAAGAGGCCATCAAGGAAATGATTGCTGAAAATCCTGAATCATCAAAGCTGCAAGAAATTGCCAAAAATTTTATGAGTAGGCCACCATCTCCAAACTCTCATCAAATAAAAACTCTCCCAAGAAACCCACTGACTCAAAAATACTAAAGTGGAAGTCTGATCAAAAGACCCATGTATTGACTTTGCTCAAGTCCAGTGGAGTAGTTGAACATATATCAAGGGAGGATGCGCTAGGCCTGAGTGTAGCTGACCTCCAAGATTTTAGAACTTCAACTTTGCAGGGATGAGGATGATGAAGATTCCCTTAACTTTGAGCTACAATTCAAGGGCCAATTTAGGAAAAAGATGATGAGAGAATAAAGATCAAAAATAATGAAGTGTTTTGGCATCAACTGCTCGAGGGGGGGATTGTTAGTCCATGCATTCAAACCTAAAAGAACAGATGATAAGGAAAGCCAAAACTGGTTCAGAACAGTTGATCATCATAAGCAGAACTTGTATAAGACTTTCCCCTTGACAGTCGTTTACTAGCATCTGATAGACTCCAAGCACTGATCATTACAACAACTGTTAGCCAAAGGCCTGATATTGAATAAAGATTGAAACTCTATCTACTGATGGGATCCAAGCACTGTTGAAGACCAAAGCACTACCAATTCAAAAGACTGATCACCCTTTGAAGAAAGCACTGATGCTCAACATCAGTGCTTAGACTACAACAATGGAAAGTTTAATCAGTGGTTTATGTAATCAGTGTCTATTGTAATCAGTGTTTATAAAGAATAGTGTTTAGAGTTTGTTAGGAGGTTAGATGTCACTTTCTTGGTGATGTCAGCAAAGATGCTCAGTGGTTTCGTTTGTACTATAAATAGAACAGTACTTTGTACTGTTCCATTATATCTTTCTTCACAAGTCATCTTGTACGAACAAATCACTGAGCTCAGGCTGAGGGGGAGTTTAGTGCATGCATGCATAATTGAGTCTTGTAACAAATACAATCATTCGATTAATGAAATCATGTCTACTTAAAACTATTCTTCCATTGATTGTGTGATTAAAGTTTATTTCCATTTCCGCTGCACTTCAGTTCTCTGTTTCATCTTTCCATTTCTCTTAAACAACACAATCTAAGAAACTCAGATCCTAACATTTTTTTTTCTGTAGGTGTGCTTCAAGAATCTTGAAGATGATGTAATTTCATAATGTAGCTGTTTGCGTTTTGAACAGTATGGGCTGCTATGTAAACACATCTATTTTCTTTTCAAGATGTTTGGTGTTAAAGAAATACCAAACAAATATATTATGAAGAGATGGACAAAGGATGTGGTTCTGAATGAATTAAACGCCGCGTTTGATGTAAAGGTGGATGCTAAGGATGAGCAATACAAGGCAAAACAGATTGCTCGCGAAATCATGTACACAGGGGAGTATTTGGTTAGTAATTTGATTTCCAACCTTGATCAACTTGTTTTAGTCAGGGATCAAATGAAGCAGATTAAAGAACATGTTGATCAGAGTCGTATAAGCAAGCAGCTTGATCCAAAGTTTGACCGGTTTTCAAACTTGATTGGTTATCAACAACCAGTAACTAATGCACCTCCTACTGTCCGTGTGCCAGCTGGTATAAGAAACAAAGGTCGTGGCTCGCATAAAAGGATTAAATCTAAGAAGGAACAAATGATCAGCCGCAAAGGAAAAAGGTCAAGGACATGTAGTGTATGCAATGAAAAAGGTCATGATATTCGGACTTGCGAGATATTGAAAGGAAAACAACAACAAAAGAAGAAGAAGGGACTCCAGATTGAAAAAGATCCCAGGCACAAAGCCAAAGAGGTCGAAGACAATGAAGAGGAAGATGAGTTCGAAGATTACAGTGGAGGGAGTGATGATGGCAGTGAAGAAGTTGATTGGGAAGAGGTTTCAGAGGAGGAAGATAAAATTTTTTAATTGTACATGTGATTTTACACGAGAAACATGCAATTTAATACACATGATTTTCTATTATACAAACATGCGATTTAGTATGTAAACATGCGATTTCATATGCAACAGTTTATAAGTAGTTTAAAATGCGATTTTATTATGTTTTTCATTTTATGACATGCGATTTTGAGTTATCTTATATTTGATACAAACATGTGTAATTCATTCATGTGATATATATAATAATTAAGCATAAGATGTTTTCAAAACATGTATACAAAACACAAATATAAAGTATTTGTTATTGTTTAACACAACTCAAACACAAATCTAGTTACTTGAAGCAAAGATTTTGTCATGTTCAACCGAGCTGAACTCCATCTTCTCTTTCACTGTGTTTAGAGCATCTTCTAGGAAAGAGAAGGCTAAGTCATCAGCTCGAGACTGTTCCTTTATGTGATCAAATGCTGCGTCTCTGAAGCTTGATTGTGGTTCTTCAAGTAGTTTCTCCCACATCTCTTGATTTGTCTTGATTTCTGCAAGAATATTCCCCTGCACATCAAGAATCAAATGAGAAGAGTTGACATCGGTGCTTATTTCTGTCAACGTGCGAGTTAACAATAGTTCCTTTATTGCAATGTTCTTTATTTGTTCTGAATCTTCATATGACATTTTTGTGTATGTTTTGTGTGTGTGTTGTGTTCGGTGTCTTAATATGGAAGGTTGTTATCCTTGTGTATTTTATATTAAAATAGTAAATTTATTATGTAGGTAGGGTGGTAAGTTCAATAGTATTTATGTTAAAATTGATAATTACAAGTCACATTACAGTCACGTCGTTATTAAATTCATTTTTATATAAAATATTAAATTTATATTTATTTTAATTATCAATTCATAATTTCTTATTTGTGCATTTCAATTAACGTGGACAAAGTTACATGAAATCATCACCAGCATTTTTTAAAAGTGCATGCGATTCGAAAAAGAATTTGCACGCTTTAAGAAACTACAAACAAGATCATATTTTAAAATCGCATGTGTCTAAAATAAGAATTCGCACACTGTAACAAACCTCAAACAATATCACCTTTTTTTAAAATCCCATGTGCCTAAAACAAAAATTCGCAAACTATAGCAAACCTCAAACAATATCACCTTTTTTTTTTAAATCGCGTGTGTCTGAAACAAGAATTCGCACAAACACAACCTTTCTTTTTGTTTTTAAATTGTTTTTCGCATGTTCAAAATGTATTTCGCATATTATAATGTTCACCCTGGATCATCTTCTTCGATAGATGGTCGACCAATGTTGTTACAGTTCAGAACTTTCAAAATCAGCAGATATGAAATCGCAGAAGGAAGAAGGAGCTTTGTGAATAAGAATCTTACGTTGTTGTATTTGATTTAGGGTTCGATTTTCGATTCATGGTTGGATTTTTGAATATAAGATTTCAATCTCCGTTAGTTACAGAGATTAAGATATCGTAATGACGATTTTAACCTTTTTTATAAGATTTAAATACATTAATATGATTAATTTAATGATTTAAATTAGTTTGATGGATTGAACAAAGATAAATTATAATAAATATAAATTATTTAACAAATATAAATTAAAGAAAAAAGGTTTAGATGAAAATAGATAATATATATATATATATGTGTGTGTGTGTGTGTGTGTGTGTGTGTGTGTGTAACCACACCAAATTGCCACTAACTAAATTGATTTTTTATGGAGTTAGGCTATTGGATGAAAATGACAAAAAAGTAGAAACGTCAGAAACCCAAAGAAGAAAAAAAACTACTTATACTAACATTTATTATATCTTTTATATTTACCCATATCACACTCCCCTTATTTTTTATTTGTAGACTTATAAATCAGTTCTAAAATATCACAAGTCATTTTTAGGATTTGTTTGCGATGGAATTTCGAAAGAGATGAATCCCAATGAAAATTTTCAAACGGTCTAAGATCATAAACAAGGATCTTAATCCTTTTAGGAAGACCAGAGAGCAACAAATGGCGAGGCTGGGTTTCGGGTGTTATTGCATCGGCGAGGGCGTCCGTGCTGGTTAATGGCTCTCCAACTTTTGAGTTCGGATGCAGTAAAGGAATGAGGCAAGGAGACCCCTTATCGTCTTTTCTTTTTGTGATTGTTATGGAGGCTTTTTCTTGCATGCTTAACAAGGCTTGCGAGACCGGCGTGCGTAAAGGTATTAAAGTTCCCGAGGACGGTCCGTGTGTTTCTCATTTATTCTTTGCCGATGACGCAATTATCATGGGGGAGTGGGATAGTGAGAACATCTCCAATGTTGTGAGAATTTTAAGATGTTTTCATGCTTGTTCGGGCCTAAAAATTAATCTCGGTAAATCTAGCATCTATGGTTTTGGGATAAATAATGCAGATGTGGATGATATGGCGGATTGGATTGGATGCAAGATCGATTCAGCTCCTTTTAAGTATTTAGGTTTAACGGTGGGTGCAAATATGAATCACATCAACAACTGGCGGCAGGTGTATGATATCTTCGAAAGACGACTTTCATTATGGAAGGCTTCGGTCATTTCTATAGGCAGGAGGGTGACGTTAATTCGCTCAGTTCTTGAAAGTCTTCCCACGTACTACATGTCTTTGTATAAAGCGCCGGTCAAGGTTATTAACGATCTTGAAGGAATAATAAAAAAAAATGTGGGGTGGCTCGAGTATTGTGAAAAAACCCACTGGGTGGCATGAGATAGAGTGTCTTCCGTTAAGAAAGCTGGGGGTCTTGGTGTAACAACCCTCCAAAATAGTTCCGACACCCTATAAATATTTAAAGTATTCCTATATGTCTTAATATATACCCAGTATGTGAAAACCGAGCCCAAAATACCTTTATATAATTAAAAATAAATTAAAAACAAGATTCAGCCCTCGCTCGCGGGCCGCGAACGTGTAGGCAGTAACCTACGCGGGCCGCGACAGGTCGAGATAAGGGCGCACCCACCCTGAGCTGCCACGTGGCATGCGCGTGTCAAGCCTAGTGGTCGAATCAGCAACCCTAGGGCCTACCCTAGTGGGCCTCGCGGGCCGTGAAGGCCCTGCCTTCTTTCTTCGCGGGGCGTGACCCGATGCCCGACCAGCCCTATAAATTGGGAGCTCAGCCTTCATAATTCGTTGGTCAATTCTTTCTTTCTCTCTCAATTTCTACGTAGTATAAGTAATACTTGGGTATTATATCCCCATAATTAGCGAAGCTATGCCCCGTTGTAAGTATTTTAACCCGGTTACGTATTAGATACGATGCCCGATTGATCTAGGAATTTTCGTAACGGCTGTCGTGGTTCTGCCCGACGTGGTGGTTGGAATTTCTATCTCGGGGAGGGTATTACTAATGTAAATATGGGTTATTATACTAACACGTGTGCATTATTTATTTATATAGATTATACCCAGGAAACCACAGAAAAAAGTCTAAACTAGCAATGTGAGTAATCTCCTTTTTGTAAACTGTTTTTATGAAACCTTAAATATTTTGCCATGCAATTAGCAGTGATTGAGTCTTTGTAATTCTTCAATTACTGCCGGTATGTTTGGGTTTTTGTATACAAAATTTGTTACTACAATGTGAGTAGTAACATGACCATAAGTCGAGACGACACTATCACGTTACCATTGGACAAAGAGTTAGGCAATGAGTAATATGACCCACCACTCAGGATTGACAATACTGAATGAGTAAATTGTGTAGATAAAAACAATGTGATTGCTCTCAATACTGTAAAATGATTTTACCTATCTTGATTAAACTGGGATTCACTCACCAGTATTTTCCACGGACAAATGTTTTTAAAACGCCTTTAAGGTAACAAAAAGTGAAAGCCAAATAGAAGTCAGCTGGACAGCACTGAAAGCTTGGAAAAGTGGCTATAAAAGTTACCTAAATAAAGAAGATGTTTTATTGAATAAAAATAGGGTTTATCCCTATAATAATGTTTGTAATAGAAACTTGGGTTTTATCCCAATGTATTTATTTACATATATAAAGAAGGTGGTTTTACTCTGATAATATATTTTCTAACTACAGTCCTGGTGAAATTTCCGCTGCCAAAACTGAATAATAACCGATACCACCGAAACTGGCTCGCGACCGCTCGTTCCCGGGAGAAGAGGGATCGGGGGTTGTGACACTTGGGCTGTGTAAACTTCAAATCGCTAACCTAGCTCTCCTTAGCAAATGGGGATGGAGGTTCAAGAATGAAGCGGAAAACTTGTGGGTTAAAGTTGTTAAGGCTATTCATTCGGGCAGCACAGAGTTTTCATTTCTTCCGTGTAAAAGAGCGATCGGGGGTGTTTGGGTCAATTTATGCAAAGTGCTTAAAAAACCGGTTGTTATAAATAAACCTATTCGGAGCTTCTTCAGAGGAATTACTGGAACAGGAAGTGACATTTTATTCTGGTTCGATCCGTGGCTTGAGGATACTCCTCTGAAAGAATCTTATCCAAGTCTGTTTGATTTAGAAGTTGTTAGGGATTGTTCTGTTAAGGATTGGGTCGGTAATGATGGATGTTGGTTGTGGAGACATGATCTCGAGATGGGAGTCGAGTTAGAGGAACCGGATGATCTTTTCGGAAAATTATCTTCGGTGACTTTGAACAACGACAGGGACAAGTGGAAATGGATGGGGGATTCGACGGGGCTTTTTTGCGTGAAGACGGTTAAAAATCTTCTGAACAAAGGAATTTCGATCAATGATCGATTCGTTCTTGACTGGTGTAAATGGGTTCCATTGAAATGTAACATATTCGTGCGGAGGGCGGAAATGAAGGCCGCATCCCTACAATCGATGCTCTCGCAAAAAGAGGTATATCGGCCGGTTCTGGTGGCTGTTCCGTGTGCATTTTCGATGACGAATCAGCGGAACACATTTTACTATCATGTCACATAGCTTCGATAATTTGGCAGAAGGTGAGTTCTTTGTGCGGTATCCCGAATATTTTCGCTTTTTCGATCGCTGATTTGCTGGAGGTTCACAAGTACTTGTGGTTTGGGCTCGGTAAAAAGAAAGGTTGTGCAAGGTATTATTATCATTTCCTGTTGGTGTCTTTGGAAGGCTGGGAATAATGCGGGTTTTTCAGGAACCCGAGTCAAAGTGGAAGACGTGTTCAATGAGATCAGATATGTGGGGTATTTTTGGTTCAAACATAGGTCATCCTTTCGGTCCATTTTATGGAGCGATTGGAGTAAATTTGTAATTATGTAGTAGGTTTGTTTCTTTGCTTCCTCTTGTTGTCTGTTTTTGTCCAGTCCGGTTTTCGGGTCGACGGTTTCTAATGAAGTTCTCCTTTAAAAAAAAAAAGAGCGCAACAATATACTGTATGCTTAAAGATTCCGGTGTGGAAAAACCTTGAAACATCTTTAATCAAGTAGGACACCCGCTATCAATAGAATTTATAGTAACAGTTGGATCGTCATAAAGAAAAATAATTGTAGTGATCGAGGAAAAATATTACCTTAGGAGGTGTCTATTTTGGTTGTAACCATTAGACAATTTTTCATTTTTGCATACTTTTTATTTTTTATTATTTTTTGAACGACGACTATCTTGTATTATGCTATCACACTCAAAGTGACGGATCCAGAAATTATTTGTTGGGAATGCAGATGAGTGGTTCAAGCATATTTTTAGGGGGTGTGGTCAGATTTTTTGCTTAAAAAATACGCTAATTTTTTTTTTCAAGAGGTGCGCCCGCCCACCCGAAGCTTCACCTAGTTCCGCTCGGCCCTGCGCACTCCACAAATTGGAGAGCCTTGTTACCCCACTCTAGCCACACTATGTTGTTTTAACTAGGAATATGTTGGCTTCATAGTTTGTCATGGGCGTTCCTCCAGGAAAACTATACTGTCGATTGCTATTTGACAGCCGTTGTAACACATGGTGAAACAAAAACCCGGATGAGCTTAGGATAGAACCTGGCATATCTGTAAAGAGGCTAGACTCTATCCATGATTGCCTCCTAATCCATCAAATTAAAACAAATGCGGATTGATTCCCATCTATATTTAAGGTTTAGGGCAAGTAGGTGGTTAAAAGTCTGATCTTTTCCTTTTTGAATTCAATGCAATGAAGCATGTCAGCTTCAAATTAAATTTTGCAGACTATATAATTCTCGTCCTCACCTTTGATATGTTACTTTTTTATTAGAGTTATTCCTTGTGGTTTAAATTATTTTTTCATTTTAGGTTAAAGGTTTGAAACGTTGTCATTTTAATCTAAATAGTTTCAAACGTTGCTATTTTAGTCCATTGGGTTAATACCATTCATTTTTTCTGTTAACTAAAAGGGCAATTCGGCCATATAAAATGACCGTATTGCCGTTCTCGTTAACTGAAAAAATAAATGAAGTTAATTCAATGGACTAAGATGACAACGTTTGAAACTATTTGGACTAAAATGACAACGTTTCAAACCTTTGGATTAAACTGGCAAAATGTTCCAAACTACAAGAACTAAAATGAGAGTTAACTCTTTTGATTAAATGTATAAGTTAGCGTTGTATTTTCAAATTTTAAGGTTAAGTGTACATCTAACTCATGTATAAATATGGTCCTTTTTTGGTGTCCAAATTTATTGAAAATCATATTTTCAACTAAATTCCCCGACAAACAAATTTAAGGTTAACTATATATGGGATGATTCAAATGAAAACCATTTTTAACGCGAAAACTTGAAAATTAACTAAAAAAGCATAAAAAACACACCAATTTTTTTGTAATTTTTTTATTAAAAATCACTAGTTTTTGTATATAAAAAAAATTCAAATTTTTTTTGTAGTGCAAATGTGTAATAATTCACATGTGTAGTACACATACACATGTGTATTATTACACATGTGCACTACAATTTTTTTTTTAAAAAAAGTTTTTTTTATATATCTAAAATAGCGAAAATTGGAATGAAAAAAAATTTGGTATGTTTTTAGGTTTTTCTAGTTAGTTTTCTAGTTTCGCGTTAACTAGTGATTTTCATTTGAAACTTCCCCACTGTATATATCTAACTCATGTATAAAATATGGTCTTTTTTGTCCAAATTTAATGAAAATCATATTTTCAACTAAATTCCCCGACATACATACTTTAAATGATAAAGACTAGTGTTAAACCCCGTCTTGCGGGCGCCAGGGTCGGCCCATTAGGCTTTACAATCTAGGCACGGGTCTAGGGTCACCAAAAATCAAGGGCCTTCAATTTTTAGAAAATTTTATATATTGTATATATATTAGGCCCAAATAAAAAGTAAAACTAAACCATTTTTTTATTATAGGAGACCAGAAAAAATATGTTAAGAAAAAAAGGCCCACAATCAAAATTAAAGTATAGACATAACTGCAACAACAATCGACCATTCAACCCCATCCCAAAGCTAAAAAAATAAATTTTATTTAAACATATGGTAAGGTTCTCGTAAAAAGGACATTTTACAGGAAATTTAACTTCGCCAACTATAAACTTTATAGTTTATAATTGCCGGTCCCAATCCCGGGTAAAAGAGGGGGGTTTTGTGATTAAATATGTTGAAAATGATAATTTTTCAAAAGGGTCTCCACTTCTTAGTTCGCTTAGGGTCTCAAAAAATGTAGTAACGGCTCTGGCGGGCGCGGGGTAGTAAAAACATTGTAAGTAAGATGCAAACGACAACTAAAACCAGGAAAATCGTAGAACAAAAACACATATTTTTACCGTCACGTGACATAAACCTTAGGCGAAAACAAAGTCAAACTTATGTCACGAACTGACGTAAAATGTAGGCTACTCAAATTTATTAAGAAAACTTTAACTTAAAGACTCGATAAAATACAAAGGACTGAAAATGTAACATATACTACATGACAAAAAAAAAGGAAAAAAAACCATCCAATTCTCTGAAATATGTTTGATGGTACTCAAACGGTACTTTTGTAAATATCTTTAAATATCAAAGTTCGTATAGCTAGTCAAGATGCTACATGAATTGTTAATATAAAGTAATAAGAGCATTAAAGTGCCAACAAACTTCAAAATATAATGTAGATTTATCCTCGCCTTGAGATTAAAAGCATTATTTTATGTGAGAATGATAGGAAAGTGATTTATATACGGGGTGATTATCATGATAACTCCAAATATTACAAGAATCCTAAAAATTTATGTAAGAATCATAGTAAAGTGATTTATATACGGGTGACTATCATGATAACTCTGAATATTACAGGAATGTAAAAATTTAAGAAAAAAAGTAAAAAATGTTATGAATTATTGCAATAGTGGATGACAACTAGATGCACAATAAAAGCGCACAGTAAAGGAAATAATTCATTCGAATTATTGACACAGTAACTTCAATAATTCGTTCGAATTATTGACGCACAGTACAACATAGTTTCTTTCTTCTGTCTATATAAACTCATGTAATATTATAGTTTTGGTGTACCAAGAAATATATATAAGAAATCCTCTGAAAATTCTCTCTACTTATCTTCTATATTATTCAGCTTTTAGGCTAGTTTTATAACACGTTATCAGCACGAGCGCTGTCAACCAAGCAAATCAACAAAAGCAAAGGAGCTATTACCATACTCAATGTAAGAATTTCATATATTTAAATATATATACATATATATAGGTTGAAAGCCTAAGGGTGCACCAGTGAGTTGTAAAACCATACACCTTTAGGATGATCTTTTAGATCTCGCTTCTCCTTTATATATATGTATACTTATAATATAGTTCTGTGATAAATTAAATTAGTACAGGGGACCTATTGCTCTGGAGATATAATAATTATGGGACTACTAACATTTATTTATGTACCTAACATTTTTGTTTATGCATCTAATATTTATTTATGCAATATAACATTTACTAGCTACAGTGAACTGTTTCAAAACGTATCATGGAAGTCTTAACCAAACGTATGGTGTAAGCTTAAATTTTCTTATCTATATAAGAAACTCACTACTCGAGCTAATCTACACATAAGCTACAACTTCTGATATAATTCAACACATACCCAAAATAACCCGTACCCAAACTTTTCTTAGTTTCAACAAAACCAAATATTCAAATGGCAAATCTTCCAATAGCATATGCTGAATCTTCAAATGCAGCAAACATTCACCAATTCCTTCGGTTTACTGATTTACCCAATCGTGAGAGGTATCAAAAACTCAAGAATTTTGAAGTTTTTTCTATTAGCGGTATTGATTGGTATCAAATGGAAATGTTTGATCCAAGTGGTTTACTGGCGAGATTACTACCACGTAATACGCCCTGGCGTCGTTTCTTCGACATCCTAGAACCGTCATACGATGATCTTGTATATGAGTTCTTGTCCACTTTCTATTTCAAATATGATAAAAGTCTTACCGATGAATCTATTCATTTTCGACTTTGTGGACAATCTCATAATATGGCATTAACAGAATTCGCAGTTCATCTGGGCATATATACAGATGAAGAAGTTAAACAACCTATTTTTACGGAGGCATCAACCTCTTATTCCTCTGAGGAAATGAGAGAATATTGGCTAGGCCATTCATCGAAAGAGTGGTGTAACAATAATAATTCTATGAAATTCACAAACCCTCGTTATCAATATATGCACCGTGTTTTAGCCAACACTATCACGGGGCGCAAGAATAATCAACATAGGGTTAGTGCTACCGACCTTTTCCATCTGCATAGTATTTTTGAGCAAGTTCCTTGTAATATTGCCCACGAGCTTGCTACATATCTTTTAAATCAACAAACAAATCCTCTGAGAAGTCTCATGGGAGGGTCTTACATTACAAAAATAGCAAAATCATTAGGTATCTTAAGTAATCAGATTATCCAAGGATTATCCCCACCAAAGGCATCTGAGATTGTAAATTTTAACACTGTTAGGCTAACCCCTGTTCATAATTATACACTAAATCAACCATTCCAGTCGGAGGAAGCTCAGGTTATCTTAGAAAGTACCTCAACACAAAATTTACAACAATCATTGTTGCAGCTTCCTCAGCCGTCTTTTTATCGATTTGATCTGCAACCACAGCTGCCACCCGTACAAGAACATATTACAACTAACCTATCTCAACCACTAGCACCGAACATCTTACAAAACATCTCACCCTTAGTTTTCAAGGAAGATTCAACGAGGCAACAAACTTTGTTTGATGAAAACATGATATTACAAGAGCAGTTAGCATCAGAATCATTTTTGCAATCACCATTACCGCAACAATTTTTCCAATCACTATTAAACTAAGTAGAACAACAACTGCCACCAATTAATATAACAGAACCATGTACGGTACCTCAAATGAATCTACCTTCAGATTCAATAGGAGTCGAAGTGGCTAGGTTAAACGATCAGATTCGAAATTTGTCTAAACAAATAAAACGGCTGACAGATGTAATAGTATGCAATGGTTGGAAGACATGCTAAAACAAATAGCTAATAGTATGCAACTAACTCTACCACCTTCACCACCTTATATTTCTGAGTCTGAATTTGATTCATTATATGATTAATTTCAAATGTAAGTTCGTTCACATCATAATAGACTATCAAATTATTATGATTAAATTGTTTAATACATACATTCTATTTTATGTTTTTACCTACAAGTAATACATATATGATCATAAATAAGAAGTTTATGAATCATAATCAGTTGGCATGACCGGTTAGACCACACCGAGTAAAATGATAATGTGAAATGTATTGAAGAACTAACAGATCCTTCCAGAAAATTATAAAATGTAATTTTTGTTCTCAAGAAAAGTTAATAAATGAAAGTAGGGTGTGAATCCCTAAGTATTCTGGAATAAGCAAAGGATATACATATCCAACATGATACCATTTAGTGTTTTAAAAATCGATGCATCGTCTAAATGGTTATCAAATCCACAACCTGAAGTTTTTGTAATTAAGGCTTAGCTAATGTGATAGCAAGCATATTATTCCAGATTGATATAATGATTTTGATAATAAATCAATTTCACATAATGATCATTGCAATACACGTAAAACTTCATGTAGTTTATACATGATTTATTGAGACAATCACTGGATGTGTTTGCTAAGTGTATGATCATGAGAGCAAAAGTTCATGTATCAATTCATATAATGCCAATATATTGTAATATTTTCTCCCCATTATAATTGGGTTTTGGTCAGAAACCAAATATGTCCATTCTAAGATTTTGATTGTGCGATATATATTGAAATTGATCCACCACGACGCACAAATATGGGACCTTAAAAGGTGATTGGGAATATAACATTTAACGAAAGAGTTATTTATGGTTCAGTTTATTAATATCCATCTAAATGGACTGACATTCCCAACATTAAGGGAAGATAAAAGCAGTTGAAAAAGAAATGAGTTGAAATAAATTATCATTGATCCTTAAAACTGAAAATATGAACTACGGGTTCAAAGAACAACTCATTTGGAAAATAAATCTATTACCAGACGTATTTACTTACCAAAATAAAGTGACAAGCTAAGTCATATATATCAACTGCTAATGCTCAAATTATTATAATTTGTGTCCCTAAAGGACAACCATACACTAGTATTAAATCTATGGCATGCCTAAAGCGTGATAGACTAATTGATTCCATGAATAAAAATCCTCGAAATTTGGAGCAATTAATAAAGATGGTCAAGTCGAGGTTTAGCATAAAATTCTCTTAAAGAAGACAATATTGACATGATGTTTCTAGAAGAACCTCAGGTACCTGAAAGAAAGAAAAAATCAAAGTATCATGTCTAAAAGAAATGGAATCAAAATAAAATTAGCACCGTTACACTTTTATATAACATAGCGCTAGAAATAATGAAACAGTGAGGATCAAGATTTTTGAATCTACTCATGAATGAATTCATGTTATTAATTAGCCAAATTTGGAAAAAGTGAATAAATCAAAGTTAAAATTCTCTCATGAAATGAAAATTTTTCAGACCAACCGTTCTTAAGGTAAAGATTTTCTTACATAAATCAATTTGAGTAATACAAAGAAAAATTGGTGGCACAAGAATGTTGCAAAACCATTGATTGATTATGAGGAGACACATTCTCCAGTGGTGGATATAATAACTTTCTAATATCTGATTCGTCTGGTAATATATTATGAAAAAATTGACATGCAGCTTATAAATATTTATATATCATGTGGTACTACAAAATACATAAAAATTCATGAAGAATTTAAATTATCAAAGTCATGTAAGGCGAGATCTCAAGAACATTATAAGATATGAATATGCTTAAATTATTATAAATGCTGAAAAGAAATGGAACTCTCGATGAGTTTCCTAAGGCTGTTGAGTACATGATAAAGGTAATGAAATTCGATGGTTATGATAGCTATTGATTAATGTATAAGCATGGTAAACTATGGATTGTATGAATGAAGTAAGTATTCAAGGCATCTTTTGCATATGATATAGAGAACAATGAGGAAATCTACATGATAGAATGAATGTACATTCATAGTTGGTAAAATCGAAAAGATGTATTTCAATGAATGTAAATGCATGAAGCAATAATTTCAAAACCTGTAAATACATCTTCTTAAAGTAGTAAAGATAGTATGGACTATAAGATGAATATGGTATAACGAACTTTTTAATGAAGTTAGAAAAGATAAATGCATACGGTATAGTTGGACTATATATTTTTCTTTGGAAAACCGTATGAGGTTTTATAACTATTAAAACATATTAACAAATCAAATATGAAATACAAATTTATGCCTTGATATACAAACTAGCATTTGCATCATTATCCATAAATTATTACACATATAGAGAATGATGGATAATATTGATATATTTTGCTAGTTATACATTACCATCTGTATCATATTACTCATGTACAAAGAAGAGATAATATAATCGGATGTAATAAATTAACATCTAAGGTATGAAAGATAAAAATTTTATATTACTAACCTTCCAAAACAAGTTTTGTTAGCTTTGTAAATGCAGGGAATGTAACAACATATAGTTGTGGATCATATGGTATTTGTTTACATAAAGCACCAGGAATCTCATATAAAGACCATATAACATTGATCAACACAAAGGACTATACACATCAAGGAATGAAGTGGCAAAATATTAACTAAAAGATCTACACAGAAGGCTTAAACGATACATAATGAAACCAGGGGGAGTATTACGAGTTGCGCTCTTATATACCACCAAGATTTTTTGAATATACTCGAGACTTTATTAAAGACAATCAAGTCGGGATGATATATGTCCAATCCAGCAACAATTCAACCGATCTTTTCACAAAAGCACTACCTACAGCAACTTTCAGAAAACACATTCATGACATTGGCATGCGTTACGTATGGAGAATGTGATGCCTTACAAATTGCAACTTGAGGGGGAGCTATAGACTGCACTCTTTTTCCCTTAGCTAAGGTTTTTTTTCCCACTGGGTTTTTCTTTAGCAAGGTTTTTAATGAGGCAGTAATTAATTACCCCAAAGTTTGCAAAGTGTCATCCAAGGGGGAGTGTTATGAATTATTGCAATAGTGGATGACAACTAGATGCACAATAAAAGTGCACAGTAAAGGAAATAATTTATTCGAATTATTGACACAGTAACTTCAATAATTCGTTCAAAATATTGACGCACAGTACAACATAGTTTCTTTCTTCTGTCTATATAAACTCATGTAATATTATAGTTTTGGTGTACCAAGAAATATATATAAGAAATCCTCTGAAAATTCTCTCTACTTATCTTCTATATTATTCAGCTTTTAGGCTAGTTTTATAACAAAAAATAATTTCTTTTACTACTAAAATATTTTTGTTATTACCATCATTATTATTAATATTAATATTATTATTATTATTATTAAAAATACAATATTAAAAAAGAATTTACTCCCTAGTAATTTCATCTCTCTCTCAAAATTACTCTTAATAATGTTTTTACACATAATGTCTTCATAAATTTACATAAGTAATTTATTTTACCATAGATGACGCAAGTTGGTCATTGGTAAAAACTGTGTCTTTTAGAAACAAACCAACTTTACATGGCAAAACATAGGGCGCGAGGAAACTGTTTTCTTTTCAATTTAGACGGAATCCTTATATTTAGCGGTATTAAACGAAATCTAAGGATAAACGTTCGAGTGCCAGTATTACTTCCGGATAATATGATGATTTAATAACCTGATCAAACATAAGCCTGTGTATTACACAGATCTAAAGATAGAAATCATGTAACTTACACAAGTGAATTATTTTTATA
Source organism: Helianthus tuberosus (assembly GCA_030545235.1). Taxonomy (NCBI): domain Eukaryota; kingdom Viridiplantae; phylum Streptophyta; class Magnoliopsida; order Asterales; family Asteraceae; genus Helianthus; species Helianthus tuberosus. The sequence goes on from CM060360.1 coordinate 56,012,644, forward strand.
CGTGCACCAATTTACATAACTTACTTATTCTTTTTCTCTGTCAGGAAGCAATGAAAGTAGGTGGTCATTTACATTCTGTACAACTTCATTCATAGCAAGTATGACTCTATTATGAAAATATACAGATTTTGTTTTTTTTTAATATTGAAGAATAATAGTGGTAGTATGGTATTTTATGGTATGTTAATAGAACAGGTAAACCTCTATGCTTTGGTAAAGTTAAAATTGTTAACGGTGATGTTTATAGATTGTCATTTAGTTGAACATGGATAGCTTGATATTAACTATTTTTTTTTTAATTTTGAAATCCTGATATGCATTTTGATAATAGATCTAGAAATTAGAGTCATAAATGCAAAGGTGTAGATGTTCTCCGATTAGATTGATCGAACCCCTTAAGAACCTAATTATCTTTACATCATTTAAATATTGAAGTTGTTTACAATACAATACATTAATATAATAAATAATATATTAATAATATTATTAGTAAATTAATATAATTCATAACATCTTAAAAAATTAACTACAACTACTAATTATAATATTAGATACTTATTTATATACTATTAATTTGAAACATTAGTATGCATATTTGGTTGTAAGTTGTGCATAATTGGTTGTACATTAATCAAATATTGGTTGTTAGTTGTGCTTAAGTGGTTGTACCTTAATCAAATCATAATGGTTTCATTACCTTAACAAATTCAATTAATTTGAAACATTAATATGCATATTTGGTTGTAAGTAGTGCATAATTGGTTGTACCTTAATCAAATAAAGATTGTAAGTTGTGCTTAAGTGGTTGTACTTTAATCAAATCATAATGGTTTCGTTACCTTACCAAACTCAATTAATTTGAAACATTAGTATGCATATTTGGTTGTAAGTAGTGCATAATTGGTTGTACCTTAATCAAATATAGGTTGTAAGTTGTGCTTAATTGGTTGTACCTTAATCAAATCATAATGGTTTCATTACCTTGCCAAATTCAATCTGTTTTGTATGCATGTATGGTTGTAAGTTGTGCTTAAGTGGTTGTAACCTAATCAAATAATGGTTTTATTATCTTACCATATTCAATAAGTTTGATCCATTCAAAGTTGTGTTGTTTTATTTGTAAATTATTATTATTTATAATAATTTAATTAATTGAGCTAAAATCTTGTATAAATATAATTTGCAACATATTGATGCAATGGTTATTGTAATTTATGCATTATGGTTTGTATAGTGGTAATGATATATATTATATATAGATTACGATGAATCAAACGCGGGTTCATCGTAACGCGTGAGTACTAGATCAACTTAGTTATTTTATTCTATGTTTTACGTTTCAGTTTAATTTATTCGCATTAACACCGCAACTTCAGTGTCGGTGGTCGCTGACAGTCGTGTGGCATTAGTGCCCGCCCCCGCCGCAACGCGAGGGCTACTTAATACTAGTTAGAATTATTGTAGAACTAATTATTATATTAATTATATTTAACTAATATTATATTTAATTAAAGGAGAGAATGCTATTCGCATAAATATTTGAAGAAAGAAAAACTATATAATTAATATTTATAATGTTTAAATATATTACATTTACAATAATATAATTTATAATTTTATATTAATGTTTTTATCGCTAATACTAATTTAAAATATTTTGTTATTCCTTCATTGCGAAAATCTAAAATATTTTGAGTATCCAAATAAAACTAATCAATAATATATATATATATATATATATATAGAGAGATATATAATTGATTAGTTTTATTGGGATACTCAATATATATATATATATATATATATATATATATATATATATAAAATATTAATAAAAGAATCCTTTTAATGTCACATCTAATATTAATAAAAGAATTAAATTAAAAAATATAAATAAAAACTGTAAAATTGAAGTTGCAAAGGATATGTGGCATTATTATTCTTAAATCAATGAAAAGAATGCCATCTGTCATTAAAGATATTCTTTTATTAATATTAGATACATATAAATTTATCTTTAAATTTTGTATTTTGATAATAAAGATAAGTGTTTTTTTTTTTTCAATTTGAATGGTTTTTCACTAAGTTCGCGTGGTTCTCATGAAATAGATGACTTCTCATTTGAAACTCAATCGTTGTGTGTGTGTATGATAATGCATATCAGGATGGAAAAAAAGAATTTTACGTAAATTTAAGAAGCTAAGCAATTACAATTATTAAAACATAAGGTACAATCCTTTAAAAGATTTCAAAAATTTATAATAATCAAGTTTTAGATAGTTGTGAATATTTTCTTAAATTTAACAAAATATCATCACTAATATGGTAGACCTTATTTGTATCACCCCAAATTTTAGCAATTTATAACGATGACACTAACTTTAATTTTATGTATGGAATGAAAGCCAAAGCTAAATAAGAAAGCAAGCATTACAAAAAAAGGAAATGAGGTGCATGCACCCTGCCCATTCTTTAAGTTCATTCTCAAGCTCTTGAGAAAGAAACTAGAGAGAGCAAGTGTAAAGATGATTCCCAAGACCACGGGTTTCACGACACACAATAGAGATTCACGTTTCCAAGATGGTTTCGCCTTTCTATAAGTCGAAGTAGCTCGATCCATATAGTTCTAAAGGATCTGGACTCGGGTTGAACATTTATCAATTTAAGGTAAGAATAACATAGAAGTTGGTTGTTTTAGACATTTGATGCGCGAAATGATGTTATTGATTGATTATAAGAAGTTTCCAATGATAAAGGTAGGATCTTGATGAAGAACAAGTTCAGATCTGAGATAAGTTGTCAGCTTGCGTGACAAGGGTTCTTAGCAGGTATGACCACGCACCGCTTCAAGCTTTATAATGATGGACATGCATAGTGCCATATTGCGCATAGGATGAAAGCGCGTAGAAGTACTCTAGGTGAGAAATGTAAAGCGCAAAGTGAGCCACATGAAATGACTACCGCGTTGTAAAGTAGTTAGTGCAATGCGCTCAATTATGGAGCATGATGCTGCGCAAGTATAGAGCCGTGTTGTGTGTGGCATTGCCCACCTGCGTGAAGGCCTACTTTGCAAAAGCATTAAGGGCACAATGTTGATAGTTTATGTGTTTATCTTTGACTAGTTAACAGAGTGTCCATGAGTCTAATCGTACCTTTAAATGGTAAAGGAAATTAACTCGTAGGTAAGTTCTAGATGCCCTCTTTTTAATATTTTGAGCTGATATGCATGCTACCATAGATGGTATTAATTATTGAGGAACTATATTGTTACTATGTGATTTATTGTTGTTATATGTCAACCGTTATTGGTTAAGAGTGTGAAATTAAATGATTGACGTATATATGATTGACAATTGATGTTTACATGGTTGATTATAAATGTATGTGCTATCCTTATTGATAGTCCTATGAGTGCGGCAAGTAGTAGGTATGAAGTCTTACATTGATGTAAGCCTACCTGGCGAAGTTCAAGTAGTTGATGGTGAAATTAGCTAATTTACAAATTGATGCTTACTTATGATTGATATTGATGTGAATGTTTGATATTAAAATGCAATTTGATGAAAGCTTTATTAAACTAGGACTCACTCAGCGTAGTTGACTTTTTAGCATGCATGTTAGGTTGTACAAGTTGATGTTTGATAGGAAGTCCCCACTAGATAATTGTAGTTAGCAATTACCTGTCTAAAAAGAAGTTCAAGAAAGAACGAAGACCCAATTGAAGATTTGTTGGTTGCAAAAAAAGAACGAACAAGCAACAAGTATAATTAAGAATGAAGATTTCGAAGGAATAAATTAAAGAGCAAGAAGCCGCCTCTTGATTGTTTTTCACCAAGACACATTTAATCTTTAGTTAAAATAATCAATCAAGAAGATACATGACAATCAAAGAAATGTTCTTTCAATTAAAAGGTATAATCTATGCTACATATATAGATTGTAGGATATCGAACATCATCAAGATAGTGGGAAAAAAGTATCAAGAACTTGTAAATCAGGCTAATATTGACCTAGAGAAAAAAAAACGGAGGTGGTGTAAAAAAGATCTAAACAAGAGAAAAATCTTGTAATAAATTTCTAATACGAAGTGTTGGGTTGTGAAAGAAACCGTACTCAACAATGCAAAGTCTAATTTGTAGTTGAAACGTGACGGAGAAAGAAAGGGATTAGAGAAAATGAAAGGGACGTTAAATATGAGACTTCCTAACATCTCTAATGAGATGTCTTAATTGTTGGAACTAATCTTGTCAATTCTCAAAAGTTGGAGGATACTAAATCGTTTATTTTATTTTGGTAGGAAGATTAAGAATTTATACTTGTTTAACTCTATTTGGTTTTGTCATAGGAGTAGGTTACTTGTTCTCCAACGGGGTTGTTTAGTATATATAGGTATTATATGTTTAGGGTTTATATGCCTTCAATATTAATAAAAGAGTTTTTTCTTATTAAATCCATTGTTTAATTATGTTGAAGAAGGCCTGATTTCCAACAATTGGTATTAGAATGGTTTATCAATTTAGGAGGTTTGCATGTGCAAGAGGGTTTGTTGATGAAACGGCAACGACATGTTATAATGATCGAGGTTGTGATCAACAACAACAAGACCGTAGCAATCAAGAAGCATTGATTGTAGACTTGATAAAAGGAGATAACTCAGGTTTAGTGTAGTGTTAGATCAAATCAACAACATACTTCAAAGGTGGTGGTGAAGTAGTGAGTTTGATCGGGGTGGAAGAGAAAGGATGTTGTTTTGTTTGTGGTTGATGGTTTAACTATTTTGACAAGTTTTGAGTGTGATTCCAAAGGAGTCAGAAAACAAGGGGTCTGGTGTTGTGTCGACTGCAACAAAGCTATTGATGCAAAGCGAACACAAGACGCCGGGTATTAATATGGAAGAATTTCAGGTCTTACTTAGTATTCAAGACCTAGGAGGAACTTGACTAGATTAGGGGGGTGAATGTTGGAGTTAATCTTGTCAATACTCAAAAGTTGGAGGATACTAAATGGTTTATTTTATTTTAGTAGGAAGAATTAGGATTTATACTAGTTTAACTTTATTTGGTTTCCTTATAGAAGTAGGTTACTTGTTCTCCAAAGGGGTTGTTTAGTATAAATAGGGATTATATATTTAGGGTTTATACACCTTCAATTCTAATAATGAAAGCTTTTTTTCTTATTAAATCCATTGTATGATTATGTTGAAGAAGGCCCGATTTCCAACAATTAGTATTTGAGCAGTTATCAACTTAGGAGGTTTGCAGGTGCAAGAGGTGTGACACCTGTGTCACCACGAACGTCAAACAGATACCAAACCAATGAAATATTGTGTTTCATACTTGGGATTTGTATAAATATGTGTATCATTTGCACATATCAAATCTTGTTCAATTTCGAGCTTTAAATCGCTTTCTGGAAAGTTATACACGAACTGATACGTAAATGTAATCAGTTTAACGCGACAAACACTTCGGAATAGTGACATAGGCTTAACATACCTTAAATAACCTTCACATAACTTAGAAATAAGTTTTGGAGGGTTTGGTATGTCGAAAGCAAGTTTATTCGATCGTAGGGACTTTTTGTGTCAAACTGCGAAAGTATGCCGATTCGTGCTATAACGAACATTCCGAAACTTGATCATAAGCTAAACATACCATATATAACCTAAAAATAGCTTAGAAATAAGCTTTGAGTGGTTCAGTGTGCGCAAATATGCTTATTTGATCTTACAGGGACTAAAAGCGTTAAAAACGGCGTAAGTTTGCATTTACGCGCATATCTTACGTTCTCACCACATCTGGACATCCAAAATTTTTGTAGACACTAAAATATTTTTATTTTAGTGATTGGAATGTAAAAATGCCATTCGTCGCTTATTTTAGATCATTTTCGCGTCCATTCGAGTTTCATCGTAAATAACCGAACAACGTGATCGTACGACCAAATGAACCGACATCCGTAATATTTCCGAGCATATTTCAGGTCCCCTACACTTTGACGACCTTGTATAGCCTCGAAAATGGCTTAACGGATGTTAAAACATCAAAAACAAGTTTAAATACGTGCAGGGACCATTATTGTCATTTTTGAAACTTCTGATATGAGCGGTCGCGCCACGTGACGGCCTATGCCCTCTGCTGTCGCGCAAGGCGAGCATGGCATCTGGGCAGAATCTTTCATTCAGCAACAGCAGCTGGTTTTTGTTAGATTCTTTGATTGTTTTGCATCCTTATTCACCAAGATAAGTGTTTCCCAAGCCTAGAAATCTGATTACAACACATGTATGGCTGTGATCTAATGCTTGGAGGCTACATAAACACATGGCTTGATCTTGTGGACTCACCTCTAGTATAAATAGCCAAGCTCTCAAATCATTTCACTCACCCTTAATCTGATTTTCTCTAAATTGAGGTTTATAACTTCATACCTGAGAATTTTAAGATCAAGTTCTCCCTAGCTTGGACCCTTTGTAAGCTTCTTTCGTGCTTTTATCGCTTTTCTAGCTTAAGTGTTTGACTTTCAGATTTGACCAGTCAATGGTCAACACAAAGTTCGTTTGAACTTTGCAACGTGATTGTAATCACGATGGTTATAATCCTTAGCGATTATACCTACTGATTACCACGTTAACTAGGTGTAGTGACGAGTCAAAGTTTCGGTCAAAATAGGTTTTAGCACGCATTTTGCAATGGAACTAATTTTAGGTATCAAAACACTTTGTTTTGATACCAAATCAGTTTTCTAAGTTAGTTAATCATGTTTTGACATGTTTAACACGTCACTACTAGTTTAGTGCTTATTTAGGGTCATAAGTTAAGCGGTCTAAACAACCGCTTAGACTTTCGAACCCGACCCGTTTGGTCGATCACTAGGATCCGACCAAGCATGTTTAGTGATCATAGTTGCTTAGGGAATAACCTCTGAGGTTATACCTTATGATCACTTAGGATTGGTTAGTTATTTATTAAGTAGTTTATATGCCCATAGGAAATGACCAAATGCCCTTTTGATGCATAAATCCATAATTTGCATATGTGATCAACTTTTTGACATATAATCTGATTTAGTAACATATTTAGGCTTAATTGGGCATGTAAGACTTGACATAGCACTTAGTTAACCATCCGACCATAGTTTTACGCAAACGACACGTTATAGTAGCTTATACTACCATAATGGGTCGAAACGGGTCAAAAGCACTTAGGATAACTTTCCAATCAGAATTTAGGCTCTATTAAATCATGCCATATGAGTTCCAATACTCATTTGATTTATAGAACTTCATTCTATCCTATCTCCCGATTTAGGATCCGATTGTTTAACATAGTGATTCCATACTAGGTACCACTTGATTCCTTGATCTCTCGAGCTTTGTTAGGAAACTTAATCAAGGATACTTGCAATCTCAAGTGAGTACATAGTCCCATCTTTTACTGTTTTCAAATGTTTTGGGGTGAAACATATGTGCATATTCATTATTTTCATGATTTCAACTATATGATTACACATGCATAGTACTTATCTTTTGACGAATTGAACTATTGTCCATGGTTTAAACACTGATTTTGAAAGTTTATTAGACTATTTGTTCGTTCATATTGTTACTTATACATTCATTAACAATGATTAAGCCGATTGGTAGTACGATATAGCGCTATAGGACTAGACACCCCATTCCTGTTGTATGGAATGTCGGATACCAATGTTTTAAACAAATAGAATTGCCTTTGTAGTATTCCTATAGTCTCCAAAGTGTAGTTTGATGCACTAAGGTTTGAATGTATTACCAAATCGCGATATATAGTATATTTCGGTATACTATTAAGGCATATTTTGATATGCTACCAACGTGATACTGTTTTACTATAGCATAGTTTGATATGCTATTATTTACTAAAGTATAGTTTGATATACTACCAAATCACGATTTAGGTATATTTCGATATACTACCAACGTGATACTGTTCTACCAAAGTATAGTTTTGATATACTACCGAATCTGTTATTTCACATACTAAAGTATATTTTGATATACTACCAAAGCATATTTTAATATGCTATTTTCAAACCAAAGTATAATTTGATATACTACCTATGTTTTCATTTTTAAACCAAAGTATATTTGTGATATACTACCAAATCTATTAATTCAGTAACCAAAGTATATTTTAATATACTACTGATTTTACTATTTCAAAACTAAAGTATACTTTGATATACTACTTATCTGATTTTCTCAAAACTAAAGTTTATTTTTGTATATACTACAAACCTTTTTACCAAATCATTGTGTTTAGAAACAAAACTATTTACAAGGATTCATGGCTATTTTTGAAAACATAAAAATCATTTTCTTGTGTTAACCAAAGCCATGAATCTAAATCACAAAACCTATGTTACTCACAGGCATTTATATACTGACGTACCTATTTTCACATATGTTTCAGGTACTGCTATATGATGATTGTTGATGCATGCTACACTTAGGATAGACTTATGCCTTAACTTTAAAACTTGGAAGACAATTAATTGTATTTATTTGTTTTGTACTAAGACAATGAGCTTAATAATTCAATAAAACAAAACTTTTAATCCATGGTTGTGAAACAATGATTCTGTTACAACACTCCCGACATTTCCGCCATGATTTGTTGTTTTACATGGTCGGGGTGTGACAGAAAAGTTGGTATCAGAGCCAATGTTTATAGGGAATTAGGTTATTAGTAATGCTTTGACCTAGACTATAACCTTCCTAGGACCCTTACACGAGTTATCTTGTGTTTAGTCTTAAAACAATACCGTCGCCTATCCTTAGATGACAACCAAAACAAGAACACAAATTACGAATCCGTTTCTGAAAATCAATCATCTCTTCTTAGATGATTTATTATAAGGTTTTGAACCTTCAGGGCTTCCGAAACAATTTTGAAAATAATCACCCCCCACCATCGGATGATTCGTTTTAGGCTTAGTGCCTTCTGAATTTTCAAAATCTCGTCAAAGTTTGGGTCTAAATAATGTGAACACATGCAATCTGGAAGAGTGGATGCTTGTACCTCGAGTTTTCTGTCTAAGGCTAGAGTGTTCGTACAAATCTACAGTTTCGGACCAGTCACTCTTACCTGGGAACTCTTGGGGTGAGTGTCCACTTATAGGCTAAAGCATGTCTTCGCGATACATTATTATGACCCATTTACTTTGATTAGTCACAGTGTTGTTTGTTTGTTTTAGGTAACGAACAAATGATCACAATCTTATGCCTTATCAATATTCTTTTAAGCATTCAATTTTTACTATCCAAAATCATCTCACTCGTTTCCTTTCATGTTTCCTTACTCTTTTAGAATGCCTCCTCGACGTGATCAAACACAGGAACCATGGCAGCCTTAATCACTCAGCAAATCGCTGCTGTACTACCGAACCTTATTACCCGGATAAATCAGGCAAACAATAACAATGCTCCGTGCAACTATAAGACATTTAACTCAACTAAGCCACTTACATTCACTGGGTCTGAAGGAGCCACTGGGCTCCTGCAATGGTTTGAGAGTCTCGAAAGCACGTTTCGTCATGTACAATGCCCAAACGAGCGAAAAGTTGAGTTTGCATCGAGTTTATTCCAGAAGAGAGCACTCACATGGTGGAACAGCGTAATGAGGGATAGAGGTGCCGATGTGGCAATGGCACAAACCTGGGAAGAGCTTCGAGCTCTAATGATGAAGGAATTCTGTCCTCGTCATGAGCTCAGGGCTTTGGAAAGGGAATTTGACGATCTTAAACAAGACAGTGGTGAACATCGAGCCTACACTGATCGTTATGAGGAGTTAAGTCTATTATGTCCCACCATGGTTACACCTTTGGAGAAGGCGATTGAAAAGTACATCGATGGCCTCCCTGACCAAATTCAGGACATTGTTACTGGTATCAACCCTACTACCATCAGACAGGCCATTGAACTATCTGCTACTCTGACTGAATCTCAAATCAGGAGGGGTAAACTTTTTCGGAAAGGTGACCAGAAACCATCTGACAAATCTGCACAAGAAAAACCAAAGGATAAACAAACTGAGTCCTCCAAAAAGCTGAAGAAGCGTAAAGCTTCACAGAACTTTGCCCTAGTTGCTCAGAATGATCAGGATGCCCTCAACCAGCCAGCACAGCATCGTGCTAGGAAGAACTATGTTGGTACTGCACCTTTGTGCAACAAATGCAACCGTCATCATCTGAATCAAACACCGTGTCACAAATGTACCCACTGTGGGCGATTGGGACATTTGATCAATACATGTCGTCATGTTATCCAAAACCAAAATGCTGCAAATCCTGTTGCTGCTCAAGCACAATTCCCACCTAGATCGTGCTATAACTGTGGTGATCTTACTCACTACCGAAACAACTGCCCAAAACTTGTTAACGCAAATCCAGCACGTGGACGAGTGTTTAACATAAACAAGGCAATTGCAAACGACAATGCAGCAATGAACAATTAGACTTTTGTATTCTCCTTGTTGTTACTTTCGACGTTTGAAACAATTCAGTTGTTATTTAAATAAAATTGTTGTTTCACTTTTATTTCCAAAACTGATACAGTTGTAGGTATGATGACATAACCCTATGATACCGACATCAAGGAACCATATTCCTTACAAAACGAACTACTCGTATGATTCTTTCATTTTATGATCACTCGTGATCTCCCCAAAAATCCTAAGTACTCGTTTCTTTTAAGAAACAAAGTACAAGGTACAAGTTACAAATTCTTAAACAGATACTTGAAATACCATTTCAAATCCTTGATTTGATACCTAAAGGTACTTTCATGAGTCCTTAAATTAGATTCCTCGCGTACTCCTATACGAATGTTACAATACAACCAAGACAATTCCAAATCCTATTAAGATCTTCCTATTTTTATAGTTAGATTCTTAAGGATGTTTAAAGTACTAATTGAAGTCCTTGATTGGATTCTTGATGTGCCTTAAACACATATGTACAAGTTAACGAACGAGCTGATAACCAAGTTAAAAATTTGTGATTGTGTGTTTCTATGAAATTCTAAAGCTCGCTATCTAAGTCCTGGTAGAATCTTCCGTATTTCCATATGTTGGATTCTCAGAAGGATACTCAAAGTACTATCTTAAATCCTTAAGGGGCTTTTCTATGCAAATAGTAAGAACCTTAGATTCCAAAGTGCTATTTCAAAACTATTATTTGATTCGTAGTTAAAAAGATTCCTTAGTGGTCTATTTAAAGAGATCACATGACGATCTAATTAAGAAGATCATGTGTTGATCTAGTTAAAAATATCGTTAGTTGATCTAGTTAAAAAGATCCTTTGGTGGTCTAGTCATGTCATTGCTTGTTTGTTCGGTTGATTTTTACCCTACACATTATGAAATGAACTGTGTGGACTGTGCAAGGAATTACGTAATTATGGATGCATACATTATTATGGAATTCAGTGCACAGAAATCACAACAAGTTTTGTCATGTGTTAAGACCTATAGTGATGAGAATAACGAAACGGGAACAATGTAAAAAGGGCATGGTGGATACGCCGCTGGTACTTCCTATATATAAGTGTTCCTTATTACATTAAGAACATAGCGTTATTCAAATTGCTAGAAGTCCTGAACCTTGTCCAATGCTATTTTATTTTACACTCTCCAACTCCGATTTCGAGTACACACAAGTTCTTATAATAGTCTTCATAGGGAACATTCTCCTATCCGTTGTTCGAAACTCCATATTTTTGTTACAACAAGAACATCACTTTGACAATTAACAAATTCGCTAAAGAATCCAAACGTGACCTAAAGTTTTACTTGGGAAACGGCGAAAGCGAAACAATCACAGTTGTCTTCACAGGTTTCCTCTAAAATTAAATTTCGGGATGAAATTTCCTAAAGTAGGGGAGACTGTGACACCTGTGTCACCACGAACGTCAAACAGATACCAAACCAATGAAATATTGTGTTTCATACTTGGTATTTGTATAAATATGTGTATCATTTGCACATATCAAATCTTGTTCAATTTCGAGCTTTAAATCGCTTTCTAGAAAGTTATACACGAACTGATACGTAAATGTAATCAGTTTAACATGACATACACTCCGGAATAGTGACATAGGCTTAACATACCTTAAATAACCTTCACATAACTTAGAAATAAGTTTTGGAGGGTTTGGTGTGTCGAAAGCAAGTTTATTCGATCGAATGGACTTTTTGTGTCAAACTGCGAAAGTATGCCGATTCGTGCTATAACGAACATTCCAAAACTTGATCATAAGCTAAACATACCATATATAACCTAAACATAGCTTAGAAATAAGCTTTGAGTGGTTCGGTGTGCGAAAATATGCTTATTTGATCTTACAGGGACTAAAAGCGTTAAAAACGGCGTAAGTTTTCATTTACGCGCATATCTTACGTTCTGACCACATCTAGACATCCAAAATTTTTGTAGACACTAAAATATTTTTATTTTAGTGATCAGAATGCAAAAATGCCATTCGTCGCTTATTTTGGATCATTTTCGCGTCTGTTTCGTCGTAAATAACCGAACAACGTGACCGTACGACAAAACGAACCGACATCCGTAATATTTCCGAGCATATTTCAGGTCCCGTACACTTTGACGACCTTGTATAGCCTCAAAAATGGCTTAACGGATGTTAAAAACGTCGAACACAAGTTTAAATACGTGCAGGGACCATTGTTGTCATTTTTGAAACTTCTGATATGAGTGGTTGCACCACGCGACGGCCTATGCCCTCTGCTGTCGCTCAACGAGAGAATGGCATCTGGGCAGAATCTTTTATTCAACAACAGCAGCTAGTTTTTGTTAGATTCTTTGATTGTTTTGCACCCTTATTCACCAAGATAAGTGTTTCCCAAGCCTAGAAATCTGATTACAACACATGTATGGCTGTGATCTAATGCTTGGAGGTTACATAAACACATGGCTTGATCTTGTGGACTCACCTCTAGTATAAATAACCAAGCTCTCAAATCATTTCACTCACCCTTGATCTGATTTTCTCTAAATTGAGGTTTATAACTTCATACCTGGGAATTTTAAGATCAAGTTCTCCCTAGCTTGGACCCTTTGTAAGCTTCTTTCGTGCTTTTATCGCTTTTCTAGCGTGAGTGTTTGACTTTCAGCTTTGACCAATCAATGGTCAACACAAAGTTCGTTTGAACTTTGCAACGTGATTGTAATCACGATGGTTATAATCCTTAGCGATTATACCTACTAATTACCACGTTAACTAGGTGTAGTGACGAGTCCAAGTTTCGGTCAAAATGCGTTTTAGCACGCATTTTGCAACGGGCCTACTTTTAGATATCAAAACACTTTGTTTTGATACCAAATCAGTTTTCTAAGTTAGTTAAACATGTTTTGACATGTTTAACTCGTCACTACTAGTTTAGTGCTTGTTTAGGGTCGTAAGTTAAGCGGTCTAAACAACCGCTTAGACTTTAGAACCCGACCCGTTTGGTCGATCACTAGGATCTGACCAAGCATGTTTAGTGATCATAGTTGCATAGGGAATAACCTCTGAGGTTATATCTTATGATCACTTAGGATTGGTTAGTTATTTGTTATGTAGTTTATATGCCCATAGGAAATGACCAAAATGCCCTTTTGAAGCATAAATCCATAATTTGCATATGTTGTCAACTTTTTGACATATAATCGGATTTAGTAACATGTTTAGGCATAATTGGGCATGTAAGACTTGACATAGCACTTAGTTAACCATCCGACCATAGTTTTACGCAAACGATGCGTTAGAGTAGCTTATACTACCATAATAGGTCGAAACGGGTCAAAAGCACTTAGGATAACTTTCCAATCAGAATGTTAGCTCTATTAAATCATGCCATATGAGTTCCAATACTCATTTGATTTATAGAACTTCATTCTATCTTATCTCCCGATTTAGGATCTGATTGTTTAACATAGTGATTCCATACTAGGTACCACTTGATTCCTTGATCTCTCGAGCTTTGTTAGGACACTTAAACAAGGATACTTGCAATCTCAAGGGAGTACATAGTCCCCTCTTTTACTGTTTTCAAATTTTTTGGGGTGAAACATAAGTGCCTATTCATTATTTTCATGATTTCAACTATATGATTACACATGCATAGTACTTATCTTTTGAAGAATTGAACTATTGTCCATGGTTTAAACACTGATTTTCAAAGTTTATTAGACTATTTGTTCGTTCATATTGTTACTTATGCATTCATTAACAATGATCAAGCCGATTGGTAGTACGATATAGCGCTATTGGACTAGACACCCCATTCCTGTTGTATGGAATGCCGGATACCAATGTTTTAACCAAATAGAATTGCCTTTATCATATTCCTATAGTCTCCAAAGTGTATTTTGATGCACTAAGGTTTGAATGTATTACCAAATCGCGATATATAGTATATTTCGGTATACTATTAAGGCATATTTTGATATGCTACCAATGTGATACTGTTTTGCTACAGCATAGTTTGATATGCTATTGTTTACTAAAGTATAGTTTGATATACTACCAAATCACGATTTAGGTATATTTCGATATACTACCAACATGATACTGTTCTACCAAAGTATAGGTTTGATATACTACCAAATCTGTTATTTCACAAACTAAAGTATATTTTGATATACTACCAAAGCATAGTTTAATATGCTATTTTCAAACCAAATTATAATTTGATATACTACCGATGTTTTCATTCTTAAACCAATGTATATTTGTGATATACTACCAAATCTATTAATTCAGTAACCAACGTATATTTTAATATACTATCTATTTTATTATTTCAAAACTAAAGTATACTTTGATATACTATTTATCTGATTTTCTCAAAACTAAAGTAAATTTTTGTATATACTACAAACCTTTTTACCAAATCATTGTGTTTAGAAACAAAACCATTTACAAGGATTCATGGCTATTTTTGAAAACATAAAAATCATTTTCTTGTGTTTACCAAAGCCATGAATCTAAATCACAAAACCTATGTTACTCACAGGCATTTTTATGCTGACGTACCTATTTTCACATATGTTTCAGGTACTGCTATATGATGATTGTTGATGCATGCTACACTTAGGATGGACTTATGCCTTAGCAACTTTAAAACTTGGAAGACAGTTAATTGTATTTATTTGTTTTATACTAAGAAAATGAGCTTAATAATTCAATAAAACAAAACTTTTAATCCATGGTTGTGAAACAATAATTCTGTTACAACACTCCCTGACGTTTCCGCCACGATTTGTTGTTTTACGTGGTCGGGGTATGACAAGAGGGTTTGTTGATCAAATGGCAACAATAGGTTATAGTGATCGAGGTTGTGATCAACAACAAAAAGAATGTAGCAATCAAGAAGCAGTTATTGCAGACTTGATAAAAGGAGAAAACCTAGGTGTAGTGCAGTGTTAGATCAGATCAACAACATACTTTAAAAGTGGTGGTGAAGTAGTGGGTTTGATCATGGTGGAAGAGAAAGGATGTTTCTTTGTTTTTTGTTGATGGTTCAAGTATTTGGACAAGTTTTGAGTGTGATTCCAAAGGAGTCAGAAAACAGAGGGTGCGGTGTTGTGTCGACTGCAGCAAAGCTGTTGATGCAAAGCGAACACAAGAGATCGAAAATTAAGGTGGAATTACTTTGCGTCTTATTTGGTATTCAAGACTTAGGAGGAACTTGACAAGATGGGGGGGGGGGGTTATTGTTGGAACTAATATTGTCAATACTTAAAAGTTGGAGGATACTAAATGGTTTATTTTATTTTAGTAGGAAGATTTAGGATTTATACTAGTTTTACTTTATTTGGTTTCCTTATAGGAGTATGTTACTTATTCTTCAAGGGGTTGTCTGGTATAAATATGGATTATATGTTTAGGGTTTATATACGTACAATTTTAATGAAAGAGTTTTTTCTTGTTAATTCCATTGTTTGATTATGATGAAAAAGGACTGATTTCCAACATTAATATTCAGGGATTAAAAACACATTAGAGGCTTTCAGGTTACATGTAAAGGAAGAATATTATTATATGTATATAATGATGTTAATATGGATAATAACCAAAAATATAAATTTAAGCTACACATAATTTACATAAATTAATAGTGATGAATCAAAGTACAACCTTGAAAATAATGAAATAATAAGATATTCATTGGAGTAGTGAATCAAAGGACAACATTGAAAACAATGAAATAATAAGATATTCATTGGAGAGGTCTACCATTATACTGGATACTATGGCTCAAGAAAGATTGAAACAACAAGAAAGAAGATTCAAAAATGGTATCAACAAATTGAAAAAGAAGAGAGTTAATGAGCGACAGAAGTGATAGAATTATGATAACTACCATTGTTGAAAAGAAAATGGAAAGAGGTTAAAAAGAAGAGAAGTAGGAAAATTGATCGTGTGACACTATCATAGCTTACGAACCAAGTCATCAAAGTTGAATAATCTGGTTGTGTGAAGCAATCAAGAAAATGTGAAAGTCATTTGGGTGAAGAAATCTGAAACTATGAAAGTCGTTTGTGTGAAGCAATCAAGAAAATATGAAGCTATTTGTGTGAAACAAATAAAAGAATGTGAAGCCAATCGTGTGATTTAATCAGGTATAGATGATCTATTATAGATCATGAAGAATGACCGTGTGATACGAAGATGTGTGAAACAACTACACGAGAAAAGCAGAGATTGCTTGTAACATTAGCATGAAGAACAAGAGGAAATTAAGAGGACGACTACATATGGAAAATTACGGGAAGATTATCGCAATACTTGAAGTAGGAGAAAAGAACATATGGAGTAGTAAGCAACTAAGCATGGAACAAGAGCACCAAAGGAAGACTTAAACTCGGATTAAAATACTCGGGAGTGATTGTGGCCATAATAATTCTTGACGTACCCAAGGTTTAAAGAATACATGGAATGTTAGTTAATAAAAGTTTAGTGTTAAATTTGTAATTATTGTTTTTAGTAGGATTAGTATGTAATTAGTGTAAATTATGGCAAAGCGTTGCGTCATTTCACAAACAAACCTGCCAGTTTAATTGAAACCTCCGACAATGTATAAATAGGGCACAATATCATTCAATTTTAAGTAACAAGAAATTATCTGATTAGTTACGTTTTGTTGCAATCTATATCGTTCATAACCTCATCCTTTTTAAACATCTAGATGGTTTTCCCTCTACCAGTGAGCCAAAGCCTCAGTGGCTATCTAGGCTACATTTAGACGTACCCATAGTTACTATCACGAGGGGTGGTTTTTTGTAATACACAGAATTTTGAAATCCCAAGAATATTAAATGTCCATTTATTTTGCAAGTTTTTAATTGAATTAGATATATCGATTGAATGATCATTGATAAACAAGTATATTTAATAAATGATCTCCAACAGTTTTGTATTTATAAATGTCGTAATGCAAATTATAGGGTTTAGTGTGGATATTGCCTCAAACCTAAGGGGCCATGTTGGACAATTAAAAGTTTAAATCAATAGAAATATTGAATTACTATAAACAGCTGTGCCTTTAATACGTTTTAATTGGAAACCGTCGCAAACCCTTACGGCCTCATACCTCGTGTCCTCTCAAGTTTTCTGTCACGTCGTACCCTCGCTCAAGGATTGTCATCACAACCACCGCAAATCGCCGCCACCATCAGTTCTATCAAACGTGTTATCCGATCAACGATCAACCACCATTAAGCCGTGCCCTTTTTGGCAAAGTAAACCGCCTTATACCGCCGCTATGCCACCGCATTGACCCCTCGCAAACAATGTATCCGCCATAAGGAGCACCGCAGCCATCTCTATCTTCTATCACCATGGCGCTCGTTGTTTCGATCTATAAGGTAGACAACCAAACCACCCTTGTTTTAATATGTTTTGGCTAAGACTTCCGATTTGGGTTAAGGGCGGGTTCTATCCGGCGATCGAGGGCTTGGGGTTTGTTTCAGTTTGATTTTGCTGACTTACATGTAGGTGACGTTTGCCGTGTGTATGTGGTTGTTACGTTGTGTGTCGCGTTGAAGGTGCCTGCGTGAGTAAATTTTGATTAGTAAGTGTACATGGTATATGTAAATGTGTGTTTATGGATGTATGTTTTTGTGTCAAGGTATGCGCCCGTGGGTGTGTGTGTCGGATTTGTGTTTATATGTGTGTGTTATCTTGTGTGTATTAGCGGGTGTTGAATGTTGGTTATGTGTGTATGCAAGCGTGTGTCTGTGTGTGTGTGTGTGTATGGGTCTGTCATGTGTTGTGTGAGTTTAAATGTGTGTACGATGCGTGTGTATATATTTGGTAGGTGTTGTATGTGCTTGTTTGTGTATGAACGTGATATGTGTGGGTGAATATGTGTGATGCGTGTGTGTTTGAAAGGATAATTGTGTGTGATGTATGTGAGAAAAAGTGATGTGTGTGTACTGTGTGTGAGTTTGTGTTTGATTGGTGTGTGTATTTGAATTTGAATTATGTTTCTGTGCGTGGAGTTAATATATGTTGGTATGTATGTGTGAGTGTTATGCATGCATGATATGTATGTGTGTGATATTAGCTACTACATGGTGTAAAGTGTATGAGTGTGTATGGTAGGTATACCGTATACATGCTTATGTTGATTAAATAATTCTTGAATAGTTATTAAAGTAAAAAAAAAACAAATATGATAATAATGCTTCTATTATTATGTATTAGTACATTTTATAAATTATTACCAGTACGTTTGCGATCGCCGGGACTATGTGAGAAAGAACTTTCAATTAAATAAATAATAAACTGATCTCAAAAATGCGGGGTTTAGGTTTGCATACATTTTGTGGACGACTCGATTAGTGGATTTTGTTTTTTTTTTTTTTGCTTGCTAAACTAAGGTACGGATTCCGTTTCTTTTACATCATAGTATAATTTTATTTTTCCTTACTCGTTGGTACGGATTCTGTTTCTTTTTATCGTAGTATAATTTTCAATTTCTTCTACGCGTACGAATCCTTAGGTCTTGATATCGTAGCGTAATTTTATTTTCATTACTCTCAGTACGGATCCTTGTCTCTGTTTTAAAGTCCAGTTGCCATGATTTGATACCTATATCCGTTTGATATTTGATACATTATTTGAGTCAGTATTATATTTGTCTAATTGATTGTTAGTGTGTTGTAGCATGCCATACCTCAGACTTGTATCATGGTCGCATGTTCCTATTAGTATTATTTTCAGTTGCCTATAAATTATTTATAAGGTCTTAGTATTTGTACTCTGTCACCCAAGCATGTCTGGCTTGTCGTGTGGGCGTCAACGGCATGGCACTTGTCGTGACAGTGCGTAATCAAAGTTCACGGCGTCTCTAGCTCGTGCTTGTGTAGCACCTTGGCCACTAGAGGCGTATAGATCGATCTTAGCTCTGAGTTTGAGTTTGTTTGTTTGTCTGGAGATGGAATAATGGGTGAACGCCACACTCACCATCTCATAGGTGCATGGACTAGCTAGTTGTGTACCAGTCTGTTCTGTTTATGGCTTTGGGTGCTTCTGTGTTACACGACTTAGTTTGTTGATATATCTGTCGTGTAAGTCAGTATACGTTTCTGTATGTGAATATGTTCAGTATTTGTTCTGATATGTTTTGTACACATCTGATTATGCTTCCGATTATGTTCAGTATCTCTGTTCTGATATGTGTACGCATATGGTTATGTTTCCGATTAGTATTGGGTTAAGTATGCTTCTGACTATGTTCAGTGTCCGATTCTGTTATGTATTAGTTATGTCTGTTTCGACTCAGTATCTATACCGGTTTGTATCAGTTTCATCTCAGTATCAGTCTTGATTTAGATTCGGTGTTATACATTTAGTTTGTATCCGTTAGTACATGTATTCAGTATTTGATTCAATGTCCGTTCTATTCTTGCCATTGGATTTGTTTTTATTTCGTGTCGATTATCTCAATCGGTTTAAGTAATTTCGCAAGGATTACATTATTCTACTTTTAAACTCAAGTTATCTAGATTATTTTGGTTATTAAATATGAATCTACAAGGCTATAAAAATAGTTATTTTAATTAAATGATAACTTATGGAATATGATTAACTAAAAGATATGAATTTGAATCTAAACGTGTATTTAAAGATAATAGTTCGACAATTCTTTCCTTTTGTAGGTCCGGCTAGGGGAGGATCTAGTCGCCTAATCCTTGTTATCGAACACACCCGGTTGTGCGGAATCCAACCGGAGATGCAAACCGAGATCGAGAAAGTGAACAATACGTAAAGATATCAACGATTAACAGTTACGTGTATTGATTTCGACAAAGTTTCGGTACAATATTTGACAAATACAAAGCTCACCGGAACTTTCTCTCACTACACTCTCTCTAGTTTTCTGCCTCTCTTCTGTCTAGTTCTCACACACACACCTGGATATTTATATCCATCACCGCACGTCTGGTCGAAGGATCAGAATTACTGATCGAAACATCATCCTTCGATCATGCAACCATCGAAGGATCCACATATGATTCGAAGGATGGCATATCCTTCGAGTTATCCTTCGAGCTCATCCATCGAAGGTTCTGATACGAGCTCATCGAAGGATCTTTGGCCTGTGCAATTAGCTTGTCAAAGGCCCAAGTTAATGGCCCAACAACCCTTTACGTAAAATACATGCAGGTTGTTGTTTTGTAAGGTTTAGTCAACATAGTGACATCATCATGACATCATCATGACATCATCATGATGATGTGGCTGCAGGAACTGGCTCGCGGCGCTCCGTGCTTCGCGTGTCGAACTCTGGGGCGCACGACGGAGGAATGTCGTGACGTCGGGCTTGAGCCGAACCTAACCGGTTCGAACCGAGCCAAGTCGAACCGAGTCG
Organism: Helianthus tuberosus; assembly: GCA_030545235.1. NCBI lineage: Eukaryota > Viridiplantae > Streptophyta > Magnoliopsida > Asterales > Asteraceae > Helianthus > Helianthus tuberosus. Next base: position 56,033,559 of record CM060360.1, read on the forward strand.
AGTCGCGACCACATAATATGTATCAACAAACTCCCCCTTGGACACTACTCGCGAGATTCGCCTTTCATGTCTTCTATGTCGGAGGATCTTCAAAGTCTTCACGTCTTGAAAGCAGAAAGTGTATCAACAAACTCCCTGTTTTATGTAGGAAGTGTGTTGACAAACTCCCCCTTAACATAAGCTCCCCTTTGAGTTATGCTCGTGAATGTCTTGATCTTTACAACTTGAGATCCTTGTGGTGTTGATGATGGCCAGCGGCAACTCGATCATCTTCATCATTTGAGTGCCTTCACGCTGTGTCTTCATTCCGAAGCTTGTCATCGACCATGTTCTCCTTGCCTTTAGAATCTGCACATGCAAGAAATCTAAACGCGTAATGAGAACAACTGCTTGGAATATCGTAACATAAACAAACGACACACGTGTGACCATTGTTTAATCAAACACCGTCCGACAGTTTGAAAGTTTAAAGTATTTTATCAATTTCAATTTCAACTTTCAACACTTTGCAAATTTCGACCGTTTATGAAGATTTAGTCGTTTCGGTTTTCAATCAGGTTTCAGGTAACGAAGACTCGAGCTCCAACATCGTACGATCGAAAATAAAATAGAAATAAAATCTTTTTGGCTTTTATAAGATTTATATTAAAACACACATAAAATCTTTTTGGTATTTTTGAATATTACAAACGTAAAGACTGAAAGCAGTAAATAAATATTTACAGACATTCTTTTTGTGAGTTTCGAGGGTAAGAGAATCATATCAGTGTACGGTCATGTCAAAACGCCATTGTTGTTCAATTAGTTAACATTAAGATAAGCATCCTATAACAATTATCGGTATTGTTGTCCACATAAGCTCAACTTATCAGATGTAATCATGGCGAGGGGATACGTTAAGGTATAATTTATACTTACCGACCGGTGTTCATCCACATCACGACACATTCCCGTATCAAGGTATGCACGAGGGTTCATCTTACCGGTGATTATACCGATTATCATCTGTTTGACCGTATATGATGTGAGATTCTCACTTATTTTGATTTGAAAACAAGCCCTATGTGATATAATCACTTATTGATGAGGAACTTGATTTTCGATGCATGAGGGCACAGGAGCAAGTCCGTGAACAGGTCAGTACTTTCGTACAGCAGAGAGACGAACTTGACACCCGGAAAGAATTTGTGATATATTATCACTTATTTGTTTGGACATGTGATTGTTGATCACTTATTGAGGTCGTATGCAGTATGTACACGTATGTATAGTATCATGGAAGATCTAGACTTGCGTCCCCGTTATTTTTCGGTAAAAGATACAACCATGATACCCAGATGATAAGCAGCATAAAGACCGAATATCTCAGAACCTCGGCAATCTCTCAAACGAAATTTCGGTACTAAGACCATATGCCAATGAATGGTTCCCACCCAGTCTTTAGTCGATTTAAGTTTATATCACCCTGCACACTTTAAAATGATTGTGAGCCTACCGATACATCTTATATAGAGCTGCTTATCGTTTTTCATTTAAGGTTTAAAGAGGTTTGGACAGACCACTGATGTACTATCATTTTCTCTTTTGCTCGCCAGGAAACTCATTTTTGCTTTTCTATTGTTTTTGTGTTTTTGAAATTTTTCAATGTTTTTGGATTTTCAAATTTGGATTTACTCCCCCTAAAATCAACAAACTAAGATAAATTTAAAACACAAAGGTATTTACAAAAATGATTTTCCGATGTTGGTTAACTCATGTTTTACCTCAATGCCGTTTACCAAAATTAAGTTTTAATCAGAAAAGATTTCTCAAATTTTGGAAAAATGAGTTGGCACGTCGGTAAGCGGTGCGGACCATGACAACATTGACGAGTTTCATAGTGAAACAATCACGTGTGAGGTGATATTCGAGTTCAACGTGTCTGGTCAAAGAGTGCTATACGAGATAATAATTCACAAAGCAGCTTAAATAACGACAAGTATAGGAGAGATTAGAAATTCAAAACCGTATCCTGCTACTGCTTCGTGCATTGCAATGAATCTGAGTGCTCTCCCAAACTGGATATCCACCCGGTGTGGACTTCAAAGTCGATTCTTTGTAGCTACTGAGAAGTCTCTTGACAGCAACAAGATCAAAAACCTCTGGGTCCGGCTGGTCTTCCACATTGTACCAGCGAAGGTCTTTATCTTTCTCTTTGAGAAGTAGTGTGCGGTTGTTCAATCCACGCCAAGGCATCCGCACACCCGGTTTGGTTTGATCAACCAACATATTTTCTTCAGTCACACCGTAGAGAAAAGTACCCTACACGTTCATCTTGTGGACTTTGAACTTCTTGTGGAAGAAAAATCCATGAATCTTCGAAAAGCTTCAGACGTGCTACAGGCGCGTACTTTTCATTGGAATCTTTCCTGAGGACCCGATCAAAAACCATAACAACCAAATTTTGGCACATTTTTCAACTGGTCGAATTTTTCAACTTCATTCAACAACATTCTTTCATCAGACATTTTTGTCTTCTTTTCTCCTCTCTCCATCAATGGTAACAACATTCTCCTAGATGTAATGATGTTTCGGAGTCTGGTGTCGCCGATCTTGTGCATGGACGCTCCACTATCAACAATCCTAAGACTATCAATAGTTCCTCCTGGAACATCCTACACACTCATTCAGAGATTAGTTGGAGAGGGGGACCCAAGCCTTCACAGACTTGGGTCGTCCGTCATCATCGAGAATTGTGACATCCATTTCCCGATGATTCGGAATTAATGTAGCTCCCCCTGAAACAGTTACTGGTTTTGGTTTCCAAATTTGTTTTTGTTTTTCATTTTTAACTTCTAACTTAACAGATTGTGTTTGGACAACCTTTGGTTTTAAAACCTTTTCAATTTCTTTTCTTTGTTTCCTTTTCTGCTTCATTTCCCGTTGTTTAACAAGACGAGGGTCTGATTTTGACGAAACAGATCGCTTTCGGTAATTTCGTTCACGGGGATCATCTTCTTTGGCTTTTAATTTATGAAGATACGGACAATTTCGAATTATATGACCAATTGTCCCACATTCAAAACATGATCTCCGCTCAACAAACCTCGGAGTATCATAACTGTAGGAGCTTGATGATGATGATGATGAACTTTGTGATCTCGAGGTACTAGGTTTCGAACAGTTTGGTTCATTTCTTTTCAACACTGTTGCTCGTTTAACAAAATCTAAGTTAGATTTGTTTTCAAACGTTTCAATTTTGTCCGTTCCCTTTGTTTTCACAAAGTTTACCTTCTTGTCCTTTTTCTTGTTTTGGCTCTGTTTGCCTTTTCCATTTCCTTGGGCAGCGTGATTTTGCTTTCGTTGATTGTTTTGTTTTTGCAATTTTTGATTCCCATATTTCTTTCTAACTTCGGATTTTGGGATAGGAGCACACTGAGTTACTATAACTCCTGGGCTCGACTTTCCCAAAAACTTACTGGTAGAATCTTCAAAAACTTTATCAATCAAAGATTGATTGACATTTTTGATAGGGAAATCCTTGTCTGAATATATTTTATCAGATCCAATCAACGTATAAAGCAAGTTCACGCTTACACAACTTCCAGATGAGGATTCAACAGACTTGGTTGTAGCAGTCACAGACGGTTTTGCAGGAGGATCACAAAGAATGTGATTCTCAAGAGGTATGTCCTCTTCTTTTGTTACCGTTTCTGACTGTTCAGAGTTAGTATCCTCGGATTCATCATCTGATGAATCAGTATCCTCAACAATGACTGGAGGATCCTGATTTTGTTCAGCAGTTGACACATTTGTATCTGCTGACACATCCGAATCTGAAGATACTTCCTTTTTGTAACCGAGTCCTGTTGCAAATTCATTAACGTCTAAAGGAACAGATGGTTCAAAGTGAGTTCTGTATTCCTCATCAGGCATGGCATCATAGTTGTTTCTAACAGGTGGTGGACATTTCTTATAACCTATGCATGTAACATCCTTTTTCTCTTTCTGAACATCAATGATGTGATCCAACACATAGCTAGAACTCAAATAACTGTCTAACTTGAGTCGGATCGCCTCACTTTCAGTTTTAACACAAGCCATTTCTTTTTGCATCACCTCAAGACGAGTGATATACAAATTAATGTCAGTTTGTTTTCTGGAAACCATTTTTGTCAGTTCTGTTTTATCTTTCTTTAATGTTTCAATCATCTTTTTGAAATCCTTTTCATGGTTTTCATAAAACATGTTGGCTTCAGTGCACTTTGAAAGATCCACTGTTAATTTCTGATTATGAATGAATGTCACATCATATTTCTCCTGCAAAGCCTTGTGTTTGCTTTGCAATTCACACCACTTATCATTCAAAGAAACATGTTTGTCTTGCAAGTCAAACAAACTAGCTTGTAAAGCATCATGTTTGCCTTGCAACTCAGACATGTTTGCATCTAGATCAGCACATTTTCCACTCAATCTATCACAACTATCACAAACAACAGCAGTGGGTTCATCGACACATACCTGACTTGATGAACTGTCGACATTAGCCATAATGGCTGAATGGAGAGAGGAAGAAGAATAAGCAGCTTGATCTACCAATATAGATCTCCTATGATTTTCTGCTGCAGCTTCCTCCAAAAGCTCATCAACATTTGCATCAACTGACGCACTTGAAGTGTTATCCAAATGATCATCGCCTGAACTCGAGGATTCTTCATCTGAACTTCTACTATAACCAGAAGAGTCTTCATCCTCAGAAGAGTCACCACCATTGGCGGAAGATTCTCCACCACTGGCGTGATTTAAATCCTTAACAATCTCAGCAAAACAAGCTGTTCCATCTGGAGCATCACTACTCAGCTGGATTGACCAATCACCGCAATCATTTACTTGAACCACAAGTGCCTGGTTAGCATTTGATGGTCCTGCTTGGCTTTGGTTGTTGACAGGTATCAACGTACGCTCATTGTTCCTGTTCTGATTCTGCTGGTCTCCTTGATTTCTGAAAGGGTTCTGGTTCCCATGCTGAGCTGGCTTAACAGGAACTTGGATAGGATTGCCATGTAGATCTGTTGTCACAGGAGGCCTTTGGGTTTGCTGTTGAGGCACTGGTTGAGGGACTGGATTAAGCGGATTTCCATACATGTCTGTTGTTGGAGGAGGAGTGCCATACAAGCTATGAAACGGATTTCCGTACAGATCTGTTGGTCCGGTAGATCGAACAGGTAATGGATTTCCGAACATATCAGTTGCTCTGATAGATTGTTTCGGTGCGGGAGACGGAGTACAAAAATACATGTCTGTATTTACCGGAGTATTCCATCTTGGATTCATTTTTTTTTTTTATCAAGAAAAATAATACTTTAGACTTGAGTCGACGAAACAACTAGACAACCAATTCTGTCTTGGACTTTAAAATGACGAAATAGGGAGCCCAATCCTAGGGAGCCCAATCCTAGTCGACGAAACAAACCCACTTATGATTTGGGCTTCCACTCGACGAAACAGAAACAAGCCAAAGACTACGAAGCTGGCCCAACACTTTTTAGTGACCAACGATGAAACAGGCCCAAAATTATTTAAGGCCCAAGGTGATTGACGAAACAAATTTAAGTATGGTGGAAGTCAACGAAACAAGGATCCAATAATCCTTTTCGGCGAAACAGATGTTTCTCTCCTTTTGGGCTTTCTGTTAATGAATCAGCTTAGGTCCAAAATCTGTTTGGGCTTGACCAACGAATCACAATGAAACCCAAACGCTTATCCACAAAACAAATTTTCGAAGGATCAATATTTTCGAAGGATCAATATTTCGAAAGATCAATATTTTTGAAGGATCAATATTTCGAAAGATCAATATTTTCGAAGGATCAATATTTTCGAAGGATCAATATTTCGAAAGATTCACAAATTTGAAAGATTCACAATTTGAAAGATCCTTATCTTTCGAATGTATATCCTTATCTTTCGAATATATATCCTTCGCATAGATTTCCTGGATCGAAGGACAAGATTCACAACTTAGAAGGATTGTTCGAAAGATAGTTATCTATCGAAGCTTCCCTGATCGAAAGATGACCTAAACACCTTGTGTGATCTGACACATTGACTTTGTAACCACCTGACACAATACTCCCACTTTCGGCTCAAAGTATGATCAATTCACCAACCATGATATGATTTGTACTATTATAATCCAATAACAATTTTCAATGCATTAACACTTTGATATCAACACTATGCAGATCAAATACACAAGCAGACAAGAACAGTTTGAAGAACTTCATGAACCGTTTGAAGATATGAGGTTTCTGGAAATGACTATGCTTATATCTTCAACCCAAAAAAAATTCTATCATACTAACATGCAATAAAACAAGATCTCCAGCAACACTTTTAGCAAAAACAACAGGTTTTATCAGATTCTTTTAGCAAACCATGCAGATTTTCGAAGTTTTAAACAGAAAATTTCCAGAAAATACAAGCTTTTAAAACCCGAAAAACAACCCGAAAACGCTCGGTTTTAACAAGGAGAAGAGCCAAGGCTCTGATACCACTTGTAGGTCCGGCTAGGGGAGGATCTAGTCGCCTAATCCTTGTTATCGAACACACCCGGTTGTGCGGAATCCAACCGGAGATGCAAACCGAGATCGAGAAAGTGAACAATACGTAAAGATATCAACGATTAACAGTTACGTGTATTGATTTCGACAAAGTTTCGGTACAATATTTGACAAATACAAAGCTCACCGGAACTTTCTCTCACTACACTCTCTCTAGTTTTCTGCCTCTCTTCTGTCTAGTTCTCACACACACACCTGGATATTTATATCCATCACCGCACGTCTGGTCGAAGGATCAGAATTACTGATCGAAACATCATCCTTCGATCATGCAACCATCGAAGGATCCACATATGATTCGAAGGATGCCATATCCTTCGAGTTATCCTTCGAGCTCATCCATCGAAGGTTCTGATACGAGCTCATCGAAGGATCTTTGGCCTGTGCAATTAGCTTGTCAAAGGCCCAAGTTAATGGCCCAACAACCCTTTACGTAAAATACATGCAGGTTGTTGTTTTGTAAGGTTTAGTCAACATAGTGACATCATCATGACATCATCATAATGATGTGGCTGCAGGAACTGGCTCGCGGCGCTCCGTGCTTCGCGTGTCGAACTCTGGGGCGCACGACGGAGGAATGTCGTGACGTCGGGCTTGAGCCGAACCTAACCGGTTCGAACCGAGCCAAGTCGAACCGAGTCGAGTCGCGACCACATAATATGTATCAACACCTTTTAAAGATCATGGGATTTTAAATGGTATTTAAAATGTTTTGGCTTAGCTATTTGTTTTGTTTCTGTTTCCCATGTCGTTTTACTAAATGGTCGAAAGTGTTTCATTCGGAAATCCAGATTATTTAAATTATTCTATTTTTAGAATATAACTTTTCAAAGTTAGAAAATTAGTTCGTTTTGTCCAATGATGATTTGCTATGAAATAAGATAAACAATTTTATGTTGATGAAGTTCAAACGTTCAATATAAGAAAATAGCTTTGTCAAGTATCTTGTTCTAAAAAAATAATAGGATTATTAAACGTTCTTCAAACTATCCGATAGTCATTAGTTTTTGATTTGTTCAAACGTTTCATCGAAAAACGATAGGTTAGAAATTTTTCTTTTTATACGAATACTAGATTATTTAAATGATGTTTTAAAATAAGTCTGATTATACAAGAAAAAAAAATGTTTTTGACATCATGGTCAACGATGTATCAGTTTCTAGTTTCTACATCAGTTTTATGTTGGTTCGGTAACATTTATGTATATGTCAGCCCTTTGTTTTCGTATCAGTTCCGTTACAGTTTCAGATCGGTTCGTGTATCAGTTTTTTTTCGTATCAGTCCTATGCCTGCATCTATTTTCAGTATTCATGTCAGTAACCGTATCAGTTCTGTTATGTTGTGTTTTGCTTCCGCTGATATGACTTTACTTGTACTGTTGATTTCTCCGTTACTGAGCAATTTTTGGCTCAGCCGTATTTTTCTTTTTGTGTTTTTCCTATTTGTTTTACAGGTAATATGGGATGATCTGGGATTTCAGTGAGGAGCATTAGGAAGTTGTTGGCCAAGATTCTTTATTTCAGTAATGTAATAAATGTAATTAGGATCTTTTATTTAATGTTATGGATTGGTTTTTAGTTTTGATATCTGTAAGAGTGACACGTCAGCCCTAGCGGGGTCGGGGTGTTACATTTTTGGTGGAACCATTAGGCCATTTATTGATACTCATATAAGTGATAGTTACAAGTGTATCCATTTTCCTGTTAGATTCAAAGTATGTGATCAGTTTCATATATAGTAAATTATCTGCAGACACTATAGATTTTACTGTATCCACGTCTAGTAGTATTGTTTTCAACTTTGTTTTAAACTACCTACTACCGGATATGATGCATGTTTTTCATATCAAGACAACTTTCAGAACATCTCTACCGCAAATTTTATTCAACATACTTAATTATACACAAAAGGCAGAACCATTTGATGCAATCTACATACCTCCATGAATGCACTTCTTAAATCATATTATTTTCTGTGACTTGAAAATCATTTAATAGTGATTATTTTTCTATATATTTTTCAAGTTAAACTATGTTTGTTCATATAATAAGGACATACACCTAAGTGAATATGCTTAAGTTCACTAAATAACGCCACAAGTAAACGCATCACCTTTGGGTAAAAGTGAGAACTTGAAAAATGTTATTTTATTTAAGTAAATTTTAAATCAATCAAATAGTTAAGTAAATTTTAAATCAATCAAAAAAATTAGTTGAATGGTTATTTTAAAGTCAGGTTTATAAAACATAATGAAGTAAGGTTTTATAAATTTAACCCGTGAACCTGATCCCATGAAACATTGAAGTTAATCCGATAAGGTTGGTTCAACTAATTTTAAGGGATTTTGATTATAATTTCGAAATATCTCTATCTATCCAAGTTAATTATTCGATTATAAATTAAAAATAATATTTTATTCGAAACTTGGAGACGGAGATACATAGTTTTAGAAAACACAATCAAATCCTAATGGTATCCCAAAATAAGGGGATTTCCTTAAATATCATTATTCTATCACCAATTTACAAAAAATATGATTTGAAATCGTTGGCCTAAAATCATCTCACATTATAATATGCATACTGATTTCATATTTCAACTCCAATTAAAATGATAGAAAGAATTCAATAAAAAAATTCATTCAATTACTTTATAATTATAATGGATAAGGATTGCCGCAAACAATTATTTGTGATAATGCCATTCTTTTCATCATGAATTGAAAATCAGTTCATGTTTTTATACTATAATCACTACAACCATTTACATTTGTTTATTAGGAAAATAATATTAAAAAAAAGTTTACGGCACTAACTGATTGTCGATCATATGAAGAAATTTTTGAAATCGAATTTCATGATTGATTTAATATAACCAACATCGCTCTGATACCAGATGTTGATTATATCAGTAGAACATGGGTAAAACATAAACCTTAATTAAATAAATTCAATCATGAATAACAAAACACATGTGTACCTTACATTCTAGTAGTGGTTAGAGATGAAGAACAAGCAATCTTGATCGGTTCCCGTTTAGGGTGAGCAGTTAGGATGGAGAGGGATGATAACAGATTGTAGTGAGGGGAGCCGTAAACTTTATGGTGTGTCTTTAGGGTTCCCCAATAACATGTGTTTATATGTTTCACCCAAGGGGAAACCCTAATTAACTAGTACGGGCCTTTACGTCCATCAAATAAAGCCCAGTTAATTTTATAGGGATATTAAGGTAAATATTGATCTGGTTATTAGATAAATGATCAATAAGGGCATTATAAATTATTTAATAAGTAATTTACGCTAACATTCTCCCACTTGGCCGAGTGATCATTTATTATGAGTATTAGGTAAGCCTGATCAGGAGTTAATACTCATTTTAGTTTTAAACCAAAATTGCAGCAGAAAAATACAGTCGTCGAGTCAGTTATTCTACTCAGGACCCCCATTAATCATACTACAATCCCAAATCTAAAACCTAAGCAAAGTAAGGATCAATTTACAAGTAAGCCCTTAAACGATGATTTGTATAATAATAGTCATTACGTCATTAGGCTAGTGAAACGTAGTTAGAGACAAACAAATCAAATGAGGAAATTTTTATCATTAAAACGTAAGTAAGTACAATATGCATTTAAATAAGGTCTTTACAAAAGTCCATCTTCAAGACATGTTCTTCGAATACTTTAGGTGGGAGACCTTTAGTCATCGGATCCGCAAGCATATTTTTCGTACTTATATACTCAATACAAAGCTTATTTTCCTCAACACGTTCATGTACGAACAAATACTTTGTATCAAGATATAATCCAGCTCTGGTCGAACTGTTAATGTTTGAGAAGTTAACGACAGCTGAGTTATCACAATACAGCTTCAGTGGTCTAGATATGGAATTAACAACTTTGAGTCCAGTAATCAGATTCTTTAGCAACATTCCATGACAGATAGCGTTATATACAGCAATGCATTCTGCCATCATAGTAGATGTTGAAGTTAGCTGTTGTTTATGACTTCTCCATGAAATAGGTCCGCCGGCTAACATAAAGATATACCCTGAAGTGGATTTCTTATCATCTTTGTATTTAGCAAAGTCAGAATCAGAATAACCATCAACTTCCAAAACGTCACTTCTACTATAAGTCAGTTTATAGTCTTTCGTCCCCTGAAGATATCGAAGTACTTTCTTCGCTGCTTTCCAGTGATCAAGGCCAGGATTAGACAGATAACGGCCTAGTATAACAACCCTCCAAAATATTTTTCTGACACCCTAATATATTTGAAAATAACCCTATATGTCTTAAAATACACCCTATACGTGAAAACCGAGCCCAAAATATGAAATATCATTGAAAATAAAATAAAAACAAGATTTTATAAGTTGTCGCGGGGCGCGTAGCCCTTGGCTACACTCTACGCGGGCCGCGACAGGTAAGAGGTCAGGCGAGCCCCGGTGTTGACACGTGTCAGCAACGTGTTGAACCTAGTTCGTGACCTGGATCACCTACGGCCTAACCCCCCTATTACGCGGGCCGCGTAGCCCGAAGGCTGCCTTTACGCGGGCCGCGAGAAATCGAAAATCAGGCCCTATATAAGAAGGTATCGGGCTTCAATCACAAATAGTTCATTTCTTTTCTGTATCTCGAATCTCTGAAGTAATAGGCATAATCTCTGAGTATAATACCCCCTAATTAGCAAGGTTTTGCTCCGTTGTAAGTATTATAACCCCAGTTTCGTATTAGATACGATGCCCGATTGATCCAAGGTTCTGTAACGACTATCGTGGTTCTGCCCGACGTAGTCGTTGGAATGCCATCTCGGGGAGGGTATTGCTAATGTAAATATTGGGTTATTATACTAACGCGTGTGCATTTGTTTAAATTTTAGATTAGCACCAGGAAACCTTTAAAGAAAACCTAAGATAGCAATGTGAGTAATCTCCTTTTTGTAAACTGTTTTTACAAAACCTTTATTTATTTTAAATTACAATTAGCAGTGATTGAGTCTTTGTAATTCTTCAAATACTGCTGGTATTATGGGGTTTTGTATACACTACTTGATAATCTTCACAATTGGACAATGGATTAGCCAATGTGTGATATGACCATAGCCACAGATCCGGTCGAGTGGTAAGTACTAAATGAGTAATTGTGTAGATAGAAACAGTGTGATCGCTCTCAATACTGTTTAATGATAAAATATGTTTTGAGTAAACTGAGATTTACTCACTAGTATTTCCCACTGACAAATGTTTTTAAAACGTGTTTCAGGAAAGAAATGTAAAAGCCAATTAGAAGAAAGCCAGCTGAAGAGCACTGAAGGCTTGGAAAAATGTGGCTATAAAAGTTACCTAAAAGACGATGTTTTAAATTCAATAAAATAGGGTTGATCCCTATAAGTGTGTTGTAATAAGAAACTTGGGTTCTACCCATGTGTTTATTAATATAAAATATGGTGGTTTTACTCTGATAACATATTTCCAAACTACGGTCCTGATGAAATTTCCGCTGCCAAATTGACTAAATAACCGATACCACCGAAACTGGTTCACGGCCGCCCATTCCCGAGAGAAAGGGATCGGGGTTGTGACAGAAGGTGTTATCAGAGCTAAGCCACTGATTCAGCCACAGAAGTGTTCTGCTGACATCAAATTGTTATTTAAAGTGTTAGGAATTAATTACTTGTATATCTGTATATCATCCTATTGTGTTATTTGACTATTTGTTAGTTTAACAGTATGAGTGACCAAGGACCTTCGACGCATGTCGTCAATTGTCCAGCTCACCTAGAAGCAAAGGCACCTCTTCACAGCCTGCCCTCTCAGGGTATGCAGCTGATGATGAAGAAGGAATATTCATGTTTAAGGCTCAATCTGAAGAGTCATTCCCTCCGAAAAAGAGAGGATGGTTCAATAAGGGAGCACATGAGCATAGGAAAAAAATGAAGAAATTGCAAGAACAGAGGGCTTTAGCAGCCGTAAAAAGGGAAACTGATACACACACTCAGGAAATGCTTAGTAGAAGCCTAGCAAACTTCCATATTTTAGCAATCACTGCTGCTGACTCAAATCTGGAGCAACTAATAGCGCCCCAACCATTACAGCCAATGGAAATAGAAAACAACCCTGAAAACCAAATTCAAATGCATGATTTCGACCAAATGGAGATACCTAGGGTTTCCGCACCTAATCCCTTAGATCCAAATTACGATCCATGGCTAGACGACAATAGGGACTATGTGCAACGTTACCCAATACCTGAAGATCTGCCCATGCCAAATTTAGCCTCCTACCCGGACCTTGATGTCCTAGATCCTTACTGGAACCAGGACCTATATGTTAGGGAAATTTAAGCAGATCCGTACCAGGCACCCACACCCCCATATCCAAACCCAGAACCAGCACCTGCACCCCCAATGAGTGCAAAAAATGTGCAAGAACTCTGAATTTTCGGAGAAGAGATTTCAGAGAATAGGGAGAGAATGAGGCAGGTTGGAGAGCGTCTCGTCTGGAAATACGACGAGCGAAATATGGATTACTGGATGAATCCATATCCGTGAAGGTGAAAGTGGAGACGGTAGTAGTAATAATATATATATAATATGTGAAAAAAAAATCATAACTACAAATGCCTACTACTAGTAGTGTAACTTAAATTCCAGTTGGTATTGTAATTTTTATTTTCAGTATTGGTTTGTATTAGATGCATACTATATATATAAGAAAGAGTAAGTCACAATGATCGACGCTTTTGACCAATATGCGTGTCATGTGATTAGTTGTGTTAAATATTCTTTTGTGATATTAATACGTGGAAATTGTTTAAAATTCGGATGGCTGACCAAGTGAATCAAGAGAATCCGGATAATCACTCCGAAAATCAGAATGACAATAATCCGAGTAATGATAATCTAAACAATGATAACAATGGAAACCAAGTGAATAACAGAATCATCCAAAACCTAATAGCCCAAGGAATTATAGATGCTATGCCTAATATCATTCAAGCCGTTAGAGAAACAGATAATAAAAGTAGACATAGAAGCAAGCGACCAACTGAACCAGAACCCAGCGTAAACAATGGACCCATACTTCAAATGCCCATTCCCAAAAGAAGAAGAACCATGCCTTATGGTTGTTCTTATAAAGAATTCTGGTCCTGTAAACCAATAGAATTCTCGGGCAATGAAGGAACTGTTGCGATTCTACGCTGGATAGAAAAAACTGAGGCTGTTTTAAAAAATAAGCAAATGTGTGGAAGAGGATAAAATAATGTTTGATTCTAATCTGTTTAAAAACTCAGCATTAGAATGGTGGAACACTATCCTCCAATCTCGAGGAAGTGATAGGATTTACAATATGGAATGGGAAGAATTTAAGGATATAGTAGAAAGGAAATTATGTCCTCCTGATGAAAAAGAGCAGATAACAAATAAGTTCCTAAACCTTAGGATGACTGGAATGGATAGTAACGGTTGCACCACTACATTCTTTGAATATGCTAGAATAGTACCAACCCTTGCATCACCCGAACCAGTATTAATCTCCCGTTACATTTGGGGATTAATTGGTGAAATAAGGCATGTAGTCAAGGCAGCTAGACCTCAAACTATAGAAGAAGCTATAGAACTAGCAAATACCTTGACAGATGAGTTAGTGCGTACAAGAGAAGAAGACCAGAGGAAGAAACTAGCTCAAAGGCTTACCCAGGAATTTCGCTCTAGAAATTCCAACTGTGGAAGAAATATAGGTTCTACTTCTGCACCCTACTGCAAATATTGCAAAAGAAAGCATTCTGGAAGATGCTCCATATATTGCAATTTTTGCAAAATGTCTGGACGCAAGGAGGAAGACTGCAGGAAGAAAGCTAATAACAGGATATGCTAAAATTGCGGAAAACAAGGCCACATCAAACCAAACTGTCAGAAATTCGCTCCAGCTACAAACAACAAAAACACTAAAAATGTGATAGCATTTGTTCTGACTGCAGATGAAGCAAAAATGATCTCGGACGTGATAGCTGGTACGTTTTTAGTTAATGATGTTTTTGCTAAAGTATTATTTGACTCTGGTGCAAACCAAAGTTTTATTAATACTTTGTTTTGCAAACTTCTTAATCAATTATTAACTAAACTCACACAAGAATGTCTAGTAGAGACAACAAATAGAGAAACCATTAAGATTTCTGAGATCTTGCAGGGAGCAAGAATAGAAATTTTAAATCAAAAGCTTATTGCAAATCTTTACCCAATGAATCTGGCAGGATTTAATGTTGTACTAGGAATGGATTGGTTAATAGCCAATAAAGCCAGTATTTTATGTGATCAAAAGTCAATCCAAGTAAATTCACCAAAAGGTGAAAAGATCACAATTAAAGGGGATAAGCCATTTAAATCCACAAAATTCATCTCTGTGATGAAAACTGCAAGTTATGTAAGAAAAGGATCATTAGTGTATTTGATTTCTATAATCACTAACACTAAAGGAAAGGAATTAAAAGATATTCCTGTAGTATCCCAATTTTCAGATATATTTCCAGAAAAATTACCAGGACTACCACCAGACAGAGAAGTCGAATTCATAATCCACCTTATACCAGGAACAACACCAATTGCCAAAGCACCTTACCGTTTGGCACCCGTAGAAATGAAAGAATTGAAGAAACAGTTAGATGATTTATTGGAGATAGGATTCATACAGCCAAGTTCATCACCTTGGGGAGCACCAATATTGTTTGTCAAAAAGAAGGACGGATCGATGCGTATGTGCATTGATTACCGTGAATTGAACAACGTCACGATTAAGAATCGGTATCCATTACCAAGAATCGATGATCTGTTTGATCAGTTGCAGGGAGCTTGATTTTTCTCCAAAATCGATTTAAGATCTGGATATCATCAATTAAAGGTACAGGAAGAGAACATTCCTAAGACTGCTTTCAGAACAAGGTATGGCCATTATGAATTTACTGTTATGCCATTTGGTTTAACCAATGCCCCAGCTGCATTTATGGACATGATGAACCGAATATGTAAACCATATTTGGATAAATTCATAATTGTTTTTATAGATGATATTCTCATTTACTCCAAAAGTAAAGAAGAACATGCAAGGCATTTGCACGCACTTCTAAGTTTATTAAGAAAAGAAAAGCTTTATGCAAAAATTTTCAAGTGCGAGTTTTGGATAGAACAGGTACAGTTTCTTGGACACTTAGTTAATCAAGAAGGAATTCATGTGGATCTCACAAAGATAGAGGCAATTACCAAATGGAAAACCCCTGAATCACCAACCGAGCTTAGAAGTTTCTTAGGATTGGCCGGTTATTATAGAAAATTTATTCAAGATTTTTCTAGAATAGCCATTCCCTTAACTAAAAGGAATGATTAAAGAATTAGAACAAGGAACAGATGGAATATGAAAATTCCATAAGAAAAGAATGCGGATATGGAAATTCCATAAGAAAAGAAATGATTAAAGATACTGAAAGGAAGATACTGAAAAATTAAAAGGAATGATTAAAGAATTAGAACAAGGAACAGATGGAATATGGAAATTCCATAAGAAAAGAATCCGGATACCCAAATTAGAAAACCTACGTCACCGTATATTAGAAGAAGCCCATAAATCTAAATATACGATGCATCCTTGAAGTAATAAAATGTATCAAGATTTAAGAAAGAATTTTTAGTGGATAGGAATGAAGAAAGTTATAGCAGTTTATGTTTCTAAGTGTTTAACATATTCACAAATTAAAGCTGAACACCAAAAACCCTCAGGTCTATTACAGCAATTAGAAATGCCAGTTTGGAAATGGGAATTGATAACAATGGATTTTGTTACCAAATTACCCAAAACAAGAAAGGGTAATGATACAATCTGGGTGATTGTAGACGGGCTAACTAAGTCAGCTCATTTCTTACCAATGAAGGAAACTTTCAGCATGGAACAGTTAGCTAAGTTATATGTAAATGAAATAATTTCTTTACATGGAATTCCTTTATCAATTGTTTCTGACAGAGATAGCCGTTTTACCTCTCATTTTTGGAAAAGTTTCCAAAAAGCTATGGGAACCAAGCTAAATCTAAGCACAGCCTATCATCCTCAAACGAACGGACAAAGCGAAAGGACGATTCAGACAATGGAAGATATGCTTAGAGCTTGTGTAATTGATTTCGGAGGTAATTGGGACGATCACTTACCATTGATATAATTTTCTCATAATAACAGTTATCAAACAAGTATTAATGCTGCACCATTCGAAGCACTGTATGGACGAAAGTGCAGAACCCCAGTCTGTTGGGCAGAAATTGGGGAAAAGCAACTATCTGGACCAGAAATAGTACAAGAAACAACAGACAAGATCATTCAAGTCAAAGAACGATTGAAAGCAGCACGTGATTGACAAAAGAGTTATGCTGATAACAGGTGAAAGCCATTGGAATTCCAGGTAGGTGACAAAGTGTTATTAAAAGTCTCTCCTTGGAAAGGAGTGGTAAGATTCATCAAAAGAGGAAAGCTAAGCCCCAGGTATGTTGGACCTTTCAAGATTATTAGAAGAATAGGACCTGTAGCCTATCAGCTACAACTGCCAGAGGAAATGGCAGGAATACATGATGTATTTCATGTATGTAATATTAAGAAATCTTAGCTGATGAATCACTGATAGTGCCACTTAAAGCCATAGAGGTAAATGAACAACTTAAGTTCGTAGAAAGACCTTTACAAATTGAAGACAAGAAAATCAAGAATCTCAAACACAAGAGACTGGTATTAGTCAAAGTAAAATGGGACTCCAAAAGAGGACCAGAATACACATGGGAGCTTGAATCAGAAATACAAAGGAAATATCCACACCTATTTCAGTAGATCTCGAGGACGAGTTCTAAAACAAGGTGGGGAGGATATAACAACCCTCCAAAATATTTTTCTGACACCCTAATATATTTGAAAATAACCCTATATGTCTTAAAATACACCCTATACGTGAAAACCGAGCCCAAAATATGAAATATCATTGAAAACAAAATAAAAACAAGATTTTATAAGTTGTCGCGGGGCGCGTAGCCCTTGGCTACACTCTACGCGGGCCGCGACAGGTAAGAGGTCAGGCGAGCCCCGATGTTGACACATGTCAGCAACGTGTTGAACCTAGTTCGTGACCCGGATCACCTACGGCCAAACCCCCCTATTACGCGGGTCGCGTAGCTCGAAGACTACCTTTACACTGGCCGTGAGAAATCGAAAATCATGCCCTATATAAGAAGGCATTGGGCTTCAATCATAAATCGTTCATTTCTTTTCTATATCTCGAATCTCTGAAGTAATAGGCATAATCTCCGAGTATAATACCCCCTAATTAGCGAGGTTTTGCTCCGTTGTAAGTATTATAACCCCAGTTTCGTATTAGATACGCTGCCCGATTAATCCAGGGTTCCGTAACGGCTGTCGTGGTTCTACCCGACGTATTCGTTGGAATGCCGTCTCGGGGAGGGTATTTCTAATGTAAATATTGGGTTATTATACTAACGCGTGTGCATTTGTGTAACTTTTAGATTAGCACTAAGAAACCTTTAAAGAAAACCTAAGACAACAATGTGAGTAATCTCCTTTTTGTAAACTGTTTTTACAAAACCTTTATTTATTTTAAATTACAATTAGCAGTGATTGAGTCTTTGTAATTCTTCAATTATTGCCGGTATTATGGGGTTTTGTATACACTACTTGATAATCTTCACAATTGGACAATGGGTTAGCCAATGTGTGATATGACCATAGCCACAGATCCGGTCGATTGGCAAGTACTGAATGAGTAATTGGGTAGATAGAAACAATGTGATCGCTCTCAATACTGTTTAATGATAAAATATGTTTTGAGTAAACTGAGATTTACTCACCAGTATTTCCCACTGACAAATGTTTTTAAAACGCGTTTCAGGTAACAAAATGTAAAAGCCAATTAGAAGAAAGCCAGCTGAAGAGCACTGAAGGCTTGGAAAAATGTGGCTATAAAAGTTACCTAAAAGACGATGTTTTAAATTCAATAAAATAGGGTTGATCCCTATAAGTGTGTTGTAATAAGAAACTTGGGTTCTACCCATGTGTTTATTAATATAAAATATGGTGGTTTTACTCTGATAACATATTTCCTAACTACGGTCATGATGAAATTTTCGCTGCCAAATTGACTAAATAACCGATGCCACCGAAACTGGTTCACGGCCGCCCGTTCCTGGGAGAAAGGGATCGGGGGTTGTAACACCTAGCATCCCTGTAACATAAGCGATATCTGGAGGAGTGCAGACTTGAGCATACATGAGACTCCCAACTAGTGAGGCATAAGGTATCATTCTCATTTGCGCCTTTTCATCCTCAGTTTTCGGACATTGAAAAGAACCGAAAACATCTCCTTTAACTACTGGAGCTACAGAAGGAGAGCTATGCTGCATGTTATATCGACTAAGGACACTATCAATGTAAGCCTTTTGTGATAAGTCCAAAATTCCATTGCTTCTATCTCGGTGGATTTCGATGCCAATAACGTAAGAAGCCTCTCCGAGATCTTTCATGTCAAAGTTATGCGAGAGTAGGCGCTTTGATTCATGCAACATATCTAAGCTATTACTTGCCAATAGAATATCATCTAAGTAAAGGACAAGTGTAGCAAAATTGCTCCCACTCATCTTGAGGTAGGTGCATTGATCCACTTGGTTCTTCATAAAGCCTTGCGTCTTCATGACTTCATCAAACTTAAGATACCATTGACGTGATGCTTGCTTTAAACCGTATATGGATTTCTTCAGCTTGCAGACAAGATGTTCTTGACCTTCATGTTTGAACCCTTCAGGTTGCTTCATGAACACGTCTTCATACAAGTCTCCATTGAGGGAAGCAGTCTTTGTCACACCCCACCCAATGGCGGAAACGTCGGAGTGAAACGAAAACGAGATTGCAAGAGACTTCATAACACTATTTGTGACAATAATTAAATAATGGATTTCATTTCATTTCTAAAAGTCGATTACAAAGATTAAAATCAAATACAACAACTTGATATACAATATGTTCAATACAAGAATACATCAAGCAAGTACATTAACTTAAGACGTCTAAGTGTGTATCTAAGCATCATCACTACTTCAATTCAAAGCGTCGTCATCCTCAGCCTATAACATGTTTTAAAATAAAGTTCAATGCAAAAGCAAAGGTGAGTATACAAGTTTTTCATACGTAGCATAAAATGATAAGTTTTCAAACAATTCCATGTGGCAAGCCCTTGATACAAGATAAACATTAAATTTGGCATGTGTCTAACATATCAAACCAATGATGAAACGCAATATGCTCATGACATAACCACAAGTCTATGGGCGGTGCGTTAATCCTATAGCGCTATATATGTCACGGATAGTCTCGTACGAAGTTAATGATAAGTCTAACACAAGATGTCACAAACCCAAGTTTAAAGTATCAAGTAATCAAATAAGTATGCGTGTATGAGGAATGTTTGTGCAATATGAATAAAGTTTGTGTGTAAGTTTATAAATAACATGTTACACCCCAAAAAGTGGTAAACGAAAAAGGGGTTCAAGTATACTCAAAAAAATTGTATATGCTTTCCGATTATCCAATTGTTGACGAGTAATGAGACTTGGGGATCGAATGTCTAAGGGTTAAAGTTCAAGGTATGTTTAGAGTCGAGGTTCATAATTTAAAACATAAGAATATAATATATGAAAGTAATCATCTTTTAACACATATTATGTCTTAGATGATGTAACCAACATTTTGACAAGTGAACATTAGTTCATCATCAAGGTTGATTACTTAGATAATACATAGGATCTACAATATATTAGTAAGTCAAATAAATCAAGCATGAGGTAGAATGTTGGTGCATTCATCTGTCGTCTTCGTCTTATGTCGAGTCTTGCTTTTTGTTGCAGATCTAATCAAGCGTGACATCATCTTATAGAATGATGACATCACATGTGTGACATCAAGGATGACATCAAGGATGACATCACAACAATGACATCATCATTTACATAAATCAGATTTGAAGATTTCGCTTGAAGACAAAAGTCTAGAATTGAAGTTTTCGCTTGAAGACAAAATACAAGTCATATATTTCGCTTGAAATGTTTATATAGGTTTCGCTTGAAGTGTTTCCAAGCGAAATCTGAATAGTATATATAGGCTTGTGTAGATTTCATTTGTAACGTTTTCTGAAATTCCATACCGAGGTGCTGCCGGTGTAAGGACTGATTGTAAACGATAGTATATCAATATAATCAGTGTTAAAGTGATACGCAAGCTGTTTCGCAATCGGTTTCTTAGTTTCCGCCTCTGAAACTGATAAAATCTCTTCTGAACGACTCGTTCGGGTCACAAACCGATCCTACAAGTGGTATCAGAGCTCAGGAGGAAGAGATTTCGCAAAAACAGCTCGTTTTCATCACTTTTTCTGTTTCTACACCATTCTTTCTCAAAAATTAAAAATTTTCACGGATAAAATCGGCTCAAATTCACACATATTATGCGCAATCATGAATTAACAAATCCTGAAAAGTTTCAGAACTAAAATCGGCTTAAAATTGATGCAAATTGATCTGTCGCTTGAAAGTTGTTCGTTGCATGCTGACATCATGCAGGATTTCGCTTGAAAAAGGTGAAAGTTTGAAGCGAAACCGGGTTTTTCGCTTGAAAAGTTCTGTTCACGAGATCAGTATAAACAAATGCATTGTTGTCAGGCCATTTAATACATGTCAGATATTAAATGAGATTGCATGTGATGTTCATCGATTGAATCAATTTGTTTACAAGATAATCATGTGTGCATGTGATTGTTTCTGAGATAGTGAGTATATCGATTCAATTATTGAGTATCGTGAACATTTGTCAGACATTTTCAACATTTAGATTCATGTGTTGACTGATTAAATTGATTGCATGCGATGAAGTGCATTGTAATATGTGAAAAGTAAAAAGAAAGTGTCGGTATACATGTGATATCATTGCAAATTCATGTGTAAATTGTTTTTGTTTGTCGGTTACATAATATCATTGCATGTGAGTATGTGATTATCGAGGTGAATGACAGTCATTGTTGTATGAATTGCATGTGAATAGGTTCTTGTTGTCTCGTATATTGATGAGCATCGTAAATGATAATTCAATTGTCGGCTACTTTTGATATTGCATGAGAATTGATAAGTGTTGCATGTGATTATATCATTTGTTTGATCATTTCAAAGTTCACGGCCTAATCACATTCTATTTTTAATCAAATCATTGTGTAGTGCAACCCACTTTATATTCGGAACAAGTGAAAGTGTGTTTTGAGTAAAATTTGTCAGGATTATTTGAAAAATGGAAATGATGTTTGATGAGATGGAAAATCATGATCTTGAAAGATTAAATGATTGGTATATGGGGTATTTGGACGATAGTTATAGAAATGTGAAAAAGGATCTTTGGGTCAAAAGGTTTAAATATTTTGCATGTTTGAAAAATGAAACATTGGAAGAATTAGAGAACCGATATGGAGTCTTACTTGGTTACTTAAAAAATCATGAGATATTTCCATCAGATGCTGAAAAAATAGAAAAGTTTGCAGATGCATTACCTATTGAATGGAGTGAATTTTTGAAAAATCTAAGAAAGGATTCAAATTTTTCAAAATTACATCTAAAAAGATTCATCAGCATACTTAAGACTCATGAATTTGAAAATGTAAAGAAAAGGAAAGAAATGATAAATGTCTTAGAAAATCATTTGATGGATATGGGCTTAGATGTGATTGATGAGATGAACAAAAGGATTGTTGAATGTGTTAGGGCAAAATATGTGATAAAATACGATATTAAGAGAGATTGTTATATTGATGAGTATGCAAATCCTCTTGATTTCGTTAAAATCTTTTGTGCAGGTACATTTAGGGCAAAGGAAGAGCAAGCTCCAAAGAATGAAGAATCTGTGAAGAATGAATCTTCAAGTTCTGCATCAGTGTGCTCTAAATGTGATAAACTTGAAGCTGACAATGACAAACTCTTGAAAGATGTGGAAAGTTTGAAATCGGAAGTCAAAAAGCTGAATGATAAGAAGCAAGCTGATGATAAGCAGATTCTTGTTATGCAGGAAAATTGTGTAAATGTGAAATCTGAGAATGACAAACTGTTAAGTAACTTGAACAGTTTGACATTGGAAAATCAGAAGTTGAAAGAAAATGCAAGAAATTTTGAAGATAAATTGAAAGTTTTTGAAATAGAAAAATTAAAATTGGAAAAAGAATTTCAAAGTCAAATAAAAATTCTTGAAAATGGGAGAGATGTGTTTAGCAAAAATAACATCGAAAAGCAAAAAATGATAAATTCCCATCTTCAGAAAATTATCAAACTTGAAAAATAAGATGAATGTGCTCGAAAGAAAATCAAAGAGTTAGAAGAAAAGGAGTTAAATTCAGAAAAGGAAGATTTCTGGATAAAGCTTGAGAATAAGAATCTGAAAGCAAATGAGACAAAATTTCAAGAACAGATAAATGTTTTGGAAAATGAAAAGTCTGTTCTTGAAAACATGAAGAATGAGAATGAAAAATCAATCAAGTCTCATTTTGAAAGAATTTCTCAGCTTGAAAATGAAGCTGAAAATTCAAGAAACAAGATTGATGAACTTGAAAGGAAATTGAAAGGTTTTGTGACTTCATCAGATAGTTTGAATTTTCCTTGTCCAAAACCGATCAATTCAGTTCCAATAAGTGACGATGTCACAAACTATGACAAAGTTATAGTTGAAGATTGCGATGAGAAATCTGATGTTGAAAATGAAAAAATGAAGAAAAAGAATTTATTTTTGAAGTTAAAAGAAAAGTTTCAAGAAACTGTTCCACAATCAACTGAAAAGGGAGAATGCTCTAAGCAAAAACCTTTGAAGAAGAAAGTGGAACAAAAACAAAAAGAGAAAATTTTGAAAAATGTTCAAAAAGAAAATAAAAGTTCATCAGATCAATCATCCAAACGCAATCAAAAATTACAAAAAGTAAAAAATGAAAACTCTAAAATTGTTGGCAATAAGTGGTGCAGGTTGGACCACAGTGCTCAAAAGTCAAATCCAGCAAACATGAGGAGCAAGGATTATCACCAAGCCAAACAGTGCTATGATCTGAATGTTTGGACTGAAAATGGTGATTGGTATGATAACAGAGTGTGTTACAGATGCGGCTATCAAGGACACATTGCTGTTAACTGCCAAAGTTGGAATTTTGAATCAAGGAGATGCTTTAACTGCAACATGATTAGCCATATTGCTAGAGATTGCTAAATGAGATCAATGAGAAAATCGAGGGCTGAATCTCAGAGGCAGGTAAAGAAATCAGTAAATGTCAAGCCCAAAGAACAGAAGGTTCAAGAACCTAAAGTTCAAGAAAAGAAAGTGAAGCTTTCTCAGGGGCAAAAAGACAGACTGAGGAAGAAGAGGAAGAAGGCCAGAGAGTATCTGGAGAAGATTTTGTCCTCGGGTTCATCTGTTAAAAATAAGAGTTCTGATGAATCGACTTCCTCGATTGCAAAGTCAAGCAAGACGAATTCATCAGATACAAATTTGAGGACGAAAGAGGATAAGAAGAAGAAAGTTGATGGTGATGAATTTGTTTCTTCGGAAACAAAGGAGCCACATGTCGGCGATGAATCTGGCAGATTAAAGTCAGACAAGCCAAGTGCAGGCAATGATTCTGGTACGGTAAAGCCAGAAGAGCCGGTAGTTGAGGTAAAAACTAAGAATTCAGGTTTAACAATGGATGATGCAAATCTTCCACCATTGTTGAACAAGAATTCAAAATCACCCAAGGACCGTCAGGCTTGGGTGAATCTGTTTAAATGAAAAACCTGACTTGCCGGAGATCCCAAGTTGGTAATCGTGGATCATGAATCGGCATCATTCTTTATCATGTTAAATGAGTTTTTTTTTGAAAAGCAGGACTTGCCGGAACTCCCAGGTATGTAAGCGAGGAGTAGGAATCGGCACCTTGAGAATTCAATCCAAAAGATGGTAAATTGGTTGAAAAGCAGGTTTAAGTTGTATGGTTGTGATTTTTACAAGTGGTTCAGAAGTTGAATTGGATTGATCTTACAAGTGGTAAATCAGGGACATTAAGTTGTATCTGATTTCCTACATATGATTGGTAAAACAATGTGATGATTTGATCCCCAATTTTACAAGTGATAAAATCAACAAAACTTATTTTCCGGAAAAACCATTTTGATTAAAACAAACTTAAGTGTTTTGAGATCACAATGGGAAAATATTTTGTTGTGAGGGGGAGTTCTGATTGTTTATGCCAAGTGGATGGCGAATTGAAGTGATTCGATATCAGTTGTCATGTTCTTGTACAGTTTGTTTTCAAATTTCCTAAAATGTGTTTGCATTTTAGGGGGAGTAGAATTTTTTCAGAAAATCCAAAAACATTAGAAAATTTGAAAAAGCCAAAAACATGATAAAATTCAAAAATGAGTTTTGTTGTCAAAAAGAGGAAATGATAGTAGATCAGTTGGACTGTCACAGCACGCTAAAGAAATGGAGAGATAAATTGTGATAAACGGTCTCACTAAAGATGTGACGATAGGCTCAGCTAGACTAATAGATTTGCGATAACGATACAAACCTAAATGAAAAAGCCTAGTTCTAGTGGGAAACATGGTTGAAAGCATAGTACTTAGTTTTGTCCTTCTTGATTGTGTGCCTACTCAGTAATCGCTGATTGTCGAAAGACATAAAACTGGTTAAATTTGTGAACTTTCACAACTTTGCTAAAAAGTCGCTGTGATTGTGCATTTCATTTTGCAAAGATTTAAACTTGTCTTATTTCTTTATTTTGTTTAAGCATCGGACATCCTCTGCGTATACGTGAGTATCGACCTGGATGTTGTTGCCTAAACGTTCTGCTTTATTTTCTTTGGTGTTTCGTTTAAGCTTTGGACCTCCTCTGCGTATACGGGAGTATCGACCTGGTGGTTAAAGCCTAAACAACTTCAACTTATTTTTATTTTCTTATTTTGTTTAAACATTGGACTTTCTCTGCGTATACGGAAGTATCGACCAGATTGTTAATGTTTATACATTCTGCTTTGTTTTCGCACAAATCACAGTTGATAAAAGTTTAAAGGCATTACTTGAGTCAGTGTATTGCATGATGAGGGGATATGCTGAGATCGTGGGATCCATAAGAATTTAGTGCTATCTAAATATACCTAATCGTATCGGTAAGCATTTCGAAAGTTTTTAGATTGAGTTTGAGTGGACAACAATATCGTCAATCAATGTGAATCGTTTAGAGCTTAAAATGAAATCAAGCTTAACGGTGTTGGTGATTGGTCTGAAAAACTGATATGATCCTCTTACGCAAGCTCACAAAAATAATGTCTGTAAATATTTCTTTACTGCATTTTATTTACATTTAAAAATTTCAAAAAGATTTTCGGTGTGTTTTAGCATAAATTTTGAAAAATACAAAAAGATTTTCGTCAACTGATGTTGATGAGCTGATTTTCAAAATTCCAAGTGCTAAACAAGATGAACTGGTTTGGGAGTGTGCGTTTAAAAGAAGAAACTGATTTTGAGAAAGAAAAATTTGATTAGTTAATCAGGGTCATTAATTTGAACTTGATGTAACTATTTCTAATAAGTTTTTCTTATTGATTTAACTAAAAACTTATGTTTTGATGAGAAAATGTGTGCAGGAAATGAGCTGAACAGAGATAAAACCAGGGATTGATCTCAAGGTGATAGCTAATTCCAGATGACGATCCCATCATGATGAGAGGGGGAGTCTGACGAGGTTAAAGCCAAAGAGAAGATCCTGGTATATGCTAAGAAAGAAAAGAGACTGATAAAGACTGAAGATTGAGAATACTCGACATTTAAGACTCGTCAACATCTGAGGGGGAGTCTGTTGGTGCATTCATCTGTCGTCTTCGTCTTATGTCGAGTCTTGGTTTTTGTTGCAGATCTAATCAAGCGTGACATCATCTTATAGAATGATGACATCACATGTGTGACATCAAGGATGACATCACAACAATGACATCATCATTTACATAAATCAGATTTGAAGATTTCGCTTGAAGACAAAAGTCTAGAATTGAAGTTTTCGCTTGAAGACAAAATACAAGTCATATATTTCGCTTGAAATGTTTATATAGGTTTCGCTTGAAGTGTTTCCAAGCGAAATCTGAATAGTATATATAGGCTTGTGTAGATTTCATTTGTAACGTTTTCTGAAATTCCATACCGAGGTGCTGCCGGTGTGAGGACTGATTGTAAACGATAGTATATCAATATAATCAGTGTTAAAGTGATACGCAAGCTGTTTCGCAATCGGTTTCTTGGTTTCCGCCTCTGAAACTGATAAAATCTCTTCTGAACAACTCGTTCGGGTCGCAAACCGATCCTACATAGAAGATTAAAATCTTCATTTAGGTACCTCTAAATGTCATAGAAATCATGTAGGAGGTAGGAAGAACAAGTCTTCCATTTAGGAACCTCTATGTGTTCACCACTACACTTGATGTAAAAACATACAAGGAGGGTCATGAACTACAAGTAATACAAGAATATTAAACACTAATCTATAAGAAATCGTCAAGCAATGTGTGGATTTTTATGTACGACAACCCAAGTTAATCCTAAATCACTCATACATCAAGTCTTGGACTTGAACATCACTTGTAGGTTAAACCCTTGACAAAACAGAAAGTTTGTGAGGTTTATACCTCTGATTTTGAATGTCTCAACCTTGTTTTTAAGCCAAACTAACCATAAAAGTGGTTATAAGCATAAGAACATAGGTTTGAGATGAGTTTCCTTAAGTTTAAACAAGTTTATCAAAGTTTGAAACAAGAACATAAAAATTAGTCCACTTTGGAGCCCTTTTGGCAACGTTCCAGGCTCTGGTTTTCCAAGGAAAACCCATGGAAACGTAGCTAAGGTCAATACAAATTAGTAGGAAAAAGAATCAAGTGAATCGGATAAGAATTGAGTGAGTTATGCTCACTTTAGTAAAGTGGTATAAATCTGCTCGAACTTCTGCAATCAGCTACGGTTTGGAGTGTTTGAGAGTGAATGGAGAGTGTTTAGAAAGTGAAAAATGCTTGGAGGAGGCTTGGGTTATATAGTGGATGGATTAGGGTTTCATTGGGTTGGGCTTTGGAAGTGTTTAGTGGGCTAAATAACTCAAAACAAGGAAACTAAGTGGGCTGATGCAAGGCTGTTAACAGCCCTAAAATTTTTATTTTATTTTATTTTTTTGACATTAGAAGGTATATATTTGATGTTTTAA
Source organism: Helianthus tuberosus (assembly GCA_030545235.1). Lineage (NCBI taxonomy): Eukaryota > Viridiplantae > Streptophyta > Magnoliopsida > Asterales > Asteraceae > Helianthus > Helianthus tuberosus. The sequence goes on from CM060360.1 coordinate 56,061,483, forward strand.
TAAAGTGTTACATGGTGTCTATTATGTATGTAACTTGTAACAAGGTCCAAAATGCATAAATGACATGTTTTAATTTAGCAAAAAGTGTGATAACATAGGTGTGTATAACACATGAAATGTAACAAGTATGTATGGTTTATAGTTTGGTATGATCAAGTGAAAAAAAAACATACAACTTAATCTTATAATCGAATAACTAAGTGGTTAAATGTATGAAGATTTAAGGATTACGAATACACGATCAATGTTTACTAGTTAAGCTTACATTTATACGAATTACGAACCATGTATCAAACGCGTGCACGTATCAATGTATAAACATCTATAAATGATGTATAAAAGATTCGTTTCATTACGATCAAAGTCTCGGATTTTACAACGATACAACGAAATATGATTACAAGGAATACAAGATTTCCAAAAAATAGAATTTCAAGCAATGGTTTCTAAATATGGAAAGTATGAAAACGCACGGCGCTACAGTCTTGACATCCATCTGATGCAACTCTAGATCAAAATGAGCTATTAGGGCTAAGACTTTGATAATCGATTCCTTCTTTCCGAGTGTAGCCCTTTGCAACCAATCTTGCTTTATATCGTTCAACGCTTCCATCCGAATTTAGTTTTGTTTTGAAGACCCATTTTCATCAAGGAGTCAAGCTCATCAATCATAGCTCATCAAGGAGTCAAGCTCATCAATCATAGCTCATCAAGGAGTCAAGCTCATCAAGGAGTCAAGCTCATCAATCCGAATTTAGTTTTGTTTTAAAACCATCGGGTAATTCAATAAAATCCCAAATGTCATTTTTCTTCAAGGAGTCAAGCTCATCAATCATAGCTTTGTTCCATTTAGAAGATTGATCACTACTAATGGCTTCATTGTAAGAGGTAGGATCGGTAAACTTTCCATCATCTGATACGGCTTCAGCTAGGTAGGTTTCATAATCATCAAAATTAGTAGGCCTTCTCGCCCTAGATGACCTCCTAGGTTGATTCTCAACTTCGACATTAGAGGGTCCTTCATTCTCAGGTACATGCGGAGCAACATTTAATTCTGAATGAGTTGGAGGTGGTGCAGTGACATGCGGTTCAGCATCGAGTACAAGAGGAGTAGTAATAGGAGGTAATGAAAAGGACAAGTGTCTCCCCCCCCACGTCTTGTACTTCTTGTAAATCATTGTAAGGATTTTCACTGCTCCCACTGACCTAAAGTCCTCAAGAAACGTGGCACGCTTGGTTTCTACAATACGAGTAACATGGGAGGGACAATAGAATCTATAACCCTTTGAGTGATCCCGATATCCAATAAAGAAACAACTTGTTGTTTTCATATCCAGTTTCTTTAAGAAAAGGGTTATAAAGTTTAGCTTCGGCAAGGCAACACCATTGGTTTGGTTAAAAATTACCGAAGAAATTAAGTGATCAAATTAGTTAAGTGAGTTAGTGTGCTAAGAATGTGTATCGAAAATATTCTGGTTAAGTTGTTTGTAAAAACGGTTTTCAGGATACAGCTCAGGATATCAAGTTGTATCTACAATCAAACAATAAGCAAAAATGTAAAGGATGACACAGGATGTACGAGGAAAGCCCTTGATCAATCTAGATCGCCGGCACAAAACCTCGGGAGCTGACAATCGCAGCTGCCTTGTTCTTCTTATTGCTTCAAATATCAGGATACAGTGCATGATATGATACGGATCAACTAAGTGTTACAATGTGATTTCGATACAAGTGTGAGTGTTTGCAGCTAGAGAGAAAGAGAGCTCGAGAGATTGTGTGTGTTCTAATCTGATCCGATCAATCCTTATTATAGTAAAAGAAACTAACTAACTAGCCTATTATTCTGGAATTAAACGAATATTCCTTATGAGAACGTTGTAGTCCACGTCTTCCGGCTTCAACGTCCATAATCTAACAGATTTGCCCGAGTCTTGTGGAGAATAGGTCCACTCGAATGTTAGAGGCTTGCTTCGTTAATCTGCACGTGAGTTAATTAGTCACTACTAGAATACTATATCAGGATGTTACCAATATCCTGATCCGGTATCCTAATCACAATAAAAGAAACACAGTCAGAATATTAATCAGGATATATGAGTTGAAAACCACCCATAACAATTGTCCCCAAAATATATCTATTGGTATACCAATTCCAACGGATATATTTTAAAAATCTTATCTCGTGAATCGAGGTAATTAAGTTGAAATGATGGCTGAAGTGACACGCTACAACTTCCCACACGGTTATTACTCGATGGCTATCTATTACGCCCCTATATCTTCTCTCTTTTCATTTGAAAATCAAATATCTTCAACAGCATTTCCAGGTAATTGTCCATTCCTTCTTCTTCTCTCTCGCTGATTTCTTCATTTCCCTTTAATGGCTACTAGAACCCGATCTCATTCCTGCGAGTCCTCCTCGTCGTTCATTAACCAAAACCTACTCAAACACCCCGAGTAGGAGGTGTGCTCCTTCAACAATGCTGACATTGCCGCACTACGAAACTCCGGTGCTTTTCCTGACAAAGCAATCATCCGTCCTTTTGATCGAAACCTCCGATCAGATGTCTCATCTGATGAATGGATCTACTTCTTAGCTTATCCATTCTCTCTTGGTCTTCGATATCCCTTCCCGGAATTCATCATGGAATTCTTTCGAACCACCGGTCTCTGTTTCGCCCAAACCATGCCTATGGTCTGGAGGGTACTCCTTACCCTTAACTAAATCAAGAGCTTTCATATTCCTGACCTCTCTGATCACTTACCGTCTCCGATCACACGGCAACAGCCGTTTTTTGCTTTTTTCAATTACCGGTAACTCGCTTATCCTCAAAGCCAGCAAAAACAAGGACGGGTGGCAGTGTAAATTTTTCTTTGTTAAACGGGTCTCCATTGACGAAGACAGTAGCCTTCGGGTGAAATGGTTGACTTCTGGTAGGGTTTAGGGTTTAAAATATCCCCAAAAATATCCTGATGATGTATCTTGAACTAACATCCTCTTGTTTATCCTGCATCGAATTTCAAAGAGCTAGCTCCCCCTACCGGAGAATCTGAAGGAAGAATCCAAGCGATTTACCAGTTGCCGGAAAGTGAGAGAAGCTTTTCCATACACCTTCCAAGTTCCAGTACATACTCATCATCCGACATGTCTGGTAAGGGTTATTTGACTTTGCATGTGTTTGGTCAATTTATTATAAAGAAAAAGTAAAAAAAGAGTTTAGAGTTTTTCCCTTTTATGCAGCACCAGCCAAGACCCCTGAAGTTTTTGATCTTGAAGAGTTGGACAGCTACTCCGGTCCTGTTCAAGTCAAAAAAGATCCAAGTCCCAAACCGGTCACTTCATCCAAGCCCACCAGCTCTAAAGCCGTCACCATTCCTAAGCCTTCATCAGCTTCAAAGCCACGTGGCCCCAGTTCCCGTAAGAGGATGGAGCCTGACTCCCTTGTCACCTCGGATGTTTTTCCATTCGAGAATCATGGATTCTCGGAGTCCAGCAAATATATGACCGGCTTCCTTAACCAGGTAGGCATCCTTGCCCTGTATCCTACACATACATGTCGAATACATATATTTTAAGTACATATATTGATATTGGTTTACCTGATTACAGGGTCTCGAGCGGCTAGTGTTTCTTTGCGAGGATTCATGCGGGCTAGTCAAGATGTTGGAAACCAAGCTGTCGAAGGTAGAAATCACCATTTCGGACCAAGCAACCATTGTTGCCGCCAAATCGCAACATTACGAAGACAAATATAAACTCAGGAGCATCAAGCCACAATTAAGAAGATCAACAATGAGGCTCAAGCCAAATCCGATGCCGACAAGCTTCAACACGAGCAGGATATGGCCTCAAACCGAGAAAGCCTCAAGAGTTCCATTGTCGTCTCTCTCCTTCAGGCTAGGTTGAAAATGGCCCATGAGGCTAAGCCCATGGGCTTCGAATGCCCCTCTTGGAACGTTGATGCCTGGGAGGCAAAGCTGAGGGAGCTTGGTGGTAATCCTGTGGAACATCCTGCAAAGCCTGCGGTTGAGGAGCCTTCCAAGGTGGCTGAAAAGGCGGTTGATGCTGGTGGTGATGCTGGTGCGGATGCTAAAGGGAATGCTGCTGGTGAAGAAGGTGCTGCTCCTTGAAAGCAGCGAAATGGGCGATGATGGATGTTGATGCTGAGGCCGGAGCCCATTTTTTTTTAATCTGGTAATTGTGGTTGCTGAACAATTTCTATTTCCTGTCTGTCAAACAATTTAAATTTCCTGCACTTAGACAATATGATGACCAAAGGTGGAGAGATCCTGAGTTTCAGCACGAAGCCCTTGGTCATCAGTTAGTATGGTTTGTTTTGAACATTTTTAACAATTGAAGGGGGAGGTATCTTGGGTTCCTAGACGAAGCCTTCAATTGTTAGTCAAGTATGGTAAAAAAAAACTAATTTGTGCTTTTGGCAGATGGGTCTCAGTTTGAGACGAAACCAAAAGCACAAACTTTTGATATGTTAATAATTGTTCTGGTCAAAAATTACCGAAGCAATTAAGTGTGATAACCCGCACCAAACCAGGTATCCGTACGAATTAATTAATATTTAATTAATGCTTAATTACTGTGCTTGCTTACAACTGTGGTTAAACTGCTTCTTGATTTCTGATACATATATACTCATGCATCACATTTTATACTGTCACTCTATTATTTACACACAAACATCAGTGACAACCTTGATGCACAAAAGCACCGTGAGCACACTATACGGATAACCCAGTAAACATGCTGACATAGCCAGCATCAGACAGACACTGTCTCTGAGGCCAGTATGAGCCGGGAATAGATTACTACACCAGTAGGGAGTCTAGAGAGGTGAGGATTGTAAAACTGCGTCACTAGGTGATAGTTATAGTGACCGGATGTGCCTAAAACATGCTTTAACTACAAAATCCTGCACCTTAATACAAAATTCAGCATTTAAGCTAACTAGTAAAGTGCAAAAACACGGGAAAATAATACTAGACACTTTCCAAAGTGTCGGGAATTCATTGTGTCACTAAAAATAATATTAACGACACTTTAAATGCTTATTTAGCACTTTAACGGATCAGTATCCAACCGAACAACCGGACTTTACCCGGAACATAAAATATTAACAATGGCATTGTTTTTCACTTTTCCGAACTAGTTAGGGTCCCCGAACACCCTAACACCCCCTATATTAATTAACACACTAAACATACTAACTAATATCATTTGATTTCAACTAGATCCTAACCTTGTCATTACATCTCAACCCCCCTAATACCCCCCCCCCCCATTACGGTTTGTGGTGTGGGGAACACCCCACCATTTGTTTGATTATTTTAATTGTTGATGCTTAGTATCTAGTGAACATAATATATGATGGATAATAAGGAAAGTGGATTATAAATAAACCTAAGGGTTCAAGACATCATTTCACTAAACACCCAACTCAAACTTGCTTCTCTTTTTCCTCCATAACCACCACCACTTACGGCTCCACCACCACACCACTATACATCCACCTTCAAGCCTCCTACAAGTATTTCACATACATACAAAGGTGCAAGGGATCATACAAACAAGCCCGGTGCTCTCGGAAGTTCAAGGACCGCTCTTGTATTCTTTTATCCACCACTTTTACGCCTTTGATCTTCCCTAGCCTTGTGCTAGTTGTAAGTGCTTCTAAACACTCTCTTGTTCTTATTTAAAGTGGTTAATAAGAGGTTTAACGGATAAAAATCGAGAACACTAAAGATCAAAACTAAAAGACTTGAAAGTATGATGAACTAGTTGGTTAAAAAGAAACTAGTGGTATAAATCATGATACATCTAAAATAAACAAACCATAATCTGCTGTAACAGACTCATGATCTGATTTTAATCATATTAGAAAGGTTGGCGAACGTATGGGTGTGTTTTAGTAACATTTAACCTTCAAACAGCAAGCTGATCTGCACTTTCAGCCGACTTTAACTGGCTGTAACAGGTCCTTAACTAAACGAAAAATGTATTTTCTGAAGTCTAGATATATGTACTATGAAATACGGTTCTAATGGCACCGGAATCATAATTTTTGGACTTCGTTTACTATTTTTAAAGTGTCATTTCGTAACAGCAGCTAGAGCTGCATTTTTACAGAAGAAAATAGGTGTTACATTTTTTGTCATAACTTGAAACCTGTGTAGAGTTAGATCATGAAACTTTTACTGTAGATGATCAGCGATGTATTTGTAATTATCCCACTGGAATTTCATAAATCGGACTTATGATGAATTTTAAATAAATTATTCCGTGGACAGCAGTTAGAAAAAGATCAATCTGAGTTCAGCCCGGAAAATGATTTTCTATAAAATATGGGCAATGATTTGGACCCCAATATTTTTACACAGTAATATTTGGATCGTTTAAGACATTTTGTAAAAATTTGGGAATTTTTGGAATAAGATAACTATTTTATTAAAATACCCGAAAACTGCTTAGTTTTGTATATTAAAACTGAAACGATATAAGTAGTATTTTGCATGCCTAAATGTCGGATTGGTTAATTGAGAACTGATTGAATGATTTTACAAAAGAAAATGATACGCTAGTAAGCGTGGACGTCTCCTTTTACAAGGGAAACTCTAGCGATTTTTTTCTAGAAATACAACACTTAGAAATATTTTTGGTGATAAGTGTTTATAAATATATTTTCAACTTGTTTTCAAAATATAAATTTCGCCATGATTTTTATTACAAAATAACCATGTGTCGGAGGTGGATTTTCGTAAATAAAACTTGTTAAATATATATTGAGAATATATATTTCGTAATGAGGCGCTTGTGTGCTTACGTGATTATTTTACGAACTAGAGATATATTAATCTCGGGGTAAAAATAATATTACTTGGAAATATATATATTGGGGAATATATTGACGTATTTTTATAACACACCGGAATACAACGCCGATACATGGCAAGATATACCAATACAAGTATTACGAATACACAAGTACGAGATACTCCCATCCTTGGGAGGGAGATACGAATACGAATACTTGAGAAGTCTTAATACATAAATATTGTATAAACAATTATTCCAAAACCAAACATAATCATTATAACTTGGAATAATACAAGAAACGTAACTCAAAAACATAAATACTAAGACAAGGCACGACCCGTCCATCTAATAGACGTTAGACCATTGTAGGTAGTCGTGTTTGCTGAGGAGATTTGGGTTACGAGTTACAAGTACCGAAGACGCAATACAGTGAGTTCATGTCCCCCTTTTCTCTTAACTGTTTTAAGTTTTTAAACTGCGGGGGTGAAATACATGTTACTATGATTACGAGTACTTTTTACATGGTATGGCTAGCTTAAGGAGGGTTTACTACTTAGATCATGTGAGTGGGTAGGCGGGAACTGGAGGCCATTAATCCTCATTGTAGGACCGAGGGTCGTAAGCGGTAGATCTATCTGGGTATAGCGAGCCCAACCCCTGAGCCCGCTTAGTGGACCAGGTGGTGACTTTGAGCCCGACGCAAAATCTGCTAGGTTTGAGTCTTCCTACAGCACTTCACACATATCATTGGCTTTGCAACCCAATGGTGATCTCTTTTTCCTTAATTGCTACATACCAGGGACTTTTATACATACTTACAACATTTTCAAATGTTTGTACATACTCACTTACACATGAACTCGCTCAACTTTATGTTGACTTTTCAAACTACATGTATTTCAGGAAACTAACGGATCTGGCACGGTATGCACGTATTTTCAAGCTGCGTTTGAATAAAGAAGTCATCCAGGGTTTAGAAGGTGTAACCTCTTCCTGGACGGGTTACATATCTCTAAACCTAGTATTGTTTAAAGTCTTTTGCTAAGTCTTTATAAACTCAATTAAATCAAGTTAAGGTTTGTAATTTATTTTGTGATTATTGAAAATGGGATTTTTCTAACTTTATTAATGGATGAATACCTCATGTTTTTATTATATAGTATGGTTATGATTGTTGCTATGGTATTAAGAAGTCACACCAAATAAACCCACGCTTCCGCAAAGCCAGGGTGTGACATTAAGTGATCAAATTAGTTAAGTGAGGTAGTGTGCTAAGAATGTGTTTTGAAAATATGCTGGTTAAGTTGTTTGTAAAAACAGTTTTTAGGATACGGCTCAGGATATTGAGCTGTATCTACAATCAAACAATGAGCAAAAATATAAAGGGTGACACAGGATATACGAGGAAAGCCTTTGATCAATCTAGATCGCAGGCACAAAACCTCGAGAGCTGACAATCGCAGCTGCCTTGTTCTTCTTATTGCTTCAAATGTCAGGATACAGTGCAGGATATGATGCGGATCAACTAAGTGTTACAATGTGATTTCGATACAAGTGTAAGTGTGTTGTGAATGTTTGCAGCTAGAGAGAAAGAGTGTATGGTAAAAAAAGTTGTGTCCTCTAATTTGATCCGATCAATCCCTTTTATAGTAAAAGAAACTAACTAGCCTATCATTCCGGGATCCAACGAATATTCCCTATGTGAACGTTGTATTCCACATCTTCCGGCTTCAACGTTCATAATCCAACAGCTTTGCCTGAGTCTTGAGGAGAAGAAGTCCAACTGAACGTTATAGACTCGTACCAATAATCTGCACGTGAATTAATTAGTCACTACCAAGTTACTCTATCAGAATGTTACCAATATCCTACTCCGGTATCCTGATCACAATAAAAGAAACATAGTCAGAATATTATTTAGTATATAAGACCAGAAAACCACCCCTAACAATTGTCCCCAAAATATATCTGTTGGAATCCTGAGTTCAAACGGATATATTTTAGAGTTTGTCACCCGGATCGAGGCAATTAATACGATTGGACTCTTGAAGTGACAGTGTGCAACTTCCCACACGTTTTTCACTCAATGGCTATCCATTTAGCCCATATATCTTATCTCTTTTTGTTCGATAACCCTCCATCTTTACCAGAATTCTCAGGTAAATCTTTCTTCTCTTTCTCTGTCTTTTCTTTGTTCAAATCATTCGTTTCTTGGTTGAGATCCTCCATGGCTACCCGCACTAGATCCCAAACGGCGGATTCCGTTCCTACCTTTCATAAGCAGAACCTGCTCAAAGAACCCTCAAAAGAGGTGTGTTCATTCGATAATGCTGATATCGCGGCTTTACGAGCTTCCGGCGCTTTCCCTGCCGGAACAATCTTCCATCCATTCGACCAAGAGGTCCGATTGGATTATTGTTCCGATGAGTGGGTATGCTTTTTTGCTTATCCTTTCTCACTAGGGCTCCGGTATCCGTTTTCAGCCTTCATATCCCGCTTTTTCGAACTTACTGGTCTTAGTTTTGCCCAAACCATGCCCATGGTTTGGCGTGTGTTAGTCACCCTGGAGCAGATCAAAACTCGTCACATGCCTAACCTTTGCATCGAAGATCTTCCGATAGCCTATCGCCTAAGGTCTCATGGTTCCAGTCGGTTCCTCCTTTTTTCTATCTCCAAAAATCCTCTCATTCTTAAGGCCACCAAGAATGAAGATAAATGGAGACGAAAATTCTTTTTTGTAAAAAGGGAATCCATCGACAAGGGTTTTGACCTTCCTAAGAGATGGTTGACTTCCGGTAGGATTTAGGGTTTTAGGAATATCCCCAATTGTATCCTGAAACCATATCCTGAACTGATATCTCTATCTTTTTATGCAGCAAACTTCAAAGAGCTTGCCCCTCCACAGGCAGAATCTGAAGGAAGAATCTACGCAATCTACCAGTTACCGGAAAGTGAAAGAAGCTTTTCCACACACCTTCCAAGTTTCAGTACATATTCATCGTCCGACATGTCTGGTAAGGGTTATTTGATTCTGCATACGTTTGGTTAATTTATTATAAAGAAATAGTAAAAGAGTTTAGAGTTTTTTCCCTTTTATGCAGCACCAACTAAGACCCCTGAAGTTTTTGACCTTGAAGAGTTGGACAGCTACTCCGGCTCTGTTCAAGTCAAAAAAGTTCCAAGTCCCAAACCGGTCACTTCATCCAGACCCATCAGCTCTAAAGTCGTCACCATTCCTAACCCTTTATCAGCTTCAAAGCCACGTCGCCCCAGTTCCCGTAAGAGGAAGGAGCCTGATTCCCCTGTCACCTCGGATGTTTTTCCATTCGAGAATCACGGATTCCCTGAGTCCAGCAAATATATGACCGGGTTCCTCAACCAGGTAGGTATCCTTACCATGTATCCTACATATACATGCAGAGTACATATATTTTAAGTACATGTATTGATACTGATTTACCTGATTATAAGGTCTCGAGCGGCTCATGCACTTATATGAAGAAGCTTTTGGGCTCAACAAAATGCTGGAGGTCAAGCTTAAGAAAGCCGAAGTCACCATTACTAATCAAGAGATGATTGTTGCCGCCAAATATCAGCACTACGAAGACAAATTCAAGGCGATGACTCAGGAGCACCAAGCTGCCATTCACAAGGCCAACGAGGATGCCCAAGCCAAGCTGGATGCTGCTCATCTCCAATACCAACAGGATATGAGTTCCTACCGGAATGGCCTTAAAGGATCTGTTGTAATCTCCCTTCTCCAAGCCAGGTTAAGGATGGCCTATGAGGCCAAATCCTTGGGCTTTGAATGCCCCTCCTGGAATGTCAATGCTTGGGAGCTGAAATTAAAGGATCTTGAAGGCAATCCCGTTGAACATCCTACGAAGCGTACTTGTCAGGAGCCTTCTAAGGCGGCAGAGGAGGCGGCTGATGCTGGTGGTGATGATGAGAAGAATCCTGGGGATGATGCTGGTGCAGGTTCTGGGAAAGACGTTGTTGTTCAAGAAGGTGCTGCTCCTTAAAAGCAGCGAAGTGGGCGATGATGGATGCTTATGCCTAGGCTGGAGCCCACTTTTTTAAGCTTGATGGTTGTGGTCTGTTAAACAATTTCTATTTCTTGTCTTTTAACAATTTACATTTCCTGCACTAAGACAATATGATGGCCAAAGGTGGATGGGTCCTAGGTTTCAGGATGAAACCTTTGGTCATCAATTAGTACCGTTTATTTTGAACAATTTTAACAATTGAAGGGGGAGGAATCTTAGCCTTCAATTGTTAATCAAGTATGGTAAAAACTAATTTGTGCTTTTAGCGGATGGGTCTCGGTTTGAGACGAAGCCAAAAGCACAAACTTTTGACATGTTAATAATATAACTCCCTTTTAACCCTATTTGTCATTGTCTTTCGTTATGCATAGCTTAGTTTGAATTTCACTGTTCCAAACTTAGTACAATATTTCAAATGTCTTACCCAAATATTATGAAAATATTTTGATTAGTATACTCGTAAATATCCTATTAAAACTTTCGTCAAATAGGGTTTTCATAACTCAAATAATTCAGATAAAGTTTTTCAAAAAAGGACAGTTCTTTTTCATTTCATAAAGCTTGTCTCGATAATATAGATTCAAGCATAGCTTCAATTTTCAATCCAAGTACCATGTTCCAAACATTCTAATCAAATACCCTTAAGCATATTCAAAAAATATATTTTGTAAACATATCCTGATCAGCATAATAATAAATGTTATAACATGGTTTCCAAAATTTAAATGATTTAGATAAAGTTTTCAAAGGATAGATCATACCAGAGGTAGAGTACAACCCTATTCTCAAACCATGTCCCCAATCATGAGATATCTCAAGGAATGACACATCCCAAAGGATGAGAATCCTAAAGCCTTTAGAATGAAGGTATCACGATTTACTATTATAAATAATGTTCTGTATAAGAAATCTCTTGCAGGACCATACCTAAGGTGCTTAGAGGATCCCGAAACTAAAGAAGTGCTTCAGGATATACTATACATGAAGGGGATTGTGGTAATCATACTGGGGCAGATCATTATATAGTGTTGGACCGCACACCTAATTCTAAGTTCTAAATCATTTGCTGGCAGGCTACGGATGAAGAAATAGTAAATACATTGAATGGCCTTAGGGCCTCACACCTACTGATAGTGTTGGACCACGCAACTGCAAACAACGCCTGTTGGGCCTGGGATAAGTTGGGTCGCACATTAAAGGGAGGTGGTAAGGTGCGGTTGGGCTGAGTATTAGGGGCGGCCTACGAGCTGAGTTGATTGGTGGGTTAGAAACATGAGTCATACAAATTGGGTTTGGGCTGTTAACTCGGTTGGGCCGCACTCTAGTGTGATCGTTGATTTAGTTATTATGAGTTTTGTGGAGTATAAACTAGTAACATGGATTGCATATGAATCAAACACTTACTATGTGATGATACGGTGTATAATGATACGAATATTTGTGTTGCATGATGTTTGGTTATAATTTGCATGAACACATGAACGGGAACCGAACCACTTGACATGTGCTATGGGGTAATATGAACTTGTGTTGTGATTGATAGTATGACTCGAACACTAGCCATGACTTGCATAATGATATGTGTTTTGTTTATTTGTAATCTGTGTAATAAATGCAAAGAACACATGTGTCACGAAACTAACTATTATTGGTAACCACACTAGGATCTGGTTGATCAATTTGGAACGGATAGTGAAACATAACATACCGAGCAAGCTAAGATGAGTTCATCTCTTGAGCATGCGTCCCGGTGGTTGGGACAGTCAATTGGGTATTCCTGGGAGGAATAGGTCTTGGGTAAATCACTGGGTATTCCTGAGAGGAATACATCTCTTTGTTAAAATGGAAATGTTAGATAATACACTCTTTCCTATCATTTAAGTCCCATCTTATACCGAATAGTTACCTGAGAGGTAACGAGGTGTTAGTTGATAGCGCTATTAGGCTTGGCAACCTCACACCGTACCTGAGAGGACGGGCGTGAACTAATGACCTTAAATCATGACCAATGTTTGGATAGGGGCATTGGGGACGGGCAAAACAATCTGGTAGCCATCTTGTACGGTACTTGGGTTATTATCTACATTACAATCAATGAACTGAATTAAACACTTGGTAACTAACGTTTTCATAAACTATGAACTCGCCAGCTTTGTCTGATACACCTGTTGCATGCTCGCAGGTCGTTAGATGTCTTGGATTTGGGACTTGCTGTCTGGAGTAGCTGGAGTGGTCATGGGTCGGCCTGTGTGGATACATGTGATGGGTTTTTGTTATTACACGTTGGTTTTGAACAATTAAACTATGATTTCTTTTATTTGCTTCCGCTGAAATTGTTGGATTTCATTAAACTCATCGTTGGTACATTTCATTAATAATTGGCAATTTCATTCTTAAACTTGTTATGAGTTCAACATGATTAGTGGCTCGTTATTGGTTTGTCACACGCCTAGCGGGGTTTCCATGGGTGGTATTTTGGGTGTGTGACAGCTCCACCGCCCACCTCCACTACAACAAGTTTCCCCACGGTGTGTCGGAGTTCTTTCTCCATTCACCGTCGTTAATCGGAGTTCTTTTGTAAGTTGTGCTATTTTTTTATTTTCATTGCGTTTTAGGCCATCAAACCTCAATTGTGTTTTCATCTCATTTGGTTTAGTTAGAGTTCTTTTCATTTTTGTTCTTTTGGATGTTAAAGCAGAGGCAGGACCATGCTAAAATAGAAGTATGAGCATGTTGGAACAAAGGCATGACCACGTTAAAACCCATTGTGTTTTAGAACCTGCAATGCAAAGAACATGATCATGCTAAAACAGAGGCATGATCGTGTTGGAACTAAGGCATACCCATGTTAAAACTACATTGTTTTTTAGAACCTATGTTAAAACTCCATTGCTTTTTAGAACCTGCAGTGCAAAATATTGATTTTGGGTTTCATTGCGTCTTACAATATGGAGTGTAAAGAACATGATCATGCTAAAATAGAAGCATGGTCATGTTGGAACAAAAGAATGATTATGTTAAAACATAAACAAGGCTATGTTAAAACTCCATTGCTTTTTAGAACCTACAGTGTAAAATATTAATTTTGGGTTTCATTGCGTTTTATCAGCAAAGAACATGATCAAACTAAAACAAAAGCATGGTGATGTTGTAACAAAAGCATTACCTTGTTAAAAACATAAACATGACCATGATAAAACTCCATTGCTTTTTAGAATCTGCAATGCAAAATATTGATTTTGGGTTTCATTGCGTTTTACAAGTAAAGAACATGATCATGCTAAAATAGAAGCATGGTCATGTTAGAACAAAAGCATGACCATGTTAAAACATAAACATGGTCATGTTAAAACTCCATTGCTTTTTAGAACCTACAATGCAAAATACTGATTTTGGGTTTCATTGCGTTTTAGAACTAGAGTGTAAAAGAACATGATCATGTTAAAATGGAAGCATGATCATATTAAAATGGAAGCATGATCATATTGGAACAAAGACATGACCATGTTAAAACATAAACATGACCATATTAAAACCCCATTGCGTTGTTTTTGAACCAGGAGTGAAATAATAGATTATGCTAAAACATAAGCATGATCATGTTGGAACAAAAGCACTACCATGTTAAAACAAAGGCATGGCCATGTGATGCGTGTTTAAGTGTCGTATATTTTAGGTGTATATTTTAAGCCCTTTTAACACTTATTTTTAGCCAAGTTTTAAATTTATAAAACACGATATTTTACTAACACTAAACACACATATGGGCAAGTGCACCCATCGTGAGCGTAGTATAGCGTTGGTAAGATACCGAGGTCGTCCAAGGACACAAGAGCTTTTAGTACCGGTTTATCCTCAACGTCTAATCAAAATAAAAAGTTTAGAAAAATGTTTTAAACTAAGAAAAATAAAAACTAACTAAAATGCTGAAAAATAAAAATAAAAAGAAAAAAAACAGATAGACAAGATGAATCACTTGGTTCCGACTCGTATCTAGTATAACCTTTGATTATTTCCGCACTTTTGCACATAATTAAGAGATTATCTTAGTTATTGTAGTAGGCCCCTCTTTTGAAGGTGACGTTACCCTCACCCCAGTAGTTTGAGTCAGCAAGGATACAATCCTAAAAGGGTGGATTATTGGAAGATAATGAATTAAGTTATTAATGCAATATTATGGTAGGCCCCGCTTTTGGCGGTGACGTTACCCTCGACTAAGTAGTCTGAGTCAGCAGGGATACAGTCCTAAATAGCCGGGTTATAGTATTAATAGTAGTTAACTTATGAGGGGATCAAAGAGTTTGGACCCCCGCCATCCAATACCGTGAAGCATTGAAGGAGGTCCTACTAAATTTGACCCAGGTCCATTGCAGGACCTCTAAACGCTGAACAATGGCAAGACCTTTACCAAACCGTTCCCTTAACCCCCGACCAGGTAGCCAACATACCTCCATATAGACCGTGGAGATATGAATGGTGAAAATCTTTTATTTTGATATAGACAGTAAAATAATGCCAAGACACCACGGACAAACGATAAGGAAAGATCACCTTCAACATAAGCAACTAGTTATTAAAGTCATTAATACAAAACCAAATAAAAAGTGCAAAAGATTAGAAATAAAAAGTATTATACTAGACGTTTTGTCTTCACCAAGTGATGTAAGAGACTTAGGCAAACATGGCCTTGATTGTCAAGAACTCTTACGATCAATCTTGGATCCCGAGACGACTCACACACTCTATGATGGACAATGGATGATGGTGGTGGATGATGGTGTTGTGATGGTGGTGGGTGGTGGATGAAGTGTGAGAGAGGTGGTGTGCCAAGGGATGAGTTGAAATGAAACCAAGCACTCCTATTTATAGGCTGAACAGAGGGCTGGGCACGGCCCCGTGTCCGCTGGGCACGGCCTCGTGCCTGTCTGACACTCTCTCTCCTCATTAATTGTAATTCGCAATTACAATTAATGCGCCTGCTGTACTTTCGCCACGCCCCCGTGTTCACTGGGCACGGCCCCGTGGTGGGCAATAGAAGCTTCTATAGGTTTGTCTTTTCTGCTGCTTCTTGGGCACGGCCCCGTGCTGGCTGAGCACGGGGCGTGTTCAGTCTTCTGCCTTCTTAATTTTGCTTTGGAAGATGCCGTTGAGGGGCCGGGCAGTCCACTTATGTTCCTTTCCTTGTATTTATGTTGGATTTAGCTGTCTTTTTGCTTCTTTTGTGTTTTTGAGCTCATTTAATCCTGAAAATACAAAAGGAAGACAAAAACACTCTTTTTCCAATATTAGTACTTAAAAAGGGTTAGTTTTATGCCTCATTTGATGTAATTTATATGTTGCATTTTACACACATCAAATACCCCCACACTTGAACTTTTGCTTGTCCTCAAGCAAAACTCTTTAATATGTGGCTTACACTCCCAAATGGAATGGGTAGAAGAGAAGGTTTTTGGCTTGTCGTAGAGTGTTGGGAATCCAAGATCTTTTTGGGTTTTATTTTTATCTATTTACAATCCTATTCGTAATGATTTATTTAGAACGTTTCATAGGAGAAATTACTTATTTGGGCATAACATGCCTTTTTAAAATTCCATTTATATACAAGTTCACATACCTCACAGGAGAAATCACTCACACTCGGCCGAAGGTTTATTTTTAGTGAATCACTCGAGAGCGGCATGGAACTTATTCCTACCATAAGCTTGCCAAGCAATCAATCCTCCTCCTTTTTAACTTTTATACCTTTGTAAATATCAAGAGGACTTTGTGGGTTAAGGGTTAGGCTTGGGTTAAAGGTAGGTGGTTGGGAGAGTGGTTAGTGGTTAGTAGAAAAAGGGCGAAAAGCGTAACAAGTGTCGGTTTTCGTAAGACTTTCTATTTTTGTAACTTTTTATTTTGATGAAGCTTTTATTCAAACAAAGTTATTTTTGATGAACTTGTTTGTTTATTCTTTTTGCTTCATCATCAACACATTTTTTTTTTTGAACGATCCTACGCAAAACCGAACTTGTTACTAAAACAAAAGGTTAAAAAATAAAAAAGGTTTTGGTGGGAAAAAGGGTTTTTGGTTTGGGTGATGAAATGAAAAGGTTTAGGCTCAAAGGGGTTAACTAGGGGGATTCTTGGGTAGGTGGTAAAAGAAAAATAATGGTGTAGAAATAAAAAGGGTTAGTCCTAATGCCTCTATCATTTACTTACTCGGGTTTAAATTGATAAGGACCGGGAATGTATCGTCATGGCAAGTTCTAGAGTTGTAAGAACCAAGCGGCTATTCACACAAGAAACGAAAAATGAGCATTTAGTCTAAAGATGTAAATTTGTATGCTCAATAAAGGCTCAAAACTCACTTTTGTGGGAATGGGTTTTTATGTGATCTAGTATATATAATCAAATTTTAACTAAGTTTGCCATGCCTTTTCATAATTTTCTTATGTTGGTTCTTTTTATCACTACGCTATCGGTTGTAAATTCGTAAAAATATAACCTTTTTGAGAACTTGAATTTCCCGAGTTAAACCTAGACAAGTAAGAAAAATGAAATTTTTGAAAAAATTTGGGGTGATTAGCGGTTCCAATAGAGTTTTGTGTAAGGCTTGTATTTAGGACTTGCAAAATTCAAGGTTTTAGCATCCCCCCCACACTTAAATTACACATTGTCCTCAATGTGTCCCAAAAATAATTTTTTAGTTTGATTAGATGTGTAAAATGGTGTTAAAAAGCAAAAATTTTGTGTTACTGGGCGCTGAACACGGCCCCGTGTTCAAGTGCCAGTAACAAAATTAAAACAAGAGAAGCAGAAGTCTGGACACGGGGGCGTGCGGGTGAACACGGCCCGTGTCCAGTTACCTGAACTGGGCATTTTTCTGCAGGGGGTTCAGCACGGGGCCGTGTTGGTTGGGCACGGCCCGTGTTGAACCTTCTGAAATGGAGAGAATTGTTGGGTTGCCTTGTTCTTGTGCATGAGGTCATTTTTCTCGTTCCCCTTTTTATCCCTTACCATCATGAGTGTGTTTATTCCTGAAAATTAAAACTAACTAGAAAACAAAAAAATTAATCTAAATTAAACTAAGGATAGTTCCGTGGAATGCCTCCGTGGTGCGCCACGTTTATAAGGGTCCTTGGCTAGACCCAAAGCCGGTCATATGTCACCCAAGTGGGATGTATTGCATCCCATGTTACACCGTCGGAGAGCATCATCCAAGCTTGAGTCTATGACCTGCATGTAGTTGACCGGGTCTTCGTCCTCAATTCTTTTTCCACATTCAAACTTCACCTCCTTATCCCCAAACTTCAATGTTAACGTTCCGTCATTCATGTCTACCACCGCTTGGGCGGTGGCTAGAAATGGCCTCCTGAGGATGAGAGGGACATCGGTGTCTTCTTCCATGTCTAGGATGACAAAGTCGGTTGGGAAAACGAAGTTGTCAACTTTTACCAATAGATTTTCAGCGACACCTTGTGGAAATTTGACGGACCTATCGGCGAGTTGTATGCTCATCTTTGTAGGGCTCGTTGTTCCTAGGCCGAGTCGTTTGAACATTGATGTGGGCATGAGGTTAATGCTAGCCCCAAGATCGGCTAATGCATTACGAACGGGAGACTCCCCAATCGAGCAAGGAATTGTGAAGCTTCCGGGATCGATTTTCTTTTGTGGAAGTTTGTTGAGCACTAAGGCGGAGCATTCTTCGCCTAAGTTAACTAATTGCAATGATTCAATTTTCCATTTGTTTGTGAGGAAATCCCTTATAAATTTTGTGTATTTGGGCATTTGGGTTAGGACCTCGATAAAAGGAATGTTAACATGCAATTGTTTTAATAAATTTTCAAATTTAGCGAATTGCTCATCGGTCTTTTGACGATTTAACCTACCGGGGTATGGAATTGGAGGAGTCTTGGTGGGCTCTTGAGTTGGTAGAGAAGCCTTTTCTGGCGCAGGAGGAGTCACAGGTTGGCTAGATTGGCTTCTTTCATTTGGCGGCAATGGAGCATCCTCAGGACCCACGGTTCGATTTCTTAATGTGATGAGATGTACTTGTGCCTTCGGGTTGGTTTCGGTATTACTAGGTAACGCGCCTTGTGGTCTCTCAGAGAAATTTTGAGCTAGTTGATTTAATTGTTTTTCAACGTTTTGAATGCTAGCTTGTTGATTTCTAAAATTCGATTCCAATTGTTGAAATCGATCCGAGTTTTTCTTTTCAGTGTCTGAGATGAGGCGAGATACAGTATCTTCAAGCCTTTCTCTTCCACCTTGTTGTTGAGAGAAATTTTGTGTTTGTTGAAAATTAGTTCGTTGGTTTTGTTGGTTACTACTATTGCCGGGATCTCTCCAACCAAGATTTGGGTGGTTACGCCATCCTTGGTTGTAGGTACCCGTTGGAGGACCTGACGGCCTAGGTCTATTATCAATGTAGTTTACCGTTTCTGGTTGTTCATCTAATTCTTTCATACAACTCCAATTTTCATGTGACCCACCACACCCTTCACAAGCCATAACCGAGGCCGTTTTTGTCATTTCTAGCTTTTTGATTTTTGAAGAGAGGGCCTCGATTTGGGCTTGTAAAGAGGTGCTTTCATCAACCTTATTGGCGCCCGGGGCAATAGATTTATTACCTCGGGGAGTGTGCCATTGAAAATTGGTTTGAGCAATTTCCTCAATTTGATTATATATTTCATTTGGGCGACGATTACCTAAAAGTCCCCCGGAGCTTGAATCAAGTGTTTGTCTTGTGTGTGGCAACAACCCATTGTAGAAAGTGGATACTTGTTGCCACACCGCTAGACAGTGATGAGGACACTTTCTTAGAAGCTCCTTGAACCTTTCCCAAGTTTCATATAAGGATTCCCCATCCTCTTGTGAGTATGTATTAATTTCAGTCATTAATTTAGCCGTTTTAGCAGGAGGGAAATACTTATATAGAAACTTTTGGGCGAGTTCATCCCAAGTGTTTACCGAGACCACTGGGAGGGTGTTAAGCCAAGCCTTAGCTCGGTCTTTTAGTGAAAATGGAAACATTCGAAGGCGGATGGCGTCATTCGATGCCCCATTGATCCGAAAAGTGTCACATATTTCCAAGAAATTGGTAATATGTAGATGGGGATCCTCGTCCGCAAGCCCATGAAAGGTTGCGGAGTTTTGGAGCATTTGTATCAAATGCGGCCGAAGTTCGAAGTTGTTGGCTTCGACATTCGGTGCATTGATAGCGGCGCCGAGATTGCCTACGGTGGGCCGTAGGTAATCCATGAGGGTACGTTGGTCCGCCATTGGAAGTGGGTCCCCCGAAACTTTCTCTTGATTTTTGGCTTTAAGTCTTTTTCTGAGAAAGCGTTCGGGTTCTTCTAGAGGTTCTTTTATGTCTCTACTAGAACTGGAGCTCATGCACTACGTAGGAGGTTCAAATGTGGCGCCTGGGTTCCAAGTCCTGCAATAAAAACAGAAAAGAACGTTGGTCAGAATATTCACCACGGCCCCGTGCTCAGCGAACACTGCCCGTGGTCAGAGGTACAGTAATTGTTTTCTGGATCCCTGTTACAGGGAGTTGGACACGACCCCGTGTTGCACCGACACGACCCCGTGTTCAGCTCTCTGTAACTCAGAAAATAAAAACTGCCAGTGATGATGCTGGGCACGGCCCGTGTCTGACCGGGCACGGCCCGTGCTGAGCTCTGCAGAAGCTGAAAAACTACGAAAAATCCTAAAAAAAATGATTAGGCCGTTGATTCCTAACTTTCTTAAAATCCTTGTGTCCCCGGCAACGGCGCCAAAAACTTGATGCGTGTTTAAGTGTCGTATATTTTAGGTGTATATTTTAAGCCCTTTTAACACTTATTTTTAGCCAAGTTTTAAATTTATAAAACACGATATTTTACTAACACTAAACACACATATGGGCAAGTGCACCCATCGTGAGCGTAGTATAGCGTTGGTAAGATACCGAGGTCGTCCAAGGACACAAGAACTTTTAGTACCGGTTTATCCTCAACGTCTAATCAAAATAAAAAGTTTAGAAAAATGTTTTAAACTAAGAAAAATAAAAACTAACTAAAATGCTGAAAAATAAAAATAAAAAGAAAAAAAACAGATAGACAAGATGAATCACTTGGTTCCGACTCGTATCTAGTATAACCTTTGATTATTTCGGCACTTTTGCACATAATTAAGAGATTATCTTAGTTATTGTAGTAGGCCCCTCTTTTGAAGGTGACGTTACCCTCACCCCAGTAGTTTGAGTCAGCAAGGATACAATCCTAAAAGGGTGGATTATTGGAAGATAATGAATTAAGTTATTAATGCAATATTATGGTAGGCCCAGCTTTTGGCGGTGACGTTACCCTCGACTAAGTAGTCTGAGTCAGCAGGGATACAGTCCTAAATAGCCGGGTTATAGTATTAATAGTAGTTAACTTATGAGGGGATCAAAGAGTTTGGACCCCCGCCATCCAATACCGTAAAGCATTGAAGGAGGTCCTACTAAATTTGACCCAGGTCCATTGCAGGACCTCTAAACGCTGAACAATGGCAAGACCTTTACCAAACCGTTCCCTTAACCCCCGACCAGGTAGCCAACATACCTCCATATAGACCGTGGAGATATGAATGGTGAAAATCTTTTATTTTATATAGACAGTAAAATAATGCCAAGACACCACGGACAAACGATAAGGAAAGATCACCTTCAACATAAGCAACTAGTTATTAAAGTCATTAATACAAAACCAAATAAAAAGTGCAAAAGATTAGAAATAAAAAGTATTATACTAGACGTTTTGTCTTCACCAAGTGATGTAAGAGACTTAGGCAAACATGGCCTTGATTGTCAAGAACTCTTACGATCAATCTTGGATCCCGAGACGACTCACACACTCTATGATGGACAATGGATGATGGTGGTGGATGATGGTGTTGTGATGGTGGTGGGTGGTGGATGAAGTGTGAGAGAGGTGGTGTGCCAAGGGATGAGTTGAAATGAAACCAAGCACTCCTATTTATAGGCTGAACAGAGGGCTGGGCACGGCCCCGTGTCCGCTGGGCACGGCCCCGTGTCCGCTGGGCACGGCCCCGTGCCTGTCTGACACTCTCTCTCCTCATTAATTGTAATTCGCAATTACAATTAATGCGCCTGCTGTACTTTCGCCACGCCCCCGTGTTCACTGGGCACGGCCCCGTGGTGGGCAATAGAAGCTTCTATAGGTTTGTCTTTTCTGCTGCTTCTTGGGCACGGCCCCGTGCTGGCTGAGCACGGGGCGTGTTCAGTCTTCTGCCTTCTCAATTTTGCTTTGGAAGATGCCGTTGAGGGGTCGGGCAGTCCACTTATTTTCCTTTCCTTGTATTTATGTTGGATTTAGCTGTCTTTTTGCTTCTTTTGTGTTTTTTAGCTCATTTAATCCTGAAAATACAAAAGGAAGACAAAAACACTCTTTTTCCAATATTAGTACTTAAAAAGGGTTAGTTTTATGCCTCATTTGATGTAATTTATATGTTGCATTTTACACACATCACCATGTTAAAATAGAAACATGACCATGTGAAACCCATTGCGTTTTAGACCTGGAGTGTACGTTTTTAGAATTTGAGTGCAAAGAACATGATCATGCTAAAACATAAACATGATCATGTAAGAATAGAGGCATGACCATGTTAAAACATAAACAAGATCATATGAAACCCGATTGCGTTTTAGAACCTAGGTTATAGTGTGTTGTTCTATCCATTGCATTTTACGCATTTGGGTTTCGATTTTTTTTTTCAAAAGTATAGCAATAGTGTGCTCGTTTTAAAGATAAAAACGCTCGTTTTTATGGTGTAATTTTTATAAAAAAAATATTGTCATATGAAAAGGTTATTACCGTTTTGAAAATGACGGGGAATTTGAGGAGAGAGAAACTATTAACTTCGATGGACTAGAATAATCTCAAACTAACTTACACGCCTCTTTTTTTGTTAATCTCACCCATTTAATCTTAGCCATTGATTACTTAATAGATGGTGAAGATTACTTCTTAGCCTTCCTACCCAAACAAAACTTCCTAGCATATCCTGACCCATAAAAGAGGTGGATGAAAACGACAAAAAAAAAAACATATATGTAATCTGACCAAATTGCCCCTAACTTAATTGTGTTTTTTGGATGAAGTTAGTTGTTGGATGAAAATGACAAAAAAAAAGGGAAAATGTCATAGACCCAGAGAAAAAAATAAAACTATTTTGATTAAAGTGTCATTTTGAGTTAAACCTTAATGACTAAAATACTAATTTACTCTAAACGTTACCCACTTTTGTGAAAGCTTAAAGAAATGGACGACTTTACTTGATAATACCAAATATATTGTGTCATAAAAACTTATGCTTTAAATAAGATGTATGCTATTTTAAAAAGTTTAGTAGGGATTATAAGAAAACCGCTTTAATTTCCATATCTGTAATTTAAATAATCTTTGTGAAGAAGTTTCACTATTTCTTTTTTTAAGTTTTTTGATTCGTCGGTGATTTTTGTAAACAAATGGGTGGATGTCATGTGGTATCCACTATTTTTTATTTTGTTTATCTATATATACAAGTCTTAAAGCTATGTGTGTAATTTTCTATTGCATAGAAATATTTATGTTTACTTCTCTTAAACTATTACTAAAGAAGTGTTTGCTTTTTTTTAAACATCTTCAAGAGAGCTGATGTATGCAGGCGCAGACGTTACCTTTGAAGACTGTTTGTTTTTTTAAACATATCTGAACTTTGTTTTGCTTTTTTTTAAACATCTTCTCTTCGGCGCCCGACGACCTCCCTCTTCTCCTCCGACCATGTACTTCTTTTTTGCTTCTTGATTTAGCTTCTTAGACCTAATTTTTGCTTCTTGATTAGCTTTTTTTTTGCTTCTCGTTTGTTAGCTCTTTTAAACCTAATTTTGCTTCTTGAATGTTAAATGACTTCTATCTAATGAGATAAGTTTTATAGTTACATATTTTCAGTTTATGCAGACAATATCAACTTATAAAAACAAACGGTCTTATATTTTCAGTTTGTAAAGCTTTAGACCACATCTTCAGTTGCAGACATGAAAACAGACGAAATCAGCTTGCAGACAGTTTATGTCTGCAAAAACAAACAACACCTAAAAGTAAAAAAGTTTCCTTTAAAGTATTAGTATAAGTATTAAATAACCCTTATGGTTTACTTTTAATTTTAATAATCACCATACTTTCTAAATTTATTTAACTATAATTATTATTATACATATGAAAACAAAGTTCCCAAGAACAATAAATGAAATTTTTTAAAGATTTGTTATTTTAGTAATATTTTATTTAGTGTTTATTTGAATTTTTTATTAATAATATTTATATATTAAAGTAGAGAGATCATGAATAATAAATAACTTTTTTAAACTATTTGTTTTAGGTATTGTTCATTTAATATAATTTTTTTTAAATAATTTGTGTACGTTAATTTTTTAAAAATAATCTAAATACACATCTATGTATTTTTTTCCAACATTCCGATATAAATCTTACTGAAGATGGATATCGTGCTGCCACTATACCGAAAAGAAAACCGACTAAACAACATAAGTGTTGGTGTTCATATTTATGGTTTTCAGTAAATCTTATTGAAAGTAGACACTGTGTCGCTACTGTACCGAACGTAAAACTAAACGAACAACATCGATATTTGGTACCGGTATTTATTATTTTGCTTTTAGTTTCAACAAATTGATAGTATCATTATTAACTGTATTGTACCATATTGAGCCGGACCCAACAACATCGGTATTGGCACCGTGTTCGTTTTATGGTTTTCGGTGGATGGATGTTGATTGCTATACCGAATGCATGTATTGTGTCAGTACAAAATAAACCGAATCGATACCGATCGAGATTCTGCCGCGAAGCGCAAGGGAAATCAACTAGTTATTATTGTTGTTGTTTTTGTTATCAACATCATCATCACCATCTATATTATATAAAGTTAAAGTCGATTGAGTTGCGAGTTAACACGCCACAATTTTTCGTTCAGTTTAATAATATTTTGTTTGGCTTAATGGTACTGCTGCAACACGCTTCACCTTTCTACATAAGATTTTTCGGATATCGTCAACGTCTCTACTATAACGCGTGCGTTTACATAGAAGATTCTGTTTTTTAAATAAACTTTTGAATTAACACGTGAAGTTTGTATTTGTTTTTAATGGATCTGCTACAACCTGCTAGTCGTGAAATACGTTGTATTTGTTATTAATGGATCCGCCGCAATGCACGGGTCGTTAAATACTAGTTAATTACAAGTTAAAGTTAAATAGGGATGGTAATGTAATAAGTAGATAAGATCATCTTAGATGAGAAATCCCAAAATGTTATCTCCCTAATTACTCTTTATTTTGATAAACATCTGCACTTAATGATGATAGTGAAGTGGTAAGGGAGAGATTTGGTGTTGCAAGTGACCCATGTTCGATTCATACCCCCATCATTTAGTGTTGGCGAAACCTGGTGATGATGGGGGACTAGGCGAGTAGGCGGTGTTCGCTAGTTCAATCCTTGAATTGAGTAGGTTTTACCTCACCGCATTGTTATGCCTTCGAGCGAGTGTTCACGGGCTTCGGTCCTAGGTGAGGGTTCTCCCTAGTTCGGATGTGAGTTTATCCCGATGTGGTGAATTTCACCAGTAGCTCATTTGAAGGATTCGTTGACCGTTCAAATAAAAGAATTTAACTTTTGCTAACCCTATATTTTTTTTCCATAGATGTTGTAAATATCAAATGTAATCCTCATTTGTAAAGTAGAATGTTCTACAAAATTTTTAACGAATCTTATTTTCTCTCTAAACAAAAAATCTTTCAAACGAGATTATCAAACATGTGATTGTGTTTTACTACGATCCTACAATTAGCCTCAGAGCCATGTTTTAATCATCTCCTAGAAAACTGGTATAACAAGTGTTTTGATCATCATTGTTTATTGAAAATTGAAATCATCCCCTGTTTTGCGAATACAACTTTGTTTCCAACAAATGTTATATGACCACGTCGAGAAAACCGTAAGAAACAAATAGGGTAGCGGTCGTTGGTATTCGAATTGTCACACCCCCAAAATCCACACGCGGAGTATCACCGCTTGGAGGCGTGACATGACCAGGATCGAGCCACCAATCATATTGAACAACTCAATTAAGTAAATAAAACCAAACATAATACGATTGGTGACCAAAGATAGTTAACCTTGTTTAGTTTAAACAGCGGAAGCATAAACGAGAGTTCAAAAGCATAAGTTCACAGTTCATAAGTTTAAAGTCTCAAACATAAGTTCCATAGGTTTATAAAGTTCAATTATTAAGTATGGGATATAACAACCCATGTTCCACAACAACCTCCTCCTCGTGCAAGCTCCCAAAAGCATCTAGCGACCTGTAAGGCATGTAACAACTAGTCAACAACAAAGTTGAGTGAGTTCACGTTTGGTTGTTTAGTTTTAAGTTGTTTCTGAAAACGTGGTTTGACTTTCGTTGGCTTATTTGCCGTGGGGGTTACCCCGTAGTTGAAAGTATGTTTAACCATTTCTCTTTTTCTTTACCCAATCCATAACCATGATCAGTGGGGGTTTTCCCCGTTTGAACTACTAGACGGAATGATATCGACTGCTACGCAAATAAGTTGTGCCCTATATCAGTGTCTATCATCACTGACAATCTGCCATAGTCCATTAGTACACGCCCGTCCGACTGGCACGGTGTGAGGTTTGTTAAACCTAATAGCGCTATTAACTAATGACCCGCTCGCCATTGGCCTCGGCGATTAAGTCGATATAAATTGAGGGACTTCATGATAGAGTTTTGTCTAGCTAGTTTTAAGGTTGTTGTCCTGCACCAGGAGGACCACAACGTACGTATTCTGCACCAGGAGAATTCGTAGGATTAATGATGGCATCCAATCTATGGAGGATGGCCGTACATATCCTACCCATGGAGGATATGTAGATTTAGTTTTAATTCTTTAACCCATTCCCAAACCACCGGGAATCCCATGCCTTAGAAAGTGTGTGAACTCACCTCGGTTTGCTCGGTTAGATTCTCAATACAGTTAACAGTCAAGGTCGGTCAATCGCGTCCTAATAAGGTACGGATAACAATCAGTTTCTCATGCATAACACGTATCCTACGTACAGTTTATTTGCACATTACTTCTACCACATAACAAGCACACACTTTAACGATTTACGCCCATATATACTTCCCATCCATTCCCCACTCATAAGCAAACATACAATAATGCATATAACACATATAACATGTTAGATCATTCACAGATAGCATAGTCGACATTTAGACACGCAAATCATTACTTATGTCGTTTCAGCTTTTATACTCGAAACTGGGCTGTTTTCGGGGATTTTAATAAAATAGTTAACATGTTCCAAAAATTCCCAAATTTTTACAGAATGTCTTAAACGTTCCATATTTTATTGCGTAAAAATATCGGGGTCCGGTTCATCACCAATATTTTATAAAAATTCATATTCGGGACTGAACTCAGATTTATGTATTTCTGACCACAGTCCACGAAACAATTTATTAAAAATTCATCGTAAGTCCGATTTGCGAAATTCCAGTGGGGTAATTACAAATACTTCAGTTATCATCTACAGTAAAATTTTCATGGTCCGATTCATCACAAAACTCAGGTTATGACTGAAAGTACGACACCCATTTATTGCTGTCAAAATTCAGCTTAAGTAGCTGTTACAAATTAACACTTTAAAAATAGTAAACGGAGTCCAAAAATTACGATTCCGGTGCCATTAGAACCGTATTTCATAATAACATATTTTAGATTCAAAATATCAATTTTTCGTTGAGGTTAAGACCTGTTTACAGCCAACAGAAGTGGGCTGTAAAAGTTAGACAGATTCTGATTTCAAGTGTTTAACCATCTAAATCATGTTCGATCGATTCCGTTAACGAGTTTAGTGACCACAACAACATCATATACTAATATCATTCAGTAAAGCATCAGATAATCACCCAATCATCATAACCACACAAGCTCTACATGATTTACGCACATATTCATCCATTAACCACCTTGTTCATCACTTTAGTAAACTTTTAGACTTTGATCTTATATGTTAGTAATTTTTAACCGACGAAACTTTTATTAACCACTCTAGACAAGATCAAAAGAGGTTTAGAGTCACTTACTACTAGCTCGAGGCTAGGGAAGGTTCTAGTCGAAAATCGAGTGGATAAAAGCAATAGAATGAGGTCCTTCGCGTTCCGTTTGCACCACGCTTCCTAATATGCAACCCTTGATGTATGTATGATGTTGGAATGTGAAGATGGAAATCGAAATGATGGATATAGGGGGGTGGGGTGTTCGGCCGAAACTAGAGCAAGAGAGGGAGAGGTGTGTTGTTGGTTGGTGTTATGTAAAAAAAATCACAATGTAAACCTTGTTACTTATAGGCAAAATTAGTGTGGATTAACCAAAGGTTAATATGCCACTTAGATATTAGACAACTTAGGTTTTAATAATCTCATAAAGTACAAGCTTGTCCCCCTTAGTTGGGGCCGGTTATGGCATGGGGGGGGGGGGGGGTTAGTTCAATCTAAACTAGGTAGTTAGGTGATTAGTTAAGGTTAAATAGGTAAGTTAAGTGTTTAACCTCGTTAGTTGTATGTTGCATGTTATGGCGGGTGTTAGGGTAATCAGGGACCCTAACTGGCTCAGAAAAATATAAATAGTGAAAGTAATAATATTTTCATGTTCCGGATAAAGTCCGGTTGTTCGGTTTGACACTGTTCCGCTAAACTGCTTCATTAATCCGCAAAGCGTCCTATATGTATATTTTTGTAACGTTTTTAATTTCTAACACTTAGGAAATTACACAGGACTGTTTAGTAACTTTTCTGTACACTATTGGCATATTAACAAATACGTGTAAGCATAACACAGATATCAGAAAGCAGTTAAGTAATTCCACGCAGTCGTCAGACACTTTAATTATCATTAATAATTTGTACGGAATACATGGGATTTTGAGGGTTGTCACATTCTCCCCCTGTTAAGAGAATTTCGTCCCGAAATTTAGCGCGTGGTTACTGAGGAAGCTAGTTAAGTTGCGTTGTTTTCCAGATTTTTCCTGGGGTGTCACACGAATGGTATGAGTTTGGCTCTTCACTAAAAAGAATTCAAAAAATGAACCATAGTTGACCTATTGGAATAAAACTAGCGGTATATTCTAAATTTTATAAAATGTTATATTATATTACTAAAGTACGAAAAGGGTAAACAACGTCCCTTTATACAAAGAAAAAACTAAACGACAAGATAACTTTAATGACATGTATATTAGTGTTTTAATAACTAGTACATTATTATTCACAACTTGCATCCGAGTAATTTATATCCGTAGATACATAAAAATAGGTATGTCGCAATGATATGTTCAGTTTGTAGATAAATGTAAGCACATCGCTTACAAAATGTTATATTATATTACTAAAGTACGAAAAAGGTAAATAACGCCCCTTTATACAAAGAAAAAACTAAACGACAAGATAACTTTAATGACATGTACATTAGTGTTTCAATAACTAGTACATTATTATTCACAACTTGCATCCGAGTAATTTATATCCGTACAAGGTAAGGTTATTGTAAAAAAGACCAAAAGTGTGAGAAATGTAAGAAATAATCTCAGCCATTAGATCTAAATTAATTGAAAAGGGTAAACAAGTAATTTTATCATTAATTCAATTAATTAAAAACTTCCCATAACCGCCACCTTAATTATAGGAAGTATATAACACCATTCAGCAAGTATATAACACCATTCAGCATTCAGCAAGTATATAACACCATTCAGCAAGTATATAAACCATTCAGCAAGTATATAACACCATTCAGCAAGTATATAACACCATTCATTGACTAAACATCTGATCGAAACATATTTTTTTCTCTATATAAGTATAGCAATATGGTACTCATATTAAAGATAAAAAAACGTTCGTTAGTATGGTGTAATTTTTTTTTTTTTAAAAGTTACGTATAAAAAGTTATTGACGTTTAAAAAAGACGGGGGGAAGTTACATGTGCATTACCTAATTTCTAGTGGGTTTAAAAGACTATATTGCCCCTAGATTTTTCAAATCCGTCCAAATTAATGAAAATATTTTACAATTTGGTCCCTTTTGATCTCAACCATAGATCAAAGATCTAATGGCTGAGATTCTTTCTTACCCTTCTCACACTTTAGGCCTTTTTTACAGGATCCTCTACCTATCCGTACATACATAAAAATAGGTATGTCGCAATGATATGTTCAGTTTGTAGATAAATGTAAGTACATCGCAACGGTATATAGAAATAGATTAACGAAAAGGGTAAAGGACGTTAAATTACAAAAAAAATGTGAGGTAGCTTTAGTAAATGTATGTTTGTGTTTCATAAATGTAGGCATGTCGCAACGGTAAAGTCGTAGATTTATAAAACGTCGTATCTTAAAAGTTACATGAGAAAAACAAAAACATACTTAGAATTAATAATAATAATAATAATAATAATAGAGTTAATTACGTTTTTCGTCCCTGTGGTTTGTCAAAAATCACTATTTCAGTCCATTAGTTTAAAAATTGTCAAAACAGTTCATGTGGTTTCACTTTTGTAAGTATTACAGTCAACCCTCACTAACGTCATCCAGTTATTCTGTTAATTTATTTGAAATGACCATAACGCCCCTGTTATTAAAACTACAAATAAATAAATAAAGAGTTAATTACGCTTTTTGTTAGTTTATTTGAAATAAACTAACAGAATAACTGGATAGCGTTTGTGTGGGTGGACTGTAATAATTACGAAAGTGAAACCACATGGACTGTTTTGGCAATTTTAAAACTAATAGACTGACATACTGATTTTTGACAAATCGCAGGGACGGAAAACGTAATTAACTCACAATAATATAATAAATTTATTATCGTATATTTAGTTTACAATTGTTAGAGCATTCACAATGGATCCTCTGTATTATTGTGAGTGTAGGAGCATTCACACTGGATTCTCTATATGTATGTGAGTATAGCCTCTATATTTGTGAGAGTGGTTATAAATTGTCATGAGTGGAGGAGAGAGAAAAAACTGAAAAAAGTTACTGTTCATCAGTAAATCTGGAGAAGATATTGTTCACCTCTATAATTTTTTAATATTTTTAAAAAGTGGTTGTGAGTGGAGGAGAGAGAAAAGCTAATGGTAAAAGTATAAAAAAATATTATTTAATTGAAAAGTAGAGAGAAAATTTCTGTTTTCCAGATTTCAATCCCAGAATAATGGATACGAAAACAGAACTGATTAATCAACATATGCTCTGATACCACATGTTGATCAATTCTGTTATAGGCATAATGAAAAACATGAAAACATACCTTTGATTGCATCAGTACAGGCCAGCAGAGAATCCAGATGGAGACGCAGCAACAGTGTTTGACATGATTGTCAGCTTGATCCGGTTCCTCCTTAGGGTGCAATCTAATGATGGTGATGAAGAAACCGATAAAGGGTAATCGGTTAGGAGAGGAGGTCGATTGATGTTATGAGAGTAATTAGGTTATGTATCTAACCTTAGAACCTCTACATAAGTCTCCTTATATATGCACCCAAGAGGAAACCCTAATTAGTTAGTAAGGGTAATTAGGCCCATCAACAATTACCAACTAATTATTTAATAGGTTGTTATATATTTTGATCTATTATTATATAAATGATTATAATGGCCATATATAAATAAATATATTATTAATTTATTCTTACATTCGCCCACTTGGCCGAGTAATAATTTATTATGAGCATTAGATAAGCCTGATCAGGAGTTAACACTCATTTTAGCCTTAAACAAGAACTATAGCAGAGAAATACAGCCGTTGAATCATTATGCGACTCAGGACCCCCATTAATCATACTATAGCCTTAATTTAAAACCTAATCGTTATGATCAAAATACGCATAAGCCCTTTGTTTGATTTGTAACTTTATTTGTCTATATGCCATTATGCCGGCTTGACATATTCTCAGAGACATACAAAATCAAACTGATGAGGAAAATTAATTAATACTTAGTCATTCATAGTACGATATGCAATTGCGCACGGCCGTTAATTAATACTCGTCTATGAGCTCTATTAATAAGACTTGTGGGTAATAGCCCTTCAGTTATAGGATCCTTAAGCATATCATGAATGTATTCGATACAAAACTTAGTTTCCTCAATTCGTTCATAAACGAATAATTAATTGTGTATCGAAACTTAATGCAGCACCTCTCGAACTATTACTGTTCAAGGAGTCATGGTAGCTGACTTTATCACACTAAGTCTTCAAAACATTAATTATATGGAGTTAATAAACTTATGAGTCCACTGATAAATTTCCAACAACATTTAGTGACTATATTATGTCGTTGTAACTTAGGTTGTTGATATCAGTACATTATGACTCCTCCATGAGATAGGTTTTGTCTGCTGACATAAAGATATACCCAAAATTACATTTTTTGTCATCTTTGAATATTACAAAGTTAAAGTAATCAACCGGTTTTTAATTCTCACTTATTCTTTAAATTGTAGCCTCTCGTTTCTTTTAAAGATATTGTAATACTTCATTAGATGCTTCATATTAATCTAGACATATCTAGTGTGTTGCAATGTGAGTAATATCTAAACGAGTATAGACTTGAACCTACATAAGGCTTCTAATTAATGAAGCGTAAGTAAATAATCTCGTTTATCCTATTATCCTCTAAATGAGAGCATTATTGTTTGTTACATATGTAAGGACCCATTTAATGTTAAACTTATGGAACGGAACTATGTCCCATTGGGTCTATCTCGGCATGTTATGATATCTATCATGTAAGAGATATCTCTGAGATCTATTATATCAAAGTTTGTGTTAACAATGCTTTGACTTATGTAACATATACTTGTCAAAAGAATATCATCTATATAGACAAGTTTATCTTAGTTGCTCCCACTCATTTTGAGGTAGGTACATTAATCCACTTGATTCTTGATGAAAATAATTACGTTAAGATTTCATCACATTATGATGTTTGCATTAACCCATACATGGATTTTATTGGCTTACAAATAAAGTGTTCTTTAACCTTCAATTTGGAACTTTCAGGTTGTTTTATGAACATGGAAATATGTCAGCCATTTGTTAGGGAAAATTGTTTTTAATGTTCATCTAATGTAGCTTTAAACTATTATAAGCTACTAGAACAGTGATGATCCTTAAAGAAATCTTTGATAATTTATCTATGCCTAAGTATAACCTTTGACAATCAATCATGCCTCTTCGTGTCTTAACGCTTATACCAGGATTTGGTTTAGTTATGAACACTCTTAGGTAATCAAATCCCAAACGTTATACGAACACATAAAATCAGTTTTACTAGAAAGCAGTTTTATTTCATTCAGAGAATTGATTGACACTAATGGCTTAATTTGAAGAGATAGGATCATTAAACATTTCCAAAATCCATTTCAACTTCATTAGGGAGGTTATGTAATCATCAAAGTTAGTAGGCTTTTAAACCTAGATGAACTCCTGAGTTGATTATTGGGTTTTATTAGAAGTTTCAGTTTTATGGATTAGCTCTTGGTTAGGTTGCTATCATTTTCAGGATTCTAAGTTTGTAAGAGTTGGTGCAGTATGGTGTACAAGAGGTGTAATCGGAGTTAAATTCGGAGTGAAATTTAATGACACTCTTCCCCTCGTCTCTTGTATTCCTTGCAAAGCATGATAAGGACTTTGATTGCTCCCACTAACCTTAGAAAACTTAAGGAACTCATCATGCTTAGGGTCAACACATAACGACCAACTAATTCTAATAGAGAAAAACAAATTGATGACGTCAGTCGTTGAAGTTTCTCTTGTTGAGGATTATGTTAGTTTAGGTAAGAAATCTAAGTGTGCCCACAATTAAGCAACAATGAAACTTTTGTAAGTGTAGCTTTATATTTTAAGGAGACAAGTTATTATAGAATAGTGTCATAATGGAGCAGTGTCTTGTACAAGAGGTGTAAATTGAAGTAATATAAAGTTTTCACTCCCCCACCTCTTGCAACTATTGCAAGTTATTATTAAGACACTTAATGCTCCCACTGATCTTTAATATCTCTAGAATGCTACAAGAGAAGTTTCAATGAGGTACGTGACGTGGGAACCTATCATATATATGTTAGACTTTATTTGATTTCTTTAATGTCCAGATATCATAAGAAACTTTAGGGACATATTTAATAGAAATCTTATTAAGTGTATATATAAGTATATTTCTTCTAAGACCGTGGGCCATATGCGACAAAATTTAGATACAAGTAAATAGTCTTTAAATGATAAATGAATTATGTCTGAATATTCTAAGTTCCACGAATGTCAATGAATGACTTATGATGGACACATACTTATTCCTTAAGCCAAGTCATATTTTAGGGCTTTAACGTCATGATTTAAAATCACTTAGAATGAGATTAGATGAAAGAAAACCATCCTCATTAACCATGTCATGATTTCTCATGAATTTCGGTTATAATGGATGAAATTTATAAGTCTCATTTTCCTTTTGTCAAATTCTCATTTGCATGATGACAAAAGTTGTGAAAGTGTATGGTATCATCTAGTTTTATCTTAGTAATGTTTCAATCCAGATATTTAGAACAAATAAGATGAGAGTTTAAGGTAAGTGTGACTTTATGTTGACTATGCAAACTTCACAACCTTCATAACACTGCTTAATTATGATACTGTATTCTAATTAATCTTCAGAATTTGTAAGGTATCGAAAAGCTTTGTTAGAATACTGCTTATTATGGTTCTTATAGCCTTAACTTTTAATTTTATCACTAACTCTCATATTAGTTATTTGTTTAGTTCTGGTAAGGAAACGTATGGGACTAGAGTCAACTAATCATGTGTTAATTGGAATATTAAAATTAGCAGACTTAAATATCTTTAGTAAGTGACTACCTAATTAACTTATCCAACTGTTCTTCTGAATAATGGATAGTCTCGTTGCTTATGCCTAGTCTAATGGCATAAGTATGCTGTGAGATTCTCCATTGAAGAACCTTAGAGTTGGGATTTTGTACTTGTATTTTGACTATGGACCTTAGAACAATCCTCTTTTAGGGTATTAGTGGTTGTAAGGTGAATAACATCTTATTTTCCAGTTTCAAACATTTATTTCTTTTGTACATATGTTGCTTATCAACACACTCATTATACTTTGGTACTTTTGAGTGTTATAGTTGATTTATAAGGCATCAAATTGTACAAGTGAAAATATTAGTATGTAATGTACTGGAAAAATGTACTTATTTCCATGCGTAAGCCCTTAACTTTATGGGTCATGGTATTGTACATTATTATGTATTCACATATACCACTTAGCTTATAGTTTAGAATTTTAAATGAAGGCATGCATATTAGGAATTCTTGTGATTATTCCATATATAATAGATTAGTCTTAGGAAAAACTTAATCTAGAATAACGTTTTAGTGATAGCATTTATGTTAGAGAGATCTTGATTATCATAAGAGACATCATGTTCGATTTATCCTAATCATCATGCTCTACTTTTCTTCTGTAGTGCTTTATCAGAAGAAAGCAATAGGATTATCGTGTCTTAAGAGATAATCAATGATTTAATTTAAGAGCTAATTCTTATAGAAACTTTAAATAAAGCAAAACATTTTAGGTTTAAGAATTAGAGTGGATGGGATATAGATTTATAGAAGAAAATTATAGTGAGTAAAGTTATGGGTACTAAAAATAAGGCAGACGAAATGATCATAAGATTAATGAATGATCATTAATGTGAGGATTATTATGTGAAGAGGTTGTGATATGTCTATTACTAACATCAAAATAATAGACTTAGTTAAAATTCTACTTAAACGAAGACAAATCAGCTTTGGCCAGAAGTGTAATCATTTAAGCATGTGTGCAAAGTAATCGTGACAAATCAGCTTTGGCCAGAAATGAGACAATCACTTTAGTTATGCACTTGTTTAAGAATGCTATACATGAATGAATTAAATCAGCTTTGGCCAGAAATTAAGACATTCACGTTTGTAATGCATACTCAACATGGCTTTTATAATACTTGAGCAATAAATAGATGTATCAAATCAGCTTTGGCCAGAAATGATACATCAGAAGCTCACCCAAGTAAAGCCATTTTGGTTTTGTAAAACATTATTTGATTCTGATTAATTAACTAATTACAAAACCAATTATTTAATAGCAAATCACCTGTTAGCGCGGATCGAGATTTCGAGTGAGATCTCGACTCAGTTATGAGGTCTCGAGTGAGAGCTCGAGTCAAGTCTCGACTCATCTTGCAACATTATGAGGTCTCGACTCATTAATGGTCTCGAGTCGCAACCTCAGTGTCTCGAGTCGTAATCATGGTCTCGACTACTGTGTTTTATGAGATCTCGAGTGCTTGATGAGATCTCGAGTCGCAACCATGGTCTCGAGTTGTGAAGATTGAAGCCCTTAGTCGAAACCTCAGTGGTCTCGAGTCGAAATTGTTGTCTCGGGTTGTAAACATTTGAGAACACTTATGATTTCGAGTTGAGGCCTTGTGGTCTCGAGTCGAGATCTTGGTCTCGAGTCGAAATCTGATGGTCTCGAGTCCACTGTTACAACTGTTAATGTAAAAGCATAACTGAAAATTCGAATTCTTAGGAATTGAGTTTCCTGTTTTAACATTGATCTAATTTTAACAGAATATTTCGAAAATCATAATCTGTTTATCCTTTTAACAGATTTCGAAAATTCTCATTAGACAAAACAGATCAAAATTAGGAAAAACATTCAACAATTCAAATTATATTCCAAAACATAAAGGAATTTTCGAATTTTCCTAAGAACGTGTGATGAACCCTAAAATTAAGAATAAAATTCTGGAACTCGAAACCTGAAAATTAAGGCTTCTAAAACAGATTTCGGACATAAAATTTACCCGTTTTGATTTCGAGATATTCATAAACCATCCTTTTTCCAGATTTTCGAGAATCAGTTTTCGGAATTTTATTAGGTCTCGAAACAGTAATTTCGAGAATAATGACCCGAAACATGGCTGTTAATTTTATTAGGCTTTCAAAATTTCTGTTTTCCAGATTTCAATCCCAGAATAATGGATACAAAAACAGAACTGATTAATCAACATATGTTATGATACCACATGTTGATCAGTTCTGTTTTAGGCATAATGGAAAACATGAAAACATACCTTTGATTGCATCAATACAGGCCAGCAGAGAATCCAGATGGAGATGCGGCAACAGTGTTTGACATGATTGTCAGCTTGATCTGGTTCCTCCTTAGGGTGCAATCTAATGATGGTGATGAAGAAACCGATAAAGGGGAATCGGTTAGGAGAGGAGGTCGATTCATGTTATGAGAGTAATTAGGTTATGTGTCTAACCTTAGAACCTCTACATAAGTCTCCTTATATATGTACCCAAGAGGAAACCCTAATTAGTTAGTAAGGGTAATTAGGCCCATCAACAATTACCAACTAATTATTTAATAGGTTGTTATATATTTTGATATATTATTATATAAATGATTATAATGGCCATATATAAATAAATATATTATTTATTTATTCTTACAAAAAAATCACCAAGTTGTTGACTTTCTTTGACCCAATTACAAACAACGTACTTGTAATATTTCCTATAACAACCACAGCTAGAAAATAAGCCTATAATGCAACCTTTTAGAAACAACTTGTAATATTTCCTATAACAGCCACAGTTAGAAAATAAACCTATAATGCAACCTTTTAGAAGCAACGCTTGATTACAAATTCC
Source organism: Helianthus tuberosus (assembly GCA_030545235.1). NCBI lineage: Eukaryota > Viridiplantae > Streptophyta > Magnoliopsida > Asterales > Asteraceae > Helianthus > Helianthus tuberosus. The sequence goes on from CM060360.1 coordinate 56,099,226, forward strand.
TTTTGTGCTTAATTTGCAATGCAAAAATGATGATAGGTTACTATGAGATAGATATAAATTATATCTAGATTAATAAAATAAATTTTTTTTTACAATAAACTGGATATATCTGTTCAATGTTGGTTGATAAAATGGTAATTAATGTATACACCATATTTGAAGAACTTGTATGACTTTTATGGTTTCCTAGGTGAATTTATGCTTTTTTACTTTATTTTATCTCATGTTTGATCAGTTCCATGTTACTAAGAAATATTTACCGTCTCTTTTTCAATACAACATATTTTATCTCATGTTTGATCAGTCGATGTACCAGTGTTGCATTTGCATGTATACCTGAACGTGATGGTTTTTTTTTTTTTTTATTATTATTATTCATGACGATGGAAACTCTTAAGTTTATGACAAGGCAAGCCTTAATTTAGTTTTAAATGCTTTTGCTATATCATTTTGGGTGTTGCTTGATCATTAATTTCATCGAATTTCATTTATTACATTAATTATTTTTTAAAATATTCAAAGCATTGATGGTCCTAGGGATTTTGCACGTGCACCTTTTAATAAGGTACAAGACGTTATAGAAAAAATAAAATAAAATATAAACATCAAGTCCATGGATTTATAGCCTAGTGGCATCTTAGGGTGTGATAAAATTTAGGACCAATAGATCTTGGGTTCGATTCCCATAAGGGGAGTTTTTCCCATATTTTATTGGGTTTCCTCTTTAATTGGTGTATAGGCATTATGCATAGTGGAGATTGATATGATCGGGTAGTTCCGCTGGTGGCACGATGATACTCCAATGGTCCGTCAGTGATTCAAATTTTCCGTTCAATATATATATATATATATATATATATATATATATATATATATATATATAGGAGAGGGTTCATTGGGGAACACTAAAAAAGTGGGGAACGAGGGAACACTTTTAAAAATTATACTTAACATGTTAAAAAAAATATTTTTCTAATTTTTTTTCGGCGCTTTTTCTTATAAATACAAGTAGAAACATTTTTTATAAAAAAAAATAAAAACTAAAAATATAAAAAAATGTTTAAAAAACAGTTTTATCTTATAGAATTAACTTAACATGTTAAAAATATTTTTTTTTTAATTTTTCAGCGCTTTTCTTTATAAAAAGGAGGAGAATCTAGTCGTGTAAAAAATATTTTTTCTAAAAAAACAATTTTTAGCCTTTTCTTAATTGTTTTTTTAATATTTTTAGTTTTTGATTTTTTTTTATTAAAAATGCTTCTACAAGTATATATAAGCAGAAGCGCCGAAAAAGATGTTTAAAAAAATAATTTTTAACATGTTAAGTTAAATTTTTAAGAGTGTTCCCCGGTTCCCCACTTTTTTAGTGTTCCCCAATGAACCTTACACTATATATATATATATATATATATATATATATAGTGTTCTGCATAGAACCTTCCCATATATATATATAATGGAAGGTTCAAATGAAAAAAAATTATATATATATATATAGTGTTCTATAAAAAAAATTTCGTGGTCAACGCCCTCCGTGGCACTTGGTTCTCGTGGTTCTCATTCTAGCGGATTTTTTTACACCTAGATCCGTATATTTAAGACCGGGTGTAAAAAAAAAAATTCAAACGGCGCGCCCGAGGGGGTAGTTTTTTACACCCAAAGTTTGTAAAAAAAAAGAAAAAAGAAAAAAAAATTAAAAACACCAAACTTTGGGTGTAATAAACTACCCCCTCGGGCGCGCCGTTTGAAAAAAAAATTTTACACCCGGTCTTAAAATATACGGATCTAGGTGTAAAAAAAATTTCGTGGTCAACGCCTCTCCGTGGCACTTGGTTCTCGTGGTTCTCATAACTCGTGGTGGTTCTCATTCTAGCGGCCCCCTATATATATATATATATATATATATATATATATATATATATATATATATATATATATATATATATATATATATATATATATATATATATATATAAACATCAAAGTTTGTACTGTACATTACATTAATGCTCTTTTAGGATGAATTAACAATAAGGTACAATACGTTATATAAAAATCAAAGTCTGTACTGTACATTGGTTCATGTCAGGTCTTACTAATGAGATATAACATTATATTAATGCTCTTTTTGGATGAATTAACGATAAGGTACAAGACATTCTTTTAGGATGAATTAACGATAAGGTACAAGACATTATATAAACATCAAAGTTTGTACTGTCCATTGTGATTTAGTCATTTAGACCATTAGACGTAGATTTTAATGGTTAAGATAAAAAAATGGCAAAATTTTAAATTGTGATTTATTTTTTTGACTGATTTAACTTCGTTAGAGGTAATAGTGTCTTTTTTCAACGATTTTTAAATGCAGAAACATCATAATTTTGAAACTCGCTATCAACACACTCCCCACGAAATCCACTATTTCCTTCTTCATTGGATATCATGAATCAAAATCCAAAAATTCAGTTTGTTTATAAACTTAGGCGATCATCCTTCTTCTTCATTGTGTGTTATCGTGCGTTCCTATTAGTTTGAATATTTTTTTTATCCATTTCATAGGGAAGAACTTTAAATCAGTATCATTGGAGTGACCAAATTACCCTCAAATTTGTTCTTGTTTGGTAAATGGAAGTTGGTGTCATTTTGAAGTTTGTAGGGTATGATCTACAACTACAAAATTAAAACTTTAAAGCTTGTAGGGTATGATCTACAACTACAAAATTAAAACTCTGAAGCTTGTAGGGTATGATCTATATCTACAAATCTACAACTACAAAATTAAAACTTTAAAGCTTGTAGGGTATTATCGACAACTACAAAATTAAAACTTTAAAGCTTGTGGGTATGATCTATGTCTACAATATTAAAATTCTGAAGCTTGTAGGGTATGATCTATATCTACAAAGTTGAAATGGATACACTATCATTATGGATTGGCACATGGTAATGGTATGCTTATCTAATATATGAGGCATGTTGATATTATTTTCAAATTATTTTTGAGTCCCTAAGACTAATGCTATTGTCTAACATTAAGCACACACATTGTGCTAGCATTGTGGTTTCCTAAAATGTGTTTTGGGGCTTTATTCAAAACCAGTTTTAGAATGTTGCAAAAGCATCTTTGAATTGGGGCTTTATTCAAAACCAGTTTTGAAATGTTGCAAAAGCATCTTTGAAAGACTCATGCAATGGTAAAAAAATGAAAGAATATATTTGCAGGAAACCGATAACATTCACATACCAAAGACATCGTCGACAAAAACAATGGTTGTTAAGACTCCGTTGGTGATCCCTTGGTGATTTATTGGGGATGTGCAATAACTGAACCGTTAACCGAAACCGAACCGAAAACCGACAAAACCGAACCGAAATTAACCGAAACCGAATTAACCGAAAGTCGGTTAACGAATATTTTTTTTTACCATCGGTTAACCGAAATTAACCGAACCGGATCATTTTTTTATATATTTCTAGCTTTTATACCTCTATTTCATTTTTATACTTTCATTTCATGTAATAATACCTCTATTTCATTTATTTATGCCTTCATTTAATTTATTTATACCTTCATTTCATTTATTTAAACATCTATTCATGCATTTATACCTCCATTTCATTTATTTATACATCTATTTCATGTATTTATACATCTATTTCATGTATTTATACCTCCATTACATGTATTTCGAAGCAAAAAATTTTGCCCTTGTTTGAATTGGTTATTAACCGAAAATTAACCGAACCGACCCAAAAACCGACAAATTAACCGAATTAACCGAACCGATTAACCGATGACTTCGGTTACGGTTACGGATAATGCTAATAACCGAACCGAACAGAACCGCGCACACCCCTAGTCAGTGATTTTGACATGTGAAGTGCTAGTAAATTCAGGGGTTGTTTGGCAACTTCTGAATGGTTAAGTGTTGAACCAGTAAGAGGTCTGAAGCATTAGTTGTTGAACTAGTAAGAGGTTTGAACCATTTAGAGTCATTATAATGCTTAACCGTTGAGAGGCAAATGTCTGGCCAATTCAGATTAGATATCTTAACCATTCAGACTATAATGCTTAACCATTAAGAGGCAGATGTCTGAACCATTCAGACATCTGTTCATGAAACAAACAATCTGAACCATTAAGTGCTGAAACAGTAAGAGGTCTGAACCATTAAGAGCTCCATAAAAACTAAACAAACAACCCTTCAGGCGTGTTTGCCTTCACGCCTTGTTTCATATCCATTAAACATTAGGCAAGGTGTTATGAAGAGGGTTATGACTTATTAGAGGTAAACAATGGCAAGACAAACAATGACTAATTAGGTGTTACCAATATGTCATTAGGTTATATAAACCAACCTTTATTCCGTTGGTAAATAATAATCTTACCTACGTAATTGGTATACAATAATCCTACCTATCAACATGTTGGTACTCAATGAACTTTCGTTAATTTTTTATAACTGAAGTTAGTTTTTAAGTTTTATTTATTACATAAACAGTCCATGTAGTTGTAATTTACTAGTTTTAACTATTTTATAAACCTCAAATCGAGGAAAAGGAGCGTTTTCGAGTGGTTTTTTTTGTTTTATAAAATAGTTAAAACTAGTAAATTACATCTACAGGGACTGTTTGTGTAATAAATAAAGCTTAATAACTAACTTCAGTTAAAAAAATTAACGTAAGTTCACTGAGCACCAACATGTTGATAGGTAGGATTATTGTATACCAATTACGTAGGTAAGATTATTATTTACCAACGGAACAAAGGTTGGTTTATTAAAAACCAAGTTTCCAATATTTATATATATCTATATAGGGTAAGGTTCATGCGAGAATCACCTTTATTGCGAGAACCACGAGAACCAATGTGAACGCAACCAAAAATACCTAAATCAAAACTAACAAACACCCCCCCCCCCCCCCAAAAAAAAAAAAAAACAAAAAAACCTAACCCTCCCCCCACCCCCCACCCCCAAAAGAAACCTAAACCCCCTCCCCCACCTAAGCTAAAATGCTAAAAACAAAACCCCCAAAAAAACCTAAAAAATCTAAAAGAATAAAAAAAACATACAAAATTTTCTTTTAAATATTTTTTACATTGAAATCGCTACTTTTCGTAGCAAATTTTTTTTTTAAATATTTTTTTTGGTAACGAACTATAGGGATTTTTTTATAAAAAAAATATTAAAAAAATTGTGTGTTTTTAGCTATTTTTTGTTGTGTTCACATTGGTTCGCGGTTCTCACAATAAAGGGTGGTTCCTAACGGATACCACCCTTTATTGCGAGAACCGCGAGAAACAATGTGAACACAACCAAAAATAGCTAAAAAACACACACAAAATTTTTATTTTTGCGTATATATATATATATATATAGGAGAAGAATCCGTTAGGAACCACCGTTTATTGCGAGAACCAATGTGAACACAACCAAAAATATCTAAAAAAAGCTAAAAAACACCCAATTTTTTTTAATATTTTTTTATAAAAAAATCGCTTGATTTCGTTATAAAAAAATTTAAAAAAAAAACTTTTTTTTTGCTACTAAAAGTAGCGATTTTCATGTAAAAAATATCAAAAAAATTGTGTGTTTTTTTTTATTATTTTTTTTTAGGTTTTTTAGGGGTTTAGTTTTTAGCATTTTAGCTTGGGTGGGGGGTGGGTGGGAGCCGGGAGGGGGTTTAGGTTTTTTTTTTCTTTGGGGGGGGGGGGTGGTTAGGTTTTTTGGGGAGGGGGTGGGGGTTAGGTATTTTTTGTTGTGTTCACATTGGTTCTCGTGGTTCTCGCAATAAAGGTGGTTCTCGCATGAACCTTACCCTTATATATATATATATATATATAGTGTGAGGTTCAATGGGGAACACTAAAAAAGTGGGGAACCGGGGAACACTCTTAAAAATTTAACTTAACATGTTAAAAATTAATTTTTTATACATCTTTTTCGGCGCTTCTCCTTATATATACTTGTAGAAGCATTTTTAATAAAAAAAAATCAAAAACTAAAAATATTAAAAAAAACAATTAAAAAAAGGCTAAAATTTTTTTTTTTAGAAAAATTATTTTTTTACTTGACTAGTTTCTCCTCCTTTTTATAAAGAAAAGCGCTGAAAAAGTTTTTAAAAAAAATTATTTTTAACATGTTAAGTTAATTCTATAAGATATAACTGTTTTTTAAACATTTTTTTTTATATTTTTAGTTTTTGATTTTTTTTATCAAAAATGTTTCTACTTGTATTTATAAGAAAAAGCGCCGAAAAAAATTTAGAAAAATATTTTTTTAACATGTTAAGTATAATTTTTAAAAGTGTTCCCCCGTTCCCCACTTTTTTAGTGTTCCCCAATGAACCCTCCCCTATATATATATATATATATATATAAAGGGTAAGGTTCATGCGAGAACCACCTTTATTGCGAGAACCGTGAGAACCAATGTGAACACAACCTAAAATAGCTAAAAAAACCTAACCCCCACCAGCCCCCCTCCCAAAAACCTAACCCCCCCCCCCAAGCTAAATGCTAAAAACTAAAACCCTCAGAAAACCTAAAAAAAACCAAACCCCCTCCCCCAAGCTAAAATGCTAAAAACTAAACCCCCAAAAAACCTAAAAAATAAAAAAAAAACACAAATTTTTTTTAATATTTTTTAAGTTAAAATCGCCACTTTTAGTAGCCAAAAAAATTTTTTTTTTTTGCTACTTTTAGTAGCGATTTTTTTATAAAAAAATTGTGTGTTTTTTAGCTATTTTTAGGTATTTTTGGTTGTGTTCACATTGGTTCTCGCGGTTCTCGCAATAAAAGGGTGGTTCCTAACGGATCTTTGTCCTATATATATATATATATATATATATATATATTGGTGTTTTATTTCCTTTTGTTTTTTTTTTAAATCCCCATTGTTACTGCCACCTTCTGAACATTTTAAACGACCACTTGCAAACAATAGTTGTCCTATCGTTCCTTAGGCTAGGGGGTGTGGTTTAAAGCTCCTATGGGCTTTATTACGTCACGTCAGATCCACATTAGTGTCATGTCACATAGGATGTTTTAAAGCCCCTCTCTTTAACTAGCATGCAATTGTTTAGAGCCCCCATCATCATTACATAATTATTTTTTTTATTATATTTTGTATTTTTAGGGATCATGCTATTCACACAACCAAACCTTATTTCCACACCCTTCAAAGCGCCCCGCTTTGGCCAAAGCGGGGCGTTTTGACGTATTTTCCAGATAACCGGTGATGTGATGGTGTACGATGTCAGTTGAACCGCCCCGCTTTGGCCAAAGGGGGGCGTTTAGGGTTTTTTCTTCCGACAATGGGTGATGAGACTTGATGTGATGTTATATTCTGTGCGGTGTCAAAGCGCCCCGCTTTGGCAAAAGTGGAATGTTTTAACCCAAAACGCCCCGCTTTGGCCAAAGCGGGGCGCTCCGACCCTGATTTTTGGAAGTTGGTGTCTTCTGTCGAATGCGAACCCGAGAAACGGAATGGAATTCGAGCAGTTGGTCGATGATATGATAGATAAAGATCTTGACACGTTCATATCCATTTTCAAGTATTAGACTAGATAGTCCAATATGAAATATAATAAAACCATTCAAGCCCACCAGTCTACAATGTGTTATGGTGAGATTTTTCAAGTCTGCACAGTGGGAGAAAAGACCAGCACCCCTTTTAGTATTGCGATAATGAAATGAGACATAACTGAGATTTAAGCGGCGTGTTCCGATCAACGTTTATCGACATTGTTATAGGTGATGAAGAAACCCTAAAACGGAACATAGTCCCAGATTGTCTAAAAAAGAGCTTTTATCATGTGTCATGTGGTAACAACTACCAAGGGTCTAGGATCGGAGAATCGATCAAACGAGTCAATCAGAAGAGTTCTTGATCAATACGAAAGGCGGAATCAGACGTATTGATGTTGTAGCAGCTTGATTTGCACTTAGAATCACTTTAACTGTCGATTGTATTGATTTGAAAGTGTTTACAGATCGTTCGACACTTCGGCAGCACTTCGTCTCCGGAATCAGAAAGTTACAAATGAAGAACCAAGAACACCTATTTATAGGGAATGCCAGACCGCACGAACAGCTTCACATGATCTGGTCCAGGTCGCATGACCTGGCCAGATCGCACGAACTGGTCACTTCGTGCGAAGTGACTAGTTCACGTCTGTTTCCCGTTCCTTTCGTACAACGTGTCCTGGTCTATCCTAATTACATGACTCGATACAAGACATAAGACGAAGTCAACAGACATATGCACCAACAAACTCCCCCTTGGATGATGACGAGTCTTCAGTGTGTCGAGTCTTCAGTCTTGATCAGTCATCTCGCTCTCACTTAAGTATCTTTCTCTGTAAGCATCCTTATCAAACTCTCTCTTACTCTTCCAGAATCGCAACCTGATTCTTCAAATTCTCTTGATCAGATCTCTTGATTCCTTAAGCTCATTAGCAGCAGCTTTCACAGGTTCAGGAAACTCTCCTGGCTTTTATATCTTCAGACTCCCCCTATCAATAAGCTGGGATCGTAGTCTAGAATTCAATATCTGTAAACATTGAATCAGAATCCTGGCTCTAATCTGTATATGCTTATGTGGAAACTCTTCAGGAATCGAAACCTAGCTCTTTCAAAGCTTTCTACCTGCACATACTATACCCAAAAGTAAATTTCTCAATTTTTTAAGATTTAACAAATTTAGAAACCACTTGTAGATATCATACAACATCAACAATAGTTATATCAAGTTCAAATTAATGACCTTGATTAACTATCAGTAAAATCATTCTTAAAATATCACTTGTATTCGTAACAATCAAATTTGGTTTCAAATTAATGAACCATTTAATAGTTTCAAAATCATTTCTCATTTTAAACACACACTCCCAACCCTGTTGTTGTTCATCATGTTTAGCACTTGGAATTTTGAAAACCAGCTTTCCAACATCAGTTGTTGAAAATAAGATGAAATAAAATCTTTTTTAATTTTTCAAAATTTTATGCTAAAACACACTGAAAATCTTTTTGGATTTTGGGAAATAAACTATATACAGACATCTTTTTGTGAGTTTGTGTCAGAGGATCATATCAGTTTTTGACAAATCACTAGCACCGTTGACCTTTTTAGACTTTAAGTTCTAAACGATTCACTTAGATTGTCAGTATACTGATCCACTTAAATTTTCACACAAAGTTCAATTGTTTCGAGATATGAGAATTAGTGTTTTAAGCACTTAACTTATTCGTGTGTCCCACCTCAGAATATACTCCCGTATCCAGATCCCAATATTCAGTCTTACAGGTGAGTATACCTAGATGATATCTGTAAGGGGTGAAATGTGAAACCTTGAGAGCTCAATTTTTTGCAGAGTTGAAGGTTCGACTTTTGGTGTGTCCCCCTTGGGGATCTTCTTTACAACAGCACTTGATTTTATCTTTTCGATATTTCATCAATTTTTATGCTGAGGGGGATGCTTTTATTTTAAGCAAGCGAAAAGTATTATACGGGGACGAGGCTATTGCTCCCGCAAAATCAGAAGTCCCGGGATAATACCCCAGATATCACTAAGCATAAAACCTAGTATTTCAGAAAGAGGGGTCTTTTAAACAAGATTTCAGGGGTTACCTATATATCCAAGAGATGTTCCCCACGAGATAAGTAAGTATTTGATATTTAGGTTTATATCTCGAAATCAATCTACTGAATGTGTAAAAACCTACTGGCATATCATCAGTGAGACCGTTTATCACATATAAAACATTCCAATTCTTTAGCATGCTGTGATTGTCTACTGATGTACTATCATTTCCTCTTTTTACAACAAAACTCATTTTTGATTTTTCAAATTTTAGATTTTATCATGTTTTTGGATTTTTCAAATTTTCAAAATTTCTAAATTTTTTACTCCCCCTAAAATCAAAAATATGTTTCAGTTTTTGATTTTCCAGGAAAATTTGAAAGTAAAAGCAATAAACTGTACAAATAAAATGACAAACTGATTTGAATTGCTTCAATTCTCAATCCTCTTGGCTTAAACAATCAGAACTCCCCCTGCCAACAAACTATTTTCCCAAAATGATTTCAAAACACTTAAGTTTGTTTTAATCAAAATGGTTTTTCCGGAAAATTAGTTTTGTTGATTTCACACATCATAGGGATTCATTCATCACTTTGTTCTTTCAACCACTTGTAAAAACATTTTTCCTTTTCTTTAACCACTTGTATGAATAGTTAAATCAAGTTCAACTTAATGATCTTGATTAACCACTTGTAGGTTCTTATTAACAATACTACTTGTAAGTTGAAATATGACAGTTTTAAGATTCTCAAGAAAGATGCCGATTCCTACTCCCCAATTACCAACCTGGGAGTTCCGGCAAGTCAGGATTTTCAATCAAAGAACACTGACACCCAAGCCTGACCAGCCTTAGGTGCATCCGAGTTATTTTCACTCGGTGTGGAAGTTCTCGTCTTTGATTCATACAAATCTTTTACCCCTTTGGACCTAACATCGACCATTTTTCCAAAAATATGTTTCACTTTCCCATTAAATGCGTTTTCAACATCAAATTCTTTCTTTTCAGAATAGAATTGATTCGAAATCTCTACTTTTCCAACTTTTTGTTTTAAATTTTCAGTCTGCAATGGTGGAAAGTTTACATCATCCATTGGCGGAACTGAATTTTCTCTTTTTAGCTCAACTTGTGGCTCCTCTGACTTTGACGAGTCTGATTCATCGCCAGAAAGTGGCTCCTTTGCTTCCGAAGAAAGAAATTCATCGCCAGATTTAACATCTGATTTCTTAACAACCCATGTTTGATTGTTAAGATTCACATTTCTTTTGTAAAACGTTTTGAACTCTCACCAACTTCAAATGTAGAATTTTTAAACACTTTGAATTTGTCCGTTGGTGGTTCAGTTTTATCAACAACTTTTTCTTTGAGTTTAGGAGATACTCCCTGTTGTGTGTTGGTTGCCTTTGGACAGTTCCAGGCGATGTGACCAACTTCGTTGCATTGGTAACAGGTTCTCGTCTCCTTTTTCTGATTAGCCTCATTCTCCATTCCCTCTTGCTTTTTAGCAAGGAATTCTTTGTTCATCTGCTTTCTGAATAAATTCTCTTTTTCTTCTTCAGAACTTGCCCCTGAAACGAATACTGTTTTTGGTTTAACTTCTTTATAATTTTTATGATTTTCTGGTGGAATAAAACATAATCCTTTCTTTTTGAAATTATTGTTATGGTTTGGTTTCTTTCGATAACCCGAACCAAAAGTGTAACCCTTTTTCTTGTTTAATCTTTGTTGAACTCTTGAAGTGTATTTTTTAGGTTTTTCAGTAAGATTTACATCTTTTATTTCAGAAATATTAATTTCTGTTAATTTGAAAACCTTGTTAATCATTTCAGTTTTAACACTTCTTATTGGAAATTCTTCATCAGAATATAATTTGTCGGAATCATTCAAAGTATATGCTACTTTGAATGTTTCGTCATTCAAATTATTTTTTGATATTAGAAAATCTTTATTGTAAACTCTTTTGACCGATGATTTCGAACTGTCCACTGATGAACTCGAACACTCAGATTCAGACTTTGACTCTGACTCCTCATCTTTATCCAACACCTAATCAACCACTTTCTTTATTAACTCAGACTCATGATCAGTGTCAGACGATGTGAAAGTGACATCAATGTTACCTGGCAATCCATTTGAAGGTTCAGATTCCTACTTTAAATTGGTTGCCTTTTTTACTCTTTCTGAATTAGGATTTCGTAGAGAATATCCTTCTTCAAGCGGAGGTGGACACTTTGTATAATCGGTACTATGTTTCTTACCAGTATTCTTTATTTCAGATTTCTTCTCTTCAAACGCTTCCATGCCTTCTACTGTAGGGTAAATCCTGTCAATCACATAAGAAGCACATGAATAACTTTTCAATAACCTGTTTACCCTTTCAGTTTCTATCCTCTGAGTTTCTAGTTTTTGTTCAAGTTCAGCACATTTCTCAATGTACTGATTGATGATTTTCTGCTTCGTCATAAACGCTCCTTTGAGTGTCTTCATAGTTATCTCTTGTTCATTGCTTGACTTGGTATATTGATTCATAGATTTGTTTAAAACATCATAAGATTCTTTCAGTCTGTTCATGTTATGAATCAATTTGTTGTTGTGTGTAACACCCCGAAAACGGGTTTGGTAATCAAACCACGTTAATAATAATGAACGGGTAAAATACCGTTAGTGGTAAAATTAACCGGGTGAATATAAGGATTTAAATAAATAATTTAATATTAATTAAAAAGGGGGATAAATACTTTGAGAAAACAAAGTATATAAAAAGCCCGAGTTAACGGGACCTAAAATAAAACGGATAAGTAACACCCCAAAAATATATGGGTTTTATATACATATTAAATAGTGGTTATGAACAAGATAAAAATTAACTAGGAAATCAATAACCTAGTTAATTACAAGTCTTGTAGATGTGAGAAACCTTGGTTAAAACATGTTATATGCAACAAGGGTAAACTAGAGGGTCCAAAAATGGAAAGTTAGAAACTAAATGTTATTAAAATTAAAACACTACACACACACTGTGTGTGTGTGCGTGTAATCGACCAGAGGAAAGGAAGAAGGGAGCCAAACCCTAAATTGTCAAGAATCATCAAATTGAAGCTTGATTCAAGGCCAAAATCGATGCATGAACATGAATTAATGATCACCCAATCTAGGGGATCATAAGGTATGTAAAAACTTGATGATTCATGAAGTTGCAAACTTGCAAAATTTGAGTTAGCATCATAATTCGCGAATTATGTAAGTATTAGAGGAGCTATGGCTAAATTAGTGATGTATACATGCTTAGGAACTAAACCCTAAGTGAAAATCATACATATGATGCTATGACTTGAATGATTTAGTGATTACCTATGTGTGTGCTAAGTGGGTTTTATGACAATATGATGAACACACGAATTAGAGTGTTAAATTGATGAATATTGATGATTATGATATAAGTTCTAGATGTAGTTCACGAACACTAGACATAGAGGTTTGATTTTTGATGAAAATCTTGGTAAAAATAACTAGTTATGAACTAGTTGGTAAACATGTAAAATTATGCACATTAGGTGTTTGTTAAAATGCCTAAATAAGAACCAAAGTGTTGAAATTTAAAGTGAAACGCACATTTGAATGATATAACAAATTATGCGTAATATGAAGCAATAGGGGTTCTAAACATCATGTTGATTTAGACTAACTATGTAAAATCATGTGGTTAAAAGTAGTTAACTTTTGATAAGTTGAACAAATAAATGATGAAGTCGAATAGTAGATTCAACATAGATTATCAAACCAAAGTATTACAATCAATCTAAACCCTAAACTAACACTCAAATTCGTCCAAGACAAGTCTCTCATGAATTCTAATGTCTCTCAAATTCTGTTTTGGCTGATTAACCTAAACCCTAAAGCCTAACCTTGTTTATATAACACAAGGTTGCAACATTAGGCTGGGTTTGATACATGGGCTAGGCCCAAATCATCCCCCATCACCCAATGTGGGTTTTGTTTAGCCCAAACTCTATTATTCAACTATTACAAAGCTAAACCCGCTAACTGTTTATCGTTTAACTAATTACAAGATATCCAAAAACAAAATCTAAGCTGTTGTCACCAAACATGCACCAACAATAGTAGATTCAACATAGAATTCGTAAGATGGAATAGTCGTATGTGATAATGACTAATCTAACCGTCTTACGAATTATGATTATAGTTTGATGCTTGACAAGCTAGGTGGAGGCTTGGAAAGGAAGCGGGTCAAACGAATCAAGTGTGGAGGAAAAGCGTTTTTCGGATGCAAGGTAAGTAAAGCTTACACCTTATTATGTAATACGGTTATTTAATCATGAAATGGTTAAAATATAACGAGTTTTTTTAATGATTACCTTACAAGGTAAACCAATGCAAATAATAAGGGAAAAACGGTGTTTTGGTCACTTGTTGACAATAACCGTTAGTTTGTGAAAAACACTTTATAGCGTAAGCTATAATGGGTCAAAAGAATCAATAAGTGATGTATAAGAAAAACGACTAAATGGTGTAAACAGGAACGAGTCATGTAGTTAAGATGGTAAATAATATCATCTTATAAAGATTCACGGTCATTTAGACCAAACGGGTCAAAAGGGTGAAATTATCACCCTTTGATAATATTGACTAATGGTTTGTCGAGTTATATGATTTTAGGAATAAATAGCACATGGATGTTTACATTGTTATCACTTAGCAACCACTAAGGCAAGGTATGGAAACGGGTTAATAAGTTGATCCGAGCCAGGTATGTAAAATAGGTCAACTCATCATTTAGAACTTGGAGTTCTATGAGAATTAGACGAAGTAAAAGAGACATTGGGTTACCTTAAAAGGTAAACCGAAGGATTTAAATTATAGACAGAGTGTTTTTAAAAACAAGATTTGGTGAAAAAAATGAGATTTTGGGCGGGCATTGCTTAAGCAAACCCTTCGTTGTAAAAGAAAGGTTAAAATGACCAAAACGCCCTTGTAAGCATAATTAGGCAAACGAACCTTAGAAGTCGCTTGGAAACGAGTTTTATAATCGAGTCAATACTTAGAATAAGTATAAAAGCGTAAGATGTAAATCCTTGGTCAAAAGACTCTATATGAGTCTTTGCCGTAAAATGATAATCCGAGGGGTAAAACTCGGATTATATAGATCGCCACATTAAACCCATCACAAATATAGTTGTGATGAAAGATCATTTGATAAATAATGTGGAAATAAGAGACTAAAAATAAATGAGTGTGAATTATGCGTAAAAGTGCTTAAATGTCCTTAACGGGTCAAAATTCGGTAAAAAGGGTAATAAGCCAAACACTTAAAAGTCTTAAATTTTGTTAATCCGGATGTTGGATTTTAACTCCATATGATGAAGGATCAAATTTCGATCATGTAGGAAGAAACGGGAGATCAAACGGATATGCGGATTGAAAGATACAAATTTTTTCGTCTCAAAATGGCAAAAAAAATGGAAGGGTCTGATACAGGGGCCACCGTAACTTACGGTGTCCACCGTAAGTTACGGTGGGGCTGAAAACGTTACGCCAAATATCTACTGCCTTACGGTGGGGACATTTTAAATCAGGGGCCACCGTAACTTACGGTGCCCACCGTAAGTTACGGTGGAGGCCAGATTCGAATCCTTGCTTGTGGGATCAAGAGATTAATGTTGGGATTTCCTGATTTTTCTTTAATTCGATTATTCATTGGAGATCATGAATCAAAATCAAAATCCACACTCCCCACGAAATCCACTATTTCCTTCTTCATTGGAGATCATGAATCAAAATCCAAAAATTCAGTTTGTTTATAAACTTAGGCGATCATCCTTCTTCTTCATTGTGTGTTATCGTGCGTTCCTATTAGTTTGAATATTTTTTTATCGATTTCATAGGGAAGAACTTTAAATCAGTATCATTGGAGTGACCAAATTACCCTCAAATTTGTTCTTGTTTGGTAAATGGAAGTTGGTGTCATTTTGAAGTTTGTAGGGTATGATCTACAACTACAAAATTAAAACTTTAAAGCTTGTAGGGTATGATCTACAACTACAAAATTAAAACTTTAAAGCTTGTGGGTATGATCTATGTCTACAATATTAAAATTCTGAAGCTTGTAGGGTATGATCTATATCTACTAAAAATAAATTTTGGAGCTTACATGGTATGATCTATATCTACAAAGTTGAAATGGATACACTATCATTATGGATTGGCACATGGTATGCTTATCTAATATATGAGGCATGTTGATATTATTTTCAAATTATTTTTGAGTCCCTAAGACTAATGCTATTGTCTAACATTAAGCACACACATTATGCTAGCATTGTGGTTTCCTAAAATGCGTTTTGGGGCTTTATTCAAAACCAGATTTAGAATGTTGCAAAAGCATCTTTGAATTGGGGCTTTATTCAAAACCAGTTTCGAAATGTTGCAAAAGCATCTTTGAAAGACTCATGCAATGGTAAAAAAAAATGAAAGAATATATTTGCAGGAAACCGATAACATTCGCATGCCAAAGATATCGCCGACAAAAACAATGGTTGTTAAGACTCCGTTGGTGATCCCTTGGTGATTTATTGGGGATGTGCAATAACTGAACCGTTAATCGAAACCGAACCGAAAACCGACAAAACCGAGTCGAAATTAACCGAAACCGAATTAACCGAAAGTCGGTTAACGGATATTTTTTTTTACCATCGGTTAACCGAAATTAACCGAACCAAATCATTTTTTATATATTTCTAGCTTTTATACCTCTATTTCATTTTTATACTTTCATTTCATGTAATAATACATCTATTTCATTTATTTATGTCTTCATTTAATTTATTTATACCTTCATTTCATTTATTTAAACATCTATTCATTCATTTATACCTCCATTTCATTTATTTATACATCCATTTCATGTATTTATACATCTATTTCATGTATTTATACCTCCATTACATGTATTTCGAAGCAAAAATTTTTGTCCTTGTTTGAATTGGTTATTAACCGAAAATTAACCGAACCGACCCAAAAACCGACAAATTAACCGAATTAACCGAACCGATTAACCGATGACTTCGGTTACGGTTACGGATAATGCTAATAACCGAATCGAACCGAACCGCGCACACCCCTAGTCAGTGATTTTGACATGTGAAGTGCTAGTAAATTCAGGGGTTGTTTTGCAACTTCTGAATGGTTAAGTGTTGAACCAGTAAGAGGTCTGAAGCATTAATTGTTGAACTAGTAAGAGGTCTGAACCATTTAGAGTCATTATAATGCTTAACCGTTGAGAGGCAAATGTCTGGCCAATTCAGATTAGACATCTTAACCATTCAGACCATAATGCTTAACCATTAAGAGGCAGATGTCTGAACCATTCAGACATCTGTTCATGAAACAAACTGTTAGGATCGGAGGCCCTCATGATAGTGTTTGTTTGTGTAAATTGTATAATCCATAGAGATGAACAGAGTTTAAGTGCAGCGGAAATGAATAACAAACTTTGTAAACACAATCAAGCAGAAGATAGTTTTGAGAAAGCATATGCAATTCATTTAGTCAAAAGATTTACAATAAGAATCAAATGATTACAGATATGCTTACATACTAAAATCCCCCTCAGCCAGATGCCCCAAGGTTGGATTGCACAAGATGAAAGGATTGAATTGAGGAGAAGAACTCTCTCAAAACGAATCAAATGTAACAGTACAGAGTACTGCTCCATTTATAGACAAAACCAAACCGCTGAGGCATCTCAGCTGACGTCACCATGAAAGCGACGTCTAACAGCCTAACAAACTGTATCTACTGTTCTTATACAAACACTGCTAAACCTAACACCTGACAATTCATAAGACAGATGATATACTAAACTACTGCTCTCTCTAATCATCAGTGCTTTCCTCAAGGTTGATCAGTCCTTGATTGGGCAGTGCTTTGTCATCAGCAGTTTGTTCCAGCAGTGCTTAGTTTCCAGCAGTCTTCTAGGCTTCATCAGTAGTTATGCAGAGCAGCAGTTGTATCTGGGCAGTGGATATGAGACCATCAGCTGTTGTAATCACTTTCAAGGGAGAAGACTTAGTGTAAACAACTGCTTATTGTGAATCCACTGTTGTGACCAGCTTTTGGCTTTACATTATCTGTTCCTCTGGTAGGGTTCAATCCCAACAATCTCCCCCTGGAACAGATAATGCCAAAACCTGTCATTATTCTGGATCTTTATTTCTCATCAGTAGTTCCTTTGCTTTTCTTTTAAATTCTACTTCAAATTCTTTGGAAATGATGTCATCCTCATCCCTGCACAGTGAAAGTTCAAGGAGATCCTGCAAATCTTCAACACTAAGGCCTAGTGCTTGTTTCCTTGATATGTACTTCACTTCGCCATTGGATCTGACCAGGGTCAATACGTGGGTCTTTTGGTCAGACATCCACTTTAGTACTTTCGAACCCAATGGGTTTCTTGGGAGAGATTTATTTGCTGATGAGTTGGGAGATGTTGGCCTTGTGAAAACTTGCAGAATTTCAGACATTCTTTTGAAGGCCATTTCAATAACATTGTTTACTGCAGCTATGTCTTCTGCAGTTTCCTTTTCTATTTGCTCCTGTCTCTTTTGTTGATCTGGCTCAATGTCTGAAACATCTGAAGTAGATGGTGATGCAGGTTTAGTTAATACCTTCTTAAAAAGGTTTTGAAGTTTTTCCGAGTTCTCTTCTTTTAGACCCATTTTCATGATGGTTTCTTTGAAGTACTCAACTTCCTTTTCCTTTATCTCTTCACTGGTCAGCTGTTCACCTTCTTCTTGGTTTGTCACAAGAGTATACCGGAACAGTGTTTTGAGATTTTCTATCTCCTGTTCAAGTTTCATCATATGTTCATGCTTCTTTGAAGTGCCTGAAACAGTTATCTTCCTTTTCTTCAGCCTTTCATAGGCTTCATCAGTTTGCTGCCTTGACCATTTTGATATGGCATTTGCAGTGTCCACTTTTGCATTTATCAGTTCCTGTTTCTTTTTCTTGTACTCAGCTATTTGGTCATTGATGAACTTTTTGTACTTACTCCAATTTGGAGCATTCTTCTTCTTTTTAGGATCGCTCTTGATTCTATCAATCCTATCAGCTTCATGCCTTAAAAGCACTATTGGCCATTCTTCAAATTGGTTTTCTTCAGCAGGATAAAAATTTTCTTGCATTATGTATGCAAGAAGTTTTCTTCTCATCTCTTTTCGTTGTTCTGCCTTTTCTTTGCTCAGCTCATGTGCAAAATCTTTTATTAGATCGACTTTTGTGAGCAGAAGTTCCAATCTTTCAGCAATGGCTTCATCACCTTGACCTTTACATTCAACCTTGGCTCTTATCTTAGCCTGTCTTACTTTAAGTTCAAGATATTCATCCATGTCTTCTAGAACCATGAAGCCAACTAGTGAAGAAAATCTTCTGTTTGAAGGATCATCATCATTGTAGAACTGCCTCATCTCATTTTTTATAGCTTCCAGTTCTAGCGGATATCTTGCAGCAGTGGGATCATATTGGTCCTCATCTGCCTGAGTAAGTTTTCTTTTTCTGGTGTAGAGCTTTGCTGGTTGTGATGTGAGACTGGTGGAAACAGTGGTGGATGTCTGACTAACAGTGGTTGAAACAAATGGTGTATCAACCGCTGTTGTCATTACATCTGCTGATATGTCAGCAGATGTCTTCTGCTTTTGAGCAGGTGATAGAGGTGGTGAGGTAGTTTTTGATGGTGGTGATGGTGGTGTTGAATCATCATCAGGAATGAAAACTCTTCTCCTTTTTATTGTAGGAGAGACTGATGATGTCGTTGGTGGATCAATGGTTTGAGTGGTGGACATTGGCTGACAAACAGTTGTTGAAACAACTGGTGTCTCAACCACTGTTGTCATTACAGCAGATGTTGTAACATCTGCTGTCTTCTGCTTTATGGCAGGGGGCAGTGGTGATGATATGATTGTAGATGATGATGGTGGTAGAGCAGTGGTTGTGGTGGTGTGTGTTGAAGTAGTGTGTGTTGATGAGATGGCAGCTGTTTGGCTACTGACAGCAGTTTTTGTAACCACTGCTGTATCAGCTGTTTTAGATGTCTGTTTTCCTTGCTCTGGTTCAACATATAGACCATCTTCAATTCCCTTTTTCTTCATCTTCTTGACATTCTCCCCCTTTTTGGCATTATCTGCAAGGGGGTTATCCATAAAAAGGATAGTGGAGGGAACTTTTTCACCATGGGCAGTCTTTTGTATGCTAGCCTTTATAGCTTTGATGTCTGCTTGAGTATCTTTGAATCTTGACTCCACCATGTTTGTCAGCATTTTTACATGCATTTCATGCTGTTGATCAGCCATCTGTTTTTGTTTCTCCAGCATGGGTTGAAAGATATTCCAGAGCTCATTTATAGCAACTGCTTGTGGTGGAGCGGATGCTTGAGTTGGAACAGGTGATTGTGTTGGGGCAGCAGTGGATTGTGCTTTTTGAGCTTTTAAAATCTCTTGCACCATCTCCTTTATTTCAGCAACTGAGGTTTCCAGTTTTTCAACTCTGCCCGTCAATTCCAGGTATTTTGAATCATCACCCACTTTAATGGGATCATCTGAAACCCCACCTGTGGTGGTTATATCAATGTTTGACTTAGGAACTGAGTCCCAAAAATCACCCATTGATGCCCCTTGTTCTTGGTATTGGGGACTTCCTTCTTCAGCACTTGACAACCTTGTTATTTTACCAGTGGTCAAAATTAACTCACTAGTGGTTGCCATGGGTGCTATGGAAGAAATTGCCTTCAAGGGAGTCTGATTAATGAAACAACTGGCCAAATGTAGATCTGTAGATCCAATATTTGTAGTTGCTGCTCCACTTGAAATACCACCGAGAGTTACATGTAACTCAGGGGGTGTAACCTCCTCAATTGTTGCTGGGATAGCAGGAGTAGTAGCATCAGACCCAGTCACTTGTGGGAGTATACTCTCAGTGACAAGTGATAGAGAGGAACTGGTTTTTGTCTAGGCTATATCAACTGCATGCAACAAAGGTAGCATGGATTGTGGTAATATTATTGGTGAGGGTATGGGAGTTGAAAGAAACATGTCCTTGGGATCAGGACTGAGGAAGATGGATCCGAGTGGATTCAGAGCTTCATATTGTGGGGTCCCTGTGCTTACAACCTGATCCTTTTGTGAGGATGCAGGAGGAGTTTTAGGCAAAGGTTGAGATCTTTCTACCAACTGTTGTGAGGAAGTAGCAGCAGTGGTTTGTGGTGACATTTGTTTTGTCACTGGCAGTTGCTCTGGGATCTCATCTTCCAGAGTTGCCTTTGTTTTGGGTTTGGTGGGTTTTCTGGATGGTTTTCTTTTGGTCTTTTTGGTAATGTCAGGTGTGGGTTTCAGGGCAGTGGTAGTGCTGCCATGATCACCTGGAGCAGTGGGCTCAGCAGCTGATACCTAAGGAGCAGTTGTAACCGCTAAAATCTGCTCAGGTACCCCTGCTTTTGTTTTTATTCCGGTGTTAAACTTTTTATTTGAAAATAAACACCTTGTTTTAGCAGATTTTCATGTTCTTTTTCAAATTTTTGTAAAAAATAGTAGCTTAAAAATCTTGGAAACAGCAAAAATGCTTTACTTTCAACGTTTTTCACCATGTCATTGAAGATCTCCTGGGAGTAGTTGTAGTCTTTATTATTCAAAATAGCGTAACCCAGGCATTGAATCTTTAATGGTATTTCGTTGAATGCTGTTGATTTATTAGAAACACAACTCAAAAGTGTGTGAAATAAAAATCTGGGTGCAGATGGGAAATAACCTTTTTGTAGGGTATCTACCTTTGATTGTTCTGCATAACCCCTTTTCAGAAAATCAGCTTTTAACTCGTTTTTATCAAAGGAAGTTTTACCTTTCTGATCATCGAGTTTGAAGACTTCTGAGATTGATTGTGAAGTGATTTGAATCGCTTTACCCTGTATCGAGGAGTTAATGGCTACTACTTTTCCGTCTTGTTTTTCAAGCGTAGTATTTTTCCAGAACTCTCTCTGGGTTTGCAAGTATATGGGAGCGTCTACTGTCAACAAAGTTTTGTACTTTGATGCAGAGAGTGTGTCGATGACGGAATCGAAGGTGCGATTGTTTGAGGGTTTTGTGAGTAGACCCAAGTAGTTGTGCGGTGATTTGTATGGGATTTCAATGATTTCTTCGGCCGTTTGAGCAACCTCTTTTGAAGATGATGGTGATTTTGGTTTAGATTTTGATTTTGACTTCGTCATTTTGATGAAGAAGAATCGGAGAGTGATTTGGGAAGAAAAGTTGGAAACTGCTTTGAGAAGAGAACTATGGAATTCAATTCGACAGTGTAAAAACCCTGTTTGGGGGTTTAGGGCAGGGTTTTATTTAGGGAAAAACTGATTGCTGATGTGGCAGCGGTTATTATGATCTGAAGGCTAAAAACTGACCACGTGTCAACCTCTGATGATATGGATGAAGAATGGAGGGCAGTTGTTTTAAGACCCACCGATGTACCAAGCATCAGTATTTACAACGGTAATAATATGACAACAGTGGAAGATTTTTACTATCAGTGGATAGTGTATCAGTGGATAAGACACTGATTTTGAGCATCAGTGCTTGCCAAGCAAAATGAGGATCAGTGGTTGACTTTCAGCAGTGGAAAGTAATTAGGAAACAGACGTTTGAGCAAAACAGTGGTTAGGGTTAAAATAAGGGCAATGGTTTGAGAGTTCATATTCAGCAACTTTTTGCAGAAATTTTCATTCAAGGTTTTGTCACATGTCAAATTTTCTCTTGAAACTCTTATGAATTACTGACAGTGGTTTTGTACCCCGGATGATGAGAACTTTTTACTAAGGCAACTCATTTTCGTTTAATATCCAAATTAAAACATGAGTGCCCCAGTAGTTTAAACACTGTTTACCAATCAACCTTTGATTTGTGTTAAAAACAACCCTGAGTATGACATGATCTTGACACATGCACCATTTCCTTTTGACCCATTTATGAGGACAATAATACCACTCAAAAATAAGGTACCATATCCTGACAGGAAATTGAACCTATTGCCAACAAAAACCAGCAAGAGTTCAAAATATATTATTAAAAAAAACGAGTAATATATCCTGGTTATTAAAGGAGATCCTTTTTTAAAAAAATGGATAAAGGATTTTCTGAAAATAGCATCAAAAAGGATCTGGTATATATATACAATAAAAATACGTAATCAAGTCATCTTTAAGTTTGGGGGTGGTCAGTGGTTTGACAATAGTTGTATGAAATTTTTAAATACACTTTGACCATTGTTTAGTACCATTTTCTTGTTGATTGATTGGCAACAGAATTGAGGATACATGTACACATGAGGTTTTGAGAACCATGTGATGATTTTGAAGATTTGTCTAATCCTCTTTAAAGTTCATTCATCGGAATTTCCATTTTTACTTAAACCTTTTCGTGAACAGATGAATGCACAAAGTTGCTTAATGACCCTTATTACCCTGAACTCTGACTCTTCAGTGTTTTATGTTTATACTCTTTTCTTCTGACTTCAGAAGTTTTGAGATGAACACACTTTTGAGATTTTGTGACTTTCTTCTTCCCTTTTTACCCTTCCCAAACACAAGTATTGAAATACTTACTGAGGGGTATTTATTGAAGGAATACTTGTTCCAAAATCATTTTCCAGTAATGTTTTGAGAGATTTGGTCATTTCTACACATGCTTATGCCAACCTCCTCATTACCTATGATTTGGACATTTTTGACTCCTGATTTTCTTAATGTATTTTAACATAGTTGATTTTGTCCTGTTGAGGAATTCAACCTGTTTTCAACACATAAGATCTGAATGACTAAAGTTTTAATTTCCCTATTTTTATGTTAGCAAAACATCAATGTTTTTATGAACATAGGTTTTGTTAATCTGAGGTTCATACTTTAGTATTAAACATGATGAAACAGCACAAAATTCACAACAATAGGTGAAGTCAATTTTGAAAATGAGAGATAATCCCAAAGTTTTAATAGATATGTCTTCAGATCTAGAAACCATGAGTGTCTTGTGCATGAAATCACTTGTTGTGTGAAATTTGTGTGTCATATGACATCTCGGTTGATTTACAGAGTTTTTGAATAACCACTTTTGACATGATTTACTCGATACTCTGTTTTTCAACTAGATACAACCAACCTTAGTATCAATGAATTTTGAGCCGAACTATTATGTCAAATTGATTGTTAGATCGAATTTTGACTGTCCTGGCTCTGATACCAATTGTTAGGATCGGAGGACCTCATGATAGAGTTTGTTTGTGTAAATTGTATAATCCATAGAGATGAACAGAGTTTAAGTGCAGCGGAAATGAATAACAAACTTTGTAAACACAATCAAGCAGAAGATAGTTTTGAGAAAGCATATGCAATTCATTTAGTCAAAAGATTTACAATAAGAATCAAATGATTACAGATATGCTTACATACTAAACTCCCCCTCAGCCAGATGCCCCAAGGTTGGATTGCACAAGATGAAAGGATTGAATTGAGGAGAAGAACTCTCTCAAAACGAATCAAATGTAACAGTACAGAGTACTGCTCCATTTATAGACAAAACCAAACCGCTGAGGCATCTCAGCTGACGTCTCCATGAAAGCGACGTCTAACAGCCTAACAAACTGTATCTACTGTTCTTATACAAACACTGCTAAACCTAACACCTGACAATTCATAAGACAGATGATATACTAAACTACTGCTCTCTCTAATCATCAGTGCTTTCCTCAAGGTTGATCAGTCCTTGATTGGGCAGTGCTTTGTCATCAGCAGTTTGTTCCAGCAGTGCTTAGTTTTCAGCAGTCTTCTAGGCTTCATCAGTAGTTATGCAGAGCAGCAGTTGTATCTGGGCAGTGGATATGAGACCATCAGCTGTTGTAATCACTTTCAAGGGAGAAGACTTAGTGTAAACAACTGCTTATTGTGAATCCACTGTTATGACCATATTTTGGCTTTACATTATCTGTTCCTCTGGTAGGGTTCAATCCCAACACAAACAGTCTGAACCATTAAGTGCTGAAACAGTAAGAGGTCTGAACCATTAAGAGCTCCATAAAAACTAAACAAACAGCCCTTCAGGCGTGTTTGCCTTCACGCCTTGTTTCATATCCATTAAACATTAGGCAAGGTGTTATGAAGAGGGTTATGACTTATTAGAGGTAAACAATGGCAAGACTAAACATTACCAAACAATGACTAATTAGGTGTTACCAATATGTCAATAGGTTATATATTTATAGGAAAATTGGTTTTTAATAAACCAACCTTTGTTCCGTTGGTAAATAATAATCTTACCTACGTAATTGGTATACAATAATCCTACCTATCAACATGTTGGTACTCAATGAACTTTCGTTAATTTTTTTAACTGAAGTTAGTTTTTAAGTTTTATTTATTATATAAACAGTCCCTATAGTTGTAATTTACTAGTTTTAACTATTTTATAAACCTCAAATCGAGGAAAAGGAGCATTTTCGAGTGGTTTTTTTTGTTTTATAAAATAGTTAAAACTAGTAAATTACAACTACAGTTAAAAAATAAAACTTAACGGAAGTTCACTGAGTACCTACATGTTGATAGGTAGGATTATTGTATACCAATTACGTAGGTAAGATTATTATTTACCAACGGAACAAAGGTTGGTTTATTAAAAACTAATTTTCCTATATTTATATATATATTTATATAGGGTAGGGTTCATGCGAGAATCACCTTTATTGCGAGAACCACGAGAACCAACGTGAACGCAACCAAAAATACCTAAATAAAAACCTAACCCCCACCCGCCCCCCCTCCCAAAAACCTAACCCCCCCTCCCTCCAAGCTAAATGCTAAAAACTAAAACCCTCAAAAAACCTAAAAAAACCTAACCCCCTAAAAAAAACCTAAATCCCCCTCCCACACCCCCCAAAAACCTAAACCCCCCCCCCCCCCCAAGCTAAAATGCTAAAAACTAAACCCCCAAAAAACCTAAAAAAAAAAATCGAAAAAAATATAAAAAACACACAAAATTTTTTTTAAAATTTTTTAAGTTAAAATCGCTACTTTTAGTAGCCAAAAAATATTTTTTTTTTACTAAAAGTAGCGATTTTTTTATAAAAAAGTTTTAAAAACAAAATTTGTGTGTTTTTTAGCTATTTTTGGTTGTGTTCACATTGGTTCTCGCGGTTCTCGCAATAAAGGGTGGTTTCTAACGGATCTTTGTCCTATATATATATATATATATATATATATATATATATTTGTGTTTTATTTCCTTTTGTTTTTTTTAAATCCCCATTGTTACTGCCACCATCTGAACATTTTAAACGACCACTTGCAAACAATAGTTGTCCTATCATTCCTTAGGCTAGGGGGTGTGGTTTAAAGCTCCTATGGGCTTTATTACGTCACGTCAGATCCACATTAGTGTCATGTCACATAGGATGTTTTAAAGCCCCTCTCTTTAACTAGCATGCAATTGTTTAGAGCCCCCATCATCATTACATAATTATTTTTTTTATTATATTTTGTATTTTTCGGGATCATGCTATTCACATAACCAAACCTTATTTCCACACCCTTCAAAGCGCCCCGCTTTGGCCAAAGCGGGGCGTTTTGACGTATTTTCCAGATAACCGGTGATGTGATGGTGTACGATGTCAGTTGAACCGCCTCGCTTTGGCCAAAGGGGGGCGTTTAGGGTTTTTTCTTCCGACAATGGGTGATGAGACTTGATGTGATGTTATATTCTGTACGGTGTCAAAGTGCCCCGCTTTGGCAAAAGTGGAATGTTTTAACCCAAAACGCCCCGCTTTAGCCAAAGCGGGGCGCTTCGACCCTGATTTTTGGAAGTTGGTGTCTTCTGTCGAATGCGAACCCGAGAAATGGAATGGAATTCGAGCAGTTGGTGATATGATATGACAAATATGATAGATAAAGATCTTGACACGATCATATCCATTTTCAAGTAGTAGACTAGATAGTCCAAGATGAAATATAATAAAACCATTCAAGCCCACCAGTCTACAATGTGTTATGGTGAGATTTTTCAAGTCTGCACAGTGGGAGAAAAGACCAGCACCCCTTTTAGTATTGTGATAATGCAATGAGACATAACTGAGATTTAAGCGGCGTGTTCCGATCAATGCTTATCGACATTGTTATAGGTGATGAAGAAACCCTAAAACGGAACATAGTCCCAGATTGTCTAAAAAGCGCTTTTATCATGTGTCATGTGGTAACAACTACCAAGGGTCTAGGATCGGAGAATCGATCAAACGAGTCAATCAGAAGAGTTCTTGATCAATACGAAAGGCGGAATCAGACGTATTGATGTTGTAGCAGCTTGATTTGCACTTAGAATCACTTTAACTGTCGATTGTATTGATTTGAAAGTGTTTACAGATCGTTCGACACTTCGGCAGCACTTCGTCTCCGGAATCAGAAAGTTACAAATGAAGAACCAAGAACACCTATTTATAGGGAATGCCAGACCGCACGAACAGCTTCACATGATCTGGTCCAGATCGCACGACCTGGCCTGATCGCACGAACTGGTCACTTCGTGCGAAGTGACTAGTTCACGTCTGTTTCCCGTTCCTTTCGTACAACGTGTCCTGGTCTATCCTAATTACATGACTCGATACAAGACATAAGACGAAGTCAACAGACATATGCACCAACAAACTCCCCCTTGGATGATGACGAGTCTTCAGTGTGTCGAGTCTTCAGTCTTGATAAGTCTTCTCGCTCTCACTTAAGTATCTTTCTCTGTAAGCATCCTTATCAAACTCTCTCTTACTCTTCCAGAATCGCAACCTGATTCTTTAAATTCTCTTGATCAGATCTCTTGATTCCTTAAGCTCATTAGCAGCAGCTTTCACAGGTTCAGGAAACTCTCCTGGCTCTCTGTAGCAACAGGATCAAGAACCTGGCTTTTATATCTTCAGACTCCCCCTATCAATAAGCTGGGATCGTAGTCTGGAATTCAATATCTGTAAGCTTTGAATCAGAATCCTGACTCTAATCTGCATATGCTTATGTGGAAACTCTTCAGGAATCGAAACCTAGCTCTTTCAAAGCTTTCTACGTGCACATACTCTACCCAAAAGTAAATTTCTCAATTTTTTAAGATTTAACAAATTTAGAAACCACTTGTAGATATCATACAATATCAACAATAGTTATATCAAGTTCAAATTAATGACCTTGATTAACTATCAGTAAAATCATTCTCAAAATATCACTTGTATTCGTAACAATCAAATTTGGTTTCAAATTAATGAACCATTTAATCATTTCAAAATCATTTCTCATTTTAAACACACTCTCCCAACCCTGTTGTTGTTCATCATGTTTAGCACTCGGAATTTTGAAAATCAGCTTTCCAACATCAGTTGTTGAAAATAAGATGAAATAAAATCTTTTTTAATTTTTCGAAATTTTATGCTAAAACACACTGAAAATCTTTTTGGATTTTGGGAAATAAACTATATACAGACATCTTTTTGTGAGTTTGTGTCAGAGGATCATATCAGTTTTTGACAAATCACTAGCACCGTTGACCTTTTTAGACTTTAAGTTCTAAACGATTCACTTAGATTGTCAGTATACTGATCCACTTAAATTTTGACACAAAGTTCAATTGTTTCGAGATATGAGAATTAGTGTTTTAAGCACTTAACTTATTCGTGTGTCCCACCTCAGAATATACTCCCGTATCCAGATCCCAATATTTAGTCTTACAGGTGAGTATACCTAGATGATATCTGTAAGGGGTGAAATGCGAAACCTTGAGAGCTCAATTTTTTGCAGAGTTGAAGGTTCGACTTTTGGTGTGTCCCCCTTGGGGATCTTCTTTACAACAGCACTTGATTTTATCTTTTCGATATTTCATCAATTTTTATGCTGAGGGGGATGCTTTTATTTCAAGCAAGCGAAAAGTATTATACGGGGACGAGGCTATTGCTCCCGCAAAATCAGAAGTCCCGGGATAATATCCCAGATATCACTAAGCATAAAGACCTAGTATATCCAAGAGATGTTCCCCACGAGATAAGTAAGTATTTGATATTTAGGTTTATATCTCAAAATCAATCTACTGAATGTGTAAAAACCTACTGGCATATCATCAGTGAGACCGTTTATCACATATAAAACATTCCAATTCTTTAGCATGCTGTGATTGTCTACTGATGTACTATCATTTCCTTTTTTTACAACAAAACTCATTTTTGATTTTTCAAATGTTTTTGAATTTTAGATTTTATCATGTTTTTAGATTTTTCAAATTTTCAAAATTTCTAAATTTTTTACTCCCCCTAAAATCAAAAATATGTTTCAATTTTTGATTTTCCAGGAAAATTTGAAAGTAAAAGCAATAAACTGTACAAATAAAATGACAAACTGATGTGAATTACTTCAATTCTCCATCCTCTTGACTTAAACAATCAGAACTCCCCCTGCCAACAAACTATTTTCCCAAAATGATTTCAAAACACTTAAGTTTGTTTTAATCCAATTGGTTTTTCCGGAAAATTAGTTTTGTTGATTTCACACATCATGGGGATTCATTCATCACTTTGTTCTTTCAACCACTTGTAAAAACATTTTTCCTTTTCTTTAACCACTTGTATGAATAGTTAAATCAAGTTCAACTTAATGATCTTGATTAACCACTTGTAGGTTCTTATCAACAATACTACTTGTAAGTTGAAATATGACAGATTTAAGATTCTCAAGAAAGATGCCGATTCCTATTCCCCAATTACCAACCTGGGAGTTTCGGTAAGTCAGGATTTTCAATCAAAGAACACTGACACCCAAGCCTGACCAGCCTTAGGTGCATCCGAGTTATTTTCACTCGGTGTGGAAGTTCTCGTCTTTGATTCATACAAATCTTTTACCCCTTTGGCCCTAACATTGACCATTTTTCCAAAAATATGTTTCACTTTCCCATTAAATGCTTTTTCAACATCAAATTCTTCCTTTTCAGAATAGAATTGATTCGAATCTCTACTTTTCCAACTTTTTGTTTTAAATTTTCAGTCCGCAATGGTGGAAAGTTTACATCATCCATTGGCGGAACTAAATTTTCTCTTTTTAGCTCAACTTGTGGCTCCTCTGACTTTGACGAGTCAGATTCATCGCCAGAAAGTGGCTCCTTTGCTTCCGAAGAAACAAATTCATCGCCAGATTTAACATCTAATTTCTTAACAACCCATGTTTGATTGTTAAGATTCACATTTCTTTTGTAAAACGTTTTGAACTCTCACCAACTTCAAATGTAGAATTTTTAAACACTTTGAATTTGTCCGTTGGTGGTTCAGTTTTATAAACAACTTTTTCTTTGAGTTTTGGAGATACTCCCTGTTGTGTGTTGGTTGCCTTTGGACAGTTCCAGGCAATGTGACCAACTTCGTTGCATTGGTAACAGGTTCTCGTCTCCTTTTTCTGATTAGCCTCATTCTTCATTCCCTCTTGCTTTTTAGCAAGGAATTCTTTGTTCGTCTGCTTTCTGAATAAATTCTCTTTTTCTTCTTCAGAACTTGCCCCTGAAACGAATAATGTTTTTGGTGTAACTTCTTTATAATTTTTATGATTTTCTGGTGGAATAAAACATAATCCTTTCTTTTTGAAATTACTGTTATAGTTTGGTTTCTTTCGATAACCCGAACCAGAACTGTAACCCTTTTCTTGTTTAATCTTTGTTGAACTCTTGAAGTGTATTTTTTAGGTTTTTCAGTAAGATTTACATCTTTTATTTCAGAAATATTAATTTCTGTTAATTTGAAAACCTTGTTAATCATTTCAGTTTTAACACTTCTTATTGGAAATTCTTCATCAGAATATAATTTATCGGAATCATTCAAAGTATATGCTACTTTGAATGTTTCGTCATTCAAATTATTTTTTGATATTAGAAAATCTTTATTGTAAACTCTTTTGACCGATGATTTCGAACTGTCCACTGATGAACTCGAATGCTCAAATTCAGACTTTGACTCTGACTCCTCATCTTTATCCAACACCTGATCAACCACTTTCTTTATTAACTCAGACTCATGATCAGTGTCAGATGATGTGAAAGTGACATCAATGTTATCTGGCAATCCATCTGAAGGTTCAGATTCCCACTTTAAATTGGTTGCCTCTTTTACTCTTTCTGAATTAGGATTTCGTGGAGAATATCCTTCTTCAAGCGGAGGTGGACACTTTGTATAATCGGTACTATGTTTCTTACCAGTATTCTTTATTTCAGATTTCTTCTCTTCAAACGCTTCCATGCCTTCTACTGTAGGGTAAATCCTGTCAATCACATAAGAAGCACATGAATAACTTTTCAATAACCTGTTTACCCTTTCAGTTTCTATCCTCTGAGTTTCCAGTTTTTGTTCAAGTTCAGCACATTTCTCAATGTACTGATTAATGATTTTCTGCTTCGTCGTAAACGCTCCTTTGAGTGTCTTCATAGTTATCTCTTGTCCCTTGCTTGACTTGCTATATTGATTCATAGATTTGTTTAAAACATTATAAGATTCTTTCAGTCTGTTCATATTATGAATCAATTTGTTGTTGTGTGTAACGCCCCGAAAACGGGTTTGGTAATCACACCACGTTAATAATAATGAACGGGTAAAATACCGTTAGTGGTAAACTAAACCAGGTGAATATAAGGATTTAAATAAATAATTTAATATTAATTAAAAAAGGGGATAAATACTTTGAGAAAACAAAGTATATAAAAGGCCCGAGTTAACGGGACCTAAAATAAAACGGATAAGTAACACCCCAAAAATATATGGGTTTTATATACATATTAAATAGCGGTTATGAACAAGATAAAAATTAACTAGGAAATCAATAAGGGTAGATGTGAGAAACCTTGGTTAAAACATGTTATATGCAACAAGGGTAAACTAGAGGGGCCAAAAAGGGAAAGTTAGAAACTAAATGTTATTAAAATTAAAACACTACACACACACATAGTGTGTGTGCGTGTAATCGACCAGAGGAAAGGAAGAAGGGAGCCAAACCCTAAATTGTCAAGAATCATCAAATTGAAGCTTGATTCAAGGCCAAAATCGATGCATGAACATGAATTAATGATCACCCAACCTAGGGGATCATAAGGTATGTAAAAACTTGATGATTCATGAAGTTGCAAAATTTGAGTTAGCATCATAATTCGCGAATTATGTAAGTATTAGAGGAGCTATGGCTAAATTAGTGATGTATACATGCTTAGGAACTAAACCCTAAGTGAAAATCATACATATGATGCTATGACTTGAATGATTTAGTGATTACCTATGTGTGTGCTAAGTGGGTTTTATGACAATATGATGAACACACGAATTAGAGTGTTAAATTGATGAATATTGATGATTATGATATAAGTTCTAGATGTAGTTCACGAACACTAGACATAGAGGTTTGATTTTTGATGAAAATCTTGGTAAAAATAACTAGTTATGAACTAGTTGGTAAACATGTAAAATTATGCACATTAGGTGTTTGTTAAAATGCCTAAATAAGAACCAAAGTGTTGAAATTTAAAGTGAAACGCACATTTGAATGATATAACAAATTATGCGTAATATGAAGCAATAGGGGTTCTAAACATCATGTTGATTTAGACTAACTATGTAAAATCATGTGGTTAAAAGTAGTTAACTTTTGATAAGTTGAACAAATAAATGATGAAGTCGAATAGTAGATTCAACATAGAATTCATAAGATGGAATAGTCGTATGTGATAATGACTAATCTAACCGTCTTACGAATTATGATTATAGTTTGACGCTTGACAAGCTAGGTGGAGGCTTGGAAAGGAAGCGGGTCAAACGAATCAAGTGTGGAGGAAAAGCGTGTTTCGGATGCGAGGTAAGTAAAGCTTACACCTTATTATGTAATACGGTTATTTAATCATGAAATGGTTAAAATATAACGAGTTTTTTTTTTAATGATTACCTTACAAGGTAAACCAAGGCAAATAATAAGGGAAAAACGGTGTTTTGGTCACTTGTTGACAATAACCGTTAGTTTGTGAAAAACACTTTATAGCGTAAGCTATAATGGGTCAAAAGAATCAATAAATGATGTATAATAAAAACGACTATATGGTGAAAACAGGAACGAGTCATGTAGTTAAGATGGTAAATAATATCATCTTATAAAGATTCACGGTCATTTAGACCAAACGGGTCAAAAGGGTGAAATTATCACCCTTTGATAATATTGACTAATGGTTTGTCGAGTTGTATGATTTTAGGAATAAATAGCACATGGATGTTTACATTGTTATCACTTAGCACCCACTAAGGCAAGGTATGGAAACGGGTTAATAAGTTGATCCGAGCCAGGTATGTAAAATAGATCAACTCATCATTTAGAACTTGGAGTTCTATGAGAATTAGACGAAGTAAAAGAGACATTGGGTTACCTTAAAAGGTAAACCGAAGGATTTAAATTATAGACAGAGTGTTTTTTAAAACAAGATTTGGTAAAAAAAAATGAGATTTTGGGCGGGCATGGCTTAAGCAAACCCTTCGTTGTAAAAGAAATGTTAAAATGACCAAAACGCCCTTGTAAGCATAATTAGGCAAACGAACCTTAGAAGTCGCTTGGAAACGAGTTTTATAATCGAGTCAATACTTAGAATAAGTATAAAAGCGTAAGATGTAAATCCTTGTTCAAAAGACTCTATATGAGTCTTTGCCGTAAAATGATAATCCGAGGGGTAAAACTCGGATTATATAGATCGCCACATTAAACCCATCCCAAATATAGCTGTGATGAAAGATCATTTGATAAATAATGTGGAAATAAGAGACTAAAAATAAATGATTGTGAATTATGCGTAAAAGTGCTTAAATGTCCTTAACGGGTCAAAATTCGGTAAAAAGGGTAATAAGCCAAACCCTAAAAAGTCTTAAATTTTGTTAATCCGGATGTTGGATTTTAATTCCATATGATGAAGGATCAAATTTCGATCATGTAGGAAGAAACGGGAGATCAAACGGATATGCGGATTGAAAGATACAAAAGTTTTCGTGTCAAAACGGCAAAAAAATATGGAAGGGTCTGATACAGGGGCCACCGTAACTTACGGTGCCCACCGTATGTTACGGTGGGGCTGAAAACGTTACGCCAGATATCTACTGCCTTACGGTGGGGACATTTTAAATCAGGGGCCACCGTAACTTACGGTGCCCACCGTAAGTTACGGTGGAGGCCAGATTCGAATCCTTGCTTGTGGGATCAAAAGATTAATGTTGGGATTTCCTGATTTTTCTTTAATTCGATTATTCGACCCGTTTTCCTTGTGATACTAGTTATTTAATTATCAAAACTGACTTTTAAGTTGGTTTTGAACACAGGTGTATATCGAGAGCCCCGGATGAAGATCAAGCGTCAAGCAAGAACCAAACACACGTTAAATGAAGCTTCCGCAAGTTGTTTCGTCGTTATTCTAAAACGATGAATTAAATTACATTATTTTGTTTTGCTTTCAAGTTTAGAGAAGTTTTAATAAACCCGTATTTGAGCATGAATGTTTAAATATAAATACTCAGTAATTTTGTGATTATTTACGGAAATCGCTAAATAAAATTATGGTTGTTACAAGTTGGTATCAGAGCCTTGGTTTAAGAGATTCAAGTATGGTGGAGAAAAAAAAACTATGCTTGGACTTAAACCTTATGCTCTTGATAAAGATCGGTGTTCGGTTTGAGGCTTGATCGCAAATCCGGTAAGTACATGTATATCAATGGTTTAGTATGATTAAAGTGTTGAGAACAACACATATGGTTATCATGTAATACACGTTACCCCAATCAAATGATAGATATAGCTAACAAAATTTCGTGCATTGACACATATGGTAGAAAAGCCTTGTATTATGATACGGGCGTTTAGTAAAGTTGACATGGCTAACTTTTGTTAATGTTTTAATTGAAGGACACTTGCATTTAAAGATGACAAGGGTTAAACAAATTACAGATATGATAGAGGAACGGTCCGAAGTATGACAAGAGGAGCATGCTTACCAAGGACTAAATCGAGTAACGACTGTGAACAAGGTTAATGGCGAGGAACGCCCGTCGAGGCAAGCATTACCAGGTGCGCGCTTTTAAATATAATCGCACAAATAGCAATATGCAACAAACATATAGAGAATGATTGTTGCATATGTAAATTAAAAGCTTGGAAAACCTGAATAGAATACCTATCCAGGATATTATTTCCAAGAAAACTGAATAGAGGCGTTACTTACATGGGGTGTAATGTGAAAATTATAAAAGGTCATGTGTATCAGGTGTTAATCGCTTACTCTGGCCAAGTAAGTAGTGAATATGTGGTACCATGAACTTTTATGATGGACATACTTACATCCGATGTAGTAAGGACGGGGTTAATGGGGCAAATTAAAAAGATACCCAAATGAGTCAAATAAGTAAAAATGTTTGATCGTAAACGTAAACGCAAGTCGGATGACGGAAGCGTGTTACGTTAGAATAACAAGCCCGAGAAAAGGGACAAAGATTAAAGTAAATGAAAACACAAACCAACTAATGTGAATGCTAAGGCATAGGGGATAAAGTTTGACTGTCAAAGTGATGAAATTCACACAAACAAGTCAAAGGGGTAGAATAAAAGAATAAAGGACTTGACTAAATAAAAGCGATGGATTTCGCTAAGACGAACAAATAAATTAAGATGATGTCTAAAACCATATAAGAATGGTTACTTGATGATGACTTCGGTAAAGATACTCGATGGACGGGTAGGATTGTGGGTGAATGCGTAAACCGAGAGACGTGAACGCGAAATAGAAAGTCAAAAGACTCGGAATATGAGTCATGACTAAAAGACGATGAGAATATGCAAACAGAAATTTTGATAACTACGTTCAACTATTTTAAATTCAAACGGGTCGAATAAAGAATGGAGTTTGACGTTCACAAGTGATGAAATTTCACACGAACAAGTCAAACGAGTTAAATTAAGAATAACGGTTGATAACGTAAGTAAGCGCGAACCGAATAAATAAAAGCGCGAGATATTAACAAATCTATATAAAAGGTTATGGGATAGTGTAGAAAAGGGAAAAAACGCACACTAACGAAACAAGAATGTTAAAAACATTAAGATAAAAGAACCCGGGTAATGGGTTGTAAAGAAGTATGAGTATGAACCGGGTAACGGTAAGCGTAGAATGAACCGACGTGTAAATGACGTAAAAAGTCATAGAGTCGGAAGAATAGTCTAGAAAGAAAACAAATGTAGCCTTAGACTACAGTCAAGGTCCATAGAACTCAAGAATGAAAATGAATGATTTCTAAACATAAGAAGGGGTGCATTGACGCCATATACATATATATACATTTTAATAATGACACGAGTAAAAAAAATGATTCACGGGATCATCATAACCTTCGGGATTATAAGCAGTGTTAAGGTCTACGGGACCAAAATGACCCTCGGGTCACGAACAGAAAGAAATAAACTATAGGAGCCTCACCAAAAAGGGAGTGAAAGCCTAAAGAAATAGCCTACGAGGCTAAGTGAAAGAATCTACGGGTCACTTGGGTAAAGCATGGGAACTAGTTATGATTCCCCGCGTAAAATAATAACGGAAAAGAATAAATTATTGGTCGTCAATTCCTTAATATAAGTAATTGACATAAGTTAAAGAGGAAACGTAAACTAAAAATTTAGTTTTTAGTTAAAAGCAACGTTTTAACAAAACATAAGTGGTATGAGGTGAATTAGGAAATCTTAAACATACATAAGGCCGGTGATGGCAAAATAGAATACCCGGGTGACGGGGTATGAAGTGACAGCGACTGACAAGTCTAACCGCCAAAATAGAAAATTAGTAAGGATAACGGGTACGAGCTGAAAGTAACGGCCCACGAGACTTTACACAAGAAAGATGTACGCGTCAATATAAAAGAAAATTTTTGACCAAAAGAAACGGGAGCCTCGAAAACGAAACTAGGTTCGTTTGATTAAACTAATGAACTACGTAAATAAGGTTTCGGGGACGAAACCTCCTTAAGGGTTGTAGACTGGTAACACCCTGAAAACGGGTTTGGTAATCAAACCACGTTAATAATAATGAACGGGTAAAATACCGTTAGTGGTAAAATTAACCGGGTGAATATAAGGATTTAAATAAATAATTTAATATTAATTAAAAGGGGGATAAATACTTTGAGAAAACAAAGTATATAAAAGGCCCGAGTTAGCGGGACCTAAAATAAAACGGATAAGTAACACCCCAAAAATATATGGGTTTTATATACATATTAAATAGCGGTTATGAACAAGATAAAAATTAACTAGGAAATCAATAACCTAGTTAATTACAAGTCTTGTAGATGTGAGAAACCTTGGTTAAAACATGTTATATGCAACAAGGGTAAACTAGAGGGGCCAAAAAGGGAAAGTTAGAAACTAAATGTTATTAAAATTAAAACACTACACACACACATAGTGTGTGTGCGTGTAATCGACCAGAGGAAAGAAAGAAGGGAGCCAAACCCTAAATTGTCAAGAATCATCAAATTGAAGCTTGATTCAAGGCCAAAATTGATGCATGAACATGAATTAATGATCACCCAACCTAGGGGATCATAAGGTATGTAAAAACTTGATGATTCATGAAGTTGCAAAATTTGAGTTAGCATCATAATTCGCGAATTATGTAAGTATTAGAGGAGCTATGCCTAAATTAGTGATGTATACATGCTTAGGAACTAAACCCTAAGTGAAAATCATACATATGATGCTATGACTTGAATGATTTAGTGATTACCTATGTGTGTGCTAAGTGGGTTTTATGACAATATGATGAACACACGAATTAGAGTGTTAAATTGATGAATATTGATGATTATGATATAAGTTCTAGATGTAGTTCACGAACACTAGACATAGAGGTTTGATTTTTGATGAAAATCTTGGTAAAAATAACTAGTTATGAACTAGTTGGTAAACATGTAAAATTATGCACATTAGGTGTTTGTTAAAATGCCTAAATAAGAACCAAAGTGTTGAAATTTAAAGTGAAACGCACATTTGAATGATATAACAAATTATGCGTAATATGAAGCAATAGGGGTTCTAAACATCATGTTGATTTAGACTAACTATGTAAAATCATGTGGTTAAAAGTAGTTAACTTTTGATAAGTTGAACAAATAAATGATGAAGTCGAATAGTAGATTCAACATAGAATTCGTAAGATGGAATAGTCGTATGTGATAATGACTAATCTAACCGTCTTACGAATTATGATTATAGTTTGACGCTTGACAAGCTAGGTGGAGGCTTGGAAAGGAAGCGGGTCAAACGAATCAAGTGTGGAGGAAAAGCGTGTTTCGGATGCGAGGTAAGTAAAGCTTACACCTTATTATGTAATACGGTTATTTAATCATGAAATGGTTAAAATATAACGAGTTTTTTTTTTTAATGATTACCTTACAAGGTAAACCAAGGCAAATAATAAGGGAAAAACGGTGTTTTGGTCACTTGTTGACAATAACCGTTAGTTTGTGAAAAACACTTTATAGCGTAAGCTATAATGGGTCAAAAGAATCAATAAATGATGTATAATAAAAACGACTATATGGTGAAAACAGGAACGAGTCATGTAGTTAAGATGGTAAATAATATCATCTTATAAAGATTCACGGTCATTTAGACCAAACGGGTCAAAAAGGTGAAATTATCACCCTTTGATAATATTGACTAATGGTTTGTCGAGTTGTATGATTTTAGGAATAAATAGCACATGGATGTTTACATTGTTATCACTTAGCACCCACTAAGGCAAGGTATGGAAACGGGTTAATAAGTTGATCCGAGCCAGGTATGTAAAATAGATCAACTCATCATTTAGAACTTGGAGTTCTATGAGAATTAGACGAAGTAAAAGAGACATTGGGTTACCTTAAAAGGTAAACCGAAGGATTTAAATTATAGACAGAGTGTTTTTGAAAACAAGATTTGGTAAAAAAAATGAGATTTTGGGCGGGCATGGCTTAAGCAAACCCTTCGTTGTAAAAGAAAGGTTAAAATGACCAAAACGCCCTTGTAAACATAATTAGGCAAACGAACCTTAGAATTCGCTTGGAAACGAGTTTTATAATCGATTCAATACTTAGAATAAGTATAAAAGCGTAAGATGTAAATCCTTGGTCAAAAGACTCTATATGAGTCTTTGCCGTAAAATGATAATCCGAGGGGTAAAACTTGGATTATATAGATCGCCACATTAAACCCATCACAAATATAGTTGTGATGAAATATCATTTGATAAATAATGCGGAAATAAGAGACTAAAAATAAATGAGTGTGAATTATGCGTAAAAGTGCTTAAATGTCCTTAACGGGTCAAAATTCGGTAAAAAGGGTAATAAGCCAAATACTTAAAAGTCTTAAATTTTGTTAATCCGGATGTTGGATTTTAATTCCATATGATGAAGGATCAAATTTCGATCATGTAGGAAGAAACGGGAGATCAAACGGATACGCGGATTGAAAGATACAAAAGTTTTCGTGTCAAAACGGCAAAAAAAAATGGAAGGGTCTGATACAGGGGCCACCGTAAGTTACGATGGGGCTGAAAACGTTACGCCAGATATCTACTGCCTTACGGTGGGGACATTTTAAATCAGGGGCCACCGTAACTTACGGTGCCCACCGTAAGTTACGGTGGAGGCCAGATTAGAATCCTTGCTTCTGGGATCAAGAGATTAATGTTGGGATTTCCTGGTTTTTCTTTAATTCGATTATTCGACCCATTTTCCTTGTGATACTAGTTATTTAATTATCAAAACTAACTTTTAAGTTGGTTTTGAACACAGGTGTATGTCGAGAGCCCCGGATGAAGATCAAGCGTCGAGCAAGAACCGAACACACGTTAAATGAAGCTTCCGCAAGTTGTTTCGTCGTTATTCTAAAACGATGAATTAAATTACATTATGTTGTTTTGCTTTCAAGTTTAGAAAAGTTTTAATAAACCCATATTTGGGCATGAATGTTTAAATATAAATACTCAGTAATTTGGTGATTATTTACGGAAATCGCTAAATAAAATTATGGTTGTTACATTGTGCCTTTTCACAGTACCACAATTTTCACACTTCTCAGGTATCTTTTCAGTATCTGCTTCCTTCTCAACATTGATATCTGGAATTTCTTTAACCTGCTTCTTTTCTACTTTAACATTTACCTCAGATTTGACCTTTTCTTCAACAGTTGCTGCCTTATGATTCTTCTTTTTCGCAGCTTGTCTTTCTTTGATCTCTTCCATTTTACCTGCAAAATACAAATTATACCTATTAAGTGAAAATTCTCTTTTATAATATTCAAGTTTTCGAATTTCTTCATTGTCATCATCACTCTCTTCATCTGATGAGTGATCAAAGATTGGTTCTTTTTCTGAATCCTCTTCTGTTGAAACTGGTTCTTCTTCTTTCTTTTTAGGACGGAATTGCTGAGATTCATAACAAACATACGCTATTTCATCTTCAGTAGTTGAATCTTCAACAATTTGAGCAACAAATGCTTTAGAATCTGAAGTTCTGTTAGGATCATAATGATCCCAATTAAAACCTTCTGGAATTCTTTCATCTTCTTGATGAACTAGATAAGCTTTCTTTGATGGCTCTTCGATCAGATCCTTCCTAGCATGTGAAGTTTGTGGCGATTGTTGTTGATGCGGCTGTAGAGCAATTTGATGATAAATCGCTTTTCGATGATAATCATTGTTGCCGAATGGATTTTGAGCTCCACTTGCTTCGCGATTTGTGCATTCTCGCTTAAAGTGCCCCTTCTCCCTGCAACGAAAACAAGTAACTTTAGATTTATCAAAACCTAAAGGTGAAGTTTCAGCATCACGAAAATCATCTCCTCCAGTGATCTGTTTAAACTTCTCAGCTCTTCTCAACACACTAGCCATACACTACTTTATATCCATTAGTTCCATCTCTTCAGCATCAATCTGATCATAATCCTCTTTGGTTAACATTGGATTACCAATCCTTCCGGGTACCAAACTTTCATAACACTCTAATACAGTCACCAATAAAGACATATGAGCTTTAGCTACCTCTTCTGAGAAATTCTGACCATTCTGAAGATGTAATGCAATGTTGCATTGTATTATTTGGCCATTATTGTTGTATGAGCTTTGCGTTTTAGAATTGGTTGCTGAAAAATTTGGATCGAATGATGGATATGATGAAAATCCATTATTGTTGTTTGATCCTTGAGATGACCCTTCAGAAGAACTGTTTGCGTTAAATGCAGTTTCGATCTTTGGTGCAATGTTGGTCTTATCAATCGTACTTCCTTTGTAGTACAGACCAATGTCCTGTTTACCATTAGAATTCTTCATTTTCGCCATCTTCCGTTGTCCCATCTCTTGAACTTCGAGTTTTTCAATAAACTTGCTCATTGATAGATTCGCAAAATCACCATTATTCTTCAAAATTATAAGATACGTGCCCCAAACATCTTGTGGCAACGCATCGGCCAACTTTTCAACCCATTCTTCTCTATCTTTCTTGATATCCAATCGCTTCATGTTAACTACCAAATTGCAATATCTTTCTATAATCATTTTGGTGTTTTCAGCTTTCAATCCACGAAATAGATCAAATTCTTTCTTCAAAAGCGATTTTTTGTTCCTAATCATGTCTAAGCTTCCAACAAACTTCGTTTTTAGTGCTTTCCACATTGAGTGTGCACTTCGGTTGTGTTGCAATAAGATCAAGATGTCTTCCTTAATAGCTTGTTGCAAAATACTGATCATCATTTTTTCACTTTTGTATTTCTTTTTCTCTTTTTCATCTAACTCTTTAATAGCAACAATCTCTCCGTATTCATCAATCGGTCTAACACATCGTTTTTCAATACATTCCCACGCCTCTAAGTGATTCGTTTGAACCCAATTTTCAAAACGTTCCTCCAATCCACTATACTCCTCGATATTCATGAGCTTAGGCGGTTTTTGCATGGTGCCCATTTCATTCTCTAAGTTCACGTTCTGAGCCATAGTGATAGGGGTAGCAAATGCGTTGTAAAATTCAGAATCCATGTTTCGGTATCAAAATTTCACAAAAACCGATTATTCAAACGAATTGATGTTTTCAAACGATCTGATAATTCAAACGATTTGAAATTCAAACGACCTGGCTTAAACTCAAACGACCTGAATACTTTTCACACGATTTGGATACTATCAAACGGTTTGACAACTTCCAAATGACCTGAGCCACTTCGTGCGAGCTGAGTGACTCAAACCGTGCGAACTGAGTTATTTCTGAACGACCTGGTTCAGATCGTGCGATCTGATCAAAATTTCCATGCGACTTGAATGTTTTTCGAACGATCTGAATGATTTTGATAATTTTATCTAGTTTTAAGTTGAATTTGGTTCTGATTTCTTCATGGATTGTTTAAAACAGTGATTTACGTGTTATATGTCAAAATCAGGTCATTTTAACCGTGG
The DNA here is from genome assembly GCA_030545235.1 of Helianthus tuberosus. NCBI lineage: Eukaryota > Viridiplantae > Streptophyta > Magnoliopsida > Asterales > Asteraceae > Helianthus > Helianthus tuberosus. The sequence goes on from CM060360.1 coordinate 56,141,382, forward strand.
AAACTGAGTAATTTTGAAGAAAAAGTGTAGAAAAGGAGTAGAAAGAAGATTTTTCGGTGAAAACAAGCTGAAATGGTAAAAACTCTTCCTCATGTGCTCTGATACCACTTGTAGGATCGGAGAATCGATCAAACGAGTCAATCAGAAGAGTTCTTGATCAATACGAAAGGCGGAATCAGACGTATTGATGTTGTAGCAGCTTGATTTGCACTTAGAATCACTTTAACTGTCGATTGTATTGATTTGAAAGTGTTTACAGATCGTTCGACACTTCGGCAGCACTTCGTCTCCGGGATCAGAAAGTTACAAATGAAGAACCAAGAACACCTATTTATAGGGAATGCCAGACCGCACGAACAGCTTCACACGATCTGGTCCAGGTCGCATGACCTGGCCAGATCGCACGAACTGGTCACTTCGTGTGAAATGACTAGTTCACGTCTGTTTCCCATTCCTTTCGTACAACGTGTCCTGGTCTATCCTAATTACATGACTTGATACAAGACATAAGACAAAGTCAACAGACATATGCACCAACAAAGGGGATATTCAGATCTCTATTCGATCATCTTTCCGAGCTTTTATCGTGTGTCATGTGGTAACAACCCATTCCTTGGCCTGTATTTTGAGCTTGACGCTGCCAACAGTGTCTGAGCCTTTGAAGTGGCACGATCTTACTCGTGTCGGTCTTGACTGAATTGCAATAAAAAACACACACAAAGATTCAAGTAAACTGAAGCATTAAATCAACATAAACACACACTTATCAACATGCAGGCCTCATAATAACTGGCGGGTTAGCCCTAAAACAACAAAATCTGTGCAAATATTTATATAACGACGATGATCGGCAAAAAGAAATCTTACTCTTTATCTTGCCATGACGTTGATGTAGCAAATAGTTAAGGTTAAATGTGCTTTTGCCGCTAGACGCCTTCTCCTCCACATTACCAGACATATCTTCTCCGTCCGCCATTCCTAATTTGCCCTTATTCGCCATTTTTGAACTGTGATTTGTTTTAGGGAAAATGGGGTTGAAAGATGATAACCCAACAGTGTCCAAAGTGCTGCTTCTTTTAGTATCATCACATTTTTGTACCCTTTAAGACTAACTGTAATTTGACTACAACTTTCTCTCTCAAACCTTTCTAAAAGTAGAAAAATAATAAAACATTAACAACTAACAAAGATCGAAGAATAAAGGAAGAAAGTGTTCCTCTTTGTTACTAAGCATGTTATCTGAAACAATTAACAAGACATTGTTGTTCAACAGGATTTGCTTCCGGTGATCTCTGTTAAACTTCTTCGGGATTTTCTGTACATTCGAGTATTGCAGTTTTGAAAGATGACCGAATAGAGATCTGAATAACCGATACAGAAACCGCATTTTTCTGCACTGGATAATGAATATGAACATTGTATTTATCACAAAAGTACTGAAGAACCGAAATAACAGCTCCGGTTTCATCAGGAAAACTAAAAGAACATAACAATATAAATTAGTCAAAGATATCATATAAATTGACAAAAAAACAAAAAAAAAAGTCACTTATTACTTGATAAATTAATAACACTAATATATATATATATATATATATATATATATATATATATATATATATGTTTTTAAAAATAAAATAACTTTAAATCAACTTTAAATTAAATAGTTTTTATAAAAAAAAAATCTACAACTTTTCAACAAAAAACACAACCAAATACAATCAAACAACAAACCAACAACTATTTTTTTCACCAAAACCCTACTTTTTGCCTCAAAAAAAAACTGCCAGACCAAAACGACCCGCTTTGGCCAAAGCGGGGCGCTTCGGTGACGAGGTCGCCGGCCATGAAGTGACATGCACAGCCTTTGTCTGTTGACTTTAATCCAAAGTGCCCCGCTTTGGCCAAAGCGGGGCGTTTTGGGTGTGTGAATAGAACGAGTGGGTGTGTAAATAGACCGGGCCTTTTTAATTTGTATGCCAATTTTATTTAAAACAAAAAAAAACATAATTTCAATAAAATAAATAAAACATTACAAAGTACTTAAAAAATAAAAATAAAAACTACAAAGTTACTTAAAAAATAACCTACTTGAAAATAAAAAACTACATATATTTGGGTCGGACTTTTGACTTACGAGCCTCTAAAATGACCCGGTCCTCCTCCGGTAGGCTGGAAAAGTCTTTCTCGAGAAACTTCATATCTTTCTGGATTTGTTTCTCCATTCTAAGTTCATGCTCCTTTTCCTTGATCGAGAGAAGGCAGTTGAGTCTATCGTCAAACTTGTCCAACATTGTGTGAATATGATAAAGTTTGTAAAGTTTTTAGATGGAGAATGGATGAATATTTGAGTAAAGGGGTAGTATATTTATAGTGTTCCGCCAAAGGGTTAGCGCGCGCGAGAGGAAGAAATCAAGGGGCCCCACCTTCATCAACCAATCAGCTTTTTTTATTTATCTTTTTTTAATATAGTTAAAAGGGGCTTTATAAGGGGCGTTATTCAACACCGTGTAAGTTAACGATAAAGTCTATTGCTTATGTGTCGCTTACGTGGCATAATAAAGCCCCTAGGGCTTTAAACCACACCCTCTAGCCTTATTATTATTATCTTGACATTCCCCCTAACCTGAACGTCGATATTGACATTTACCTTGATACAAAACAATTTAATATGATTAATCTAGGCTTCCACTTTAATCTAATAAAACTGAGATGGTCCAATTTAGTTGGCCCAAAGACAGATCACTTATCCACACAAAAAAAATTAACAAAAAGTGGTCCATACAATGGCCCAAGTGACGCTCTATTTTACTAGACTCAAAGCAATGGTCCAATCACAAATGAGAACCCCTTTTCCCTTCGCCATGTGAATACTACTACACAGATCTTCATAGCCTGGAAAAGTAAGACAGGTTGGCTCTATAGAACAAGTAACTCAGGTTTGAGCCTAGGGCTCCCACTTACAAAAAAATTATATATGAAACTGTTAATATTAGTGCAAACTTACTGTTTTAGATTTGTTTTGTTCCTTATGCAAGCAAACCTCTCTATTATGGTGCTGTTAGATTTTTGTTTGGTTTCAAACATGGATAAAATGCATCTTTTACAACAATCAAGGAAATGGATAAAAAGCATCTTTTACAACAATCAAGGAAGAAAAAAGGGCCCTAAAATTTCATTTTGCTTTAAGAGTAAGATCATGCGGGTCTTGATTCAAATAGGACCCAAATTTCACAAAGTTGTGGTTTTGTCTATGATGGTTACCTTTGTCATATACCTTGATCGCCAAGTTCGGCTCACGGCCACTATTGACCACTATGAGGCTAGTTTTCTCCATTGTTCTCCATTTAGTGCAACGGAGATGAGATTTGTCAATGAATGAGCAATTCATAACTAGATTATTTCTCATTGGGCCAATAGCAAAGCTCCTTATCTCATTTGGACTATTCATCATTAGGCCATCTGTGATGGTTGGTATGCTTGGGCCAGGCCCAAACTCTAATCAATAATGTGATTATGGGTAGGAACCAGGTCTAGTTTTGGTCAACAAAGTCAACAACCGGTTCCAAGTAGGAACTGGTTCCGGGTATGTTCAGGTTTTTTTATCAGGTTTTGACCTGTTTGGCCAGTCCGGGTAGAGGTGGAACTGGTTCGGTGGTTCCGGTTCGGTTTGACTGGAGCTGGTCTGTAGCTGCGGCTCGGGTAGGGTAAGAACCGATTATGGGTCGGTTCCAGAACCGGGATTTTTGTGCACCTCTAATTATGGAGGTGCCATTGTGCCCTCTAGAGTTGATTTGTGGATTCTAAACACCCCTTAAATCAAACAACCTGGACCGATTGGATCTTGAATTTACATCATCTTAGACTTGAGATTGATATTCATTGATGCAAAGAACACTATTCAATTAAATCTAATTGTGGGATGTGTTATCTTAACATTTTTAGACAGTTCAGATTTGCACATATGATGTAAATCATGTTCCTAAAACATGTTTTGACCCGAACCTATTTTGCTGAGAACCCATTCTGACCCGAACCAAGTTGAACATCTTTTTTTCTCAATCCGGCCCGTTCTGACCCAAACCTGTTATGACCCATCACCCAAGCCGACCCGACCATTTTTCCAGGATTATTCTCAAGTTACTGATTCTTTTTGTCATTTCAGGTTCTAACACAGAAAAAGAAAAACCATCTTACACCGCCATCATACATTTACAATGTCATGATGCCCCTAATCTGACTCGACATCAAATGCGTCAAAGGTACAAGTTATCGTATTTTATGAGATATAGATCGAGCCCTATTGTTTCATGCTTCGTTACCAAAGAAACTTCGGTATAATGTAGTCATTAGAGAGAGCAGAATGCCCAAAAGCACATACCTAGAAATGTTTGTTAATAGCTATTGTGTTCAACAAATCAATGTTTCTTCTTAACTTGTAAACAGGAATGCAAACCCATATTCAACCAAAAATTGGCACACTTGACGACGACATGAAGACCGCTGCAAGAATCACAACAAAAGTACAATTCAAATTGTACAGAGGTAAACCACATTCCCGGTGTTGAGTACGATATAGTGCTAGACGGCACCCGTTCCAGATGATGGGTCCCACCCCGGAGGTTTGATGTTGGGCCAATCACCTCGGCATCCGAGCCGTATATAAAGCCCCTTCTTACCTTCAAGATTTTAAATATGTTTAAATTTAACTCAAGCTTCAGCCCATATATGAACAGAAATAAGAATCGAATCATTGATACACACCTGGAAGCTTTTTGTCAGACAAAATTAACTGTTTAAGAGCACTTAACGCAGCCTGTGCTACAGCTTTCGAGTAGTCGTTGTCCCAAACACCGCCAAGCTTGACCACCACATCCGCGTTGGTGAAACCCTGACCACCGCTTGCAATGTTCATCCTCGCCTCCTCTTTTGCTGCTGCTTCGTCTAAAAAAAGAATCAAATAACATATCGTTTATTTGTGCTCCTTATTCTAGTTTGTAAATGCAGAAAGTGAAGTATGAGAAACAGAAATTATTAAAAAAAATCAAAAGATAACAACTTTAGCTTCAGATTGCGACAGCCAGACTGTAAATCCAGAGTAAAGATGCCGCCAACTATCACCTCTTGCAGCAGCCCCCCTATGGTGGCAACTACTGAGCGGATATGACTACAAATACCAACGATATACTTTATTATACTTTTTCATAGCTCTAGACTTCCGTTAAGCAGAAAAGGAAATACGGGTTTTTCGGGAATAAATACGTACCTGCTTAGGCTCTCTAATATGGCACTTTCGGTTTCTGCTACAGCATTTGACCCTTCTGCAGTCACCACTAGAATTTATTACTTGTTAATACACAGAAGTACTGGGATTTTTGCAAAATGCAAGAAAAATGTCCCTTGTATTTTTATTTATTTTAGAGTAAAATGCGATTTTCGTCCTTGAGGTTTGGCTAGTTTTGCGACTTCGCATCTGGATCCAAAAGTTTTGAAATCTTGCCATTTTCATCCTGCTCATTAACTCCATCCATTTTTTTCCATTAAGACGGGGGTAATGTTCGTCTTTTGACCTATTTGTTTTTGTTTTATTGTTTAGTAATGGTATTTTGAATACTTGTTCATTATGCTAAATGCTTGTACATAAATGGATGAAGTTAACGAATTGGATGAAAATGGCAAGATTTCAAATCTTTTGAATCCAGATGCGGAAAAACAAACCTTTGGACAAAAGTCGCAAAACTGCCCAAACCTCAGGAACGAAAATAGCATTTTACTCTTTATTTTAATATTATCATATTATTATCAAGGAAATCACTCACATGAATCAACCGTTTGCTTCGTAAATGTTTCAAGAAGCTCTTTTGTGTCGAGTGGCGTATACCTGAGAAGCATACAAAGAGTGCAAAACAGTAAATGCCATAATTAGCTTCCCGAACAAGAAACACTAGCAATCCTCACAGCACATCCTAAGAGGGGTAAAACCGTAAAACATACCCGAGGCCAACAGCCAGCTCCCGAGAAACTCTATAGTTGATTTTCGATGATTCACCAACCAAATAAACCGATGTTCCTTTCAGAAGTTGTGCAACTCCAACCGTAAGAGACTCCCATGTTTCCATGATGTCGGGCCATTTCACATCCGGATCTTGTTTCTTTAAATTAACAATTAGTTGGTCCTCATCTAACAACCTGTACATATTCGTACTTTGCAGTTAATCATGATGCTTAATTCAGCAATTAGTTTTAAATCAAATAATTTAAGGGGAGGTAGCAAATCTAATGATACATAGCTAATCCAATTTTTCTCTTTTATTCTAGTTTTCGCTAATCATCATCAATGTTCTCTTAAAAAACGGATTTTCAGAGGATCGGTCCATACCATATTGTTTCAGAAGGCTTTATCTTCTCATACAAGCTAATTTCCATGGCGGTTTTAAACAATCCCTCATGCTTAGTTTTTATTGTTAAGAATTTCTCATCGGCATCAACAAACACATCCTTAGAGCTCTGAATGCTTTCATCTCTGATAAACAATCTCAATTCCACCTCATCTGAACCATCGGAAAACTGTCAAATCTATCAGAGTGTGACCAATGCTAGCAACAATTGGTTATAATTAAGCCCTAATAGCAGAAAAACTTGACAAATTTTGGTACTTGATAAAACGGAAACTGAAATCAAAGTAGTTAATAGTGTACTGGTACTGAATTACCCTAATTGACAGAAAATCCCTTTTTGGCATGTTAAAGTGTTGTTCTCTTGGTTAAAGTAATCTTTTTTCGGAATCGACCCGTCTGACCAGAACAAAAACAACCCGTTTTGACTCGAACCAGTATAACCCCTTTTTGAATCGACCCGTCTTGATCCAAACTAAATAATCCGTTTTGACCAGAACTCGTTGTGACCCAACCCGTTCTGACCCGAACCAATATAACCCATTTTGAATCGACCCGTTCTGATGCGAACCCGTCTTGACCCAAACCAAATTACCCATTTTGACAGAACTCATTGTGACCCGAACCAATATAACGACCCATTTTGAATTTGACCCATTCTGACCCAAAACCGTCTTGACCCAAACCAAAATAACCGGTTTTGACCCAAACCCGTTCTAACCCAAACCAATATAACCCTTTTTGGAATCGAGAATTTCTGACTCAAACCCGTCTTGACCCGAACCAAAACAGCCGTTTTGACCCAAACGCGTTCTGACCATACCAATGTAACCCTTTTTTGAATCGACCCATTCTGACTCGAACCAAAATAACCTGTGCTGTCCCGAATCCTTTGTGAACCGAACCCGTTCTGACCCGAACCAATGTAACCCTTTTTTAAATCTATCCGTTCTGCCCCGACCCGACCCGCCCATGTTGCCAGCTCTAAATACGAGCACCAACCCAAATAGCACAAAATCTAAACAACTTTGGTTACTCAAGTGAAGTAACAAAACAGAAACTGAAACTGAAGTTGTAAACCGTGTATTGGTACTGAATTACCTCGTAATTGGTGGTGTTTGTTGAAACAGTGGACGAACTGCTGCAGATGAAGGTGTTGGATGTTGTTGAGGGGGGGAGATTGAGAGGAATAAACGATGCAGATCGATGGGTTAAGGAGGGGAAATAGGGTTTTGAAATGTTAATGGTGGATTTAGGGTATGTAAAACGGGTGGGGGTGAGGGATGATGAAGAGATACAGGAAGGGGATATTGGTGTGGGTAGAGTGGTGGGTGATGCCATGTTTGTTAATGTGGTTGGAAGATAAGGAGGGAACTTATGAAGGTCATGAACCCATGAGAGCACATAACCTCATGTTGTCACTTTGATACCCAAGCCTAACCAGCTTTTCCGTCTCATCGTGTGTTACGCCATAGAGTTTTGCTTTGTGGTGGCACAACGACTGTTAAGTGGCGTCGGTGTGGTTTCCTAGAGAACGCCCAAAAAAGCCACACTTTGAAGCCAGTGTGAGCACGGTTAAGACAACATAGTCTGGGAAGAGTGGGGCAATACGTGACTCTCTGATTTGAAGAGTATGGTAACCTTATAAATATAGTTCACCGTTCAAAAAAAATATATACAATAATTTAAAAAGTATTCACAATCAACTTATATATACTAATGGGTGGTGATCTATTGTAAAATCCAAAATCTATAAACAAATGCGTTTAGAGATGGATGCCTTTGGGTCAGGGCCTGCCCAATGGGCTTCTGACCCTAGGCACAGGCATAGAGCCACCCAAATGAAAGACCTTCAAATTTTTCGTGGGTTTTTTCTATAGTAGGCTCATTTTGAGTTTTAAAGCAAACAGCCCATAACATGAAAGGCCCGTCCAAACTATCCAAACACAAAAGGCCTCACACAGACACACGCGCAAATGAATTGAAGAAGAAAGGTCACGGCTGCAGAATGAGGGATCCGAACAGGCGCTGATGAAATTGAAGAATGAAAGGTCGGTAAGTAATTCACTAACGCCTCATTTTGCTTTTTTACATCTATGTCTTCTTCAGTTCTTCCATTTGATAAACGTTAAATCAGTTATTCGATTACAAACAAACCAAACCGTGTGATTAAATCAGTTCTTCACTTCTTCGATTAAATATATGTTGTTCGATTAAATCAGTTCCAATATTTGATGATTCGCGCGTCGGTTATGGGTAATCTTGGCAAATGCAGTTTGCTGCATTGATGGCTTGGAACCCAGGTTAGATATCCCCATATTTGTTGCTTTCAGGTTGCTGTTTAGGGCTTATTTACTTTTTTTAATTTGTTTTATATTCGCTGGCTTGGAACTTAGGTTAGGTATCCCCATATTAGTTGTTGCCGAGACATAAAACTTAGCAGTAAGCCTTGACAATTCTGAATACAGCAGACATAAGACTTAATAAAACAAAGACTGCACATAATTCATAAAAGCACACACCATTGTTGTTACATAGATGTTATAACTTGACAAAAGAAATAGACGAAATCAAACATAACATTAGTCCCATAAAGCTTAAGAGAACAAGGATTACACAATGAATAATTAATTTCAGAACAATAAGAGGATGTGGGTCAGTGCTAGGCGACTAAGTCCAGGAGGCGAGGTTTTAAATCTTTTGAGTTTGTTAAAGAGGGTTAGGAAAAAAGCAATTAGACATACGTAGAACTCATATGGATTGAGAAATAAGAAATTAGATTGGACAATGCATGAGCTGTTAACTTAATTATCCATTTTACTTCACTTATTTAATGGTTATTAAGCACAAATTTTATTTTAATTAAGTAATACACACAACTAAATACATTTACTTTAACTTAGTTTAAAGTTAAAACAATATTAAAACTTGCGGTCCGGTCTGGTTTTATACGGTCGTTATTGATATAAACCGTAAACGAAACCATTCGTTACGATTTGAAATGTTTTAAACCGACCGATCGAAAGTTAAAAAAAACGATTGTGAAACCAAGTCGTTGACCCGTTTGGATGGTTTCCCAGTTTTAAACCAAACCATGAGGCTCATTTGTAAGCTCTTAAATAAATTTTTAATTTTGCAAAAAGGCCTCCACGTCGTATTTCGTTTAGGGTCTCCAAAAATGTAGGAACGGCTCTGCCTTGGGTTAAGTTCCACAAATGACAAAACTAAAAGAAAATTTTGTTGTTCAAAAAAAAGTAAAATTATGATATTTTAATTTTGAATTTTTATTTTGTCTATCGAAATAGTGAAATTTAATATTTTCTATTTAAATCTTTATTTTCAACTTTATCTGTCAATTATCATCATCATACTACCACCAATATTAAAGCTAAGTTATGGTCTGAGAAAGATAAGAAGACAACATTACCTCTATCTTGTAGGAATAGAGAGACTGCTTCCAATGAGACCTCCGGCTCAATGGTAGTTTTGTATCAAGTCTTGGACATTAAACACATAGCACTCAGCAATGGGACAAAGGCCGATTTGTGCATGTACCTCCTTGTCTTTTGCCTATCAACGCCACTACATGATGCATAATTAGTCGTTCGTCGCTAAGCCGCTTTTAAGGTTATTTTCACGAAATTAGTAAAATAACATTAAAATTAGTGCAATTTCACTTTTGTCCCATTAGGGCCCAGACATATATACATTATATACACACACCGCAAGACGTATAACTTTATTTGTCACTACAAGTCATCATCTATTTTTTATAAGTTTTGATTCAAATTAGTGAATTATATCCATGCTTGTCGACAAGCGGCCTGATTATTATATATGTCAATTGGCGCCGAATAACATTAATAGCGGGAATTTGGTCGATATTTATTTGGTTCATTATAGCATCGATACGTTTGTGCTTCGATTAGTTGTACATTACCACTCACAATACGGTTTCTGAAAATAAATATATTGAAACATAGATAAAAAAAACAGACACGTCGCATCGATATACTTGTAATTTCATAAAATATCATATATTAAAAGTTATTAGCAAAAAGAAAACAAAAATATACTTATAACTAATTATCCTATATATTAAAAAAACAAAGCTAATGAATAGTACTTGTCACATCATAATAAATAGTAAACTTTTATTATTGGTTCACGTACATCCACTCACATATAACATATAGACACGTAACAAAGTTAATGAATAATAAAGTGGAATTTTTGCCAAACACCCCTACCCACCCGAAACACTACCCACCCGAAATACCCACCCGAAACACCCTCCCTTGTTATATTAATAAAAAACCAAAGCTTTACAAATTATATCAATAAAAAACAAAAATATACTTATAACTAATTATATTAATCCAAACCCGTCGTAGAACCCACAGCACGTCTATGCAAACCTGCCTCCTGCTGCGCAGGCGGTGGCTACTTCGATCGGCGCCTCCGACGTTCTAAGCGATATCAGATGTGGATCATAGAGACGCTCATGGAGCTCCGGGCTTACATGGGATTGCCGCCCCCATCCACTGCCACCGTCCCTACCGCCAGAGGATCAATAGCTTTAGTTTTTTTTTTGTATTAGAAATTTAGTTGTACTTTTGTATTAGACATTTAGTCGTACTTTTGTTTTGTATGTACAAACTGATTATATATGTATTTATGTAGTTGATCTTTTATTTACACGATGTTTATTTGGATTGTTTGCGCTTATTTCATACGTCTCTTTCGCAACTTATTGTACGGTGTTTTAATTAAACATGTTCGTGTATTTTAACAAAATATAATCGGTTAACATTTATAAAACAATGGCATAAAGAAACGTATCTTATAAACGACTGTTATAAATCAACTATAACAGGTACGCTCATGTTAAACGGCCGTTATAAATCAATTTTAAATTATATATTTTATAAAAATAAAACACAAATCTACAACTTTTCAACAAAAAAAAACACAACCAAAACCCCACTTTTTCCACCCAAAAAAACAGACACACCTATGCGCTGCGCTTTGGCCAAAGCGCAACGCTTAGGCACAAGGTCAACAAACAAGGTCTGACAGGTCCAGTCCTTGTTTGTTGACTTTCCACCTAAACGTCGCGCTTTAGCCTAAATGCAGCGTATAGGTGTGTGCAAAAAGTCAAATGGCGTGTGTAAATAGGCAAGGCCCTTTACTTTCACTAGTACAAGACTCGCAAGAACCTCTAATACAGTAGCCTTTTTCTTTATACACAAGACTAACAACCTCCAAAGTTTTTCTACACATGTATTAGAAATTTCGTACTCGAGCTTTATATGGCGCCCCTTCCACCCAAAACGCTCCATAGCGCCCGGGAACACCGCCCCCGAAACGCTATGGAGTCGAAATCCTGATTCTCGCGATAGACATAATGGCTTGAAAATGGTAGGGGATTGTGAATGTTACCGTTAAAAGGGAATATTCTTAAATATTTATTTTTTAAAACAATTTAAACTTTTATATAAACCCCCTCCCCCCTCCCTTATTTTTATACCAATCTCTCTACCATTGTTCTCTTCACTCCATATTTTATAAAAAAAAAAACAGTAAATTTCCAAAATCGCCATTAGGTTTGGGCATGTTTGCCATTTTCATCCAAAACAACGTTTGTGTACAGTATAGTCCTTCACTTTTGGGATTTTTTGTCATTTTTGTCACACCCCCAAAATATCACTTTTGGGATTTTTTGTCATTTTTGTCACACCCCCAAAATATGACCTTGGACCGACAAAGATTCTCCACTAGGGAGAGGGATACGTACGACTTTCTCTTTACAGAGAATTTCCGCTTGATGCTTAGACAACCAATCCATGCCAACAACCGTATCAAAACTGCCAAGAGTAACAGGGAGTAGGTCAATGTCGAACACTTGACCCATGAGATCAAGTTTACACCCAAGAAGGACATGCGAAGCTTCAATCGTCTTACCATCGGCTAATTCTACAACGTGTTTGTTTACAAGAGGTGTAGGACTCAATCCTAACTGACGACTGAACCCCAAAGACACATAACTCCAATCGGCATCAGAGTCGAATAAAACCGAAGCAAATAGATTGTTCACAGAAAACGTACCGGTCACAACGTTGCCATCATTGCGAGCTTCCCCTGCGCCAGTGGTAAACACTCTCCCATGTGCACCGTTCCCACCATTGTTCCCGTTGTTGTTATTTCCAGTGTTGTTGTTGTTGCCAGCATTCTGGTTCAGTTGCGGGAAATCCCGCTTAAAATGACCCTCGTCTCCACACTGGAAACAACCCTTTTGATTCCCCTGATTCTGCTGAGGCTACTGCATCCCTTGTTGTTGTGGCTGCTGTTGTTATGGGGGTTGCTGCTGCTACTGCCTTGGAAGTGTGACCCTGCAGTCTCTAGCCATGTGGCCCACCTTGTTGCACCTGTGACATACCCGGGTTCACGGCCCACGATGATGGAAATCGCACTTGTTACACCTCGGTAGCTTTCCCGCATAAGAGCCCTGATTCGAATTGTTACCCTGATTTTGATTAACTGAGGACGACTGGCTAAAACTGCGATTGCTGCCGGTATCTGGCTTCTTCTGCAATTGAATCGAGTTGAACACCTTGTCCACATCATTCCGTTTGCGCTTGCTATTAGTGGCAGGAGTAGTGGCTGTAGCAGTAGTGGCAGTAGTGGAAACACGCTGTGGTAGTGAGCCACGCTCCACTTTCTGATCTGTGATCTTGTGAGCTAAACGGATGATCTGAGGTAGGTTGTTGAGATTTGCAGCAGTGACCAAACTCTTCACTGCTGGTGCTAAGCCCTTGATATACAATTCAATTCTACGAGGTGGGGGTCGAGACAGGTTAGGGCACATGTTTGCTAGCTCGTGAGATCGTTTCGTGTAGGCCTCGATCTCAGACCCCTCCATCTTCAAGTTATAGTACTCGTTCTCTAGTTTCTGTATCTCATCACGAAGGCAGTAGTCCTCTCTCATCAACTCTTTGAAATCCTCCCAAGTAGTGGCATTCGCCATCTCAATACCCAACATCTGAACTTGGGCATTCCACCAAGTTAAGGCACCATCCTCGAGCGTGCCTGAAGCATACTTCACCCTGTCCCCAGTAGGATAGTTACACATCGCAAACACTGATTCCGCCTTCTCAAACCAAAGCAGTAGCCCCACAGCCCCTTCAGTCCCACTGAACGTCTGTGGCCTGTAATCCATAAACGTCTTAAACGTACAAGCAGACGGATTGTTTTGATTCGGATTCGCTTGTTGACCTAAAGAAAAAGGAATATATAACACACAGGTAAGATTCGAGTACACGACACAAGGATAAAGAGTATCTGGCACATTTCGTACCAGCTTGGTAGGCTGCCAAAGCCTCAGCCACTCGTGTGTTAATCAGGTTTGTCAACTCAGCCTGAGTCATAGCAATGTTGCCATGTCCACCACGTCTACTCATGATTCTATATAAGAAAATGGGAGAGCGTTAAGAGTCAAGATGATGTAGGAGTCAAACTACGCGATGATTTCTATAAACTACCGAGTTTATATCAGACAACAGAGCGGAACCCCTTTCACACTTGTTAAGCCTCACTGGGACTCACATGCACCCCACATTACTATTATGTGTGCACCCATAATAAGAATGCGATTTGCATGTTTATCTCAGCTCCTCCCAACTCATGCTAAAAGGTTCATCAAATTCCCGCAACAAGACATAACACCACAAACATAAACCACGAAAATCTATCAGAATATCGCATTGTGACTCTATCAATCACATAACCTAGGTAAATACACATGAATTCAGTCTGAAATGCTAGGTGTGTGCAATCGCTTGCAACATTGTACATAAATGTATACTAGATATACTATGCAATAAGTAACGAGAGACGAACCTTGCAATCTGGAGTAGAGTGTCATGGTCGATTTCGAAGTTGTTCGGTTATAGTCTGGTTTTATAAAAACGTTTTAAAACCTAGTTCACTATAACCAGTGGCTCTGATACCAAACTGTCACACCCCCAAAATACCACATGCGGTAACCCCGCTAGGCGTGTGACGTACCAGGATCTAGCCACCAATCACATTGAACTAACCATAAGATGTTTAACAAAATACTCATTCATTAAATAAAACATTCATAAAGCATATTCCAAGTTAAATAGTGTCAGCGGAAACAAATAGTAAAACACTGTTCAAATGTTTCAAAAATCAATGTGTACGAAATCAGTAAATAAGTCTTGTAAATCCAAGCGACACGACCCATGACCACTCCAGCCATCCAGATAGCAAGTTCCCCATCCAAAGTACCTAACGACCTGCGAGCATGCAACAAGTGTATCAAACAACGCTGGCGAGTTCATAGTTTGTGAAAACGTTAGTTACCAAGTGTTTAGTTCAGTTCATTGATTATAATGTTGACAATACCCCGAATACAAGACGTATCCAGATTTATTTTTCCCGTTCCCCAATGCTTCTATCTAAGCATTGGGCATGACTGAGTCATTAGTTCACACCCGTCCTCTCAGGTACGGGGTGAGGGTGCCAAACCTAGATAACGCTACCAACTAATACTCCGTTACCTCTCAGGTAAAAAACGGATGGGACTTAAAGGTGATAGGATGAGTATATTATCCAACATTCCAGATTTAACCCACAAGACGTATTCCTCTCAGGAATACCCAGTTGTTTTACCCAAAAACGTATCCCTCCCAGGGATACCCAAAGACTGTCCCAACCACCTGGACGCATGCTCAATAGGAATGAACTCACCTTTGCTTTGCTCGGTATGTTTAATTACCCGTCCAGTTAGTCATCCAACCTTATTGTGGTTACCACTAACAATCAGTTTTAGGATTTATCAATTAACTCACGTATTTCAAGGATTACATTTATCACAAGTATCATTGTACACTACATAGCACATACTCGGTCACATCCCATGTTTAACATGTGACACTCTAGGTTTTTCCAAGGGAACACCTTGTAATTTCGTTAGGCGTATATATGTGTTATTAAATGAAAAGTTGCGTTTTACCTTAATGTGCTATGTGTATATATAATGTGTGGTATGTGTATAGATATATATATACTTGTGAACCGAAACCATGAACCAACTCGAGACCACTCGGTCTCGAGTGAACGATTGGGCCGGTTGGGCCTTGCACATCTCGAAACCCACTCTCCTTAGCCCACTCGGAAACCTTTAGAGTGCACCTCTTGTTATATATCAACCTTAACTCTCACACACTCTCCTTTCCACTCTCTCTCATTTCATCCTCACTCTCCTCTCATCTTTCCCTCACTAAAACCCTAAAAGCTCCACCAACACCCTCCTCTTTTCTACTCGGAATCACCATCGGCTAAGAAAGAGCTCTCGGACCTCGGTGAATCCCTACACACCTCCACACTATAGAACCGGTTAGTGTTTCACTCTATGCTAAGAAAATTATGTGTGCTTAATGATTAAGATGCATGATTAGTTTAGAGGTCTTGTTGTATGAATTCTTGTATGACTAGCGACTTGGTAATGTGATGATTGACGTGTGTGAGCTATGATATGATGATGTCTTGTTAGGATGTTTTTGTAGGGAAGATGATTAGGCTATCCGATTCATGTTAGATGTTTTGTTAGATAATTTTGTTAATCCGATTTATGTGGTATGATCTTGTTACCCGATTTATGCTAGATGTTTTGGGACAAATGTGTGTTCAATAAGATGATGCAAGATTTACTTGATCTTTATATTTCATGCTTGAACAATCTCATGAAGAACATCATGAATATGTATTAAATATAGTATGAACATATGAAGAACAATTTGAATGTCATGAAAATATTTGAAATATGCCTTGTTTGATCTGATTTAGTGGGAAATTAGACAATAAAACATGTTAGTGGAGATAGTACACAATTTACATGAAATTGCAATCTCATTGGCTAGTACATCAGAGGTTCTAGAAGGATTCTTGTGCACGTATCCAAGGTTGCGACTCGAAACCCCCGGTTGCGACTCGCAACCAAAACATAACAACTCGAGACTACGACGGTTGCGACTCGAAACCCCCGGTTGCGACTCGCAACCAAAACATGACAACTCGAGACCGCCCGGTTGCGACTCGTAACCAAAACGTGACAACTCGAGACCACGGCGGTTGCGACTCGCAACCAAATCATGACAAGTCGAAACACCGGTTGCGACTCGCAACCAAGGCATGACAAGTCGAAACCTCCGGTTGCGACTCGAAACTGTGTGTTCTCGAGTCGAGACCTCCTGGTCTCGACTGGGCTGCTTGTCTCCGTTATTGGGCCCAAAATGCGTGGACTGTGCATACCGTTCTATTTGGTTTCTGTGATGCTGTTAACCGTTAATGTGATCTGATAGGCCCAATAACACTTATGATTTGTATGATAGTTGTTGAGGTTCACTGTTTAACTGCTTCGTATCAGAAAAGGCCCGATAACTTGCTGGATAATCATGTGTTATGTGCTAGTTATGTGTAGATTATACGTGAATACTTGTACCCCAACTTGACCTATATTGGTAACCATGCTAGGACGTGGTGACCAACGTGATCGACCGGGTAATTAATCTACCGAGCAACCCAAGGTGAGTTCACAACCTAAAGCATGTATTCCCGGTGGTTTGGGAAACGGAACTAAAAACAACACTATCCCCTTATGAGGGATACAACTTACTTTTCTTCCCTTGTTATTGGGAACCTTTTAGTTAATTACTGTTTATACGGATTGCAACAAACGGCACTAAACGAAACTCTATCACTTAAAGTCCCTACTACATAATACCGATTAGTCGCCGGGGCCAGGCGAACGGGTTATTAGTTGATAGCGCTATTTAGGTCTTACCAACCTCACACCGTGCCAAGGTATGGGATCGGTCGTGAACTAATGTACTCAGGCATCCGTCAATGATGATAGAACATTGACATCGGGGCACTCTGCGGATACGCAACGGTCACCTAGTGTTCGGTATTGGAAAAACAGTTTAGTCGCTAACTTTTGGGGTAGCTCCCCATGGCATGTATAAACGGATAAATTAACTGGTGAAACAAGTTTTTGGTAATTAAAACTGGACAACTAGTGAACTCACTCAGCATTATTGTTGACCCCTTACTGCATGCTTTGCAGGTAACCAGTGACTCAGGAGCTTGCAGCTTGGGAAGTGTAGTGGTCGTCTAAACCCGCGTGTTGGGTTCCAAATAACTTGAACTTTGTTTAAACTATTTTGCCTATGCTTCCGCTATTTACTTAAACTGTTATTTGAACCTGACTTTCGAACTTTAAACTATGATGCTTACGAACTAATAAGGTTGGTGATCATCTTTACTATTATCCAAATACTCAGTATAATTGGTGGCTGGATCCTGGTCGGTCACGCCCTCAAGCGGACGGTACTCCGCAGGTGGAATTTGGGGGTGTGACATAACACACAAATATCTCAAAACAGTTAACTGGGCTACCAAACTAAGCCTAAGCCCATACAGGCTACTCTTCGGCGAAGAATCATCCGAGGAAGGACCACCATCTTTCGTCGAGATAGGGTGTGATGAAAGACCACCATCTTTCGTCGAGATGGGGTGTGACGAAAGACCACCATCTTTCATCGAGATAAAGTATGACGAAGGTCTACCCTGGTTCGTCAAGCAAACCAGTTACAGATTCAATCAGTTACCATTTCACGTTTTCCTAGAACCCTAATCATCAGCGACGGTTTCAACACGATCATCGACCAATCATCAAGTTCCCAATTATCATTAACATGCAACAAGGCATTAACAATTCACATATTCATATCATCAATACTATCATAGCAATTAACATCATTCGAATCAGTTCAACATAACAGTTTCATCAAACTTTAAAACATAACATTCATTGATCATACACCATCTAATGTCAATCTATCATGCCATGAACTCGTTATACGGAAATCAACAAATCATACACGATCATGAAAAATATACTAAATCATCAGAGTTTCCGCATCACATAACGTTCTAGATCTATCATCCTATTGACGGAACTCTAATTCACATGACATCACAATTCATTAGAAACTCATCGAGTGATAACGTTAGACACTAACCGATAACAAGATGACCCGAGGAGTGGAGAGGTGCTCGAATGATTGAGGGCTCCAAGGAAATCAAGTTTGCCGTCGAACAGGAAGGAAAGACTTTAGGGGTTTCCGGTTTATGGTTACTAGACATGAGGTTATAACGTAACAGGTTGGGCCACGAACCCCTCCAGGCCAAGGCCCATGATGGCGAAAAACCATTCTCGACGAAGAATCATTATTCGTCGAGGTTACATGTGACAAATAATACCATTTTTGGTCAGAGAGGACTTGTGGCGAAAAACCATACTAATAAACCTTAAGTAATTCATATTAACACTACACATTTATCAACCAATCATTACACATAACACATAAGTCATTCAGATAAACTACACACGATAACATGTAAATCAAGTTGTAAAGTCAGTGATGTGTATAGGGAAGACCTTGGAATCTCAGGTTGTCATAATTTTCATCCAAACAACTAATTTGCTTTATTTTTTCTATCAAACATTTGGATGAAAATGACAAAAAATCCTAAATTTCAGGGACGATTTTGGCAAAAAAGTTAGACGTTTGGATGAAAATGTCAAAAAATCCAAAAAATGAAGGACTATATGGTAAAACAAAATAGTAAAATGCACAGATAGTCCCTGTGGTTTGGTGAAATTTCACCTTTAGTCCCCAACTTTTCAGAATTACACTCTTAGTCCATGTGGTTTGACAAGTTGTTACTCGGATTGTCCCTAAAGCAGATGAAGGTTACTCGGATAGTCCCTATGGTTTGACAAATTGTTACTTGGATAGTCCCTGTGGTATGACAAGTTGTTACTCGGATAGTCCTTGTCATTTCACACCCACTTAACCAGAAAAATGAACATTCATCCGCTTTGGGGACTATCCGAGTAACAACTTGTCCCTGGAGGTAAACCCGTTGCTATAGGACGTTTAGATCCTACCCCCACATCGTCTTTTCACCTCTAAACCTATTCGCTCCATTTCTCACAACAGGTCAGCCTGCGCCTGCGCAACCACGTGTTTGTACTTTCAAAACCTTCATGGATGGCAAGCCTCTCCCTTTCAACGGCACTGAGGGTGCCATAGGCCTCCTGCACTGGATTGAAAAGGCCGAAGCTGTCTTCGCTGTCTGCGAGTGTCCCCCTGCTAATTGGGTTAAGTACGCAACTGGTACGCTTGAAGGAAACGCGCTTTCATGGTGGAAAGCACAGATTCAGATGCTTGGTCTGGAAACTGCTAATGCTACTGCATGGGAAGATTTCAAGGACATGATTAAAGAGGAGTACTGTCACAGGGATGACATCCACAAACTCGAGAACGAGTACTATGCGCTCAAGATGGTTGGATCAGAGATTGAGACCTACACCAAGCAGTCCAACGACTATGCTGCACTTTGCCCGAACATGTCCCAACCCATGTATCGAAGGATCGAATTGTACATCAAAGGCCTGGTCCCAGAAATCAGAAGTCATGTGACCTCAGCCAACCTCAACACCATACAGCCCGTGGTTCGTCTTGCTCACAAACTCACCAATCAGGCTGTGGAAGAGGGCAAGCTACCCAAGAGGATCGGTGCTACTACTGGAACTTCTGGCGATAACAAGCGGAAGTGGGATGGAAATCAGGGAAAGGATGCTAACCCCACTCAGGCCCCAGTTCAACAAAGGAAGACTGAAGGCAACAAGGGCCCTCAGCAACAGGGTGGCTATCGAGGAAACCACCCTAAGTGTAACAAATGTAACCGACATCACAGTGGGCCATGTGGAAAAGGTCAGTGTCAGCGATGCAACAAGATGGGGCATGAAGCCAAAGACTGCCGAAGCCAGTTCCCAGCTAGGCAGAATCAGCAACAACCACAGCAACATCAGCAACAAGGAAACAACCGTGGATGCTTCAAGTGTGGAGCAACGGGGCACATGCGAAAGGATTGCCCTGAACTGAATCAAAACAACAACAATCAGGGTGCTGGGAACAATAACAACAATGCTGGAAATGGTGCTAGAGGAAAAGCTTTTGTGATTGGAGCTGGGGAAGCAAGGAATGACCCCAACGTTGTAGCGGGTAAGTTCCTACTTAATGATCGTTATGTTTCCATGCTATTTGATTCCGGAGCAGATGCTAGTTATGTATCCCTACGTATTAGAAAGAAACTTAAGCTCACTCTTACGCCGCTAAGCTCTAAGCACACCGTTGAAATAGCTAATGGTAGAAACCTCGAGGCCTCACACATAATTCGTAACTGCAAATTAGAGTTGTCTGGTCAGACCTTCTGTATCGATCTTTTCCCCATCGTTCTTGGAAGCTTCGACGTCATTATTGGTATGGATTGGTTATCCAAACATCGAGCTGAAATCCTCTGCCAGGAGAAAGCTATTCGTATTCCCCGTCCCCCTGGCAAACCCCTTATAGTTCAAGGCGACAAGAGCGGAGAAGTCACAGGCATCATTTCATTCTTAAAGGCCCAGAAGTATCTACAAAAAGGGCACACCGCTATCTTAGCACTCATTACCGACACACAGAAAATGGAAAACAGGATTGAAGACTTTCCAGTTGTACGCGACTATCCTGAGGTATTCCCGGAGGAACTACCTGGACTCCCTCCTCACCGTCAGGTCGAATTTCAAATCGAGCTAGCTCCCGGAGCAGCGCCTATAGCTCGTGCACCTTATCGATTAGCCCCCGCGGAGCTCAAGGAGCTTTCTACTCAACTACAAGAACTTTTGGACAAAGGTTTTATCCGTCCTAGTTCATCACCCTGGGGAGCCCCAGTGCTCTTCGTCAAAAAGAAAGATGGTTCATTCCGAATGTGCATTGACTACCGCGAACTTAACAAGGTTACCATCAAGAATCGTTATCCACTTCCCCGTATCGACGACCTGTTCGACCAGCTGCAAGGGTCGAGCTATTATTCCAAGATCGATCTGAGATCGGGTTATCACCAGCTGAGAGTCCGCGATGAGGACATCTCTAAGACTGCTTTCAGAACCCGCTATGGTCACTACGAATTCCTTGTTATGCCTTTCGGTATGACCAACGCACCTGCAATCTTCATGGATCTCATGAACCGAGTATGCAAACCCTACCTCGACAAGTTCGTGATCGTGTTCATCGACGACATCCTAATCTACTCGAAGAGCCAAGAGGAGCATGAACAACACCTACGTCTTATTCTCGAACTTCTTCGCAATGAGCAACTGTACGCCAAATTCTCGAAATGTGATTTCTGGCTTCGAGAAGTCCATTTCCTTGGACACATCGTCAATCAGGAAGGGATTCATGTTGACCCTGCTAAGATTGAGTCCATTAAGAATTGGCCTGTGCCCAAGACTCCGACCGAAGTTCGCCAATTCTTGGGATTGGCGGGATACTATCGAAGATTTATCAAGGGATTCTCTAAGATCGCTCAACCACTTACGACACTCACTCAGAAGGGTGTTGCTTACAAATGGAGTAATGCTCAGGAATCTGCCTTCCAGGAACTAAAGAAGAACCTTTGTAGTGCTCCTATCCTCTCCTTACCCGAAGGTACCGACGACTTCGTCGTTTACTGCGACGCTTCTATTCAAGGACTTGGCTGCGTATTGATGCAACGCGAGAAAGTTATTGCTTACGCCTCGCGACAACTCAAGGTCCACGAACGGAACTATACGACGCATGACTTAGAATTTGGAGCTGTGGTCTTCGCGCTCAAGCTTTGGAGACACTACTTGTACGGCACCAAGTGCACGATTTACACCGATCACAAGAGTCTCCAGCACATAATGGGACAAAAGGAGTTGAATATGCGGCAACGAGGATGGGTCGAACTCCTAAATGACTACGAGTGTGCAATTAAATACCATCCAGGCAAGGCTAATGTGGTAGCCGATGCCCTCAGCAGAAAGGAGACCAAACCCAAGCGTGTTCGTGCCTTACAGCTCACTATCCACTCGAACCTCCCTAATCAAATCCGGAATGCTCAGGTTGAAGCATTGAAAGCCGAGAACATCAGGGCTGAGTCCCTACGAGGATCGAGACAACGATTGGAACAAAAAGAAGACGGTGCTTACTACGTAGCCGGACGCATATGGGTTCCGCTTTACGGAAATTTACGTGACCTTGTGATGGATGAAGCTCATAAGTCCCGTTACTTAGTACATCCGGGTTCGGATAAGATGTACCACGACTTGAGGGCTACCTATTGGTGGCCTGGCATGAAAGCCCACATAGCAACGTATGTCAGAAAATGTTTAACCTGCGCAAGAGTCAAGGCTGAGTATCAGAAACCATCAGGCCTACTCCAACAGCCAGAGATCCCGCAATGGAAATGGGAGCAGATTTCCATGGATTTTGTTACTGGCCTGCCCAGGTCTCAACGAGGAAATGACACCATTTGGGTAATAGTGGATCGCTTGACTAAGTCTGCACACTTTTTGGCTATCAAAGAAACAGACAAGTTCTCTACCCTAACAGAGGTATACTTAAAAGAAGTAGTCTCGAAGCACGGAGTGCCTACCTCTATTATTTCTGATCGAGACGCGCGTTTTACTTCTGAATTGTGGCAAGCCATGCACAAATCTTTTGGCTCACGTTTAGACATGAGCACCGCTTATCACCCGCAAACGGATGGGCAGTCTGAACGCACCATCCAAACCCTCGAAGACATGCTTAGGGCATGTGTGATCGATTTTGGCAAAAATTGGGAGAAGCACCTACCGTTGGTGGAATTCTCCTACAACAACAGCTACCACACCAGCATTCAGGCAGCACCCTTTGAGGCATTGTACGGCCGTAAATGTCGATCGCCTCTCTGCTGGGCTGAGGTTGGTGACAGCCAGATCACAGGCCCGGAACATGTAGTCGACACCACAGAAAAGATTGCCCAGATTAGGCAACGCATGGCGGCAGCTCGTGACCGTCAAAAGTACTACGCCGATAAAGATAGGAAACCGCAAGAGTTCCAGGTTGGTGAACGGGCTCTACTTAAGGTCTCACCCTGGAAGGGTGTGGTTCGTTTTGGAAAACGGGGCAAGCTTAATCCAAGATATGTCGGACCCTTTGAAGTTACCGAAAAGATCGGTACGGCCGCTTACAGATTGAATCTGCCTGAAGAACTGAGTGCTGTGCACAACGTCTTCCACGTATCTAATCTGAAGAAGTGCCTGTCAGATGAAACACTCGTCATTCCTTACAAGGAACTTACTATTGACGAACAGCTACACTTTACTGAGGAACCGGTTGAGATCACGGATCGTGAGATCAAAACCCTCAAACGTAGCCAGATACCCCTCGTGCGAGTTCGTTGGAACTCACGCCGTGGCCCAGAGTTTACCTGGGAGCGGGAAGACCAGATGAAACGCAAGTATCCCCAGCTGTTCCCAAATGAAACCCCCAGCACTGAAGCTACAACTGAATTTCGGGACGAAATTCCAAACTAACAGGGGGATGATGTGACACCCCGTTGAAATGCCCTCACTTTTACTAGCTCGTCAGTGGCTGCCTTAACTTTCGGGACGAAAGTTCTTAAAACTTGGGGATAATGTGACACTCTAGGTTTTTCCAAGGGAACACCTTGTAATTTCGTTAGGCGTATATATGTGTTATTAAATGAAAAGTTGCGTTTTACCTTAATGTGCTATGTGTATATATAATGTGTGGTATGTGTATAGATATATATATACTTGTGAACCGAAACCATGAACCAACTCGAGACCACTCGGTCTCGAGTGAACGATTGGGCCGGTTGGGCCTTGCACATCTCGAAACCCACTCTCCTTAGCCTACTCGGAAACCTTTAGAGTGCACCTCTTGTTATATATCAACCTTAACTCTCACACACTCTCCTTTCCACTCTCTCTCATTTCATCCTCACTCTCCTCTCATCTTTCCCTCACTAAAACCCTAAAAGCTCCACCAACACCCTCCTCTTTTCTACTCGGAATCACCATCGGCTAAGAAAGAGCTCTCGGACCTCGGTGAATCCCTACACACCTCCACACTTTAGAACCGGTTAGTGTTTCACTCTATGCTAAGAAAATTATGTGTGCTTAATGATTAAGATGCATGATTAGTTTAGAGGTCTTGTTGTATGAATTCTTGTATGACTAGCGACTTGGTAATGTGATGATTGACGTGTGTGAGCTATGATATGATGATGTCTTGTTAGGATGTTTTTGTAGGGAAGATGATTAGGCTATCCGATTCATGTTAGATGTTTTGTTAGATAATTTTGTTAATCCGATTTATGTTAACCGATTTATGTGGTATGATCTTGTTACCCGATTTATGCTAGATGTTTTGGGACAAATGTGTGTTCAATAAGATGATGCAAGATTTACTTGATCTTTATATTTCATGCTTGAACAATCTCATGAAGAACATCATGAATATGTATTAAATATAGTATGAACATATGAAGAACAATTTGAATGTCATGAAAATATTTGAAATATGCCTTGTTTGATCTGATTTAGTGGGAAATTAGACAATAAAACATGTTAGTGGAGATAGTACACAATTTACATGAAATTGCAATCTCATTGGCTAGTACATCAGAGGTTCTAGAAGGATTCTTGTGCACGTATCCAAGGTTGCGACTCGAAACCCCCGGTTGCGACTCGCAACCAAAACATAACAACTCGAGACTACGACGGTTGCGACTCGAAACCCCCGGTTGCGACTCGCAACCAAAACATGACAACTCGAGACCGCCCGGTTGCGACTCGTAACCAAAACGTGACAACTCGAGACCACGGCGGTTGCGACTCGCAACCAAATCATGACAAGTCGAAACACCGGTTGCGACTCGCAACCAAGGCATGACAAGTCGAAACCTCCGGTTGCGACTCGAAACTGTGTGTTCTCGAGTCGAGACCTCCTGGTCTCGACTGGGCTGCTTGTCTCCGTTATTGGGCCCAAAATGCGTGGACTGTGCATACCGTTCTATTTGGTTTCTGTGATGCTGTTAACCGTTAATGTGATCTGATAGGCCCAATAACACTTATGATTTGTATGATAGTTGTTGAGGTTCACTGTTTAACTGCTTCGTATCAGAAAAGGCCCGATAACTTGCTGGATGATCATGTGTTATGTGCTAGTTATGTGTAGATTATACGTGAATACTTGTACCCCAACTTGACCTATATTGGTAACCATGCTAGGACGTGGTGACCAACGTGATCGACCGGGTAATTAATCTACCGAGCAACCCAAGGTGAGTTCACAACCTAAAGCATGTATTCCCGGTGGTTTGGGAAACGGAACTAAAAACAACACTATCCCCTTATGAGGGATACAACTTACTTTTCTTCCCTTGTTATTGGGAACCTTTTAGTTAATTACTGTTTATACGGATTGCAACAAACGGCACTAAACGAAACTCTATCACTTAAAGTCCCTACTACATAATACCGATTAGTCGCCGGGGCCAGGCGAACGGGTTATTAGTTGATAGCGCTATTTAGGTCTTACCAACCTCACACCGTGCCAAGGTATGGGATCGGTCGTGAACTAATGTACTCAGGCATCCGTCAATGATGATAGAACATTGACATCGGGGCACTCTGCGGATACGCAACGGTCACCTAGTGTTCGGTATTGGAAAAACAGTTTAGTCGCTAACTTTTGGGGTAGCTCCCCATGGCATGTATAAACGGATAAATTAACTGGTGAAACAAGTTTTTGGTAATTAAAACTGGACAACTAGTGAACTCACTCAGCATTATTGTTGACCCCTTACTGCATGCTTTGCAGGTAACCAGTGACTCAGGAGCTTGCAGCTTGGGAAGTGTAGTGGTCGTCTAAACCCGCGTGTTGGGTTCCAAATAACTTGAACTTTGTTTAAACTATTTTGCCTATGCTTCCGCTATTTACTTAAACTGTTATTTGAACCTGACTTTCGAACTTTAAACTATGATGCTTACGAACTAATAAGGTTGGTGATCATCTTTACTATTATCCAAATACTCAGTATAATTGGTGGCTGGATCCTGGTCGGTCACGCCCTCAAGCGGACGGTACTCCGCAGGTGGAATTTGGGGGTGTGACATAACACACAAATATCTCAAAACAGTTAACTGGGCTACCAAACTAAGCCTAAGCCCATACAGGCTACTCTTCGGCGAAGAATCATCCGAGGAAGGACCACCATCTTTCGTCGAGATAGGGTGTGATGAAAGACCACCATCTTTCGTCGAGATGGGGTGTGACGAAAGACCACCATCTTTCATCGAGATAAAGTATGACGAAGGTCTACCCTGGTTCGTCAAGCAAACCAGTTACAGATTCAATCAGTTACCATTTCACGTTTTCCTAGAACCCTAATCATCAGCGACGGTTTCAACACGATCATCGACCAATCATCAAGTTCCCAATTATCATTAACATGCAACAAGGCATTAACAATTCACATATTCATATCATCAATACTATCATAGCAATTAACATCATTCGAATCAGTTCAACATAACAGTTTCATCAAACTTTAAAACATAACATTCATTGATCATACACCATCTAATGTCAATCTATCATGCCATGAACTCGTTATACGGAAATCAACAAATCATACACGATCATGAAAAATATACTAAATCATCAGAGTTTCCGCATCACATAACGTTCTAGATCTATCATCCTATTGACGGAACTCTAATTCACATGACATCACAATTCATTAGAAACTCATCGAGTGATAACGTTAGACACTAACCGATAACAAGATGACCCGAGGAGTGGAGAGGTGCTCGAATGATTGAGGGCTCCAAGGAAATCAAGTTTGCCGTCGAACAGGAAGGAAAGACTTTAGGGGTTTCCGGTTTATGGTTACTAGACATGAGGTTATAACGTAACAGGTTGGGCCACGAACCCCTCCAGGCCAAGGCCCATGATGGCGAAAAACCATTCTCGACGAAGAATCATTATTCGTCGAGGTTACATGTGACAAATAATACCATTTTTGGTCAGAGAGGACTTGTGGCGAAAAACCATACTAATAAACCTTAAGTAATTCATATTAACACTACACATTTATCAACCAATCATTACACATAACACATAAGTCATTCAGATAAACTGCACACGATAACATGTAAATCAAGTTGTAAAGTCAGTGATGTGTATAGGGAAGACCTTGGAATCTCAGGTTGTCATAATTTTCATCCAAACAACTAATTTGCTTTATTTTTTCTATCAAACATTTGGATGAAAATGACAAAAAATCCTAAATTTCAGGGACGATTTTGGCAAAAAAGTCAGACGTTTGGATGAAAATGTCAAAAAATCCAAAAAAGGAAGGACTATATGGTAAAACAAAATAGTAAAATGCACAGATAGTCCCTGTGGTTTGGTGAAATTTCACCTTTAGTCCCCAACTTTTCAGAATTACACTCTTAGTCCATGTGGTTTGACAAGTTGTTACTCGGATTGTCCCTAAAGCAGATGAAGGTTACTCGGATAGTCCCTATGGTTTGACAAATTGTTACTTGGATAGTCCCTGTGGTATGACAAGTTGTTACTCGGATAGTCCTTGTCATTTCACACCCACTTAACCAGAAAAATGAACATTCATCCGCTTTGGGGACTATCCGAGTAACAACTTGTCAAACAGCAGGGACTAAGAGTGTAATTTTGAAAACTTGGGGACTAAAGGTGAAATTTCACCAAACCACAGGGACTATCCGTGCATTTTACTCTAAAAAAAGTTGTTTTGGATGGAAATGACAAACATGTCCAAACCTCAGGGACGATTTTAGCAATTTACTCTAAAAAACTCAAGATTTTTATACAACTCTCTCTACCATGTATCCCTACAACGGGGGTTTCGTTCCTCCTTGATCAAGCGGCGACCCGAAACGTATGGTAAAAAAATTGAATTTTAGGTTACGGTTTAGGTACTAATTTTAGTTGTTATTGTGTATTTGATTGTATAAACGTATGATAAAAAATATATTCTATGAATTTACGATAAAAGAAATTGGGATACCTCCAAATTTTTATTTTAGATCCGTCACTGTTAGTACCAAAACTTTAATGTATCAGAATTTGAAAATTAAAAACTAAATTTGTATTTGAGAGAAAAATGAATTCGAATTCTGAAAAATTGATTTGAGTTTTAAAACTCGAATTCGGTTCGAATTTCACCGACCTTTTTTAAAAAAATCGAAAATAAAAAAATATGTTATTGGCAGAAAAACAACCAAATACTACATTGATTGAATTTATGACTTAAACCGTCATCAAAAATATATAAAACTTCTTTGAATCTACCTTCCCCACAGACCTTTCTGTTTCCTTCGATCTCCATATTCTTCTTGTGTAATGAAACCCTCATTCTCTTTTTCATCATCAAACCCCCCAAAACCCTCATTAAACCCATCCCAAAACAAACCATTTTTCACACAATTCGACCCACCACAGACCCAAACCCAAACCACCTACATTATCCCCCCACTCGCCAACGTATTATAGACACCTCAGAACAACAACACCACCACCGCGAACCACACCGACAGTGGCGGATCTTGCCCGTTGAACGTCCCAGGGCCGAAAGACACGGGCACTAAAAAATGCACGGGCCGAACATAGTATATATAAAAAATTTCGATCGAAATGCGGAAAATTAGCACTACGGCCGGCCCTGGCACGGGCCTTCTAAGAACCGCCCCTGCACACCGATCCACCCGAAGCAGACCAAAACATCTCATACGGTTTGAACCTTCGCGCCAAAAAAGGTTCTGCCGGTTCTAGACGTAATGTAGATAGATTTAAGTCTGATTCTTGGATTGAGAGAATATTGTTGAAGAAGTTGAAGAGGGATTTGGGTAGTTTGCCGGAAGATGGAGGGATGGATGAGTTTGAGGATATGCCGGTTGAGAGTTTCGCACCCGCGTTGTTGAAAGGGTATGGGTGGTATGAAGGGAGAGGGGTGGGGAAGAATCCTAAAGAGGATGTTAAGGTGTTTGAGATTAAGAGAAAGAGGGGGAGGGGAGGGATAGGATTTGTTAATATTATGCCTCCGGTTTTTGCGGGTAAAGATAGGAAGCAACGAGCTGCGAATTTGGAAAAGGGGACGGTTAGTAACGAGGAAACAAAAGCGTGATCATGCATGTTATGATAAAAAGACGAGTAGTAAAAGGGGACGGGAAAGGGAAAGATATGAGACGAGTGGTAGTTTGCCGAATTCAAAGTCTTGGTTAAATAGTCATATTCGGGATCATAAGCGTGATGCAGGATATGATAAGGAGACGAGTAGTAAAAGGGGGTGCGAACGACACGAAACTAGAGGTACTTTTTCGAAGTCTTGGTTAAATAGGCATATTCGGGTTAGGATAATTAGTAAAGAGTTGAAGGGGGAGGTTGTATTTGAAAAAGGGTGAGATTGTGGATGTTGTAGGTCGGACTATGTTGTATAATTGGTCTAGAACAAGCAATTTCAAAGAAATTAAGAAACCTGGAACCCGAATTGAAATTGCAAAGTTTGTGATAAAACCTGGATTAATCTCTGAATCGTATGAAAACTATCAGATAAACCTATTTGCGGGTTACACGCAATGATTTATCGGATTAGACAGAGATCACTCGTGTTGGAATTGAATTTGATGATTCTGTGACATTGAAATTCACTCAGTAACCGTCGTATTCTTTCTTTTCCTTATGTGCGATCAAGAATCCAGAAGTCAAACTGAACTTCTTCTGCCCTTATTTATTTCACGTAATGGACTTTTTCAAAATGAAGTCTTAACAAATCCTCATGGACTTTTGGCCATCACTGGCCCAATAAAACTAAAGTCTCGTAGTGGACTTTTTGTTCCAAATTCATGGACTAAACACTTTAGTGGACAAAGGAACTATTAGAGTTAATAGTTTAATAGGAATTTTTATAAAAACAACAATATCTATTATAAAATTATATTAAGTCCATATACAACATAGAGGGCCATGTAATTATTTACATGATAAATTCAAATAATATTAGGATTTAATCGGGCCCGCACTCCCGCGTCACCTAACTCGTTTAATCTCTAAGATTATTTCCTCGATCGACAAGTTAATCCAATACTCTAAAATCCGTTGATAACACTAAAATTACCAACATTCCTCCCCCATTTTAGTGGTATCCATGATTAACTTAATCATCCTCATAAAATCACAAACGCATGCATAATGAAAATGTCTCGAGGATTCAATTTTCACTTAGTATATTACACGTTACAAATATTAGAATAACAGGGTGTCTCTATGGATTGAACCCATGTTATCCATTTAAATACATGTAGGTAACGTACACACACGTTTACAAATCCAAATTCCACTTGACACAATATTTTACTAGCCTGTGTCCTAATCCTTCAAAGAATATATCAAAGCTCAAGTCCAAAGCTTCTTGAAGCGGCTAAACTTCATATTCTTATAGGTAGTTCATTACTCTTGCACCTGCACTGCAATTTATCAATGAACTATTAAGAAGTTCAACTTCAACCTACTTTATCTTGCAGTCTGAACACATACCTTGGGATGATTTTCTAATGTGTTCCAATATCGTTATGACAAGCTTTCCGCATTGAATTCTGCATCTAACGTTGTATTAGATGGGAATTGGGTGTCTTGACATAAGATATTTAAATGGACTTTAAACCCATCCCTTTAGCTGATTTCTTCACGAGATCTCTTCCTAACCCTTTGGTTAGATGATCAGCTAAATTAAGCTCAGATCTAACAAACTCAACGGATATCACACCATTCATGATTAATTCTCTAATCATACTATGTCTAACACCTAAGTGTCTAGACTTCCCATTGTACACTTGACTATATGCCTTAGCCAATGTAGCTGCACTACCGCACCTGATAGAGATTGGTGATATCGGTTTCAACCATAATGGAATCTCATAGATCAAATTTCTAAGCCACTCCGCT
Organism: Helianthus tuberosus; assembly: GCA_030545235.1. NCBI lineage: Eukaryota > Viridiplantae > Streptophyta > Magnoliopsida > Asterales > Asteraceae > Helianthus > Helianthus tuberosus. The sequence continues at coordinate 56,172,772 of CM060360.1, forward strand.
TCTTTACCAGCTGCAGCTAAAGCCACAAACTCAGATTCCATAGTTGACTCAGTGATGCAAGTTTGTTTCTTTGAAGCCCAGGAGATAGCACCTCCACCAAGTAAGAACACACATCCACTTGTGGAGGAATGATCTTCCTTATTGTTTATCCAACTTGCATCAGAGTACCCTTCTATAACTGAAGGAAAACCTGAATAGCATAAACCAAAGTGCATGGTTCTTTTAGGTACTTAAGCAGTCTGTTCACTGCTTGCCAGTGTTGAGCACTTGGATTACTAGTAAATCTGCTCAACTTACCCACAACATAAGTTATGTCAGGTCTTGTGTTAATCATAGCACACATCAAGCATCCAATGACCTTAGAATACTCTAATTGTGAAACTGAATTACCAGAATTGGGCATCAACTGAATGCTTGGATCTAGAGGAGTGCTCACAGGAGAACAATTATAATGATTGAATTTCTTCAATACTTTCTCAATGTAATGAGACTGTGTCATGGTTATACCATTGTTACTCCTTTTAATCCTTATTCCAAGGATCACATCCGCCTCCCCCATATCCTTCATTTCAAAATTCAAAGACAACAATTTCTTTGTCTTATCAACCTGATCTTGGTCAGTGCCAAAGATCAACATATCATCTACATATAGACTAATAATCACTCCTTTACCAGAGGATTCAAATCTACTATAGACACACTTATCAGCCTGGTTTAAAAGAAAACCATGAGATAAGATCACCTCATCAAATTTTTGATGCCACTGCTTAGGTGCTTGTTTCAAACCATATAATGATTTAATGAGTTTACACACCTTGTGCTCTTGTCCAGGTAATACAAAACCCTCATGTTGTTTCATGTATACCTCTTCATCCTATTCACCATTCAAGAACGCAGTCTTGACATCCATTTGGTTAATTACTAAGTTACGAATAGAAGCAAGAGCTAAAAGAAGCCTTATGGTGGAAATCCTTGCAACAGGAGCATAAGTATCAAAGAAATCTATTCCTTCCTTTTGTCTAAAGCCTTGGATAACCAACCTGGCTTTAAACTTATCTATGCTACCATCAACTTTCATCTTTCTTTTGAAAATCCATTTGCAACCCAAAGGTTTGCAACCAGGAGGCAAATCAGTCAATTTCCATGTATTATTATGCATGATAGAATCCATCTCATCTTGGATGGCTTCTTTCCAGAAAGCAACATCCCTGGATGCCATTGCCTAACTGTATGTCTTAGGATCCTCCTCAATATTGAAACAATATTGATACTGATATTCAACCCCATTCCTGTTTCCTTCCACCAAATAAAGATGAAAGTCAGAGCCAAAAGACTTGGCTTTCCTGACCCTAGTACCCTTCCTAGGTTCGGTACTAGTAGATGGTACATCTTTGGTACCAACAGAGTTATTACCAAACTCAGTTACAGCTGATGTTTTCAAACTATAAGGCATGTCCTTTAGTCTAGGCACGGAAGAAAATCTATCCTCATTGCCAAAATCAGCAGTTCTTGACTCAATCATAGTGTGAACAGAAACATAGGCATTTGGTTCTGTGACATAGAACCTATGAACAGGGGAATGCTCACCATACCCAATAAAGATGCAATCAATGCCTCTTTCACCTATGTTTCTCAATTTTGGTTCTGTAACCTTTACAACAGCTCTACAACCCCAAACTCTAAGATGACTTAAGTTTGGTGCCTTATTGTACCAGAGTTCATGTGGGGTTACTTTAGACTTTTTATTAGAAACTCTATTCAACAAATAACAGGCTGTTAACATAGCCTCACCCCAGAATCCTTCACTTAACCCAGAATAGGATAACATGGAATTAACCATTTCTTTCAAAGTCCTATTCTTCCTTTCTAATACACCATTTTGTTGTGGTGTATAGGGAGCAGTGGTTTGATGTATTATACCAGTAGACTGAAAGTAAACTAGATCATAATACTCTCCACCTCTATCAGTACGAAGGTTCTTTATCAAACAACTTTGATGTCGCTCTACCTCTTGTTTATAAATTTTGAATTTATCAAGAGCTTCATCTTTTGAATGCAACAAATAGACATAACAAAACCTAGAGACATCATCAATAAAAGTAACCACATACTTTTTATTTCCAAGTGAGGGCGTACTATGAAAATCACATAAATCAGAATGAATTAATTCTAATACCTTAGAATCCCTTTTAACATCTTTAAAGGGTTTCCTAGTAATTTTTGTCAATTTACAAGTATGACATTTACTAGAGTTTTTCATGTCAAAGGCAGGTATTAGGCTCATTTTAGACATATCTTTCATCCTGTAATAATTAACATGACCTAATCTAGCATGCTATAAACGTGAATCATTCTCAACATTACTAGAAGATGTAGATGCCATACATACAGATTCAATAGCAAACGGGACATTAATATTAAGCATGAACATTCCATTACATAAATATCCAAATCCAACAAAGGTTCCATGTCGAGATAAGATAAACTTATCCGACTCAATGACCTGTTTATAACCACAATTGTTTAATACAATTCCAGATAAGAGATTCTTTCGAATCCCTGGTACATACAACACATTATCTAATAATAGATGTTTTCCAGAAGTAAATACAAGTCTAACTTTTCCAACTCCTTTGATGGGCTCAGTTGCAACATTTGCCATCCTTAGTACAGATCCATCTTCAAGTGGTTCAAATTCCTCAAACCATTTGAGATCCTTGCAAACTTGACTCGTAGCACCAGAGTCTACCCACCATGCAAGCATATCATCTAGTACATAAAAGGATTCAGAAATAAATGATACATAATTCTCAACCGAATTATGTTTATAAACCATTGGACTTTTTGAGTCCAATAACAAATCCAAAGACCGGGTTTCATTTATTTCATAACTCAATGGGATTTTCCTGACTTGTACACTTCTTATGTTTGTACCATCACAGCTAGTAGGCTGCACCTTTGTATTGAATTTGTTTGATTCAAAATTATTACTTTTTATTTGTTTATTATTCAAATCACAAAATAAATTTTGTTTCTTTAAATCAAATCCAATTTTTGTGTGTTTTGTAAATAATTACCATGTCCCGAATAACTAATTGAATCAACTACAAAACTCGTAGGTTTTGTCAAACTTAAAGTGGAATCAGTAAGCTTACCTTGTGTAGCATTTGGATCTTTTGACCCACTTGGACCGGACAAGTTAGCTTTGTTTCCATCCGCAGGTTTCACGCGGCAATCTTTCTTGAAATGACCCGGTTTGCCACATCTCCAACAACCCCTTTTTGGTTTCTTGTTGGAATCATTATTACCCCGGTCAAACTTTCTTTTATCACCACTACCCTTGTTGAACTTCCCACTTGCCTCATCACGTTCAACCATTTTGAAACAACTGATTTTGAAACTTGATAGTGATCAAAATAAAATAAAGTACACTACCCTTCTAAATTATTTGACAACCCCACTTTAAATTAATTAAATGATTTCCAAACCACCCTTTAACTAATTCATCAAATCAATCCATCATCTAGTCGCAGCAGATGATAAGAAATTTCATATATAACTGAACTAAAGTAAAACTTTGCTATTAAAAATCCAAATCATATAATCACCACTTAAACGAAGGAATTTTGCAATTTGTATCAATAGTCAAAAGCACTATGCACGAAATTCAAAGTATATGTAAAATAAGATTAATTTTGAAATCTCATGCCATGAAAATATTATATGACACCGTACTTAAATTCGATTTTCAACCAACCAAAATTAACCCTAGAGATTCCAGAAAATAATTCACTGCTAGAAATAAAAATTTATGAAACTAGATTTCTATGATAAAAACTTGAGAAATCAAGATAAACAAACCCTAACCAAACTTGTGAAAAATTTATGAAATTAGAACATGTGAATTAGGATTAATTCACAAACTACAGAACAGAAAAATATTCACTGTACAATATTTTTCAAACTTGAAATCACAACCAATGACCAAATTGAACCCTAAAATAGGTTTATCTTTGTTGTATAATTGGTCTAGAACAAGCAATTTCAAAGAAATTAAGAAACCTGGAACCCGAATTGAAATTGCAAAGTTTGTGATAAAACCTGGATTAATCTCTGAATCGTATGAAAACTATCAGATAAACCTATTTGCGGGTTACACGCAATGATTTATCGGATTAGACAGAGATCACTCGTGTTGGAATTGAATTTGATGATTCTGTGATATTGAAATTCACTCGGTAACCCTCGTGTTCTTTCTTTTCCTTATGTGCGATCAAGAATCCAGAAGTCAAACTGAACTTCTTCTGCCCTTATTTATTTCACATAATGGACTTTTTCAAAATGAAGTCTTAAAAAATCCTCATGGACTTTTGGCCATCACTGGCCCAATAAAACTAAAGTCTCGTAGTGGACTTTTTGTTCCAAATTCATGGACTAAACACTTTAGTGGACAAAGGAACTATTAGAGTTAATAGTTTAATAGGAATTTTTATAAAAACAACAATATCTATTATAAAATTATATTAAGTCCATATACAACATAAAGGACCATGTAATTATTTACATGATAAATTCAAATAATATTAGGATTTAATCGAGCCCGCACTCCCGCGTCACCTAACTCGTTTAATCTCTAAGATTATTTCCTCGATCGACAAGTTAATCCAATACTCTAAAATCCGTTGATAACACTAAAATTACCAACATTCCTTCCCCATTTTAGTGGAATCCATGATTAACTTAATCATCCTCATAAAATCACAAACGCATGCATAATGAAAATGTCTTGAGGATTGAATTTTCACTTAGTATATTACACGTTACAAATATTAGAATAACAGGGTGTCTCTATGGATTGAACCCATGTTATCCATTTAAATACATGTAGGTAACGTACACACACATTTACAAATCCAAATTCCACTTGACACAATATTTTACTAGCCTGTGTCCTAATCCTTCAAAGAATATATCAAAGCTCAAGTCCAAAGCTTCTTGAAGCGGCTAAACTTCATATTCTTATAGGTAGTTCATTACTCTTGCACCTGCACTGCAATTTATCAATGAACTATTAAGAAGTTCAACTTCAACCTACTTTATCTTGTAGTCTGAACACATACCTTGGGATTATTTTCTAATGTGTTCCAATATCGTTATGACAAGCTTTCCGCATTGAATTTTGCATCTAACGTTGTATTAGATGGGATTTGGGTGTCTTGACATAAGATATTTAAATGGACTTTAAACCCATCCCTTTAGCTGATTTCTTCACGAGATCTCTTCCTAACCCTTTGGTTAGATGATCAGCTAAATTAAGCTCAGATCTAACAAACTCAACGGATATCACACCATTCATGATTAATTCTCTAATCATACTATGTCTAACACCTAAGTGTCTAGACTTCCCATTGTACACTTGACTATATGCCTTAGCCAATGTAGCTGCACTATCGCACCTGATAGAGATTGGTGATATCGGTTTCAACCATAATGGAATCTCATAGATCAAATTTCTAAGCCACTCTGCTTCTTTACCAGCTGCAGCTAAAGCCACAAACTCAGATTCCATAGTTGACTCAGTGATGCAAGTTTGTTTCTTTGAAGCCCAGGAGATAGCACCTCCACCAAGTAAGAACACCCATCCACTTGTGGAGGAATGATCTTCCTTATTGTTTATCCAACTTGCATCAGAGTACCCTTCTATAACTGAAGGAAAACCTGAATAGCATAAACCAAAGTGCATGGTTCCTTTTAGGTACTTAAGCAGTCTGTTCACTGCTTGCCAGTGTTGAGCACTGGGATTACTAGTAAATCTGCTCAACTTACCCACAACATACGCTATGTCAGGTCTTGTGTTAATCATAGCATACATCAAGCATCCAATGACCTTAGAATACTCTAATTGTGAAACTGAATCACCAGAATTGGGCATCAACCGAATGCTAGGATCTAGAGGAGTGCTCACAGGAGAACAATTATAATGATTGAATTTCTTCAATACTTTCTCAATGTAATGAGACCGTGTCATGGTTATACCATTGTTACTCCTTTTAATCCTTATTCCAAGGATCCCATCCGCCTCCCCCATATCCTTCATTTCAAAATTCAAAGACAACAATTTCTTTGTCTTATCAACCTGATCTTGGTCAGTGCCAAAGATCAACATATCATCTACATATAGACAAATAATCACTCCTTTACCAGAGGATTCAAATCTACTGTAGATACACTTATCAGCCTGGTTTAAAAGAAAACCATGAGATAAGATCACCTCATCAAATTTTTGATGCCACTGCTTAGGTGCTTGTTTCAAACCATATAATGATTTGATGAGTTTACACACCTTGTGCTCTTGTCCAGGTAATACAAAACCCTCATGTTGTTTCATGTATACCTCTTCATCCAATTCACCATTCAAGAACGCAGTCTTGACATCCATTTGGTGAATTACTAAGTTACGAATAGAAGCAAGAGCTAAAAGAAGCCTTATGGTGGAAATCCTTGCAACAGGAGCATAAGTATCAAAGAAATCTATTCCTTCCTTTTGTCTAAAGCCTTGGATAACCATCCTGGCTTTAAACTTATCTATGCTACCATCAACTTTCATCTTTCTTTTAAAAATCAATTTGCAACCCAAAGGTTTGCAACAAGGAGGCAAATCAGTCAATTTCCATGTATTATTATGCATGATAGAATCCATCTCATCTTGGATGGCTTCCAGAAAGCAACATCCCTGGATGCCATTGCCTGACTATATGTCTTAGGATCCTCCTCAATATTGAAACAATATTGATACTGATATTCAACCCCATTCCTGTTTCCTTCCACCAAATAAAGATGAAAGTCAGAGCCAAAAGACTTGGCTTTCCTGACCCTAGTACCCTTCCTAGGTTCGGTACTAGTAGATGGTACATCTTATGTACCAACAGAGTTATTACCAAACTCAGTTACAGCTGATGTTTTCAAACTATAAGGTATGTCCTTTAGTCTAGGCACAGAAGAAAATCTATCCTCATTGCCAAAATCAGCAGTTCTTGACTCAATCATAGTGTGAACAGAAACATAGTCATTTGGTTCTGTGACATAGAACCTATGAACAGGGGAATGCTCACCATACCCAATAAAGATGCAATCAATGCCTCTTTCACCTATGTTTCTCAATTTTGGTTCTGTAAGCTTTACAACAGCTCTACAACCCCAAACTCTAAGATGACTTAAGTTTTGTGCCTTTTTGTACTAGAGTTCATGTGGGGTTACTTTAGACTTTTTATTAGAAACTCTATTCAACAAATAACAGGCTGTTAACATAGCCTCACCCCAGAATCCTTCACTTAACCCAGAATAGGATAACATGGAATTAACCATTTCTTTCAAAGTCCTATTCTTCCTCTCTGATACACCATTTTGTTGTGGTGTATAGGGAGCAGTGGTTTGATGTATTATACCAGTAGACTGAAAGTAAACTGGATCATAATACTCTCCACCTCTATCAGTACGAAGGTTCTTTATCAAACAACTTTGATGTCGCTCTACCTCTTGTTTATAAATTTTGAATTTATCAAGAGCTTCATCTTTTGAATGCAACAAATAGACATAACAAAACCTAGAGACATCATCAATAAAAGTAACCACATACTTTTTATTTCCAAGTGAGGGCGTACTATGAAAGTCACATAAATCATAATGAATTAATTCTAATACCTTAGAATCCCTTTTAACATCTTTAAAGGGTTTCCTAGTAATTTTTGCCAATTTACAAGTATGACATTTACTAGAGTTTTTCATGTCAAAGGCAGGTATTAGGCTCATTTTAGACATATCTTTCATCCTGTAATAATTAACATGACCTAATCTAGCATGCCATAAACGTGAATCATTCTCAACATTACTAGAAGATGTAGATGTCATACATACAGATTCAATAGCAAACGGGACATTAATATTAAGCATGAACATGCCATTACATAAATATCCAAATCCAACAAAGGTTCCATGTTGAGACAATATAAACTTATCCGACTCAATGACCTGTTTATAACCACAATTGTTTAATACAATTCCAGATAAGAGATTCTTTCGAATCCCTGGTACATACAACACATTATCTAATAATAGATGTTTTCCAGAAGTAAATACAAGTCTAACTTTTCCAACTCCTTTGATGGGCTCAGTTGCAACATTTTCCATCCTTAGTATAGATCCATCTTCAAGTGGTTCAAATTCCTCAAACCATTTGAGATCCTTGCAAACGTGACTCGTACCACCAGAGTCTACCCACCATGCAAGCATATCATCTTGTACATAAAAGGATTCAGAAATAAATGATACATAATTCTCAACCGAATTATGTTTATAAACCGTTGGACTTTTTGAGTCCAATAACAAATCCGAAGACCGGGTTTCATTTATTTCATAACTCAATGGGATTTTCCTAACTTGTACACTTCTTATGTTTGTACCATCACAGCTAGTAGGCTGCACCTTTGTATTGAATTTGTTTGATTCAAAATTATTACTTTTTATTTGTTTATTATTCAAATCACAAAATAAATTTTGTTTCTTTAAATCAAATCCAATTTTTGTGTGTTTTGTAAATAATTACCATGTCCCGAATGACTAATTGAATCAACTACAAAACTCGTAGGTTTTGTCAAACTTAAAGTGGAATCAGTAAGCGTACCTTGTGTAGCATTTGGATCTTTTGACCCACTTGGACCGGACAAGTTAGCTTTGTTTCCATCCGCAGTTTTCACGCGGCAATCTTTCTTGAAATGACCCGGTTTGCCACATCTTCAACAACCCCTTTTTGGTTTCTTGTTGGAATCATTATTACCCCGGTCAAACTTTCTTTTATCACCATTACCCTTGTTGAACTTCCCACTTGCCTCATCACGTTCAACCATTTTGAAACAACTGATTTTGAAACTTGATAGTGATCAAAATAAAATAAAGTACACTACCCTTCTAAATTATTTGACAAACCCACTTTAAATTAATTAAATGATTTCCAAACCACCCTTTAACTAATTCATCAAATCAATCCATCATCTAGTCGCAGCAGATGATAAGAAATTTCATATATAACTGAACTAAAGTAAAACTTTGCTATTAAAAATCCAAATCATATAATCACCACTTAAACGAAGGAATTTTGCAATTTGTATCAATAGTCAAAAGCACTATGCACGTTGTCAAAAGCACTATGCACGAAATTCAAAGTATATGTAAAATATTATTAATTTTGAAATCTCATGCCATGAAAATATTATATGACACCGTACTTAAATTCGATTTTCAACCAACCAAAATTAACCCTAGAGATTCCAGAAAATAATTCACTGCTAGAAATAAAAATTTATGAAACTAGATTTCTATGATAAAAACTTGAGAAATCAAGATAAACAAACCCTAACCAAACTTGTGAAAAATTTATGAAATTAGAACATGTGAATTAGGATTAATTCACAAACTACAGAACAGAAAAATATTCACTGTACAATATTTTTCAAACTTGAAATCACAACCAATGACCAAATTGAACCCTAAAATAGGTTTATCTTTGTTGTATAATTGGTCTAGAACAAGCAATTTCAAAGAAATTAAGAAACCTGGAACCCGAATTGAAATTGAAAAGTTTGTGATAAAACCTGGATTAATCTCTGAATCGTATGAAAACTATCAGATAAACCTATTTGCGGGTTACACGCAATGATTTATCGGATTAGACAGAGATCACTCGTGTTGGAATTGAATTTGATGATTCTGTGATATTGAAATTCACTCGGTAACCCTCGTGTTCTTTCTTTTCCTTATGTGTGATCAAGAATCCAGAAGTCAAACTGAACTTCTTCTGCCCTTATTTATTTCACGTAATGGACTTTTTCAAAATGAAGTCTTAACAAATCCTCATGGACTTTTGGCCATCACTGGCCCAATAAAACTAAAGTCTCGTAGTGGACTTTTTGTTCCAAATTCATGGACTAAACACTTTAGTGGACAAAGGAACTATTAGAGTTAATAGTTTAATAGGAATTTTTATAAAAACAACAATATCTATTATAAAATTATATTAAGTCCATATACAACATAAAGGGCCATGTAATTATTTACATGATAAATTCAAATAATATTAGGATTTAATCGAGCCCGGACCCCCCGCGTCACCTAACTCGTTTAATCTCTAAGATTATTTCCTCGATCGACAAGTTAATCCAATACTCTAAAATCCGTTGATAACACTAAAATTACCAACATTCCTTCCCCATTTTAGTGGTATCCATGATTAACTTAATCATCCTCATAAAATCACAAACGCATGCATAATGAAAATGTCTTGAGGATTGAATTTTCACTTAGTATATTACACGTTACAAATATTAGAATAACAGGGTGTCTCTATGGATTGAACCCATGTTATCCATTTAAATACATGTAGGTAACGTACACACACATTTACAAATCCAAATTCCACTTGACACAATATTTTACTAGCCTGTGTCCTAATCCTTCAAAGAATATATCAAAGCTCAAGTCCAAAGCTTCTTGAAGCGGCTAAACTTCATATTCTTATAGGTAGTTCATTACTCTTGCACCTGCACTGCAATTTATCAATGAACTATTAAGAAGTTCAACTTCAACCTACTTTATCTTGTAGTCTGAACACATACCTTGGGATTATTTTCTAATGTGTTCCAATATCGTTATGACAAGCTTTCCGCATTGAATTTTGCATCTAACGTTGTATTAGATGGGATTTGGGTGTCTTGACATAAGATATTTAAATGGACTTTAAACCCATCCCTTTAGCTGATTTCTTCACGAGATCTCTTCCTAACCCTTTGGTTAGATGATCAGCTAAATTAAGCTCAGATCTAACAAACTCAACGGATATCACACCATTCATGATTAATTCTCTAATCATACTATGTCTAACACCTAAGTGTCTAGACTTCCTATTGTACACTTGACTATATGCCTTAGCCAATGTAGCTGCACTATCGCACCTGATAGAGATTGGTGATATCGGTTTCAACCATAATGGAATCTCATAGATCAAATTTCTAAGCCACTCTGCTTCTTTACCAGCTGCAGCTAAAGCCACAAACTCAGATTCCATAGTTGACTCAGTGATGCAAGTTTGTTTCTTTGAAGCCCAGGAGATAGCACCTCCACCAAGTAAGAACACCCATCCACTTGTGGAGGAATGATCTTCCTTATTGTTTATCCAACTTGCATCAGAGTACCCTTCTATAACTGAAGGAAAACCTGAATAGCATAAACCAAAGTGCATGGTTCCTTTTAGGTACTTAAGCAGTCTGTTCACTGCTTGCCAGTGTTGAGCACTGGGATTACTAGTAAATCTGCTCAACTTACCCACAACATACGCTATGTCAGGTCTTGTGTTAATCATAGCATACATCAAGCATCCAATGACCTTAGAATACTCTAATTGTGAAACTGAATCACCAGAATTGGGCATCAACCGAATGCTAGGATCTAGAGGAGTGCTCACAGGAGAACAATTATAATGATTGAATTTCTTCAATACTTTCTCAATGTAATGAGACCGTGTCATGGTTATACCATTGTTACTCCTTTTAATCCTTATTCCAAGGATCACGTCCGCCTCCCCCATATCCTTCATTTCAAAATTCAAAGACAACAATTTCTTTGTCTTATCAACCTGATCTTGGTCAGTGCCAAAGATCAACATATCATCTACATATAGACAAATAATCACTCCTTTACCAGAGGATTCAAATCTACTGTAGATACACTTATCAGCCTGGTTTAAAAGAAAACCATGAGATAAGATCACCTCATCAAATTTTTGATGCCACTGCTTAGGTGCTTGTTTCAAACCATATAATGATTTGATGAGTTTACACACCTTGTGCTCTTGTCCAGGTAATACAAAACCCTCATGTTGTTTCATGTATACCTCTTCATCCAATTCACCATTCAAGAACGCAGTCTTGACATCCATTTGGTGAATTACTAAGTTACGAATAGAAGCAAGAGCTAAAAGAAGCCTTATGGTGGAAATCCTTGCAACAGGAGCATAAGTATCAAAGAAATCTATTCCTTCCTTTTGTCTAAAGCCTTGGATAACCATCCTGGCTTTAAACTTATCTATGCTACCATCAACTTTCATCTTTCTTTTAAAAATCAATTTGCAACCCAAAGGTTTGCAACAAGGAGGCAAATCAGTCAATTTCCATGTATTATTATGCATGATAGAATCCATCTCATCTTGGATGGCTTCCAGAAAGCAACATCCCTGGATGCCATTGCCTGACTATATGTCTTAGGATCCTCCTCAATATTGAAACAATATTGATACTGATATTCAACCCCATTCCTGTTTCCTTCCACCAAATAAAGATGAAAGTCAGAGCCAAAAGACTTGGCTTTCCTGACCCTAGTACCCTTCCTAGGTTCGGTACTAGTAGATGGTACATCTTATGTACCAACAGAGTTATTACCAAACTCAGTTACAGCTGATGTTTTCAAACTATAAGGTATGTCCTTTAGTCTAGGCACAGAAGAAAATCTATCCTCATTGCCAAAATAAGCAGTTCTTGACTCAATCATAGTGTGAACAGAAACATAGTCATTTGGTTCTGTGACATAGAACCTATGAACAGGGGAATGCTCACCATACCCAATAAAGATGCAATCAATGCCTCTTTCACCTATGTTTCTCAATTTTGGTTCCGTAAGCTTTACAACAGCTCTACAACCCCAAACTCTAAGATGACTTAAGTTTTGTGCCTTTTTGTACTAGAGTTCATGTGGGGTTACTTTAGACTTTTTATTAGAAACTCTATTCAACAAATAACAGGCTGTTAACATAGCCTCACCCCAGAATCCTTCACTTAACCCAGAATAGGATAACATGGAATTAACCATTTCTTTCAAAGTCCTATTCTTCCTCTCTGATACACCATTTTGTTGTGGTGTATAGGGAGCAGTGGTTTGATGTATTATACCAGTAGACTGAAAGTAAACTAGATCATAATACTCTCCACCTCTATCAGTCTGATGGTTCTTTATCAAACAACTTTGATGTCGCTCTACCTCTTGTTTATAAATTTTGAATTTATCAAGAGCTTCATCTTTTGAATGCAACAAATAGACATAACAAAACTTAGAGACATCATCAATAAAAGTAACCACATACTTTTTATTTCCAAGTGAGGGCGTACTATGAAAGTCACATAAATCATAATGAATTAATTCTAATACCTTAGAATCCCTTTTAACATCTTTAAAGGGTTTCCTAGTAATTTTTGCCAATTTACAAGTATGACATTTACTAGAGTTTTTCATGTCAAAGGCAGGTATTAGGCTCATTTTAGACATATCTTTCATCCTGTAATAATTAACATGACCTAATCTAGCATGCCATAAACGTGAATCATTCTCAACATTACTAGAAGATGTAGATGCCATACATACAGATTCAATAGCAAACGGGACATTAATATTAAGCATGAACATGCCATTACATAAATATCCAAATCCAACAAAGGTTCCATGTCGAGACAATATAAACTTATCCGACTCAATGACCTGTTTATAACCACAATTGTTTAATACAATTCCAGATAAGAGATTCTTTCGAATCCCTGGTACATACAACACATTATCTAATAATAGATGTTTTCCAGAAGTAAATACAAGTCTAACTTTTCCAACTCCTTTGATGGGCTCAGTTGCAACATTTTCCATCCTTAGTATAGATCCATCTTCAAGTGGTTCAAATTCCTCAAACCATTTGAGATCCTTGCAAACGTGACTCGTACCACCAGAGTCTACCCACCATGCAAGCATATCATCTTGTACATAAAAGGATTCAGAAATAAATGATACATAATTCTCAACCGAATTATGTTTATAAACCGTTGGACTTTTTGAGTCCAATAACAAATCCGAAGACCGGGTTTCATTTATTTCATAACTCAATGGGATTTTCCTGACTTGTACACTTCTTATGTTTGTACCATCACAGCTAGTAGGCTGCACCTTTGTATTGAATTTGTTTGACTCAAAATTATTACTTTTTATTTGTTTATTATTCAAATCACAAAATAAATTTTGTTTCTTTAAATCAAATCCAATTTTTGTGTGTTTTGTAAATAATTACCATGTCCCGAATGACTAATTGAATCAACTACAAAACTCGTAGGTTTTGTCAAACTTAAAGTGGAATCAGTAAGCGTACCTTGGTAGCATTTGGATCTTTTGACCCACTTGGACCGGACAAGTTAGCTTTGTTTCCATCCGCAGTTTTCACGCGGCAATCTTTCTTGAAATGACCCGGTTTGCCACATCTCCAACAACCCCTTTTTGGTTTCTTGTTGGAATCATTATTACCCCGGTCAAACTTTCTTTTATCACCATTACCCTTGTTGAACTTCCCACTTGCCTCATCACGTTCAACCATTTTGAAACAACTGATTTTGAAACTTGATAGTGATCAAAATAAAATAAAGTACACTACCCTTCTAAATTATTTGACAAACCCACTTTAAATTAATTAAATGATTTCCAAACCACCCTTTAACTAATTCATCAAATCAATCCATCATCTAGTCGCAGCAGATGATAAGAAATTTCATATATAACTGAACTAAAGTAAAACTTTGCTATTAAAAATCCAAATCATATAATCACCACTTAAACGAAGGAATTTTGCAATTTGTATCAATAGTCAAAAGCACTATGCACGTAGTCAAAAGCACTATGCACGAAATTCAAAGTATATGTAAAATAAGATTAATTTTGAAATCTCATGCCATGAAAATATTATATGACACCGTACTTAAATTCGATTTTCAACCAACCAAAATTAACCCTAGAGATTCCAGAAAATAATTCACTACTAGAAATAAAAATTTATGAAACTAGATTTCTATGATAAAAACTTGAGAAATCAAGATAAACAAACCCTAACCAAACTTGTGAAAAATTTATGAAATTAGAACATGTGAATTAGGATTAATTCACAAACTACAGAACAGAAAAATATTCACTGTACAATATTTTTCAAACTTGAAATCACAACCAATGACCAAATTGAACCCTAAAATAGGTTTATCTTTGTTGTATAATTGGTCTAGAACAAGCAATTTCAAAGAAATTAAGAAACCTGGAACCCGAATTGAAATTGCAAAGTTTGTGATAAAACCTGGATTAATCTCTGAATCGTATGAAAACTATCAGATAAACCTATTTGCGGGTTACACGCAATGATTTATCGGATTAGACAGAGATCACTCGTGTTGGAATTGAATTTGATGATTCTGTGATATTGAAATTCACTCGTGTTCTTTCTTTTCCTTATGTGTGATCAAGAATCCAGAAGTCAAACTGAACTTCTTCTGCCCTTATTTATTTCACGTAATGGACTTTTTCAAAATGAAGTCTTAACAAATCCTCGTGGACTTTTGGCCATCACTGGCCCAATAAAACTAAAGTCTCGTAGTGGACTTTTTGTTCCAAATTCATGGACTAAACACTTTAGTGGACAAAGGAACTATTAGAGTTAATAGTTTAATAGGAATTTTTATAAAAACAACAATATATATTATAAAATTATATTAAGTCCATATACAACATAAAGGGCCATGTAATTATTTACATGATAAATTCAAATAATATTAGGATTTAATCGGGCCCGCACTCCCGCGTCACCTAACTCGTTTAATCTCTAAGATTATTTCCTCGATCGACAAGTTAATCCAATACTCTAAAATCCGTTGATAACACTAAAATTACCAACAGACTACGTGTGATATTTGTATGGATGATGGTAAGGAGCTTATACAAGAGGTTGATGAAGAGTTTCTTGAGACTGCGCTTCCTCAGCGTGTCTTGTTTTGTGTGGTAGGTATAAGGGTGTTTTTGGGAGTTTATGGGAGAAGGATATGGATAAGGAAACTGCGGTTGTTAGTGATGTGGCTACACGCGCATTGGTAAATGTTAAATTTGTCCAAATTGCTGAGTATGTTGGAGTTTGTATATGGGGTACTGATTGTTGTCATGTTTCAGGTAATACGGATAATGAAAAAAACTGAATGTGTAGATTGCTACCCGACTCATGTTAGTAACGGTGAACTGAAAATCAAGATTTAACCTCTGCCTAAAGCAGACTATCATATAAGTAACTTCTCTGTGAAGCTAACTATTGGATTAATAGCTAAACTGCTGGACCCTTTTAATATCATTTTTAGTTTATGGTGACAACAGAAAGGAGCCTTGCTATAATTTCATTTTATTCAGTATTTTGTACAGAATTTAGTTTGTTTATTTTTTCTTCAAATTACTCTTTTTTTGTTCTATTTTGCATATATCTGTCTCGATGTGATGATCAGGAATTGTCAACAGAAGATGCAAATGTAGTGACGATTCGAGAAGGGGAAAGGATTCCCGACTGCTGGAGCACAGTTGGTTTATGTTTCTAACTCTTTTATCTGTGTCGTTTTTACACCTTTTATTAAGTCTTGCATAAATTGAATGTACTATTTGTTAATTCAAGGAGTTGATGGTGGTAAAAATGCTGCAAAAGGGGCCAATTTTTAAGACAAGCTTGTTTTGACCAGAAACTGTCCTGAGTCCTAATCTGTCACCCCGCCCGACCTGACCCGACCCATAACTTGGAGGACTTAGCTTATACTTCATTACACTTTTGCATCAAATAGCTACTGAGGGAACAAGTTCATTTGCTGTCTACTATGTGGAGTTTCTTTTTGCTGCCTTATATATTTGGAAGAGTGCATTTTCTTTTGTTGTATTTATCTTCCTCAATAGGACTTTTTCAACAGCAGTAGGGAGACCTTGTAGTTGTGTTGGTTTTTAGATTTCATACTTTGATGCTATTATACCTTTATTCTTGGTTTGTTGTGTTTGCTTATGTAATTTGGAGGATGCTATGTCAATGTGATATTTATCGTTATATATTTGTTTTGTGGAGCTGGTGGACTCACTTCGAGCAGCCTTTCTACCCCATGGGTTAGAGGAAATGTGTGTCTTCATCAGGGTTGGCCGGGTGGGTGACGGCCCAAGGCCGGCTCTCCCCGAGGCCCGGAGTTTTTTTGTTATATACTTTTTTTATGTATAAGCTTAGTAAACAGAAGAAAGTTACAAAGACTTTTTTTATGCGCATATAATGTATATATGTGTGGGCGCTTGGGGATGGGGGGGGTTGAAAGTGCGCTAATTTTAACGTTATTTTACTAATTTCGTGAAAATAACGTTAAAAGAGGGGGGATGGTTAATCATGCATCATGTGGTGGCGTTGATAGCTGAAAGACAAGGCTTTGTCTCAATTGTTGAGTGTTATGTGTCTTATGTCCAAGGCTTGATGCAAAACTAGTGAGTCGGGGGTCTCACTGGAAGCAACTTCTTTATTTCTACGGAGTAGAGGTAAGGTTGTGTAAATCTTACCCTCCCAGACCCTACCTTACCTTTGCTATTGATGGGGTTTATTGAGTATGATGATGATAATATTATCCAATAATAATTAAGTATGTTAACATTCCATGAACATCTACTTTTTGTTTCATTATTGGTGGGATTTAGTGATATTATTTAATAATAAGAGTAAACTGCAATTTTACCCCTAAGGTTAGGGGTCATTGGCACTCTTACCCCCCTAACGAAATAATTGCAATTTTACCCCCCACAGTTTGCTCTTATGTCGCATGTTTACCCCCGGCGTTAGTTTGGCTTAACAGTCAACATTAGAAGCTAATGGTCAAAGGGTAAATATGTCATTTTACCCCCTGCATCTTCTTCTCCTTCATATACCCACCTCACCACCACCACAACCTACCCTTCTTCTCCATCCTCAACCTGAATAACCTCAACCTCCACAACCCACAACCATCCTTACACCACAATCGTTAACCACCTAGATCACCCTAACTCCGCCATTTAGCCGTTGTTCACCTCAGATCCACCATCTACTCCACCGTAATCATCAACTAACAAATGGAGCTGACCTCTTCCGCCATCATCTTCCACCAACCCGACAACCCACAAACCCCTATCGTCCACCATTGCCATCGGATTCCATAAACCACCACCTGCAATCTAATCCCCAACTCCCTCCGACCTGAAACCCCAACATCCAGAACCACCACCGCAACAACGAAACCTACATCAGAGATGAATATGATGACTTCATCGAACAAATTAGTAGCAGGTTATATGGCGTATGAGTTTCTGACGAACGGAACAGTGTTAGGGCACAAATTCGGTACCGATCGGTCTGAAACGACGGCGTTTAGCGGTAATGAGAGGTATGAGCAGATTACGAGTTTGTTGATGGTGAAAACGGAGCTTCATCGTTGGATTGAAACGACGACGTTTAGCAGAGCTTCATCGTTGGATTGAAATGTAATTTTTTTTGTGAAATTAGGGTTCATGATGTGTTGAATGCAATAGAAGATTCTGGAAAAATAATTGGGGTTGATATTTTGATGTTTTTTGGTGACAAGATTCAATTGAATTTGATGTTTTTTTGAAGTTTTTTGAATTTGATGTTTTTTGTTGCAGGTTTTAATTTGAATAATGGTTTGATGTTGGTGGTGGTTGTCGACATATGGTGGCCGGAGGTGAGGAAAAATAGAGTAAACTGCAACCAGTGATTCATCTCAAGTAATATTTGAACGGGTGGTGGGTTTTTTAGAGAGAGAGAGAGGGAGGAAGAAGATGGCAGTGGTGGTTGTGGTGGTGAATGGCGGTGGCAGTGGTGGTTGAGGGTGGTGGCTGGAGGTGGCAGTGGTGGTTGTGGTGGTGAATGGCGGTGGCAATGGTTGCAGGGGGTAAAATTACAGAGTAAACAAAACACAGGGGGTAAAATAAAAGGGTAAAATAGTCATTTCACCATCAAGTCAACAGATCAGTCAACAAAATTGAGCTTAGGGGGTAAGGTTGTGACATAACAGTGAACAGTGGGGGGTAAAATTGCAATTATTTTCTTAGGGGGGGTAAGAGTGCCAATGACCCCTAACCTCAGGGGGTAAAATTGCAATTTACTCTAATAATAATAATTAGTTACATATTTTTTTTTTGGGTTCTAGGAAACTCAATTAGGTTATGATTGAGGAACTTTGTTTTAGCCTAATCCTAAATAGCTCAAATTCAGTCCCATTGTTTTTAGTTATAACGAAGGGTTTTTTTAAAATGACATGTTCAGCCGGACTAAATAACCTTTTTTAGAATCGGTTGTGATGATCCAAACCAGTTTTGACTTGGCATGCCGCCCAACCCGACTTTGTTTTGCGGAATTAGAACATGGTAGACGACAATGGGAAGAAATGTGTTTGAGAATGCTGAAAAATGAAGGCTCCCGCTATTCACACACTCTCGTATCTTTATTTACACACTTGATATGTACATGACTCTTATAACATTATACAAGCCGTATAGGTAATCAAAACTATGTCATGAAAATAAGAGGTTTTTTTGTCCTACTCTATATGGTCCGTATAACCATTATATTGGTCATATGGATACTATACGACCCATATATTGTTATACAAGCCACCTTTTATTTTGGCTGTGTTTATGTTGAGAAAATGAGTTTGGAAGCACATATATGAACCATATACATCTATACAACCTTTATATTTGTTTTTTAATTAGTGTAATAAATTATAAATGAGAACGTATAACGAATTAATATCCAAAACCTTTTGAAAATATGTATATGAGTTTTTTTTATACTTTTAATATATTTGGTATTTAATATAATACTAGTAATATGTTCCACGGGCAATGCGCCACAGACCTATTGCAAACATGAAATAGATTAGTCCAAGCTTTATGTCATGCGCTAACCATATGAAAACGCATATCTTGGCGTACTCAGTTCAACTCAATGTAACTTGCATAAGCAATGCGGTTAAATCAAAATGTAAAGTGAATCGAAATTATATCGTACAGTGTAACGTACAAAAAAAATCAAAAAGCGTGTATAAAGAAATACCTGGCATGTGTAACTGGGCTTATCATAGCTTAAAAAAAATAGAAACCACAAAAGAAAAAAAACAAATTCACATCAAGGAGCAACCATGAGTGTTTTGCCAAGTAAAAAGACTAATAAGGGCGGGAAGCGTGAACATCAATGACTATGGTTTTTTAGTAAACATATATAATAAAAATATAATTCTAATTTTACCCATCTTGCGTTACTAGGGGTCGAAACGAAGAGTAACTCGAATTTATGTCGTCAAATAAAAATGTATTATATTTAATCACATTTGGTTTGGTGCATAACTGATGTGTTCAAATATTAACATATAAATTTCATCAAATGAGGTATAAAACTAACCCCTTTTTAGTACTAATGTTGGAAAAAATGTGCTTTTGTCTTCCTTTTGTATTTTCAGGATTAAATGAGCTCAAATTAACAAAAGAAGCAAAAAGACATAAAAATCTAACATAAATACAAGAAAAGGAACAAGACGTGACATGCCCGACCCCACGACAGCATCTTCCCAAGCAAAACAAGAAGACAGAAGACTGAACACGCCCCGTGCTCAGCCAGCACGGGGGCGTGCCCAAGTGTCAGCAGAAAAGACAAAGTGGTAGAAGCTTCTATTGCCCACCACGGGGCCGTGCTCAGCGGACACGGGGCCGTGGTCAACTATAAGATTCGCACAATCCAGCAAATCTGCATAGTACAAAGATTCTTCTGCACCACAGGGTCGTGCTCAGCAGACACGGGGGCGTGGTCAACTAATAAGACAAAGCTGCATTTAATGAAGAAAGAGAAGGATGTGGACACGGGGTCGTGCCCACTGGACACGGGGCCGTGCCCGAGCTTCTGTTCAGCCTATAAATAGATGTGCTTGGCTCAAGCTCAAACCATCCCTTGGCACACCACCTCTCTCACACTTCACCCACCACCCACCACCACCATAACACCATCATCCACCACCATCATCCATTGTCCATCGTAGAGTGTGTGAGTCGTCTCGGGATCCAAGATTGATCGTAAGAGTTCTTGACAATCAAGGCCATGTTTGCCTAAGTCTCTTACACACTTGGTGAAGACAAAGTGTCTAGTGTAATACTTTTTATTTCTAATCTTTTGCACTTTTTTTTTGGTTTCGTATTAATGACTTTAATAACTAGTTGCTTATGTTGAAGGTGATCTTTCTTTATCGTTTGTCCGTGGTGTCTTGAAATTATTTTACTGTCTATATAAAATAAAATATTTTCACCATTCATATCTCCACGGTCTATATGGAGGTATGTTGGCTACCTGGTCGGGGGTTAAGGGAACAGTTTGGTAAAGGTCTTGCCATTGTTCAGCGTTTAGAGGTCCTGCAATGGACCTGGGTCAAATTTAGTAGGATCTCCTTCAATACTTCACGGTATTGGATGGCGGGGGTCCAAACTCTTTGATCCCCTCATAAGTTAACTACTATTAATACTATAACCCGGCTATTTAGGACTGTATCCCTGCTGACTCAGACTACTTAGTCGAGGGTAACGTAACCTCCAAAAGAGGGGCCTACCATAATATTGCATTAATAACTTAATTCATTATCTTCCAATAATCCACCCTTTTAGGATTGTATCCTTGCTGACTCAAACTACTGGGGTGAGGGTAACGTGTAACACCTCAAAAATTCACGTCCTATAATGTGTAGACACGTGTTAAATGAAACCTTGATTAAGTAGGTTTTAAGACATAGGCTAATATCGCCAGACTCAATATTCTGAGAGTTTGATATTGTTAGATAAGAAAGACGGTTCATTTTGCTTATGCATACATTACCGCAATCCTAATTAGGCAACGATTAAGAATTTGCCATCAGCTAACCAAGATCGTCGAATTGTTCGACTAACGACAAGGATTAGCTATCCCTTAATATTAGTTAAGTAATGGTTGGAATAACCATCTCACCTTAAGATAAGCTTCTATATAATATTTGATATATAAGTATCAAGGCTACTCCCTTGAAGACCTTGTATAGATAGAATGATAAACGTTCATTGATAGGACAATAGTTTGGTAAGTCCAAACATTAAGATCTGAAAGTTGCATTATAGACAATCAATAAGATCACGCAAATTCATAATCATCAGTAAGATGCCAGTATTCGGCAGAAAATTTAGGATTATGAAAATAGCAAACCTCCTAAATTCTTATTAAGGAATAAGGTTCAACAATAGATATCACCCTGGAAAGGAGTGATGCGATTTGGTAAGAAAGGCAAGCTAAGCCCGAGATACATAGGACCCTTCGAGGTTATCGAACGTGTAGGTTCAGTTGCCTATAAGTTAAACTTACCGGATAAGCTCAGTGGAATTCACAATGAGTTCCACATCTGCAATCTGAAAAAGCGCTTCGCTGATGAATCATTGGTTATACCACATACAGATGTGCATTTAGACGAGGGCTTGAAATTTAAAAACCTTTGTCGATTGAAGAACGACAGGTAAATAAGCTTCGAAGGAAGCATGTACCTATTGTAAAGGTCAAATGGGATGCCCGTAGAGGTCCCGAATTCACGTGGGAGGTTGAATCCACGATGAAAGAAAAGTACCCTTATTTATTTAAGTAAATCTCGGGTCGAGATTTATTTTAAGGGGGTGAGGATGTAACACCTCGAAAATTCACGTCCTATAATGTGTAGACACGTGTTAAATATTTAAACGTGTGAAAGAAATATTATAGAAGGACTAAAGTTGACAAACATGGAAAGTATGTGAATATACGTATTCTAAGTGTTAACTGTGAATAAATATAATGTACATTAACCCTACATGGTGCTCATACCTTCAAACGAATAAACCATGGATCATACGAAGCTAAAAGTGAGAGATTACAAACTACAGGGGCTAAATGTGTCAACATGTTTAAATTATACCTCTGAGTGACCTTTTGACAAACCCGAAGCTTTGTAACGGTTAATTATGCTCACTAGAATACACGGTTTAAATTTCGTAAAGTTTCGTTAACGTATGAGGAAGTTATGATCGAATTCGTGTGCGAAGGGTTAAAGCGTAAACGTTGAAAGTTAGGACTTTTCGGGTGACAACAAAGTTAACCGGGGACCTAACAAAGTGGGTATATGTCTTAAGGCCCTTATATATCAAAAATGAGGGTCCATAATGCAAGAAACAAGTGCCTAATCGAAGCTTGAAGGGGCAAGGATCAAATCGCAATATCTAAAAAAGTGATTTTTGTGCAGATGAGGCCTAGCGCGACGCTAGGGGTGGCCTAGCGTCACGCTAGGGGTGCCCAGCTCCGAAATAATTGGGTTCTTGTCTGCTGAGTGTAATCTGCTCGATCCCATCCGATTTTCCACATTTCTCTTGACCCCTAAACACCCCCTAAGCACTAGGACAAGTGTTAATCAGTTGTGGATGGGTGCTAGACCTTGTTGTCAAGGATTTGTGGTGAGAATTTTACTATAAAAGGCCATGTAGTGCAACAATCATTCTTCACACTTCATCTGCATTTGTGGATCATTTCTGGAGCTATCAAGCAGCCTCAAGTGATCATATCTCGTGCATAGGACTCTTGTAAGTCTGCTAGTTCTTGTTTAGTTGAGTTTAGCTTGGTTAATTAGCTAAAAGTCAAACCGTCGTAATTACGGTTTGACTTCGAGATTAGTCAATAATGGCTCAGTCATATCTCGAATTAAAAGTAGTTATAGATTGGTATTTATGTGGGTAATAAAACCTCAAACGGGTTTCCCCTGATCACCACTCTAACCAGGTCAAAAGTCGGGTCAAACTTTTAAGTAAAAAGTCAACAGGATGCTTAAAATGTCATTTATGCATAATTAGCTATCTAGAACATATATAACCTGTTTGATCATTGTTATAACTTAGTAATAAGTGTAAGAACATGTCCGAACATGTTCAACCCGACTATTTCCTGTTTAGACCCGGTTCGGAACCGAAAGTCACATAGTTGACTTTCACTTTGACTTTCAGTTCTGACCCGTTTAGGTATGTTTTAGAAATGCCTCAGAGCTTAAATTGGATTAGGTTACTTGTTAGAACAACCCTCTGTGATTACACACCTTTGTTCATTAGATATCCAATTAATATGCATATTTCCGTTAATTGCTCATATGTTGACCGTTATGCCCTTATTACCTTAAAACGCGATTATGAAAATGTAAAAGAGTAGAAACTTAAATTACTGATATATAAACTTGTATGCAAAGTTTGACATCAGTTTGAATTGTAGATTAAGAGTTATGCTCATTATCGCTAAATGAATGCTTTATGTTAATAAAATGGCGTAATTAGCGTATAGCCTAGTTAAACATACTTTTTTAATATCAAATCTTTTACCCACTGATGTAATATATTATTTTGGGATTTTTAAAGATTTTTAATTAATTTTAGGCTGAGCATAACTCATAGTCGTAGGCTTAATCCGGTAATTGTCGGTTTTGCCCTTACGGGCCATAAAATGAGTTTTACATATCTAAACGACTCCAAACCTTTTGCTACTGATTAGTTATGATAAATAAATTATTTTAGACCTTCTGGAATAATAAAAATATCAGCTTTAGGTATTGAACCCGTAAACGGCTCCTAATCGCCTTAATTAGCGTTTTAGCGCATAGTATGTTTTAAAATCATATTGAATATACCCGGGTTGATACCTACTGATATATAAGAAAAATTAGGATATTTTAACAGTAAGAAAAGGTTGATTAACTCAGACTTCGTTTTTGAGCTTTTCGGCTTATGTGAAATTACCAAAATACCCCTACGGGGCATAGTTTGGTTAAAAATGATAAATTTCACACATATGCTTTAGCCTACTGTTATAACTCATCAAATTGAGTATGTTTATTGTTTACATCAGACCTGTAACTCAGTTAAACATCTAAACGCTTTTACAAACTTTAAATTGACCAAACTACCCCTACGGGGCATAGTTTGTGTTTAAATTAGTTCGGGGCATAATGAAAGACATCCTACTGATGTCCCAACATATTTGAAGCATATTAACTTAGGAAACCTGTATATGGCTCTTACGGATACCCGTTATGCTTATTACGCGTTCGGTTCGGTTTATGTAACAAGTTTACATAAATTAGCCGAAACGGGTCAAACCTTATCGGTTTTATCTCAAAATCCAGAATGTGTTTAGTTTACCCATATTATACAAGTCTCCAGACTTGTCGGGTCTAAATCACATCCTATTCCGGTCTTCGCTTAATCATGCGTTTTGAACCGTAAACCTTTCCTTAAAACTAACCGGTCTAAGTTACGACTTAAATAAGACCCGTTAGGAATTTAATAGGTTAATAAAAACCTTCGTTCCAGATTTAAGAGCCCCAGTAGAAGTACTTGTGCTTGCTGATTAAGATATACGGCTGAGTGTAAATTGCATTGCTAGCTCAGGTAAATACTTTTAACTTATTTTCCCTTATACGGGCTTGGGATACGGTATTATAAAAATACCGCTTGGTCGGGTGTAGAAACCTTTTAATCGGAGATGATTAAATTGCATAATCCCGTTTTAATCTGTATTGATTGATAACAAATAACATTGGGGGTTAATGACCGTGTCCTGGATATCCTTGGCTCATTTTAAAAAGTGAATGGCCACGACGTAAGCACAAGGTGTAGGCAAAACACCTCCTGTTGCATATGTATAACGTATACTCACTCGTAAGGGTATCTTCTTGTGAGATTATATTTTTGGTGTGTCGATTAATCTTGTCCGGCTTGTATTGTATAATCACCGGCCCTAAATGTTGGACAACCATGTAATTCGGATACAATATTTTTATTAATAAAATTGTCCCAAGTATAAAAGATTAATTTTGCCTCTGTGCATTTTAATCAATGTGTCAAGATATTTTGCGCCGTTTGCACTCGAATCACTTTTCAAACTCTTTTTCCAAAATGAGTCAGTTAATTGTATTTACCAGTGTAAACTGACGTATTTTCCAAAAGGTTAAGTGACAGGTACTATGCGTAATTGGCTGGGAGCTCAGGGCGTCACTAGGGAATCTTGCAAGTTCTAGATGCCTAAAGTCTGTTGAACAGTTTTCTTTTATTATTGATCCGCCTGTGGATCCTTTACCTTCCATTGTAATACTTTGACATTACTTATATTCGGAATGTAATATATTTATCTTTTGCTTCCGCTGTGCATTATTATATTGTGTTGTTTGACCATGATGTTGCCAACCACGTCACGATACTCCCCCACCGGGCCCACCGGTCACACGTGGATAATCGGGGTGTGACAGGTTGGTATCAGAGCCAACATTGAGTGAATTAAACACTAGCTTTTTGTGTTTAATCTCAATGACACAATTGCACATTCCTAAATCTTCTGAGTCTAGAATTAACATAGGAATATTCTCAATCCTAATCTGGAAATTTTTGCTTCCAATTTTTATATATATTGGATACGTCGCCAAGCGAAGAAACTGTATTAGAAATTCTCCACATCCGGAGCCTTGAAATGCTGAGCTTCGTACCGCGGCCAGGATGAAAAGTACAACCAAAGAGAAAGCATTCAGACATAAAATGAAGAGGAAACTCCTTTTGCTACAGATCGTTTCTTTGATAGTCCTTATAAGGACATATTTATCTTTCAGTCCCTTTAAGGACACATTATCCCTTCAAAGACCCGCTTAGGGCAACTCTGTACTTCTATTTTCATATAATGGATTGATTAAATTAAGTTTTCATTCTAAACATGAAATATGAAATGAATGGAAAATAACATCCCTTAGAAGGGAAGTGCCTACGGGCTATAATTAACGTCCTCTGAGACTAAAGACGGTGGTAGCCTACAGCTCCCTGTCAAGAAAAGGTAATGAACTTTGATTCACACCTAAATGCCTCAATCCCAGACGATCATGGCTTATAAATTAAACTTGTCCACGTGACTAAGCCTTTTGTGCTATTACTAAATGCCTCGATCCCAGACGATCATGGCTTATAAATTAAACTTGTCCACGTGACTAAGCCTTTTGTGCTATTACTAAATGCCTCGATCCCAGACGATCATGGCTTATAAATTAAACTTGTCCACGTGACTAAGCCTTTTGTGCTATTACTAAATGCCTCGATCCCAGAAGATCATGGCTTATAAATTAAACTTGTCCACGTGACTAAGCCTTTTGTGCTATTACTAAATGCCTCGATCCCAGACGATCATGGCTTATAAATTAAACTTGTCCACTTGACTAGGCCGTTTGTTCCATTACTAATTCATAAATTGCCCTGATTCTCTGAAATCTTGGCTTATAAATTAAACTTGTCTACGCGACTAGGCCATTGTGCTATTATTAAATTATAAATTAGGATTTATGATAAAAAATCCTGAATAAAATAAATATCCTTACCTTCCTGCCAGTATGCATTTTAAAGATAATCTTAAAGGTAAAACCTAGCCTACGCGGCCAAGATGGTGAAACCTACTCAAGAGATTCAAATCCTTGTTAACACCTAAGAACGTGTTAGCACTCTTGACAAATGTGACTCGAGAAAATCACAACAGTCATCCTTATGTTAGATTCTTCCAATTTTCTTATCTAGCCTAGTGATTTAGAAATCATGGCTTGTGTCATCCTATAAGATGATCACATTATAAACATCCAGTAGTGATGAAGTGCCTACGGGCTAAACTTGTTGTCCGATAAGACGATGACAGTGGTGGTCCTTGACCTCCTGTCTAAAAATGTTGGACCAGGTCCAAGCATAATAGTCGGTAGGATCCATACGACCTCGACTAATAGCATCTAAGAAGATGATCATATTATAACCATCCCTCATAAGGGAAATGCCCACGGGCTATATTTATTGTCCTAAAAGACAAAAGACAGTTGAAGTCTACAACTCCCTGTCAAAAGAAGGTAATGAACTTGATTCAGACCTTAATGCCTCGATTCTCTGAAATCATGGCTTATAAAATTTAGAACTGTCCTTGTGACTAGGCCTTATGCGCCACTTTAATATCCTTAATGTTTTATAACTAGGATAAATTATAATGGAAAATACTAATTAAATATAACTAACAAGTTAACCAATATGGCTTATATTACCATGGTTGATAAATCGTCAAAGATGATGATTCCATAATAATCTCTGAATAAATCATTGTTAATATTTATGTAGCAATCAAGCTACATGGCTGGATTAGATGAAGTTAACAGCCACTTGAAGGAGAGCAATGATACTACCAGAATTAATGTAACTGGAGCAGAACTACAGGCAATAATAGATTATGCTGTTACTCGAGCACTTGATCGGCAGTATGATGAGTCAAATGATACCCACTCTAAGACTCTATCTGCGGCTCGTTGTAAGCCCCCTCTTAAAACACATGAGTCAAGGGAGGACGATGTTCATGACTTGTCAAATCAAAGGAGTATTCCGTCGAGACAAGTTGTGTTTCATCAAGAGGCACCAGTTAAGACCTGTTCATATAAATATTTTGTCTCCTGCAAGCCTAGAGACTTTACAGGAGAAGAAGGAGCCATCGATTGCATGACATGGCTCGATGAGATGGACGCTGTTGTCGACATCAGCGGTTGTGCGGAGCAAGATGTTGTGAAATTTGTTTCACAATCATTCAAAGGGGAAGCGTTGGCATGGTGGAGATCATTGCTCCAAGCCACGGGAAAGGTTCTACTCTACAACTTATCTTGGGAGCAATTTGTTGCATTAGTCAAGGAAAACTATTGCCCCAGCATGAAGTAGAAAAGATAGAATCAGACTTCTTGACTCTGGTCATGGAGAATTTGGATTGTCAGGCATATGTGACAAGTTTTAACACTATGTCCCGCCTAGTTCCTTATTTAGTCACCCCTGAACCTAAACGCATAGCGCGTTTCATTGGAGGCCTAGCACCAGAGATAAAAGGAAATGTTAAAGCATCTAGGCCAACCACATATAGGTCCGCGGTGGACTTATCCTTATCTCTCACCTTAGATGCAATTAGAATTAAGTCTATTAAGGCTTCTGACGAGGGAAGAAGAGAAAGAGAGGAGGAAAACTCTCAACGATATAACAAGAAGAAGAAGGGAAACTCTGAGCGCGGGAAGGATTCCGAGTTTAGGAAGAACTCGAGTCAATCTGATAACAGACCCAAATGCAGTAACTGCAAAAAGCAACATTTTGGAAAATGTACAATCGACCCACGTGCTAAATTGTGTGGAATTTGCAAGACCAAGGGTCACAAAACCTTAGATTGCAAGGGGTTAAAGAACGCCACATGTTACAATTGTAACGAGGAAGGGCACATCAAAACCAACTGCCCAAAACTTATAAAGAAGCCGGGAGAGGCCAGGAAAATAAACGCATGAGTCTTCCGGGTGAACGCCAGGAGATGGTGCAGAAGGATAACTATATAGCAGGTACCTTTCCTTATCAAGCAGTTTATGCAGAAATTTACTTGATACTGGCACATAGGTTTCAATATTGAACAATAACTGGAGAGAACTGTTGTCTCCGCCTGATTAGGACTTCGGTCATTTAATACGAGGTAGAAACTGGCCGATGATACTTTAGAAAATGCTCCAACAAACCTTAGATGGATATTTTATATCTAAATAGGAATCACTCTTTTCTGATATTCCTATGGCAAGCTTTCAAGCTACCTAAATTCTTTAATATAATAAAGACAGATGTGACGTTTTGATCCTCTGTCAGAAAAGTGATGGACTAGGTCCAAATCTTTAATGCCACTGATGGTCTTTTGCGACCTAGGCTAAGTAATATTAATATATTTTAAATAACGTTCATTAAGAATGTTAGTGCTATAATAGCCTGTATAGGTTATTGACACCATGGTTAGTATATATTAAGGCCATCAGAATAAAAATAGTAGTTGTTGGATTTCAACTAAGAAATTGTTTTATTGGTATTAGGAACCAATATCGAGTATGGCAAACTCGGATAAGACAACAGGCAATCGCGCCATTGATGACGCGACGCAGACTAATGATGCTGAAATTGTAAACCTTAGAATTTCCAAAGATGTTCTTCAAACTATGATAGACGCAGCCGTTGGAAAAGCTGTGAAGAGAGCTGTGAAAAAGTTAAAGGAGACCCATGCTTCTCGGTCCAAATTTTATCTAGGACCACATTTCCTTACTCTTAAGAAGGATCTCGTTCATGCCTCTGATGCAAAGGATGAACTAAAAAGAAAAAGGGAGGTAGATAACTCACAGAGTTCTAAGAAAAAGAACAAACAAAAGTCCGACCAGAAACCAGTATGTGAGACCTGCATGAAGCGCCATTATGGGAAATGCAGGTTCGAACCAAAATCCAAATCGCAGCCCAGGGCGTGTGGGATCTGCAAGTCTAAGGGACATAAAACGTTGGACTGTAAGGACATGAAGAATGCAGTCTGTTTCGGCTGTAATGAGAAAGGCCACATCAAGACTACGTGCCCTAGATATGTCAAAGGAAATGCGGCGGAGGAAGTAAAGCCTAAAATTGAAAGCGCCTAAAATGCCTGAGCTAGTCCATAAATAATGGCATCAGGTACATTCCTTGGCATTTTATCAGTAATTTAAATGCTAAGAGTTTTATTTTGGTTCGGATACCAGTAAATCCTTCATAAACTATAAGT
Organism: Helianthus tuberosus; assembly: GCA_030545235.1. Taxonomy (NCBI): domain Eukaryota; kingdom Viridiplantae; phylum Streptophyta; class Magnoliopsida; order Asterales; family Asteraceae; genus Helianthus; species Helianthus tuberosus. The sequence continues at coordinate 56,203,370 of CM060360.1, forward strand.
ATAACAAGTTTTTAAAACTCTTCATAAGGACTATATATATATTAAGTGTAAGGTAAAACTTACAAGTGGAAAATTTACCAGAACTATTTTCTGTTCCTGTAAAAAAAAAAATCGATAAGTCGCAAAAATGGTGGAACCGGCCGTCCCCGGAATCGAACCTGGGTCTAGGCCGCACCCTTTCGCGCGCCTAGCCAACTGAGCTAGGTGCCTAGTTTGTGAAACTTCCATTATTGATTAAATATAAGCACTTGTACAATAAACTTCCTTATCAATTATCAATGATAATTTCTGCTAAGTGTCCTGTTTTTAATACAGGCAATAATAAATCTTCATGAACCATAAACTTAGCAAAATTTTTATTATCATCCACAAGGTATAACTTACCAAGGAAACCATAGTAACCGATTCTTCTAGTATCGGCAAGGAATCCTTCCGAAAATCTAAGAGCACTCTTTCTTTGCATAGAGTACGACAACATATGTTATTTTAATTATTTTTTTTTCTTTTCTCATTGTTTTCTATCGCCTGCGAATGCCAAACTATGTTTGATAAAAGTGTCATATGAGGATTGGCGTATCCTAGTGTGTCCCATAGATTATTTCCATGTCTGATCAGCATGGAGGTTTAATACATGGAACCCCTAAGATATCCCAATGATCATATTGTACTAAAGTCGACTAGTAGTATTCAAGGAAGATATCCAAAAATGGAAATTTTTTTTTCCAAGTAAATGTTCCCGATTAAGGAATTCGAGGACTTATAACATAAAGGTGTCACTCATTTGACACGGACAATGATGGATGAACTGGAGCCTGAGATATGGAAAATCTCTGTAGCCTCCTTGTATCTTAATTATCTTCTCAAAGGTTGTCCCTGCTTACCTCCTGGAAGGCAGGTAGAATTAAGATTTGTAGCCCGCCGTGGGCTGGAGTATTGTGAAAACTCCATATTGATTATGGAATAAACGAAACCTTGATTAAGTAGGTTTTAAGACATAGGCTAATATCGCCAGACTCAATATTCCGAGAGTTTGATATTGTTAGATAAGAAAGACGGTTCATTTTGCTTATGCATACATTACCGCAATCCTAATTAGGCAACGATTAAGAATTTGCCATCAACTAACCAAGATCGTCGAATTGTTCGACTAACGACAAGGATTAGCTATCCCTTAATATTAGTTAAGTAATGGTTGGAATAACCATCTCACCTTAAGATAAGCTTCTCTATAATATTTGATATATAAGTATCAAGGCTACTCCCTTGAAGACCTTGTATAGATAGAATGATAAACGTTCATTGATAGGACAATAGTTTGGTAAGTCCAAACATTAAGATCTGAAAGTTGCATTATAGACAATCAATAAGATCACGCAAATTCATAATCATCAGTAAGATGCCAGTATTCGGCAGAAAATTTAGGATTATGAAAATAGCAAACCTCCTAAATTCTTATTAAGGAATAAGGTTCAACAATAGATATCACCCTGGAAAGGAGTGATGCGATTTGGTAAGAAAGGCAAGCTAAGCCCGAGATACATAGGACCCTTCGAGGTTATCGAACGTGTAGGTTCAGTTGCCTATAAGTTAAACTTACCGGATAAGCTCAGTGGAATTCACAATGAGTTCCACATCTGCAATCTGAAAAAGCGCTTCACTGATGAATCATTGGTTATACCACATACAGATGTGCATTTAGACGAGGGCTTGAAATTTAAAAACCTTTGTCGATTGAAGAACGACAGGTAAAGAAGCTTCGAAGGAAGCATGTACCTATTGTAAAGGTCAAATGGGATGCCCGTAGAGGTCCCGAATTCACGTGGGAGGTTGAATCCACGATGAAAGAAAAGTACCCTTATTTATTTCAGTAAATCTCGGGTCGAGATTTATTTTAAGGGGGTGAGGATGTAACACCTCGAAAATTCACGTCCTATAATGTGTAGACACGTGTTAAATGTTTAAACGTGTGAAAGAAATATTATAGAAGGACTAAAGTTGACAAACATGGAAAGTATGTGAATATACGTATTCTAAGTGTCAACTGTGAATAAATATAATGTACATTAACCCTACATGGTGCTCATACCTTCAAACGAATAAATCATGGATCATACGAAGCTAAAAGTGAGAGATTACAAACTACAGGGGCTAAATGTGTCAACATGTTTAAATTATACCTCTGAGTGACCTTTTGACAAACCCGAAGATTTGTAACGGTTAATTATGCTCACTAGAATACACGGTTTAAATTTCGTAAAGTTTCGTTAACGTATGAGGAAGTTATGATCGAATTCGTGTGCGAAGGGTTAAAGCGTAAACGTTGAAAGTTAGGACTTTTCGGGTGACAACAAAGTTAACCGGGGACCTAACAAAGTGGGTATATGTCTTAAGGCCCTTATATATCAAAAATGAGGGTCCATAATGCAAGAAACAAGTGCCTAATCGAAGCTTGAAGGGGCAAGGATCAAATCGCAATATCTAAAAAAGTGATTTTTGTGCAGATGAGGCCTAGCGCGACGCTAGGGGTGGCCTAGCGTCACGCTAGGGGTGCCCAGCTCCGAAATAATTGGGTTCTTGTCTGCTGAGTGTAATCTGCTCGATCCCATCTGATTTTCCACATTTCTCTTGACCCCTAAACACCCCCTAAGCACTAGGACAAGTGTTAATCAGTTGTGGATGGGTGCTAGACCTTGTTGTCAAGGATTTGTGGTGAGAATTTTACTATAAAAGGCCATGTAGTGCAACAATCATTCTTCACACTTCATCTGCATTTGTGGATCATTTCTGGAGCTATCAAGCAGCCTCAAGTGATCATATCTCGTGCATAGGACTCTTGTAAGTCTGCTAGTTCTTGTTTAGTTGAGTTTAGCTTGGTTAATTAGCTAAAAGTCAAACCGTCGTAATTACGGTTTGACTTCGAGATTAGTCAATAATGGCTCAGTCATATCTCGAATTAAAAGTAGTTATAGATTGGTATTTATGTGGGTAATAAAACCTCAAAAGGGTTTCCCCTGATCACCACTCTAACCAGGTCAAAAGTCGGGTCAAACTTTTAAGTAAAAAGTCAACAGGATGCTTAAAATGTCATTTATGCATAATTAGCTATCTAGAACATATATAACCTGTTTGATCATTGTTATAACTTAGTAATAAGTGTAAGAACATGTCCGAATATGTTCAACCCGACTATTTCCTGTTTAGACCCGGTTCGGAACCGAAAGTCACATAGTTGACTTTCACTTTGACTTTCAGTTCTGACCCGTTTAGGTATGTTTTAGAAATGCCTCAGAGCTTAAATTGGATTAGGTTACTTGTTAGAACAACCCTCTGTGATTACACACCTTTGTTCATTAGATATCCAATTAATATGCATATTTCCGTTAATTGCTCATATGTTGACCGTTATGCCCTTATTACCTTAAAACGCGATTATGAAAATGTAAAAGAGTAGAAACTTAAATTACTGATATATAAACTTGTATGCAAAGTTTGACATCAGTTTGAATTGTAGATTAAGAGTTATGCTCATTATCGCTAAATGAATGCTTTATGTTAATAAAATGGCGTAATTAGCGTATAGCCTAGTTAAACATACTTTTTTAATATCAAATCTTTTACCCACTGATGTAATATATTATTTTGGGATTTTTAAAGATTTTTAATTAATTTAAGGCTGAGCATAACTCATAGTCGTAGGCTTAATCCGGTAATTGTCGGTTTTGCCCTTATGGGCCATAAAATGAGTTTTACATATCTAAACGACTCCAAACCTTTTGCTACTGATTAGTTATGATAAATAAATTATTTTAGACCTTCTGGAATAATAAAAATATCAGCTTTAGGTATTGAACCCGTAAACGGCTCCTAATCGCCTTAATTAGCGTTTTAGCGCATAGTATGTTTTAAAATCATATTGAATATACCCGGGTTGATACCTACTGATATATATAAGAAAAATTAGGATATTTTAACAGTAAGAAAAGGTTGATTAACTCAGACTTCGTTTTTGAGCTTTTCGGCTTATGTGAAATTACCAAAATACCCCTACGGGGCATAGTTTGGTTAAAAATGATAAATTTCACACATATGCTTTAGCCTACTGTTATAACTCATCAAATTGAGTATGTTTATTGTTTACATCAGACCTGTAACTCAGTTAAACATCTAAACGCTTTTACAAACTTTAAATTGACCAAACTACCCCTACGGGGCATAGTTTGTGTTTAAATTAGTTCGGGGCATAATGAAAGACATCCTACTGATGTCCCAACATATTTGAAGCATATTAACTTAGGAAACCTGTATATGGCTCTTACGGATACCCGTTATGCTTATTACGCGTTCGGTTCGGTTTATGTAACAAGTTTACATAAATTAGCCGAAACGGGTCAAACCTTATCGGTTTTATCTCAAAATCCAGAATGTGTTTAGTTTACCCATATTATACAAGTCTCCAGACTTGTCGGGTCTAAATCACATCCTATTCCGGTCTTCGCTTAATCATGCGTTTTGAACCGTAAACCTTTCCTTAAAACTAACCGGTCTAAGTTACGACTTAAATAAGACCCGTTAGGAATTTAATAGGTTAATAAAAACCTTCGTTCCAGATTTAAGAGCCCCAGTAGAAGTACTTGTGCTTGCTGATTAAGATATACGGCTGAGTGTAAATTGCATTGCTAGCTCAGGTAAATACTTTTAACTTATTTTCCCTTATACGGGCTTGGGATACGGTATTATAAAAATACCGCTTGGTCGAGTGTAGAAACCTTTTAATCGGAGATGATTAAATTGCATAATCCCGTTTTAATCTGTATTGATTGATAACAAATAACATTGGGGGTTAATGACCGTGTCCTGGATATCCTTGGCTCATTTTAAAAAGTGAATGGCCACGACGTAAGCACAAGGTGTAGGCAAAACACCTCCTGTTGCATATGTATAACGTATACTCACTCGTAAGGGTATCTTCTTGTGAGATTATATTTGTGGTGTGTCGATTAATCTTGTCTGGCTTGTATTGTATAATCACCGGCCCTAAATGTTGGACAACCATGTAATTCGGATACAAGATTTTTATTAATAAAATTGTCCCAAGTATAAAAGATTAATTTTGCCTCTGTGCATTTTAATCAATGTGTCAAGATATTTTGTGCCGTTTGCACTCGAATCACTTTTCAAACTCTTTTTCCAAAATGAGTCAGTTAATTGTATTTACCAGTGTAAACTGACGTATTTTCCAAAAGGTTAAGTGACAGGTACAATGCGTAATTGGCTGGGAGCTCAGGGCGTCACTAGGGAATCTTGCAAGTTCTAGATGCCTAAAGTCTGTTGAAGAGTTTTCTTTTATTATTGATCCGCCTGTGGATCCTTTACCTTCCGTTGTAATACTTTGACATTACTTATATTCGGAATGTAATATATTTATCTTTTGCTTCCGCTGTGCATTATTACATTGTGTTGTTTGACCATGATGTTGCCAACCACGTCACGATACTCCCCCACCGGGCCCACCGGTGACACGTGGATAATCGGGGTGTGACATAACGTCACCTTCAAAAGAGGGGCCTACTACAATAACTAAGATAATCTCTTAATCATGTGCAAAAGTGCGGAAATAATCAAAGGTTACACTAGATACGAGTCGGAACCAAGTGATTCATCTTGTCTATCTGTTTTTATTTTTATTTTTTATTTTCAGCATTTTAGTTAGTTTTTATTTTTTCTTAGTTTAAAACTTTTTTTTAAACTTTTTATTTTGATTAGACGTTGAGGATAAACCGGTACTAAAAGCTCTTGTGTCCTTGGACGACCTCGGTATCTTGCCAACACTATACTACGCTCACGATGGGTGCACTTGCCCATATGTGTGTTTAGTGTTAGTAAAATATCGTGTTTTATAAATTTAAAACTTGGCTAAAAATAAGTGTTAAAGGGGCTTAAATATACACCTAAAATATATAACACTTCACACGCATCAAGTTTTTGGCGCCGTTGCCGGGGACACAAGGATTTTAAGAAAGTTAGGAATCAACGGCCTAATCGTTTTTCTTATTTTTCATTTTTTTTAGGATTTTTTTTTTTTAGATTTTTCAGCTTCTGCAGAACTCAGCACGGGCCGTGCCCGCTGAACACGCCCCGTGCCCAATCATTGGAACCGGCAGTCCTGTTTTAAGTCAGACAGTAAGCTGAACACGGGGCCGTGCCCACTTAACACGCCCCCGTGCCCAAGTTTCAGTTACTGAAAACAGAACCGTAAGGCCCCGACGGTTGGTAATTTCTGACACAACCATGAGTGATACTGATACTTTTTACTTTCGACACTCTTATGGTACTATGTGGTGTCAATTATGTGGTGGTAACCATAAAGAATTAGAATGTTTTTTTCTAAATTATAAACCCCACTATATAGACCCATCGTTTCCTAGTATCCTTAAGAGGGGCGAAAGTAAAAATAATCCCTATCGCTCCCTCGAATGCGCCCAACCAGATATTCTAGGAGAAATGCTTCTCGATGAATTATTTCAACTAGAAGATCTAATTTTTAATTGGTTAAAAGAACTTAGGGAAGATTTCAATAATCTTTTCCAAAACAATAACCAAGAAGAGAGGTTGGAACCACATTCAAACAACTTCATTGTTTCCAATGATACTTCTAACTCTAGTGAGGACTTGAGCGATAGTCGTCCCTGTGTCGATTGTGCCAATTACCGGAGAAACCGTCACAGTTTATCTCTCCGCCTCTCATTTCGCTATAAGTGCAGTACTTGTAGTGCATCAGAATCAAGCACAAATTCCGGTCTACTACGTAAGCCGCATCCTGAAAGATTATGAAACTCGGTACCCGATGATTGAAAAGTTAGCACTCGCTTTGGTACATGCCTCTAGACGCCTCCGAAGATACTTTCAAGCTTTCAATATAGAAGTGCAGACTGACCTCCAGATCCAGCAAATTCTCAGAAAGCCAGAGGTCTCCGGACGCCTCACTAAGTGGGCAATTGAACTCAGCGCTTTCGATATCACCTATCGTACCAGAGGACCGGTGAAAGGCCAGGCGGTGGCAGATTTCCTCACGGAGGTACCAATCGGAGAGAGCACCAAAGAAAAATCCGCCCTGCCGAGGGTATGGAACTTATATACGGATGGAGCCTCTAGCAAAGAAGGATCGGGGGCAGGGTTAATCCTAATAGATCCAGAAGGGATAGAATACACTTATGCTCTACGGTTCGAGTTTAAAACCTCAAACAATGAGGCAGAATATGAGGCTCTCCTCGCAGGACTCCAAACCGCGGCCAAGGCCGGTGCAACTTCCGTACTAGCCCATGTTGATTCATTATTGGTAGCCAATCAAGTCAGCGGAGAGTACGAAGCACGAGAGGATAACATGGTTCGGTATCTCCAGCAAGTTAACAGCTTAATCTCCTCTTTTGGCTCTTGCAAGATAGTACACATACGCGGAGTAAGAACAAGAAGGCCGATGCCTTAAGCAAGCTCGCATCCGTAGCATTCTGTCATTTATCCAAAGAAGTTTTAGTCGAAACCTTGCAAGCCCCGGCCATCCAACAGACGGGGTCGGTCATGTCAGTCTCCATGCTTGAAAAATCTTGGATGACTCCGATTGTGGATTACTTGAAAGAAGGGACGCTCCCAGAAGACAAAGCTCAGGCCCGGAAGCTAAAGGTAAAAGCGTTGCAGTATCAGATTCACGATGGGCAACTTTACCGTAAGACCTTTTTAGGTCCGCTCTTGAAATGCTTAACACCGGAGGAAGCCAGCTATGTCATAAGAGAAATCCACTGGGGAATATGCGGCATCCACGCCGGACCGAGGATGGTCATAGCTAAAGTCATGAACACCGGATACTTCTGGCCGGGTATGCATCAAAGCGCTGTTAATGAGTTACAATCATGTGAAGACTGCCAGCGGCACGCTCCCGTTAGTCACCGAGCCAAGAACAACCTCGTTCCTGTAACTTCGGCATGGCCGTTTCAGAAATGGGGGATTGACATCGTGGGTCCTTTCCCTGTTTCCACCGGAGGGGTAAGGTTCCTGTTGGTTGCCATTGACTATTTTACAAAATGGATTGAAGCCAAACCCCTCCGGACCATCATAGGAGATCAAGTACTGAGGTTTGTTTGGGAAAACATAGTGTGCAGATATGGGATGCCGCTATGTATAGTCAGTGATAACGGGAAGCAATTTGCAGAGAAACCATTCAAGACATGGTGTGAAAGAATGCACATTGAGCAGAACTTTGCTTCGGTTTCCCATCCCCAGGCCAATGGGCAGGTAGAAAGAGCCAACCGCAACATTGTGGAAGGCATTAAAAAGCGCCTGGGGAAGGAAGGCGTTTCGTGGGCAGATGAGCTCCCACACGTCCTATGGGCCCACCGGACGATGCCGAAGACGAGCAATAGGGAAACTCCCTTCAGTTTAACATACGGTACCGAAGCAGTCATTCCTGCTGAAGTAGGGATACCTACCCCCCGCATGCAGCTAAGTCAAGAAGAAAACGAACGAGAACTCCTTCTGAACCTGGACCTAGCCGAAGAAAGGAGAGAGCTTGCGGCGATCCGAGAAGCGAAATATAAAAAAGAGTTGGAAAAACATTACAACTCAAAAGTGAAAGAGGTCCGGTTTAAGGTCGGAGACTACGTCATGCGGAGCAATGAAGCAAGCTTGGTTGAAGGCACAGGAAAGATGGCTCCAAAGTGGGAAGGTCCCTACCTAATCAACACCGCAGGAAAGGACGGTGCATATACACTCAAGAAAATGGACGGGACCCTCGTCCCACGTACATGGAACGGAGCGCACCTAAAGAAGTGTTTTCTTTGAAGTCTTTCCTGTTTTAAAAAATAATATTGTAATATGGAAGCTGCGGCCTCCATCACCTTTCTTTTTTCCTTGTAAACGCGGATGGTTTTTTCCCGCACAAGACAATTTTTAATTCCAAGAACCGTGGAAGGTTTTACCCACGGATTATTCGAAATGTTTTTACCATTTGATAATCGGAGAAACTTAAACTCCGGATTATAAATAGATCAATGAAATTTTTCTATCACCAAAAAGTTGCAACACAAGTACACCCTCGGCCGAACTAGGGACACTAACCCTAAAAGGTAAGGACGAACTGGCCTCGTTCGTGCTTTTCCTTCACTTAAAAATTATCCTAACAAAATGAAACAAATCGGATCCGTGCCTTAAAATGAACGTTCTAGAAAAAAGAAAATGTAAAACACAAAACATGGACGCATGTATAAACAAGTGATTACATCAAAAATTGACCGGACTTGTATAAACCGGAAAGTACAAAATCATTTACAAAGGATAATTGTCAAACATAAGTAAAAGCATCATTACATTCAAATTCAAAATAAGGTGCATGCCCCAAGTTGCCGGACATGTCCACCTGCCAAAGAGTTAAACAAATCGAAAACTTCCAAGGTGCATACCCCAAGGAACCAGGTATGTCCACCTCACTTCTCCGGAGAACCTCCACCTGCAAAGAAGAGAGCCTTTTTGATTTCAGCAAGAGGCGCATTAATAAGCTTCGGAAGGTCCTCCACCACCGGAAACTTAAGGGTATCAAAGCAGGCAACCGCAACATTTAGATCCTCGGCAGCGTTACGATTCAACATCGGGACATCTTTGAAAGGGGTCTTCTTCTGCAAAGCATGTACATAGCCATTATGCAAACCGGAGTTGATGCCCACAGCACTCATCGCATTGTTAACTGCGGCCACGGCGGCAGTCATTTCCGGGCCCTTATGGATGTTCTTTGCCAAAAGCTTGGCCCCTTCCGAAAGCATCCAAATCTTCGTTGCTTGAAGCTCTTCCACCCTAGCTTTCAGGGAAGCATTCTCCGCTTCCATCTCCTTTTCACGTCCTTTCATTTCTTCAACCTGCATCTTCAAATCAGCTCCCTCTGATTTGAGCACGTCCCGCTCTACCAAAAGAGTTAGAAAAAATAGCAAAAGTAAAAGCACAAATCAAAAAAAGGAAAGAAGGAGCGTACCAGCCACCATGTTCGCATAAGCTACGCGGGCATTCTCAAAAGATACCTCCATCTTCGCCATAACCTCCTTATGCTGATCATCTTTCTGCTTCATGGATTCGGAGAAGCTCTTTAACTCAGCTGCAATCTTATCACGGTCCTCCGCAGCAGAGGCAGCAGCCGCTTGAGAAGATTGATTCTGACTAGTCAAAGACTTAATCTTCTCTTGCTGGGATTGTAGTTCTTGAGAAAGCTGGACAACTTTCTTCTCCGCATCTGGACTCCTCTGAATCTTGCGCTTTAAGGAGCGAGTCTCCTTCTCTAAGTTCTCCCGCACCGACTCAGCTTCTACCCACCGCCGATAAAGCTCCGTCACGAAGATGTTTGACTGGGCTTGGTTAGTCAAAACCGCAGCACCTAGATCTGGGTTCTTCATCTTCCGGATTCTGGCATGGTCTATCGGAGTATTTATGTTGAAAAGGAGAGTTTTTGCAACCAGTGCGTCCATCACTGAGTCCTTATTCCGAACATCCCAATCAGGAATAAATTTGTCTTCAGCAATTGCCGGATCAATGTCCATGTCATCCGAGAACAAATCTGCATATCGAAAAAAGGACAACAACTCAGGTCCGAACCAAGATGAAGGAAGAGAAGACACTTGATCTTCCTCATCATCAATAAAACGGTCCGGACCTAAAGATGAGTCCAGCATCGTACCTGAAAAAGTCACCACTTTGGGATCACCATGAGCTTCTCCTTTCTCCTTGCTCGTAATCTCTGGAATCTCCGTCTCCATATTCTCTACTTCATTGCTCGAAAGAAAACCACCGGAAAAAGTAGGGGTCGGCTTATTACAAGCCAGTGCGGCTTCTTCCCTGGAAAACCTACCTCCGGTAAGATGCTCGTCCAGCTCTTCCATTACATTACCTTCGGAGTGAGAATCCTTCTTTGATTTCTTTGACCTTGGCAAAGGAAGAGGATCAGTGGAACGTATCTGAACGGGCTCATTCTTCCTCTTGCGAGAGCGCACCTTCAGATCCGCATCCTGTACAGCACCCTTGTTTTTCAAAGAAGAAGGTCGGTATTGAAGGGCCTCATCTAAACTGCGAAACTCCGGATCGCTATCCACGTCGTCAAGAATAGATCTTTTACCAACTTGTGATCCGGACGAACCACCAGCATCCTTTAAAGATATCGGAAGGGAGGAAGCAGCTTCGGTAGTAACTTGTTCAGATACACTTTGGGGGACAGAAGAAGTTGCTTCGGCAGCAGATGGCCCGGTCACATTCGGATCCACCAGTGGGCGGATCGCATGAGCCGAAGATGCCACCTGTTTCATCAGTGGAACATCCTCTTCGCCCTGTTCCTTGAAATCAAAGTCAAAAATGTCCGTACTCGGAACCTTTAGAGCATCTAGAAGAGACATTGCGGCACCTGCATTCCCAAAACAAAAAGAAAGTTAGCAAAACAACTAAGTAATGGTGCCGAAGGGGTAAAGGGCCGGAACTTACGATCACGCTTTCGGCGAATAATCGGCCAATCCCTATCCCCTTGGGCCCAGGAAAAACTGACTCGACCTAACCAAAGGAAATGCTCGGAAAGGGGACGAATGGGGGATTTATGCTCTATCAGGGCACGGACTAGACTTTCGTTAAAAACAAAGTCTTCACCAAGGTCGAAGGACATCGTCTGGTCTTTGAAACGCCACCTCATATCCTCCGGTAGACAGCAGTCATTCAGCCAGAAAAAATTGTCACCGCTCGCTGGAGGACGGGGAAGGAACACCCTTCCTCCTTCCGGTGCGCAAACGTGTACCAGTCTCCGGCCGTGATAAATTCATAAAAATATCGAAAAACATTCAGGTCCGGTTTCTGGTCTAGGGCTCGGCAAGAAATTTCAAAATGGTTGATATGGCTAAGACCGAACGGGTTAACTTGGCAAATATGAACCCTAAAAAACTGAAGAACCCTAATCAAGAAACGAGAAAAAGGAACCCTATAATTCGCGAAATTACAGACGCGAGTATAAAAGGGAAACTTCCCTTGACGGAATGGATATATGGCTTCCTTTTCGGAAGGAAGGACCGGGTGAAGATCTAGAGGAATCCTGTAATCTCTAATGAACTTATCCAACTGACGTTGGGTAAGCACACTCACACTCTCCGCAAGATTCTCCTTACCAGGAGCCATACTAAAAAGATAAAAAGAAAGGGACACACCTTTCTCTGAAGAAGAAGAAGAAGAAGAGGTAAAAGAGGATAACAGTGGAGAAGATGATGAGAGAAGAAGAAAGTGAAAATGAAAAAGTGAAAAGTAAATTTATAGAAAAGTAAGTCGGTGGGGGGCCATCATTTCAAACCGTCACTTCCCACGAATTCCAACACGGGTTTTACTAAAGTCACCAGCAGGTGACTGACGGTCAAAATATGAAAGTCACCCGCACCATTCAAATTGTGCCACGTCATAGATTCAGACCACTCCAAAAGCGACACGTCATCCGAATAAAACAAAACTTAAAACAACATTTTGCTAAGTCTCTACCGAGACTTAACAAACTGGGGGACTTGAAGATACATATCCGAGACCGTACATGATCCTTGGGACGAACCGGACTCCACTTAAACGGACATCAGAAACATGTACGTTCCTTATCAAGTACCTCCGAAGACGAACCTCCATTCAAGTGCGTCTGGACGAATGACGTCATCTCAGTTGACTACTATAAATACCCCATCAAGTACAAAGCCAAATACGATTTTCTGAACCTTCGTCCCTATTTTCTCTCTCTACTTTCTCTCTCTACCAATACTTATCCTCACGCCGGAGGGTGGTCGCAGAGGGGCCCTCCCATCTCTGCGGCGAGCCTAACGGTTTTCTGTTTTGCAGGACTGTTCTCCAAGCTCACTTACAAGATCCAAACTCTCGTTTACAGGCTCCGGCCTAAACGCGATTCTTTGGTTCTTCAATGCCTGTGCAGAAAAACAGAGTACAAGTCTCAATTGCAAAGAATTTCAACTTCAATAATCTGCACAAAAGGAGGAAACTTCATATGAAGAATAATTTGGAAGTCAAGATCAAACAAACTTAAAAATTAGTTTGATTTACAGGAGTTTGTCTCATGTTTGAATAGGGTTCGATGATAATGTGTAAAATAGGAGATTCACATACCTAATTTTGATGAACTGTTTATGGTGGTGAACGTGGAAGGTGGTGGTGGTGAAATGTCGGGATGATGGTGGGGAAGATGAAAGGGGTGGGGGTGGGGGTGGGGTCCACTTGAGTTAACTTACTATTTTAATATTTTTTATTTTAATATTTTTTATAACAATAAGGGTATTAAGGTCATTTCACATCCACTTAACTGAGAAAACTAACCCCATCCATACCAGGGACCATTTGAGAACGATTTTGCCAAAGTTGAGGACTATAGCTGTAATTTCAAAAATATAGAGACTAAATGTGAAATCTGGACAAAACACAGGGACTATTCGAGCATTTTTTTTTAAAGGATAAGTAATCAGACATTTTAATTATTTTTTATTTTTTTATATTTCTGAAAGAATATTGATCATCTTGTATAAAACAGCTACAGAAGATGATACCACGATCCCGGTCCTGTTAGGGTTCCAAAACCATCTTTCTTTCCATTTGAACCCTGCAACAACACAGATCTGCATCCTCCATCACCAACAATGAAGCTCTCATTCTCTTTATCATCATCAAAACCCCCAAAACCCTCAATAAACCCACCCCAAAACCACCACCAAACACCCACCACAACCAAAGAATTCGTCACAGAATTCGACCCATCACAAACCCTAACCACAACCAAAATCTCCGATTCAATCGCCCCAATCGCCAACCAATGGAAACTCCATAAAAAAAGTCAAACTCCTCAATCTCCCAGATAAATCCGAAGACCCAAATCTCCAATTCGAAACCGTAAACTCTACTGTCGATGAAATCGACCCTAACATCTCCTACGGTTTGAATATTCGCGCCAAAAAGGGTTCTGAGAGTGATTTGAGACCGAGAGGTGAGAGATTGGAATCGGGTTCTTCTTCGATTGATCGATTGATGTTGGATAAGTTGAGGAGGGATTTGGATAGTTTGCCGGAGCATAGAGGGATGGAGGAGTTTGAGGATATGCCGGTTGAGGGTTTCGGACACGCGTTGTTGAAAGGGTATGGGTGGGAAGAAGGGAGGGGGGTTGGGAAGAATGCTAAAGAGGATGTTAAGGTGTTCGAGATTACGAAACGGACCGGAAAAGAAGGGATCGGGTTTGTTAACGACGTGCCCGGGCCACCGAGTAAAGATGGTAAAAACCGAGCTGCGAGTTTGGAAAAGAAAACGGTTAATAACGAGGAAAGAAAAGAGCGGATTCATAGTGGTGATAGGCGTAAAGATTCATCGGGTAGTCGGGATCATAAGCGTGACCATGATAAGAAAACGAGCGGTAAGAGGGGACGCGGAAGGGAAAGATATGAAACAAGGGGTGGTTTGTCGAATTCGAAGTCGAATAAGTCTTGGTTAAGTAGTCATATTCGGGTTAGGATAATTTGTAAAGAGTTAAAAGGGGGGAGGTTGTATTTGAAAAAGGGTGAGATTGTGGATGTTGTAGGTCCGACTACGTGTGATATACGTATGGATGATGGTAGGGAGCTTATACAAGGGGTTGACGAAGAGTTTCTCGAGACTGCGCTCCCTCGGCGTGGTGGGCCGGTTCTTGTTTTGTATGGTAGGTATAAGGGTGTGTTTGGGAGTTTACAGGAGAAGGATATGGATAGTGAAACTGCGGTTGTTCGTGATGCGGATACACACGGGTTGATAAATGTTAAGTTAGAGCAGATTGCTGAATATGTTGGAGATCCTGATGATATTGGGTACTGATTGTTTTCATGTTCCAGGTACTTGAGTTATAGTTTCGGAAAACCATATGAGATTGTGGACGTTTGTGACATATTGATATTATGTTAACCTGCTCGTTGAAGTTATTAATTTGATATAGTTATTGGTATTTAAAGAATATAGTTTATCATTGGTTTAAGCAAGTTAATGTTTCTTGTGTTGGTGTCAAACTTTGTTTCTTTCAGTTGTGTGAATGTGTAGATTGCTACCTGACTCATGCTAGTATAACAAAGCTATTTGTGACTTTATGTTGATATTATGTTAACAGTACTACTATTGTTGAAGTTATTAATTTGATAAAGTGAACGGTGTTCAAAGAATATTGTTCCCTATTCGTACAAGCGAGTTTATGTTTATTCTGTTGGTGCCAAGCTTTATTTCGTGCACTTGGATGTAATGGAAAATTGAAAATCAAGATTGAACCTATGTTCGAAGTAGACTAACTTATACCTAAGTCGTTTCTTGAAACTATAGTTAGGGCTGAGCAATTTGTATTCACCGGACTGAGCCGGTATCATAGTTGTTAATGGCAAATAGCGATAAGGTACCTATATGCTACATAGCGAATAGCGATAAATAGCGGGCAACTATTTAATAAATAGCGATACGCAAGAATTTTTTTTTTATAAATTTTATATGTATATTTATCAAAATACCCTGGTATATATGCTATTTTACATGTATATTTAACAAAATCTAAAATCCGATTATTTTTTAGCTATATTAAATTGCCATTTATTTTAAAAGAAAACAAAAAAAAAATTGTCGCTATTATCGCTATTTATCACTACAACCCTAATAGTGAGCCTAGACCTATACCCTACGTAGCGCGCTATAGCAATCGCTATGTTAGCTATTGACAACTATGGCCGGTACAAACCGATATTTAGTGACGCATAATACTAGGAACTAAGAACTGGACCAAAGTTTGCTATCGGTTTTTAGTTAACTTTGGTGCCGGTTGGTCTGTTTGTATGTTTGAATTCCACTTTTAGCGGAGAAGATGTCAACAATGGCTTTTGTCTATTCTCCATGGATTCCTGATGATGAGTTGTTTCTTAAAGAATTTAAGGATTCTATCGAGTTTTGGATATAATTCTATAACTGTTAATTGTTTGTTTGTATCTGTGTTTTATCATCTTTTTCAGGGAATTTTCACTTAATTGTTTGTTTGTATCTGTGTTTTATCATCTTTTATCATCTTCTTAAAGGATTTAAGGATTCTATCGAGTTTTGGATACTCATCACAGGCACTTGACGCCTCAACAGCCTTGACACAGTCGGGTATGCCAAACGCTTGCTTGGTATTCTGATTGTATTACTGGAATATTGCATCGGACCGCCTGCTTGAATCTGAGCAGCAGGTTTCATCTTGTCAAGCCGATGGAGAATCCAGTTTAATAAATTCCGGGAATTATGAATCCACTGTATGGGTTTTATTCTATTGAAAACAAGAATAAATATGGAAAATAAATCAAGCTAATAAAGAGAGAGATTCAAAAAATAAAATAAAGTTAAAGGGAGATTTTGAATATAATCCCATATCTCGAATATACTGTTATACAAACAATCAGTAAAAAAAAAAAAAACAAAACAAATAAAGATTGAATTGAATTAAGTTTTCATCATTGGCTAAAGCTTATTTCTAAACCAGTTAAACTCACAAACCCCTGTGACACGTTGTGACAGTATTTGGTCAACCTCACCAAACGAATGAGGGAGGATCTCTATAAATAATAGCTAATTACAATAATTGCTCCTATGATTGGAGAGTTAGTAGAAATAAAAAATAAATACAAATAGTGACGGAAGTAACCCACTAATTTAGGGGCATCCTAAAAACAATTACCGTGCAATTATACACTAATAAAAAACGATAAGACAAGCAAAATCACTTATTCAATTATAATATTGTTTGGGGTCTTGGGCTAACTTTATTAATTATATTTAGAGCCTCCTTTCAATTCTATTATTGTTAATTTGGGCTTACTTTATCATTCGGATTTAATTATTCTACAAGTTTTGGGTTGTAAAATGTTTGAGCTTATAAAAAAATGGGATTTTAGTAATATCAAGTATCCTACTTTTTATCCTCGTATTTTTTAGGGGTATCTTTTGTATAAAACCGAAAAAAAAAACACTACGAATACGGGGTTGAGCCGTAGCCCGTGCTACGGCTCCTAAGACTATGGTTCCGCCCCAAAACACATATTTAATCGGAACAGTGGCAAACCAAGCCGGACATTCCACCAAAGGTTTCAAACTGAGCACACAGAAGACTTTTGATAAAAATACCTGCCACCTAAAGATTGATTGGAACAAACTTAGTGTAAATTTTCCTATCATGAACAAGCCCTCTAACAAAGTGATAGTCTAAATCAATATGCTTAGCACGTAGCACTCTTGTTATCACAAAGGAGAGAAGGGTGATCCGGTGGTAAAGCATGCAACTCCCGTAAGATATAAGTGATCCATACAATCTTGGCAATAGTGTTCGCCATAGCCCGATATTCAGATTCACAACTAGACAGGGAGACCGTAGGTTGCTTCTTGGCGCTCTAAGACACTAGATTTCCACCATGAAAAATCGAGTAGCCATATGTAGAACATAACATATCCAAACAACGAGCCCAATCAACATCCGAAGAACATATGATTTGTGTGGTCGGCTATAGGTGAGACCAAATGAAATTGTTCCTTTAACATACCAGATAATTCTCTTAATAGCCTGGAAATTATCAGTAGTAGGAGCATGAAGAAATTGGGAAATCCGATTAACAGCATAAGAGAGATCCGATCTAGTGATGATTAAGTATTATAGAGCACCAACCAATGAGCAATAGAGAGTTGGAGTAAGAAGCCATCTGTGGTGAAAGACTCATTAGGAGCTAGTGGAGTGCTAACCGACATGGAATCATAGAGATCAGCTCGTTAGAATATCTTTAGCACACTTGGACTGTGTGAGAAAAAGCCCTTGTCAGTGTACGCAACTTCAAGTCCCAAGAAATAGCTTAAGTCTCCAAGATCTTTGATTGCGAACTCATGATTGAGACGAGAGATAAAAGTGGCATTATCAGTTTCCTCGTTACCTGTAAGAATAAGATCATCGACATAGACAAGTAAATACATGATACATGAATCTTTGGTGAACAGAAATAATGAGGTGTCGACACGACTGCATGTAAAACCATAATAAAGAAGAAAAGTGCTCAAACGTTGGAACCATGCACGAGGGGCCTGTATCAAACCATATAAGGCCTTGGATAACTTGCACACATGATTGCGATACTGAGAGTTTATGAATTGTAACACCCCGAAAATTTACGTCCTATAATGTGTTGACACGTGTCATAGGTTTGAACGTGTGAAATAATGTTCTTGAAGGACTAAAGTTGACAAACAGTGAAACTGTGTAAGTATAAGGGTTCAAAGTGTCAACAATGAATAAATATACTTTACAATAACCCTACATGATGTTTATAACCTTAAACGAATAGATCATGGATCATACGAGGCGAATTGTGAAAGAAAGTGAGAGATTACAAACTACAGGGGTTAAATGTGCCAACATGTTTAAGTTATACCTCTGAGTGACCTTTTGACAAACCCGAAGCTTTGTAACGATTAATTATGCTCACTAGAATGTACCACAAAAATTTCATGAAGTTTCGTTATCGTATGAGCAAGTTGTGATAAAATTCGTGTGTGAGGGTTAGAATCGTCAACATTGAAATTTAGGGCTTTTCGGGTGATCACAAAGTTACCCGAGGACTTAACAAAGTGGGTATAAGTCTTAAAGCCCCATATGTTAAATAACAAAGCTTCATATGCAAGTAGGATGGTGAAAACGACCTTTCGGGGGACCAAGGACCAAAATGCAATAAAAGAAAAACAAAAATCAGGTTTTCAGGTCCCAGGCGGCCCGCTTTGGATATGCTGAAATGGGAAGCGGGCCGCGTCAGGCCTGCAGATGCGAAAAAGACAGACAGCTGCCTGTTATGTGTTCTAACCGACTTAAAATGCAAGTTTTCGATTCTATGGGCTTGCTAAACTGGTTTTTAGCATGTAGGACACATGTTGGCACTTTGGTAACATCCCTAGACTTAGTTGTTGATCATCCGTGATGTTTGAAGTTGTTATAAAAAGTCACATTTTCCACATACATGCACATTTCATCTTCTGGACATTTTCAAGAGCTCAAGAACTGATACAAGCTTTCCATAACATCCATTAGACGTGTGTAAGTGCCTTTGATCCTTCTAAATTCAGTTACGCTTAGTTTTTGGCCTAGAAATCAAACCGTCGTAACTACGGTTTGACTTTTAGATAAAACACAATCGGTCCAGAGTTTTGTCGAATCGAAAGTTGTTATAAGTTGGTATTTATATGGGTAATAAAACCCTAAAAGGTCACCCACTGATTTCAATCTTAACTATGTCGTTTGATCGAGTCAAACTTCTTCCGAAAAGTCAACAGAAATGTTAATCGCATATTTAATGATACGAAAGGCGTGTAATCTGTTTTATCAGTCATATAACATGAAAATAAGTATAATAACTTGTCTAAGCTTGTTTGATTCGACAACTTTATGTTTGAACCGATTCGGAACCGAGAGACGCAAAAGTTTGACTTTTGCTTTGACCTCAGTTCTGACCCGATTTATATAGGTTTAGACATGCCTTAAAGTTCTAATAGGACCTAGTTGCATGTGTGTATAAGCCTCTGCGTTTATACCACTCGAATCCCTAATCGTCCGATGTTTCCGTTAAACGCCTAAATATTGACCGTAATGCCCTTATGACCATAAAACGAGATTGTTGGAAATGTGAAAGTGCCATAATCTTAATTACTGATTTTTAGACTTGTACCTAAAATTTCACATCAGTTGGAGGTCTAGATAAGGAGTTATGCTTAATGACGTAATTTGAATGCTTTTAAGTAATTAAACGGCGTCATTAGCGTAAAGCCTATCTAAACCCAATTTTGGACACCAAACCTTATACCCACTGATGTGATATAATATTTTGGGATTTTTGAAGATTTTTAATTATTTTTAAACTGATCATAAGCTTGGATTAGCGCCTTAATTCGGTAAATACCGAATATGCCCTTTTCGGCCATAAAATGAGTTTTACAAGTCTAAATGGTGCCAATCCAATTGCTACTGATTTTAAATAATAAATGGAGTATTTTGAGCCTGTTTATTTGATCAGAAAACTCAGAATCATATTTTAACCCGTACATCGCTTAAAACGACTATATACGCGTATTTAACGCATAGTTTGGGTTTAAAACTATTTTAGTATATAAGACTTATTACCAAAGGTTATAACCTGTTAAAATAAGCTATTTTACTGATCAACTCAGACCCGAATCACAGGTGTTTAATTAAACCCTTTTATAATCTTTAAAATGACCAAAATACCCCTACGGGGCTTATAAAGAGATTAAACTCGTTTTGGGCATCATGGGTGATATCCTACTGATATCACAACTTATTTAAGGTGTGTTAACTTAGGAAACCTGTTTAGGACTCTTACGGATACCCGTTACGCTTCACGCGCGTTCGGTTCGGTTTATGTAACTAGTTTACATAAATTAGCCGAAACGGGTCAAACCTTATCGGTTTTATCTATAAAATCCAGAATGTGTATCTTATACCCATATTAAACAAGTCTTCAAACTTGTCGGGTCTAAATCACATTCTATCCGGTCTTCGCTTAATCGTGCGTACGAACCGTATCGTTAAAACTAACCGGTCTAAGCGTAAGCTTAACTAAAGACCCGTTAGGATTCTAATAGGTTATTATAAAACTTCGTTCCAGATTAGGAGAACCAGTAAAAGATACTTGCACTCGCTGATTTTGAACTATACTTGCTCAGGTAAATACTTTTAACTTATTTTCCCTATACGGGCTTGGGGTACGGTATATAAAATACCGCTTGGTCCAGCATTGAATCTTTAATCGAATAGAGGTTAAATCATTGATATGCTCCGTTTTGAAATGTTTTGTTGCTTAAAGCCTTTGGGGGGTTAATGACCATGTCCCGGATATCCCTGGCATCATTTTACGAAATGGCCACGACCTTAGCACTCAGGTGTAGGCGTACACCTGTCAGTGTCTCATTATATAAAGTGGTGTGTCCATTGATCTTTAACCCGGTCTACGGATCGGGCTACTGAACGCATAAGAAACATGTAATTCGTTTACAAGTTTATATATTTACATAATTATCCCAAGTTATAAAATATTATTTGTGCCTTGTGCCTTAAATGCATTTTCTTAAACTCTTTTCAAAATGAGTCGGTTGATTGTATTTACCAGTGTAAACTGACGTATTTTCTTAAAAAGGTTAAGTGCAGGTACTACGCGAAATAGGCTGGCTTGTCTCCTAGCATCCACATTAAGTCTCGCCAGCTTGGATGTCATAAACTGTTGAACATTTGTTTCCTTTTATTTTGATCTACCTGTGGATTTATATTCGACTATTTGTGATACTTAATATTACAATATCGTTTGGTTGAATTAAATCTATACTTTGCTTCCGCTGTGCATTTAAATATTGTGTTGTTTGACTATTATGTTGCCAACCACGTCACGATACTCCCCTACCGGGCCCACCGGTGACACGTGAAAATTCAGGGTGTGACAGGTTGGTATCAGAGCCAACACTGAGTGAATTAAACACTAACCTTTTGTGTTTAATCTCAGTTACACAATTGCACATTCCTAAATCTTCGAGTCTAGACAAAGAACTTAGGAATAATCCAAATTGTTCAAATTTTATTTATTTAAATTTTGTCCTTTATTTTTCCTTGTTATTACCTTGTGTATTTTAACAGGTACAATAATGCCGCCAAGATTTAGACGAGGAGGTCGAGGAAAGGAGCCAGCTAGCGCCCCTAATGATCATGAGGCAGGGCCTTCATATCGACGAACTTCTTCTACTTCTACAAGGAATGACGAAACGAGGGAGCTATGGAGGACATATGAAGACTCTGCCAGACGATCTTTTTCGCACACCTCAACACCTCCATATCATGACTCTTATGGGCCTCAGTCAGAGAACGAACCCCACAACCCGCAACGTTTCTTTGGCGACCCTACTCCTGTTTTTCAGGGTCAGTTTAACCCAGCAGAGTACCTACCAGAGCACGTGGGCTTTAACCCACTAGGACCGGAGGATCACTTTTCGGGTGATCAAGATATGGACGAGGACACCGATCCCGTCGAGGCTTCAACCGGATCCTTGAACCATCCTTTCGTGATCTCAGACGGTTCGTCTTTTCACGGAACACCATACCAGGGTCCGGATAGTCACATGGCACGGTTCGAACGGTGTGAGTGGTACAATACACCATCTTACCACCCATCACCTCACCAGCAGCCACCACAGCAGCAACAGCAAGATCCCTCTGGGGATCCACGTTATGAGGCAGTCACGCCACCGCCTCCACCGCCGCCAGTGCATCTAGAGCCTCCAGAGCCACCAAGACGTAGGAGGACTGGCGCACGGATCTCAGCACGAGAAGTTGATTTTCGTCTCAACACCCCTCAATACTCTAGCGGCAGCCATTACCCGCCTACTCATGAAGTCCCACAGATGGGTGGACCTTCTGTTCCAGTTTCGGAGGTGAATTCAGCACCCATTGTACCGCCATCACCGGGTTTTGGCCACCCAATCCCTGCCTATACTGCTCCGGCAGCTTACAACCCATATGGACCACCAGCATACCATGGCTATAACTATGCTGATGATCCTTACAACGTGGCATCAAGCTACCATGCCCATAATAATCCTGAGGGACCATACGGACCCCCTTGGGGAATGGGATACCCAGCTCGGGGGTATCAAACACCTGTTCAGCCGCCACCACAGTACCAGCCACCACGGGCTCCTCCCCCAGAACAGGAGGAACTCCGCCGAAGACTGGCCAAAGTGGATCGAGACTTCCAGAAGGAACGTAGGAAGAATGAGGGATTTATGAGTGGGTTGGCAAACTTGCTTAAGGGGAAGAAGAAACGGGATCGTTAAATCCCCATATATATATTGTTGTATTTCCTTGTTTAAATCAAGTCCCTACGTGGACATTTATTTATGTGTGTATGTAGTCCCTGCGTGGACATCTATCTTTGTACTTAGTCCCTACGTGGACTTGTCTCTAGTAGTCCCTGCGTGGACATTTACTTGTGTAGACCGTCCCTGTGAGGACATGTATTATATGTATAGCTCCTGCGTGGGCATCTGTTCTGTGAAAAGTCCCGTTTAGGGCAAAAGAGTACTACTTTTAGTTTTAATGGAATGTAAGTTTATAAATTTCATCTTTACTATGTTATGCATAATTAAATTATATATGAAATAAATAAATCAGAATCATTCCTTTTAAAAAAAAAAAAATCTATCTGCCTATGTTATTTTATTAAGGATCTTAAAAAGTATAACCTAGCCTGCATGTCATTTTAAGACCTGGCCCAGATGGTAAAACTTGTTAAAAGATTCAAATCCCTGTTAACATCTGAAAACATGTTAGCACTCCTGGCAGACATGATTCGTTAGAAACACACGTGTTATTATTATTATATATGGATTTTTCAAAGATTCTAAACCCAACTTAATGATCTCTGAATCATGGGTTAAATCATTAATAAATATGATAAATTCTTTTTACCATCAATTGGTAATGGAATGCCTACGGGCTCTTCTCATTTTCACATGAGACAAAAGACAGTAATAGTCTGTGACCCTGTCTGATGAAGGTAATGAACTTTGTTCAAACCATCATGCTTTGATTCTTTGAAATCATAAGCTTATAATCTAAATTGTCCCTGTGACTAGGCCTTATGTGCTAATAAAACTGTTTGTTTTAATAATTAGGATAAATTATATCATAAATCCTAAATAAATGTGAGTAATAAATTAACCATATATGGTCTATGTTACCACGGTTAATAAAAATTGCCATCAAAGACAATTATATGATAAACTCACCAATAATTTATTGCCAATGTGTTACAGTTCAAGATACATGGCAGACTCAAACGAGGTCAACAGTCACCCAAGGATAGTGAATGATAATGCCCGTGTAAACGTAGCGGGTGCAGAGTTACAAGCTATGATAGATAATGCGGTTAATAGAGCTATGGATAGACAGCACCATGGATCAAGTGGTACCCATACGAGGACCCATTCTGCATCACACACTAGAACACCCTCCAGGACCCACACTGCCCACAACAGTAATTCCCACCACTCCTCGAATCAAAGGAGTAATCCATCCCAAAGAGTCGTGCAGAACCAAGAACCTCGTAATAGGGGTTGCACCTATAAATACTTCGTGTCGTGCAAACCCAGAGACTTCAATGGGGAAAAAGGAGTTGTTGATTGCATGACGTGGATGGATGAAATGGATACTGTGGTGGATATTAGTGGTTGCCATAATAGGGATATTGTGAAGTTTGTCTCACAGTCTTTCAAAGGATAAGCCTTAGCCTGGTGGAGGTCTTTGATCCAGGCCACAGGGAAAGTCCCGTTATACAACATGACCTGGGAACAGTTCATGGCACTAATCAAGGAAAATTTCTGCCCTCAACATGAGGTTGAGAGAATTGAATCTGACTTCCTGGCGCTGGTCATGAAAAACCTGGACTGTCAGGCCTACCTTACTACTTTCAATACCTTGTCAAGGTTGGTCCCTTATTTGGTGACTCCGGAGCCTAAACGTATAGCTCGTTTTATCGGGGGTTTGGAACCGGAGATCAAAGCAAGTGTAAAGGCCTCCAGACCAACCACTTTTCGGTCAGTAACGGACATATCATTGTCTCTGACCTCAGATGCTGTCAGGCTGAGGTCACTAAGGAAAACTGATACTGAGAAAAGGAAGCGTGAGGATGACAACTCACGACGTTCAGATAAGAAGCAGAAGGGAAACAATGACTCTAAGAAGGGGTCAGGATTTAAGAAAGATGGTCAGCAGACGGGTGAAAAACCCAGATGTAAAATTTGCAGTAAGCACCATTTTGGAAAGTGCAGACTTGACTCAAAATCCCAATACCAGCCAAGGCCTTGTGGGATTTGCAAGTCTACGGAACATAAGACCCTGGAGTGCAAGAAAATAAAGGATGCAACGTGTTATAGTTGCAATGAAAAGGGGCATATCAAATCCAACTGCCCAAAATTTACAAGGAAGAATGAAGAGGGGAAAAAGACCAATGCGAGGGTCTTCAGGATGGATGCTAAGGAAGCCGTCAAGGACGACAACGTGATAACAGGTACCTTTCTCGTAAATGATGTTTATGCGAGAGTGTTATTTGATTCAGGCGCTGATAAGTCGTTTGTAGATAATAAGTTTTGTAAATTGTTGAAACTACCTGTTAGAACTTTAAGTGTGAAGTATGAGGTGGAACTAGCAGATGGCACTTTAGAAACCGCTTCAACCTTATTAGATGGATGTTTCATATCCATTAGGAACCACTCTTTTCCTTTGTCCCTACTTCCTTTAAAACTAGCCGGTTTCGACATAGTTTTGGGTATGGACTGGTTATCACATAACCAGGCCCAGATTATTTGCAATAAGAAGCAAGTGAGGATCAAGACTTCGTCTGGTGAATCACTTACTATCCAGGGAGATACCCAGTATGGGCTGCCCGAGAAAATGTCTATACTCAAAGACTCAAAGTGTTTGAAGAAGGGCTGTGTCATCTACATGGCACAGGTGATTATTGATGAGCCGAAACCCAAGATTGGAGATATCCCAGTCATTTCTGAATACCCCGAAGTATTTCCTGAAGAACTACCTGGTTTGCCACCAGATAGGCAAGTGGAATTCAGAATTGACATTATTCCTGGATCAGCACCAGTTGCAAGGGCGCCTTATAGGTTGGCACCAACAGAGATGAAGTAATTGAGGACGCAGCTAGATGATTTGCTAGCTAAAGGGTTCATCAAACCTAGTTCGTCTCCTTGGGGAGCACCAGTTTTATTTGTCAAGAAGAAGGATGGATCGATGCGACTGTGCATCGACTACCGTGAGCTTAATAAGGTTACTATCAAGAATAGGTATCCTTTGCCCAGAATCGACGATCTGTTCGATCAACTTCAAGGGGCAAGTTTCTTCTCGAAGATTGACTTGAGGTCAGGCTACCATCAATTGAAGGTTAGAGATGAAGATGTGCACAAAACAGCATTTAGAACTCGTTATGGTCATTACGAGTTCCTAGTGATGCCTTTTGGGCTCACTAATGCACCAGCCGCGTTCATGGATCTCATGAATCGCGTTTGCAAGCCGCACTTAGACAAATTCGTCATCGTCTTCATCGACGACATTCTCATCTACTCAAAGAACCAAGCTGACCATGAGAAGCATCTTCACTGCATACTGGAACTACTTCATAAAGAGAAACTCTATGCCAGGTTCTCAAAGTGTGAATTCTGGCTTCGAGCAGTCCAATTTCTTGGACATGTTGTTAGTGAGCGTGGTATCCAAGTAGATCCCGCTAAGGTTGAATCTGTCATGAATTGGCATGAGCCAAAGACGCCTACAGAAATTCGTAGCTTCCTAGGTTTGGCAGGATACTATAGGCGATTGATAGAAAACTTTTCAAGGATTGCTGCACCCCTGACTTCGCTGACACGTAAGAAGATTAAGTTTGACTGGGGTCCTAAGCAGCAGGAATCCTTCGATATTCTGAAACAAAAGTTGAGCAATGCTCCGGTACTAACATTGCCTGATGGAATAGAGGAGTTTGTAGTTTATTGTGATGCATCACACACCGGGATGGGATGTGTGCTTATGCAGAAAGGCAAAGTCATTGCCTATGCTTCACGTCAGTTAAAGGTGCACGAGAAGAATTACACCACCCACGATTTGGAGTTGGGTGTCGTTGTATTCGCACTAAAACTGTGGAGGCACTACTTATATGGAATCAAATGTGTGATCTATTCTGATCACAAGAGCCTTCAACATCTGTTCAACCAGAAGGACTTGAACATGAGGCAACGCCGTTGGATGGAAACTCTTAATGATTACGATTGTGAAATAAGATACCATCCCGGCAAGGCGAATGTAGTCGCCGATGCCTTGAGTCGGAAAGAAAGAGTGAAACCCATTCGAATCAATGCCAAGAGCATGGAAATAAAGAACAACTTGATAGAAAGGTTGTTAGCTGCACAGAAGGAAGCTGTGTTGGAAGCTAACTATCCTAAAGAAAAGCTAGGAGTAACTGAGGAGCAGTTATCTCTTAGTAAGGATGGAATTCTTAGATTGAATGGACGGATATGGGTTCCAATTTATGGAGGACTACGAGATGTTATCCTCCAGGAAGCCCACAGCTCTAAATATTCTGTTCATCCTGGAGCTGATAAAATGTACCAAGATCTAAGGGCAAACTATTGGTGGATAGGCTTGAAAAAGTCTGTAGCCACTCATGTAGCCAAATGCTTGACATGTGCGCAAGTCAAGGCAGAACATCAAAAACCGTCAGGTTTACTACAACAACCTGAACTTCCTACTTGGAAGTGGGAAATGGTAACTATGGATTTTATCACCAAGTTACCTAAGACAAGGAAAGGGAATGACACCATCTGGGTGATAGTTGACAGACTGACTAAGTCAGCACATTTCCTACCTATTAAGGAGACCTACAGCTCCGATATGTTAGCCCAACTGTATGTGGATAAGATTGTAGCTTTACATGGCATACCTGTGTCTATTATCTCTGACCGAGATACTAGATACACATCACATTTTTGGAAAAGCTTCCAACAATCTTTGGGCACACGTTTGAACTTTAGTACGGCTTACCATCCACAGACAGACAGTCAGAGTGAGCGTACTATTCAAACGTTAGAAGACATGCTTCGAGCATGTGCGATTGACTTGAGTGGTAGCTGGGATAAGCACCTACCATTGGTTGAATTCTCCTACAACAATAGCTACCATACCAGCATCAAGGCTGCGCCTTTTGAGGCATTATACGGTAGAAAGTGTAGATCGCCCGTTTGTTGGGCAGAAGTTGGAGATGTCCAATTATCTGGACCGGAGATAGTGTTCGAGACGACGGACAAGATTGCCCAGATTCGAGATCGTCTCAAAGCTGCCCGGGATAGGCAGAAGAGTTATGCTGATCCAAGTCGAAAGGATTTCCACTTCGAAGTGGGTGAAAAAGTCCTACTTAAAGTGTCACCCTGGAAGGGAGTGATGCGATTTGGTAAGAAAGGTAAGCTAAGCCCGAGATACATAGGACCTTTCGAGGTTATCGAACGTGTCAAGTCAGTCGCCTATAAGTTAAACTTACCTGAAGAGCTCAGTAGTATACACAATGTGTTCCACATCTGCAATCTGAAGAAGTGTTTCGCGGACTCCACTGACGAATCAGTGATTATACCACATACAGATGTGCATATCGATGAAAGCTTGAAATTTGTGGAAAAACCTTTGTCGATCGAAGATCGACAGGTAAGGAAGCTTCGAAGGAAGCATATACCTTTTGTAAAGGTCAAATGGGATGCCCGAAGAGGTCCCGAATTCACGTGGGAAGTTGAATCCACGATGAAAGAAAAGTACCCTTACTTGTTTCAGTAAATCTCGGGTCGAGATTTCTTTTAAGGGGGTGAGGATGTAACACCCCGAAAATTTACGTCCTATAATGTGTTGACACGTGTCATAGGTTTGAACGTGTGAAATAATGTTCTTGAAGGACTAAAGTTGACAAACAGTGAAACTGTGTAAGTATAAGGGTTCAAAGTGTCAACAATGAATAAATATACTTTACAATAACCCTACATGATGTTTATAACCTTAAACGAATAGATCATGGATCATACGAGGCGAATTGTGAAAGAAAGTGAGAGATTACAAACTACAGGGGTTAAATGTGCCAACATGTTTAAGTTATACCTCTGAGTGACCTTTTGACAAACCCGAAGCTTTGTAACGATTAATTATGCTCACTAGAATGTACCACAAAAATTTCATGAAGTTTCGTTATCGTATGAGCAAGTTGTGATAAAATTCGTGTGTGAGGGTTAGAATCGTCAACATTGAAATTTAGGGCTTTTCGGGTGATCACAAAGTTACCCGAGGACTTAACAAAGTGGGTATAAGTCTTAAAGCCCCATATGTTAAATAACAAAGCTTCATATGCAAGTAGGATGGTGAAAACGACCTTTCGGGGGACCAAGGACCAAAATGCAATAAAAGAAAAACAAAAATCAGGTTTTCAGGTCCCAGGCGGCCCGCTTTGGATATGCTGAAATGGGAAGCGGGCCGCGTCAGGCCTGCAGATGCGAAAAAGACAGACAGCTGCCTGTTATGTGTTCTAACCGACTTAAAATGCAAGTTTTCGATTCTATGGGCTTGCTAAACTGGTTTTTAGCATGTAGGACACATGTTGGCACTTTGGTAACATCCCTAGACTTAGTTGTTGATCATCCGTGATGTTTGAAGTTGTTATAAAAAGTCACATTTTCCACATACATGCACATTTCATCTTCTAGACATTTTCAAGAGCTCAAGAACTGATACAAGCTTTCCATAACATCCATTAGACGTGTGTAAGTGCCTTTGATCCTTCTAAATTCAGTTACGCTTAGTTTTTGGCCTAGAAATCAAACCGTCGTAACTACGGTTTGACTTTTAGATAAAACACAATCGGTCCAGAGTTTTGTCGAATCGAAAGTTGTTATAAGTTGGTATTTGTATGGGTAATAAAACCCTAAAAGGTCACCCACTGATTTCAATCTTAACTATGTCGTTTGATCGAGTCAAACTTCTTCCGAAAAGTCAACAGAAATGTTAATCGCATATTTAATGATACGAAAGGCGTGTAATCTGTTTTATCAGTCATATAACATGAAAATAAGTATAATAACTTGTCTAAGCTTGTTTGATTCGACAACTTTATGTTTGAACCGATTCGGAACCGAGAGACGCAAAAGTTTGACTTTTGCTTTGACCTCAGTTCTGACCCGATTTATATAGGTTTAGACATGCCTTAAAGTTCTAATAGGACCTAGTTGCATGTGTGTATAAGCCTCTGCGTTTATACCACTCGAATCCCTAATCGTCCGATGTTTCCGTTAAACGCCTAAATATTGACCGTAATGCCCTTATGACCATAAAACGAGATTTTTGGAAATGTGAAAGTGCCATAATCTTAATTACTGATTTTTAGACTTGTACCTAAAATTTCACATCAGTTGGAGGTCTAGATAAGGAGTTATGCTTAATGACGTAATTTGAATGCTTTTAAGTAATTAAACGGCGTCATTAGCGTAAAGCCTATCTAAACCCAATTTTGGACACCAAACCTTATACCCACTGATTTGATATAATATTTTGGGATTTTTGAAGATTTTTAATTATTTTTAAACTGATCATAAGCTTGGATTAGCGCCTTAATTCGGTAAATACCGAATATGCCCTTTTCGGCCATAAAATGAGTTTTACAAGTCTAAATGGTGCCAATCCAATTGCTACTGATTTTAAATAATAAATGGAGTATTTTGAGCCTGTTTATTTGATCAGAAAACTCAGAATCATATTTTAACCCGTACATCGCTTAAAACGACTATATACGCGTATTTAACGCATAGTTTGGGTTTAAAACTATTTTAGTATATAAGACTTATTACCAAAGGTTATAACCTGTTAAAATAAGCTATTTTACTGATCAACTCAGACCCGAATCACAGGTGTTTAATTAAACCCTTTTATAATCTTTAAAATGACCAAAATACCCCTACGGGGCTTATAAAGAGATTAAACTCGTTTTGGGCATCATGGGTGATATCCTACTGATATCACAACTTATTTAAGGTGTGTTAACTTAGGAAACCTGTTTAGGACTCTTACGGATACCCGTTACGCTTCACGCGCGTTCGGTTCGGTTTATGTAACTAGTTTACATAAATTAGCCGAAACGGGTCAAACCTTATCGGTTTTATCTCAAAATCCAGAATGTGTATCTTATACCCATATTAAACAAGTCTTCAAACTTGTCGGGTCTAAATCACATTCTATCCGGTCTTCGCTTAATCGTGCGTACGAACCGTATCGTTAAAACTAACCGGTCTAAGCGTAAGCTTAACTAAAGACCCGTTAGGATTCTAATAGGTTATTATAAACCTTCGTTCCAGATTAGGAGAACCAGTAAAAGATACTTGCACTCGCTGATTTTGAACTATACTTGCTCAGGTAAATACTTTTAACTTATTTTCCCTATACGGGCTTGGGGTACGGTATATAAAATACCGCTTGGTCCAGCATTGAATCTTTAATCGAATAGAGGTTAAATCATTGATATGCTCCGTTTTGAAATGTTTTGTTGCTTAAAGCCTTTGGGGGGTTAATGACCATGTCCCGGATATCCCTGGCATCATTTTACGAAATGGCCACGACCTTAGCACTCAGGTGTAGGCGTACACCTGTCAGTGTCTCATTATATAAAGTGGTGTGTCCATTGATCTTTAACCCGGTCTACGGATCGGGCTACTGAACGCATAAGAAACATGTAATTCGTTTACAAGTTTATATATTTACATAATTATCCCAAGTTATAAAATATTATTTGTGCCTTGTGCCTTAAATGCATTTTCTTAAACTCTTTTCAAAATGAGTCGGTTGATTGTATTTACCAGTGTAAACTGACGTATTTTCTTAAAAAGGTTAAGTGCAGGTACTACGCGAAATAGGCTGGCTTGTCTCCTAGCATCCACATTAAGTCTCGCCAGCTTGGATGTCATAAACTGTTGAACATTTGTTTCCTTTTATTTTGATCTACCTGTGGATTTATATTCGACTATTTGTGATACTTAATATTACAATATCGTTTGGTTGAATTAAATCTATACTTTGCTTCCGCTGTGCATTTAAATATTGTGTTGTTTGACTATTATGTTGCCAACCACGTCACGATACTCCCCTACCGGGCCCACCGGTGACACGTGGAAATTCGGGGTGTGACATGAATCCTGGC
This sequence comes from Helianthus tuberosus, assembly GCA_030545235.1. Lineage (NCBI taxonomy): Eukaryota > Viridiplantae > Streptophyta > Magnoliopsida > Asterales > Asteraceae > Helianthus > Helianthus tuberosus. The sequence continues at coordinate 56,235,244 of CM060360.1, forward strand.
GGTTATCCCATAAAAATTGTCTCACTTAAGTTGCATTCAATAAAGCGTTCTTGACATCCAGTTGATGCAATATCCATTTATGTAAAACAAGGGATAAAAAAATTCGAACCGTAGAAGCCTTAACGACTAGACTGAAGGTGTGAGAGTAGTCAAAACTAGGAATTTGAGTAAAAGCTTGTGCTACTAATCAAGCTTTGTAGCATTCAATGGTCCTTTTCGAGTGATATTTAATACGATTTACCCATTTGGATCCAACTACATTTGCAGAATATGGGCGCGGAACTAATGTCCATGTCTGATTTTGCTTTAAAGCCTTAACTTTTTCAAGCATTGCAACCATCCATTTAGGATCTTTAGCTGCAGATTTGTAACCACATGGTTCACTCGCATAGGAGAGGGCAACATGTAGAGCATTAGTTGTGAGAGAGGCCAGGCCAGCTTGATGCTTGGTTTTGAAAATACTAGCCTTTGCTTTGGTCACCATCAGATGAATAGAAACCGTAACAGCAGGAGTAGTGGCATCGGACATAGGAATGACATCATCGGTCGGAACATCATCAGGTGTAATGGAATCATGAGAGGCCGTAGTCTGATGAGGAGAAATCTCATGTTGGGCTTGGTTATGATTCATAGATTTGGTAGACTGATCATGGGCCATAGGCTCATTAGAGTGATCAAAGGTCGTACGCTCATTAGAGTGACCAGGGGCCGTAGGTGTAACATCCGTCAAAATGGATTCCCTAAATCTGACCCGTTTTGAAAATCCGAATCCTAACCTTTGAAACCTCAGTTTCTTTTTGCGAATTTAAAATAACTGATGCGAGATTTTATTTTTATTTTTTTTATTTAGTTAATTATCCATTTTTGTTAAATAGCAATATCGTTATTCATTTAATTAATTTAATTAGTTTAAAAGTTATATATACAAACTAATTAGAGTTTTAATCAAAACAAGTTATAACTCCGTTAGTTCCGTTAGTTTTTAATGAGTTTTAAGAATTTTGTAACTTAAACCAAGCTAATTTAACCATTTAATTAACACCTTAAACTTGAGGGTCTAATTGTGTAATTACTAATAGTATAATATGTTAGCCAAACCCTAATTCCTTTATATCAGCCGCTTACATCTGTTCTTCCCTCTCATTCCTTTATTTTCCTCTACATCTTATCACAACCTCATAAAAACACGAAGGATCATCCTCCTCTCCAAACCAATCTCATCTCATACCCCTGCTACTCACCTCAAACACATATGAAGAACACTATAATCAGATCTTACCTCCACCTCACCCTCACGATTTAGCACGACAGCCAAGGAGGAGCCGGCTGCCGGCCATTCGGTCCTCCGGTCGACTCACCTACACAACAACACCCCCGTATTCATTCTCCTTGCTCGAATATGACCCGCCGGCCACCACTATGAGTGGCGGCGCTGGACGGTGACCGCTTATGGTGGCGGTGGTGAGTCGGAACTCTAGCAATAGCCCCCCTTAAACTGTTTCTGTTCCGGCAAGACCTCCTCCTCTGATCGATCGTGTGGTGCAGAGGTGCGATGACGAGGATGAGAGGCAGAGAGACGGTGGCGGAGCCGCCGGTGGTCACTGGCAGCGGTAGAGGTCAACATCAGTCACGTTTCAGCTCTGTGTCTCGGCTCGACAAACTTTCCGTTCAAATGTTCGAGTTTTGGGGTCTCGGGTTCGTGGTTGTCTCGGTTTTGTTTCGGGATTTTTTTAGCTTAAAGCTCAGTTATTTCGAGCCCCGGTCAACACACCAACAATCAGTTGTCGGCTCGGTTCAGGTTCGAATTCTCGTTTAAATCTTTGTTTCCGATTTTGGTTAGTTTACATGTCTCGACTCAAGAACCGGTTGCTTGTTATTTCAGTTGGTTCGAGTCTCCGGTCAGAAGCGGGTTCGGGTCAACCTTGGTCAGACCTGGACAGACAGTCGACGGGTCAGATTCGATGTTCGGTAAAACTCTAGAGTCAGGAAGTCCGTTATAACATGTTATTGTCATTTTAGTCACGGAACTGAACCAAATACATATCTTGTACATAATTTAGAAACATAAATGGAAATATATATTTATATGTATTGACATTGAGATTGTTGAGTTTTGACTTATATATCGGCAACTTGTGTTGTCGGGGTCGTCCAAAAACATAGGAAACTCTGCCCGTTTTTCGTAAAATTCCGTAAATCGAACGCGTTAATTTAATAAAACAAAACCTTTCGAAGTTCTAATATTTTTATAAATAAAATATTCTATTAATATTTTGTGTTAATTAATGGTCGAACCACTAATGAAAACGTGTTGGATTCAATTAAATTTTTATAACAATGATTATAAACGTAAATCTATTTAATTAATTATTTATTTAATTTCTTTTCTTTTGACAAAACTTCTCTAATATTTTTGATAAATTTAGATTAAAATCCTTGTATAAACTTTATATACGAAAAATATATATACTTAACCATTGACTAGTTATACTCTAAGTGCTACTTCGAATCCTCCGTCATAATTTCCGAATACTCATACACCTTCGCTTACCCGTATAGGGTGACATCGGTGTTCCACCATCCTAACCTCACACTCGTCGACACTTGGATAATCGGAAGACTTAGCAATAATGTGAGTATACTCGAATTCCCCTCTTTACTTTTACCACTTTTGGGGTGTAACATGTTTACTTACCAAAACTTACACATGAACATTTTGCTTAAACACATGAACATTCCTATAACATGCTTGTATACGTGATTGCTTGATACTTTAAACTTGGGTTGAGGACATTATGTGTTAAACTTATCATTAACTTCGTACGAGCCTAACCGTGACATATGTAGCGCTATAGGATTGACGACCCGCCCGTAGACTTGTGGTTATGTCATGAGCATCTTGCGTTTCATTTGGTTTGATATGTTAGACACATGCCATATTTATTGTTTATCTTGAATCACATGCTTGCTATGAGGAATTGTTTAAAACTTATCTTTTGCTATGTACATACCAAACTTGTATACTCGCCTTTGCTTTTGCATTGAACTTTATTTTAAACATGTTACAGGTTGAGGATGATGATGCCATGAAATGAAGTAGCGTTGATGCCTAGATACACATATAGACGTTTAGGTCAAATACATTGTATAAATGCCATATTTGTTGTCGTATTGTTTTTCTTGTATTTAACATGTTGTATTTCAACTTTCATGTATTGTAACATTTATTTATGAAAGAAATCAATTCATCTTTAATTCTATCGTCACAATTAGCGTTATGATGTCTCGAGCAATCTTCACACTTCGTCTCATCCCGATGTTTCCGCCATTGGTTGGGGTGTGACAGATTGGTATCAGAGCCATAACTATAGGGAATTAGGTAGAATTGCCATGCTTTTACCTAGTCTATAGTTTTAGAGTCTTATTCGTATATTTTGCTCGAACTACTACATGATACTTTATTTGTTTCTTAGTTATGCTATTTTCAACATGTACATTATTCGTGTGTAATATTCGACATGATATTCTTATGCAATAATACGTGTCTTATTATGTGTTAGTACTTGTTCCATTGCTCGATCCTTTATGTGTTACTCTAAACATATTTCTCTATGTGTTAATACATGATTTATCATTTCGTTATCCAAGCACCATTCTTGATATGCTTTCTTATATGTTTATACTTGTTTATGTATTTCCTTTGACATCCACTTCCCTCATGCATTTTACTTTTATTTTAAATCCGACAACACTCATATTACAAAAAAAAAAAAAATGAGACGACTACACCAAAATAGGCGTGAAACCCACAATTTGGTGAATGACTCTCGACCCTTCTACTTTTCTTTCTTACACGAAATTCACCACCAAGTTAGGAGTGAAATCCATACCTTGATGGAGAAATTCAAATTTCAAATTCTAGTGGACCCTCGCCAAAGTGTCGAAATTAACTTTTGACCCGACGAGTACCAACCACACTTAGGATACTAAATCGCCAAGTTAGGGGTGAAACCCGCACCTTGTCGACTAGTTCCACTCCTTGATTTTCATTAATCCCGCCAAGTCTCGAAATTTCAATTGAATTGGGGACATGTAGTAACTGGAAGGGTAAATACCGTCATCCGACTTGTCGGCGAGAGTATTTCACCTATTAGGCCAAAGCATGCTCCTCAAGTTCGAAAGACTTTTCGACTACTTTGGTTAGTCAAAGGTTCCGTTTTGGAACCATCCGAATTTTTAATCAAACGTGTTTTACTATTTATTTTACGCGATGCAATCTTTCAAATTCGAATTTACTTCCGATATTTTCTTCTCACACACACAACATATTGAATCTTTTCCATACATTTATACATATGCAAGATTTCATGTAATTTAAATTCATATTCCTTGTAACGACAAGTGGAGACATATCCTCGAGATAGGAGTGACTTCCTTACCTTGACGATTAACTCCACTTCTCTTTTCTTAAAACGACCTCACCAACGAATTCGGGGTGATTCCCTTACCTAAGTGATCGTTACCAACGCTTTCTTTTAGTAGGCTATATTATGTAAACACGATCATGCTTATACCTAAATCATTTATCATGTATATCAAAATGCTCCATTTATTTAAATGTACCTCTTATTCTAATCTATTTTCACATCACTTGCATACACAAAAATTTTAAATGTTACCATAAACGCGTGTTCCTCGATTTTCAAAATTTCACGAAATACTACTTGTCAGCCTAGTCGGTTTAATAAATCCGTTGCCCACAAATTCACCAATCAACGTAAACATTGAAACACGCTCCTCTCACACCATTAAACTAGAGATTGTTATTCTCAATTGAGAATCACATCAACTTTTTCGCACACACCTATAAAATATTACCAATACTATTTAATCATTTACTAGAATTCCTTTTCAAAACCAATGAAACATTTTTTTCAACAATCACTAAGTTCATGTACCAAAATCCTTTTTCTAAGGATCAACTTTTTCCACAAGAAGCTGTAAGTTTCAAAATTTTCTAACACCAAGTTACTTAAAACGATGCAAACTTATTAATCTCTAGAACTTTTCAAAACCTCACTCGATATGTCAATTAAATTCAAAACACGTGGGCAAGGAAACTTCATAAGCACCGACAAATTTTCATCTTATGCAAACCCTTTTTAAAACCGCGGTAGCATTTCCATTCCTTTACAAAGTACTTCCACGTAACCAATAAGCGTTTTATACTCTCTTACATTCACAAACTAGAGTCTATATTTCGTGACAACTCAATCTATTTTAACTTCACGTTTTGTGCAAACAACTATATATGCATATCATATTACACGTTTTAGTCAATATCTCACGACAATCTCACGCGCGTCACTCATTCTCTTTTCTTTCATACTCAAAATTTTAATCTTTTACGCGCACAAACTCGTGTAATTTGATCTATACTATAAACGAAATCATTATTTCCTACATCCATACTTATACATTTTATGTCTTCACTAATGTTCACACTTACACATTTATGTTATACTCACGATTCAAAATTCATACGATTTACGTTATACATACACCCACAATTATACATTTACGATGCACTTACATTCATGTTTATATTACATTCATATTCATGTTCATACATTTTATGTTCTCATTTACGCATATACAACCTTGTTTACACTTATATACATACAACATATATTTTATTCATACTTAAACCTTCATGTTTTACACCTATATTCACGTTCATATCGATGCACATACATCTTATGTTCACACTTATACTCGTATTCTTACTCATACGCTTTATGTTTATACTTATACTAATGTTTGTACTCACACTTATACTTATTTTTCATACACATTATGCTTATCCTTTTCTCATACTCATGCCATGCGTGTTGTGTTTATGCTCAAGTGTGTATTCATATTTAAACTTATGCTATGCTTATGCTTCATTTATACACAAGATTTATACTTTCGCACCCATACGCGAGCGAAACCTGAGGGATTCGCTTACATTGATCTTATGCTATTTGGAACACAAACATGCTTATACGCTACATTTCTTTCACACGCAGTCTTATTTTCATAATTTATGCATACCTTAATTCATACACAACCGGTACAAGCTATGCAGATCATGCGACAATCAATATAATCGCGGGTGCACACGGGATTATAGTGATGGGCGTATGAGAAACCATAGAGTGTACTACTGTGTATGGTAAGACACGGGATGTAACATGACACCGAATACGAAACGGACGTAACGTGGTCAAAACATAGTGGGTACGCCATTGGTACTTCCTATACATAGATGTTTTCACCATGTTACCAAACTTTCGTAAAACGTGCCGTGAGAAATTCAGTGTTTTGTAGACCTTTTGGACCTAATACAAACTTTAAACAACTCACAAACGCATTATATCCGATTATCCATGACGAGACCTCATTCTTAACATACTACGTTTGTTTATCCAATACTTATGCCATTCTCATACTCGCATTCACTTAGAGGCAATCGTTCACTTCCATACTCCCACTATTCTCTATTATTCCATGTCTTTTTACACGAACCCCGTTCGCAATCAAGTCTGTTTAAACGTTCGAATCCTAACTTATCTCCTTACCTTTAAAACCATCCTTCTATTCTTTATTCATGTGAAAACATTTTCCTTAAACAAACATTATGATCAAATCTCATCTATTCTCTCTTTTGAATCCTTAGATGTCATCTTTTCAAAAGACTTCCTCTTAGATTTCGAGGACGAAATCTCCTAAAGTAGGGGAGACTGTAACATCCGTCAAAATGGATTCCCTAAATCCGACCCGTTTTGAAAATCCGAATCCTAACCTTTGAAACCTCAGTTTCTTTTTGCGAATTTAAAATAACTGATGCGAGATTTTATTTTTATTTTTTTTTATTTTTTTTATTTAGTTAATTATCCATTTTTGTTAAATAGCAATATCGTTATTCATTTAATTAATTTAATTAGTTTAAAAGTTATATATACAAACTAATTAGAGTTTTAATCAAAACAAGTTATAACTCCGTTAGTTCCGTTAGTTTTTAATGAGTTTTAAGAATTTTGTAACTTAAACCAAGCTAATTTAACCATTTAATTAACACCTTAAACTTGAGGGTCTAATTGTGTAATTACTAATAGTATAATATGTTAGCCAAACCCTAATTCCTTTATATCAGCCGCTTACATCTGTTCTTCCCTCTCATTCCTTTATTTTCCTCTACATCTTATCACAACCTCATAAAAACACGAAGGATCATCCTCCTCTCCAAACCAATCTCATCTCATACCCCTGCTACTCACCTCAAACACATATGAAGAACACTATAATCAGATCTTACCTCCACCTCACCCTCACGATTTAGCACGACAGCCAAGGAGGAGCCGGCTGCCGGCCATTCGGTCCTCCGGTCGACTCACCTACACAACAACACCCCCGTATTCATTCTCCTTGCTCGAATATGACCCGCCGGCCACCACTATGAGTGGCGGCGCTGGACGGTGACCGCTTATGGTGGCGGTGGTGAGTCGGAACTCTAGCAATAGCCCCCCTTAAACTGTTTCTGTTCCGGCAAGACCTCCTCCTCTGATCGATCGTGTGGTGCAGAGGTGCGATGACGAGGATGAGAGGCAGAGAGACGGTGGCGGAGCCGCCGGTGGTCACTGGCAGCGGTAGAGGTCAACATCAGTCACGTTTCAGCTCTGTGTCTCGGCTCGACAAACTTTCCGTTCAAATGTTCGAGTTTTGGGGTCTCGGGTTCGTGGTTGTCTCGGTTTTGTTTCGGGATTTTTTTTAGCTTAAAGCTCAGTTATTTCGAGCCCCGGTCAACACACCAACAATCAGTTGTCGGCTCGGTTCAGGTTCGAATTCTCATTTAAATCTTTGTTTCCGATTTTGGTTAGTTTACATGTCTCGACTCAAGAACCGGTTGCTTGTTATTTCAGTTGGTTCGAGTCTCCGGTCAGAAGCGGGTTCGGGTCAACCTTGGTCAGACCTGGACAGACAGTCAACGGGTCAGATTCGATGTTCGGTAAAACTCTAGAGTCATGAAGTCCGTTATAACATGTTATTGTCATTTTAGTCACGGAACTGAACCAAATACATATCTTGTACATAATTTAGAAACATAAATGGAAATATATATATTTATATGCATTGACATTGAGATTGTTGAGTTTTGACTTATATATCGGCAATTTGTGTTGTCGGGGTCGTCCAAAAACAGAGGAAACTCTGCCCGTTTTTCGTAAAATTCCGTAAATCGAACGCGTTAATTTTATAAAACGAAACCTTTCGAAGTTCTAATATTTTTATAAATAAAATATTCTATTAATATTTTGTGTTAATTAATGGTCGAACCACTAATGAAAACGTGTTGGATTCAATTAAATTTTTATAACAATGATTATAAACGTAAATCTATTTAATTAATTATTTATTTAATTTCTTTTCTTTTGACAAAACTTCTCTAATATTTTTGATAAACTTAGATTAAAATCCTTGTATAAACTTTATATACGAAAAATATATATACTTAACCATCGACTAGTTATACTCTAAGTGCTACTTCGAATCCTCCGTCATAATTTCCGAATACTCATACACCTTCGCTTACCCGTATAGGGTGACATCGGTGTTCCACCATCCTAACCTCACACTCGTCGACACTTGGATAATCGGAAGACTTAGCAATAATGTGAGTATACTCGAATTCCCCTCTTTACTTTTACCACTTTTGGGGTGTAACATGTTTACTTACCAAAACTTACACATGAACATTTTGCTTAAACACATGAACATTCCTATAACATGCTTGTATACGTGATTGCTTGATACTTTAAACTTGGGTTGAGGACATTATGTGTTAAACTTATCATTAACTTCGTACGAGCCTAACCGTGACATATGTAGCGCTATAGGATTGACGACCCGCCCGTAGACTTGTGGTTATGTCATGAGCATCTTGCGTCTCATTTGGTTTGATATGTTAGACACATGCCATATTTATTGTTTATCTTGAATCACATGCTTGCTATGAGGAATTGTTTAAAACTTATCTTTTGCTATGTACATACCAAACTTGTATACTCGCCTTTGCTTTTGCATTGAACTTTATTTTAAACATGTTACAGGTTGAGGATGATGATGCCATGAAATGAAGTAGCGTTGATGCCTAGATACACATATAGACGTTTAGGTCAAATACATTGTATAAATGCCATATTTGTTGTCGTATTGTTTTTCTTGTATTTAACATGTTGTATTTCAACTTTCATGTATTGTAACATTTATTTATGAAAGAAATCAATTCATCTTTAATTCTATCGTCACAATTAGCGTTATGATGTCTCGAGCAATCTTCACACTTCGTCTCATCCCGATGTTTCCGCCATTGGTTGGGGTGTGACAGTAGGGTGTTGGGGTTCCACAATTTGGCCTGATGGCACGAGTTACGGCATGCCAAAGGCGCACAGAAGATGAAAGAATCTTGATTAATGGGCTTCATGTTTGGCTAATCGTTATGTGGTATATCACTACCGATAGATGGAACAACCCCTAGGGGTTCATCAATAAAGGTAGTAATCTCCAAGTTATAAATATTTGTGTGACATGAAGAACTTTTAAATAGAAAAACCAACTCATTAAACCGAGCATGACGAGTGATGAAGACATGAGAAGGATCAAGTGTCACACCCCCAAAATACCACCTAGGGAATGTCCCTGTTAAGCGTGTGACGTACCAAAAACGACCCACTAATTACATTGAACCCATTCAAGTTTATAAATAAAACCCCAATTATTAATGAAAAATGTCATCAACAAGTTTGAATGAAAGCCAACATGTTCAGCGGAAGCAAATAGTAAACCAAGGTTAAATTGTTTCAAAACCAAAGTATAGTATCAACAATCCAATCACATAAATCCTTCCAGTCGACCCATGACCACTCCAGCTACTCCAGACAGCAAGCTCCTAAATCCAAGATATCTAATGTCCTGCGAGCATACAACAAGTGTATCAGACAACGCTGGTGAGTTCATAGTTTTACGAAAATGTTGGTTACCAAGTGTTTAGTTAATCCATTGAAGTTAAATCCGAAAGTAATGTTGATAATACCCCGAATACAAGACGGCTTCTGATTAGTTTGCCCTTTCTCCAATGCTCCTATCAAAGCATTGGTCATGACTAGGTCATTAGTTCAACACCCGTCCTCCCAGGTATGGGGTGAGGTTGCCAAACCTAAGTAGCGCTACTAACTAATACCATGTTACCTCCCCGGTAACCAAACAACACGGAGGGACTTTAATGGTGATAGGATGAGTATATTATCCAACATTCCCGATTTTACCCAAAAGACTTATCCCTCCCCGGGATACCCACTGACTGTCCCAACCACCGGGACGCATGCTCAAGAGAGATGAACTCACCTTAGGTTTGCTCGGTATGTTTAGCTACTCGTTTAATAAAAGTGGTCAACCAAGCCCTACCGTAGTTATCAGAGTTGGTCAGTTTCATGTACACGTGAAACATGTGTTCTTTGCATATATTACACAGATTACAAATAAACAGCATAGGTGTTATCACGCAGATCATAGCAAGCAGTTGGGTTAACAGTGCAAGTTTACATCACACTACATCACAAGTGATTCAGTCTACATTCAAGTACACACGTTATTCATGACAAGAAACCATGCATCGTAACCTAACCGATTACCATTAAATATTTATCTTACAGGTACCTGGGCCACGCTCATTTTCACTAAAGTGTATGGCCCATTACTTCACAATCCCATCCTTCACGAACCCACTAACCTGGTTGATCTATCAGGCCCAGCCCGTTAGTGGAAGTCCATGCGACCCGGCCCACCTTACTATGCACCTTTTTAACATATGATGTAGCCCAACAGTATTCACAGTTCCCTAATCAAGCATGTGTTTTACTCAAAGACTCAAAACATACATACGCAACTTGCTGTGCATTTAACATGAATGATATGTATACAACTTGTATGTGAGACATCGAAGGCCCAACTATGTGAAAGTCCTAATACCCCGGGCCCTTAAGGTGTGCGACCAGACTCAAAACATGTGACCCATCATTGAAGATTTGGTGGCATCATGTAGTCATCTAGATTTATTAGGCCCAAAATCAACCTTTTATCATTCTAAAATCACAACCCCATTACCCTTTAAAGCTTCCTGATCAAACATTGTACAATAATTCAACTATCAAAATAAATCCTAACCATTAATGATGATTCTATGGTTCCCTAATCATTCTACACAATCGGTTAACAATATATGAGTTTTGTATTCATAACAGACTTATTATCATGCAAACAATTAACATGTTAGTCATCGAATATCAACACATCAGGTTCATGTCATCATGTTCTTTATACATCATTAATCCATATTACTGATATTAATGAAATTATCATTAACAACAAACATTCAATCGGCTCACATCATACTCATTCATTAAATCACACCCTATTCCACTCTTGACTATACTGACAACCTCATTAAAAGGTGCACATGATTTGATTAGATGAAGACTACAAACACACCCACATGGCCGCCAATTCCCTTATACAAGAGTATCCCCTTTATGAAACCATTACATGCAATCCCTATTGGACCGTTACTGTTACATTAATTTAATTATGAATCCAAATATCACAAAGACATATGCTCAAATATAATATAATTCATGTATTCATCCTAGGATCATGCCTAACCTACCCATCATAGATCAATTAGCTCATCATTATCAACCTCATCACACTTCGCATAATATTTCATAACCCGATATCATATAACAGTTAATTATTATGAGTTTGCACAATATCATGTATCATGGATCTAACAGTTTACTAATATACAAACCCTATGCACTAGCAATTCAACCAAACAGTTGACATATCATGCGATCCATGTTTAACAAAGAATGAAATATAGTAACATAAATCGTACACTAACCGTGAGTTTGACTGGATTAAGATGTTGACTGACTAGAGGGTTGCATCGAAGAGGGGGGGGGGTCTTCTGCCGTATGCACGTTTAGAAAAGTAGGGTTTTGTTTGAGTTAATCATAAGCAAAACATAATAATAATAATAATAATAATAATAATAATAATAATAATAATAATAATAATAAGGGTTTGGTTTGGGCGGTCAAGAAGTCGCAATGGGCTAAGATATGTGTGTGGGTTCAAACAAAACACCTCGGGCCGGAACTAATAGTGGGCCAACGTCTTCCCGAAATTAAATATGTGTGGCTCGTCTAAGTGTGCCATGTGCGGTCCTATCTTAACCCTATGACACAATAAGTAACGTAAACAAGTATATCTCTTCCACGAGCGTTAATGGGTTCACAAAAACAAGGAACGTGAAAGAAAAGAAATAATGAGAAGTCGAAATAATTAAACACCTTGAAAGTTCGAGTTGTCACATCATCCCCAACTTGAAAGAAATTTCGTCCCGAAATTTGACAAGTAAGCACAAAAGAGTGAAGTGATAAATCAAGGTTGCTGCAGATTTTCCCCAGGTGCCACATCATCCCCAACTTGAAGAGGAATTTCGTCCCGAAATTCACCGGCTAACTCGAGTTTGTAGACTACGCTACTGATTCTTCCCAGACTGTTGAATGGTCCATCGTGACGTCAGTTAAGCTCGCCATGCTTCCCAAGTATTCCACACCCTCCCAGGGTGAGACTTTCAACACGATATGATCGCCTACTGCGATCTTCCAGCGTTTCCCAAGTTTATCAGCTTTCCTGACGGTCACGCGTTGCCGCCGATCGACTCCCGGTCCAAACAACCTTCCCAAGAGTTTTGAGTACTAGTCCTAGACCAGTAATTAAGTCGTCAACCATCTCAGTTTAACAAGAAGGTTGGCATTATCGTCTATGTAATGCCTCAACAGAGCTGTTTGGTTACCAAAATGATAACTGCCGCAGTAGTACTCAACCATAGGTAAGAGTCCTTCCAATTTGCACCCAAGCCCATCACACACATGCTCGCAGCATGTCTTCGAGTGCCAGGAGAGTTCGTTTTCTCTGATCGTTTGCCCAACGGTGATAAGCATTGCTCTGGTCCTGATGTGAGCCAAGGGTGTTGTGTATTGCCTGACATAAATCATGCATAGATCCAATTCAGAGGTAATAGGAGTTGGCACCTCGTGCCTAAAAGCCGCCTCTCTCAGAGGAACATTTACAACTGTGAAGACTCGTCAATTTTCTTGATTGCAAGAAAGTGTGCTGGTAACTTGAGTCCATCAATGATCACCAGGTGATAATGCTTCCGTTTCGAGTTGTAAGTAGATTAGTGACAAAATCCATGGCAGTCTGTTCTCATTTCCATATCTGTGTTTCTGGTTGCTAACACAAACCAAAAGGTTTATGATGCTCCACCTTGACTTTCGCACAAGTCAAACGTCGTTCACATGCTTCGCTGCGTAGGCCTTCAAGCCCAGTTGCCAGTACAAGATCTTCCGACCCTAACATAATCTATCAAATCCAGTCGACCAGCATATCGAGGCTGGTGTGCTTCGCTCAACACAAGTTCCTTTGGATTGCTGTACAGTAGAATCCGTAGTCGTTCCAGGAAGTAGCGAATATCGTCCAACTTGTTAGAAGTTGCTCCTCCATGCCCCGCATGGGTCCAATTTGAAAATTCTCCTCCTTCAGCCTTTCGGTGTAAACAAGACGAATCTGATCGGGTAGGCTGGAGTCGATAGTGAGTTACAAAGCTCGTGCACGTCCAGGTCTCACGGTCGTATTCATTCGAAAGTTCCATCCAGCGATGCCGTCACAGGTTTAGCCCTCTTGAAACAAGGGTACACGGGAGGCCCTTGTGATCGGTCTAAGTGGTGCATTCGGTACCGTCCAAGTAATGCCTCCAATTTAAATCCAAAGACTACGGCTTCCACCGCGGGTCGTGACCCGTGCAGTTCTTCCTGTAAGTCCACCACGTAAGCCATCGTCCTCTCATGCTGCATCGGTGTGTAACTGGGATTCCGATTCGAACCATCATAGTATACCACTAGATCATCAGTACCCTCGGATAGAAGTGATGCTCAATGCGTTGCAGGGTTGGGTTTCAAAAGCTGAAAAGACATCCTCCTGGTCTGTCTCCCACGAACACAGCACCCTGCTGTGCTCAAGGGAGTTAAGTTGCGCGATCTTCGAAAATCCTGTGATGAATCTACAACAGCATCCATCGAAACCAAGAAATTGTTGTATCCCCGAAGGAATCTTTGGTGTTAATCAGTCTCTGACAAAATGGATCCTAGCACGATCCACGCGTAATCCCACTTCGTTGGTTACATGATCAAAATGCATTTCTCGAATCTGGGTGTTACATTTAACGAGGCTTCACACGTAATGGCTCCTCCCTCAGGTGCACTAAAATAAGATACATATGTTATTCCATGATGTCCCTTCCTCCTGGAAATGACCCAAAATGTCATCAATAAACACGGTCAATTCTTGTGGTCCATAAGCTGCTGGTGTGTTGATTATCTCGATGGTCATGGTGTACAAAGTCACACTGGCCGCATTGCGTTTGATATGCCGTTCTAAGAGCACTCTCCCATTGGACTTCCATCTGATGATAGTTCATTTGTTAACCAATCCTCGAATGGGAGCTTGACTCTCGCAACTAGTCGACAAGTTCTCAATACATGGTCGGGGTAAACGGTTCCTGACTGCCACTTAGTTGAGTTCTCGATAATCAGTATGCCTGCGAAAAGGCTTATCTTCACGGATATAAATGGGGCTCCCCGGAGCAAAAACTAGGTCTGACAGAACTTCTGTCCCACAGTCTCTGTAGTTGATTTGACAGTTCTTGCATCCCTCCTGGCGCGAGACGAAGAATCAAGGCTGCCTCCGACGTGAAATCAAACTGGGATTCTACCTAACAGTTGTGGAAGTAAACCTGAAAGTTCCTCGAGTAGCACACCGAGAGGAATCACGAACAATTGGTGGATCCTCGATCCTCGCCTCCTTAGTCTTAACATCATTAACGGTTACTACCATAGTGAGGTAATCCCTTCGTAGACGCTTCTGGACCTCCATTGCTGAAATGATGCTAACCTTTACTCCACTCTGACGCTTCAAAATATAAAGTGATGCAAAGTTTCCTTCCCTCTGGGTATATCTACGCGATATCCAGTTAACCAATCTACACAACTACTGCATCGAAACCATCAAAGATAGCAGAAGGAAAGTCGATGCCGAACACTTGTCCAACAGAGTCGAGTTCGCATCCCAACGAACATATGAGGTTTCTTTTGCCTTGCCATCAGTTGCTTCCACAACAGGTATGGTTTCAAGAAGCGTCAGGGTTAACCAAAACATGGCTACCTATACAAGCTACCATGCTGCTATTATGCCTGGCGTCACCTACGCCAATCCTAGATGTCCTTCCATGAGCATCCTTTCCAGTGTTGTTGCTTTCGTTACGAGAATTTCCAGTACTGTCTTCATCCCCTTGGTTGTTGTCATGAATTATCGACGGCCAATCCATGCCGTAAGCACCTTTATTTCCATACCGTAGGCTATGATTACGAGCGCCTCAATGTCGCCGTGATTGTTGCCCTTAATGTCGCTGCTTGTAACGGGGTCCTGTGACATTTCATCAACAGGGTACATCTTTCACGTTCCGTGTCACGTACTAAGGCACTACTCACTGCGTGGGAAGTTACACATTCCACTCTATAGTCATTTTTCATCGCTTATGTCCCGATTGATTCATAGGAGTTGACTCCCATGAGTCGCTGGTTAGGGTTTAGGATTCGATTGAAGTCAATTTGCTGGTGTTCGCCGCTGGTAACCAGGGTCATTCTAATACCGAGGTCAGTGAGATACTACGCTTATCCTCTTGTCCATTGTTCTTGCAAGTAGACTGGGGTAATACACGGTATGTTGCTAGAGTGTTACTGAAGTGATCGCACTTCGGGAGCTACGACGTCAATACATTGAGTTCCGGCCAATGGAGTGGAGTGAGAAAGGTATAGACCAATCATTGACGTTGCAACATCCAGCTCAGGGATGTTCGTACAAGCACCTAACATTCTACACAGTTCGCTAGGCGTTCGAATGGGTGTTTAGGTAATACTCGATAGCATCGAGATGCGAAAGGATCCAGAGAGGAGTGAAAAGATCACGTTCGAGTAGGAGACAATCGCTGCTACGACTCCTATAGACTTGTTACGTTTCACATTAATCAAATAACAGAGCAGAACCCCTTTTTCACTTGTTAAGCCTCACTGGGACTCGCATGCACCCCACACTATTATTATGTGTGCACCCACAATAATATTGTGATTTGCATTCTCATCTCAGCTCCTCCTAACTCATGTCAAATGGTTCCTCAAACTCGAGTAGCAAACAAAGAGCTTCACGAAACGTGAGTCATAAATGTTTAGGGAAATACCACCCTATCAGTCACATAACACATGCAAGTAATACATGAATTCATACTGCTGTGCAAAACATGCAATCTCATGCAATATCATATGTATGTGCTCACTAGCTATGTTGTGCAATGAGTAAACGAGAGGCGAACCTTGCGGTCTGGAGCTGAGTGTCATGGTCGATTTCGGAACTGTTCGGTTATAGTCTTTTTTTATAAAAACGTTTAAAAACCTAGTTCACTATAACCAGTGGCTCTGATACCAAACTGTCACACCCCCAAAATACCACCTAGGGAATGTCCCTGTTAAGCGTATGACGTACCAACAACAAGCCACTAATTACATTGAACCCATTCAAGTTTATAAATAAAACCCCAATTATTAATGAAAAATGTCATCAACAAGTTTGAATGAAAGCCAACATGTTCAGCGGAAGCAAATAGTAAACCAAGGTTAAATTGTTTCAAAACCAAAGTATAGTATCAACAATCCAATCACATAAATCCTTCGAGTCGACCCATGACCACTCCAGCTACTCCAGACAGCAAGCTCCCAAATCCAAGATATCTAACGTCCTGCGAGCATGCAACAAGTGTATCAGACAACGCTGGTGAGTTCATAGTTTTACGAAAACGTTGGTTACCAAGTGTTTAGTTAATCCATTGAAGTTAAATCCGAAAGTAATGTTGATAATACCCCGACTACAAGACGGCTTCTGATTATTTTGCCCTTTCTCCAATGCTCCTATTAAAGCATTGGTCATGACTAGATCATTAGTTCAATACCCGTCCTCCCAGGTACGGGGTGAGGTTGCCAAACCTAAGTAGCGCTACTAACTAATACCATGTTACCTCCCCGGTAACCAAACAACACGGAGGGACTTTAATGGTGATAGGATGAGTATATTATCCAACATTCCCGATTTTACCCAAAAGACTTATCCCTCCCCGGGATACCCACTGACTGTCCCAACCACCGGGACGCATGCTCAAGAGAGATGAACTCACCTTAGGTTTGCTCGGTATGTTTAGCTACTCGTTTAATAAAAGTGGTCAACCAAGCCCTACCGTAGTTATCAGAGTTGGTCAGTTTCATGTACACGTGAAACATGTGTTCTTTGCATATATTACACAGATTACAAATAAACAGCACAGGTGTTATCACGCAGATCATAGCAAGCAGTTGGGTTAACAGTGCAAGTTTACATCACACTACATCACAAGTGATTCAGTCTACATTCAAGTACACACGTTATTCATGACAAGAAACCATGCATCGTAACCTAACCGATTACCGTTAAATATTTATCTTACAGGTACCTGGGCCACGCTCATTTTCACTAAAGTGTATGGCCCATTACTTCACAATCCCATCCTTCACGAACCCACTAACCTGGTTGATCTATCAGGCCCAGCCCGTTAGTGGAAGTCCATGCGACCCGGCCCACCTTACTATGCACCTTTTTAACATATGATGTAGCCCAACAGTATTCACAGTTCCCTAATCAAGCATGTGTTTTACTCAAAGACTCAAAACATACATACGCAACGTGCTGTGCATTTAACATGAATGATATGTATACTACTTGTGTGTGAGACATCGAAGGCCCAACTATGTGAAAGTCCTAATACCCCGGGCCCTTAAGGTGTGCGACCAGACTCAAAACATGTGACCCATCATTGAAGATTTGGTGGCATCATGTAGTCATCCAGATTTATTAGGCCCAAAATCAACCTTTTATCATTCTAAAATCACAACCCCATTACCCTTTAAAGCTTCCTGATCAAACATTGTACAATAATTCAACTATCAAAATAAATCCTAACCATTAATGATGATTCTATGGTTCCTTAATCATTCTACACAATCGGTTAACAATATATGAGTTTTGTATTCGTAACCGACTTATTATCATGCAAACAATTAACATGTTAGTCATCGAATATCAACACATCAGGTTCATGTCATCATGTTCTTTATACATCATTAACCCATATTACTAATATTAATGAAATTTATCATTAACAACAAACATTCAATCGGCTCACATCATACTCATTCATTAAATCACACCCTATACCACTCTTGACTATACTGACAACCTCATTAAAAGGTGCACATGATTTGATTAGATGAAGACTACAAACACACCTACATGGCCGCCAATTCCCTTATACAAGAGTATCCCCTTTATGAAACCATTACATGTAATCCCTATTGGACCGTTACTGTTACATCAGTTTAATTATGAATCCAAATATCACAAAGACATATGCTCAAATATAATATAATTCATGTATTCATCCTAGGATCATGCCTAACCTACCCATCATAGATCAACTAGCTCATCACTATCAACCTCATCACACTTCGCATAATATTTCATAACCCGATATCATATAACAGTTAATTATTATGAGTTTGCACAATATCATGTATCATGGATCTAACAGTTTACTAATATACAAACCCTATGCACTAGCAATTCAACCAAACAGTTGACATATCATGAGATCCATGTTTAACAAAGAATGAAATATAGTAACATAAATCGTACACTAACCGAGAGTTTGACTGGATTAAGATGTTGACTGACTAGAGGGTTGAATCGAAGAGGGGGGAGGGGTCTTCTGCCGTATGCACGTTTAGAAAAGTAGGGTTTTGTTTGAGTTAATCATAAGCAAAACATAATAATAATAATAATAATAATAATAATAATAATAATAATAATAATAATAATAATAATAATAATAAGGGTTTGGTTTGGGCGGTCAAGAAGTCGCAATGGGCTAAGATATGTGTGTGGGTTCAAACAAAACACCTCGGGCCGGAACTAATAGTGGGCCAAGGTCTTCCCGAAATTAAATATGTGTGGCTCGTCTAAGTGTGCCATGTGCGGTCCTATCTTAACCCTACGACACAATAAGTAACGTAAACAAGTATATCTCTTCCACGAGCGTTAACGGGTTCACAAAAACAAGGAACGCGAAAGAAAAGAAATAATGAGAAGTCGAAATAATTAAACACCTTGAAAGTTCGAGTTGTCACATCATCCCCAACTTGAAAGAAATTTCGTCCCGAAATTTGACAAGTAAGCACAAAAGAGTGAAGTGATAAATCAAGGTTGCTGCAGATTTTCCCCAGGTGCCACATCAAGACACCGATACCCCTTATATTGTAGACTATAGCCGATAAAAACGCAAGAGATGCTTCGTGGTGATTGGAGTGTCGCGATCTGGTCGAAGAAAAAAATTATAAGTCCTAATTACCTCAAATAGATAGTAAGTGGCAGTCAGGGTGTCGAACCACCGGTCGAAGATAAAATTTATAAGTCCTAATTACCTCAAATAGATAGTAAGTGGCAGTCAGGGTGTCGAACCACGAAGAGTTTATGGTTCAGGTCAGGATTCAGTTGATTATTGATTTTGAACACTTTACGAAGCTTGTTATTGAGTAATTTTTGGTTTGGTTGGTTGTTTTGAAAAGAGGTCGGCTTGAACTGACAATTTACTATTACTAAGAGAATGGTTGTTTGATTATGATTGCAAAATCTTAAAACTCTTGCTTAAAAACAATAATTCAAAACGAGGTTCACACCATGTTTGAAATTCCAAGACCTAGGGTTCCCATACGTTTTAGACTTAATTTAATCGCACTTGATTATTAACGAGTTCATTGTTATGAGGCTTAGGTGCCGGTAGCTATCAACGTCACAATAAATGGACAAAGATGCACTTCGTTACCAAGAACATGTAAACCCTAGGTATATCAAAGCATAATTGCATGGATTCATTTCACAAAGTCAAAATCTAAGTCTTTCGACAATTCATGAATTCAAAACAAATGTAATACAATTAATATAAACTTCAAATATTCATAGCAATTAGTCACAAATCAAATCTTGAAACAAATGTTAAAACCCTAGAAATCTTACAAAATCTACACCAAGGTGAAACCCTAGGAGACTAGCCGCTCATGATACGCTAGACTTGATCACCGGATGTTGAACACGACGAACGAGCCCTTAAATTTTGGTTCTTGATCTTTAACAAATGATTGGTGGAATGATTTTGAATATGATGGTGTGTTCCAAGAATCTTGGAAGGGTGATAAGGATGATGGATAATGATGATTATGATTATGATTGGTGTTGATGCTTGGTGATCATGGATTTGTGATGAATGGAGATGGATCGATGATGATTGATGATTATTGAGAGAGATGTTTTTGTTTCAAGATTCAAAACCAAGTGTAACTCCCTATCAAATGCCGCCCAAAATCATCTTATACCTAAAAAATCAAAGTTAATCAGGTAAAACGGAGACCCGGAGGACACAAAATAACGTCGCCACGTCGGCGACGCGGGGTCCCGGCGTCGGCAACAGAACATACTGATCCCAATAGAGGAAAAACCTGTTTTTACCCGTTTTCTTTTGTTTTCCGCAACCGGTTGGTTCTAGCCTCATCCCAATTTCCATAAAGCTCCCAAAATGCTCCTTAGACTCCATTTGACCTGCAAAACACAAAACAAATCAAAGTGGATCATTCGGAACTTAAATCAAGTAAAAACACAAACTTAGATACGTGTAACATCGGGCTTTCGACCACATATCACATCCCCACACTTATCTTTTGCTTGTCCTCAAGCAAATCGTTATTCACTTTCGCATGGGTCAAACCAAAGGAAGCACGTTCCATTCTCAATAATCTTAAGTCAAGGTATAATGTTATACCCGGTTCATGGTTTTCCCAACCAACGATATTTCAACGATTATATAGACCTTTCACTTTTAAACACAAGATGGTTACTCAAGGTTAACCCCACCCTTAAAGCTAACACATTATACACATCCCTCACAATATTGTCTTCACTCAATTCAACATATAACTAGAAAATATGCACTAGCATTTTAAAGTAATCACTCAAACCGATTATAACACATATACGCATAAGCTTGTAACTCAATCATTCCCCACCAATTTACACAAAAATGAAGTACAAGTCAAAAGCTCTTAACGAGTTATAACGGGGCTATGCTAAGGCTATGGAATGGATGTTTGAAAGTGGCCTAGGTTAGGAAAACTCGATCTTTATTACATCAATCTACCAAACGAATTACACTACCAAACATCAAGCTACAAGGCAAAGTTTTCGCCTTTTATTTAATAACATCTGAAACATCTTTTTGTATTTTGCATGACTATTTTTGACTATTTTTCATCGCATTTTTTGAGATTTTTTTTCATTTCAAAACAAACTATACTATGAACTACTTACAAAACAAAAGCAACCTAAAATCGAATTTTCATTACTCGGGTTAAAAATAAAAAAGGTTTAATGGGTCAAGGACTAAATAGGTGGTCAAACGGAAGGTTTAGGCTCAAAGTTAGGGAATTGATTTCTGGTAAGGTTGATAATGTAAAATGTTGTAAAAATAAAAGGGTTTATCCTAATGCCTCAATATTTCTTATGCTCGTAATTGGTCCATGGTCTTAAATGTATCAAAAGTTGCAAGCTATACAATATGCATTACAATGGCACACTCAAACAAAGAAACATATATATATATATATATATATATATATATATATATATATAGGGAGCGGTTAACATACTTCACGGCTTATCCTACTTCACGTACGCGACAAGCGTAACCATCAGATCAGGGAATTAATCACGCATGGATCAGTTAATCACGCATGGGAGTAGTTAATCACGCATGGGAGCATTTTAATCACGCATGGGAGCATTTTATCACGCACGTTCAATTGAACAAAAAATAATCACGCATGTTATTTATATATTATCACGCAAGTTGTGTTTGTGTCGCGTACGTTAACGTACGTTAAGGCATTTTGTACATTATACTTTCTCTCTCTCTCTCTCTCTCTATATATATATATATATATATATATATATATATATATATAGGGGTCAGCTAAAATGAAAACCACCTCCAGTTGTAAGAACCATGGGAACCACACCGTACGGGGCGAGTTGGACCAATTTTTTTTTCATAAACGTAGATACGTGTATTATAAACACATTTGTAAAAAAAAAATTCAAAAAAAATGTCGTGTGTGTAGTTTTGTTTGTGTTTATGGGTACCGTAAATTTTAAACCAAATTTACGGTACCCGTAAACGCAAACTTATGGTGCTCAAAACTACACACACGGTGTTTTTTTTTACAAATGTGTTTATAATACACGCATCTATCTTTATGAAAAAAAAATTTGGTCCACCTCGCCCCGTACGGTGTAGTTATCACTGTTCTTACAACTAGAGGTGGTTTTCATTTTAGCGGTTCTCTATATATGTATATATATATATATATATATATGTATGTAATGTGTATAAGTGGCTCGATATCTCACATGGAAAGAGTATGATATGTGATGTGCACAACATACTAACTTCTCAAGCATATTATTCCCAAATAACCACCCACAATTTTTCTTATAAAAACTCTCGTTGAATACCCATCATGCTAATTTTTGGAACTTGACAATGACAAAAAACCAAATGGTTCGTGCAATCCCTTGTTAACTTTTGCTAATCGTACTTTTTAGAATGCTTTAAAGAGGACATTTTTGAAAATTTTTGAAATTCCACCCATCCCCACACTTGAGGTCAACATTGTCCTCAACGTGTAGTATATAAATTGAGGGTTTAAAAACCTTAACCTTTCTCCCCATCCCCACACTTGAGGTCAACATTTTCCTTAATGTGTAGTGTTTTGGATGGGGGCTTTCAATGCACAAGGGATGTGATACCACTTTTTTCCTAAGAATTAACCCCAGTCAACTTTTCAATTACATTCCAGTTATTTTTCTAACTAGGTAATCAAAGTTAAGTATAAGAAACATAAGCACCTGGTTTTACTCATTCTGCATGTGCTCCTCGTTCTTCAATGCAAATGGCCATCCAAAATGAACATGAAGGTACCTACAAGTCTCAACGCTCGTGTGGAAGCAAGCTTCTTAAAATAATCAAAACCCGTTAGTGAATCCGTTTTTACCATTTTGATTGAAAACTTACAAAGCCATTCGTTATTTAACTTTGATTTTTGTGGAAAGAAATTTTACAACAATAACAATCCTAACTCACTTTCGTAGGAATCACAACGACATTTAGCGTATGCACGCAAGCCCTTTAAACCTCTCAATAGCTCGGGAGGACGAGGAGGTCTCGTGAGGGTTATATAAGGAATACACCCACAACGTTAATTTATCTACTAAAATCAAAATACGCAACAAAAATATACAAAAGAAGAAAAACAAAATAAAAACAAAGTATACAACAACAAAAAAAATAACATACCTCACCGCCTAACATTGATATCGTTTATTTGGGTCTCATGGTGGTTATGGTTGGTACGGATCGTTCGTGAGAGCTGACATCTTCTCATTGAAACTATGGAGCAGGCTCCCTCCATCGGGTTGTGGTGGCAAAGTAATTGACACACAACTTGAGGCAACACCTTGTGGCCAATGAACTAACCTTTGATTCGGGTTGACCCCGAATAGTCGAATAGTCCGTCCATGGAACAGAGTGCTGATAATCGTGACCTACATCAAGGTGTCATTGATTTCGCTCTTGATCATGGAGGACGTGGGCATTGTTGATGGCTATTTGTTGTGCGGTTCCAAATGCCATCCACCTCCTATTGTCCAAATTATTCCTTTCTATTCGGAGTCTATCTTGTTCATTTTCCTATGCTACCTGATGGGCTTCTTGTGCCGCCTAATGTGCCTCTTGAACTTCCCAATACGCATCTTACGCTACCTATAACACTCATCTGAAAAGTCGACGACCTACAGAAGCTTAAACCAACTGCAACGATGGCAGAAACTTCATGGAAAGGAACTGCATGCAGACTAAGAAAATAAAATTCTTTTAAATTTCAATCTCAAAAACATCCACAACTTCTTTAATTTTAAGTTATACTCTTAATAATTATACAGATTATGGGTTGTAGGGTTCACATTTCTTACTGAATCATCAATGCAGCCATTGGTTTTTCCTCTTCGATATCATTCTTCAAATGATGTTGATAAAATCCGTTCGTGAGCAAAAATAAACGCCATCTACCACCGATAACAGAGCATACATGTTAAAAGTAACAAAATTAGCATGCCTAGTTATTCAAACCACAAAAATTAATTTACTAAAAAATGGATTATGAACTTGATAACAGTTCTGGTAAAAACATATTAACAAAAGAACATTGAATTGATCCAACCTGTTTTGACCCACTCCAAAATTTTACGGTCCTAACTCGTCACCCAACCCGGTTAGCTACCTATCTTGCATCATAAAAGCCACCTTAATCTTTTTCTTTGAGAGAAGATACTATTAGTCAATAATAGACTTTTTCAACCTATGCTTGCGCACAGTTTTTAGAAGGGAAGAAAGTGGTCAGGGTCAATTCAAGTATGTCCAACACATTGTACTATTACCTGCCCAATAAAGCAAAATTATTTCGACTTGTTTACTTATATCCAACTGTTTAATTCTATGGGCCAATTTGAATAGTTGGTTTGTTGAAAGCCTTAGATAACTCAAGGGGATTGTTAGTTTACTGTTACATATCCAACATTGGTTTGTTAAAATCCTTGGATAATCAAAATCTGATTTTGTAACTTTAAAAGATTTTAAATAAGCATACAGAATGAGCAAGAGAAGAATAATTTGGGGATAAAATCCACAAGAAGTTTTTATTAGTGTTACACCGAAAAGCAAAAAAGTAACCAAGTCGCACTTATATTATAACTTCTGACAAAGCTAGACATTATATTTTATCTAGAGCTTGTTAGTGAAAAAATGAACTCTAACTGATCTAAATGGAACAATGTTTAAACTTGTTTACTATCTTTTGGGTTAATATATACATGAGTAACCTTAAAAAAATGTACCTCCAAACCAACCACTTTTTATCACTCTCATTCCAAACTGTTGAACACGTGCTAAAGCAAATTAATTGAGTTGAATTGCATGAACCGGTCACGGCAATGGAACCCCGTCATCCATGTTATGTGTAGCTAGTTTTTCAACAATCATATTGCCATGCGTGCCAAGAATCATCCTGCCACATAAAGTGTTTAGCAAGTCAAACTTTCACATATTTTACTTCCAAGATACCCAATATCGCAGCAATCGAATCGAGTGTCCTTTGGTGGTTTTTATAAAGTCTAAAGGTGGTGGTCTGCATGGTCTGTAGCTTTAATCAAGGTTGCAGGATTTGATGGGTCAAGAACAGGTCTTTTTTCCCTTTAATGATGTTGAAATGTTGGGTTATTTTCACCATTTATTCTTAATTATCTCTATGAGTAGTTGCAGAAATTGTTTAGTACGCTAGGAATGTGACGTTGGTTGTGTGATCCTCCGGCCACAGCCGCACCCTCTTCTCCTCTCCATTTTCTCTTTTGCTCTATTCCCATTCTCTCTTTTATTGGGCAAAAAACCCCCTTAAACAGAAACACCACTGCGACAGTGGTGGTGTCGGTGTCAGTGTGTCACAGTGGTGACCCGCCGGCTACCACCGCACCCTCTCCTCTCCCTTTTCCCAATCCCTCTTCTTGTTCTCTCTCCTCTGAAGGTTTTAAAAGGGGCCAAAATTGTGGAAGCCAAGCGTCTCAACAGGTGAATGACCGCCCAAATAGCTGAATCAAAAAAATCCAAGAGAGATGACCGCCCAGATCTTGCAATCCGAACAAACAACGCAATAAAAACACTATTCATTTACACTGGTGAAATAGAACTTACCGGAGTGTTGTGGGAACATCTCCCTTGATGGTCAACACCTTTTCATGAAGGATTGAATTGATAAGGGTTTATAAAGTGTCGGTTTTGACAAAGAACACACCGCGTACACCATTGTTTCGTGGCGGAACCCTAGCCGCCGGAAGATGAATATGACCACCAATAGCAACCACCACTGCCGCTAAGCACTGAGAAACACTTATCGCAGCCGAGTCAACCATCTCCGTCATCATCATCGCTTTCCAACCACACCGTCGTTTCTCTTGTCTCAGACCTTCCCGAATCTCACATCCCCCTCTCTCTCTCATATAGTTGAAATCTGATGGTCAGTCAAGATGAAGACACGTGGGCGGTGGGTTTTTAGGGGTGCTGTCTGGCAAGTGAGGGCGCGTGTCACATGTGATGATAAGTCCACAACCGTCCAAACCATCCAATGAATAAACGAGTTTTTTTTCCCAACCTAGTGTAGGTGGAAAACTTATTTACCAAAATGGGTGATTTGAAAAATATTTACCAAAATAGGTGTATTTTAAAAACTTCATTTTTCTCACTCTTAATCTTATTAAATAAAAACTAATTTGATTGTTGAAATTATTCTTTTCAAAAAGATAAGAGAAAAGAGTTTTACAATAAATAACAAAAATATATATGTATTTTTTGTTGGATCGTGATAGTTTGGAAAAAAAATTAATGCGTCTTTAATTCTGTTATTAATATTTTGTCTTAACTCTTTTAAAATGGAGAAATCTTATATTTTCATATACACTTTTTTATGTTGTAACCTGAATTAAAGTGTCTCAATGGGGCTTAGAAAATTTAGAAACTATATTGTTGAATTATGATATTGTATAAAAAGTTTTTTTTTTGTATGAGCTTTATTTAACTTTTCATAAAATATATGTTATAAAAAAGTGTAGATGAAAATATAAGATTTCTCTTTTTAAATAAAATTAATTTTTAAAAGAAACTAGTTAAAAGTGTCATTATTTTTTCAAATTCAGTACACGTACTTATATTTTTTTATCACATTATATATAGTTAAATCTCAAAAAAGGTATTTTAATACCACAGTTACTGGGTTGAAAAAAAAAAACTTTATAAATAAGTATTTATAAAATAAATAGAAAAATTTTATCAAAGACTAAACATATTTCTATTTTAAAAGAGTTAAA
This sequence comes from Helianthus tuberosus, assembly GCA_030545235.1. Classification (NCBI taxonomy): domain Eukaryota; kingdom Viridiplantae; phylum Streptophyta; class Magnoliopsida; order Asterales; family Asteraceae; genus Helianthus; species Helianthus tuberosus. The sequence goes on from CM060360.1 coordinate 56,262,619, forward strand.
ACAAAATATTAATAACAGAATTAAAGAAGCATTAATTTTTTTTTTTCCAAACTATCACGATCCAACAAAAAAAATATATTTTTTTGTTATTTATTGTAAAACTCTTTTCTTATGTTTTTGAAAAGAATAATTTCTACAATCAAATTAGTTTTTATTCAATAAGATTAAGAGTGAGAAAAATTAAGTTTTTAAAAACACCTATTTTGGTAAATATTTTTCAAATAACCCATTTTAGTAAATAAGTTTTACACCTACACTAATTTGGGAAAAAACTCATGAATAAACCATCCAATGAATAGTGACAGGCTGTCTGTAACTGTTCATTTCAGTTTAGATATTAATATTAATAATTAATAATTAATAGATATTATGGTATACGGGGCACCAGCGGGGAGTGCCTTCGGTGACCCAATTCCCCGAGCGGGAACACCGCCGCCATCCCTGCGGTGACCTAATTCGGTGAATGGGATCGGTGGGAGGTTACCGCATGAAGGGAGAGAGGGAGAGGGTGGCCCACAAGCTTTTCAACCAATCAAATAATTTTTTTTTTCTTTTTGAATAAAAAAACAAAGTCCCCCAAGAGAGGAGTGCCGCCATCAAATTGAGGGTGTGAGGGGAGTTAAGAGGAAGTTGACGTGACGCGTGCTAATTGGCCGTGCGTAAGAGAGGGGACTCCCTTTAGAGAGGAGTGCCCCTCTCACCCTTAATAAAGCAATTAAAGTACTACTTCATTGAAATTTGTTAACAATGATTTTAACTATTTACGTTAAACTCAAGATTATTTAAACTAAGTCTACCCATAATTTCTTTTTAACGAGAAATTTGGATCACTGACGGACCACTGTAGTATTATCGTATCACCAGCGTAATCACTCGATCATATCCATCTCCACTAGGCAATAATGTCTATACATAAATTTAGGAGGAAATCCAATAAATTTGAGGAAAACACCCCTTGTAGAAATTGAACTTAGGACCTAATGGCTCTAAACATTATCTCAACAAAAGATGCCACTAGGATATATTACATGTGAAAGTTACTATTTTGAACCAATTTTGTAACCAACTTAACTTATTGGTTTCCAACTTTCCATTATTTAATTTAAAAATCTAATTTTCATTATATTTAGAGTAAACTGCCATTTTGGTCCCTGTGGTTTGGCCAGTTTTGCCACTTTAGTCTAAATCTCAAACTTATTACATCCAGGGCCCTGTGGTTTGCATTTTGTTGCCATTTTAGTCCAAAACTCCAAAACCCCATTTTTTTTACTGTTGCAACCTCCTATTTTGTCCTGTAGTGCAGGGACATTTTGATCATTTTGTTTTTCATTTAACATTTTATTAATTAAAATTTTGGTCATCTCTCTTCTCCCAAATAATCATCATCAGCAGCAGAATATCAAGAACATGTAGAATCAAGAACAGATCAAAACAGCAGCAGATTATTAGAACATCATCATCAAGAACATCATCATCATCAAAACCCAGAAAATCAAGAACATCATCATCAAGAACATCATCATCATCAACCCAGAAAATCCAGAAAATCAAGAACATCATCATCAAGAACATCATCATCATCAACCCAGAAAATCCAGAAAATCAAAACCCAGAAAATCCAGAAAACCCATCATCAAGAACATCTGTATCTTCAAGAACATCATCATCAAAACCCAGAAAATCAAGAACAGATCAAAACAGCATTTGATTAATTCAGCGAGATTTTAATATTAAACGAATTAATTTTCGTGCATCCAAAGGTAATTTTCAGATTTTCAGTTTGTTTACTTGAATCATCATCACCTAAACAAATCCAATCAAAACAGCATTAAATTAAATGAGATTTGAACAAATTAATTGTAGTGCTTTGAACAAAAAAAAACCCAAATTAAGAACTCAAAGTAAAAACCCAGATCAAGAACTAACACAAGGAATCAACCCCAGATCAACAACCTCCACCTCCACCGCCATGACCCCCACCGTCACTTCCTTCTCCCCTTTCAGCCGACGACCAGAGCCGGCACTCCGGCCCCTGATTTCGATTCAGATATGAAACTCAAAGCTCAAAACCCTAACTGACTCTCTCTCTTCTCTCTCTCCTCTTTCGATCAAAATATTTCGATTCAGATCTGAAACTCAAACTCAAAACTCAAAGCTGAAACTCAAAGCTCAAACCCCTGATTTCGATTCAGATATGAAACTCAAAGCTCAAAACCCTAACTGACTCTCTCTCTCTCTTCTCTCTCTCCTCTTTCATGTAGATCTGCCATTGTACATTCATGTAATTTACAGCCAACAATACCTACACCGGCGCTGGACTGGTGTGTTTTTCCGGCATTGAACTGGTGATACCGTTCAGATCTGAGGTTGTGTAAACCTTGGTTGTAGATCTGATTGTTTGAAGTAGAATCTGTGCTTGTGGAGATAGATATAGCTGAGATAGTTGTTGGAGCAGATTTGCGAGCAGATTGGAGATAGATATAAGCTGAGATAGTTGTTGGAGATAGATATAAGCTGATTGCGAGCAGATTATATATATTATGGACAGCGTGGTTTGTAACCACTGTCAAAATAAATAATGGCCGTCAGATCTATCAAAGATTGAATCCTGGCCATTTAAACTCATCAAAATAACTGAAAAACGAGCAGTTACCGGCGGTTCCATGTTCTCTCTCCTGTTCCATTTTCCCAGGGTCAGTTGTCTACCACTCCCCTAAAAGGTCGTTCCCCCTCAACATATAAACCCTAATCAACTTCTTCTCCTGCAATAACTATCGCCTACATCTTTTCCAAATTGATGCTCAACATTCCCAGCATCAGATCTCGCGACGACGTTGATGGTACAAATAAAGATTAGGAAGATTTGAAGTCGAGAAGATTGGGGAAGAAGTCTTATATTTCGTCACCGTTGTGCTTCAATCGTTCATCATCGTATTTTCGATAGTTTGAGCAACCGTGCTCTTTTGATGGGAATTTCATGCCTGTGCTCTTTTGGCATCCACCGTTCTCTTGGGTTAAGGTAACCAAATCCCATCTCAACTTTCGGTTCAGGTTACATTTTCCTAAATTTCTTCATTAATTTTCAATACCAAGTTTGTTAACACACAGTTTATTATTGTTGTTATTATTATATAATTTAATTTAATTTTGCAGTCGGAATAGGAAGAGATGTTTGTCCCACATTCTGAGTTTGATGTCGCGAGGGATCTCAACCGTTGGAAGGTATTCATCGATTTCTGTTGTTTCATTGTCCGTACGTGAATTTGTGCTTGTGTAGATATATGTAATTTGATTGATGGTTAGTAAACTAACTTACCCTTTTATGATCAGAAACTGCTAATGTTGTTGATACACCAATAGTTGATGATCCACCATCAGTAAGGTTCACGTGTATGGTTAATTTAGTCCCAAACAACGTGCCTACTCTGAGAAAGCATATTAATTATGATGATGATAGTGGAATTTCTTATGTGCAACCAGGCGGAAGTTGATTCTTCTTCATCGTCATCTTTGTTTGATCCAAATCAAATTCTGGAATGTGTACATGGTTAATTGACAAAGTTATTGGCCGATTATGTGATTAGTGAATGTTCCCATGTTGATTTTAAGCACCGGTGGACCAAGAGCAAGTGTGTGTTTGCCGGCCTTCAAAGACTTCGTAAACCCTCTTCAACCTGGTACTACTTTCTAACCCCTGGACGCGCACATCTGTGAACCATTATTCTGGCTGTTCAAGTTCAACTTCTCCAATCCAAGGGCTACTAAAATTACAGGTTTGAAATTCCACACTGCCATATGTTACCGCTAAGGCGGACACAGGGACATTTGCTTTTCAAGCGGATATCAACCAGCTGCTCAGTCTCATCTTCCTTCAACACGTTCTACAGCAACAAGGAGATCTTTCTCCCTGAACTTATGAGCAAGTCATCTGATGTAAGTCTGCTTTAAGTTTTTGTTCGTTGTTTAATTTGTTTGATTTTTTTGTTGTGTAAGTCTGCTTGAGTTCTTGAAGATGTTTATGATAGTTTGTCAAGCCAGTATACAGAAAAGGCTCCATGTGCTGTGTGCATGTATAACAATATTATGTACATGTAAGGTTTTTTGTACTATCTAAACGAATTTATATGGATAACGATTACTGGATATAAATGAACTGGAACAAATATAGCTGCTGGAAAGGGGGTTATACCATAAGATACAGAAATTATATGCACACTACATTTCTTGATTGTGATGGTGGAGTCGTTGCTAATTATATGGCTTCCAGTTTTGGTTGCAATTTGTGATATATTGTTTCTTGTGTTTTGATTTTGAGTTTTGTTTTATGAGATACCAGAAAACCTTGCTTCGTTCCAACATCCAACCATAGATCGATCAGTATGAAGTCTCCCATCGAAAAACTAAGTGGGCTAGGTCTAACCAGGCATCATGCTCATCCTTCTCCTGCCCAGCTGGATGAACTCTCAGGCTTTCCAGGATATATGCAATACACGAAAGATTGTTGTGAAAGTTTACTCTCGCCTACAGCTGCCACTGCCAACAGTGCATATGGTATGCTATTTAATTATTTATTTCACTCACAAGAACAAATTAAAAAATCTTGAGTGATTCTAATTTTGTTGATCTATTTCAGGATTCTCATAACCATTACAGAAAATGGGAGATTGCCTTCTCGAGAAAACCTCACAGCGATGATGAAGACGGTGATAGAGTCTTGCTGATGCTCACAATGGTGCAGTTTGAAATACAGAAGCTGCTTGATACCTATGTGAGTATATACTATGCCATATTTCTTATTTTCCCTTTTCATATTTCATACAGTTGAGGTTTCTCATCTTTTTTACATATCCAACAATCATATATATGGCCTAGGTTAGGACTAATGTTTATATTTTACTTTACGCAAGAGATGATCGGTCAAAGGTTACAAAGAACAAAAAACATGATCCTCAAACCAATCTTCCCGGTTCGGATTCACTTCCTCACACCAATCGATATGAAAGTTCTCTTGGTAACTTGTGATAAGTGCATTTAGTAGTAATGTAACAATAAGAAATCGGTTATACATTTACATGAATAATCTATCTTTGATAGGATATCTAGTCTTTGCAGCCCTTTTCACAAAAAAAAAAAAAAAAAGATTTATCAACCTCCTCATGAGTGCTGACGATGGTATTCTTAATTTGAATAACGTTTGATACCTTGTAGGTAAATTATATTATTTATGCTTTTTCTAAGGTTTTTTTTTTTTTGTATTAAGCTATAATAATGTTACAGGTGAAGAAGAAGAGAATATATGATATAACAACTGTTCTTGAAGGCTTTGGTCTTATTGAGAAGGAGTCCCTCAACAAAATCCGCTAGAATTAATGTTTTAGTTTGCAAGTTGTAGATGATTAGCTTACTCTGGTTAACTATACCGTTTTATATGAACTTTGATTAATTGTTTAGGGGCCAAGATATTTCTGAACCCGTGTGTAACAGGTAACTCCGCCTACATATTGTACTTTGAAAACAAGCAACGATTCAAGGTTACCATTTTCAGTAAACGGGCCGAGGTACCATTTTTAGTAAACGGGTCAAAATGAGCTACTTTAATATACGGGTGTCAAACATATCATTTTTAGTAAACGGGTCAAGCTCACACTTTTAGAATGCAAAATAAATTCTTTTGTCATTATGACATTAAAAAACCCGTCCACCGGACGGGTAAACTACTAGTTGGAGATAGATATAGCAGATTGGAGATAGATATGAGCAGATTTTCAGAACACTTTGTTTTAATTAATATTGTTTTAATTAATTAAAAGAATAAATTAAAATGACCAAACTACCCCTGCACTACAGGACAAAAAAGGACCTTAAAACAGTCAAAAAAAGAGATATTTTGAGATTTGGACTAAAATGGCAACAAAATGCAAACCACAGGGCCCTGGATGTAATAAGTTTGAGATTTGGACTAAAGTGACAAAACTGGCCAAACCACAGGGACCAAAATGGCAGTTTACTCTTATATTTATTTACTTGTCAACCGGAATAAACTTTCGAAATATCAATTTGATCTCTATTGTTTTAGGGTTCTTGACAATTCGTATATTACAGATTTCATTTAACGGGGCTCTGTACCTTAAGGTAAGGTTTTATGCTTACCGTTTGTTTTGATAGCAATTATGACTTAACAATCACAATGACCCCCGCATTCCTTTTGTTGCTGAATTACATACTACTATTTGATATATTGTATTGAGATGTTAAAATAGGACCTGCGAAGTTGTTCTTGTTCAACAAGAAGATATTAACATAATTATATATTGAACTTTTTAGATGCTATGACTGAACCTCCTTTGAGTTTGGCCTTGGGTTCAGTTGGATGAATCTATCAAGTAATAATGATGTATAACTGAGATTTAACCATATCACCATTTCCGCCGCAAGAGCAGCACAGTCACTATTTGAATTAAACATACGACTTAAGATGCAATAATCTTAAGGGGTAGCGGCGCGGTTTGTTGTCTTTTTACTAAACAATTAGTGTGTTTGAGGAGTCCAAAAACCAGATGGTACAAAAGTCAATAGCAATCGCAAAAAAAAAAGGCTTAACATAAAGGAGACCAACCAAAAACAAAAGTCAATGTGTTCATGCTAATAGAGATTTCAATAAGTGTTTCAACCAACACTGGGGTCAATTACCTGTCCCATAAACAACACAATTCCTGTCACGTCTTCTCTTATCACAAACAAAAACGGGTGATCCGCCACAAAATCCACCTTTCTGGGCTCCTCTTCACTCAACATACAACCGCACAACGGATCGTATTCAACGGCCGCTGCTTCTGTACCTTCTTCATTCACCTCTATGAAAGATTTATGATGCATGCTCGAAACATGAAGCCTTTCACCATTAGACGAATCAGCAATCTCAGTCAAACCATCTTCACCCGTGAATGGCAACACGAGCCCTAATTCCTTCAACATATCACAAACTTTAAACCTGAATTCGATCTTAAATTTTGGTATAAAAAACCGGTCAACTTCTACTTCTTTACGTGGAATGTGACTATCTAAAAAATCAGACGTGGAACCAATTTTTTGTACTAAAGATTGAAGGCCGTCTTTTACATCGGGGAGGAAAAAGTACATTGTGAACTGACGTCTATCTTCGCCTTGCAAGTAGTGAAGACCTAGTACTTTGAAATCATCATATTCACAGACAAATTTGTCTAAACCGCAGGTCATGAACGGAACTTGAACTTTGTTTCCATCAAGGAGGTAAAAATCGGCTTCTTTTGTCCGTACTGGGTCAAACGTGTACGACCATGTTCCCTTGAAGTAGAGGGCATTTGCAAAGATGAGCCTGGTGAAACTGCTTACTCCATCGGCAGAAAGGAGTTCTTTGATAAGGCCATTTGTTTGTTTTTCAGCCCACAAATTCACTTCATCGACTACCTCGTCAGCCTTCAATGATCAATAAATAATATGTTAGCCATATCAAAACAAAAGATTTATATCTCTAGTCATAGAACATTTATTAATGAGCAACTGATACGGATCATCCACCTTGAACCGTCCATCCATGCGGTTACCCGACCCAACAACTTTACACATTTATTAAAAAATTCCTTTGAATTGATGACAATTGCTAGTAAACAACAATAGAAAATTCCTTTGAATTCTTGGTATGCTATACCACAATTTTAGTGTAGCATTGTATATATTGTTCTTTTCAATATGTTACTTTCATTTTAGTGTATATATTATTCTTTTTAATTTTTGACTTTCTGATAACTTATTAATCTAGTTTTATGGTAATAAATAACATCTAATTTTACAGCGGATTTATTTACCAAAACTATGTAAACAGAATTTGATTCAAAATTATATTTTTTTTGCGTGATTTATGTAAATTCCTAAACTCTATAATTGCTTTATATACGGGTGTGTAATATTACACATTCTTTCTGCAAACAAGTTAAGCTGATCAGAATGGCTGATAACAAAGCAGTTGAAGACACCGTAATTGCTTCATCTGATAAATTGGATACCGCGCTTGAAGACGCGGTAATTCCTTCCTCTTCAGCAGATGAAGAAGCAGGCAGTGTCATTAGTAACAGGAAACGCCGCCGCACAGACAATGGCAGCGAGAACCGTAAACAAATCTGCACAGAAAATAGCGGTAAATGCAGCGCCGAAAATGAGAAAGACATGAGTGGCCGAGAAAAAGTTAGTCGTGTCCGTGGTCCTCGTATGAATCGTGACGAATTCTTTTAGTGCTACCCGAACATAGCTGAGGGTGTTAGCCATTTCTTTCAGTATTGCAATACTCCAATTAGTGCAAATGTCATTGGAGATTGCTTCACCTTTGTTTCTCCATCCAAACTTGACGTCTTGGAAGGGGAGTGGATAAATTACTTCAATGAGGGCTGCGTTTACTAGCAATTGTCTGTGCGGCGGCGTTTCCTGTTCCTGATGACCCTGCCTGCTTCTTCATCTGCTGAAGAGGAAGGAATTACCGCGTCTTCAAGCGCGGTATCCAATTTATCAGATGAAGCAATTACGGTGTCTTCAACTGCTTTGTTATCAGCCATTCTGATCAGCTTAACTTGTTTGCAGAAAGAATGTGTAATATTACACACCCGTATATAAAGCAATTATAGAGTTTAGGAATTTACATAAATCACGCAAAAAAAATATAATTTTGAATCAAATTCTGTTTACATAGTTTTGGTAAATAAATCCGCTGTAAAATTAGATGTTATTTATTACCATAAAACTAGATTAATAAGTTATCAGAAAGTCAAAAATTAAAAAGAATAATATATACACTAAAATGAAAGTAACATATTGAAAAGAACAATATATACAATGCTACACTAAAATTGTGGTATAGCATACCAAGAATTCAAAGGAATTTTCTAATGCTACACTTTCCCTTGTTTTCAGTTTCGTATTCTTAAAGTTTAGCATGCCGTAAGTTGTTTAATTTATATGTAATCTCTTAGGATGAATGAATTAAGAAAAGTTTGAGGCAAATATTATTATTTTACGTTTCTGCATTTATTGTTCAACTGGAGATCGCCAATCTCGAATTTGGTATCTATCAGCAACCTTTGAGACGCCACTAATACTATCATGATCATTCATTGAGGTAAACCTAGTAAATAAGAAACTTACCTCCTAAAAGTTGCACAAAACTTGGATTATTTACCATAAACTATCTACGTTCTGATAGAAGAACAAAAAAGAAAAAAAAAAGTTAAACTGACCTTCGTTTGGAAATCGACTTGTTTGCAAACGGCTTTGTAGACGTCGTCGACAACTTGTTTGAAAGAAGGTTTGAAAGAAAGGGTTTTGTCAACCCAAACCCCGTTCGCAAAAGACAACCGAGGTCCATCACTGGAGCTACTGTCCCCAAAGATAGATGACACATGTGAATAAAGAGAGTTGAGGTTTTGGGTAGCATTTGTTTTGAGGAAAGCGAGGAGTTGGTCGTGTGTTTGACCTGTGGTACCCTGGGCTAGTAAACTGAGGGCGGCATGGATCGAAAGTGGAGAGAAAACAGCGTTGGAGTCGTGTTTTTTGGAGAGAAGGTGGGCAGCGAGGGTGGTTGAGACATGGGTTTGATCTCTGATTGATTGTTGAAGGTCTGCAGCTTCAGCCATTGTAGATGGATGCCAATTTCGAGAGGAAGTCTTTAGGTATGATGAAGATATATATACACAAAATATAGGGCAGAAGATATGTATTTAACAACCAATAACCATTCAAAAATCTTCTAATATTATTTAATATCGTTTCCTTTTCTTTATCATCCCTAATAAATCGAATAGTCAGTTAAAAATGGATTTTATTTAGGCTCTTATTATTATTTAGAATTTGTTTTCTTTTTTTTTTTTAATCTACCTACTCAATTAAAACAATTCAAATATTATTCAAGATTGGGTTTCTTTTTATTATGTTTTTACTTTTTATCTTTAATTATTTTAAGGCAAAGTAAGATATAATAAATATTAGTGAAAATAGTAAATAGTAAACTATGAAGGTGTACTTAGTTTCTTTTTTTTCTCTCGTCTCCCCTATCGCCGGTGGCTCGACGGAGTGGACACGATCGGCTTAGCGGTCGAGGACGCTTTCTCCGGGCTGTCCTTTATCTCTAATCTGTGACATTGAAGCTCCCATTCGCCGTCCGGGATAGGTTTTTCTCGTGTCCTTGTTGGGTTCTTGTGCCGGTGGCTCGACGAAGATTCGACCATAGGGATAGTGTGTGAGGTTATACCTGAGAACCATATTGTTTGGGCTTCTAACCTAACCTTCCATCCTATCTTGCTTGGTCAAAGATTCCATTCGCTGCTGGGCGGTGTTTCTGTTAGTGTGGAGATGGAGGTGGAAGAGGGTAGCTGGAAGGACGTGCCGACTAAATCGAAATCAAGGGGTGACACTAAGGGTGGGGAGAACAGTCTTCATGGTAAAATCACTAAGTTCTACATTACCAACCTCCCAGACGGATGCAGACCATGGGATGTTGCCGAATTCGTAAAAGTTTTTGGAGAAGTTTCTGGGGCTTACATCGCCAGGAAGAAGGATAAAAAAGGCAGGAGATTTGGGTTTGTCAGCTTCAGGAATGTCGTGGATGTGTTTGAAATGGAGCGAGCTTTGAACGGTACTAAGATGGGCGGGTCTAAACTTGTTGCTAACGTTGCTAGGTTTGCGAAAGAGAACGTAGGTATCTCTGCTGGGAAGTCTGGGGAGACGGTTGGTACTGGGAAAGATGTGCGGTCTTTTCCTCAAGATTCGATGGGTCATCATCATCATCCCTCCTCCAATTTCCGGGATGGTAAGTTATTTAGCGATCTTTTCAAGAAAGCTCCTGGTACAATTGCTTGTAAGAACTCTTCGAAGTTGGAGGACGGCATTACCATTGATATCGCCGATGAGACTTTGGCGTTCTCGGGCTTAGTCGGTAGTGCGTTACTTGGTAGATGTAAAGACTTAAGGATTTTGAGGAATCTTAATGCAATATTAGCGGATATGGGTTGTGCCGGAATCACTTTGAGTTATCTGGGAGGATTGTCAATGTTCATCAAATTCGATGACGAGGTAACATGCACTAGTTTTCTGCTGGAACACCAAGGGTGGAAGGAGTGGTTCAGTAGCTTAGAGCCATGGGTCGGCCAATCGCTCCCGTTCGAGAGATTAGCTTGGGTCAAAATTCTGGGGGTCCCGCTTCAACTATCAGATAACGACGTGCTGAACAATATTGCTGAACGGTTCGGTAAGGTGGTGCATGGTGCTAACCTAGAAACAGAGGATGATAATCTCTCGGTCGGTTGGATAGCCCTTCTAGTTGGGGAAGGAGGTAGGATTCATGGAGAAGTGACGTTGAGATGGAAGAAAAAGCTGTTTAAAGTTTGGATTGAGGAAGAGATTAACGATTGGGCTCCGGATTCTGTAGGGAGGATTGAAGTTCCGTGTGGTAATTCCCCGGCACCGGATGCGCAACCGGCGGGAGATGAAGTTGAAAAGACTAAGGTGGTGGAGGAAAATGAAAAGCCGTTCGGTGTGCATGAGATGGCTTTCAATTCCGAGGAGTCGGTGGGTTTTTCGAAAAAGGACGGTTCACAATTTTTGCATGGGGACCCTATTTTAGTTGATATTGAGACTAGTAATAATAATGATGGCCAATCAAAAAAAAGTAATAATAATGATGATGTTCCTTCTAGAAGAAAGGAAGTTATTGAGGGTGAAAAAGGGATTGGTATCAACATTTGGAATGGGACCCAGCAGGACAATGTTTCTTTTGCTCCTATGCTGGACGACAACATTGTGAAGAATAATGGGGCCCACTTAGAGAAAGTTTATTTCTTTAAATCTACTGATGGATCTAGCAGGCCCAACAAGAGATGCTCCAAAGTTAGGCCCAGAAGATCGAAATCTGCCCCTTACGTATCATCCAGTCCTGGTTCTTTAGACAGGCCCAAAAAAAGACCTAGGGAGGATGGGGTGTTTACTTTTGACTTAAATGATAGGGCAGAGGATTCTGACCATTCTGGTAACGCGTCTGTTCTGGAAGCTAGTTGCCACTTGGAATCTAAGAAGGATGGAGCTCTGGTGGGGATTTTGGTCGACGAGGCCGAATCGATTGGTAACCCCGGGGTCGACTGTGAGGATTCAGCTGATGCTGAGTCGGGTCCGGTGGAGGAGGTTGAGACGGTTATTGTTTCGCCTCAAAGTAAGGTTCTAGAAGAAGTGGAGGAAACAGTTAAGGTCGGGAACATCCTAGGAGTGGATCTTTGCAACCATCTCAACTTGGTCAGAGACTCCATTGTTGGCAAAGGTATTAATGCTTTTCTCCAATGAATATCCTCTCTATTAATATCCGTGGTATGTCTGGGGGATTGAAAGCTTCTTGGGTCAAAGAAATAAGGTTTCGCAGTAAGGTTAATGTAATTGCTATTCAAGAGTCTAAGGCTGTCTCTGTTTCGAAGTCTGATCTTTTGGGGTACTGGGGAAATAAGGAATTTGAATATGCTTTTTCAGCAGCTGTGGGGCTCTCGGGTGGTCTCGTGTGGATGTGGGATCCTAAAGTTCTAAAAATCTCTTCTATGATCCAGAAAAGATGTTTTCTTATTTTAAAAGGTAAGTTGGCAGGAAGTGGGGAACGGGTGAATTTAATTAATGTGTATGCCCCACAAAGTACTACATCCAAGCTTCAATTGTGGACGGAGATATCTGATATTATAAATCCCGATGAGGGTAAATGGATTCTTGCTGGGGATTTTAACGCGGTTCGGGATCCTGATGAGAGAAAAAATTCTAAGTTTAAACGGGCTTGTGCTGAGAATTTTAACAGATTTATTTTTGATAACGGGCTGCTGGAATACCCTGCTCAAGGTAGAAAATTTACATGTGTTAGGGATTTTGGCAAGAAATTGAGCAAGCTGGATCGGTTTTTGGTGTGCCAGGAATTTTTTAATAAATGGCCCTTGGCTTGTGTCAGAGTTTTGCCTTCGAGATATTCTGACCATTGCCCTATCCTTTTGGAGCTTGTGGATCTTAATTTTGGTCCTCGTCCTTTTAGAGTTTTTCGTTCATGGTTTGGGCAACCGGGGTTTGAGAACGCCGTTAAGGAAGCTGTGGTTAATCACGAGCCCTTCGATCCTCCTGATGTAAGCCTTTCGTCGAAATTTGCTAGTATTAGAGCTAGGCTGAAAATCTGGAGAGATGAGTTTTTGCTAAAAGAAAGAGAATTGGTAAGTACGGCGTTATCGGAATTGGAGTCGTTGGAAGCTGAGATGGAAGTGAGGTCTCTATCGGAAGAAGAAGAATGGGTGATGGCGGAAAACAAAAGAATTGTTAAGGAAGTGGAATATAGAAAAAACTTAGATCTCAAGCAAAGAGCGCGGATTAGATGGGCATTGGATGGGGATGAGAACTCTAGCTTTTTTCACGCTTCGGTCAATAGCAGGAAAGCATTAAATACGATTCATGGGCTTAATGTGAATGGGGAGTGGGTTTCTAAGCCAAGTATTATCAAAAGGCAGGTGCTTTCCTTCTTCAGAGATAAATTCAAAGAACATTCTCCTTATAGGCCCGAGTTACTTTGTGGAAATCTAAAAAAAATTACGGATTTGGAGAGTAATTTTTTGACTGAAGCTTTCACCGATTCCGAGATTAAAGAGGCAGTTTTTAGCTGTGGGGACGATAAGGCTCCTGGCCCGGATGGGATGAATTTTCATTTCATTAAGCATTTTTGGAATTATTTCAAAGACGATTTCTCTAGAATTTTTTCTTACTTCCACGAGTGCGGCGAGATCAACCTAGGGAGTGGAGCTTCTTTTATTACTTTAGTTCCTAAAGTTGAAGATCCGGTGTGTCTCAATAACTATAGGCCTATCAATCTTGTTGGCGTCATTAGTAAGACTATTTCTAAAGCTCTGGCTTCTAGAATGAGGAAGGTTTTGGACGGCATCATATCGGAATCCCAGTCGGCTTTTTTGAGCGGAAGGTATATTTTAGATGGCCCACTTATTGTTAATGAACTCATTTCTTGGTTAAAGAAGAGCAAATCAAAAGCTTTTTTTCTCAAACTCGATTTTGAGAAAGCTTATGATAACGTTAATTGGAATTTTGTGGATTGTATTCTTCTCCAAATGGGGTTTCCTAGCAGATGGCGGTTATGGATTAGGGGTGTTTTGGTGTCGGCCAACTCGTCTGTATTGGTCAACGGGGCCCCTACGTTTACGTTTAAATGCGGTAAAGGTATGAGGCAGGGGGATCCGTTGTCCCCGTTCCTCTTCTTGATCGTTATGGAAGCTCTGTCATGTCTGTTCGATCGGGCTAAAGAAGTTGGAGTTATCAAAGGAATTGCCACCCCTTGCAATGGGCCGAATATTTCCCACCTCCTCTATGCGGATGATGCCATTATGGTGGGGGAATGGTCCAAGTTGGAAGTTGTCAACATAGTCAGAATTCTCCGCTGCTTTCATATTGTTTCGGGTCTTGGTATCAATCTTGAGAAATCTAACCTATTTGGTATTGGAGTGGATTTGTATGAGGTTGGGGTCTTGGCTAATGAAGTGGGGTGTAGGCCGGATTGTATCCCGTTTAAATATCTAGGCCTTAAAGTTGGTGCCAACATGAACCGGATCGCCAACTGGCAGCCGGTGATCGATATTTTTAGGGCCAGACTGGCCAAATGGAAGTCTCACTTGTTGTCTATCGGGGGTAGGATTGTCCTTATTAAGTCGGTTATGGAGAGTTTGCCGACTTATTATTTCTCTATTTATAAAGCTCCCAAGAAAATTATCGTTGATCTAGAAGCTATGATCAGGAGATTTCTTTGGGGTGGGTCGGTGGAAGAGAAAAAAACACACTGGGTCGCTTGGGAGAAAATCTCGATTTTAAAGAAAAATGGAGGTCTTGGTTTGAGCAAATTACAAGATATTAACTCGTCTCTTTTAGCCAAGTGGGGGTGGCGTTACAAAACGGAGAGAGAAAGTCTATGGAAAAGAGTTATAGACGCCCTTCATAGCTCTAGAACGGGGTGGGAGTGTTTGCCTATCAAGAAATCCTTAACCGGGGTGTGGAATAACATTGCCAAATCGGTTATTAATACAAAGATAGGTGGGATCCCTCTCAGTTTTCTGCTGAAAGGAGTAGTGGGAAATGGTGAAGAAGTTTTATTTTGGCTAGACTCTTGGATCTCTGATGAACCCCTAAAGATGAAGTTTCCGGATTTGTTTAGTTTGGAGAAGAATAAGAAATGTAAAGTTGCTGAAAGGTTCAAAGTTCAAGATGATCACCTGCTCTTGGAATGGAACTGGAGATCTCCTATTGTTACGTCTGAGCTTCTGAATAGTCTTAATCAGCTGTCTTCTTTACTCGATAATGTCCAGTTAAGTCCGGCCAGGGATAATTGGAAGTGGGGCGCTGAATCGGATGGATGTTTCACGGTTAAGTCAGTTAAACAACTGATCAGAGCCGAAGGTAATATCGTATCTGGTTTCGTTTTAGATTGGTGCAAATGGGTCCCCGCGAAGTGTAACGTCCATGTTTGGAGGTCCGTGATGAATGGTATTCCGACAGCGGAAGCCCTCTCGAGAAGGAATATTATTATTGAAGACTCTTTGTGCCCGTTTTGCAGCTCGTGTGAAGAATCGGCTGAGCACATTTTTGTCTCCTGTTTCTCGGCGGTGACGTTATGGAACTGCATAAGTTCTTGGTGCAAGATCAGTAATATTTTCGCTTTTTCGCTGCAGGATTTGTTCGTTATTTATAAAAATCTCAACGCTTCGGTTAGAAAGAAGGATGCGGTCCAAGGAATTATCATTATTGCGTGTTGGAGTATTTGGAGGGCTAGAAACAACGCCAAATTCGCTAGTGCCGCCATTAGAATCGAGAATATTATTAGTGAAGTTAAGGCTTTAAGTTTTTTGTGGTTTTCGAATAGATCGAAACATAAAGGGGTAGGTTGGGAGGAATGGTGCTCGTTTGTAAATATGTAATGAATTTGGTCTTGTTGCTTGTCGGCCCGTCTTGGGTCGGCTGTGTTGTTTAATGAAATTTACCTTTAAAAAAAAAATAAAATAAATATTAGTGAAAACAAAAATACCAAAGGAGCGTATAAAATATGACTCGATTTATTTGCTGTTGAAGTCCGGCTCAACATTTAAAAAAAAAATTGTATTTGAATTCCACGTGAGCTGTTATATCAACAAAATATTGGGTTGTAAAAGTTTTATTGTGGGCTTGCAAAGAATTAGATTACATACATTGGCTGTTGACGTTTACTCATTATGGGCCCACTAAATGGGAATATGGGCTGCATTGAAAATTATTTGGTCAACACGGAGTTAATAATAAAGTAAATTTGGACCAGGTTGCCTAAAAAAATATTGGGGCCATTTTATTTGGAAGAAAGTTTGCAAAAGAAAAGGGGAGATTGTAGAACACAAAGGTTTTTTATATAATAATGGGTTACAAAATTTTGACAGAGTTTTCCATGTTGTGATGAAGTTGGTGATTCGATGCTAATTGATGGAGATTCAAGCCTTTATCATTTGTCTAAAATAGGAGGGACCTACTTTGTGGGGAAGAATTGAAATGAAAGGTTTTGGGTCATCGGTCAGTTGACGAAGATGGAAGACAAGTACAAAAAAAATGATATCTTTAGTCAAGGAAGAGATTGTAAGGACCATATATGGCGACTAATGATTATCAAGAGTCAAATAGAGAAATCATAAGTGAAAGGGGAGATTGTTAGGTCCAAAATGTGCAACTTACGATTCGCAAATAGAAAGTAGGCACTCTTATGGTCAAGCGTGAACCTGGATTTACAAGCATGTACTTGAGAAGTACACACTCAAATGGTTAGTTTAAGCTCAAGGGGAAGCGCATACTTCTTCATATAAAGGCTACACTATAAATATGGGTTTACTTGTTCATTTGTATGTGTGTGTTCATAGTGAGATCACTAGCCCCTATGGGAGCTCACCTAGGGTTGGCATGGGGCTTAATTGATAGATGTATACACTTTAAAGCATTGGCATGTAAAGCTATGATATAATTTTATCAATGTAAGCATTCAATTTGATTATTCATTTTGTTATCTTCATGTTTGTTCGATTCGATCTCACAAACATCTATCTAATATTATATTGTTTCGAATATTTTTCATACACATTCTATATAACACGGGAAATAGATTGGTTTCCGGGGTCTATGTGGCTCCGCCAATGGCTTTCATCATGATTTTGTTGATACATGCCCATCATGCTCGAGCATATGACACGTTAGGTCTAGTGCATAACATAACATGACCTTAATTATAGATCCATTTACCGAAGCATAAGGAATATTTTACATCCTTCTTATTCTCTTCTTTCGTTGACATTAATATTTACTAAGTATGATATCATATGTCATTGGCAAGAAACCACGTTTGGAATCTAACATTGAAAAACGTTAAATAACCTTATTAGTATATACAATTTAACCTAAGCCTATAAGTTGCCTTGATCTATCCATGGGCGGACTCACATAGAGTGGGTTGGGGTCCCCGGACCCCAGTGTTTTTAAAAAAAATTAGTAGATTCGGTATATTAAAATGTATAAGGACCCTATAAATACAATATGGTAGACACCTTAGAAAGAAAAGGAAACCTGGTGTAGTGGTAAATCCCTCTCTTTACCAACAAGAGATCATTGGTTTGATCCTTGTATAGCTTGGTTTTCCTCTTTTTTCTAAAAAAAATGTAGTTCAAACCTCGCTATGACCCTACCCGAACGAGGACCAACCCGAAAATTTTAACGTTTTATTGAGAAAATTTTGAACACCGAAAAAAATGGACTCCATTGAAAAAAAAATTATGGGTCCACCACTGGATCTATCTCTACAGAACTTTTTCTTAGGCTATAGGGTGTGTGGGGGTCATGATTTGGACATGATTTGCCACTTAGGAACATGAATGGAAGGCTACACCACCCCTTTGATTGATCCACCATGGTTTGAATGGATTAAACCATGACAACCATGGTCCACCTTTCCATTTTTCAACAAATCATTTCATTTTTCTTTAGACAAAAATAAATTAAATTAAATAAGGGGCTAGTGTTTGGGTCATGACCACACCCTTAGGGTAGTGGTTTTGGATGGTGGATTAAAGATGTGGTTACATGGCCCTAACGTGAAGGGTCATGGTGGTCATGAGGGTCATGACCACACCTTATAGCCTTATAATAAATGTGGCTTTGCCAAGATCATGAAGTATAGTCCAATCTCCAATCTAACACTTAACATCTTTCAAGGTTGGAATGTCGTTTCCAATTAGTATATGTAATTATGTATACAAGATCAAGGAAACAACTACGCTTCCACGGGCCTTCTTGTAACCAAATGGCTCATCTTCATTCTTGTTTAAACTAAATTCCTTGATTTTCTCATCAAAAATGAAGATTCCTACATCTAGATGCTTGCTCTAATCCATAAATGATTTTCTCAAGTGTTTATTTACTACAAATCCTTCACACTGCATCATATAACATCTTCATGAAATTTCTATCAAGTAAAGTGGTTTTGACATTCATTTGCTATATTTTATAATCGCAATAAGCAAGAAGGCACTTGGCATACGGGTGGATTTAAACATGGTAACGTAAGAGAAGGTTTCCTAATAATCATTCCCTTGAGTCTAAGTAAGATTCTTCGAGTTTCTCATTGTTTTTTTATTTGCCCCTTCAACTGCAAAAACTTTATTCTCTACATGGGTGTAGAAATAATATGCTTTTGTTTCTTTAAGACAGCTTAGGGAAATATACTTCGGTCTTTGGGTTCTTGTAGTCTCACGCTTTACATAGGCTTCACAACCCAGATTCTTAAGAAAATTATTTTGTAGTCTTTCCATGGTGTAAGTTACACATCTTATCCACCTTTTTTATTGAAAATATATTGACTATACACGCAGATTTTTTCAAGGATCAATTCAAAAAGATTGAGGCGAGTTTGTAAGACTCACAATTGATCGAACAATATCGAACATGGTTCGATAACTCATCTTGAACACACCATTATGATGAAGTGTTCTAGGTCGAGTGAGTTGTGAGATCATGATAGAGTAGTAATAGTTGGTATGCTTAAATATTTGCATCACGTAGATAGATGAAAAATGAGGTTTTTAGAAAAAGTTTAGGAGTGACTAGTTATCATATAAGATAAAGGAATGGAGATTTATGTGGTTTGGACATGTTAAGAGGAGGAAGATGACGACGCTAGTTAGAGCAATGGAAACCCTCACTATAGAGGGGATGAGGAGTAAAGGCATGCCAAAATTAATTTGGATGAGCGGATTAGACAGAATTTGTTAGAGTTGCACATCTCTAAGGACATGATCCATGATAGACGTTCATGGGGACGTAGAATTAAGGTTAATAACTTTTAAGGCAGGGTACAAATGTATTTTGGGGGCTTAGTTGTAACACCCCAAAAATCTAAAATATAAAATGTGTAAAACATGTCAGTTAATTGTTAGGAGTTTGGTAGTAAATTATAACTTGATTAGGAAAAATGAAAGGAAATTATTAACATAGAATTGAATCATGAATTCCAAATAAATAAAACTCAAACAAGAGGGACCTAAGTTGATTAAATGGAAAGTTGTATATTAAAATTGAAATATTGAAACCAAACACACACACACAACTGTGTGTTTTGGTCGACATTTAGGTGCTGTTTGTTTTTTCTGAGGTAAAACGTCTGCAGTCTGCGGACCACATCTGCAGACATCTGTAGCAGAAGTGCTGGACCAAATGTCTGCAGTCTGCAAGAAGAAGACTGTTTGTTTTTTTACTTCTGCAAACTGCTGAAATAAACTAAAGAGTCTGACTAGAAAATTATATATATACACATGACTGAAATCAAGTAATTATCAAATAAATCAACTGAGTTTGATAGCATCGATGTTTGAACAAATTAACAGATCTGGAAAAAACATTTGTTATAATAAATTCAGCAAGAACAAAACCTCAAAATCAGCCAAGAATAAAACCTCAAAATCAGCCAAGAACAAAACCTCAAAACATTTGCTAGCAAATTACCCATTTGTTATAATAAATTCAGCCAAGAACAAAACCTCAAAATCAACAATTGTATCTACCAATCTATTATATTAGCAACAAATTACCTTAGATGTTGGAGGATGAGTGGAGATACAAGGGGGCTGCGCTGTGGAAGGTTTCTGATCGGCGGTGGTGCTCGACGGTGGAGAACGGCGGTAGAGAACAACTCGGCGAGGGGTGGAGGGCGGCGTGGCGGCGGCTGGAGGTGGAGGAGCAGGGGAGGTCGCTGATGAATGGAGGAGCAGGGGAGGTCGCTGATGAATGGAGAATGGGAACTAGGGTTTGTGTGTTTGGAAGAGGTTGAAGGGATATGAGAAGAGGTAAAACAAGATCTGCCCGAGGAAGAGGTTCTGAAGAGGTTTTTTAATGAATTGTCTTCTGAAAAACAAACAACCTTCTGGACCCTATGTCTGCGTGTGGTCTGCTTGGTGAAGACAAAAGAGGTCCTGAAGCTCTTTTAACAAAAAACAAACAGCACCTTAGAGAGAGAGAGACAAAGAGGTTCCCTTGTTCATCCTATTTCACAGCAAAAATCATCAATTGAAGCAAGATTTAAGAATAATCCTATGCATGTCAACGAATTCCTAACCATCTGAATGTGTTAAACATAAGGTAAGTCGCAAAATATCTTTTGATGAAGTTTTCTTGTAATAAGAAGGATGTGAAGATCCAATTGAGATGAATTATGTTATGTATGATATGGATTAGAGTAAAAGCTATGCTAAAATCACTACTCCATGAAGAATTTTATATGAACTTGGTTAATGATAGGATAAATATGAAAAACCTTATGTAGGATAAATGGGTTTTGATGATGAAATTGAAATCCTTGGATTCTCATAATGAATGGATGAATTCTGATGTATATGTGTTTAAATTACTTTATGTGAACTGAATGTGAGTTGAATACAAGTCTATATAAGCGATTTCGGTTGATAAATTAGAAGGATGCATATTTAAGTATAAACACATGTACATGGTGCTTTAAGTGTTTTGCGCACTCCAAGTGTTCGATAAAATGCCTAAATTAAAATTATATAGTTTTGAATGAATTGAAAGTTTTGATGTAAAAGAAAGATACGGAAATTAAACTTGATATGAAATATGATGTGAAATAAGAATTATGCGAGAATGTGCTTGCATCTAAGTGAATGATGTAATCTAAATAAGAATGGGTTATGTGTAGGACCGAAAGAAGAAGGGCCAAGTTTCGGAAAACAACAAAGGGCTCAAGATCGAGGTAAGTTCTTATACTTACAAATATTAGTAATTTACAATGTTTATGTTAAGTATATAAATTTGTTTTGTGTTGAATGAAAATACATGGAAATTCGATTCGTGCATACGGGTCGAATAAGTAAGAATGATATATGTATGAGTTGGGAATTGATGTCGAACCGGACATAGAAGATTGAAGGGATTCGACATCAAGCCCCATTAGTAAGCATGATGAATGGATGTTAATGAAAGATTATTATCACGTTCGATGGGAGATTTTAAATTCTATGTTAGTTAATTATGATATAACTAAATTGTTCGGTATGGTTGTAGGTAAATCATCGTGTTAGATGACGCCAAGCTTGGAACGAACACATCACTCGGATATCACATTTCCGCGTTTCATGTTCAAACGGGTCAAAAATATTTTGTACTTATGTTTAAGTTTAGTCGTACGTTTGTAAGATTGTGTTTAAAACTTATTATGTTATTTACTAGTAAACTTTTAAATAACTATGTTCGTTTGTAAATGTTGGGTTTGTACAAGTTAATGAATGGCAAAAAAAATTTGGTTAAATATTCGTATGTCTATAATATGCGTTTTAAACCCGTGTACGAAAAGGGCCTCACATTTAAATATGATTGTCAGCTTGTATTTATATCTTGTTTTATCATGTATATATGCTACTACTTTTACTAAGATACCCTCTTACCACTCAATTGGTTGTTAGTAGATGTATATTTAGTTTTGTTTGTTTGCCTGCTATGTGTTTTGGAGTTAGGAGTCTGTTTGGAATCACCACTTCACCATCTCCTAGATCTTAGCTATAGGTTTGCTGATTACGGAATTTTTTTGGGTATAGTTGTTGTATCACTTAAACCAACGTTTTAAAACCGATATGAACCGGCCGGTTATACCGGTTAAACCGGATATCAGACACGAGTCTGGTACGATAAAGGCCGGTAAAACTCGAAAACGGTATGTCTTACGTATCAGCGGTAAATCCGGTTCTACCGGTTCAAACCGTTGAACCGGTTTGCATTATCTAAAGATTTGATTTCTTAATTTTAATAAAATACAATATTAAGGTAATATTGATCTTCCATATTTCCGGTAATTAACCTAGTGCTTTCTATTCCAATATTTCATCGTTGTTGAAATTGTTACTCACCTCGTATAATGCAATATTGTTTGTAACTAATAAAAATATTCTTAAAATGCTTAATAGTTTACAATAAAAATAGCTGTTTTTAGAAAAAACTATGATTAGTTACATAAATCCTAGTTGAGATTGGATTGTTATTTGAGATGAATTTGTATTTTATGGAATTTATAGGGTTAACTAGTAACCTGGTTCAACCGCCCGATACAACCTGGTTCAACCGGTTGGACCATTTTAATGCCCAACCTGGTATGACTTAAAAACTGCTTTTTAAAACATTGACTTAAATAACAAAACATATAGTTAAAGTATGCATTGGTCTGTTTACTTTTTATTTTTTAATTAAGTTAACTTTCTCATTTTTCCATTAATATAATATATGAGAAGCAAAAGTTGTAGAAAACAATATGGACGGCTATGTTTTGTTCGATTCGTCGTTAGTAAATGCTTGGACCTTCCAAATCAGATGATCCAGTAGTCTTGGGCCGGCTCGGCACAGCAGTAAATATCCAAGTCAACATTAAAATTGCTATTTCTAATGTTACCATGTTGTTTCCTAGGAAACATGTTTCATGTTTAATCCAACAATGTATAAATAAGTATTTTCATAATCATATCATTCATGTTATTTATATTTTCAAACTATTATAGTGTTTAAATATTTGATAATATAGCATATTCTCTATTAAATTGCTTATTTTAGTTGATATATTTTTAAACCATTTAAGACTGTATTGTATATATTTTGATA
This sequence comes from Helianthus tuberosus, assembly GCA_030545235.1. NCBI lineage: Eukaryota > Viridiplantae > Streptophyta > Magnoliopsida > Asterales > Asteraceae > Helianthus > Helianthus tuberosus. The sequence continues at coordinate 56,285,860 of CM060360.1, forward strand.
AGACTTCTAATATACATATAAATTATTGTATATAATAAAATCCAAGAAAAGTAATTAAAATAAGAAAAATAAAACAACTAAAAATGTTGAAAACTAGGCATGAGCAAATGGTATAAAATACCGATCCCATCCCGATCCCGATACTGATAATCCCGATCCCGACATGTTTCGGTATCGGAAACGGTATCCACATTTTGGTTTTTTCGGTATCGGTACGGTACGGTATCGGTAAAATACCGACTTTTACCCTCAAAATACCGATACCGTACCAAACCGACATGTTTCGGTATCGGTATCGGTATCAAGTATTCATGAAATTTCGGGATCGGGATTATCGGTATCGGGACGTGATCGGGACAGGATCGATATTTGCTCATCCCTATTGAAAACTACTATTTTGTGCATTACAATTACAATAAAAAAGTTGGAAGTTTTCCACTATGATAGAACTTTTTACACGTGTGATACAATATCTTCTTGAAATCATCGTTAAACAACACTTAAAAAATTTTCACTTTGTAGATAGTGATTTATTCAAATATTGGTGTGTAGCATAAATGTACAACTTAATAAGACCACCCGTAGTGGCCTAATTTTTAGGCGTTTTTTTGTGAAATACACACCCCAAAACGCCTAGGATACTGCCCCCAGGGGCGTTGTTTTTCCAAAAAATGGTTGAGGCGTTCTTTATTCCACGTCTGGTTCATTTTGTTTTGACCATTCATAGTTATCTCCTTTTCTTTGGCCAATAAGATTTTTTATGGTTTTTTTTGTATTTAATTGTATAACACCCTTTTTAACATAATGTTCCACGATGTTCACATCCCTACTACATCCATTTTAGAAAAACACACCATAATAATTTATTGCTAACTGAACTGTCATATAACGTAATGCTCAAAAGTGAGGTGTCTTCCACTACACGTGTTCTAACGCATGATCCTAATAGAATAAGATAAATAAACATTGGAAATTTGAGAGGTTTACACGTCACCTAGCTTATTAAAGAACATATTTAGAGGGTTAAGTCAAAAGTGTCAATTTATTTAGCAACTTGAGTGAAAAGACAAGTGAGGTGGCAGAAGAAGAGGATTCGAGCCATTCTGCTACGGTCACGTGACCTGCTTTGATAAGAGATGACTCATAAGTCATAACCAACCTTTCATTAATATATACACACGTCACGTGTTCCGCCTCGTGCTCCGTTGCCCGGAGTTACCGGAATCTATTACAAGATACGTTTCCATCAAAATTTACAAATATCGACTTGGTGGATAAATCTAGGGGTGTGAGACTAAGCGGTATGGGGCCGGCTTAGGCCCGGCGAGGCCCTGCGCCGGTCCCCCACACCGCTCCCCATGCTTCCGTTCCGTCGTCCCCGACTCCCCACAGACGAAGTTGACGGGCCTCTCTCCTCTCTCCTTCTCTCACATATACCTATACATACATATATATATATAAAGAGCTTCATCCTCCACCCCATAGGTCCATCACCCTCAAGCCTTTCCTACGTGACGGTGACGTGGCGACCCATCCTCTTGAGGATGGGGCTCTCCATACCCTATAGTCTGATAAATACACATATTAATATATCAAATTAGTCAAACTTGGTAATGATTAAGCACTTTAATACATTATTTTATTTTAAAGTCAAAAGTAATAATTATGTTTTCTTATATTATTTTATTTTATAATACTTTTGTTACTTTTTTATATTTTGTTATACTATTATTAGAGCATTCTCATCCAATCCATCAAATTATACATACATTCCACTAAAAAACAACTCCTATATTAATATATTTTCACTAAAAACAAATATTTTTTCTCTCTCCTTTTCAATTAAATAATATTATCATTACATTTTTCTCTCTCCTTCACTCACAACCACTTTCAATATATATTAAAAAAATTATACTGGGTGAACAGTGTCCCCCCAAATATACAGATGAACAGTAACATTTTCTCTCTCCTCCACTCACAACCATTTTTTATACCCTTTATAATATAAAAACTACCCCTCACATATTTTGATGGTTTGGATGAGAATGCTCTTAGTATTAGTATTAATATCAATATTAATAAATAGATAATCAAGACACTTTATTATAAACACGAAAGTGAAAATATTCATTATAAATAAATAAATAACGAGTTACTAATGCCCTCGTCCAATCCTATGTTTTGCATCATAATCATCAAACAACCGCACCTGAAACATATGTGAAAAGAGAGTCAGCATAAAAATGTCTGCGAGTACATAGGTTTTGTGAGTGTGTCGAATTCATGGCTTATATACACATTGCAATACCTCGTACGACTACTAGAGTCGATAATTGAAAACCTTGTATCGAAAAGTGTTTCGTATTGCAATATAATTAACCAACTACAACATGTTGGTTAAAGTTTATGAAACCTCGTTGCCATGAATCTTGACCAAAACATTTGCTTTTGTAAACCCAATTGTAAATTGTCACACCCCGATATTTCCACGTATTACCGGTGGGGAGTATCGTGACGTAGTTGATATCATCATAGTTAAACAACACAATTTAAATGCACAGCGGAAGTCTTGAAATATAATATATTATTATAAACACAAATGTCTGATAATATAAAAGTATTCCGTACAGACTAGCTTGTAACAATCCACAGGCGGATCAAATCAACAAAAGAAGTTATCAGACTAATGGCTTATGTGAAGGAGTTGCAAAGTCCTCATCTAACAAGTCCTGAGCAGCTTCCAGCCTATTACGTACTTGTACCTGTCACTTAAACTTTGGAAAATACGTTAGTTTTCACTGGTAAATACACTCAACCGACTCATTTGAAAATGTTTATGAATATTGGTTTAGGTGCACAAGGCACGAAAATATTTTGACACTTTGATTAAAACGCACAAGGCAAAATTCATCTTTTATACTTGGGACAAACTATATCTCATGTTATCAGGTTTACATAACTTGCTCTACATACGGGGCTCGGTTCTATGCCGATTCAAGATTAACCGACACACCACTATTCCCTTATTGGGAATCCCATATTGGGTATATTTAATTAATAAGCACATGGCATCTGTCAGGTGTATGCCTACACCCCGTGCTTAGGTCGTGGCCATTGCAATTAATGAGTCAAGGATATCCAGGACACGGTCGCATTAATCCCCAATGTTTCAGTCAAGCAATACGAATTAAAGCAGGTTATTTGGATTTCCCGACTTATTGGTCTTTGAATCCCATATCTGACCATGCGGTATTTATATTACCGTATCCCAAGCCCGTAATAGGGAAAATAAGTTAAGAGTATTTACCTGAGCTAGCTCCTGTCTTAAATAGAAAGAATTATAATAACTCAGTCGTATTCACTTAAATAAGCGTAGGTACAATTTACCGGAAGGCTCTGGTCTGGAATGATGGTATAAATAAGCAATTAGAATCCTAACAGGTCTTTAATTAAGCCTAAACTTAGACCGGTTAGTTTTAAGGAAAGATACGGTTCAAACGCACGACTAAGCGAAGACCGGAATAGAATGTGATTTAGACCCGACAAGTTTGAAGACTTGTATAATATGGGTAATCTAACCACATTCTGGATTTTGGGATAAAAATGATAAGGTTTGACCCATTTCGGCTAATTTATGCAAACTAGTTACATAAACCGAACCGAACGCGCAAGAGGCGTAACGGGTAACCATATGGGTCATATACAGGTTTCCTAAGTTAATATGCCTTAAATATGTTGTGATATCAGTAGGATACCTTCCATTATGCCCAAAACGAGTTTAATCTCAATATAAGCCCCCGTAGGGGTATTTTGGTCATTTAAAAGATTATAAAAGAGATTAATTTTAATTCTAAGACTCGGGTCTGAAATAATCAGTAAAACAACTTAATTTAATAGGTTATATCAGTTGGTGATAAGTCTTATAAGCCAAAATGGTTTTAAACCCATACTATGTGTTTAATACGCGTAAAAAGCCGTTTTAAGCGATTTCCGGGTTACACAGGAAATCTGAGTTTTCTGATCAGGTTAATAAGTTCAAAATACTTTATTTATTATATAATCAGTAGCAATTGGATTAGTGTCAAAATACTATGTAGAACTCATTTTATAACCAAAAAGGGTATAATCGGTATTTACCGAATTAAGGCCATAACCTTAGGTTATGATCAGGTTAAAAATAATTAAAAATCTTTAAAAATCTCAAAATATTATATTACATCAGTGGGTAAAAGGTTTGGTGTCAAAAATTGGGTTTAGATAGGCTTTATGCTAATTGCGTCGTTTAATTAACAAAAAGCTTTTTAAGTGCGCTATTGAGCATAACTCCTAATCTAGACCTCTAACTGACATGAAATTTTAGGGACATGTTTATAATTCAGCAACAAAGATTTTTGTCCTCTCACATATCCAAAATTCTCGTTTTATGGTAAAAAAAGCATATTGGTCAACATTTAAGCAATTAACGGAATCACGCATATTAATTGGATAGCTAATGAACCAAGGTGTATAATCACAGAGGGTTATACTAGCATGTAACCTGGTCCTAAGGAAGCTCTAAGGCATATCCAAATCATACTAAATTGGGTCAGAACTGAAGTCAAAGCAAAAGTCAAAGTTTTGCGACTTTCGGTTCCGAACCGGGTCTAAACAGAAAATTGTCGGGTCGAACATGCTTAGACATGTTCTTACATTTATTACTAAGTTATATGAGTGATAAAATAGGTTACACGCCTTCTACATTGCTAATTACATGTTAATTCGCAAATTAAGTTTCTGTTGACTTTTTATAAACAACTTTGACCCGACATTTGATCAAGTTAGAGCGGGAATCAGAGGGTGCCCTCTTAAGGGTTTATTGCCCACTTAATTACCAACTTATAACAACTTTCAATTCGACTAATCACTGGACCATTAATGATTAATCGCTAAGTCAAACGTTAATTACGACGATTTGACTTTTAAGCTAATAACTAAGTAAAACTCAATTAAGGAAGGTTGAGGATACTTACCAAGGTCTAATGCACTATTAGAGATGCTTGGGGACTGATCTTATGCTCCAGGAAGCTCTACAAATGCAGATGGAAAGCATGATCACAAAGTTGCAACATGAGGGCCTTTTTATAGTGAATTTGAGGGCTTGTGATCATGACATATCATGCTACAACTGATCATGGATCATCCACAAGTGTCCCTAAGGTCTAAAATCATGTAGGGGTCGCCCATGGGGTGAAAAATATCTTTTTAAGTCGATTAAATCGTTATAACAGGCAGCTGTCCGAGTTTCTGCATCTGGGCATGCCTTACGGACCGTAAGGCTTGACCTTTACGGTCCGTAAGCCTTTTCCAAAGGACAAAAATTTGGTGACCTTTCAAGCTTCGAACAGGCAACTATGTAATACGAAATTGGGCCACTATTTTCAGTAGGGGGCCTCTTAAACAGGTCCTAAACAGTTAAGACCACCATGAAATGTTCTAAAGTTGCCTTGGATCCTTTTGAAAGGGCCGTAAATGAAGGTTGTCGTGCATATCCTCGTAGGATCCCATTATTTCAATTTGGATCAAACATTGTTAACTTTAACCGGATTTAGGATGTTTATCAGATGTTTACAATATAGTTTAGGGTCTTGGGATTTATAATTAGGTCGTTCAGAGGTATTTAATTAACATGTCGACGCTTTAAATCCTACCATACATCTTTGACTAGATCCGGGTTTCTAACACTTTTGTCTTGTATGACACGTGTAGTTATTTTATTGAACACAAATTTTCGAGGTGTTACATCCTCACCCCCTTAAAAGAAATCTCGACCTCGAGATTTGCTAAAATGCTGGAAGTACTTTTTGTCGCATAATGGACTTAACGTCTATAACATATCTGGAGTCTTTCCAAGCTCCCAAAGTGACCCCTATATTAGGTACATGTATCCTTTTGGAGCTTCTTAACCTGTCGATCCTCAATTGATACAGGATGCTCATCACATCATAAATCTGCATATCATTATGTGATAATGCTTCTTGACTTATTGGCGAAACATATCCTTCAGTCACTAGTGTGCAATGTATTGCGAGCTCCGCCAAGCCCCTGAAATAGGTTTTAGCTTATAAGCTACTTGATCTTGATACATTCTATTTCCTTCGAATGATTCTATATATTCAGAGCTTAACTAGCCTGATAATTTAACAAATTTGGCACACCCTTCCTGGGTGATATCTTTTGTTGAACCTTATTCCTAACAAGAATTTAGGAGGGTTGCTACTGTTTTGGTCAAAAATTACCTAAGCAATTTAGTGATCAAATTAGTTAAGTGAGGTAGTGTGCTAGAAATATGTGTGAAAAATATGCTTGTTAAGTTATTTAGAAAATCAGTATTCAGGATACGGCTCAGGATATTGAGCTGTATCTACGATCAAACTATGAGCAAAAGTAAAGTAAACGACACGAGATGTACGAGGAAAGCCCTTGATCAATCTAGATCGCCGGCATAAAACCTCGGGAGCTGACAATCGCAGCTGCCTTGTTCTTCTTATTACTTCAAACGCCAGGATACAGTGCAGGATGTGGTGCGGATCGACTATGTGTTACAATGAAATTTGAATACAAGTGTAGTGTTTGCAATGAGCTAGAGAGTGAAAGTGTTCGAGAGTATTAGTGTAAAATTGTGTGCCTTAAACTGATCTGCCCCCATCTATTTATAGTAAAGATAATATAACAAACTATCCTAAACTTCCGGGATCCAGCGAATATTCCCACTTGAACGTTGAGGACCAAGTCTTTCGGGTTCAACGGCTTCTTCATAACAAATACGTCCGAGTCTTGAGGAGAAGAAGTCCATTTGACCGTTAGCAAGTCTCAGCCTTTAACCTGCACGTGGTTAATTCAATAAACCTCAGGATATCGCCCAAGATGTTAGCAATATCCTCTTCCAGCATCCTGGTCACAAATAAACAAATAAAGGCAGGATATTGGTCAGGATATGTATGCTTAGAAAATGATCCATAACAATTGTCCCCAAATATATCGGTTGGGATACCAATCCAACGGATATATTTGATGTGTGTAAAATGCAACATATAAATTACATCAAATGAGGCATAAAACTACCCCTTTTTAAGTACTAATATTGGAAAAAGAGTGTTTTTGTCTTCCTTTTGTATTTTCAGGATTAAATGAGCTCAAAAACGCAAAAGAAGCAAAAAGACAGCTAAATCCAACATAAATACAAGAAAAGGAATATTAGTGGACTGCCCGACCCCTCAACGGCACCTTCCAAAGCAAATTAGAGAAGTCAGAAGACTGAACACGGGGCGTGCTCAGCCAGCACGGGGCCATGCCCAAGAAGCAGCAGAAAAGACAAATCTATAGAAGCTTCTATTGCCCACCACGGGCCATGCTCAGCGGACACGGGGGCGTGTCGAAAGTACAGCAGGCGCATTTATTGTAATTGCGAATTACAATTAATGAGGAGAGAGAGTGTCAGACAGGCACGGGGCCGTGCCCAGCGGACACGGGGCCGTGCCCAGCTCTCTGTTCAGCCTATAAATAGGAGTGCTTGGATTCATTTCATCTCATCCCTTGGCACACCACCTCTCTCACACTTCATCCACCACCCACCACCATGACAACACCATCATCCACCACCATCATCCATTGTCCATCGTAGAGTGTGTGAGTCGTCTCGGGATCCAAGATTGATCGTAAGAGTTCTTGACAATCAAGGCCATGTTTGTCTAAGTCTCTTACATCACTTGGTGAAGACAAAGTGTCTAGTATAATACTTTTTATTTCTAATCTTTTGCACTTTTTATTTGATTTTGTATTAATGACTTTAATAACTAGTTACTTATGTTGAAGGTGATCTTTCCTTATCGTTTGTCCGTGGTGTCTTGGCATTATTTTACTGTCTATATAAAATAAAGGATTTTCACCATTCATATCTCCACGGTCTATATGGAGGTATGTTGGCTACCTGGTCGGGGGTTAAGGGAACGGTTTGGTAAAGGTCTTGCCATTGTTCAGCGTTTAGAGGTCCTGCAATGGACCTGGGTCAAATTTAGTAGGACCTCCTTCAATACTTCACGGTATTGGATGGCGGGGGTCCAAACTCTTTGATCCCCTCATAAGTTAACTACTATTAATACTATAACCCGGCTATTTAGGACTGTATCCCTGCTGACTCAGACTACTTAGCCGAGGGTAACGTCACCGCCAAAAGCGGGGCCTACCACAATACTGCATTAATAACTTAATTCATTATCTTCCAATAATCCACCCTTTTAGGATTGTATCCTTGCTGACTCAAACTATTGGGGTGAGGGTAACGTCACCTTCAAAAGATGGGCCTACTACAATAACTAAGATAATCTCTTAATTATGTGCAAAGGTGCGGAAATAATCAAAGGTTATACTAGATACGAGTCGGAACCAAGTGATTCATCTTGTCTATCTGTTTTTATTTTTTATTTTTATTTTCAGCATTTTAGTTAGTTTTTATTTTTCTTAGCTTAAAACATTTTTCTAAAACTTTTATTTTGATTAGACGTTGAGGATAAACCGGTATTAAAAGCTCTTGTATCCTTGGACGACATCGGTATCTTACCAACGCTATACTACACTAAACGATGGGTGCACTTGCCCATATGTGTGTTTAGTGTTAGTGGAATATCGTGTTTTATAAATTTAAAATTTGGCTAAAACAAGTGTTAAAAAGGGCTTAAAATATACACCTAAAATATATAACACTTCACACGCATCAAGTTTTTTTGGCGCCGCTGCCGGGGACACAAGGATTTTAAGAAAGCTTAAAATCGACAGCCTAATCAGTTTTTCAAAACCTTTTTTAAAGCGCGCACTTTTTTCTGCATTTTAGTTTAATTTTGCATTTACAGTAACCTGTACACGGGGCCGTGTTCGCTGAACACGGGGCCGTGCTGCACATTTTCATAAAAACACCCAGTAACAGAAGCTTGAACACGGGCCGTGCTCACTGAACACGCCCTGTGCTCAACGAAATCAGTAAATTTAATTAAAACGCCCAGATACAGATCCTGAACACGGGGCCGTGCTCACTGAACACGGGGCCGTGTCCAGCCTCTGTTTCTGTTTTTATTTTTGTTTTCTGATCTCGAGACTCGGTTGTGGTCTGCTGAGTGATTCTTATGGATCAATACTCAGGAGGTTACAACTACACCTATGATGAGGATGATTATAGGGGTAATTATTGCACTAATTGTCGTAATGCACGTTCGATTCAAAATAATCACTCATATCAACCATCCAATTCATACACCTACTATGAGGAGCCCAGGTACGAGCCATCAACTTCATACACATCCTATGAAGACCAAAGGTATGAACCTCCTCCCTCATACTCATATTTTGATGAACCAAGGTATGAGCCTTCTTACTCATACTTTGAGGAACCAAGATATGAGCAACCACCTTCATATGCTTATTATGAGGAACCATGGCATGAACAACCCACCTCATATGAGTATTATGAAGAACAAAATTACGAACCTTATCCATCATATGCTTACAATGAAGGACAATGGTGTGAACCATCAACTTCATATGGGTATTATGAGGAACAAAGGGTCGAACAACCGGATTCAAGCTTAGAAAATAACGATTCTTTTTCTATAACCGAAGTGACCGATAGGATATTAGAACACATTAGAGTTATCGATCGATGTATAAAAGAAGCTCGCGCAAGGGAAGAGGAGTCCCGCGCAAGAGAAGAATTAAAAAAAGGAAGAGATAACTGAAAATGTAAAAATGGAAGAACAAAAAAGTGAAAAACCGACACATGAGTTAAACGACGAAAAAGGTGAGTCCGACAACGTTAAAATCCAAGAAGAGTCTAATTTTGAAGAAATTAATCTCTTGACACCTTCTTTCGAAAACCATTGTTTAGTACCCACTCATGCTAAGTTTTTAAAAGAGTTAAACACTAACACTAAAATTGACGAAACAGTAAGTGTTAAGTTAACTAATGATCAAACTTCACTAATAAAAGAAGTCCCATTTGAAATTAACATCATACCGGTTCCATGTTTCTTTCAAAATTCGTTTATTAGTAATGTCACAATCGATAAAGATCTTTGTGTTAACATAATGCCTAACTACATTTTCAAAAAATTAAGTATTAGCGATTTTTCTCCACTTCAAATACCCATTTTTCTATCCAATCGGAAGGTAATAAAATCAATCGGTATAGTTGAAGATGTCTTGGTTCAAACAAATCAAATGGTAATCCCAACCGACTTTGTCATCCTCGATGACGCTCCTCTAGTGTTGGGACGATCATTTGTAAAAACTCACGAAGCTTTGAAAAACCGGACGTTCAATAATCTACCTCTTCAATTAGGGGCATTTAAAAGAAGTGTCGATCTCGAACGATCAATGAAATATCCATTCGGCAATAATGACCCCCTAATTGAAGATGAAGATGAACCACCCGATACAAGTGAAGAGATTGACCACTTTGTTGAAGAAGAGGTCGCCATAGAACAAACTTTTAAAGTTCTTGATCGAAACGAGCAACCAAATAAGGAGTCTCCTAAAGACCCACCACTTGAGCTCAAAGAACTTCCAAAAGGTTTGGAATATGCTTTTCTAGACAAAGATGGTAAGTTACCTGTAATTATTTCATCTAAATTAGATAACTTAGAAAAAGAAAAATTAATTAATCTGTTGAAAAAACACAAAAATGCAATAGCTTGGAAACTTGTTGACATAAAAGGAATTAGTCCTTCTATGTGCACACACAAAATTTTGATGAATGATGACTACAAATCGGTCATACAACCACAACGTCGAGTAAATCCAAATGTTCAAGAAGTGGTTAAAAACGAAGTCATCAAGTTACTTGACGCCGGACTTATCTATCCTATCTCCGATAGTCCTTGGGTGAGTCCCGTCCAAGTAGTTCCAAAGAAAGGAGGTATGACGGTAATAACTAACGAAAAGAATGAACTAATACCAACGAGAACCGTCACAGGATGGAGAGTATGTATAGATTATAGACGATTAAATGAAGCAACAAGAAAGGATCATTTTCCTTTACCCTTCACAGATCAAATGTTAGAAAGATTATCCGGTCATAAATTTTACTGTTTCTTGGATGGTTTTTCAGGTTACTTTCAAATTCCGATAGCACCCGAAGACCAAGAAAAGACAACTTTCACATGTCCCTATGGAACTTTTGCTTATCGACGCATGCCGTTTGGTCTATGTAATGCCCCCGCAACATTCCAACGTTGCATGGTGGCCATTTTCCACGACATGATAGAAAAGACAATGGAAGTCTTTATGGACGACTTTTCTATCTTTGGGGATTCATATGACCAATGCCTCGATAACCTTGAACGAATGCTATCCCGATGTGAGGAAACTAACCTCGCCCTTAATTGGGAAAAATGCCATTTCATGGTAACGGAGGGAATAGTACTCGGTCACAAAATCTCAAGCGAAGGAATGGAGGTGGATCGAGCCAAAATAGATACCATTTCTAGATTACCACCTCCATCCTCCGTAAGAGCTATCAGAAGTTTTCTAGGGCATGCCGGATTTTATAGGCGATTTATCAAAGACTTTTCAAAAATCTCAAGGCCTCTAACAAAATTACTTGAAAAAGATGCTCCTTTCATCTTTGACAAGGATTGCAATCAAGCATTTCTAACCCTAAAGGAAATGCTAGTCAATGCACCTATCATGATAGCGCCTGATTGGAAATTTCCTTTCGAAATCATGTGTGATGCCAGTGACTTTGCAGTTGGAGCTGTCTTGGGACAGAGAAAAGAAAAGCATTTCCACCCAATCTATTATGCTAGTAAAACACTTAATGATGCACAAGAAAATTACACAACAACTAAAAAAGAGTTACTAGCTGTGGTATTTGCTTTTGATAAATTTCGTTCTTATCTTGTTCTTTCTAAAACTATAGTCTATACAGACCATGCAGCCATTCGATATCTCTTCAAGAAGCAAGACGCAAAACCACGTTTGATTAGGTGGATTCTACTCCTCCAAGAATTTGATATTGAAATCAAGGACAAAAGAGGAGCAGAAAATACCGCAGCAGATCATCTTTCACGCTTAGAAGACCCAGCTTTGGAGGCAACCAGGGACGAGCAAATCAACGAAAAATTTCCAACAGAGTCCCTGGAAATGGTGGAATATAAGGAAGAACCATGGTACGCCGACTATGCTAACTACCTAGCTAGCGGTATAGTCGCAAAAGGATGGCCACATCATCAAAGAAAAAAATTCTTTGCTAATGTGAAACACTACTTTTGGGAAGATCCATATCTTTTCAAAATGTGTGCTGACCAACTCGTCAGACGATGCGTACATGGTAGTGAAGCACGAAGAATTCTCCGCCATTGTCATGAATGTCCATACGGAGGACATCATGGTGCTGCCAGTACCGCACGAAAGGTATTCGATTCAGGATTTTATTGGCCAACCATTTACAAAGACGCTCAAAGTCTTGTAAAGACATGTGATGCTTGCCAAAGAACAGGTAATATTTCTTCCAAAAACGAAATGCCACAAAATGGCATTCTTGTTTGTGAAATATTTGATGTGTGGGGACTCGACTTTATGGGACCTTTCCCAGCATCGAAAGGAAACAAATATATACTTGTGGCAGTAGATTACTTGTCTAAATGGGCCGAGGCCGAGGCACTTCCAACAAATGATGGAAGAGTAGTGGTAAGATTTCTGAAAAAATTATTCTCTCGTTTTGGCACACCTAAAGCTTTAATAAGTGATAGAGGTACCCATTTTTGCAACCATCAACTTGAAATTTTTTTAACAAGATATGGGGTCTATCACCGGGGTTCGACAGCGTATCACCCTCAAACAAACGGGCAAGCCGAAGTGACTAACAGAGGTTTAAAACGAATACTCGAAAAAACCGTAGGATTAAATAAAAATGAATGGGCTGATAAATTAGACGATGCTTTATGGGCTTTTCGAACTGCTTATAAGACAACAATAGGTACAACCCCATATAAGCTAGTTTATGGAAAAAGTTGTCATTTGCCAGTAGAAATTGCACACAAAGCCTACTGGGCAATCAAAAATGTAAACTTAGATTTAGAATTTGCTGGTAAAAATCGATTTTGTCAATTAAATGAATTAGACGAGCTTAGGAACTATGCATACTCAAACTCCGAGATTTATACGGAAAGAATGAAAAATTTGCATGACAAACTTATTAAACCTAATGAATTTCGGGTAGGAGATTTAGTTCTTTTGTTTAATTCACGACTTCGATTATTTCCTGGTAAATTAAAGTCTAGGTGGTCAGGACCTTTTTCCGTCACCCACATTTTTCCACACGGTGCAGTAGAAATTAAATCTCGAAATGGGCCACCATTTAAAGTCAATGGCCAACGGCTGAAACTCTATCAAGGATTTATTGAGGATGAGGAAGAAGAGATCTCGCTTCAAACCGTGGAAGAATAAAAACATCATGCCTGGTAAGTTACGAACGATTGAGACGACAAAATAAAGCGGTAAGTTTTCTAACCATAGCTTATGGGAAAAAGGGGCACTCACACGCGCACAAAAAAAATAATAATAATAATAAACTGCTCAGCACGAGGCCGTGTCCCCTGGACACGGGGCCGTGTTCGCGCTGCAGACGGGATAAAACCCCTTTTTCAAAACAGTTTCTTCATTCCACACGCCCCGTTTCCCCACAAAAGCTCTGGTTCCAGGCGATTTTTCGCGAAATTTCGACGTCTCCTATCGATCTAACAACGTCAAGGTATGATTCTATCACTCTTAGTAGTTAGATTAGTTACTTGCATGTAGTTAAAACACCACAAATTTGGGTAAAAATCTAGGGTTCTTGAAGTTTATCCGGACCGAACCTAAAATTTTTGCCTAAATCTGTTTGCATTTAGTTAGATTAGTGTTAAGGAAAGTAAATACACTTAGATTGTTCAAAAATTCACCCGATTTCTTACAAAAACCCCAAACCCTTGTTCTTGAACCGAAAAAGATAAAATTGATAGGGTAAACGGGATAATTTGGGGAAAACGGTGTTTAGGGTTTCATTTTCGGGGGAAACCGCACCTATTGGACCAAAAATTTTCAAGTTTTCGAAACCGGGTCGAAAAATGAAGTTTTTGAGTAACAGACCTCTGGACACGGGGCCGTGTCCGCTGGACACGGGGTCGTGTCCAGCCGGCTGTTTGCAGTTTCTTTAAAAATCTCATCATTTCGTAAAATTTTTGGTGTATTCTTTCAGATGGCAAAGTTCACAAGGTTCAATGCAAGTGAGCTCGATGCAAGGGCAAGGTACGAGATACTTCAAACAAGACCCGAGGAGTACCCCAGGAGAGCTTGCACGGACCTGTTAACCTTGGTAAACCAGCTGGACCGATTCAACAACATCGTTACGGGACCACTAGCTGTTGCATTAAACACTAGGCTTCGGTCGGTGCATCAATGCACCATGGAGTTCTACAGTACCTTCAACTTCAATTCAAGGTGTGACCCATTCGACAATGAAGGGGTTGTATTTCGGTGTGGAGGGACAATGTACTCGATCTCCATGGCACAGTTTGGAGCCATAATAGGGCTATACCAAGAAGAGGAATCGGGAAACGAAGAGAATACCGGGGGATTACGAGACTTGGATGGAAATGAAAGACAAGCCGCATGGGCTCAAATCGGTGAAGGAATCTACGACCCTCGCAGCACCAAGAGTACGAAGCTAAGGGATCCGCTCTATCGCTACATTCACAGGATCCTCACCTACTCTCTAAACCAACATCACGACAGTAGCGGTGTTGTAGGGTTGAAAGATTTGGTTGTCCTCCACTGTATCCACAACCAAAAGCCTCTCGATGTTCCGTATCTCCTATTAAGAAACATGCATCTCAACCGCCTTGCTCGCGCTCCAACGCCTATCTTCTTCGGGGGATGGGTGTACCGTCTTTTCAAGCATTACACGCGAATTCCAAGGTCCTTTGAAAGAAGCCCATGGTCGGGACGAGTTGACTACCACATTTTCCGAGCCATGAACTTACTTTATGAGGCGGAAGACGGAACAGTGAGTTTTCAAAGAACGCAAGGCTATGCATGGAACCCACAGGAGGCCCTAGTTCTTCACGCACCACCTCCCCACCACCAGTATCCACCCCATGGTGATCCGGGTCAATCCTCCTCACAAGGAGGCGGTTTTCCTAATTTTCAAAGCTTACATGATCTTATGCAGGAAAACCTCATGTGTACCAGGAACGCCTACAACCTCGCCAACAATACTTACCACCGGGTCGGAGCTATTGAACGCAACATCAACGATATACAAGATGATATCGGAAGCATCCGAGAGTATATGGCGAGGCATGGGGATGGAGGTGATGATAGCGATGAGGATATGGAGTAGGGAGCATAGGAAGAAGCAGTTGATGGATGGCGAGCCCACAGGTTTAAGTCCCTTTATCTATCGAACAATTGGTGGCCTGCGTGCCAGAAGCTGAACAATTTACTTTCCTTGAACACTTTTATTTTCCGTTTTATTTTTCTTTTACTTTATGCTTGGAACAATTAACTATGGTAATTTAGGATGTTTGTGTTGCTTGGTGTGGTATTAAGTGATGAAACAGGTACAAACCGAGGCTTGGGGTGCTAAGCCTCAGCACTTATAGGGCCAGGATGGAAAAACCGGAGGAAGAAACCTGTTTTTCAGGCTTTCAGACTGTCCACACGGGGACGTGTCCAGCCAACACGCCCCCGTGCTCACCTCCCAGACCTGCTGTTTGGCTTCTGTCCTGCAGATTTTTGTCAGACACGTGGCCGTGTCCAGTGGACACGGGGCCGTGTCCACCTTCTGTAAGTTCTTGTTACTGGCACCTGAACACGGGGTCGTGCCCACTCAACACGGGGCCGTGTTCAGTGCTCAAAAACTACCCCTTTTTATGTACTAATAAATTACATCAAATGAGGCATAAAACTACCCCTTTTTAAGTACTAATATTGGAAAAAGAGTGTTTTTGTCTTCCTTTTGTATTTTCAGGATTAAATGAGCTCAAAAAAGCAAAAGAAGCAAAAAGACAGCTAAATCCAACATAAATACAAGAAAAGGAATATTAGTGGACTGCCCGACCCCTCAACGGCACCTTCCAAAGCAAATTAGAGAAGTCAGAAGACTGAACACGGGGCGTGCTCAGCCAGCACGGGGCCATGCCCAAGAAGCAGCAGAAAAGACAAATCTATAGAAGCTTCTATTGCCCACCACGGGCCGTGCTCAGCGGACACGGGGGCGTGTCGAAAGTACAGCAGGCGCATTTATTGTAATTGCGAATTACAATTAATGAGGAGAGAGAGTGTCAGACAGGCACGGGGCCGTGCCCAGCGGACACGGGGCCGTGCCCAGCTCTCTGTTCAGCCTATAAATAGGAGTGCTTGGATTCATTTCATCTCATCCCTTGGCACACCACCTCTCTCACACTTCATCCACCACCCACCACCATCACAACACCATCATCCACCACCATCATCCATTGTCCATCGTAGAGTGTGTGAGTCGTCTCGGGATCCAAGATTGATCGTAAGAGTTCTTGACAATCAAGGCCATGTTTGTCTAAGTCTCTTACATCACTTGGTGAAGACAAAGTGTCTAGTATAATACTTTTTATTTCTAATCTTTTGCACTTTTTATTTGATTTTGTATTAATGACTTTAATAACTAGTTACTTATGTTGAAGGTGATCTTTCCTTATCGTTTGTCCGTGGTGTCTTGGCATTATTTTACTGTCTATATAAAATAAAGGATTTTCACCATTCATATCTCCACGGTCTATATGGAGGTATGTTGGCTACCTGGTCGGGGGTTAAGGGAACGGTTTGGTAAAGGTCTTGCCATTGTTCAGCGTTTAGAGGTCCTGCAATGGACCTGGGTCAAATTTAGTAGGACCTCCTTCAATACTTCACGGTATTGGATGGCGGGGGTCCAAACTCTTTGATCCCCTCATAAGTTAACTACTATTAATACTATAACCCGGCTATTTAGGACTGTATCCCTGCTGACTCAGACTACTTAGCCGAGGGTAACGTCACCGCCAAAAGCGGGGCCTACCACAATACTGCATTAATAACTTACTTCATTATCTTCCAATAATCCACCCTTTTAGGATTGTATCCTTGCTGACTCAAACTACTGGGGTGAGGGTAACGTCACCTTCAAAAGAGGGGCCTACTACAATAACTAAGATAATCTCTTAATTATGTGCAAAAGTGCGGAAATAATCAAAGGTTATACTAGATACGAGTCGGAACCAAGTGATTCATCTTGTCTATCTGTTTTTATTTTTTATTTTTATTTTCAACTTTTTAGTTAGTTTTTATTTTTCTTAGCTTAAAACATTTTTCTAAAACTTTTATTTTGATTAGACGTTGAGGATAAACCGGTATTAAAAGCTCTTGTGTCCTTGGACGACCTCGGTATCTTACCAACGCTATACTACACTCAACGATGGGTGCACTTGCCCATATGTGTGTTTAGTGTTAGTGGAATATCGTGTTTTATAAATTTAAAACTTGGCTAAAACAAGTGTTAAAAAGGGCTTAAAATATACACCTAAAATATATAACACTTCACACGCATCAATATTTCAAAAGTTTCACCTCATAACTTAAGGCAATTAATACGACTAGACCCTTGAAATGACAGCGGTGCAACTTCCAAAGCATTATTTACTCTTTACCCCCTATATTCATCCTATATTAACCGAGGGACTCCTTATTACGGTTATCCTTATCTTCAAGCGGACATCAGGTATTTTCCTTTCTATCCTTCTTTCTTGAATCTCTTTTAGTTTGCTCAATACTTTTTATGGCACCACGAACGAAATCCCGATCGGACCGACCGGCCTCAGCCCTCGTAAGTCAAAACCTTATTCGCAACCCATCAAAGGAAGTCTGCTGTTTCAACAATGCCGACATCGCTGCTCTTAAAGATTCCGGTGCCTTCCCCACCGGAACAGTCTTTCGCCCTTTCGACCGGGAAGCCCGATCGGACGCGTCATCCGACGAGTGGGTTTGTTTTTTCGCTTACCCTTTTCCTGAATTCATGATGCAATTCTTTCGAACCACCGGCATCTCTTTTGCTCAAACCATGCCCATGGTTTGGAGAGTACTAATTGTACTTAATCAAATCAAAAACCTCCATTGTTCCGACCTCCGCATCGAGGATTTGCCTCTCGCTTATCGCCTTCGATCCCATGGCTCTAGCCGGTTCTTGCTCTTGTCGACCTCCAGCAAACCCCTAATTCTCAAAGCCACCAAAAACGAAGACGGATGGCAATGCAAATTCTTCTTTGTCAAACGAGACTCCATTGCTGAGGGTGCCAACCTTCCGATGGAGTGGTTAACCACCGGTAGGGTCATAAATACTCTCATAGACCATTTAATTCTCATCTTCTATTAATATCCTTCTTTTCGATCTTTATGCAGTGAACTTCAAGGAAGTCGCTCCCCCTACCGCCGAGTCAGAAGAGAGAATCAATACTGTTTACCAGTTACCTGCAATAGACAGGACTTTCACCACACACGTCCCGAGTTCCAGTCAATACTCGTCATCCGAAATGTCTGGTAAGGATTACTTTCAAAATAATTAGTCAAGACAGTAAAATAGTAAAATGAGGAGTAAAACTTTTCCCTTTATGCAGCACCGGCTAAGATCCCTGAAGTCTTTGACCTCGACGAATTGGACAGTTATTCTGATCAAATCCAAGTCAAGAAAGAGCCTAGCCCCAAGACCACAGCCACATCCAAACCCAGCAGTTCCAAAGCCATCATTATTCCCAAACCTTCACCGGCTACCAAGCCCCGGAGTTCAAGTTCCCGCAAAAGGAAAGAACCTGATTCCCCTGTCATTTCTGACACATTTCCTTATGAGAAGCACGGGTTCATTGAAGCTAGCGGGTTTATGACTTCTTTTCTTAACCAGGTTAGTATTCTCATATCATATCCTGCGATTGACATTATTATCAAAGATTTATCAATATTAATACCTGTCATCTTACCTTTGTAGGGTCTTGAGCGTTTGGTTAACTTATATCAAGAATCCTGCAAGCTCAACAAGACGCTTGAAACCAAGCTAAAGGAAGCTGAAATCACAATCTCCGATCAAGGCATGATTGCAACCGCTAAATCTCGTCATTACGAGCAGAAATTTAAAGCCATGACTCAAGAACACCAAACCGCTCTCAACAAAGCTACTCTTCAAGCCCAGACCGATCTTGAAGCTGCCCACATGCAGTACGAACGGGATATGGTCAGCTACCGGGAAAGCCTCAAAAGTTCCGTCGTCATTTCTCTCCTCCAAGCCAGGTTGAAGATGGCCCATGAAGCCAAAACATTAGGTTTTGAATGCCCTTCTTGGGATGTTGGTGCTTGGGAGACCAAGCTAAAGAACCTCGGGGGCACCTCTTCCAAATCAGCTGTCGAAGAATCTTCCAAAGCAGTTGAAAAAGCAACCGATTCTGAGAAGGATGCTGAGGCGGATCCCAAGGCGAATGTTGCTGAAACCACTATGGACGAAGAAGGCACTACCCCCTAGAGCTTATTTCCTTTAAATTATTCGAACAATTTTATGTTTTTATGAACAATTTTTATTTCTGTATCGAAACAATTTGATAGCCGAAGGTGGATGGGTCCTGGGTTTCAGGATGAAACCTTCGGTTATCAACCAGTATTGATTGCTTCAAGAATAATTTCGTCTTTTTATTTTTCTTGCCATTATCTTTCGTTCTTCCTAAGTATAATTCTTAGCATTGCAAAAAATTTTATATTGTTATATCCTGATCAATATGCTCAGCAATATGTTACAAAAACTTATTTATTAGATAGGACTCCCAAATGCTCGTTCAACTTTGTAGAAAGTTTTTGTAAAACAATCTATGTTTCCAAAACCAATTTTCGATAATACTTAAATGATCAAAGTTCCAAACTAATACTAGTTTCAAACACCTTAATCAAATATCCTGAAAAGGACTTTGAGAATATATCAGGATACTTGACCTTTTATAAAACATAGTGTTACTAAAAACTTAGATGATGTTTACAAAGGAAAGATCATACCCGGAGTAGTATATAACCCTATTATCAAACCTCAATCTCCTTGCAACTTTTCCAATGAAGATGTCCCCTGTGTGAGATATTTAGCATACTAGTTCCGAGCTTTAGCCTTTGAGCTTTACATCACTGCCTTGGTAGGAATGTCCCCTGTGTACAATGTCTTCAAATACTTAGAAATCTTCTGAATGTCAATTTCCATCGTATAGGCAATTTTTTATGTCCCAAGGGTAAAACCCAAGGATGTACTGGAGATAAATCCCTTGTATCCTGGGGAAAATCCCAAATTTTCATGCGCTACAGGCGGGAGTGTATAAACTCCAAGACTTAGAAAGGTGAAAACCTTTAAACCTTAGAGAGTATGAAAATACCCTTTCGTGAGAGAGGGTGATCAATCCTCATATACCTTTAGGATTCTGGATATAGCCAACAGTAACGAAATTGTCAGCCACTTTTACATGGACTGGTCCCGCCACCTCGAACTATCCCTGAATAACTTGCGCTCCAGGTGGGGTGTTTAAACCCAATTCGGAAGAAAGGTGAATACCTTTAAACTTGTGAAGGGATCAGGATCCCTTGTACGTGAGAGAGGGAGCCAATCCTCTAATCTTCCGAAGTATCTTGAGTGAGCATGCTGGAGCTACATCCTGGAGCATATACTGCAAAACATCCTTAAACTAAGGTGGGTGTTAGCTTGGCTAACACCCCTCCGATGCTTAAGTTAGTATTGGGTTACAAAGAACAAATTAAACCAAACATATTTAAAAAAGGTAGAACTCATACCATCCTGAGTTAGAAATTAAATTCTAAACTCACTTGAAATAGAGCTTAAGGTGTATAGCATTCCAAGACCTCGGTAGCATATCCCCTTCCATATTCTTGAGTCTGTATGCTCCTTTCCCTGCTTCTGATTCAACTTCATATGGTCCTTCCCATTTTGGAGCTAACTTGCCATCGGCAGGATTAGTAGTATTCTGAAAAGCCTTTCTTAACACCCAATCTCCAACCTTAAATCTTCTGGTCCTAATATTCTTGTTATATGCCCTGGATATTCTCTGTTGGTATGCTGCCATCCTTAGCCTTGCCGCGTCTCTCTTCTTATCTATAGTGTCTAAATCCTGACTCAAGGCTTCAGGATTCTGCTCAGGATCACTTAGGGTAGATCTTGCAGTAGGTATTGTCATTTCCGTTGGAATCATTGCTTCTGCTCCAAATACCAAGGAAAACGGGGTTTGGCCTGTTGCATTCTTTACCGTAGTCCTATCAGCCCACAAAACAAAGGGTAATTCTTCTGCCCATCTCCCTTTTTTGGCTCCAAGCCTTTTCTTTAAGTTATTGACAATTATCTTGTTTGAGGATTCTGCTTGTCCATTTGCTTGAGGATGTACCGGAGTAGATGTGATCATTTTGATCCCCCAACTCTTGCAAAAGTCAGTAGTTCTCTTGCTTAAAAACTGAGAACCATTGTCACAGATTATCTCAGCTGGTACTCCGAATCTGGTCAGGATATTCCTCTTTATGAAGGATACTACTTCTTGGTCTCTAACTTGAACAAATGCTTCAGCTTCAACCCACTTAGAGAAATAATCCGTCATTGCTAGCATAAAGACTTTTCCTCCCGGAGCTTTTGGTAGCTTTCCTACTATATCCATACCCCACTTCATAAACGGCCAAGGGGAAACAATAGGATATAATGGTTCAGCAGGTTGATGCAGTATGTTACTATGTCTTTGACATGCGTCACATCTTCGAGCATATTCTGCGGCGTCTTTTCTCATTGTTGGCCAATAATATCCTGTCCTTAATACTTTTGAGAATAACGACCTGCCCCCAGTATGGTTACCACAATCCCCTTCATGTATATCCTGAAGTACTTCTTTGGCTTCAGGATCCTCCAAGCACCTCAAATACGGTCCTGCAAGAGATTTCTTGTATAAAATATTATTTATAATAGTGAATCGTGATACCTTCATCCTAAATGCCTCAGGATTTTCATTTCCAGGGATGTGTCCTTCTTTGAGATATCTCATGATTGGAGCCGTCCAGGATTTAGGATCCTCTTCAGGATGCTCTGCTCCAGGATCCTGAATACCCGCTACTTCTTTATCCTGAGGATTCGTTGCAGGATATAAGACATGTAATATTGGTATTTGGGTCCCTTCAAGTATCCTGATCGATGATCCCAAATTTGCTAAGGCATCCGCTTCAGCATTATCCTCCCTTGGTACCTGTTCAAGTATAAAAACATCGAAATATCCTGCTAATTTTTTGAGAATATCGAGATATTCGATTAATTTCTCACCCTTAACTGCATAGGATCCATTAAAATGGTTAGTAATTAACAAAGAGTCAACATATACTTGCAAATTTTTGATACTCGTGCTCTTAGCCAACTCTAATCCTGCAATTAAAGCCTCATACTCTGCTTCATTATTAGTAGCAGGAAATTCACACCTAATAGCCTGGGGTAATATGTCCCCCTGTGGCGATTTTAGTAGTATTCCTAATCCTACTCCTCTTACATTAGATGCACCGTCAGTATATAATGTCCAGGATCCTGAGGATTCTCCTAACTGTTGAACTTCTAGGTCTACCTCGTCCTGAATTTCACTACTAAAGTCAGCCACAAAGTCAGCTAAAGCCTGAGATTTTATGGCATTTCTAGGTTCATATACTAAATCATAAGCACTTAACTTTACTGACCACTTGGCCATCCTGCCTGACATCTCTGGTTTCCTAAGTACATTTTTAACAGGATAATTTGTTTTAACATGAATCCTATGTGTCTCAAAGTAATGTCTAAGTTTCGTTGATGCCATAACTAATGCTAGTATCAATTTTTCTAAATGAGAGTACCTAGTTTCAGCATCTAACAAACTTTTACTAACATAATAAACAGGATATTGCTGACCTTCATGGTCTTTTATAAGAACGGCACTTACAGCATTCCCTGATACAGCAAGGTATAGGGATAATGGTTCACCATTTTCAGGCTTCATCAATAGAGGTGCGGTTGAGAGATATCGCTTCAAATCCTGCAAGGCTGCTTCATGCTTTGCTCCCCATTTGAATCTTTTGTTCTTCTTCAGGATATCATAAAAATCTTTGCATTTCTCTGAGGATCTCGAGATAAACCTGTTTAATGCTGCCACTCGCCCTGTTAATCGTTGAACGTCCTTCATATTTGAGGGCGATTTAATATCCAAGATGGCTTTAATCTGCTCCGGGCTCGCTTCTATTCCTCTTTTGGTCACCATATATCCTAGAAATTTTCCTGCCCCCACTCCAAAATGGCACTTAGCAGGATTCAGCTTCATGTTATACTGATCCAAGATATCAAACGCTCCTTTAATATCCTGGAGGTGATCCTGAGCTTTCCTTGATTTTACCACCATATCGTCGATGTACACCTCCATGGTGTCCCCCAGTTTGTCTTTGAACATCATGTTTACCAATCTTTGGTATGTTGCACCTGCAGTTTTCAAACCAAAAGGCATAGCTGTATAACAATAAATACCTGTTGGTGTCATGAAGGCAGTATCCTCCTGGTCAGAAGGCTCCATTTGGATCTGTTGAAATCCTGAGGATGCGTCCATGAAGGTCAGCATTTCATGCCCGGAAGTGGCATCTACCATTGCATCAATGTGGGGAAGAGGAAATGGGTCTTTAGGACAAGCTTTGTTCAAGTCTGTGTAGTCTACACAAATTCTCCATTTCCCATTTTTCTTCTGTACCACAACCACGTTTGCTAGCCACCTTGGGAACTTAACCTCTCTGATCATCCTGGACTTCAATAATCTCTCAACTTCCTCTTGAATAATCGTATTCCGCTCAGGAGCAAACTTCCTTCTTTTTTGTTGAACAGGCTTGAATGATTTATCAATTCCAAGCTTGTGAGTGATGACGTCCTTGGATATGCCTGTCATATCCTCATGCTTCCATGCAAACGTTGACATCCTGCATTTCAAAAAGTTAATTAACTGTTCTTCAATATCCTGAGGGATATTGGTTCCTACGAGCACTGAAATATCGGGATTATCCTGGTCCAAGATAATTTTCTTCACATCCTACTCCGGATCCTTCACGACATCCTGGGCCCGTGTCTTTAATTGCTATGCTGCACTAGGCTTGGTTGAGGATTTCATCGAGGATGAGTAGCATTCTTTCGCCTCCTGCTGATCACTATCAACTTTGACAACTCCCCAAGGGGTAGGGATCTTGATGCATTGGTGATACGTTGATGGCATGGCCTTCGTATCGTGAATCCATGGTCTTCCCAATATAATGTTATAGCAGGATAGAGAATCCATTACACAGAAACGTTGTATCGAGTTGACTCCTTCAACGTATACTGGTAACTTTATCTCTCCCACTGTGTTTCTAGCCTCTCCACTGAACCCAACAAGCACGGTAGACTTCGAAGTGATATCCATTGGAGATACATTCATTCTCTTCAGAGTCTCTAATTGGATTATGTTGACGGAGCTGCCATTATCAACCAATATCCTGCGTACAAAATGGTTAGCCACATATAATGTTATTACCAGAGCATCATGGTGAGGATCCTGGACAGTATCCCTGTCATCAGCATCAAATGTGATCACTTTGTCAGTTGTGAGGGTAGTCATCCTGACAGGTTTGTCTCCCATTTCGGCCTTAGCTTCCTTTGCATGTCTCTTTGCCGCCGAATACGAAGTCCCACAAATGTCGGATCCTCCCGAAATGAAGTTGATTATCTTGGCATCCGCGGGAGGTGATGCTGCTCGCTCAGGATCCTTCTCAGTATCCTGACCCTTATTCTTCTTTCTTCCTAAGAGGTCTTTCAGATATCCCTTTCTTAGAAGATAGCTTATTTCTTTCCTTAGAGCAATGCAATCCTCAGTCATATGTCCGAAATCTTCTTGGAAAGCACACCATTTTGACTTATCTTTCCAGTCAGCTTTCTGTTGACTCTTTCGAGGCCACCTAGCCTTGTCTCCTAGACCCTGCATGGCATACATTAATTCAGGAATGTTAACAGAAAAGCAATATTCAGACAACTCAGGATACTCTTCAGGATCCTCATCTTCGACAACATTCACTCTCTTATTTTCATTTCTACCATATGGCTTAGGCCGATATGGCTTGAATGAGGATTCAGACTTCTGTTTGTCGACTCATAGGTGTTGGATGAGTTCATTCTCTCTTGCATCTTCCTATCATCTTCCAACCGAATATATCTTAGGGCCCTGTTTCGAGCTTCATCCAAGTTCCTGCATGGGTTCATTACAAGATCTTGATAAAATTGAGAATCCTTTTGCAGCCTCATCTTGAAAGCTTGCACAGCTGTTGCAACATCAAGATGAGGAATGTCTAGGGATTCCTGGCTGAACTTGTTCACATAATCCCTAAGGGATTCCTGAGGCCCCTGTGTTATCCTGTAGAGATCACTTGTTAATTTTTCAAAGCTTCTACTACAAGAAAACTGACTATTAAATAAATTTACTAAGTGAGCAAAAGAAGTAATCGAATGTGGAGGAACATTCAAGAGCCATTTCAAGGCTGATCCTGTTAAGGTTGAACCAAAACCCTTGCACAAGCATGCTTCCTTGAGATCCGGAGGGATAGGGTTAATCTCCATTCGTTCCCTATACTGCGCAATATGCTCCTCAGGATCCGTAGTTCCGTCGTAAAGCTTCATGTTGGGGGTTTGAAATCTCTTTGGGATCTCAGCATCACAGATAGGATATGCAAAATGAGATATCTTGTGGCTGTCTTGGGACACTTCCGGGATCGGCTGGACCACCCCAGGTACACTAGATATCATGTCCTTCAACTTCTGAAGTTCCTTAGTAAGTGCTGATGTTACACCTGTATCCTGCAAAGATCCACTATTGTTAGTAGCATGAGTATTATTATTATTTGACACGTTACCCGTTGGAGGATTTTGCTCATATCCTGAAGCATATCCTGAGCTCCTCATGGTTGACATCCTGACCGAGGAGGGTATTTCAGGAGTATGATTCTGAGGAAGGCTGGGCACAATATTCCCCCTATTATCCTCAGTATACACCGCTGAACTGAAGTTCAAAGTTCTGGGATGTAATGGAGTGACAATATCCTCAGCAGATCTGCTCGAGCCAGACTTCAAGAGTTGTATTTCCCTTAAAAGCATTTGGTTCGTTTCCTGTTGCTGCCTCATTTGTTCCTGCACACTTCCAAATAAGGTTAAAATTTCATCGTTAGAAGCTAAAACAGGAGCAGATTCCTGAACACTGCGGGTAGGGATAATATCCTGAGGTCATGAAGAGGCTGGCATCCTTGGAGGAGGTGGTGGAAGCACCGAACCTGTAGTAGCAGAAGTCATAGCAGACACAGTGGAGGAGCTCATGTTTGATCTTGAGGCCATTACGGACAATGTGGGAAAAAGTTTTGAAAATAGAAAGCCGATTAGCGATTTCACAAAAATTTTTAGTAAAAAGAGCACCACTCGCCCCACGGTGGGCGCCAAATTGTTTTGGTCAAAAATTACCTAAGCAATTTAGTGATCAAATTAGTTAAGTGAGGTAGTGTGCTAGAAATATGTGTGAAAAATATGCTTGTTAAGTTATTTAGAAAATCAGTATTCAGGATACGGCTCGGGATATTGAGCTGTATCTACGATCAAACTATGAGCAAAAGTAAAGTAAACGACACGAGATGTACGAGGAAAGCCCTTGATCAATCTAGATCGCCGGCATAAAACCTCGGGAGCTGACAATCGCAGCTGCCTTGTTCTTCTTATTACTTCAAACGTCAGGATACAGTGCAGGATGTGGTGCGGATTGACTATGTGTTACAATGAAATTTGAATACAAGTGTAGTGTTTGCAATGAGCTAGAGAGTGAAAGTGTTCGAGAGTATTAGTGTAAAATTGTGTGCCTTAAACTGATCCGCCCCCATCTATTTATAGTAAAGATAATATAACAAACTATCCTAAACTTCCGGGATCCAACGAATATTCCCACTTGAACGTTGAGGACCAAGTCTTTCGGGTTCAACGGCTTTTTCATAACAAATACGTCCGAGTCTTGAGGAGAAGAAGTCCACTTGACCGTTAGCAAGTCTCAGCCTTTAACCTGCACGTGGTTAATTCAATAAACCTCAGGATATCGCCCAAGATGTTAGCAATATCCTCTTCCAGCATCCTGGTCACAAATAAACAAATAAAGGCAGGATATTGGTCAGGATATGTATGCTTAGAAAATGAGCCATAACAGCTACTTTCATTTATTCTTGATTTTCTGCCGAATACTGGCAACTTACAGATGATTAGTGATTTGTATGATCTTATTCGTTGTTTCCAATGCAACTTTCAGATCTTGATAAGTGGACTTCCCAAAGTCTCGTCCATCCAACGGATGTTTTGATATTTCATCTATACGATGTCTCCAAAGGAGCCACCTTGATACTTATATAACAACTATTATAGAAAAGCTTATCTTAAGGTGAGATGGTTATTCCAACCATTGCTCAAAACTAATCTTAAGGAGTAGCTAATCCTTATAGTTAGTCGAACAAATCGACGATCCTGGGCAGCTACTGGCGATTCTTAATTGTTGCCTAAATAGGGTTGCGGTAATCAATGCATAAGCAAGATGAACCGTCTTTCTTATTTGCTAAAAATCGGAGTTCTTTGAATCTGTGAATTTTGGCTTTGTGAAACCTTCTCTAAAAACTTATCGATTTGGCTCTTAGTTCTTCCTATTCCGTTGGTACTAACAGATATAAGGCTTTTACAATAACTGCAGCCCTAAGAGGGATGTTTGTCCTAACATCCACTTGCCTCTCAGGAGGTAAACATGGTAATTCTTATAAAGAAGATAATTATAACACATAGAGATGTCAGAGATTTCCGTATTCTCAGGCTTTGGTTCATCTATCGATGTCGGTGTCAGATAAATGACACATTCTCTTTACAATTGCAAGGATGCCCTAAGTAGAGATACTTATAAGGACATTTTTATATTGGATATCTTCTTTGAATACTACTAGTCGACTTTAGTACAATATGACCATTGGGATATCTCAGGGGTTCCATGCATTAAACCTCCATACTGATCAGGCATGGAAGCAATCTATAGGACACACTAGGATACGCCACTCCTCATATGGCACTTTTATCAAACATAGTTTGGCATTCGCAGGTGATAGAAAACAATGAGAAAATAATAAAATAAAATAAAGTAATATATATTGTCGTACTCTTTTTGGGGAAGAGTACTCCAGATTCTTATGAAATAATTATCTTCGAGGATGAGAGAGATGGTCATTATAGATTCCATTGGTAAGTTATACCTTATATTTAATATCTGGAGTTCTTATGAATGTAATCAAAAGTTCGCTAAGCTTATGGTTTACAAAAGGTTTATTATCCCTTGCATTAACGTAAGATACTTAGCAGACACTATCAATGCTAAATGGTAAGGACGTACCTAATGTTATTTTTTATATGCACTGTCTCTGGCATTCAACCGGTAGTTCAGGCGTTTCCTTTCTTCTCCTTCCCAGACTTAGCTGCTCCTTCCTTGGCAGCCTTAGGGCAATTAGTACTGATGTGGCCCTTTTCACCACAGCTGAAACAATTTGCATTCATCATGTCTCTACATTCGTGGGACTGGTGGCCAGTTCTTTTACAAATGCCACATTGCTTTATCTTTTGGTTTGATCGACACTGTCCCCAGTGTCTTCTTTTGCAGGTTTTGCATGTAGGCTTTTTGTTGGAATCCTGTTGGTTATTGTTGAACTCAGATTTGCTCTTCTTAGGATTCTGGGAGTTATCCTCCTCCCTTTGTCTTTTCTCATTAGTTTCATTCTTGATTGACTTTTGTCTCACTATATCTAGAGTGAGAGACAAGGATAGATCTACAGCTGATCTGAAGGTGATTGGCCTTGAAGCCTTAACATTCCCTTTTATTGCGGGTGCCAAACCACCGATAAAACGCGCAATGCGTTTTGGTTCAGGGGTAATTAAATAGGGTACCAATCTAGATAGGGAGTTGAAGTCGGTAACATATTGCTGACAATTTAGGTTCTTCATTGTGAGAGTCAGAAAATCGGTCTCCACCTTTTCCACTTCGTGTTGTGGACAGTAGTTCTCTTTGATAAGGTCCACAAAATTGGACCATCCCATATTGTATAGGGGAATTTTCCCCGTGGACTGCATCATGGCCCTCCACCATGCAAGAGCCTCGCCCTTGAAAGATTGTGAAACAAATTTTACTACGTCCTTATCAGCACAATTGTTGATATCCACAACAGTTTCCATTTCCTCAAGCCATTCCATAGCATCAATTGCTCCTTTTTCGCCATTGAAATCTCTGGGTTTGCATGAGATGAAGTATTTGTAGGTGCACCCGTCTTCAGTTGAGCAGGGCTTATCATAGAGTACTAACTTCTAAGGTTCGCTCTTTTCATCTGAAGAGTGAACGGAGCTCTCCTTACGAGCTGATGTATGTGTTTCCGTATGGACCTTTGAGTGAGTGCCACTCGGTTCCTTTTTGTTCTCAAGGATCTTATCCACAGCTTCACTAATTGCTGCGTCAATCAAGGCCTGAATAGCAGTGCCATTAACATTTATATTTATATTTGCATCCTTGTTTCTAGCCGCAGTACTGCTGTGTGCTTCGTCGGAATCCACCATTCCGGGGTTTTGGAACTAAACACCAATAATAACATATGCTTAGCCACAAACTATTATGGAATCATCGTAATGGATGATTTATAAGCCATGGTATTATTAAACCCTGATGGCTGTTAGGTTTTTAACTTCATTATAGTATGCTACTAGAAAGTACGTCAATTATACTTAGCCTAGGTAAAAAAGGACCATCAATTGTGTTTAAGGTTTGGACCAAGTCCATTACCTTTTGACAGGGAAATCACAATGTCACAATTGTCCTTGTCATAACGACAATCTTTAGATAGTTGGAAGGCTTGTCACGAAGGTCATTAATAGCCATAGGCACGAAGGCCTTGTCACAAAGGACATATAAGACATGGCACTTAAGGCATTAATATATAAGTCACAATCTTATTGGATCAGAGATCTTAAGGTTCGAACATAGTTCTTCACCTTTGGACAGAGAGTAAAAAACTACAGCCGTCATCTCTTTGGAAGATAATTTATTTTGCCACAAAGGCTAGTCAATGGACATCATTCTGACTAACTGGATGATTGTGAGCTTCAGAGGAGTCAGCCGTGGTGAAGCTTTGAAGGCTACTAACCAAGTAGTAATAATTTGTTTAAATTATATAGTGAATTGTCGAATTTGATGATTAAATAGCCATGGCGTAATAAACCATATAGGCCAATAGATAGTATTTAGTTTATTTGATTATGTTTGGCCTAGGTTTTTAAATAAACCGTCTTTGGCGTTTAAACGAAATATAATCCTTCATATTTATTAGACAGGGGACATAAGTCACGACTGTCAATGTCGCACCGACATTTTATATAGCATAAGGGCTTGTCCCAAGGGCTTTTTGATGGCACAGAGAGCTTGTCACTAGGGAAATTTTAAAACATAATTGATGATTCCTTTGGATCGGAAAATTTCATAATTCATTATCTTGACAACAAGTTATGAAATAAAGCTATCTTTTCATGTATACATCTTTGCCCGTAGGTATACATCCCAATGGATGTTTTGATGTGTTCATCATGTTCGACGTTTATTAGCCATGATTCCTCTTGATCATTTACGCTAAAAATTAAGGGGTTTGGAAGTTCCTAATATAAAGATGACGAGTGTGATTTTATTGCATCACCTTTGTCAGGAGTGTTAACATGTTTTCAGATGTTAACAAAGGTCTGAATCTCTTTTAAACAGGTTTTACCATCGTAGCCAGGTCTTTAATGACATTCAAGCTAGGTTATACCTTTTAAGACTCTCTTTTAACATGTATACTGTCAGGAAAGGAATGATGGTAGATCTTATAAAAGGAATGTTACTATTCATATTTTATGTTCATATATAATGATGTAAATAACCTTTGGATAAAACGTTCCAAGGATTTCTAAAAGAGGTACAGAAATGCCCTGGACGGGACTTGAAAGGATGATGTTGTCCATGAAGGGGCTGAAAGATAAGTATGCCCTTATAAGGACTTACTAAGGAAACGAATTTCTGTAAAAGGAGCTTCTTCTTCATTTCATTTCTGAATGCTCTCTCCTTAGTTGCACGTTAATCCTAGTCGCAGTACGAAGCTCGGCCATCCCTAGACTCAAATGGGGAGAATTTCCACTATGGCTTCTTTGCTTGGCGACATATTTAAAATATATAGAATTGAAAGCAATAATTCTCCGAATAGAGCTGAGAATATTCCTATGTTAAGTCTAGACTCAGAAGGTCAAGGAATGTGCTACTGTGTCATTGAGATTAAACACATGAGGCTAGTGTTTAATTCACTCATTGTTGGCTCTGATACCAACCTGTCACACCCCGATATTTTCACGTATTACCGGTGGGCCCGGTGGGGAGTATCGTGACGTAGTTGATATCATCATAGTCAAACAACACAATTTAAATGCACAGCGGAAGTCTTGAAATATAAAATATTATTACAAACACAAATGTCTGATAATATAAAAGTATTCCGTACAGACTAGCTTGTAATAATCCACAGGCGGATCAAATCAACAAAAGAAGTTATCAGACTAATGGCTTATGTGAAGGAGTTGCAAAGTCCTCATCTAACAACTCCTGAGCAGCTTCCAGCCTATTACGTACTTGTACCTGTCACTTAGACTTTGGAAAATACGTCAGTTTTCACTGGTAAATACACTCAACCGACTCATTTGAAAATGTTTATGAATATTGGTTTAGGTGCACAAGGCACGAAAATATTTTGACACTTTGATTAAAACGCACAAGGCAAAATTAATCTTTTATACTTGGGACAAACTATATCTCATGTTATCAGTTTTACATAACTTGCTCTACATACGGGGCCCGGTTCTATGCCGATTCAAGATTAACCGACACACCACTATTCCCTTATTGGGTATAATTAATTAATAAGCATATGGCATCTGTCAGGTGTATGCCTACACCCCGTGCTTAGGTCGTGGCCATTGCAATTAATGAGTCAAGGATATCCAGGACACGGTCGCATTAATCCCCAATGTTTCAGTCAAGCAATACGAATTAAAGCAGGTTATTTGGATTTCTCGACATATTGGTCTTTGAATCCCATACCTGACCATGCGGTATTTATATTACCGTATCCCAAGCCCGTAATAGGGAAAATAAGTTAAGAGTATTTAGCTGAGCTAGCTCCTGTCTTAAATAGCAAGAATTATAATAACTCAGCCGTATTCACTTAAGTAAGCATAGGAACAATTTACCGGAAGGCTCTAGTCTGGAATGATGGTATAAATAACCAATTAGAATCCTAATGGGTCTTTAATTAAGCCTAAACTTAGACCGGTTAGTTTTAAGGAAAGATACGGTTCAAACGCACGAGTAAGCGAAGACCGGAATAGAATGTGATTTAGACCCAAAAAGTTTGAAGACTTGTATAATATGGGTAATCTAACAACATTCTGGATTTTGGGATAAAAATGATAAGGTTTGACCCGTTTCGGCTAATTTATGCAAACTAGTTACATAAACCGAACCGAACGCGCAAGAGGCGTAACGGGTAACCATATGGGTCATATACAGGTTTCCTAAGTTAATATGCCTTAAATATGTTGTGATAACAGTAGGATACCTTCCATTATGCCCAAAACGAGTTTAATCTTAATATAAGCCCCGTAGGGGTATTTTGGTCATTTAAAAGATTATAAAAGAGATTAATTTTAATTCTGAGACTCAGGTCTGAAATAATCAGTAAAACAACTTAATTTAATAGGTTATATCAGTTGGTGATAAGTCTTATATGCCAAAATGGTTTTAAACCCATACTATGTGTTTAATACGCGTAAAAACCCGTTTTTAGCGATTTCCGGGTTACACAGGAAATCTGAGTTTTCTGATCAGGTTAATAACTTCAAAATACTTTATTTATTATATAAAATCAGTAGCAATTGGATTGGTGTCAAAATACTATGTAGAACTCATTTTATAACCAAAAAGGGTATAATCAGTATTTACCGAATTAAGGCCATAACCTTAGGCTATGATCAGGTTAAAAATAATTAAAAATCTTTAAAAATCTCAAAATATTATATTACATCAGTGGGTAAAAGGTTTGGTGTCAAAAATTGGGTTTAGATAGGCTTTATGCTAATTGCGCCGTTTAATTAACAAAAAGCTTTTTAAGTGCGCTATTGAGCATAACTCCTAATCTAGACCTCTAACTGATATGAAATTTTAGGGACATGTTTATAATTCAGCAACAAATATTTTTGTCCTCTCACATATCCAAAATTCTCGTTTTATGGTAAAAAAAAGTATATATTGGTCAACATTTAAGCAATTAACGGAAT
This sequence comes from Helianthus tuberosus, assembly GCA_030545235.1. NCBI lineage: Eukaryota > Viridiplantae > Streptophyta > Magnoliopsida > Asterales > Asteraceae > Helianthus > Helianthus tuberosus. The sequence continues at coordinate 56,319,413 of CM060360.1, forward strand.
CACGCATATTAATTGGATAGCTAATGAACCAAGGTGTATAATCACAGAGGGTTATACTAGCATGTAACCTGGTCCTAAGGAAGCTCTAATGCATATCCAAATCATACTAAATCGGGTCAGAACTGAAGTCAAAGCAAAAGTCAAAGTTTTGCGACTTTCGGTTCCGAACCGGGTATAAACAGAAAATTGTCGGGTCGAACATGCTTAGACATGTTCTTACATTTATTACTAATTTATGTGAGTGATAAAATAGGTTACACGCCTTCTACATTGCTAATTGCATGTTAATTCGCAAATTAAGTTTCTGTTGACTTTTTATAAACAACTTTGACCCGACATTTGATCAAGTTATAGCGGGAATCAGAGGGTGCCCTCTTAAGGGTTTATTGCCCACTTAATTACCAACTTATAACAACTTTCAATTCGACTAATCACTGGACCATTAATGATTAATCGCTAAGTCAAACGTTAATTACGACGGTTTGACTTTTAAGCTAATAACTAAGTAAAACTCAATTAAGGAAGGTTGAGGATACTTGCCAAGGTCTAATGCACTATTAGAGATGCTTGGGGACTGATCTTATGCTCCAGGAAGCTCCACAAATGCAGATGGAAAGCATGATCACAAAGTTGCAACATGAGGGCCTTTTTATAGTGAATTTGAGGGCTTGTGATCATGACAAATCATGCTACAACTGATCATGGATCATCCACAAGTGTCCCTAAGCTCTAAAAGCATGTAGGGGTCGCCCATGGAGTGAAAAATATCTTTTTAAGTTGGTTAAATCGTTATAACAGGCAGTTGTCCGAGTTTCTGCATCTGGGCATGCCTTACAGACCGTAAGGCTTGACCTTTACGGTCCGTAAGCCTTTTCCAGAGGACAAAAATTTGGTGACCTTTCAAGCTTCGAACAGGCAACTATGTAATACGAAATTGGGCCACTATTTTCAGTAGGGGGCCTCTTGAACAGGTCCTAAACAGTTAAGACCACCATGAAATGTTCTAAAGTTGCCTTGGATCCTTTTGAAAGGGCCGTAAATGAAGGTTGTCGTGCATATCCTCGTAGGATCCCATTCTTTCAATTTGGACCAATCTTTGTTAACTTTAACCGGATTTAGGATGATTATAAGATGTTTACAATATAGTTTAGGGTCTTGGGATTTATAATTAGGTCGTTCAGAGGTATTTAATTAACATGTCGACGCTTTAAATCCTACCATACATCTTTGACTAGATCCGGGGTTCTAACACTTTTGTCTTGTATGACACGTGTTGTTATTTTATTGAACACAAATTTTTGAGGTGTTACATAAATCGTCTTGTAAGAAAATTTGTATGGTTTATATTATTAAGAAAACATCGTTGCGTGACATCATTTGAAATCATTCGTGCAGGTGAACTAAATAACGCCATGGAATGTAATATGATAAAAACACTTATATATAGGAAGTACCAGCAGCGTATCCACCATGCTTTTATCACATTACACCCGTCTCGTTATCTAATCACTTACCATAAACCAATCATTCAATTCGTCCGTGTTATCAATCATTTGTGTTATAAAAATCAATCGTTCAATTCGTCCGTGTTATCAATCGTTTGTGTTATAAAAACCAATCGTTCAAATCATTCAATTCGTCCGTGTTATAAACCATTGTTCAATCGTCCGTGTAATAAACCATCGTTCAATCATCCGTGTTTTAAATCGACTAACAAAACCACCAAAGGGTTTGTTAAAATAACAGATTCTTTCGTTACCCACATTACCCACCAACTCCATGGGGATAGTCCGATAACGGGATTTGTCAGATTCTATGGTACCATAACATACTACCGGTCGGCTGGGCCAAAGCTAATGAATGTCATTCGTGTTATGTATTAACGCACCAACAAGTTCGTCCACATTATTGAAATCATCGTGTTTTAATATAAACCATAGCATTTGTTTTTTAAATCTCGAAATCATTTTAGCACATATGAATCACCCCAAAACAATTGAAAGCATAAAATAGGGGAACTATGTACTCATTTGAGATTGCAAGTATCCTCGATTAAGTGAACTAACAAAGCTCGGGAAATCAAGGAATCAAGTGGCACCTAGTATGGAATCACTATGTTAATAAATCAGGACCTAAATCGGGAGATCGGATAGAATGAGGTCTTTCAAACCGAATGAGTGTTGGAACTCATATGATATGGTTTAACAAAGCCTACATTCTGATTTGAAAGCAATCCTAAGTGCTTTTGACCCGTTATAACCCGTTAAGGTAGTTTACGCTACTTTAACGTGTCATTTGCGCAAATGCGCGTTCGGATGGTCTAACTAGTCCTATGATAAGTCTTATATGCCTAAACATGTTTAATAATGTTGCACAATCAGTTTAAGTGTCAAATTTTAGGTTACATATGCTTAAATTGAATTTATGCGCAAAAAGGGCATTTTGGTCATTTCCTAAGGCATATAAACTACCTATCATACAACTAACCAAACGAAATGACCATAAGGTATAACCTCGGAAGGTTATGCCCTATACAACTATGGTCATAATATGTGTTTGGTCGGATCCTAACGATCGACCAAACGGGTCGGGTTTGAAAGTCTAAGCGGTTGTCAAGACCGCTTGACGTACGACCCTAAATAAGCACTAAACTAGAAGTGACGAGTTAAACATGTTAAAACATGTTTAAGTAAGTTAGATAACTGATTTGGTATCAAACCAAAGTGTTTTGATACCCGAAAATAGTTCCGTCGCAAAATGCACATAATTGTGTATTTTGACGAAACTTTGACTCGTCACTTCGACTAGTCAACGTGGTAATCAGTAGGTATAGTCGCAAGGGACTATAACCATCGTGATTACGATCACGTTGCAAAGTTCAATTGAACCTTGTCTTGGCCAATTCATGGTCAAAACCGAAAGTCAAACACTGTTTGACTTTTAGCTTGAAATAAATAAATAAGAGTAGGATGAGCACTTACAAGTGTTCTAGGATAGAAAGAAGACTAGAAAACTCAGGTAGGAAGCCTCCAACAAATGTGGTAGCCTCCAATTAGAGTGTATGAGAAAGAAGAAGTGAATGAGCAAGTTTGAAGGTTGATGGTGAAGGGTATTTATAGTGTTTCTGTAACGCCCGGCTCTTTCTTACTTTCCATTTATAGAAAGTTTTGTTCGTATTTCTATTTTTGGAAACCTTGTATTCTTGTAATCGTTCTTTCTTTGTAATCATTGTAAAACCAAGACTTGGATCATTAATGAAACTCGTATTCTGTAACAAATATGTTATACACACTCTATATATGCTCGTATGTTTGATTTTATGAATCAATTGATACTTAAACGATATTCTCGGAAACTATGTGCTAAACTTGTAATTAAACAAAACTTATGCATGAAACGTGTTTTGAACGAAAACGATACTTGAATATGACACTTATACGCTTAAATATACTTCGACTATGATCGCCATGCTTGATTATACCTTATACTATGCTTTTATGTCCAAACAAGTCCCTAAACTATAAAAAAGGCATCAAAAGGGACTCAAACATAAACTACAGGGACTAAAGTGTAACAAAACGAAACTTGTCAAGACTAGGGCGCCGCGTGATGCCAAGCCCCCTCGCGTCACGCTAGGCCCCTGTTTCGACAGACTTGTGTTTTCTTCAGCTGGTTGCACGAAATCCCAAGTTCTAATCTCACCCAATCACCTTTAATCCACCTCTAATCACCTCCAATCACCTCTAAACTCTTCCACTATAAATACACACCTTCTCCAACCCATTTTACACTTTCACAACTCATTACACTTCACAAATTCACTCTCAATCTGTTGCAAATCAGAGTTCTTGGACAGATTCATACATCTTAACAAAAGTGAGTGTAACTTGCTTGTTTTCACTCCAAATCACTTGATTATTTCTTCTACTGCTTTGTTATGTCCTTGGGTTTGATTCCTTGGTTTTTCCCTGGAGAAATCATGTTTGGAATTGCCCTAAAAAGGACCTAAACTTTCTGTTTTGTTTGATGTTATTCAAAAACTTATCATTCTTGTGTCTAACACATCTCAAACTTATGTAACAATGCCTACAACCTTTCCTATGGTTATTTAGGTGTAATAACATGATTGAGACATGTAAAATCAGAGGATAAACCTCAAATACTTCCTGTTTTATTTAGGGTATTTCACCTACAAGTCATGTTCAAGCTTAGGTCTTGATGTAGAGTGATTATGGAACAACTTGGGTTGTCCAAACATACAATCCTCACATGATTTGATGATTTCTCTTTTGTTAGGTTGTTTACATTATTGTACAAATCCTAGTTCGTGACCCTCCTTGGTTTTTTTTACATCAAGTGAAGTGGTGAACATTCAAGGGGTTCCTAAATGGAAGCTTGTTCTTCCTACCCCATACATGACATCCATGATAACTCGAGGTGCCTAAATGAAGATCCTAATCTTCTACCTCCTACATGAATTATTGGACTAAATAATACGTAACCTAGATATATACATATACTCATTCGAACCTTTAATGTTGAACTTGTGTTTATATGTTAAAGTAGTAGAATATCATCTAAGACTTAAAACCTTGATATGATTCTAATGGGTGTACTACCCATGAAATACAATATAACCCTAGTGGTTACATGGTGTCATATAAGAGTTATAAGTTAAAGATGATTATTTTTATATTGTACTTTATGCTATGTTAAATCCGAATCCCTAATCTTCCGTTAAACGCCAAACTCACACACCTATGTTTCCTCGTGTAGAAGGACTAGGTGCTCCAAACTAATCCATCCACCAACTCACTCGCGGGATATCAAGTAGGAAAGCTTGCAACCACCGTGAGTATACTCGATCCCTTTTTCCCCTTTACACTTTGGGATGCAACATGTATAATTATGCAAACAACTTTTAAACTAAACATACTCAATCCTTGATCAAGCATGAAACTAATGTGACTTACTTGTTATTCTCGTATGCTATGTGAATGATTTGGAACGTTATATGCTCATTAACTTTGCTCGCCCACCTTAACAATTATAGCGCTATAGGATTAACGCCCCGCCCGCTATTCTTTTGGGTATTGTTAAGTTAAACATTACCACCCCACTAAACTATTGGGATTAGGCTATTTTATGCGTTGTATTCTAGGGTTTGATCATATTGTACGCCAAAATTGCATACTAGTAATCACATATTATGAATCATGTTGGACTTGAGTTTTTATTCTATTATGCTATGTAGTTAAACTTGTATACTCGCCTTTGCTTTTGCATTGAAACACTATTTTAATACATGTTGCAGGTTGATTGTTGAAGTATGGATGAATGATGAAACGAGTTTAGGGTGGACTAGATACACACCTTTAATTCATTTATCTTTTGATGTTATGTTGAAATTTGAACAATGTTGTTATTTCTATTTTAAATGTTGTATGACAATTTAGCACTTGCAATTAAATTTGAATTTAATTAAATATTGTCACATAGTGTTATGAAGTCTCTAGCAATCTATACACACTTCGTCTCATCCCGATGTTTCCGCCATCGGTTGGGGTGTGACAGATTGGTATCAGAGCCATAAATATAGGGAATTAGGAAAATTGCCAGGCTTTTGCCCTAATCTATAGTTTTAGGAATTTTGCCTCTTATGTGTTGTTTAAAACTTTTGTACTCTACCATGCATGCTTCCTAGCTATACTTCTTGTTGATTAAATTTATACGCCTTTCCTAAGGTTAACATGAATACACTTTGTCTATTTGTATACTCTTGTAACACAAATGAGACAACTTTACCAAAATACGCGTGAAACCCACAATTTGGTAAACGACTCTCATTCTACCATAAACTAATTTTGCACGAAATTCCACCATTAAGCTAGGAGTGAAATCCACAACTTAATGGTAATTTCCATTTCAACTCTAGTGGACCCTTGTCATAGTGTCGAAATTTTATTTTGACCCGACAAGTACCAACCACATTTAGGGTACGAAATCGTCAAGTTAGGGGTGAAACCCGCATCTCGTCGATTAAGTCCCATTCCTCGATTTTCAATCTCGCCAAAGTCCCGATTGTTTCAATCAATTAGAGATGTGTAGTAACCGGAAGGGTAAGATACCGTTAATCGCTTCTCGACGAGTGTATATTACCTATAGGCCAAAGCACGTTTTCTCTAATTCGAAAGGACTATCGACCCACTTTGGAATAGTCGATGTTTCTCTACCCGAAACAATCCAATGTTTTATTGAGCCTCTCTTTTATGTATCTCAATTTATATGTGATTTTATACTTGAACGTTCGTTCATTTCAAAATTTCGTTTTAATCGTTTCGCACATTATCTCAATCACAAACAATAATAATCCCTCGTGAACAAACTAAATTTACAATGCTTTCATTTATCCATGTTATGCTATGTTGGACTCATGACTATGCTTTACGTGACGTTTAAACTCTTTACGCTATGTGAATCAAGTTGAACCCTTTATGCTATGTGACACGTTATGCTATATGAATCATTTCTTGAAAACAATTTTCTTAAAACAAACATTATGATTAAGTCTCACCTATTCGTTCTTTTGAATCTTAGATGTCTTCTCGTCACTCCAACTCGTCTAAGAAGTCAAAGTCCCGTGCTACGAAGAAGATGATGGCTTTCATGGCCGATCAATTTGTGCACGTCATTCCAAAGGTCATTATCGAGATTCGAGCTTCTGAAACTCCTCACTCTTCCGTAAGGTCGAAGTACGCAAGCCCGCTTCGTTCAACTTCAAGCACTTTTCATCGTGCAATCCCAAGCCATTCACCGGCAATGATGGGGTGACCGCCATGCTCGAGTGGTTTGATGGCATGGTGGTCACGTTCATCAAAAGTGATTGCCCCGATGAGCTCAGAACGCGTAGTGCGACTGGGGTATTCCAAGCCCGAGCTCTCGAATGGTGGACGAACGAAAGGAACATCCGCTCGAACGAACTGGCCTATGCGTTGACTTGGGAAGAAGTTAAGGCCCTAATGATGGACGAGTTTTGCCCTCCGCATGAGCAACAAAGACTAGAGGAAGAATTTTGGGCGCTAAAGCAAGTGGGAGATGAGAACCTAGCTTATACCACCCGTTTCAAACAACTTAGCTTCATTGTTCCTCACCTCGTTATGACCACCGACCGCAAGATAAGGAAGTACATCAATGGGTTACCCTCTGCTATGCGCGATGCGATAGAGGCTGCCAAACTCGACAATATCGAAGCTGTTTATCGTTTGGCCGCTTCCCTGAACAACAACCGTGTATGCGATAAACAGGCCGCAAACCCCGCTTCTTTCAAGCCAGCTAACCAAATTACCCAACAGTCGAGTAGCAATAGGGGGAAGAAGCGAAAGCAATCGAACCCTGTTTGCAATGCGATTGTGCCACCTGTTAACCCAAATCCTGTTGCTCCTGATAACACCCAAAAGTCATACACTGGGATTCACCCCAAGTGTGCCACTTGTAACTATCACCATCCCGCCAATGCCAGGTGTCGTCGTTGTACCAATTGTAACCGTTATGGACATGACACCGCCTTTTGTCGCTATCAACAACAGCAAGCACCACCAGCTCAGCAAGCGCAACAAGCTCCGCCCGCTCCTCAAAATGCAAGACCCGCTAGAGCTTGTTTCAAATGTGGGGACATCAATCATCTTCGTCCTCAATGCCCACTATGGAATCAAGAGCAGCAACAACCTCCTTGTGAACGCGCTTTCAACCTGAACACAAAACAAGCACGCAACGACAATGATGTCGTTAACGGTACGTTTCTTGTTAACCATCTTTATGCTTCGATACTGTTTGATACTGGGGCGGATAAAAGCTTTGTGTCCTTAGAATTCGAATCGTTGTTAAATTGCACACGTTCTAAGCTACCTAAGTCGTTTTCCGTTGAAGTCGCAAATGGCAAATCTATCCTAGTCGATTCTGTTCTTCGTGATTGTCGTCTTACTCTTAACGAACACGTTTTCCCTATCGATCTCATACCCATGCAACTGGGCAGTTTCGACGTCATCATAGGCATGGATTGGCTCCAAAAGAACCATGCTGAAATCGCTTGTCACGAGAAATACGTTCGTTTACCCCTTCCATCTGGCGATGTGTTGCACGTCTATGGAGACCGACCTTCAAAGGGACTGAAGTTGATGTCCTGCACACAAGCGAACAAGTACTTACGCAAACAGTACCTTGCCTTTTTAGCCCACGTTGTGGAAGAAAAGGGCAAGGGAAAGAGTTTAAGTGATGTTCCAGTGGTGCGCGACTTCCCTGACGTCTTTCCGGAAGATTTACCTGGTCCTCCTCCACCTCGATCTGTTGACTTTCGTATCGACCTCGTACCTGGTGAGACTCCCATTGCCAAAGCTCCTTATTGTCTTGCACCTTCTGAGATGCAAGAATTATCTACGCAACTTCAAGAACTCCTCGATAAGGGTTTCATCCGTCCAAGTACCTCACCTTGGGGTGCTCCTGTGCTCTTCGTCAAAAAGAAGGATGGCTCCTTCCGCATGTGCATCGACTATCGTGAGCTCAACAAACTCACCGTCAAAAATCGTTACCCTCTTCCGCGTATCGACGATCTCTTTGATCAACTTCAAGGCGCTACCTGTTTCTCCAAGATCGATCTTCGTTCTGGTTATCACCAACTTCGTGTTCTCGATGAGGACATCCCCAAAACCGCTTTTCGCACTCGCTATGGGCACTACGAGTTCGTGGTTATGCCTTTTGGCTTGACCAACGCACCCGCTGTGTTCATGGATCTTATGAATCGTGTTTGTAAGCCCTACTTGGATCGCTTTGTGATCGTCTTCATTGACGACATTCTCATTTATTCTAAATCTCGAGCCGATCATGAACGTCATCTTCGTCTTATACTTGAGCTCTTACGTATTGAACGCTTATACGCTAAGTTCTCCAAATGCGAGTTTTGGATTAAAGAAGTCCAATTCCTTGGACACGTTGTTAGTGAAAAAGGGATCCACGTTGACCCTTAAAAAATCAAAGTTGTGAAAAATTGGACCGCGCCTAAATCTCCTTCTGAAATCCGTTCCTTCTTAGGATTAGCAGGTTATCACCGCCGATTCATCTCGAATTTTTCCAAAATTGCCATTCCTCTCACTTCGTTGACTCAAAAAGAGAAACCTTTTGCTTGGGGTCCTGAGCAAGAGAAATCTTTTCAGACTCTCAAGGACATGCTTTGCAACGCTCCTATTCTCGCTCTCCCTGATGGGAATGATGATTTCGTGGTGTATTGTGATGCCTCGAATCGTGGTCTTGGTTGTGTTCTCATGCAACGAGACAAAGTCATCGCTTATGCCTCTCGCCAACGGCGCCAAAAACTTGATGCGTGTGAAGTGTTATATATATTAGGTGTATATTTTAAGCCCCTTTAACACTTTTTTAGTCAAGTTTTAAATTTATAAAACACGATATTTTACTAACACTAAACACACATATGGGCAAGTGCACCCATCGTGAGCGTAGTATAGTGTTGGCAAGATACCGAGGTCGTCCAAGGACACAAGAGCTTTTAGTACCGGTTTATCCTCAACGTCTAATCAAATCAAAAAGTTTAGAAAAATGTTTTAAGCTAAGAAAAATAAAAACTAACTAAAAATGCTGAAAATAAAAATAAAAATAAAACAGATAGACAAGATAATCACTTGGTTCCGACTCGTGTATAGTGTAACCTTTGATTATTTCCGCACTTTTGCACTTATTTAAGAGATTATCTTAGTTATTGTAGTAGGCCCCTTTTTTGAAGGTGACGTTACCCTCAACCCAGTAGTTTGAGTCAGCAAGGATACAATCCTAAAGGGTCGGATTATTGAAAGATAATTAATTAAGTTATTAATGCAAATTATGGTAGGCCCCTCTTTTGTTGGTGACGTTACCCTCGACTAAGTAGTCTGAGTCAGCAGGGATACAGTCCTAAATAGCCGGGTTATAGTATTAATAGTAGTTAACTTATGAGGGGATCAAAGAGTTTGGACCCCCGCCATCCAATACCGTTAAGCATTGAAGGAGGTCCTACTAAATTTGACCCAGGTCCATTGCAGGACCTCTAAACGCTGAACAATGGCAAGACTCTTACCAAACCATTCCCTTAACCCCCGACCAGGTAGCCAACATACCTCCATATAGACCGTGGAGATATGAATGGTGAAAATCTTTTATTTTATATAGACAGTAAAATAATGCCAAGACACCACGGAGAAACGATAAGGAAGAATCACCTTCAACATAAGAAACTAGTTATTAAAGTCATTAATACAAAACCAAGTAAAAAGTGCGAAAAGATTAGAAATAAAAAGTATTACACTAGACACTTGTCTTCACCAAGTGATGTAAGAGACTTAGGCAAACATGGCCTTGATTGTCAAGAACTCTTACGATCAATATTGGATCCCGAGACGACTCACACACTCTATGATGGACAATGGATGATGGTGGTGGATGATGGTGTTATGGTGGTGGTGGGTGGTGGGTGAAGTGTGAGAGAGGTGGTGTGCCAAGGGATGGTTTGAGCTTGAGCCAAGCACTCCTATTTATAGGCTGAATAGAAGCTCGGGCATGGCCCCGTGTCCAGTGGGCACGGCCACGTGTCCACATCCTTCTCTTTCTTCATTTAATGCAGCTTGTCTTATTAGTTGACCACGCCCCTGTGTCCGCTGAGCACGACCCCGTTTGCAGAAGAATCTTTGTACTATGAAGATTTGCTTAGATTGTGCGAATCTTATAGTTGACCACGGCCCCGTGTCTGGTGAGCACGGCCCTGTGGTAGGCAATAGAAGCTTCTACCACTTTGTCTTTTCTGCTGACACTTGGGCACGCCCCCGTGCTGGCTGAGCACGGGGCGTGTTCAGTCTCATGTCTTCTTGTTTTGCTTGGGAAAATGCTGTCGTGGGGTCGGGCATGCCACGTCTTGTTCCTTTTCTTGTATTTATGTTAGATTTTGATGTCTTTTTGCTTCTTTTGTTAATTTGAGCTCATTTAATCCTGAAAACACAAAAGGAAGACAAAAGCACACTTTTTCCAACATTAGTACTAAAAAAGGGTTAGTTTTATGCCACAATTGATGTAATTTATATGTTGCATTTTGCACACATCACCAACTCAAAATACATGAGAAAAATTATACTACCCACGACCTCGAGCTTGGCGCCATTGTTTTTGCGTTAAAGATTTGGCGACACTACCTATATGGTACGAAGTGTGTGGTTTTCACTGACCATAAGAGCCTACAGCACATCTTTGACCAAAAAGAGCTAAACATGCGTTAGCGACGTTGGGTGGAATTACTTAACGAATATGACTGCGAGATTTACTATCACCCTGGTAAAGCGAATGTTGTGGCCGACGCACTTAGTCGTAAGACTCATATAGATTACATTCGTTGTTTTCACATCTCGAGCGATCTTCACAATTGCATTCGTGAAGCGCAATATTCGTCTATCAACGAAGGTTCCATGCCTGTAGAAATACGTGGAGCTTCTGAAGACCTACTCACTTCAAAATCTGACGGCCTACTCTACTGTCGTGATCGCATCTGGGTACCAGATCGCAACAATCTTCGTGATCTCATTATGAACGAGGCACACAAATCCAAGTACTCAATCCATCCTGGTGCTGACAAGATGTACCATAACCTACGTACATCCTATTGGTGGCCCGGTATGAAGAGAGACATTGCCGTGTACGTTTCTAAGTGTCTCACCTGTTCGAAAGTCAAAGCCGAGCATCAACGACCATCCGGTCTACTCGAACAACCTGAATCCCCGTTTGGAAATGGGATAGCATTGCGATGGACTTCATAACTAAACTCCCTCGTACGCCTTCTAGTCACGATAGCATTTGGGTGATCATCGATTGTTTGACCAAGTCCACTCAATTCATTCCTATTCGTGAAGATTTCAAGGTTGAACGACTTGCTCGCATCTATACCGATGAAGTCGTACGCCATCATGGTATTCCTCTCGACATCATTTCTGATCGCGATGGTCGATTTACTTCGCGTCTCTGGCAAACCTTTCAGTCCGCTACGGGTACTCATTTGAATCTCAGTACGGCTTTTCATCCTCAAACGGATGGACAGACTGAACGTACTATCCAAACCCTAGAGGACATGCTCCGTTCTTGTGTCATCGACTTTGGTGGTAGTTGGGATGTGCATTTACCTTTGGTCGAGTTCTCGTACAACAATAGCTACCACTCCAGTATTAAAATGGCTCCATTCGAGGCATTGTATGGTCGCAAATGCCGATCTCCTTTAAACTGGCACGAGATTGGTGACAAACAATTTACTGGCCCTGAAATCATAAAAGAAGCGACGGATAAGATTCACCAAATCCGTGATAATCTACTCAAGGCTCGAAATCGTCAAAAGGTCTATGCTGATAAGGGACGCAAACCGATGGAATTCAACGTTGGGGATCGGGTTCTACTCAAAGTGTCTCCTTGGAAAGGAGTGGTTCGTTTTGGTAAAAAAAGGGAAATCTTGCCCCTCGCTATGTTGGTCCTTTCAAGATACTCGAAAGGATTGGTGCGGTGGCTTATCGACTCGATTTACCTCAAGAGCTCAACAACGTTCATCCGACGTTTCATGTCTCCAATCTAAAGAAATGTCTCGCTGATGAGGGACTTCATATTCCTCTCGAAGATCTCCAAATCAACGAAACTATGCACTTTGTGGAAAAACCCGTCGAAATCATGGATCAAGGAGTCAAGTTATTGAGGCGCAGTAAAATTCCTATCGTCAAGGTTCGATGGGAAGGAAAACGTGGTGCCAAATTTACTTGGGAACTTAAAAGTGATATGAAGACGAAGTATCCCTATCTTTTCGCTACATCTTCCTAAATTTCGGGACGAAATTTCCTAAAGGAGGGGAGACTGTAACGCCCGGCTCTTTCGTACTTTCCATTTATAGAAAGTTTTGGAAACCTTGTATTCTTGTAATCGTTCTTTCTTTGTAATCATTGTAAAACCGAGACTTGGATCATTAATGAAACTCGTATTCTGTTACAAATATGTTATACACACTCTATATATGCTCGTATGTTTGATTTTATGAATCAATTGATACTTAAACGATATTCTCGGAAACTATGTGCTAAACTTGTAATTAAACTAAACTTATGCATGAAACGTGTTTTGAACGAAAACGATACTTGATTATGACACTTATACGCTCAAATATACTTCGACTATGATCGCCATACTTGATTATACCTTTTACTATGCTTTTATGTCCAAACAAGTCCCTAAACTATAAAAAAGGCATCAAAAGGGACTCAAACATAAACTACAGGGACTAAAGTGTAACAAAACGAAACTTGTCAAGACTAGGGCGCCGCGTGACGCCAAGCCCCCTCGCGTCATGCTAGGCCCCTGTTTCGACAGACTTGTGTTTTCTTCAGCTGGTTGCACGAAATCCCAAGTTCTAATCTCACCCAATCACCTTTAATCCACCTCTAATCACCTCCAATCACCTCTAAACTCTTCCACTATATATACACACCTTCTCCAACCCATTTAACACTTTCACAACTCATTACACTTCACAAATTCACTCTCAATCTGTTGCAAACCAGAGTTCTTGGACAGATTCATACATCTTAACAAAAGTGAGTGTAACTTGCTTGTTTTCACTCCAAATCACTTGATTATTTCTTCTACAGCTTTGTTATGTCCTTGGGTTTGATTCCTTGGTTTTTCCCTGGAGAAATCATGTTTGGAATTGCCCTAAAAAGGACCTAAACTTTCTGTTTTGTTTGATGTTATTCAAAAACTTATCATTCTTGTGTCTAACACATCTCAAACTTATGTAACAATGCCTACAACCTTTCCTATGGTTATTTAGGTGTAATAACATGATTGAGACATGTAAAATCAGAGGATAAACCTCAAATACTTCCTGTTTTATTGAGGGTATTTCACCCACAAGTCATGTTCAAGCTTAGGTCTTGATGTAGAGTGATTATGGAACAACTTGGGTTGTCCAAACATACAATCCTCACATGATTTGATGATTTCTCTTTAGTTAGGTTGTTTACATTATTATACAAATCCTAGTTCGTGACCCTCCTTGGTTTTTTTTACATCAAGTGAAGTGGTGAACATTCAAGGGGTTCCTAAATGGAAGCTTGTTCTTCCTACCCCATACATGACATCCATGATAACTCGAGGTGCCTAAATGAAGATCCTAATCTTCTACCTCCTACATGAATTATTGGACTAAATAATACGTAACCTAGATATATACATATACTCATTCGAACCTTTAATGTTGAACTTGTGTTTATATGTTAAAGTAGTAGAATATCATCTAAGACTTAAAACCTTGATATGATTCTAATGGGTGTACTACCCATGAAATACAATATAACCCTAGTGGTTACATAGTGTCATATAAGAGTTATAAGTTAAAGATGATTATTTTTATATTATGCTTTGTTAAATCCGAATCCCTAATCTTCCGTTAAAAGCCAAACTCACACACCGATGTTTCCTCGTGTAGAAGGACTAGGTGCTCCAAACTAATCCATCCACCAACTCACTCGCGGGATATCAAGTAGGAAAGCTTGCAACCACCGTGAGTATACTCGATCCCTTTTTCCCCTTTACACTTTGGGATGCAACATGTATAATTATGCAAACAACTTTTAAACTAAACATACTCAATCCTTGATCAAGCATGAAACTAATGTGACTTACTTGTTATTCTCGTTTGCTATGTGAACGATTTGGAACGTTATATGCTCATTAACTTTGCTCGTCCACCTTAACAATTATAGCGCTATAGGATTAACGCCCCGCCCGCTATTCTTTTGGGTATTGTTAAGTTAAACATTACCACCCCGCTAAACTATTGGGATTAGGCTATTTTATGCGTTGTATTCTAGGGTTTGATCATATTGTACTCCAAAATTGCATACTAGTAATCACATATTATGAATCATGTTGGACTTGAGTTTTATTTATATTATGCTATGTAGTTAAACTTGTATATTCGCCTTTGCTTTTGCATTGAAACTCTATTTTAATACATGTTGCAGGTTGATTGTTGAAGTATGGATGAATGATGAAACGAGTTTAGGGTGGACTAGATACACACCTTTAATTCATTTATCTTTTGATGTTATGTTGAAATTTGAACAATGTTGTTATTTCTATTTTAAATGTTGTATGAAAATTTAGCACTTGCAATGAAATTTGAATTTAATTAAATATTGTCACATAGTGTTATGAAGTCTCTAGCAATCTATACACACTTCGTCTCATCCCGATGTTTCCGCCATCGGTTGGGGTGTGACAGTTTAATGGAATGGTAAGATCATTACATGTGTTTATGTGTTCTCCAAGGAATGATCTTCTCCATACATGTGTTATGACCTGATTATTAGGCTTGTAGAACACATTTACCTGGTCCCCAAACAAGAAAACAAGCAATTAAAACCATCAAACCAGCCGTTGTTAATGGAAAAATAGGTTCTGCCAGCTACAGGAGTCGCGCCCCGCGAGCCAAAAGGCCTCAGGGGTCGCGCCCCGCAAGGTAGTGTAGATCAGCATGTTTCAAACTTTGGCAGAAATGGTCCCAGCAGCCCGAAACTTGTTTTTCGACGCGTTTAACCCCTGTTAACCCAATTTCAAGGCTTTATAAGGATGTTAAAGCATAGGGGACTTGAAATATGCTTGGAAATATCATGGATATCGGTTTGTTTGGTCGTACAATCGCGTTTTTCGGTTAATTATGACGAAACTCGAACGGACACGAAAACGATCCAAATTACGCAACGAAGGACATTTTTGCATTCCCATCACTAAAATACTATATTTTGATGATTACAAAAATTTTTGGATGTGCGGATATGGTCAGAACGCAAGATATGCACGAATTTGCATACTTTCGCAGTTTTGACGCTTTTAGTCCCTATGATCAAATAAGTGTATTTTCACATACCGAAGCCCTCAAAACTTATTTATAAGCTATGTAAAGGGTATTTAGGGTATTTTTAGTTAGTGACCTTGTTCCGGAGTGTACGTTGCTACGAGAATCGGCAGACTTTTGCAGTTTGTCGCAAATAGTCCCGGTGATCGAATAAACTTGTTTTTGCCATATCGAACCCTTCAAAACTTTTCTAAGTTATGTAAAGGATATTTAGGGTATGTTTAGCTTATGTCACTATTCCAGATTGTTTGTCGCGTTAACCTGATTACGTTTACATAACAGTTTGCGTATAACTTTCCAGAACTTGTTTAAAAGCTCGAAATCAAACGAGAATTAAACCATGAAATTGTCAATCATAAATAAACAAATATTGGGATCAAAACACATGTTTCATTGATATTTGAAATTGTTCTACATCGTACAGTGTTTACAAGAACACAAATGTCACAGTTATTCTCTAAGTTGAAAGGTATGGAGGAGGATAAGTTGAAAGACATGGCAGGAATCATAGGGTGCAAAATGGGTAAGTTGTGTTTCGACTACCATGGCATTCCTATTGGTGAGAACACGAAGATAATCAAGTCATGGAAATCTATTATAGACCATTTGGATGCTAGACTTTCGGGGTGGAAAGCGAATAGTTTGTCGTTTGCTGGAAGAATAACTTTAGCAAAGGCAGTCTTAGGAGCCCTTCCTAGTTACTACTTGTCTCTTTCAAAGCTCCGACTAAAGTTATTAAAATGTTGGAAGGTAATAGAAGAGATTGTTTTTTGGGAAAAAAAGGGGAAATGTGAAGATTAGATGGGTGGCGTGGAATAAAATTGTTTCCCCAAAAAAGCACGAGGGGCTCGGGGCGGGAGATATCAGTGAGGCGAATTTAGCCCTTTTGGCTGAATAGTGGTTGATACGCCCACTTTTACATACGGTCAAAACAACATGTAAAAATGTCGTTAATTTAAAACTTTCATTTTTATATAACGCCCATTTCTTTACATTTTAGACTTAGATAATTATAAACAATTAATTTTAGAAAATTCGGCATGACCCGATTGTAACATGAGCATATCCCTGTTTTTGGCAAACTTTATTTCAAGTAAATTAACGACAATTTCAAAAGACTTAACAAAACCATAACATTACTTTTAAATGTCTACCAACATCTAGAAAATTTTTAAAAGATCCATCAAGTCAAACTTCAAAAGTCTAGCTACTAAACAAAACTAGTTACAACAAAATACTTTTTGACCATAACTATTGTTACTAAAAGTAGCGGAAGCGCATATAGGCGAGATACATATAGGTGCTCGTTCCAAGTCGCCGAACCAATTAAGTTGAAGTTTTACCAACATCAAATAACAAATTAATGAGTTAATTCGTCATCCATATTATCTTTTTCAAATAAACCAATTTATCCATCTCTTGCCTTTACATCATTCTTTTGCACATACTACCCGTTGAACGGGTCATTACATTCTCGTCTCAAAATAGAGACGTAACATTCCATTCCTTACTTACCCGTTAGTAACGGATAATAACATTCTTGTCATAACTTTCATTCAGTCCGTTGAACACGAACTAAGACTTTCCTTTCATTCTTTCTCTTTACACTCTAACCCGAATATAATGGGTCGAGTATTATTATCCTTCTTTCATTTCTTCCTTTCATCGTTCGGTTCCTTTAGAATGAACCGAACATGATACAACTTGCCTTCTAAAACTTTTATTTCATAAGACCCGTTCATAGCGGATCATTCTACATACTACATAAATTATCATGAATATGATTTTTAGTACAAACTGTAAATCATCAATTAAAGTTAGAAGGCATAAAACAACATACACTATTTTAGTGCGACCCATTCATACGGTTCGACTACAAAACATTCCAACATACATTCTTTAGTGCGACTCGTTTATGCGGTTCGACTACATAACATTCCAACATACATTATTTTAGTGCGACCCATTCATACGGTTCGACTACAAAACATTCCAACATACATTCTTTAGTGCGACCCGTTTATGCGGTTCGACTACATAACATTCCAACATACATTATTTTAGTGCGACCCATTCATACGGTTCGACTACAAAACATTCCAACATACATTCTTTAGTGCGACCCGTTTATGCGGTTCGACTACATAACATTCCAACATACATTATTTTAGTGCGATCCATTCATACGGTTCGACTACAAAACATTCCAACATACATTCTTTAGTGCGACCCGTTTATGCGGTTCGACTACATAACATTCCAACATACATTATCTTAGTGCGTCCCGTTCATTCGGTTCGACTACATAACATTCCAACATATATTCTCTCTCTTTGACCCATTAGTGATGGGTCTATTACACGACCATTCTATAACGCATTTTGAATACCACTATATATATCAATAAACATTACTATAAGTAAACTTTAACCGTACAAGTAACGTACCTCGTTCTTGATTTCCTTGTTGCTTCACGTGACTTGAACTTTCTTCCTTACACCTATACATAACCATTCATACTTAGAATGCATGTCTTATACTTATTTACATACATCTTTTGATAAGACACCATATATTTTTAAGCCTCTTCATAAGCACATTCAAGTCATGATTATTACATAAGGTTTATGACTAACATGGCTGAATTCTTTATTTAGGCATTTCATCAAACACTTGGTATGCATAACATCAACAAAGCATAAAGTACAAGTGTTCAAAGCATGGTTCTACCAATTCATTCTTAGATTATCAAAATCAACCAAAACTTCATACAACAATCATACCAAATCAGTTTCAACAATCAATTATTTCCCAATAACAATTCACACACTTAACCATTACAACAATATGCACATAATTCATTCATGTTCTTCACATTCTTCCTAATTCAAGTGGGTTTATACTTCAAGTCATTCAATTAACCAAACTCAAACAAAATGTAGGAACCGTTCGCGTAAATTAAATAAAATAAACAAATTTTATTACCAGATTACAATTCAGAAATTAAGAAAGCAGAAATACTAGAACAATTACAACTCAAATAATCAAAATACAAGAAAAGATGAAGAAACAGATTGGCTGAGACACGTGTTCAACACGCTCCCTTTAAAACAAATTTTGAGTCTCCCAGGGGTACTCGTTTTGTTTCCCAGGGTACAACAGCCGCAGCAGTGGTACTGCCGGAGTTGGCACAAAACCCGACGTCTACCTTGAAATCTGCAAAGAAAGGATAAGTAGTAGTAGAGAGAAAGTTGCTTTTGTTGTTGTTGTTCGTGGTGTACTCTGCAGCAAGGTATGGAGCTGTATTTATACAGCTCCCGATTTGAAACAGCCAAAAACGGATTAAATGAGAGGTTAAAATTGCATTAAACGTCTTCAATGTAATTTAATACGTCATTTAATTCTCAGTCATAACCGTTTAACTTGGCAGTTTCGTTAACTGCATTGCTGTTGAATGCTGGAAGCTTCTGTGCACGCGCGCGCGCAACACACACTGATGCGCGCGCTGATTGGTATTACTTCCATGCGCACGCGCGAGACACAAGTCAGCCTATGCGATCACGCCACACAGTCGTGTCGTATTGGCTCACTTCAGTCTGCTCGCGCGCCTTCAGTTCCCCTATGCGCGCCAACTAGGCCAAGTGTACAACCGCGCGGACTGCTACTACATGTCCTTACGCGCGCAGCTCTACCTGAGCTACCTCGGACTCACGCTCCATCTCTGTGCCACTTGGTCCTTGCAGCCCATGTGCTTGACCACGCACGCGGTCAAAAATACAAAGGCGACTCTCAAGCGGCGAAGTGCAAAGTGCGCCATCAAAGCGCCACATTTCGCCTCATCGCCCATGCCACGTGCGCGCGCTCGTGTGCGAGTGCGAGTTAGGGGTGCTCCGCACCCTTCGCGAGTACACTTAGTGTGTGCTTCCATGAAACAATAAGGGTGGAGAGTTCCCACTTAAATACCCATTTAAGTTCCATATCTCCTCCTATGTGGGACAAGGTGTTAATTTCCCTTTTGTTTCAGCATTCAATGTTTCAAACACCCAACTTTGAGCATCGATATCTCATTCATCTTAGCTCCCTTTTGGACGTGGTTTAGTTCGTTGTGAAGCTCTTCCAACATAGAACACAAACCCACAAATAAATATATAAAACCCGCTCATTTTCTTATATTTATTTCTAGTCCAAAATAGGAAAAAATCATTTTCCTATATTTGTGAAAAATGCTATTTTCACCTATTTTCCAACAATCCCCCACATGAAAAATGTTATTTTCATCAAATTTCCAACAATCCTCCACATGTATGGAAATGGATCTTTTCCTTACACTTTTCAATGATAAACTTCGACAGTTGAGTATTGCAAGATAGGTAGGTTGTCACCTTTGAACCTTCTTTTGTGAAGCGTACTTCGCTTACTAGCGGTGTGTAGACGCGATGTCCTTGAACATACCCCCATTTGTGTAAACGACATTACAGTTCACACAATACTCTCCCTGGTTTGGCCAACCCCTCATTGTCGTGTCCTATTATGGTCCAGGAACACTAGCCTGGTTCTGCGAGAGCTCTAGGATTTGCGCACCCCACAAATCCATTTGAAGCGACCCCACTTCTCTCCAACATAGGTGATTCCCATGAATCATTAAAAGCATCGTGGTTATTTGATTTCCCGAAATCGTTAACCTTAATATGCTTAGCCTCACTTCAATGTCACTAATTGGAATGGACTAGGAAGTATATGTAACTCTCTTTTATTTAGTTTGGGGTACTCCCCCACAGTGACTCCGTTTTGGTAATATGATTAAGTTGTCCTATTGAACTTAGATCTTGGGATCTCCAGTCAACTAAGTTAGGTTTCCCTCATATTCCCATTTACCACGGGCTTTAGTCCCATTCCTCTTGACGACGTTTCTACTAACTCTCTGCTTAAGCCTTTTGTAAACGGGTCTGCAATGTTATCCTTTGATCTCACATAATCAATTGTGATAACACCTGTTGAGAGTAGTTGTTGTACCGTGTTCTGTCTACGTCACATATGCCTTGATCTGCCATTGTACATCAAGCTTTAAGCTCTACCAATCGCTGATTGGCTATCACAATGTACACATATCGCTGGCAAAGGCTTTGGCCATCTTGGAATATATTCCACGAATTGACGTAGCCATTCCGCCTCCTCGCCTGACTTATCCAAGGCGATAAATTCGGATTCCATTGTGGATCTTGCGATGACCGTTTGCTTAGAAAACTTCCAAGCAATAGCAGCTCCTCCAAGTGTAAACACGTAACCACTTGTTGATTTGGAATCTTTATTATCCGATATCCAGTTTGCATCAGTGTATCCTTCGATCACTGCTGGTTGTCGGGTATAATGCAGTCCATAATCTCTTGTGTATCTTATGTATCTAAGCACCCTTGTGATAGCTTTCCAATGATCCACGCACGGATTGCTGGTGTATCTACTTAGCCTACTCACCGCGTAAGCCAAGTCGGGTCTAGTACATGTCATTAGATACATTAGACTGCCAATAATTCTTGAGTACTCTAACTGAGTAACTCCATCTCCTTTATTTTTCTTGAGATGTTGGGAGGTATCAACTGGAGTTCGAGCTACACTCGTATCTCCCGAGTTGAATTTTTCAAGAATTTTATCCACATAGTGAGATTGACTTAACACAAGACCATCTTGGGTTCTTATGATCTTTACTCCAAGAATCACATCCGCTAAACCCATATCTTTCATGTCAAATCTCGCTTTCAACATGCTTTTAGTAGCTTTGATAATTTTATCATTACTCCCAACGATAAGCATATCGTCTACATAAAGGCATAAAATCACATAACCTTCATTTGTGTCTTTGTAATAAACACATTTGTCGCACTCATTTATTTTGAAACCATTATCAATCATGGCATGATCGAACTTTTGGTGCCATTGTTTTGGTGCTTGCTTCAAGCCACACAAAGACTTGACGAGTTTACATACTTTACGCTCTTGACCTGGGGCAGAGAAACCTTCAGGTTGCTCCATGTAAATCTCTTCTTCTAAATCACCATTTAGAAATGCGGTTTTAACGTCCATTTGGTGAACTTCCAAATTTCTTAAAGCCGCTATAGCAAGAACCAATCTAATCGAGGTTATGCGCGTCACAGGCGAGTAGGTATCAAAGTAATCTAGACCTTCCTTTTGTCTAAATCCTTTAATCACCAACCTAGCCTTGTATTTATCAATACTTCCATCAGTTTTCATCTTCCTTTTGAATATCCAATGATATCCAAGTGGTTTGCAACCAGGTGGAAGATCTACTAACTCCCAAGTATGATTTTGCAATATAGAATCAATTTCATTCCTTATTGCTTCTTTCCATTGAGGTCCTTCTGAAGAGGAAACCGCTTCGCGATATGTATTGGGCTCGCCCTCAACCATATAGCTAACGAAGTCTGGACCGAAGGATTTTTCAACCCTGGGCCTTTTACTTCGCCTACGATCACTTTCTTCAACCTCAGGTCATTCATGAGTCTTATCATGAACTATCTCATCAACTGGTGTAGATGAGCTTTACCTACTTCAAAATTAGGTGTTGATGACGTTGCATGTGTTTGTCTTCTCAAAGGAAACACATTTTCAAAGTAAGACACAATGTTAGGATTCACCTCCATGATAGTGTTGACGTGTACATCAGGATTCTTGGACTCATGTACAAGAAAGCGATGTGCACTACTTTGATGTGCATACCCAATGAATATGCAATCAACAGTTTTGGGTCCTATCCTAAGAGCCTTAGGAGGTGGTACAATCACCTTTGCTAGGCACCCCCACACTTTCAAGTATTTGTATAAAGGCTTCTTCCTTTTCCATAACTCATATGGAGTTTCGTCTCTCTTTTTTAGTGGTATCTTGTTCAAAAGATAATTGGCCGAGAGAATGGCTCCCCCCCCCCATTTCCTGGCTCACCCCAGAACTTATCAACATGGCGTTCATCATTTCTTTCAATGTACGGTTCTTTCGTTCCGCCACGCCATTTGATTGTGGAGAATAAGGAGGTGTACACTCATGTACAATGCCACTTTTTGCGCATAAATCAGCAAAAGGTGCAACATATTCGCCTCCTCGATCGCTTCGCAAAGCTTTTATCTTCTTTTGAAGTTGATTCTCAACTTTATTTTTATACAAGATAAATTTACTTATTGCTTCATCTTTACTTTTTAGTAAATATACATAGCAATATTTAGTACTATCATCAATAAACGTGATGAAGTACTAATTTCCACCTCTTGTGGGTATCGCTTTTAAATCACAAATATCGGTGTGAATTAAATCAAGGGGTTCGGTTATTCGTTCAACCGATTTCGATGATGATCTTGTAAGTTTGGATTCAACGCATGTTTCACATTTATAGTGTGAATCAATATGGAATGTTGGTATACAATTTAAATTGATTAAACGGCGTATTTAATTAAAATTTACGTGACCTAATCAACCATGCCATTTATTCGAATCAGAAAACTCAAGCATATAAGTAGAAGTAGCAGCAATTTTATTCATGTTCTTCTTGACTGCTATTACATTCAATTTAAACATACCATTTTGGGCATAGCCCTTGCCTACATACATTCCTCGTTTAGTTAGTACAAATTGATCGCTCTCAAAAACTAAACGAAATCCAAACTTATTAAGCAACCAACCCGAGACTAGGCTCTTGCGCAAGTCTGGGACATATAACACGTTGCTTAAAGTGAGCTCCTTCCCTGGAGTCCACTTCAAAATCACCGTTCCTTCACCCTTGATGTCCGCGGTGGCTGCATTTCCCATGTACAGCTTCTCATCTCCCGCAAGCTCTTTGAAGGTGGTAAAGAGGCTCCTGTCTGGGCACACATGACGGGTCGCTCCCGTATCAACCCACCATCCTTTTGGAGTGTTGGTCACAGCATTGACCTCATCCAACATTGCGGTTTTATCAGAAATCATTGCCACCAAAGGCATTCCGTCTTCATCCACCATGTGCGCACACTCACGCTTTGGTTTCTTGCATTGGTTAGCCCGATGCCCTGGCTCGTCACAGTTGTAACAAGTCCCTTGGAACGTTTAAGGTTTCTTTTTCACAACCCCTTTCTGCGGTCCAAGTTTGCTAGCCTTTGCTTTCTCTTTGTCCTTTTTCCCCTTGCCCTTATTGCCCTTAGAGGGTTGCCCATGCTCAACCAAATTTGCGCTAGCAGAAGTTTGCGCATGGCTGCCTTTTAGGGCAATTCTATTATCCTCTTCAATCCGAAGACGAACAATAAGATCCTCTATAGTCATCTCCTTTCGGTTGTGTTTAAGATAATTCTTAAAATCCACCCAACCAGGAGGTAACTTCTCAATCATCGCTGCCACTTGGAATGTCTCGCTAAGTGTCATGCCTTCTGCAAGGATGTCATGTAGTATAATTTGCAATTCTTGGACTTAATTCATAACGGTTTTAGAATCAACCATTTTGAAATCCAAGAAACGGGCTACCACAAATTTCTTTGTGCCAGCATCCTCCGTTTTGTACTTCTTGTCCAAGGCATCCCAAAGATCTTTGGAAGTCTTGACGTTGTAGTACACATTATACAACGCATCCGACAAGCCATTAACACATAGCCACGACATATGAAATCCGAATGCTTCCACGCATCTACCGCACACTGTCTTTGTGTGTCGGTCTCCCCTTCCACAGGTTGGGGAGCGGTTTCCGTTAAGAACCTCGCAAGGTTCATGGTGGTTAGGTAGAAGAACAACTTCTGCTGCCACCGCTTGAAGTGTAGACCCGAGAACTTCTCGGGTCGTTCAGCGTGATTAGCCACTGTGGACGCTCCCGCAGTGGTGGCGTTCAAGGGGGTTCCCGTCACAACACTCGTGTTGTTAACGTTGACGTTTTCGGTTGACATGCTGAAAAATAAAAATTTACAAGTTTAGTCCAAAAAATTCTGTTTTACTCCAAAAACAGAAGTAAACAATTAAATTTTAATTTTACCACAAAATTACTGTTTCGGCTTCTAAGTCCAACTTTAAAGACCAAATCAGAAAGTTTTAGCAATTTTTAGGACAAGTCTGAATGTAACCAAAACAATTTTCAACCAAAGTCGCTCCTTTGAAGATGAAAACCAAAAAACCCTGTTTTTTTAAACTCAAACTGAGTGAAACAAAACTGGTTTGAATCACAAACAGGATAGTTTTGATTACATGAACGGTTTTAAAAAATTTGTTTTAAGATTGTAGGAACCGTTCGCGTAAATTAAATAAAATAAACAAATTTTATTACCAGATTACAATTCAGAAATTAAGAAAGCAGAAATACTAGAACAATTACAACTCAAATAATCAAAATACAAGAAAAGATGAAGAAACAGATTGGCTGAGGCACGTGTTCAACACGCTCCCCTTAAAACAAATTCCGAGTCTCCCAGGAGTACTCGTTTTGTTTCCCAGGATACAACAGCCGCAGCAGTGGTACTGCCGGAGTTGGCACAAAACCCGACGTCTACCTTGAAATCATTAAAGAAAGGATAAGTAGTAGTAGAGAGAAAGTTGCTTTTGCTGTTGTTGTTCGTGGTGTACTCTTCAGCAAGGTATGGAGCTGAATTTATACAGCTCCCGATTTAAAACAGCCAAAAACAAATTAAATGAGAGGTTAAAATTGCATTAAACGTCTTCAATGCAATTTAATACTTCATTTAATTCTCAGTCATAACCGTTTGACTTGGCAGTTTCGTTGCTGAAGTGTAACTGCATTGTTGTTGAATGCTGGAAGCTTCTGTGCACGCACGCGCGCAACACACACTGATGCGCGCGCTGATTGGTATCACTTCCGTGCGCACACGCGAGACACAAGTCAGCCTATGCGATCACGCCACACAGTCGCGTCGTATTGGCTCACTTCAGTCTGCTCACGCGCCTTCAGTGCCCCTATGCGCGCCACCTGGGCCAAGTGTACAACCGCATGGACTGCTACTGCATGTCCTTACGCGCGCAACTCTACCTGAGCTACCTCGGACCCGCGCTCCATCTCTGTGCCACTTGGTCCTTGCAGCCCATGTGCTTGACCATGCGCGCGGTCAAAAATACAAAGGTGGATCTCAAGCGGCTCGCGGCGATGCGAAGTGCAAAGTGCGCCATCAAAGCGCCACATTGCGCCTCATCGCCCACGCCACGCGCGCTCTCGTGTGCGAGTGCGAGTTAGGGTGCTCCGCACCCTTCGCGAGTACACTTAGTGTGTGCTTCCATAAAACAATAAGGGTGGAGAGTTCCCACTTAAATACCCATTTAAGTTCCATATCTCCTCCTATGTGGGACAAGGTGCTACTTTCCCTTTTGTTTCAGCATTCAATGTTTCAAACACCCAACTTTGAGCATCGATATCTCATTCATCTTAGCTCCCTTTTGGACGTGGTTTAGTTCGTTGCGAAGCTCTTCCAACATAGAACACAAACCCACAAATAAATATATAAAACCCGCTCATTTTCTTATATTTATTTCTAGTCCAAAATAGGAAAAAATCATTTTCCTATATTTGTGAAAAATGCTATTTTCACATATTTTCCAACACAAAATTCTTGTTCTATTGTGTAATTCTAACCCACAAATACACAATTATTCGCATTACTATAAGATTGGGTTGAAACCCATTTTTTTACAATTCATCATTTTAAGAAATTCAACTTACCACTTTGATGAACAAGCTTAGATGATTAAGATTTTGAGTTCATGCATCTGATTTGGCTTCTTAAACCCTTCTAATTTTGAGAATTTTGGAACAACAAGGGTTGTTGTTCTTGCCCTTCTTCTGATCGACCTCCAACACACACACACTGAATGTGTGAAATGTGTGTTTTATTTTAGTTAATAAAACTTTCATTCAATTGTTCAACTTTAGTCCCTCAGGTTCTAGCTTTATTTTATTGATGCGCAAATTCTCATTCTTTCTATGTTATCATATCATTTATTTAACTTAGTTATTTAACTAAGGTTATCATACTACATTCTTAGAACTAATTTTAAGATAAATAAATAAATTGCATATTTTTGGGGTGTTACAAGTCTACCCTACTTAAAGGAGGTTTCGTCCCCGAAACCTGAATACATACCAAATAGTGTCGGGTAGTGATCCCGCATTTCATCATCCGATTCCTATGTTAGATCCAAACCCTTTTTGGTGTTGCCATTTGACTAGGACTTGTCGAATGGCCTTGTTAAGAAGATGCGTTACTTTGGAATCCTTGATAGCTATCGGTCTTTCAACATAATTCATTCTCTCATCCAGTTTGATATCATCGATTGGCACGTAAGTTGTTTCATCTGTGAGACACTACCGTAGTTGTAACACATGGAAGGTGCATGTGAATTCCATCCAATGTCGGTGGTAAATCCATCCGGTAAACTACCTTTCTAACTTTGAAACTTATGTCCATCTTTATATAGTAGACCATACTAGGGACACCATATACATAGATAATCCATTCAATACATACTAATTCTCTCATAATACTACAATTGTCAACTACATTTAAGTAAACAATTTAACATAATCCCAACATCATCCTTTACTAGTAAGTCCAAAGCTATATGTTTAGCACACATTCATTTCTAAATTACCATTATGAAACAAGCCCGACATATGGTGTGCACCACACCATTCAAGTATGGAGTACAAACTCCTAAAGCATACCATAAATTACTCTTTTCATACTTGACTCGAGAATTAAGCATCTTTTTTTTACGTTTGCTACAGTTACTTGTACTATGCACACCCTTAGGTTTATGTCACGGCCCCCGTCCCGGTTTTACCCGGTCCAGGAGCCGCGGGCAGAAAACCCGTGGTATTTATTAATTGAGTTGACAGCAGAAGTTAACAGGATCTTTTAAAACTTGAAAATGCCCAATTATTTTATTTCATAATTTGGGACAAACCCCGTAATTTACAATAGAGGAATTTCACGAGGAAATTCCCTGTTTTACAAAACATGTTTATTTATTTAACTGAGCCACCACTTCAAGCTTTGTTAGTGCTCTGTAGCACTTTTCCTTGATTCACAGTAGGTCACCTGAAACATGTTTTAAAAATATTTTATCAGCGGGGAAATACTGGCGAGTCACTCAAATTTGATAAAACGACACATAGCTATGAATTACAGCATAAGAGCGATTACAATGGCTACTATCTTATTTTTATCTGGCGCCGTGTCACAGCCTTGTGTCGATGGTCTTACCACTATTGGGTCCTTTCACCCAAGTAGTGATGATTATCACTGTTAGGTTGGTGAACCTAACCGTGAGAGATTAGTAATGTGCACAATACCCCACTTGCCAGTGATTCAAGATAACCACGACTTAATCCCTGTAACTATAACTTTTGAAAACAATTTAAGTATTGTAAAACATTGTTGATAAAAAGAGAATGACTCACTTTGCAAATTTAGATGGGCAGAGTTTAGCCTACTGATTTAGCCTCGTAACCTAATTTAAATAACAATGCATACGAAACTAGGTCAGTAACTTAATACAACATTTACGATAAGCTCACGAAATCAAAACCCTCACGATGAATGACAAAGTATAGCCCGTATTCGGGCAGCACTTAAACATCCATCGGATTGGTTTCAATCAATCGGACATTGTATCGTAGCAGTGATCGAGTTATTACCCTGTTGTCACAGCAGAGCTTCGTGCTAGTGTGTGTTTTTGAACGAAAAAGTGAATAACTCAGTGTACAAAACGAATTTGAACGTTGAACCAACGCAGCCATGCAAGTGCCAACCCCTGGAATTTATACTGAAAAACTGGCCCTGTCACGTGGCGCGACAGGCTGTCGCGTGGCGCGATGGGTACCCTTTTAGGGTAGGGTAGCCCCGTGTATTTATAGTCTGGGTGAGTCAGCGATTCGAAGAAATTCGAATCCTACAACAAACTGTGTAGATAATACCAATTAGGGAATACCCCCCCCCCCTGAGTTTTAGGGGCCCTGATCCTAGTTCCAATTGTTCTGAAAATTTTAAGGGCCATGCAATATTACTTGGGGGTCTCAATTAGGGTTTCCTATTGGACGTAATAAAATAAGAATAATAATTTTGACGAGAGTTGTTACATCCTCCCCACCTTATTAAAATCTCATCCTTGAGATTTACTGGAACAAGCAGGGATATTTTCTCTTCATCACTGATTCCAGTTCCCAAGTATACTCAGGTCCTCTCTTTAAATCCCACTTGACCTTGACTAGTACTAGTCTTTTGTGTTTGAGAAACTTGACCTTTCTGTCTTCTATCTGCAGTGGTTTCTCCACAAATTTTAACTTTTCATTTACCTCTATATCTTGAAGAGGTACTACCAGGGATTCGTCAGATAAACATTTCTTGAGGTTGGATACATGAAACACGTCATGTACTCCAGCCAGTTCTTCTGGTAGTTGTAGGCGATAGGCGACTGGTCCTATTCACTGGATTATTGGGAATGGTCCTACGTACCTTGGACTTAGCTTTCCCTTCTTACCGAACCGAACTACTCCTTTCCAAGGAGAAACTTTTAAAAGTACATTGTCTCCAACTTGAAATTCTAGCAGCTTGCGTCTATTGTCTGCATAACGCTTCTGATGATCTCGAGCCATCTTCAGACTTTCCTTGATTTGAGTGATCTTGTCGGTGGTTTCTTGTACGATTTCAGGGCCTGATAATTGACTTTCTCCTATTTCTGCCCAACAAACTGGAGTTCTACACTTACGTCCGTATAGTGCTTCGAACGGGGCAGCTTCGATGCTTGAATGATAACTATTGTTATAGGAGAATTCAATTAAAGGTAAATGGTTGATGTGCGCAAAATGCAACATATAAATTACATCAAACGTGGCATAAAACTAACCCTTTTTTAGTACTAATGTTGGAAAAAGTGTGTTTTTGTCTTCCTTTTGTATTTTCAGGATTAAAAGAGCTTAAATGAACAAAAGAAGCAAAAATGCAGCTAAATCTAACAATAATACAAGAAAAGGGAAGAAACGTGGCATGCCCGACCCCTCGACAGCATCTCCCAAAGCAAAAAAACAAGAAGAAAGCTGAGCATGGGGCTGTGCCCAGCTCAACACGGGGCGTCCCAGTGAACACGGCCCCGTGCCCAGCGGACACGGGGGCGTGTTCAGGTGTCTGCAGAAAAGACAAAGTTATAGAAGCTTCTATTCCCGACACGGGGGCGTACCCAGCTCAACACGGGGCCTTGGTCAACGCTAAGATTTGTAGAATCCAAGCAAATCTTGATAGTACAGATACGCTTCTGCACACGGGGCCGTGCCCAGCGGACACGGGGGCGTGGTCAACTAATGCAGACAAACTGCAATTAATGAAGAAAGAGAAGAAGGGTGGACACGGGGCCGTGTCCAGGCATC
Organism: Helianthus tuberosus; assembly: GCA_030545235.1. NCBI lineage: Eukaryota > Viridiplantae > Streptophyta > Magnoliopsida > Asterales > Asteraceae > Helianthus > Helianthus tuberosus. The sequence goes on from CM060360.1 coordinate 56,349,769, forward strand.
TGTTCAGGCTATAAATAGGGGTTCTTGGCTCATTTGCAAACCATCCCTTGGCACACCACCTCTCTCACACTTCACCCACCACCCACCACCATCACAACACCACACCATCATCCATCGTCCATCGTAGAGTGTGTGAGTCGTCTCGGGATCCAAGATTGATCGTAAGAGCTCTTGACAATCAAAGGCCATGTTTGCCTAAGTCTCTTACATCACTTGGTGAAGACAAGTGTCTAGTGTAATACTTTTTATTTTTAATCTTTTCACACTTTTTATTTGGTTATGTATTAATGACTTTAATAACTAGTTTCTTATGTTGAAGGTGATTCTTCCTTATCGTTTGTCCCTGGTGTCTTGGCATTATTTTACTGTCTATTTAAAATAAAAGATTTTCACCATTCATATCTCCGCGTTCTATATGGAGATGTGTTGGCTACCTGGTCGGGGGTTAAGGGAACGGTTTGGTAAGAGTCTTGCCTTGTTCAGTGTATAGATCCTGCAAGGACCTGGGTCAAATTTAGTATGACCTCCTTCAATACCCACCGGTATTGGATGGCGGGGGTCCAAACTCTTTGATCCCCTCATATGTAAGCTACTATTAATACTTTAACCCGGCTACTTAGGATTGTATCCCTGCTGACTCAGACTACTTAGCCGAGGGTAACGTCACCTTCAAAAGAGGGGCCTACCATAATATGAATTAATAACTTAATTAATTATCTTTCAATAATCCAACCCTTTAGGATTGTATCCTTGCTGACTCAAACTACTGGGTTGAGGGTAACGTCACCTTCAAAAGAGGGGCCTACTACAATAACTAAGATAATCTCTTAAAAAGTGCAAAAGTGCGGAAATAATCAAAGGTTACACTAAACACGAATCGGAGCCAAGTGATTCATCTTGTCTATCTATTTTTATTTTTATTTTATTTTTCAGCATTTTAGTTAATTTTATTTTTCTTATTTAAAAACATTTTTCTAACTTTTGATTTGATTAGACGTTGAGGATAAACCGGTACTAAAAGCTCTTGTGTCCTTGGATGACCTCGGTATCTTGCCAAACACTATACTAAACTCACGATGGGTGCACTTGCCCATATGTGTGTTTGGTGTTACTAAAATATCGTGTTTTATAAATTTAAAACTTGACTAACGTGTAAAAAGGGCTTAAAATATACTTAAATACCTATCACACCACACGCGAATCAAGTTTTTGGCGCCGTTGCCGGGGACACAAGGATTTTAAGAAAGCTTAAAATCGACGGCCTAATTAGTTTTTCAAAACCTTTTCAAAAAGCGCGCACATTTTTCTGCATTTTAGTTTAGTTTTGCATTTACAGTAATCTGAACACGGGTCGTGCTGCATATTTTTCATAAAACACCTAGATACAGAGCCTGAACACGGGGCCGTGCTCACCGAACACGCCCCCGTGCTCAACGAAATCAGTAACTTTAAATTAAAACGCTCAGATACAGATCCTGAACACGGGCCGTGTCCACTGAACACGGGGCCGTGTCCGCCTCTGTTTCTGTCTCTGTTTTTATTTTTTGTTTTCCGGTCTCGAGACTTTGTTGCGGTCTGCTGAGTGATTCTTATGGATCAATACTCAGGAGGTTACAACTACACCTATGAGGAGGATGATTATAGGGAAAACTATTGCACCAATTGCGGTAACACTCACTCGGTTCAATATTGTAACTTATATCAACCGTCCACTTCATACACCTACTATGAGGAGCTGTCACACCCCGATATTTCCACGTATTACCGGTGGGCCCGGTGGGGAGTATCGTGACGTAGTTGATATCATCATAGTCAAACAACACAAATTTAAATGCACAGTGGAAGCAAAAGGTAGATTCATTTCAACTTTAATAAATTGTAATATTAAGTATCACAAAATAGTTGAAACAGATCCACATGCGGATCAAAATAAAAAGGAAACATTGTTCAACAGTTTTATGACATCCAAGCTTGCGAGACTTATTGAGGATGCTAGGAGAAAGCCAGCCTATTTCGAGTAGTACCTCCACTTAACTTTTTTGGGAAAATACGTCAGTTTACACTGGTAAATACAATTAACTGACTCATTTCGAAAAGGTTTAATAAAATTTGATTTGAATGCACGTGGCACAAAACTTTTATAACTTGGGATAATTATTTATATATATAATCTTGTAAAAGAATTACATGTTTCTTATGCGTTCAGTAGCCCGGGCTGAACACCGGGTTAAAGATTAATAGACACACCACATGATATAGTCCCGCGACGGGTTATTCCCGGAACCGGCGGTTATACCTCATTATTTATTTATGCACCGTCGGGTGTACGCCTACACCCCGTGCTTAGGTCGTGGCCATTTCATAAAATGATGCCAAGGATATCCGGGACATGGTCGTTAACCCCCCAAAGGCTTTAAGCAACAAAACAATTTAAACGAGTCATTTCAATAAATTAACCTCCATTCGATTAAAGATTCAATGCCCGACCAAGCGGTATTTTATATACCATACCCCAAGCCCGTATAGGGAAAATAAGTTAAAAGTATTTACCTGAGCAAATTTATACAATTTATCCCAGCCGTACACCACCAAGCAAGTACAGGTAGCTTTTACTGGGCTCCTAAATATGGAACGAAGGTTTTTAATAACCTATTAGAATCTTGGGATTCATATCTAGGTCGCTCAGAGGTATTAATTAACATGTCTACACTTTTACATCCTACCAATAATATTTTGACTTGATCCAGGTTTATAACACGTTTGCCTTACATGACACGTGTCTTTATTTTATTGGACACCAAATTACGAGGTGTTACATCCTCACCCCCTTAAAAGAAATCTCGACCCCGAGATTTATTGGAACAAATGAGGGTAATTTTCTTTCATTGTGGACTCTACCTCCCACGTATACTCGGGACCTCTACGGGCATCCCAGCTCTTCAGGCAAGTTCAACTTATAAGCCACTGATCCAACACATTCGATAATCTCGAATGGTCCTATATACCTCGGGCTTAACTTACCTTTCTTACCAAATCGCATCACCCCCTTCCAGGGTGATACCTTAAGCAGAACTTTATCACCAACCTCAAACTTTAGAGGTTTTCGCCTTTTATTAGCATAACTCTTCTGCCTATCCCTGGCGGCTTTCAGGCGGTCGCGAATCTGGACAATCTTGTCCGTCGTTTCAAAGACTATATCAGGCCCTGATAATTGAGTTTCCCCTACTTCTACCCAACAAATAGGCGTTCTGCATTTCCTACCATATAATGCCTCAAAAGGCGCAGCCTGAATGCTTGTATGGTAGCTATTGTTATAGGAGAACTCGATCAATGGCAGGTGGTTATCCCAACTACCACCTAAATCAATCACACATGCACGAAGCATGTCTTCTAGAGTTTGGATTGTACGCTCACTTTGCCCATCTGTCTGTGGATGGTAAGCCGTACTAAAATTCAAGCGCGTGCCCAAAGACTGTTGGAAACTCTTCCAAAAATGTGATGTGTATCTGGTATCTCTGTCAGAGATTATTGACACTGGTACACCATGCAGAGATACAATCTTATCTACGTACAATTGGGCTAACATATCGGAGCTATAAGTCTCCTTGATGGGTAGGAAATGTGCTGACTTAGTTAGTCTATCTACTATTACCCATATAGTATCATTTCCTTTCTTTGTTTTTGGTAACTTGGTGATAAAATCCATTGTCACCATTTCCCACTTCCAGGTGGGAAGTTCAGGCTGTTGTAGCAAACCTGACGGCTTTTGATGTTCGGCTTTAACTTGGGCGCACGTCAAACATTTGGCTACATAAGTAGCTATAGACTTCTTCAAGCCTATCCACTAATAGTTTGCCTTTAGATCCTGGTACATCTTATCAGCTCCAGGATGAACGGAGTATTTAGAACTGTGGGCTTCCTGGAGGATAACATCCTGAAGTCCTCCATAAACTGGAACCCATGTTCGTCCATTTAACCTTAGGATTCCGTCCTTGCCATAGGATAACTGCTCTTCAGTTACTCCTAGCTTTTCATCAGGATAGTTAGCTTCCAACACAGCTTCCTTCTGTGCAGCTAACAACCTTCCGTTCAAACTATTCTTTATCTCAATGCTCTTAGCATTGATTCTTATAGGTTTCACTCTTTCCTTTCTACTTAAGGCATCGGCAACCACATTTGCCTTGCCAGGATGGTATCTTATTTCACAATCATAATCATTCAAAGTTTCCATCCAACGCCGTTGCCTCATGTTCAAATCCTTCTGATTAAATAAGTGTTGAAGGCTCTTGTGATCTGAATAGATCACACACTTGGTTCCATACAAGTAATGTCTCCACAGTTTTAGTGCAAATACAAGGGCACCCAACTCCAAGTCATGGGTGGGGTAGTTCTTCTCGTGCACCTTTAACTGACGTGAAGCATAGGCAATAACTTTACCTTTCTGCATTAGCACACATCCCATACCGGTGTGTGATGCATCACAATATACCACTAATTCATCAATTCCATCTGGCAATGTTAACACAGGTGCATTGCTCAACTTTTGCTTAAGGACGTCAAAGGATTCCTGCTGCTTAGGGCCCCAGTCAAACTTAATATTCTTACGCGTCAACGACGTTAGGGGCGCAGCAATCCTTGAGAAGTTTTCAATAAATCGCCTATAATATCCTGCTAACCCTAGAAAGCTACGAATTTCTGTAGGCGTCTTTAGCTCTTGCCAGTTCATAATAGCTTCAATCTTAGCGGGATCCACTTGGATACCACTCTCACTAACAACATGCCCAAGGAATTGGACTTCTCGAAGCCAAAATTCACACTTTGAAAATTTTGCATAGAGCTTTTCTTGTTGAAGTAGCTTAAGAATGCAACGGAGATGTTTCTCTTGGTCAGCTTGGCTTTTCGAGTAAATGAGAATGTCGTCGATGAAAACGATGACAAATTTATCCAAGTAAGGCTTACAGGCGCGATTCATGAGATCCATGAAGGCGGCAGATGCATTAGTGAGCCCAAAAGGCATCACTAGGAACTCGTAATGACCATAACGAGTCCTAAATGCGGTCTTGTGTACATCTTCATCCTTAACCTTCAATTGATGATAGCCTGACCTCAAATCGATCTTAGAGAAGTAGCTTGCCCCTTGTAATTGATCGAACAGATCATCGATCATGGGCAAAGGATACCTATTCTTGATAGTGACCTTATTAAGCTCACGGTAATTGATGCACAGACGCATCGATCCATCCTTCTTTTTGACAAATAGAATTGGCGCTCCCCATGGAGACGAACTAGGTCTAATGAAACCTTTGGCTAGCAATTCATCTAGTTGTGTTCTCAATTCCTTCATCTCTGTTGGTGCCAACCTATAAGGTGCTCTCGCAACAGGTGCTGCTCCAGGGATGATGTCATTTCTGAATTCTACTTGCCTATCTGGTGGTAGACCAGGTAGTTCTTCTGGGAAAACTTTAAGGTACTCAGAAATGACTGGAATATCTTCAATCTTGGGGTTCTGCTCATCAATAGTCACTTGTGCCATGTAAATGACACAACCCTTCTTCAAGAATCTAGATGCCTTGAGCATACACACTTGCTCAGGCAGTCCATACTGGGTATCTCCCTGAATGGTAACTGGCTCATCAGACGGAGTCTTGATCACCACTTGCTTCTTATTGCACACTATCTGGGCTTGGTTACGAGATAACCAATCCATGCCTATAACTATGTCAAAACCGTCTAACTTCAAAGGAAGTAGGGACAATGGAAAGGAGTGGTTCCTAATGGATATGAAACATCCATCTAATATGGTTGAGGCGGTTTCTAAGGTACCATCAGCTAATTCCACCTCATATTTCACACTTAGGGCTTAAACAGGTAAATTCAGTAACTTACAAAACTTATTATCTACAAAAGATTTATCAGCTCCTGAATCAAATAGCACTCTTGCATAAACATCATTTATGAGGAAAGTACCTGTGATCACATTGTCGTCCTGAACAGCTTCCCTTGCATCCATTCGGAAAACCCTTGCATTAGTCTTTTTCCCATCCTCAGTTTTCTTGCCGATCTTTGGGCAATTGGACTTGATGTGTCCCTTTTCACTGCAGTTGTAGCACGTAGCATCCTTGATTTTCTTACAGTATAAGGTCTTGTGCTCAGAAGACTTGCAAATCCCACAAGCTCTCGGTTGTGACTGGGATTTTGACTTGAATCTGCACCTTCCAAAATGGTGCTTCTTGCAAACCTTACACTTGGGTTTATCACCCGTCTGTTGACCGTCTTTCCTAGATCCAGAACCCTTTTTGTGATCATGGTTTCCCTTATGTCTCTTTTCTGAATGTCGTGAGTTGTCATCCTCACGCTTCCTCTTGCCTTCTTCCGAATTCCTGAGTGATCTTAGCCTGACCGCGTCCAAGGTAAGAGACAGAGATAGATCAGCTGCTGACCTAAAAGTAGCAGGTCTGGACGCCTTAACACTGGCTTTGATTTCTGGGGCTAAACCCCTAATGAAGCGAGCAATCCTTTTGGGTTCCGGGGTTACGAGATACGGAACTAGCCTAGATAGGGTATTGAAACTGGTGAGATAAGCTTGACAATCTAAATTCTTCATCACTAACGATAAGAAATCTGATTCAATTCTTTCAACCTCATGCTGCGGGCAATAATTCTCCTTAATGAGAGCAACGAACTGATCCCATGACAAATTGTAGAGCGGGATCTTTCCAGCAGCTTGAATGAGAGACTTCCACCATGCTAATGCCTTTCCCTTGAACGATTGGGATACATACTTCACTACATCCCTTTCAGCACAACCGCTGATGTCGACTACCGTGTCCATCTCATCCAACCAGGTCATACAATCAATTGCCCCTTTCTCCCCAGTGAAATCCTGGGGTTTGCAGGAAACAAAGTACTTATAGGTACAGGACTTGGTACATGGTTTATCATCAAACACTATCCTTTTAGATGGAACACTGTTTTGATTAGATGAATGCCGATCATCATCTTTCTTTGGCTCATCTTTCTTAGAGGGTGGCTTGCTATGAGCCTCCGAATGAGTCTTAGGCTTAAAATGCGATGCGGATAGGGTTCTACTTCGAGTTCTGATAGATTCATTATATTGCCGTTCTATAGCTTTTGTAATAGCATTATCTACTAATGCTTGCAGCTCTGCACCGATCACATGTATCTTAGTATTTTCATGGTTTTCCACTGGATGACTGTTTACCTCTTCTGACCTAGCCATGTAGCTTTAATTGCTACATAAAATCAAATAAGGGCAAGGTTTATATAGAAGCTTATACAGTTTTATTGTTTTTGACAATTTATTAACCATGGTAATTAAAGAACCATATTGGTTAATTTGTTAAGTAATTTCATTTGGGACTTTTCATTAGTAACCCTTAGTTCAAGAATAAAATATAATAATGGCACAACAGGCCTAGTCACATGGACGTTTATAAATTGTAGGTCAAGATCTTATAGGATCTAGTTATTAAGGTTTGAATCAAGGTTCATTACCTATCTTGACAGGGAGTTTATAAGCTACGACTGTCTTTTGTCTTATATGACAATAATTATAGCCCGTAGGTATTACATCTCAATCGGATGTTTAAATAATAATAAAGAATTGGGATTATTCAACATAAGGGTGACATGTGTGATTTTGCGGATCACATTAGCCAAGAATGTTAACATGTTTGCAGATGTTAACAGTGATTTGAATCTTTTGAAACAGGTTTTACCATATTGGCCATGTCTTATAATGACATACAAGCTAGGTTTTACCTTTTAAGATTCATATTTAACATTTAAAGCAGAACAATCCTAAATTAAGATGTTGATAAGGATCTGAATCTAATTGGGGAACTACCGTCTTGGCCCTGTCTTAGAATGACATAAAGGCTAGGTCTTGTCCCTTTAGATTTTATCATTTTAATATAATGATAGATCTTGTAAAAATATTGTTATTATTTATTTTTATATTTTGTTCATGTATTGAAATAAAAATTTAAATTTAACCATTTCACCACATGAATTTAAAATACGAGTCTGCCCTGAGCGGGACTTCCAATTGAAATAACATGCCCACGCAGGGGCTAAACAACACAACATACCCACGCAGGGGTCAACAGAAAAAAAAACATGCCCACGCAGGGGCAGAATACAAAAAGACATACCCTCGCAGGGGTTAAACAAAAAGGCATGCCCACGCAGGGGTTGGATTGGAAATAAGGAAATACAACCAACAATTTATAGGATTCAATGGTCCTTCTTGCTTTTTCCTTTTATTAAACTTGCCAATCCCTTAAAGAATCCCTGGTTGTTTCTTCGGTCCTCACGGACTACCCTTTCCACTTGGCTCAATCTTTGGAGAATTTCCTCCTGTTCTGGCGGGGAAAACCGTGGTATCTGCGGCTGCGGCTGCGGCTGATGTGGAGGTCGAAGAGGCGGTTGTTGTTGGTATCCATAAGCTGGGTATCCAACTCCCCAAGGAGTTCCGTAGGGCCCTTCGGGGTTAAGAGCATTGTAGTTCCACGCCGCCAGGTATGGGTCGATCTCAGCATAATTGAAGCTGGTGTGAGCCGGTTGCTCAAAGGGATTATACGTTGCTAGGCCAGCGTACGTGGAAATTGGGTTGTTAAAGCCCAACGGTGGTGGCATGACAGGTGCAGAGTTCACTTCCGGGAGGGGGTTTGAAGGTCCCCCCATCTGCTGGTGCTCTTGGAGTGGCGGGTATTGGCTGCCACTCGATGGTTCAGGCGTGCTGATATGCACTCCTCCTCGCACGGACATCCGTGCGTTTGATCTCCTTCTCCTTGGTGGCTCAGGAGGCTGCTGCTGAGGTGGCGGTGGTGGCAGGGTAACTGCCATGAAACGTGATTCCTCGGAAGGATCCTGTTGCTGCTGTTGCTGCTGATGAGGCGATGAATGATAAGAGGGTGTAAAATACCATTCATACTGGTTGAATCTTGCTTGGTAGCTGTCAGGACCACGGTAGGGTGATCTATGAAAAGATGACCCATCATAAATTTCGGTGGGATGTGTGGGGGTACCGGTCGGTGGTTCGGTAGGGTCGGTATCCTCGTCCATATCCATGGTGTGATCTCTAGAAAAGTGATCTTCAGGTGCCAATGGGTTAACACCCACTGGTTCCTCGAGGTAGTTTGCCGGGTTGAACCGGCTTCGGAAGATATGGGACGGGTTATCAAAGGAGTGACGAGAGTTGGACCTCTGGAGAGGGATAAATGAAGGCTGTGGGTTTTCGGGCTCATTTTCTTATTGGGGTCCAAAAGAGTGAAGATAAGACGGTGACGAGCTTAACGAGACGAACCGCCTCGCTGGCTGCAGATGTGCCCTCCAGTCCCCCTGGGGACTTGTACGCATGTTGATGGGTGAGTTTCATCTTTGAGACGGCCCGGCCTCATGGTCGTGGCCTGCTATAGGTGCCTTTCCCTTTCTTCTAAAGAATCTTGGCGGCATATTTAAACATGTCAACATAAACAAAGATAACAACAAAGAATAATATAACAGATAAAAATAAAACAAAATCAGGATTTGTCCTATGTTCTTTGTCTAGACTCGAAAATTTGAGGAATGTGCAACTGTGTAACTGAGATTAAACTCAAAAGGCTAGTGTTTAATTCACTCAGTGTTGGCTCTGATACCAACCTGTCACACCCCGATATTTCCACGTATTACCGGTGGGCCCGGTGGGGAGTATCGTGACGTAGTTGATATCATCATAGTCAAACAACACAAATTTAAATGCACAGCGGAAGCAATAGGTAGATTCATTTCAACTTTAATAAATTGTAATATTAAGTATCACAAAATAGTTGAAACAGGTCCACAGGCGGATCAAAATAAAAAGGAAACATTGTTCAACAGTTTTATGACATCCAAGCTTGCGAGACTTATTGAGGATGCTAGGAGAAAGCCAGCATATTTCGAGTAGTACCTGCACTTAACCTTTTTGGGAAAATACGTCAGTTTACACTGGTAAATACAATTAACTGACTCATTTTGAAAAGGTTTAATAAAAATTGATTTGAATGCACGTGGCACAAAACTTTTATAACTTGGGATAACTATTTATATATATAATCTTGTAAAAGAATTACATGTTTCTTATGCGTTCAGTAGCCCGGGCTGAACACCGGGTTAAAGATTAATAGACACACCACATGATATAGTCCCGCGGCGGGTTATTCCCGAAACCGGCGGTTATACCTCATTAATTATTTATGCACCGTCGGGTGTACGCCTACACCCCGTGCTTAGGTCGTGGCCATTTCATAAAACGATGCCAAGGATATCCGGGACATGGTCATTAACCCCCCAAAGGCTTTAAGCAACAAAACAATTTAAACGGGTCATTTCAATAAATTAACCTCCATTCGATTAAAGATTCAATGCCCGACCAAGCGGTATTTTATATACCATACCCCAAGCCCGTATAGGGAAAATAAGTTAAAAGTATTTACCTGAGCAAATTTATACAATTTATCACAGCCGTACACCACCAAGCAAGTACAGGTAGCTTTTACTGGGCTCCTAAATATGGAACGAAGGTTTTTAATAACCTATTAGAATCCTAACGGGTCTTTAATTAAGTTTAGACTTAGACCGGTTAGTTTTCAAAAAGGAAGACACGGTTCAAACGCATAATAAAGCGAGGACCGGTTTAGAATGTGGTTTTGACCCGACAAGCTTGTATGCTTGTTTAATATGGGTAACTTAAACACATTCTGGATTTTGAGATGAAAACGATATGGTTAGACCCGTTTCGGCTAATATATGCAGACTAGTTACATAAGCCGATCCGAACGCGAAAAGTGCGTAACGGTTAACCGTATGAGTCATATACAAGTTTCCTAAGTTAATATGCCTTAAATATGTTGTGACATCAGTAAGATATCTCCTTTTATGCCCAAAACGGATTTAAACTCAAATTACGCCCCGTAGGGGTATTTTGGTCATTTTAAAGGTTATAAAAGAGTTTAAATATAAATCTGAGTTTCGGGTCTGATGTAATCAGTAAAAATACTTAATTTACTAAGTTATATCAGTAGGGTATAACCTATGTGTGAAATTTATCATTTCTAACCATACTATGCACCGAATGGGCATTTTGGTAATTTCACTTACGCCTAAAAGGTCAAAACTGGAAATCTGAGTTTAAAACTTTTGCTTACTGTTAATATATAAAATTTTACTGAAATTATCAGTAGGCATCAAACCTTATATGTTTAAAATAGTTTTAATACATACTATGCGTTAAAAACGCTTAAAAAGGCGATTTGGAGCTATTTCCGGGTTTTTAAGAGAAAGCTGATATTTTTGTTATTCCAGAAGGCTCAAAATATTTTATTTATCATTTAAAATCAGTAGCAAAAGGTTTGGAATCAAAATGATTTGCAAAACTCATTTTATAGCCCAAAAGGGCAAAACCGGCAATTACCGTATCAAGCTTAGAATTCTATTTTATGCTCAGCCTAATATTAAATAAAAATATTCAAAAATCCCAAAATATTATTTTATATCAGTAGGTAAAAATTTTGGTATTAAAAATCGGGTTTAGATAGGCTATATGCTAATTACGCCGTTTATTTAATAAAAAGCTTTCTAGTTACGCTAATGAGCATAACTCCTAATCTAGACCTCAAACTGATGTCAAATTTTAGGGACAACTTTAAAAATTAGTAACTAAGGTCTCCATTCTTTTATATTTTCAAAAATCACGTTTTAAGGTTAAAAGGGCATAATAGTCAACAATTAAGCATTTAACGAAAACATGCGTATGAATCGGATAACTAATGAACCAAGTTGTATAATCACAGAGGGTTATACCTATATGAAACCTGGTCCTACTAAGGCTCTAAGGCATTTCTATAACATGCTACAGTGGGTCAGAACTGAAAGTCATAGCAAAAGTCAAATTATGCGACTTTCGGTTCCGAACCGGGTCTCTACTGAAAATTGTCGGGTTGAACATGTTTAGACATGTTCCTACAATTATTACCAAGTTATATTAATGATAAAAAAGGTTGCATGGGTTCTACATTGCTAATTATGTATTAATTTGAAAATAAGCTTTATGTTGACCTTTTAATATCAAGTTTGACCCGACAATTGACCTAGTTAGAGTGGGAATCAGAGAGTACCCTTTTAAGGGTTTATTACCCACATAATTACCAACTTATAGGTACTTTCAATTCAAGATTTGACTGAACCATTATTGATTAATCTCGAAGTCAAACCTTAATTACGACGGTTTGACTTTTAGCTAATTAACTAAGCTAAACTGAATTAAGAAGGATTAAGGACACTTACAAAGGTCCTAAGTATGATTTGGAACTTGCTTGCTGACCAGAGGAGCTCCAGAGACCAACTTGAAGTGAGTTGCAAATGAAAGACCAAATGTTGCAACAAGAGGTTCTCTTATATAGTGACTTTGATGCATCAAGATCACTCCAAATCAGTCTACAATTGTTGTAAGATGTTCCCAGGTGTCCCTATGATGCTAAAAACCAGTTATAGGGCCACTGATTTTCTAATACCACTCTTATAAGGCGGTGTAACCTGTTTAACAGGCATCTGTCCAAAATTCTGCCCAGATACCAGTCTTACGGACCGTAAGCCTAAAGCCTTGCGGACCGTAAGCATCTCTTACGGACCGTAAGCTCTTGGCTTTGCGGTCCGTAACCGACTCTCCTCTGATGTGCCCAGATATCCTCTTGCGGACCGTAAGCCTAAGCGGATACGGTCCGTATCCGATTGTCAGAAATTATCGCCCAGTTCTGCTCCCTTACGGACCGTAAGGGTTCACCTTTGCGGTCCGTAAGCCTTCATCAGAGGACAAAAACTTGTTAACTTTGAGGTCTTGACCATGCAACTTTACCACTTCGAATCTTATGCTTTAAATCAGTAGAGGGACCATGTAGACAGGCCTTGCATGTCCTTGCATGTGTCACCATGCACACGAGGTTTCTTGGACATATCTAAGAAGGTTTTTAAATATGAATCTTGTCGTAAATGCACTTAGAGTCCTATCATTTGCAACTTGGATTTATCATTTATCAGAAATGACCGGATTTGAACATATCAGATGTTTACAAAACAGATTAGGGTCTTGGGATTCATATTTAGGTCGCTCAGAGGTATTAATTAACATGTCGACACTTTTACATCCTACCATTAATCTTTTGACTTGATCCGGGTTTATAACACGTTTGCCTTACATGACACGTGTCTTTATTTGATTGGACACCAAATTACGAGGTGTTACAGGAGCCCATGTACGAGCCATCAACTTCATACACATCCTATGAAGACCAAAGGTATAAACCTTCTCCCTCATACTCATATTTTGGTGAACCAATGTATGAGCCTTCATACTCATACTTTGAGGAACCAAGATATGAGCCACCACCTTCGTATACTTATTATGAGGAACCATGGCGTGAACAACCCACCTCATATGAGTATTATGAAGAAAAAAATTATGACCCTTATCCATCATATACTTACAATGAAGAACAATGGTGTGAACCATCTACTTCATATGGGTCTTATGAGGAACAAAGGATCGAACATCCGGATTCAAGCTTTGAAAATCGCGATCCTTTACTCTATCGCCGACGTTACCGATAGGATATTAGAACACCTTAAAACTATCGAGCGTTACATAAAGGAATCTCACGCAAGGGAAGAGGAGTCCCGCGCAAGAGAGGAATTAAATAAAGAAGAGATAGTTGAAAATGTAAAAATGGAAGAACAAATAAGTGAAAAACCGACACATGAGTTAAACAACGAAAAAGGTGAGTCCGACAACGTTAAAATTCAAGAAGAGTCTAATTTTGAAGAAATTAATCTCTTGCCACCTTCCTTTGAAAATCATTGTTTAGTTCCCACTCATGCTAAGTTTTTAAAAGAGTTAAACACTAACAATAAAATTGACGAAACGGTAAGCGTTAAGTTAACTAATGATCAAACTTCGCTAATAAAAGAAGATCCATTTGAAATTAACATTACACCGGTTCCATGTTTTTTTTTCAAAATTCCTTTATTAGTAATATCACAATTGATAAAGATCTTTGTGTTAACATAATGCCAAACTATATTTTCGAAAAATTAAGTATTGGTGATTTTTCTCCACTTCAAATACCCATTTTTCTATCCAATCGGAAAGTAATAAAATCAATCGGTGTAGTTGAGTATGTCTTGGTCCAAACAAATCAAATGGTAATCCCAACCGACTTTGTCATCCTCGATGACGCTCCTCTAGTGTTGGGACGACCCTTTGTAAAAACCCACGAAGCTTTGAAAAACCGGAAGCGCAAAAATCTATCTATTCAATTAGGGGCCTTCAAAAGATGTGTCGATCTTGAACGATCAATGAAATATCCAATCGGCAATGACGACCCCCTAATTGAAGATGAGCCAGAACCACCCGATAGTGGTGGGTCTAGCCAAGGACCCTTATAAACGTGGCGCACCACGGAGGCATTCCGCGGAACTATCCTTAGTTTTAGATTAGTTTAACTTTTATGTTTTCTAGTTTAGTTTTAATTTTCAGGAATAAAGCACACTCGAAATGGTGAAGGTTACTAAGGGAAGCTTGAACCCACACCCCATGCACAAAAACAGAGCCTCCTGACAATTTTTCTTCATTACAGCAAGTTCAGCACGGGGTCGTGCTCACCCCAACACGCCCCGTGCCCGAGATTCTGCAAAAAATGCCTAGTTCAAGTAACTGGACACGGGGCCGTGCTCACTGAACACGCCCCCGTGCCCAGCCTTCTGTTTAAATTTGATACTGACAGTCTGACCACGGGGCCGTGCTCAGCCCAACACACCCCGTGTTCAGCAACCCAGTAACATAAAATCTTGTTTTTAACACACTTTACACATTTTAATCAAACGAAAAACTTATTTTTGAGACACGTTGAGGACAATGTGTAATTTAAGTGTGGGGGGATGCTAAAACCTTGAATCTGGCAAGTCCTAATAACAAGCCTTACACAAAACTCTATTGGAACCGCTAATCACCCCAATTTTTTTCAAAAACTTTTCATTTTTTTACCTGTCTTTGTTTAATTTGGGAATAACAAGTTCTAAAAAGGGTATATTTTTACAAATTTACAACCGATAGCGTCGTGATAAAAAGAACCAACATAAGAAAATTATGAAACGGCATGACAAACCTAGTTAAAATTTGATTATATATACTTGATCACATAAAAACCCATTCCCACAAAAAGTGAGTTTTGAGCCTTTATTGAGCATACAAATACACATCTTTAGACTAAATGCTAATTTTTTCCGTTTCTTGTGTGAATAGCCGCTTGGTTCTTACGACTCTAGAACTTGCCACGACGATACATTTCCTGTCCTTCCCAACTTAAACCCGAGTAAGTAAATGATAGAGGCATTAGGACTAACCCTTTTTTTTATTTCAACACCATTATTTTTTTATTTTTTTATTTTTTACCACCTACCCAAAAATCCCTATAGTTAACCCCTTTGAGCCTAAACCTTTTCATTTCTTAACCCAAAACAAACACCCTTTTACCCACCAAAACCCTTTTTTTTATTTTAAACCCTTTATTTTAGTAACTAAGCTCAGTTTTCTTATGACTTCCTTAAAAAAAGTCATAAAAAAATAAAAGTCTTACGAAAACCGAAGTTTTTTACGTCTTTCGCCCTTTTCTACTAACCACTAACCCAACCACCTACCTTTAACCCAAGCCTAACGCTTCCCCCAAAAGTCCTCTTGATATTTACAAAGGTGTATATTTAAAAATGAGGAGGATTGATCGCTTGGCAAGCTTATGTTAGAAGTAAGTTCCATGTCGCTCTCGAGAGTTTTCACAAAAATACACCTTCGGCCGAGTGTTAAGTGATCCCCCGTGAGGTATGTGAACTTGTATATAAATGGAATTTTTAAAAGGCATGTTATGCCCTAATAAGTAATTTATCTTATGTAATGTTTTAAATAAATCATGACGAATATGATTGTAAATAATTAAAAATAAAACTTAATAAAGAATCTTGGAAATCCCGACAATCTATGACAAGCCTAAAAACCTTCTCTTCTACCCATTCCATTTGGGAGTGTAAGCCACATTATAAAGAGTTTTGCTTGAGGACAAGCAAATATTCAAGTGTGGGGGTATTTGATGTGCGCAAAATGCAACATATAAATTACATCAAACGTGGCATAAAACTAACCCTTTTAGTACTAGTGTTGGAAAAAGTGTGTTTTTGTCTTCCTTTTTTATTTTCAGGATTAAAATAGCTTAAATGAACAAAAGAAGCAAAAATGCAGCTAAATCTAACAATAATACAAGAAAAGATAAGAAACGTGGCATGCCCGACCCCTCGACAGCATCTCCCAAAGCAAAAAACAAGAAGAAAGCTGAGCATGGGGCTGTGCCCAGCGAACACGGGGGCGTGTTCAGGTGTCTGCAGAAAAGACAAAGTTGTAGAAGCTTCTATTCCCGACACGGGGGCGTGCCCAGCTCAACACGGGACCGTGGTCAACGCTAAGATTCGCAGAATCCAAGCAAATCTTGATAATACAGATAAGCTTCTGCACACAGGGCCGTGCCCAGCGGACACGGGGGCGTGGTCAACTAATGCAGACAAACTGCAATTAATGAAGAAAGAGAAGAAGGGTGGACACGGAGCCGTGTGCAGCGGACACGGGGCCGTGTCCAGGCTTCTGTTCAGGCTATAAATAGGGGTGCTTGGCTCATTTGCAAACCAACCCTTGGCACACCACCTCTCTCACACTTCACCCACCACCCACCACCATCACAACACCATCATCCACCACCATCATCCATCGTCCATCGTAGAGTGTGTGAGTCATCTCGGGATGCAAGATTGATCGTAAGAGCTCTTGACAATCAAAGGCCATGTTTGCCTAAGTCTCTTACATCACTTGGTGAAGACAAGTGTCTAGTGTAATACTTTTTATTTTTAATCTTTTCGCAATTTTTATTTGGTTATGTATTAATGACTTTAATAACTAGTTTCTTATGTTGAAGGTGATTCTTCCTTATCGTTTGTCCCTGGTGTCTTGGCATTATTTTACTGTCTATTTAAAATAAAAGATTTTCACCATTCATATCTCCACGTTCTATATGGAGATGTGTTGGCTACCTGGTCGGGGGTTAAGGGAACGGTTTGGTAAGAGTCTTGCCTTATTCAGTGTATAGATCCTGCAAGGACCTGGGTCAAATTTAGTAGGACCTCCTTCAATACCCACCGGTATTGGATGGCGGGGGTCCAAACTCTTTGATCCCCTCATATGTAAGCTACTATTAATACTTTAACCCGGCTACTTAGGACTGTATCCCTGCTGACTCAGACTACTTAGCCGAGGGTAACGTCACCTTCAAAAGAGGGGCCTACCATAATATGCATTAATAACTTAATTAATTATCTTTTAATAATCCAACCCTTTAGGATTGTATCCTTGCTGACTCGAACTACTGGGTTGAGGGTAACGTCACCTTCAAAAGAGGGGCCTACTACAATAACTAAGATAATCTCTTAAAAAGTGCAAAAGTGCGGAAATAATCAAAGGTTACACTAAACACGAGTCGGAGCCAAGTGATTCATCTTGTCTATCTGTTTTTATTTTTATTTTATTTTTCAGAATTTTAGTTAATTTTATTTTTCTTATTTAAAAACATTTTTCTAACTTTTGATTTGATTAGACGTTGAGGATAAACCAGTACTAAAAGCTCTTGTGTCCTTGGACGACCTCGGTATCTTGCCAAACACTATACTACGCTCACAATGGGTGCACTTGCCCATATGTGTGTTTGGTGTTAGTAAAATATCGTGTTTTATAAATTTAAAACTTGACTAACGTGTAAAAAAGACTTAAAATATACTTAAATACCTATCACACCACACCCCCATCAATGGTTATCCCAGTTTCCTCCAAAATCTATTACGCATGCCCTGAGCATGTCTTCCAGGGTTTGGATCGTCCTTTCACTTTGTCCGTCTGTTTGGGGATGGTATGCAGTACTTAAATTCAATCATGTCCCCATTGCCTCTTGGAAACTCGTCCAGAAATGTGAAGTGAAACGACTATCTCTATCCGAAACAATAGAGAGTGGAACTCCATGTAAGGATACTACCTCGTCTACATATAACTTTGCTAATCTTTCCATACTAAAAGTTTCCTTCATGGGTAGAAAATGAGCTGATTTGGTTAATGGATCCACAATTACCCAAATTGCGTTGTTACCTTTTCTGGTTCTGGGCAACTTAGTAACAAAATCCATGGTTATTAGTTCTCATTTCCAAACAGGCATTTCTAATTGTTGGAGTAACCCAGAAGGTTTCTTGTGTTCCTGCCTTAACTTGTGAACAAGTTAGACACTTAGATACATATCTAGCTATGTCCTTTTTCATTCCTATCCACCAGAAATTATTTCTTAAATCTTGGTACATCTTATTATTACCAGGATGCATGGTATACCTAGATTTATGGGCTTCTTCTAAAATTTTATTTCTTAAGTCTCCTTGCTTAGGTACCCAAATCCTTCTTTTGTAGAATCTCTAAATTCCATCAGTTCCTTGCTCCAATTCCTTTATTCTTCCTTTCATTCCTTCAGCATCATCCTTGATTGTTGTTTCTTGAACATTCCTCAATTGTTCCATTAAATATACTTGAAGATTTAATCTAAGAGCACGAACTCGTTTTTGCTTTTCATGATACTTACGACTTAAGGCATCTGCAACTACGTTTTCTTTTCCTTCGTGATATTGAATATCATAGTCGTAGTCGCTTAGAATTTCTATCCATCTTTTTTGCCTCATGTTTAATTCCTTTTGCCCAAATATATATTTTAAACTCTTATGATCTGTATAGACTGTAAACTTACTGCCATACAATTAGTGTCTCCAAATTTTAAGGGCAAAAATTATGGCTCCTAATTCTAAGTCATGAGTCGTATAATTTTCCTCGTGCTTTTTCAATTGCCTTGAGGCATACGTAATTACCTTTTTGCGTTGCATTAGCACACATCCTAATCCTAGCTTAGAAGCATCACAGTAAACTTCAAAATCTTCTGTCCCTTCGGGTAAGGCAAGAATTGGGGTATTTGTTAACCTTTGCTTTAAAATCCTAAAAGCCACTTCTTGCCTAGATCCCCATTCAAACTTAATTGTTTTACAGGTTAGCTTAGTTAATGGCACAGCTATTTTAGAAAAATCCTTAATGAATCGTCTATAGTACCCAGCTAATCCTAGAAAACTTCTAACTTCCGTAGCTGATTGCGGGACCTTCCATTTGGTAATCGCTTCTATTTTGGAGGGATCTACGTGAATACCTTCATGATTCACCATGTGTCCTAAAAATTGCACTTCCTGCAGCCAGAATTCGCACTTCGAGAATTTGGCGTAAAGCTTTTCCTTTCTTAACAAAGTTAAGAGTGCTCGTAAATGTTCACAATGCTCGTCCTGACTTTTGGAATAAATAAGTATATCGTCGATGAAGACAATTACAAATTTATCCAAATACGGTTTACAGATTCTATTCATCATGTCCATAAATGCTGTAGGAGCATTTGTTAATCCAAAGGGCATGACTGTAAACTCGTAATGACCATACCTAGTTCTGAAAGCAGTTTTAGGTATGTCTTCTTCTTGCACTTTCAACTGATGGTATTCGGAGCGTAAATCTATCTTAGAAAAATATCTAGCTCCCTGAAGTTGATCGAAAAGATCATTAATCCTAGGCAATGGGTATCGATTCTTAATTGTAACCTTATTCAATTCTCTATAATCGATACACATTCGCATCGAACCATCTTTCTTTTTCACAAACAGCACCAGTGCTCCCCAAGGGGATGAACTAGGTTGTACAAATCCTTTACTTAGCAACTCATCTAATTGCTTTTTCAGTTCTAACATTTCGGTGGGTGCTAACCGATAGGGTGCCTTAGCTATAGGTGTTATTCCAGGAATCAGATGAATTCTAAATTCTACCTCCCTATATGGTGGTAATCCTGGTAGTTCTTCTGGGAATACATCCGAGTATTCTGATACTACAGGAATTTCCTTAAGTTCCTTACCCTTAGTGTTAATGATTACTGAAATCATATACACTATTCCTTGCTTTCGTTCATAACTAGCAACTTTCATTACTGAAATGAACTTCATTGGTTTACGCGGCTTATCTCCTGTAATCAAAATTACTTCTCCTGTGGGTGCACGGATTTCTATGGGTAATAGGTTTGCAGAAAATTTATGACCTGAAAGTTCTATATTTTCTTTTTGAAAAACCGTATCTATGTTAACAGAGTTCCCGTCTGCCGTTTCTACTGTATAAATCTGCCTAAGTTTGGTTAAAGGTTGCTTAAGAGCTTGGCAGAATGAAGTATTGATAAAACTTTGGTTTGCACCAAAGTCGAATAATACTTTCGCATAAACGGTGTGAACTAGGAACGTACCAGCTATTACATCTGGGATGAGTTCTGCTTCTTGGGTAGTCAACTGGAATGCTCTTGCATTCTTTTTGGTAGTTCCTTCTGCAGGTTTGGCTTTGTTGTCAGCTGGTTTGACCAATCTGGGGCAGTCTGGTCTAAAATGTCCAGCTTCTCCACAGTTGAAGCAGATTGTTGATTTCTTCCTCCTGTAATCTTCTTCTTGATGCCCTGGAATTTTACAGAAATTGTAATACCCTTTGCATTTTCCAAAATGCTTCCTTTTACAGGTACTGCAAAATGGAACAGTGGAAGATTGCCCGGTTCCCTTTTTCTTGAAATTACTACTATTACCCACATGGAATCCTTGGGTAATCTTTTGGGCCACTTCCTTCTTCCGATTTTCTTCTCGTGTGCGTATCAGCCCGTCGGTCAGGGTGTTGGCTAATTCTACTGCATCATCAATCGTGCGGGGTCTTGCAGCTTTAACGATATCACGGATTTCGCCAATCAAACCCCAAATATAGCGAGAAATAAGTACCGGTTCTGGCGAAGCCAGGGTTGGTACAACTCTAGCATACTCGAAGAATGTCAAAGTATACCCTCGACAATCAACGTCTACCATCCGGTGATTGAGGAACTTATTTGTCATTCGTTCCTTTTCATATTCGGGACATAATTTTCTATCCACCAGACTTTTAAATTCTTCCCAATTCATGGCATAAGCCACATCGCTTCCCTTGGCTTGTAGTACCGTATTCCACCATTCGAGTGCCCCTTCTTTAAAAAGATGCGACACGTACATGACCTTGTCTTCCTCGGCACATTTACTTATTTTAATTACTGCTTCGGTTTTCTCTAACCAACGCAGTGCCGCAGTTGCCCCTTCATTGCCTGCAAATTCGATTGGTTTACAGGCAAGAAATTCCTTATAAGTGCAACCAGGCGTTGCAGCTTTCATTTTCTTAAGGAATGGGGCTTGCATTACATCATCATTATTATTGTTACCACCTCCATTTACACTACTACTGAAGTTGTCATCACGAGTATGTTTGCTGAGAGTAGGCGGCGGAGGTTCAACTGGATTTCGGGCAGCAGCAAGGATTGCTGGAATAGCATTGGCTATTCCTTGAGCAACAATATTTTCTATATCTTGTCTGTTAAGAAAGTGATCTTCATTGTTTTGCTCGGATTGGTTAACCTCGTTAACAGGTTCATTACCAGCGTGTTCCATCTGGTAATTAATATATATAAGTTATTAGCATAAAATAAATAACAACCAAACACAATAAAATAATCGCACATCAACACATATAGCCAAAATTGTCGACTTTGCGACTTCCATATTTTATATATTTTAGTATGCATTCGTACACACCGGTTATCTTACAAAAGTTTTAATTTTTTTAAGTTATTTTACATGATTATATTTTTAGTATTTATTATTTTATTATTATTAAACACGTAACCACACAACCACATACGATCCCGTCAGCTGGCACTTCAGATCCGATGTTCCCTCTCGTCGTATTTCCATGATATCCTCTCCCCCACTTCCCGGATTTTATTTCCTGCGTCCACCAGCTCCTCGCCATAATGGCGGAGTTCAGCCAAGTTTTCTGTGCTCATAGGTGGGTTTATTGCAGGCTCAGGATCAAATTGGGGGAAAAAGGTGTTAGGGTTATTCAAGAGATTCTGAAATTGCCAGTCAGTTGTCCACCATTCTTCTAGCTCTCCTGGTAGAGGTCGGGGGTGGATAATAGGATCTGGGATAGCAGGTTCCAGATTAACTGGAAGTTGTACTTCAGCTGGGTAATTGAAGAGGTTTTCATCGGCAGGTCCGATGAGGTCACTATTTGCCAGTTTACGATCCAGCTCCTCCCACGATGGCATTTCCTGGGCTTGCCCGGAACTTTCCCCGATTTCTTTTCCTTTCCCTTTATCTCTTGGATCCTCAGTCTTTATAACTTTCTGTACCGCTGGTTTCTTCCTACGCATACGCCTCCAGCCTACGAGTCTTCTTCTCTTTTTCGGTTTTGGTTTCTCCTGAGGTTGGGCTTGGAATACTATTGGCTCTTCAGTATCAACCTGGTAGCCAGTGAAGGTAACGGTGGTATCCATATCTGTGGTATGGATAGTAAAGTTTTGAAGGGCTTCTGATAGTTCATTCATGTTGTTAGCATACATGAAGAAACACACAAAATTTTAAGTTAAAATTTTGTAAATTAAATTTTCACAGGATCACAGAATGGAAATCAGAAAAATTAAGTATGTCTAAATACTTAATTGGCTTAAATCAGTGGCTCTGATACCACCTTTTTCTGTCACGGCCGTTTTACCCGGTCCAGGAGCCGCGCGCAGAAAACCCGTGGTATTTATTAATCGAGTTGACAGCGGAAGTTAACAGGATCTTTTAAAACTTGAAAATGCCCAATTATTTTATTTTATAATTTGGACAAACCTCGTAATTTACAATAAAGGAATTTCACGAGGAAATTCTCTGTTTTACAAAACATGTTTATTTATTTAACTGAGCCACCACTTCAAGCTTTGTTAGTGCTCCGTAGCACCTTTCCTTGATTCACAGTAGGTCACCTGAAATATGTTTTAAAAATATTTTATCAGCGGGGAAATTCTGGCGAGTCACTCAAATTTGATAAAACGACACATAGCTATGAATTACAGCATAAAAGCGATTACAATGGCTACTATCTTATTTTTATCTGGCACCGTGTCATAGCCTTGTGACGTTGGTCATACCACTATTGGGTCCTTTCACCCAAGTAGTGATGATTATCACTGTTAGGTTGGTGAACCTAACCGTGAGAGATTAGTAATGTGCATAGGGCTGTGCAAACTACTCGACGATCGAAGATCGCTCGACGACGATCGAAGATCGCTCGACGACGATCGCTCGAAAAATGCTTGAAAAATGCTCGTTCGATTCCCGCTTAGTTTGTAAATGAGCCGATCGGATCGGTTCTATTCAAATTCAATCCAAGCATGAGCAAAGCTCCGCTCGCTCGTCGATCGCTCGGTTTCGCTCGAATTATATATATATTATAGATTTTATAGATTAAAAACCCAAAAAAATATAACAGCCCAAAAAAATTAAAAGCCCAAATAATATTAGCCCAACTTAATATTTAATATAAAAATCTAACCCTAAATCTATTTCCTAAAACAGAATTCACTCATCAGTCGGATCATATTCATATCGCCACTCAAGTGTCTCTGACTCTCACTCTCCCTCTCCGGTCCACAGTCACACTCACAAACATTGTCGGACAATCAAACAAGTGAGTCGCTTTAGTCTTCGTCGGACAATCAAAGAAGTGATTCGCTCCATTTGAGTTATGTATTTCTTTTGTTAGTAAAGTGTTTGGACATGTTTTAATTAAGTTAGAATTTATTTTTGTTGAACGAAGCCTTATCATTCAATCGAGCGAAAACGATCCGCTCGATTTTTTTAGGATTTGATAAAAACCGAGCGAAACCGAGCCGATCGATTCAAATTCAATCCGAGCATGAGCATCACTTTTGCGCTCGGTTTTTGCAAATCCTATCCGCTCGGATCGGATCGGTTATAATTCAATCCGAGCATGAGCAGACCCTCGATCGGATCGGATCGGCTCATGAACACCCCTAAATGTGCACAATACCCCACTTGCCAGTGATTCAAGATAACCATGACTTAATCCCTGTAACTATAACTTTTGAAAACAATTTAAGTATTGTTAAACATTGTTGATAAAAAGAGAATGACTCACTTTGCAAATTTAGACGGGCAGAGTTTAGCCTACTGATTTAGCCTCGTAACCTAATTTAAATGACAATGCATACGAAACTACGTCAGTAACTTAATACAACATTTACGATAAGCTCACGAAATCAAAACCCTCACGACGAATGACAAAGTATAGCCCATATTCGGGCAGCACTTAAACATCCATCGGATTGGTTTCAATCGATCGGACATTGTATCGTAGCAGTGATCGAGTTATTACCCTGTTGTCGCAGCAGAGCTTCGTGCTAGTGTGCGTTTTTGAATGAAAAAATGAATAACTCAGTGTACAAAACGAATTTGAACGTCGAACCAACGCAGCCATACAAGTGCCAACCCCTGGAATTTATACTGAAAAACCGGCCATGTCGCGTGGCGCGACGGGTACCCTTTTAGGGTAGGGTAGCCCAGTGTATTTATAGCCTAGGTGAGTCAGCGATTCGACGAAATTCGAATCCTACAACAAACTGTGTAGATAATACCAATTAGGGAATACCCTCCCCCCCTGAGTTTTAGGGGCCCTGATCCTAGTTCCAATTGTTCTGAAAATTTTAGGGGCCATGCAATATTACTTGGGGGTCTCAATTAGGGTTTCCTATTGGACGTAATAAAATAAGAAATAATAATTTTGACGAGAGTTGTTACAGTTTAACCTCAAATCATTTCATTCATGACTTTATCATTAGCTCTCTTCACGCACTACTTATTCTACTCAAGTAAATATGTTGTGAGAGTTCATCGTACGAGTGTTTAAGCGTTACTTCAAATTTTCACTCAAGGAATTTGAGATTTCCTCCTGATGACATAAATTTGTTCTTATGTTGACTGTTGGAAGTCATACATTCAATACCATATCGCACTTATCACACCCTTCGTTTCATTCATAAGTTCTATTCAATCTACACATTCTTAATTATCAGTCATGAGTTAAGCATTTTATTATCCTTGATTTCGTTGCATAGACCAATGATCCACAGCCCGGATCATCCTGCTCCTTCATGAGTTCTCACCATAACCGGATTAACCTCATTCATCCGTGTGGTGAGCTTTCGCTCATGCACATCCTTTTTCAACACTACCAACTTTATCACAGCGAGAGTTCTACCTCCTTCATCTATAAAATTTAGGATTAGCATATTTCATTCCAATTCCTTCAAGTATGGCGCTTCTCAACTCATCTTGTTTACGTACTAATCCTTTCTAAATTCTCTTTTCTCTTCTCTTCTTCTTCTTTTTTTATATACATACATTAGTTCATTTTACCCGTTCACAACGGGTCAATACATGACCGTTCCCTAACGTATCATTTCCACTAGATTGACCCGTACTCATCGGGTCAATACATGACCATCCTTTAATATACCATTTTCATTTGTTCATTCACTATATTTGGTGTTAATTCACCTACGTTCTCTCACAGATCTCTTACTAATGAGTATCCTACATTACACATTGAATTTCTTACGTAATACTTACAAAATTTGTAAATAACTATTATTTATTGACTTCTGCAATTTAACCTTTTAAAGTCAACCACCACTTAGTACTTATTGTATATAAGTATTGTAGTGCGCGTTGTACTTACTTTCAATTCGAACATACTTACAAAATGTCTTTAGCTTACATCTTAACTAATATTCTTTCCACACCTTTCATTAACATTACCAAGTTCTCATTTCCGTCTTAAAACTTCTCAACTAAAATTTATGACCGGTTTACCCCTATAATGAGGTCTTACCGGTTTAACATTATGCCAACCATTTCAACAAAACGTACCTTAACATTCCTCATTTACTTATACGTTCCACTTTGATTTCGAATATTCACACACGTATACATCTTCACGTAAATAAATTCGAAGTGATTGCGAAATCACTTACCTTTAGTGTCCATGTTCATTCTTGCCTCATCGCTTCCTTTTATCCCGTTTGCCATCCATGCTTGAGTCGATTGACAAGATTTCCATCCTTACGTATCATTACGTTCGTAACATTATTAGCTTATGTGAGCATACATACAACTATTCACTTTCTTTCTATTTATACGTTAATTGACTTTCGTTAGTTAAATTTGTATAAATGAGACATTTATTAATAGTTATCACATTTCAAATCCGTACAACTAAACTATCATCGAGCATAACACGTAAATCATCTAGTACATAACACATTAACTCTTTACTTTAACAATTGTTTCTAGTGGCCATTCCATGACATACCTATACTGTTGACTTTCAGAAAGTCAACTGTCTTACTTACACACTTTAAACTTTTGAACATGTATTCATCTAAATATGGTAGGCCATAATATTAATACCCTACACATTTCATACGCGTATTGTATGACATATACAATTTACGTGATCCTCTAAACAATACACATATACATTTACATATACGTGTTTTCACATGCTAAAGCTCCATGATTCTACAAATAGCAAATATCATTCAAGGTAACTATACAACATAATTCCAACATATCCTTTGCTAATAAACTCGTATGATTCATATTTTGCACATATTCGCCTCTTAATCATAATAAAGCAAATCATTATATACACATAAGTATCGCACCTTTCAAGCACAAGGTACAAGCCTCTAATGTATAATTTTGATCAAAGCATACATTTATCCGAATTCTCATACGAATTCCATCTAACTCACATTCTTCAAGTTATTTTACCACTAATCTCATCATTTTCATTTTCATTTATTAACAAATCATATTCTTTCACGCATCAAAGTACTTTAATCTACATTTACTTCATTCATCATTTATATTCATACATTTCAAACTCAACCTCTTACGTTCGTCATTCATTTTGTGCCATTCAATACATTCCATTCGTCTTTTACAATTCTCATTCCATTACTCTAAAACTATTATGACCCTACATAGCTTGACATGTCTTCTAAGAACTTGACGGAATCATAAAAATGGGCTTTCGGGAAGTACGGGAACCAAAGATATGAAAATAAAAATTTTCATCGATCTAAAGCAGTCCGGGCCGTCGGCGACGCCCGAACATGCCATCGGTGACGGCACCCAGAAAGTGGCGTCGGCCATAAATGTGCGTCGGCAGGGAATCTAGGCATCGGCGACGCACCAGACTGGCGTCGGCGACGGCTAGTCTGGTGTCACTTCGCTGCAGATCGTAACTTGGCTGTTCTAATCGTTTCCCCGGCCCGTTTCCAACCGTATGGGTCATGGAACTCCCTATATCATCCCCATTATTACTCCCCCACATAACTAACTTAAAAAAATTCATACCGTAAACACATCATACACACTTTCATCTACCGAAAACTTATACTTTTGCCTCATGTGCGGTCTTGGAACGAACACACCCATCGTGCGAGCTACCAGTTTGAGTTCAAGCATTGTTACTTGTGCTTGAATCCCTCAAACCTCAGCTCTGATACCAACTTGATAGGCCCACTTTTACATACGGTTAAAACAACATGTAAAAATGTCGTTAATTTAAAACTTTCATTTTTATATAACGGCCATTTCTTTACATTTTAGACTTAGATAATTATAAACAAATAATTTTAGAAAATTCTGGCATGACCCGATCGTAACATGAGCATATCCCTGTTTTTGGCAAACTTTATTTCAAGTAAATTAACGACACTTTCAAAAGACTTAACAAAACCATAACATTACTTTTAAATGTTTACCAACATCTAGAAATTTTTTAAAAGATCCATCAAGTCAAACTTCAAAAGTCTAGCTACTAAACAAAACTAGTTACAACAAAATACTTTTTGACCATAACCATTGTTACTAAAAGTAGTGGAAGCGCATATAGGCGAGATACATATGGGTGCTCGTTCCAAGTCGCCGAACCAATTAAGTTGAAGTTTTACCTACATCAAATAACAAATTAACGAGTTAATTCGTCATCCATATTATCTTTTTCAAATAAACCAATTTATCCATCTCTTGCCTTTACATCATTCTTTTGCACATACTACCTGTTGAACGGGTCGTTACATTCTCGTCTCAAAATAGAGACGTAACATTCGATTCCTTACTTACCCGTTAGTAACGGATAATAACATTCTTGTCATAACTTTCATTCGGTCCGTTGAACACGAACTAAGACTTTCCTTTCATTCTTTCTCTTTACACTCTGACCCGAATATAACGGGTCGAGTATTATTATCCTTCTTTCATTTCTTCCTTTTATCGTTCGGTTCCTTTGGAATGAACCGAACATGATACAACTTGCTTTCAAAAATTGTATTTCATAAGACCCGTTCATAGCGGATCATTCTACATACTACATAAACTATCATGAATATGATTTTTAGTACAAATGGTAAATCATCAATTAAAGCTAGAAGGTATAAAACAACATACACTATTTTAGTGCGACTCATTCATAAGGTTCGACTACAAAACATTCCAACATACATTCTTTAGTGTGACCCGTTTATGCGGTTCGACTACATAACATTCCAACATACATTATTTTAGTGCGACCCATTCATACGGTTCGACTACAAAACATTCCAACATACATTCTTTAGTGCGATCCGTTTATGCGGTTCGACTACATAACATTCCAACATACATTATTTTAGTGAGACCCATTCATACAGTTTGACTACAAAACATTCCAACATACATTCTTTAGTGCGACCCGTTTATGCGGTTCGACTACATAACATTCCAACATACATTATTTTAGTGCGATCCATTCATACAGTTCGACATTCCAACAATATACATCTATCATAGACATGCTATCAGACAACCTATAGTGTTATATTTGTTATATAATGATATATAGTGTTATATGGTATTATATGGTGTTACATATTGTTATACGGTGTTTATATGGTGTTATATAGTATTATATATAGTGTTATAATACACTTCTCACACTTTGAGCACTTTTTACAGGATCTTGTACCATGATAAATAAATGGTACTGTTTTACTAAAAATATATTTACAGAAACATTCATCAAAACAAAATAACAAAAATAATGAAAAGATAAAAATAAAATTCCCGCTGATATGAGCCTATAAAATAGCAAGTTGGGTGCAGCCTTTCCGTCTTCACTCTTCACGCCACTAAACCTCACTTTCTCTCTCCTCCGTCGCCGGAAACTTTTCAAACCGGACCTCCTCCTTTTTCTCACCGGAATATCACACCCCCACCACTTCCGTACAACCCACTGTCAACCACCATATCAATTTATTCCTTTTATTATTCATTCCACCATTTAAAAACATATTATTCTTCATTTTCCACCTCACCTTCCCCCATGCGAATTTCTTCAATCTACTAAAACAGAGAATTCAATGGGTAAACCAGAAATGCCCGATTCCGTCAAGTTCACCGAGCACAAAACCCTAACCACCCTCATAACCAAACCGTTAACTACAACAGACGCCGTCAACATCTCCGGCGGTCCCAGAGTCGTAAGAATATCAGTAACAGACTCTTACGCCACCGACTCCTCCGGCGACGAGGCCACCGGACGTAGAAGAGTCAGAAAGTTTGTTAACGAGGTCACAATCCAGAACCGTTCGAATGACCAAACCATAAACATAAACAAAACGACGTCGTTGAGAAATAAAGGGGCCAGAAAAACAACAACAAAGGTAACAAAACCGAAGAACAGTAACACAGGTAAAAAGTTTCGAGGCGTACGGCAACGACCGTGGGGAAAATGGGCGGCTGAGATTAGAGATCCGTTACGACGTGTACGGTTATGGCTTGGTACATACAACACAGCAGAAGAAGCTGCTATGGTATACGACCACGCGGCTATTCAGCTACGTGGACCACACGCGCTAACAAACTTCACTGTTCCGTTACCGGTACCGGAAAATAAACCGTCGCCGGTTTCTTCTTGTTACAACTCCGGCGAATACTGGAACAGTGACAAAAAAGTGACGTCACCGAAATCGGTTCTTAGGTGCTCGTCCGCTTCCACGGACGAGTCAACCGCTGAGTCGACTCAAAACGACGTCGTAAACGGAGGTTTTGAAGCTGAGAAATTTAATGGATTTCAGTGTTTTGACAATCCTTTATCTTCATCTGAGTTGTTTGATTTTTCGGAGTCCATACCCGACATTTTCGACCCGATAACCTTGTCGGGTAGCCCGTTTCAAGAATCCGACCCGGTTAACATGTTCATCGATTCCGGTACTGATGTCGGGTTT
This sequence comes from Helianthus tuberosus, assembly GCA_030545235.1. Lineage (NCBI taxonomy): Eukaryota > Viridiplantae > Streptophyta > Magnoliopsida > Asterales > Asteraceae > Helianthus > Helianthus tuberosus. The sequence goes on from CM060360.1 coordinate 56,380,185, forward strand.
GGGTCCTGGCCTCCTGGAGATGATTATTTCAATGACTTTGGTGATGTATTCGGGTCGGATCCTCTGGTTTCGCTTTGAAACCAAGTCTGGAAAATATCAGGAATTTTTGTATGAATTTAGGAGTTGTTGAATTATTTATTTATTATATATAGTAGATAGTTAAATATTTAGGTAACTCCGTTACTATTAACGGTGACGGACGAGTTGTTAAAGTTATGTTGATGTTAGTGTTGCCGTTTGTGAGTGGAAAAATGTTGTTGGTGTTTTTAATTAGGTGAAGAAATGAATTGGAATGAATGTGGCGTGCTTTAATCATGCATTATCTGATTTCTACCCAATTTTATTGCAATCGTACTCAGTTCAATATTTGTTGGTTTGCGTACATATCTTCTGTCTACTTCATTTTATACATACAAAGAATAACTACATATATATAATGGTGTTTTGTTTCGGATGACTTCCGCATGTATATTGATGATGTATTTATGACTTCGACATGTATATTAATGACGTATTTATAGATCTGTGAGGAGAAAATTTATCATTCATTTCATCATCCTGACCAACAACGTTGCATGCATGAAACTCCTACGATTATGTTGGCTCGGACAAAGGATGAACCAGGATAAAAAAAGGGTGTACCTATTGGCACACTCATTTCACTATATACACACTTAAAAATGTGTTTTTTGTCTTTATATGCACACCCTGCAGTGTCGAACTGTGGCCAAAACGCGGCATTTTGGTCCGGTTAATCAGAAAAAGACTGACGGGTGTCTGACGGGTCTGTTGACCGGACCAAAACGCCGCGTTTTGGTCATGTCAACCAGACAAATGACTGACACCCGGTCTGGTTGACAGGACCAAAACGCTGCCAAAGCTCGGCGTTTTGGTCCGGTCAACAGACCCGTCAGACACCCGTCAGTCTTTGTCTAGTTAACCTGACCAAAACGCCGCGTTTTGACCACAGTTCGACACTGCAGAGTGTGCATATAAAGACAAAAAACACATTTTAAAGGTCACTATCTACACACTTGGTGTGTAGATAGTTTGGCCCTAAAAAAAACAAAAGAGTAAATTACTCTTTTGGTCCCTGTAGTTTAGCCAATTTAACCCTTTCAACCAAAAAAAAATCTTTTAACATATAAGACTATGAGGTTGCATTTTATAATGGTTTGTTACTTTGACACTAACTTTGTTACTTTTTTTTACAGTTAAATGTAAGGATAATTAAGTAATTATATACCTAGGGGCTATTTTGATAATTACAAAGTTCATTTAATATTTAAGTGATTATTAATGCAATTACTCAAGTTTTTTTTTATTATTTCATTATTTGCACGATTATTATTTAACAAACTATGCTTTATATATACAAATAAATTTGTATTTTCATTAAGCGTTTGTTTTTTATAAACGTCATTTTTAAAATCATTTGTTTTTTAACTTTTTTTTAAACCTTTTATCGTTTTCAAAGTTATTAATTTTTAAACCCCTTGTTCACTCAAATCATTTTTTTTAAGTTGTTTGTCTTTTAAAGGTTTTTAAACGACTCATTTTATTCCGTTCATTTTAAAATCATTTTTTTACTTTTTTAAACAATTTGTTTTATAAATGGTTAATTTTTAAAAGCGTTTCTTTTTAAACCATTCCTTTTAGAACCGTTTTTGAAATCGTTCAATTTTTGAAACTTTGAATTCAGTTTTCTTATAGCCATTAGGGAAAAAGAACTTCAGAAAATGAACGATTTCAAAAATAAAGTAATTTTATAATGATCGATTTTAAAAGAACTAGTGGTTTAAAAAACGAAGATTAAAAAATGACGTTTATAAAAAAAACAAAACCTTAAAAAATAAGTTAACAGGTGTAAGGTACTAACAAACGCACGAATTGAATAAACGAAAGGTTAAAAAAAATAACGAATTTTGAATAAACAAACGATCCAAAGAAATGGAAGATTTGAAAAACAAATAAACTATTCTAAAAACGGTTTGAAAATCAACGATCTTTTGCAAACTTTTATTAGAATGTTTCTTTATCTTACATTTCTTTTGTTTTGTATACACGTCGTTTTGTAAAATTTAAAAAATTAACGACTTAAATAGGTAAGTTGTTTAAAAATGTTTAAAAAAGAAATGATTTTTTTTAAAAAGAATGGTATAAAATGAAGTGTTTAAAAAACTTTAAAAGACAATCAACTTAAAAAACGATTTCAAAAAACAAATGGTTAAAAAAGAACAATTTAAAAAATGATAGATGGTTTAAACAAAATGTAAAAAAAAAAACAAATTATCAATAAAAATGACTTTTATAAAAACAAACTATTAATGAAAATACATGTTTATTTGTATATTTAAAACGTATTTTGTTAAACAATAATCGTTAAATAACGAAATAAAAAAAAACTTGAGTAATTGCATTGAGAATCTCTTAAATATTAAAAGAACTTTGTAACTATAAAAAACAACCCCTAATGTATATAATGACCTAATTACCCTAACACTTAATTACAAAAAAGTAACAAAGTTAATGTCATGGGCCAAAACCGCTATAAAATGCAACATCAGGATCTGATATGTTAAAAGATTCGTTTTTTGATTGAAATGTTTAAACTGGCTAAACCACATAGGCCAAAAAAGTAATTCACTCAAAACAAAAACAAAAAACACCGACATTCATTAAGCATGGCCCGAAACATTTAGGACCTTGCAAAATGTTATGATATGTGAAACCATACTTGCTACAATCAGTGGTGAAGCTTGAGATTTCCGAACGGAGGTCGAAAACGTATATACCCAAAAATTTCTGGGGGTTGAAAACGTATATACCAAAAAATTTCTATAAAACCTGGGGTCGAAAACATATATACCCAAAAAAATTTATACTAAAACTATATACTCTCCACTACTGAGCGAAAAGTTTGAGGGGTCGGCCGCCCACTTGAAGTTGCGCCCCTGGCTACAATAACTTTTGTTTAATTACTATGTCACATAATCGACTAAATCAATTAATATGGTGCTGTGTATAACATAATCTTTTTCTTAGAAAGTATCCACATTGATACTTTTTTTGAACGTCTAATACAGCCTGGTCACCTGGGTACACCTATTGGAAAAATGCCACTTACGCCTGTGATCGCAGACAGCGGTGATGATTCAGCCTGTCACTAATTACGGAGGAAACTCACCACCGAAAGCCCACTATGATAAAACCCAAGGCTCGCATATGACATTTTGTCACGGACGAGGCTCCAACCGACGACCTTTCCTAGTAAAAGTTATCCGGATACCGCTAAAACAATGCCCATTTGGTGTATCAACATTGATACTAAGTGATGTAAATGACATTTTATTACTTTAAACTTTAAAGTCACTTTTTATAAAATCTATAAACTAAAATGTCAACATTTAAAAAACATATTAAAAAGTTGGAATGACCGACTCTTAGAATGCGTGGAAGAGTTATGGGATGGTGGTGGTATATTGATGAGGTGTTCGGTTTTTGGCAAATGTTGAATAAAAAATCTAGTGTTGTAGTCATGAGTCAACTCTTCTAACTTGACACCTGTCCCCGATCTTAAATTCCTTGCTTCAACTTTCCTCTTTCTTGCATTATTGGCTTCATCAAGATTTTTTACCTCAAGATTTCGGCTTGTTATTATTAGTTTAATGGATCATTACATCAATATATGATCACCTTTATCCTTTTTTATAATTGTGTGTGATGACGGGGGTAGCCCAAGACTAAATAAAATGACTAATTATGTAAACGCTTAAATGGTTAAATGGTTCAAGGCTTAAAAAGCTGTGGAAGGAAAAAGCAGCACGGTAACAGTAGCCAAGTCACATCTGAAGATTGCTTCACCAACCCACAGCCGCAAAGGCATTGCAGGTCTGCACGGTGCACACTATTATCCGGGGGACTAAAGCCTTCAACCCCCAAAAGGGGAAACCCTCCACTGCAAGCGAGGTTGCTAGTCAAATCCATTCCACTTCGGGAGATGCCTTCCCTTATAAAATGACACTTCATTTACTTCAGGGGGACATCTAGACCAGCTCTGATTCCTCTATCTCTGGTCATTCACATCGAATGCTTGTCTCGCACAAGTCATTCCCTTTCACATCCAACACACACATTCCCTTTGCTTTCACTTCCGAATCTGAGCACAAATCAGAGAAGGATCTATAGCAAAGGATAATAACAAACTAGCAAACCTCCTTCCACGTCTCGCAAACGTGGGGGGACCCCACGACCTGCGTTTGGCAAGGTTGAACCCTTCAACCCTTCTGCCTAGCCAGTCAAGCTACCATCGTTGGTCTTGTATTTGTTGTATCAACAAGTTGGCGCCCACCGTGGGGCTACGCCACTATTTCTTCTCAAAAAAGACCTAGTAGTGTAGCTCTATTCACCTAAAATCACCATGTCTGAAAGTGGATCCCCGGAAGAAGTGAATCAAATTCCAAACACTTCCACTCCGGGTAGTAGCCAAGCTCACGTGGCTATACCAACTTCTTTCTCAACTCCGGGGAGTACACCCGAGTTCCTCAACTTCAACACACCAACTCCGTCCCGATCCGGAGTTCCATCTCCTAATATCGGTGTCTCTGATGCCCCATCATGTGTTGAACTCACCCCTGAAGGGGTTGCAAACAATTTCCTTGTGCTAAGGACTCTTCTCAACCAGCACGTGAGTAAAGAAAGAGAAAAGGGAGTGAGGATTCGGTTAGACTATGACGAACCTGAGCCAACATTGTCCCCTGGACCACCTCCTCCTCTTTTTGCAACAAGAAGTGAGGCTGGTCCCAGTAACCTTTCAAACCCTCACCCCTATCTGTCCTCTATGACAAATCCTACGGTGCATCCTATCTTCTCTTCCCAACCGATTACTAGTGGTGCTCCTCTGGGACACGAGTTAACTCTTGACCAGCTCCTACAATCCCCGGTGACAAGCTATCCAGCATCTACTACAACTACATGGGAGCAAGCTCTGTCCGTACTCCCTTTAGCACGGAGTGCTGTTATGAGTGCTCCCCTCGGGATGAACTGCTCCACTGGCCCAGGAAGCCTTCAAGGCTTCAACCCTATGCCCAACATGATGACCCAGATGATGGCCAATTTCCCATGGCAACACTTCATCAATCAAGTGCTTGCCACTCAGGGAAACAACGGCAATAGCAGTACTATGGATGCAAGGACTGAAGAGGACTTGGCTAAACCATACAAGCCAAGCAACCTTTCATGCTTTTCAAGGCAGATAGCCGATTATGATTTCCAGTCAAAGATCAAAATGCCGGCACACATCAGGACATATGATGGGACTGAAGATCCTGAGGACCATCTTCAGATCTTCACCGGTGCAGCTCGGATAGAGAAATGGTCCAACGCTGAGTGTTGCCTAATGTTCATGCAAACTCTTGTTGGATCCGCCAGGATCTGGTTCAACGACTTACCTGCTCAAAGCATTCGAAGCTTTGACGATCTCAGCAAGGGTTTCCTGGCCAATTTCTCTCAACAAAGGCGGTATGTCAAAGACGCAACAGTGATCTTTCAGATAAAGCAGCGTGATGATGAAAGTCTCCGTGCTTTCATTGAACGATACAAGAAGGAAGGTCTAACTTATGTAGGGGCCGACGAGAAAATGAGGGTGGCTGGTTTCATGAATGCCATCACCTCTAAGTACCTCACAAGGGATTTCAACAAATCCCTACCCAAGACCTTAGAAGAAGCTCTTGAAAGGGCTGAGGCCCACATCCGGGGAGAGGAGGCAGTAGACATTAAGGAACAAAGAAAAAGAGGGTCCGGCTGGAGAAGCAACAGTCCAGCCAGAAAAAGAGGGAACTTCAACCCCTATGACAGACGGCCAAAGGGTTCAGATCCTCGAAGGACTGAAGGTCGGAACCTTTCAAGCAGAGAGAAAGGTATAAGCTTCACGCCCCTCACAAAGACCCCTCAAGAAATCCTTGCAACAGAGGAAGTTAAACAAAACTTTCGGCCTCCTAGACCTCTCCCCAAAAGCAGGAAAAATGAGAACTCCACCCAGTACTGCGAGTTTCATGAAGAAAAGGGTCACCACACCAATGATTGCTTCCAACTCAAGAAAAGAATAGAAGAGGCTGTTAAAACCGGAGAACTCGCTCATTTGGTAAAGGGAGTCCGGGACAAAATGGCTGAAGGAAAGGGTAAGGAAGTCAATATGGTAGATTTCGATGGAAAGGTTCCTCATAAAAGACAAAGGTTGGAAGCTTGGGAGCTTCAGTGTGTCTGTTTCCCCCCTACAGAGAATGACCCTCTCTCTAGCCCACTCGTGGTGGGGGCTACCATAGGAACGTTGCAAACATGCAAGGCATACATAGACACGGGTGCAGCCACTGAAATCATGTTCGAAAAGTTCTTCAACCAATTGAGCAATGAAGAACGTTCAAGGCTTCAACCTTCTGGAACCTCTATAAAAGGTATCGCTGACATACCCCTCAAGCCTTTGGGGCAACTAACACTTAATGTTCGTTTTAGTGAAGGTTCAAAAGAACGAACCCAACCACTCACCTTTGTGGTTATCAACATCCCCTCCAGCTATGATGTGATCATTGGAAGACCAGGACAGTGTGCATTTTACATGGCCGTGTCTGTTGGTCATGGCATTGTCAAATTCCCCACCGAAAGGGGTATAGCAACCCTTCAACCCTCCCAGGAAGCCTACATGGTTGAAGGTGAAAGTTCAAACAGTGAAGAAGACAGGCAAAGATTGGTCATAAACCATAAATACCCGGAACAAAGGATAAGGGTCAACCCTGACCTTTCTCAAGAGACCCTTTCATATCTTAAAAAATTGCTAACACACTACAGTGATGTATTCGCTTGGTGTCCTGAAGATATGACCGGGATCCCTCGGGGTATTGCCGAGCACGAGTTGAGAATACCACCAGGGGTCAAACCGGTGGTTCAAAAGAAAAGAAGCTTGGCACCTGAAAGAAGTCTGGCAGCCTGCCAAGAGGTTGAAAAGCTTGTGTCAGCCGGCATCCTCCGAGAAGTCAAGTACCAATCATGGGTTGCAAACCCAGTTATGGTCAAAAAACCAGACAACTCTTGGAGGATGTGCATAGACTTCAAGGATCTTAACAAAGCTTGTCCTAAGGATTGCTATCCACTACCCGAGACTGACCTCAAAGTTGACTCCCTCACCGGATACTCGTTCAAATGCTTTCTAGATGCATACAAAGGTTATCACCAAATCCTCATGAAGAAAGAAGATGAGGAAAAAACAGCTTTTCACACGGACAAAGGGATCTTTTGCTATCAAAAGATGCCTTTCGGCCTCAAAAATGCAGGAGCAACCTTTCAACGGCTCGTTGACAAAGCCTTCGAAAGCCAAATTGGCAAAAATATGGAAGCATATGTCGATGACCTGGTTATCAAAAGCAAGACGGAATACCAAATGCTCGATGATATTCAAGAAACTTTCAAGAACCTCAGAAAGGTTAACATGAAGCTTAATCCAGAAAAGTGTTCATTTGGGTTCGAGGAAGGAAAATTCTTGGGCCACATTGTCGGAAAACAAAGCATCAAAGCCAACCCTAACAAAGTAAAAGCCGTCCTTGAAACCAAGCCACCAAAGACCAAGAAAGAGGTTGAAAGCTTGAATGGGAAGCTTGCAGCCTTGAAGCATTTTACCTCCAAGTTAGCCGAAAGATCTCTGCCATTCTACAAAACGCTCAAGAACTGCTCAGATAAAAAGGATTTCAAATGGACTGAAGAAGCTGAGGAAGCTTTCAACCAGATGAAGCAACACTTAGCTTCCCTACCAGACATAGCAGCACCAAAAACCGGGGAATTAATATCGGTGTACCTCTCAATCACGGACGAGGCCATCAGTGCAGTCCTCACCATTGAGCGAGACAAGGCCCAGGTACCCGTTTATTTTTTCAGCAAAACTTTAAAATTAGCTGAAACGAAATACCCTCCCCTTGAAAAACTTGCCCTAGCTTTAGTTCAAACAGCTAGAAGGCTCCGAAGGTATTTCCAAGCACACCCCATACAAGTGGTCACCGACCAACCTATTAAGAGTGTGCTTGAAAAACCTGAAAACTCGGGCAGATTAGCCAAATGGGCCATAGAACTGGGGGAACATAACATCACCTATGTCCCAAGGAAAGCCATCAAGGCTCAAGTCTTGGCTGATTTCATTGTGGAAGTCCCAAACCAAACACTTACTGAAGTAAACACAGCCACCACTGAACCCTCCAACCCCGAAGCCTGGAAGCTTTTTACCGATGGGGCTTCAAGCGTTGAAGGGTCAGGGGCTGGATTAATTTTGATTAACCCGAAAGGTTTGGAGTTCACATATGCTCTTCGATTTGATTTTCAGACCACCAATAACGAGGCTGAATACGAAGCACTAATAGCCGGCCTAAGGCTGGCCAAAGAAATGAAGGTTGAAAAGCTTGAAGTGTTCACGGATTCGTTGCTGGTCTCAAGCCAAGTGAATGATAGCTACATAGCTAAAGAGCCCAACATGAAAAAATACAGAGAAAAATCAAAGGAACTAATGAGTACCTTCCAAGCATGCAACATCAAACAGATCCCCAGATCCCAAAACAAAAAGGCCGATGCCCTAAGCAAGCTTGCATCTCTCACTTTTGCCCACCTCACAAAAAAGGTACTGGTAGAAGTGTTGAAGACACCATCCATTAATGAATTGGAGGTTCAAGATGTGGTTACCGAAGAAGAACCAAACTGGATGACTCCCATAAGAAAGTTCCTCAAAAATGGTGAATTACCCAATGATCAAGTGGAAGCTAAAAGGGTTGAGATCAAGGCAAGACAATACATGCTGCAAGGAGAAACCCTTTACAAAAAGGGTTACCTTGCTCCCTTGCTAAGGTGTGTCGGCCCCGAGCAAAGCAAGTATTTGATCAAGGAAATTCATGAGGGAGTGTGTGGAGCTCACTTTGGAGCTAGGTCGGTAGTTGCAAAACTCATGAACCTCGGATATTTCTGGCCTTCAATGCATCGCGACACAGCTGAAGAATTGAAGAAATGTGATGCCTGCCAAATCCATGCACCAATCCCAAGAAGTCCCAAGCACGACTTAGTCCCAATAACCCCCGCTTGGCCATTTCACAAGTGGGGAATGGACATTGTTGGTCCATTTCCCCCAAGCAAAGGAGGGGTAAAATTCCTATTGGTGGCGGTGGACTATTTCACCAAGTGGCCCGAGGTCAAACCACTTGCCAAGATAACAGGAAAGCAAGTCATTGACTTCGTCTGGGAAAGCATCATTTGCCGTTATGGGTTGCCAGGAGTACTTGTTACCGACAACGGAAGACAATTTGCTGAAAAGCCTTTTAGCGTTTGGTGCAAAGAATACAAAATCGATCAGGTTTTCAGCTCAGTGGCGTATCCACAATCAAACGGGCAGGTCGAGAGAACAAATAGAAGCATAGTGGAAGGAATCAAGACAAGATTGGGAAGATATGAAAGCAACTGGCTTGAAGAATTGCCTAGTGTTCTATGGGCAATTAGAACAACGGAAAAAACAAGCCATAAGAAAACACCTTACAGCTTGGTATTTGGATCCGAAGCTGTGATCCCTGCCGAAATAGGAGTTGTAACCCAAAGAATTGTCAACATGGATCCCGAAGCAAACCAAAAAGAGACCATGTTGAATTTACAACTCCTAGAAGAAGCAAGAGATCAAGCCGCAATTCAAGAAGCCAAATACAAGCAACAGATGGAAGCTTACTACAACAAAAAAGTCAAAAACGAACGTTTCAAACCAGGGGACTTAGTCCTCAGAAACAACGAAGCCAGCAAAAAAGAAAATCAAGGAAAGCTTGGCCCAAAGTGGGAGGGTCCATACACCATCCTTGAAGCACACAAAGGCGGATCCTACAAGCTGGCTGATTCAGAAGGCAAAAGGCTTCCAAGACATTGGAACGGCAAAACATTGAAAAGGTTCCATGTTTAAACGGAAAGTTTGGTTTGTATCAACATGTATCTCAATCAAAATTATGAATACCTTTTGTAAAAAGCAAGTATTGCTTTAATGAATGAAGTTGTTTTTATCAAACTTGTCTTTCTATCCTAAAATCAGGTGGAGAACCTAGCAAAAAACTCCATGGCAAGGGCCATGTAAGGGGATGAGCTCCCAGGCCACATCGCTCAATAGGTTCAAGGGTTGAATGAGCCTATATAAGGGGTGAGTTCCTAAATCAATACAACTCCATGAGACTTGTCAAGAAAAAAATAAAATTGTCTCATAGACGGGTATGAGCAGCCCACACCAAATGTTCACGAAGCCTTAGAAATACAGTCTACAAAGAGGCTAGAAAAACCAAAAGAAATAATGAAAAGGATAGGTGTTACCTCTTCTTGTTAAAAATGCCAAAGGCTAAGTGTCTGCAGCACTGAACCCTTTTAGGTATAAAAAACATAAGGGCAACACAAACACAACAAAGACAAAGTTACAAAAGAGAACAAACCAAATCCAAAAAAAAGAGCAAAATCCATTGGAAAAAACACAAAGGCACAAATCAAGCCTGGACGCATAACCAACAAGCCTTTAAGGCTTCAAGCCACCCGGGAAATATCTCGAAACCTTCAAGGCTTCAACCTATTAACAGACAGCCAAAGGCTTGAACGGTTAAAAACCAAACAAACTGCCCTGACTAAAAAAGGGTACAAACATAAAAGAAAAACAGTTAAAATATCATATCATAGAGAGTCCCAAAAAGACTTCCAAACATAAGTTAAGGCAAGTCCTAGTAACTTGCAAATCTAATCATTGTCCAACGGCCATACAGGCCTTCAACATAACCAAAAGGAACCTTAGGGGTTCCTACCAAACCTAACATTGTTCAAGTTAACATGACAAACATAAGTTGTTTTCAGTGCTAAGAAAGCTACGAATTAAGCATCAACAGATTTGGAAACTCCAGAACCTTCGCCCTTGGCCTTCTTTGTTTTCTTCAACTTCTTAGTCTTTACACCTCCATCACCACCAACCGCCGAAGCCTCCAAGCTTGCATCCTTAGGAACATCCGGCTGACCTGAAAAGGTATCATCGCTATCCCCCGAACAGGACCTCTTCCTTGAAAGAGAGCCCAAAACCTCAGCACAAACCTTCTCATTTAGGCCCTCCGGTTTCAATTCCTGCAATACAGAAAGAGGTTTACCAAAACAAGTGGAAACCTGATGGATGTAAGGGTAGGTTAGCTTCTCCATTTGCTCAACTGAGCCCTTAAAAACGTCAGAAGCCTCGGGACGAAACAGAGAGGACTTCTCTAAAGGATGACCGGATTCATGAAGTTTATACCCAGCGATGAGGCCTTGGTGTTTCCCCAGGTTAAGAAGCTTAGTGTAAACGTCACCAAGAGCAGAGTTAAACTCTTTGGAGTGCAATAGATAAGTAACCACTTGGTGAAAACCTTGCTCTATGAGCCATTGGTTATCCCCAGTAGCCTGAGCAACTGAAGCTTTCAACCCTTCTTTCTCCTTAACAAAAGCCTGCTGCTGAACAAACAAAGCTTCCCGGTCAGCCCTAAGTTTCAGCCTAGAGGCCTCGAAGCTCTTTTTCAAATCATCCATCTCAATTTCATGCGTCTTTTTCAGATCACTAACCTTCTTCTCCCATGCTGCTTCCTTTTCGGCAAAACCAGCTATCTCCCTCTTCATCCCAGCCATGGAGGATTTCATTTTATCCTTCTTCTTGGAAAATTCTTCATATTCCCGCATTCTCTGACGAAAACGGGCAATGCCTTGAGGAAGCATAGAAGCTAGGTTGCAGGTACTCAAAATCATTCGGGACAGCATTAGGTCATCATCCATCCCAGCAATAGTCTCGTGTACTGAGGGAGGAGCAATGTGACTCAGAACATCCTCACAAACAGCAACATCTTTGAAACTGTCATCATTCTTCACTGACCAAGCAGGCACATAAATCCCTTCCGGATCTAACCCTTCAACGTTCTTGCTTGAGGACTCTTGAACAGGAGTGACAACAACCTTCTTGCTTGAAACCTTTTTACCATGAACAACCAATTCTTTATCCTTCTCCACACCCACTTCAACACCTTGATCCTCCGAAACTTCAATGTCATCACTCAACTCCACCGGTCCAGTAGAAGTGGATTGAGGACCAGCCTTCAACAACCGACGAGAAGAGCGGCGAGTTGAAGATTTAGGAGCATTAGACTTGGAAAAACCCTTGGCAGTAGCAGCACTAACATAACCTGAACCCTCAAACCTTTGATCAACAGTCCTAACCACAACATTCTCACCAGGAACAGACGGAGCATCCTCAAAAACAACATCAGAAGTATCGTCGCTCTTAATAAAATCCAACGCAGACATGACTGCAAAAAACAACAACACATAAGTCATAGACTAAGAAAAATATAAATAGGACAAAAAAGGAAAAAGCATACCAATTCCACTCCTCATAAGAACCGGATCCCGATCAACATTCCCCCAAATTTTACTAACCCCTAATAGAACAAGTAAGTGTTCAGGAAAGGGACGAACCCTAGAAGGGCAGTCCCGGATGGCATTAAGAAAAACAGCATTCAATTCAGACTCGGAAGGTTCCGGAGCATTGAGAACAGCATCCGGATTCCTCCACACCATTTTGAAGGGAATGATAGTATCGGAAACCCAGAAAAAGCGACCTTTCCAAGCCCCAAGTGTGGTAACCATCGATGTAATAAGGCATGTATCAACCTTGGTTGTTTCAAATGTAAACCAATCGCCATTCTTCGCCAAGCGAAAAAACCGGCGAAAGAGCAAAAGGGAAGGATCATACCCTAGAGCACGACACAAAACCTCAAAATGCAAAACCCTAGCCATCCCCTTTGGATGAACTTGCCCAAAAGAAACCCTATAATACTCCAACAAGTTCAAAACAAAAAACAAAAACGGATATCGAAGGTTCGAGAACTCAAAATGACTACAATAGAGGGCAATCGAACCAGAAGGCGGTTTATCAACGGGAAGATCACAAACAGGGGCAGTGGGGTTAAATTTCCTATCAATACCATATTCCATACAAAATAAATCTATCTCCTCTTGTGTTAACCGGGAAAAAGATTTTGCTAAATCCTTACGAGCACCCATTTTTTTTGAACGGAAAATGCAAGATGAAAAGGAAAGTGGAACTAACCTCAAGAAAGAAGAGAAAATGGTAGGCACTTGGAAAAGATTATGAAACAAATGGATAAAGATTGAAGATACAAAATAAATATAAGCCTAGAATAGGGGTAATAATGGCAAAACAGTAACTCCTGCGAAAACCGCCACCCTATCAACTGCCACACATCAATCAAATCAACTGTCAGTTATTTGAATTTCAAAGTTCAAAACATTAACTGCCTTCAACCTTTCAAGCCTTCAAGCAACGAACCCTCGAAACCTTCAGGCAATAAAATACGCGCATAAAAGTCAGAAGTCTTTAGCTCATCACCCAAAAACCTCTGACTTGGGGGGCTGATGACGGGGGTAGCCCAAGACTAAATAAAATGACTAATTATGTAAACGCTTAAATGGTTAAATGGTTCAAGGCTTAAAAAGCTGTGGAAGGAAAAAGCAGCACGGTAACAGTAGCCAAGTCACATCTGAAGATTGCTTCACCAACCCACAGCCGCAAAGGCATTGCAGGTCTGCACGGTGCACACTATTATCCGGGGGACTAAAGCCTTCAACCCCCAAAAGGGGAAACCCTCCACTGCAAGCGAGGTTGCTAGTCAAATCCATTCCACTTCGGGAGATGCCTTCCCTTATAAAATGACACTTCATTTACTTCAGGGGGACATCTAGACCAGCTCTGATTCCTCTATCTCTGGTCATTCACATCGAATGCTTGTCTCGCACAAGTCATTCCCTTTCACATCCAACACACACATTCCCTTTGCTTTCACTTCCGAATCTGAGCACAAATCAGAGAAGGATCTATAGCAAAGGATAATAACAAACTAGCAAACCTCCTTCCACGTCTCGCAAACGTGGGGGGACCCCACGACCTGCGTTTGGCAAGGTTGAACCCTTCAACCCTTCTGCCTAGCCAGTCAAGCTACCATCGTTGGTCTTGTATTTGTTGTATCAACAGTGTGTATCAAACTCAAAACTCTCTTTAAATACTATGAACTTATAAAAAATGCTATTGAATATATTGGATGAAGTGGATCATCAATTACCTACAACTCACTTTAGTGTACTTTGATGTCTGGTTATGACCGAGTTATGTGACTTGTAACGTAGATGAATGTTGTTTACCTTTGCCAACTTGGGTAATCTAACTAGAAAACCATAATAAAAAATGAAACAAACAAGAAAATGAATTTGGGTGTGGGGAAATCGGTTTAGATGGGGCGGATGGGTGAAGAATGATGAAGAGGGACTGAGGGAGGTGAGGTTCGGTTCCTACCAAGATGGTTAGAGTTTCTTAAAACCAAAACTAGACACGCTTTTCTATTTCTTCAACTTCACAACACCTTACTTAGATTGAGGGTTTTTGTTGGTTTCTCCGAAGGTTTAGATATCATAGTTCTTGAGTTCGTGTTAACTCAAGGTTGGTCGCCTTAGAGACGCATTTGAGGAAGATGAGGAAAAGTAGTTTGATGATTGGGAGAAGTAGCTTTACCTAGATGAAGTTAGCGATGTCAATGTTGGTGTTTAGGTCGAGACGATGGGGAGGTTCATTTATTTTACTTTCAAACAGAATAATAACAAAAAATAACTTGAATTTCGTTTATAAAGTTTAAGGTCATCAAACTTTGATGCATACCGTGCAACATTAACATATAACAAGTTCGCTCACTTGATACATTCAATAGCAATTGTTTTGCAAATCATTAAATCAAAAGAAAGAGCTTGGATCCTGATATACACAACTTCAAAGTGTATCAAGATCGGTTCATTTTTTGTGCAAATGACTTGTAACACCGGTATTTAAGACAAATCTGAGGTGAAATTTTAATTTGAAACCATGTACATATGTTATAAACACGCAACCTTTAAGGAGTTTAGCGGAATTATTAAAAATTTGCAATGCTTACAAACCCGAAAAATGATATCATTAAAATCTCTTAAACACAAATTCTCTTAGACTTAGAACCTCAATTTTCATAGAAAAAAAATATTACAAAAATAACTATCCTAAATCAAAATTGATATATTTTCACAAAAATTACCCATATGAACATGTGTGACTTTTATATTTGCATGACAGGATCCCAAAATTGTGCGCAACTAATAATAACACGACAAGGTGTCATACTAAATCTAACACCAATAGTCACTGTATGCACATGTTTGTTAGGGTTTGTTGCATGTTATTTCTTTTAATCATCGAGTTGCTAACAACTGAAACTTCACCTTCATACTTGTTTTGGAATTTATGTTTGCTCCTATTTGGGATAAGGTCAAAACTCATAAAGCATTTTTCTCTATATCCCCATAGCATTCCTATCTTATTCCCCATAACATCCCTATCCAGTGGCGGATCTTGCCCGTTGAACCTGCCAGGACCGAAAGACACGGGCACTAAAATTAGCACTACGGCCGAAAAACTTGCCCGGGCCGAACATCTATTATCTATTTCTATTATATATAATAAATGAAAATATTTGGGCTGATGTGGCAACTTCTTAGAGCTTCTTACAATGGGTTTTGGCGGGAAACTGCTCGGGTCAAGAAATGGCACGCGGATCCTGATCGTTTTAGTAACCAACCCATCTATTCGGATCTAATATAAAAACCCATTTAAAACACAATTTTCTCTTCTTTCATTATCAACCGCCTCTTTCTCTCTCTATTCTTTTCCTTCACTGCTTCACACCGAAACCCTAGCCTCCGTGTTCCCTTGGCTTGAAGCTTCTACATCTCATTTTCTCTTAAAACATTCGCTTGTGCTTGAATCGACTGATAAAGGAAACACGCTTTGCCCTTTCCAATTCCTACTCTCAAACCCTACTGTCCGAATACACATCTTCCCCTTCACGTTTCCTGCCGATCAATTGATTTATCAATCCTATAATATACTAATCTCATCAATGTAAGTTTCTCTCTATTACCTGCTCTCTACACCCTCTTCGATCGCTGCTTTGGTTTTCCCTGGTATGTAACACTTTGACAATTGTTTTATGGTTTGATTTGGGGTTTTAGGGTTTTGTTACTTTAGGTTTATGTTTTGATTTGGTGCTTTAATTTGCGTTGTTGTTTTTTTTAAATTGGTTGTTTAGGGTTATGTTCTTGCTTTTTTGTTATCGAGTGTTTGATTCTGAGGAAAAGAACATCAGATTCATATTTGAATAACTAAAATAAATTCATGTTTATGCTATAAGTATATGTTGTGTCGGGTTCAAGACATTTTGATTATGTGGTATGCATCTTATTGGTATTTTATTTATTGGCGTATGTATATGATCAGATAGTTAAAATGTTGGTTCAAACAATACTATGTTTGTATTCATACTTGAGGTAGTGTTGCAATGTTGTTGTAGTTTTAGATGTCAAGAAAATGAGTAATTTGTTGTATTAACGTAGGTTGAAAGCCATCATCAATTTGGCATAGATGGGTATTCAAGAAAATAAAGGCATAAGTGGGAGTTTGGGTTCGTTTCTTACTCGCAAGTGCTTCACCTTTATCTTGGACTTTTTAAAAGTGCAAGATAATCATCCATTGAAAACAATAATAATACAACGGTGCCATGGATATTTGTCACTAAATTATATTTTACTTCACTAACCATCAACATTTGTTATTGTTTAACATGTGCATTAATCACTTTTTGCAGATGCTTTGGTTGTCTTATGAGGGGCCACTTAGAAGGTGAGTAATTAATGGTTATTTTGTAAACTTTGTACTAATTTTCTTGCAAAATGGTCATGACGATGCTGATTTGTGAGGTTTTGGTGTGTGCTGCCTGGTTTAGAAGAAGAGGATGTTCCTCAACTATACCCAAAAGGGCCAAATCTTGGTATGTAATCCTTTAATATTTAGTTACTTTTTTCATATCAAATTTTAAACAATTTTATTATTTACCAATTTGCTAAATTTTTTTTAAAAGAGTTGTTGGACATGTTAGATGAAAAGCAAGAAGCAAGAATCAATGTTGGACATGAATAGAAAACATTTCCAAGAATATGGATTCTTTGCTTTACTTGATCGGACATGAGAACTAAATGAAGTTAAACACTAAAAATCAAGGGCCCTTAAATATGGGCCTCAATCTTAGGCTTATTTTTTTTATACATTTTTTATAGAGTCCAGTCGCAATAAATCTTGATTTAGGTTTTATGATTCTTGAAAATGCAGGTGATTGAGCTTGAGAAACAATTGAAAATGGAGATACAATCAAGAAACAGAGCCAGAGCCGAAAAGATATGGTAAAAGACATAATTGCTCTTTAGATGATGGTAATTTAGGGTCTTTTGATGAGGATATTTTTTAGTAGTCTAATGAGAATAAGAGTAAAAAAGAAAGATGGAGCTGAAGATCTTTTAAAAAAAGAAGATGACAGTGGGTATGTTTCTTGAATTTAGAACTTGATTTATAAACATTTAGCTTTAGATAAGGTGTTAACATAAATGTTTGACTATTTGTAGCTAGATTTTATGTATTTTGGTTCCAGCGGAATGAAATGGTCAAGACCGGGTTCTCCGGATTCGGAGGAACCCGACTTTGTAGTGAGGCTACTTCAACTTAAAAGATGAAACAAGGGTTACTAAATAAAGTTCAATAAGCAATCCCAAACACCCCTCTAAAAGTAACTTATTTAGTTAATGCTTAAAAGTTAAATGTGGTCAAGATTTGTTCTTTTGATGTTTTCTTTTCTTATATGCTCAGGCATGATTTTTCTTTCAACAACTTATATCATGAGTTAGATACTGTCATTCAATGGTATACAATCTTTTCGTTCAGTTTACCATTCTACCCTTTCTTTGTTCATAACAATATCGCCTCTAGCTCTTTTCTGGACCGATTATTGTGTTGCAGGAAATTTGTCACGGATATCTTAAGCTTGAAAATACAATGTTGGAAGCGCAGCTCCTCGTGTTAAAAATACTTAAAATATGTGATTTTGGGTATTCAAATGTAATTAATTTACTAAGTTTTCATATTTATTTTACGGATACTCATACCAGAATTCAAAGATTGGATAATAAGTGGCTGTTAATATTCATATTATTTTTTTTTCATTCAGTCATCCATCAGTTAGGCGTTCCCAATCAAAGTCAGTTGCAGCTTACATTGCATTTGAAGTTCTTTCAAGAAAAGAATATGATGGAAATGTGGCTCCTTTAAGCTTTTAGTTATTTACTAGACATGCAATTTAATGTTATTTCTTATTTGAATTACCATAGTTGACTCATCCTAACACACACCATTGTTCTTGTGAAAAACGATAAATTAAATAGTTAAAAAATTAAAAGTTAAATTTTCGACATATTTTGATACTGCATGTGTTGGAAAAACCTTATGGACTTTAGTTGATCTCATGGTTTAGTCTTTTTATTTATACATTTAAGTAGCATTAGTCATAAATAGTTTCTAATATAAATAATTTTCTCAACCCGGGAAGCAATCCCGGGTGATAACCTAGTAGTATATATACAAAATTTCGATCGAAATGCGGAAAATTAGCATTGCGGCCGAAAAACTTGCCCGGGTCGTGGCCTTGCCACGGCTCTACTAAGATCCGCCCTTGTCCCTATCTCTATAATTTGAGAACAAATATACGGTTTACACATTAATTTGGTGCTCCATCTCACTCCTTCAAACAGAGATTGAACTTAGGGATTCAGTTCCCATTCCCTTAATTTAGAGACCAACAATATCACACAACATTTCTTTATTCTAGGGTTATTGAATTTTAATAATTCAAACTTTGATCAATTGGCCGGCAATAATCTCAACTTAAAAAACTCACCCTACCAGTCCCAACTTTCAAGCTATTTTCTTTCATCAAGCCTTTACTAACTGGTTATTTGCGGATGTGGTACAAAACCTGGTTAATTGCTGATGCGGAAGCTTATGTGGCACCATCACCATCACTACCTTCATCACCACCACCAACAACCACCGTATACCACCACCATCACCACCTTCATCACCACCACACACAACCCCCGTCTACTGCCACCATCACCACCACCCACCACCGCTATCAACTTAAACAACCACCTCCATTGTTGACCCACCTGGAACATCACCTTATCCACCAAACACCCCACCCTTCGAACCGTTGGCCACCACCATTAAAGTTTAAACTACCATCCGCAACTGTAATCTCACCGGAAAAACGTGAGACGTGGCAATGGTGGAAACTTTGAAGTTTTGAGCGGCGAAGAAAGTCACAGGAGGTCGGAGATCACTGGTGGTGGTCTTGTTTGGTGGTTTCAGCCTTCAGGGGTAAAGAGGTTCGCCGGAATAAGTTGCATGTCACCAGGATTTTCGGAAAAGTTACAGGTCGCCGGAACAAGTTGCAAACGGTGGGTGGTGGTGGTGGCAGACGATAGTTGGTGTGGTTGTGGGTGGTGGTGATAAAAGCTGGTGATGGTGTCACATAAGCTTCCACATCATCAAATAACCAGGTTTTGTGCCACATAAGCTACCACGTCAACAAAACACTAACCGGGTTAGACCCCAGTTAGTAAAGGCTTGGTGGAGGAAAATAACTTGAGAGTTGGTATTGACAGAGTATCTTTTAAGTTGGGACTATTTCCAGACAATTGGTCAAAGTTTGATTATTAAAAGTCTGAAGCAAAAGTTGAGCAACGCCCCAGTACTGACACTGCCAGATGGAATAGAAGAATTTGTGGTTTATTGTGATGCTTCGCACACTGGCATGGGGTGTGTGCTTATGCAGAAAGGCAAGGTTATTGCCTACGCTTCACGACAATTGAAAGTGCATGAAAAGAATTACACCACCCATGACTTGGAGTTGGGTGCCGTTGTATTCGCACTAAAACTGTGGAGGCATTATTTATATGGTATTAAGTGTGTGATCTATTCGGATCACAAGAGCCTCCAGCATCTGTTTAATCAGAAAGAGTTAAACATGAGGCAACGCCGTTGGATGGAGACCTTGAATGATTATGATTGTGAAATCAAGTACCATCCTGGCAAGGCGAATGTAGTTGCCGACGCCTTGAGCAGAAAGGAAAGGGTTAAACCCATCCGAATCAATGCCAAGCGCATGGAGATAAAGAATAATTTGATTGAAAGGTTGTTAGCTGCACAGAAGGAAGCTGTGTTGGAAGCTAACTATCCTAATGAAAAGTTAGGAGTAACTGAGGAGCAGTTAACTCTTAGCACGGACGGAATTTTACGATTAAATGGACGAATATGGGTTCCAATTTATGGAGGACTTCGAGATGTCATCCTCCAGGAAGCCCATAGTTCCAAATACTCCGTTCATCCTGGAGCTAATAAGATGTACCAGGATCTAAAGGCAAATTATTGGTGGATAGGCTTGAAAAAGTCTGTAGCCACCCATGTAGCTAAATGTTTGACATGTGCGCAAGTCAAAGCCGAACATCAAAAACCGTCAGGTTTGCTACAACAGCCTGAACTTCCTACGTGGAAATGGGAAATGGTAACTATGGATTTTATTACCAAGTTACCCAAGACAAGGAAAGGAAATGATACGATATGGGTTATAGTTGACAGACTGACTAAGTCAGCACATTTCCTACCCATCAAGGAGACTTATAGCTCCGACATGCTAGCCCAGTTATACGTTGATAAGATTGTAGCCTTACATGGCATACCTGTGGCTATTATCTCTGATAGAGATACTAGGTACACGTCTCATTTTTGGAAGAGTTTCCAACAATCTTTGGGCACACGTTTGAATTTTAGTACGGCTTATCATCCTCAGACTGACGGTCAAAGTGAGCGTACTATTCAAACGTTGGAAGACATGCTACGTGCATGTGCGATCGATTTGGGTGGTAGTTGGGATAAGAACCTACCATTAATCGAATTCTCCTACAACAATAGCTACCATACCAGCATTAAGGCTGCGCCTTTTGAGGCATTATACGATAGAAAGTGTAGATCGCCCATTTGTTGGGCAGAAGTTGGAGATGTCCAATTGTCAGGACCAGAGATAGTGTTCGAAACGACGGACAAGATTGTCCAGATTCGTGACCGTCTCAAAGCTGCCCGGGATAGGCAGAAGAGTTACGCTGATCCTAAGCGTAAGGATTTTCACTTCGAAGTAGGTGACAAAGTCCTACTTAAAGTGTCACCCTGGAAAGGAGTAATGCGGTTTGGTAAGAAAGGCAAGCTAAGCCCGAGATACATAGGACCTTTCGAGGTTATCGAACGTGTCGGGTCAGTTGCCTATAAGTTAAACTTACCGGAAGAGCTCAGTGGAATTCACAATGTGTTCCACATCTGCAATCTGAAGAAGTGCTTCGCCGATGAGTCACTGGTTATACCACATACAGATGTGCATATAGATGAGAGCTTAAAATTTGTGGAAAAACCTTTGTCCATTGAAGATCGACAGGTAAAGAAGCTTCGGAGGAAGCATGTACCTATTGTAAAGGTCAAATGGGATGCCCGTAGAGGTCCCGAATACACGTGGGAAGTTGAATCCACGATGAAAGAAAAGTACCCTTACTTATTTCAGTAAATCTCGGGTCGAGATTTATTTTAAGGGGGTGAGGATGTAACACCTCGAAAATTCACGTCCTATAATGTGTAGACACGTGTCATATGTTTAAAACGTGTGAAAGAATATTATAAAAGGACTAAAGTTGACAAACATGGAAAGTATGTGAATATACGTATTCTACGTGTCAACTGTGAATAAATATAATGTGCATTAACCCTACATGGCGCTCATACCCTCAAACGAATAAATCATGGATCATACGAAGCTAAAAGTGAGGGATTACAAACTACAGGGGCTAAATGTGTCAACATGTTTAAGTTATACCTCTGAGTGACCTTTTGACAAACCCGAAGCTTTGTAACGGTTAATTATGCTCACTAGAATACATGGTTTAAATTTCGTAAAGTTTCGTTAACGTATGAGAAAGTTATGATCGAATTCGTGTGCGAAGGGTTAAAGTGCAAACGTTGAAAGTTAAGACTTTTCGGGTTAACCGGAAGTGTTCAGGGACTTGGCAAAGTGGGTATAAGTCCTAAAGCCCTTGTGGGTATATTATAAGGGGTCAAGTTGCAAGTTTCTAGCTCGATTGACCTTTCGGAATGGCCAAAGGGTGTGATGCAACATCAAGAAAACGTTTTTGGCTGATCAGAAGGGCCATGCGGCCCGCGTGGACATTAACAGAACTTGAGGCGGGCCGCGTCAGGCGCCCAGAACCAGAAAATCGTGATAGGCTCCTGTATTCGCGGAATTTCGATCTTTAAACGAATTTTTAACATGCTGGGCGACCCCTAAACTGTTCTAGGGCACTAGGGACATGTGTATACCAGTTGTGGTGTGTGCTAGACCTTGTTGGCAACCAATTGTGGTGAGTTAATCCACTATATAAGTGCCAAGAGTTGCAACTTTGCAATCACATCTTCATCTGCATTCTTGGAGCACTTCTGGAACTCAAAGCCTTCTCTCAAGTGTTCTCTAATCAAGCTTAGGACCTTTGTAAGTTGCCTAACCTTCTCTAATTAATTTTAGCTTAGTTAATTAGCTAAAAGTCAAACCGTCGTAATTACGGTTCGACTTCGAGATTAATGATTAATAACTCAGTCAATTATCGAATCAAAAGTAGTTATATGTTGGTATTTATGTGGGTAATAAAACCTCAAAAGGGTTTCCCCTGATCACCACTCTAACCTGGTCAAAAGTCGGGTCAAACTTATATTTAAAAAGTCAACAGGAAGTCTAAAATGCCATTTATGCATAATTAACATTGTAGATCATATGCAACCTGTTGGATCATTGTTATAACTTAATAATAAGTGTAAGAACATGTCTAAACATGTTCAACCCGACAATATCTTGTTTAGACTCGGTTCGGAACCGAAAGTCACATAGTTTGACTCTCGCTTTGACTTTCAGTTCTGACCCGCTTAGGCATGTTTTAGAAATGCCTTAGAGCTTTATTTGGACCAGGTTACATGCTAGTATAACCCTCTGTGATTATACACCTCGGATCATTAGTTATCCAATTAATACGCATGATTCCGTTAATTGCTCATATGTTGACCATTATGCCCTTATTACTTTAAAACGTGATTTTTGGAAATGTAAAAGAGTAGAAACTTTAATTACTGATATATAAACTTGTATGCAAAGTTTGACATCAGTTTGAATTGTAGATTAAGAGTTATGCTCATTATCGCAAAATGAATACTTTATGTTAATAAAACGGCGTAATTAGCGTATAGCCTAGTTAAGCATACTTTTTGGTATCAAATCTTTTACCCACTGATGTAATATATTATTTTGGGATTTTTAAAGATTTTTAATTAATTTTAGGCTGAGCATAACTCATAGTCGTAGGCTTAATTCGGTAAATGTCGGTTTTGCCCTTACGGGCCATAAAATGAGTTTTACATATCTAAACGACTCCAAACCTTTTGCTACTGATCACATATGATAAATAAATTATTTTAAGCCTTCTGGAAATATAAAAATATCAGATTTAAGTATCGAACCCGGAAATGGCCTTTAATCGCCTTATTTAGCATTTTTAGTGCATAGTATGTACTAATACTATTTTTAAACATACAAGGGTGATACCTACTGATGTTTTAGTCAAATTATAACATTTTAACAGTAAGCAAAAGTTGGTTATCTCAGACTTCGGTTTTGAGCTTTTCGGCTTATGTGAAATTACCAAAATACCCCTACGGGGCATAGTTTGGTTATAATTGATAAATTTCACATATCTAAAATACCTTACTGTTATAAATCAGTAAACTAAGTATTTTTGCTGATTATATCAGACCTGTAACTCAGTTAAACATTTAAACTCTTTTATAAACTTTTAAATGACCAAACTACCCCTACGGGGCCTAGTTTGTGTTTAAACACGTTTCGGGCATAATGAAAGACACCTTACTAATGTCACAACATATTTGAGACATGATTAACTTAGGAAACCTGTATATACCTCTCATGAATACCCGTCACGCTTATTACGCGTACGGTTCGGTTTATGTAACAAATTTACATAAATTAGCCGAAACGGGTCAAACCTTAACGGTTTTATCTCAAAATCCAGAATGTGAATAATAAACCCATATTAAACAAGTCTTCAAACTTGTCGGGTCTAAATCACATTCTATCCGGTCTTCGCTTAATCGTGTGTACGAACCGTATCTTGAAACTAGCCGGTCTAAGCTTGAGCTTAATAAAAGGCCCGTTAGAATTCTAATAGGTTATTATAAACCTTCATTCCAGATTAGGAGGACCAGTAAAAGTTACGTGCATTTTGCTTATTGTGATTAATACTTACTCAGGTAAATACTTTTAACTTATTTTCCCTATACGGGCTTGGGTTACGGTATATAGCATACCCCTTGATCGGGCATCAAATCTCCACCATTAAGTGGGTAGTTGAATAATTTGATCGGCTCGTTTAAACAGCCTTGTTACTTAAAGCCTTTGGGGGGTTAATGACCATGTCCCGGATATCCTTGGCATCATCTTACGAGATGGCCACGACCTGAGCACGGGGTGTAGGCGTACACCCGTCAGTGTATAACTCAATAATGTGGTGCGTCTATTGATCTTTAACCCGGACAAGATCCGGGCTACTGAACGCACAAGGAACATGTAATTCGTTCACAAGATTATAATATTAAATAATTCTCCCAAGTTAAATAAAATGTTTATGCCATGTGCATCCAAACCAATTTTAAATCATTTTTCAAAATGAGTCAGTTGATTGTATTTACCAGTGTAAACTGACGTATTTTCCCAAAAAGACTGAATGCAGGTACTAAACGAAATTGGCTGGATTGTCTCCTTAGCATCAATAAAAAGTCTTGCAAGCTTAGGATGCCTGAAGTCTGTTGAACCATTGTTTCTATTTTATTTCGATCCGTTCTGTGGATAAACAATCGAACGTTGTGATACTTGATATTACAATAATTAAATTCGGTTGTATTATATCTTTTAAATTTGCTTCCGCTGTGCATATAAATATTGTGTTGTTTGACTATTATGTTGCCAACCACGTCACGATACTCCCCCACCGGGCCCACCGGTGACACGTGGAAATCGGGGTGTGACAGGTTGGTATCAGAGCCAGCACTGAGTGAATTAAACACTAGCCTTTTGTGTTTAATCTCAGTTACACAATTGCACAATTCTAAACTTTCGGGTCTAGACAAATAACATAGGACAAATTCCACCTTGTTTGTGTTGTCCTTTATTTTGCATACATTTTTGTATTGTTATCTTATATTGTATTGACAGGACAAAATGCCTCCAAGATTCTTCCGTAGGAGAGGACGAGGCAAGGGGCCGATTACCGCCCCTAATGACAACGAGGCAGGACCCTCGAATGCACGAGCTCCTTCGACAACAGAGAGTGATGATCCACGGCAAAACAGAAGGAACCTATTTGAGCCGGCCAGACGATCGGTATCACACAGCTCTACCCCTCCGGTCCAAAACCCGTATGGGCCACAACCGGACTACGAGCCGAACAACCCTCAGCCTTCCTTCATACCATTACAACGATCTCTGTCTCATCATTCTTTCGGGGACCCCACCCCAGTTTTTCGGGGCCGGTTTAATCCGGTAGGCTACGTGCAAGAACCCGTGGGTTTTAACCCACTGGGGCCAGACGATCACTTCTCTGGTGATAATGCGGATGACATGGACGAGGATACGGACCCCGTCGAACCTGCAAGTGGTACTCCGAATCATCCGATCGAAATCTCCGACGGATCTTCATTCCACGGATCACCCTATGTTGGTCCGGATAGCTTCCAGGCGATGTTCACCCGGCACGATTGGTACTATACACCTCCTCACCACTCGTCGCCTCATCAACAGCAGCCGCCGCAGCAGCAGCATCATCAAGATTCCTCTGAGGATCACCGATTTGTGGCAGTTACGCCACCACCTCCGCCGCCACCAGTGCAGCCGGCACCGCCGCAACCGCCAAGGCGAAGGAGAACCGGTGCGCGCATGTCGTCACGAGCAGGGGATTTCCATTTCAGTTCCCCACGTCAGTCCAATGGCAGCCATTATCCGCCACATCAGGAGGACCCACAAATGGGTGGACCTTCACAGCCAGCTGTTCAACAGCCACCGCCGATGGGTTTTGACAACCCAATTCCAGCGTATACGGGTTCCATGGCATACAACCCGTTTGAACCGCCAAATCACCCACAATTATGGTTACGCGGAGGCCGACCCTTACATGGTCGCGGCGAACTACAACACCCAAGGACCCTATGGAGATCCATGGGGAGTAGGGTACCCAACACATGGGTACCAGATACCTCCTAGGCCTATTATACGGACGCAATCGCAACCGCCTTGGTTTTCTCCCCTAGAATGGGAGGAAATTCTTCAGAGGCTAGAGCAGGTTGAGCGAGAAAATCGCCGCGACCGCCAGGAGAGACAGAGCTTCTTCCAGGGATTAGCAAGTTTGATCAAAGGGAAGAACAAGAAGGATCATTGAGTCCTTCCAATTATTGATTGAGCCCCTGCGTGGGCCTGTATTTGCTGTATTTGTATAAGCCCCTGCGTGGGTATGTATGTGTGTTTGTTTTGACCCCTGCGTGGGTCTATTTTCCGTTAACCCCTGCGTGGGTATGATGTTTGCTTAAAGTCCCTGCGTGGACTAGTTTGTTTGTTTATAGTCCCTGCGTGGACTAATATGTTGTTTAACCTCTGCGTAGGTAATTGTTGATTGAAAAGACCCGTTTAGGGCAAGCGTGTAATATTATAAGTAATTAATGGAATGTTATGTTTATAAATTTCATCTTTGCTATTATATGCATAATTATTATGAAATAAGTAAATCAAAATCATTCCTTTTAAACGTTAATCTGCCTATTTAAATATTAATAAGAATCTTATGAGTGAAACCTAGCCTGAGTGTCATTATAAAGACCTGGCCAAGATGGTAAGACCTGTTTAAAAGATTCGTATCCCTGTCAACATCTGAAAATATGTTAACACTCCTGGCAGACGTGATTTATTAAAAATCACATACGTCATTTTTATAAAGGAATTCTTTAGAAGATTCCTAACCCAGTTTAATGATCTCTGAATCTTGGGTTTACATCATCAATTAAGATGATCATATTTTAACCATACGTGGTAATATAATGCCTACGGGCCTTGCTCATTTCTACATGAGCCATAAGACAGTGGTAGCAATGACTCCCTGTCCGAAAGGTTAATGAACTAGGTTCAAACCTCAAATGCTCTGATTCTCTAAAAATCCTAGCATATACTTTATAATTGTCCTTGTGACTAGGCCTATTGTGCCAGTATACCTTAAAAGCCTTTATTCTCTGAAATCATGACTTATATTTTGAAATGTCCATGTGACTAGGCCTTTTGTGCCACAAATAAAACTGTTGTTGTTTTATAATTAGGATAAATTAATATAGAAATCCTGAATAAATATGATTAATAAATTAACCAAATATGGTCTCTGTTTACCATGGTTAATGAATTTCCCTAAGGGGCAATTCCATAATAAACTCCCAAATAAACTATTGTCCTTGTTTTCTGCAACAGTTCGATTAAAATGGCTAACTCGGACGAGGGTAATAGTCATCCAGTGGAGGTTAATAATGACGCCCGAATTAATCTAACGGGTGCGGAATTGAAAGGGATCATAGACGGCGCTGTTACACAGGCTTTGGAAAGGCAGTATGAAGAGTACAGTGGGACTCGTAGTAGGACCCAATCTACACAGCCTTCAAAGCCACCGTCCAAGAAGGACGACCCGAAGAAAGACGATGATCGACGCTCCTCGAACCACAGTGCTCCATCTCAGCAGGTTATACTTAATCAAGGACCCCGTGACAAGGGTTGCTCGTATAAATATTTCGTCTCTTGCAAACCCCGGGATTTCACTGGGGAGAAGGGAGCCATTGACTGTATGACATGGCTGGATGAGATGGATACGGTTGTAGACATCAGCGGATGTGCTGAGAGAGACGTGGTCAAGTTTGTGTCGCAGTCTTTTAAGGGTGAAGCGTTAGCATGGTGGAGATCTCTTGTTCAAGCCACCGGAAAAATCCCATTGTACAATATGTCATGGGATCAATTTGTTGCCCTAATCAAGGAAAATTTCTGCCCTCAGCATGAGGTGGAGAAGATAGAGTCTGATTTCCTATCTTTGGTGATGACAAACCTCGACTGTCAAGCTTACCTAACGAGCTTTAACACTATGTCTCGGTTGGTTCCTTATTTAGTAACCCCGGAACCAAAGCGAATAGCTCGTTTTATCGGTGGTTTAGCCCCCGAGATCAAGGCAAGCGTGAAAGCTTCTCGGCCAGCTACTTTTAGATCAGTAGCTGACATTTCCTTATCCCTCACTCTGGATGCGTCAGGCAGAGATCGCTGAGGAATAAGGAGGCGGAGAAGAGAAAGCGTGAAGATGATGGTTCACGAAGATCGAACAAGAAGCACCGTGGGAACGGTGACAACAAGAAAGGATCAGAGTCGAGGAAAGATGGGCATAAATCTGGTGAAAAGCCCAAATGCAAAATTTGCAAGAAGCAGCACTTTGGAAAGTGCAGGCTCGAGTCAAACTCTCAGACTCAGTCAAAATCTTATGCTTGTGGCATTTGCAAGTCCACGGATCACAAAACCTTGGATTGCAAGAAGATAAAAGATGCAACGTGCTACCGTTGCAATGAAAAGGGCCACATTAAAACCAACTGCCCTAAGTACAACAAGAAGCCTGAAGAGGCCAAGAAGACTAATGCCAGAGTCTTCAGAATGGACGCAAAAGAAGCGGTTCTAGACGACAACGTTATTACAGGTACTTTCCTTGTAAATGACGTCTATGCTAGAGTACTATTTGATTCAGGCGCTAATAAGTCTTTCGTAGATCATAAATTTTGTGAATTACTGAAATTACCTGTCAAAACCTTAAGCGTAAACTATGAGGTAGAGTTAGCAGATGGGACCATAGAAACCGTCTCAACCGTGTTAGATGGATGTGTTATATCCATTAAGAACCATTCTTTTCCTCTGTCTCTACTTCCCTTTAAGTTGGCCGGTTTTGACATAGTTCTGGGTATGGACTGGTTATCTCATAACCAGGCCCAAATTGTCTGTAACAAGAAGCAGGTGGTGATAAAGACTCCGTCTGGTGAATCACTTACCATTCGGGGAGATACCCAGTATGGGCTGCCTGAACAGGTGACTATGCTCAAGGCTTCCAAGTGTTTGAAGAAGGGGTGTGTCATTTATATGGCGCAAGTGATTATTGATGAGCCTAAACCGAAGATAGAAGACATCCCTGTCATTTCTGAATTCCCAGAAGTATTTCCTGAAGATCTACCTGGTTTACCACCAGATAGACAAGTCGAATTCAGGATTGATATCATCCCCAGAGCAGCACCTGTTGCTAGAGCACCGTACAGATTGGCACCCACAGAAATGAAGGAGTTGAGGACACAGCTAGATGAATTGCTGGCTAAAGGTTTCACTAAGCCTAGTTCGTCTCCTTGGGGAGCGTCAGTCCTGTTTGTCAAGAAGAAGGATGGATCGATGCGTCTGTGCATCGACTATCGTGAGCTTAATAAGGTCACGATAAAGAACAGGTATCCTTTGCCTAGGATCGACGATCTGTTCGATCAGCTTCAAGGGGCAAGTTACTTCTCGAAGATTGATTTAAGGTCAGGTTACCATCAACTGAAGGTTAGAGATGAAGATGTGCATAAAACAGCATTTAGGACTCGTTATGGTCATTACGAGTTCCTAGTGATGCCTTTTGGGCTCACTAATGCACCTGCCGCGTTCATGGACCTCATGAATCGCGTTTGCAAACCGTATTTAGATAAATTCGTCATCGTTTTCATCGACGACATTCTTATCTATTCGAAGAACCAAGCTGACCACGAGAAACACCTTCGATGTATTCTCAAACTCCTGCATCAGGAGAAGCTCTATGCCAAATTCTCTAAATGTGAATTTTGGCTTCGAGAGGTCCAATTCCTTGGACACGTGGTTAGTGAGCGTGGTATCCAAGTGGATCCCGCTAAGGTTGAAGCAGTCATGAACTGGCAAGAACCAAAGACGCCTACTGAGATTCGTAGCTTCCTGGGATTGGCAGGATATTACAGGCGTTTCATTGAAAATTTTTCAAGGATTGCTGCACCCCTAACTTCCTTAACCAAGAAGAAGGTTAAGTTTGTTTGGGGCCCTAAGCAGCAAGAATCCTTTGATAGTCTGAAGCAAAAGTTGAGCAACGCCCCAGTACTGACACTGCCAGATGGAATAGAAGAATTTGTGGTTTATTGTGATGCTTCGCACACTGGCATGGGGTGTGTGCTTATGTAGAAAGGCAAGGTTATTGCCTACGCTTCACGACAATTGAAAGTGCATGAAAAGAATTACACCACCCATGACTTGGAGTTGGGTGCCGTTGTATTCGCACTAAAACTATGGAGGCATTATTTATATGGTATTAAGTGTGTGATCTATTCGGATCACAAGAGCCTCCAGCATCTGTTTAATCAGAAAGAGTTAAACATGAGTCAACGCCGTTGGATGGAGACCTTGAATGATTATGATTGTGAAATCAAGTACCATCCTGGCAAGGCGAATGTAGTTGCCGACGCCTTGAGCAGAAAGGAAAGGGTTAAACCCATCCAAATCAATGCCAAGCGCATGGAGATAAAGAATAATTTGATTGAAAGGTTGTTAGCTGCACAGAAGGAAGCTGTGTTGGAAGCTAACTATCCTAATGAAAAGTTAGGAGTAACTGAGGAGCAGTTAACTCTTAGCACAGACGGAATTTTACGATTAAATGGACGAATATGGGTTCCAATTTATGGAGGACTTCGAGATGTCATCCTCCAGGAAGCCCATAGTTCCAAATACTCCGTTCATCCTGGAGCTGATAAGATGTACCAGGATCTAAAGGCAAATTATTGGTGGATAGGCTTGAAAAAGTCTGTAGCCACCCATGTAGCTAAATGTTTGACATGTGCGCAAGTCAAAGCCGAACATCAAAAACCGTCAGGTTTGCTACAACAGCCTGAACTTCCTACGTGGAAATGGGAAATGGTAACTATGGATTTTATTACCAAGTTACCCAAGACAAGGAAAGGAAATGATACGATATGGGTTATAGTTGACAGACTGACTAAGTCAGCACATTTCCTACCCATCAAGGAGACTTATAGCTCCGACATGCTAGCCCAGTTATACGTTGATAAGATTGTAGCCTTACATGGCATACCTGTGGCTATTATCTCTGATAGAGATACTAGGTACACGTCTCATTTTTGGAAGAGTTTCCAACAATCTTTGGGCACACGTTTGAATTTTAGTACGGCTTATCATCCTCAGACTGACGGTCAAAGTGAGCGTACTATTCAAACGTTGGAAGACATGCTACGTGCATGTGCGATCGATTTGGGTGGTAGTTGGGATAAGAACCTACCATTAATCGAATTCTCCTACAACAATAGCTACCATACCAGCATTAAGGCTGCGCCTTTTGAGGCATTATACGATAGAAAGTGTAGATCGCCCATTTGTTGGGCAGAAGTTGGAGATGTCCAATTGTCAGGACCAGAGATAGTGTTCGAAACGACGGACAAGATTGTCCAGATTCGTGACCGTCTCAAAGCTGCCCGGGATAGGCAGAAGAGTTACGCTGATCCTAAGCGTAAGGATTTTCACTTCGAAGTAGGTGACAAAGTCCTACTTAAAGTGTCACCCTGGAAAGGAGTAATGCGGTTTGGTAAGAAAGGCAAGCTAAGCCCGAGATACATAGGACCTTTCGAGGTTATCGAACGTGTCGGGTCAGTTGCCTATAAGTTAAACTTACCGGAAGAGCTCAGTGGAATTCACAATGTGTTCCACATCTGCAATCTGAAGAAGTGCTTCGCCGATGAGTCACTGGTTATACCACATACAGATGTGCATATAGATGAGAGCTTAAAATTTGTGGAAAAACCTTTGTCCATTGAAGATCGACAGGTAAAGAAGCTTCGGAGGAAGCATGTACCTATTGTAAAGGTCAAATGGGATGCCCGTAGAGGTCCCGAATACACGTGGGAAGTTGAATCCACGATGAAAGAAAAGTACCCTTACTTATTTCAGTAAATCTCGGGTCGAGATTTATTTTAAGGGGGTGAGGATGTAACACCTCGAAAATTCACGTCCTATAATGTGTAGACACGTGTCATATGTTTAAAACGTGTGAAAGAATATTATAAAAGGACTAAAGTTGACAAACATGGAAAGTATGTGAATATACGTATTCTACGTGTCAACTGTGAATAAATATAATGTGCATTAACCCTACATGGCGCTCATACCCTCAAACGAATAAATCATGGATCATACGAAGCTAAAAGTGAGGGATTACAAACTACAGGGGCTAAATGTGTCAACATGTTTAAGTTATACCTCTGAGTGACCTTTTGACAAACCCGAAGCTTTGTAACGGTTAATTATGCTCACTAGAATACATGGTTTAAATTTCGTAAAGTTTCGTTAACGTATGAGAAAGTTATGATCGAATTCGTGTGCGAAGGGTTAAAGTGCAAACGTTGAAAGTTAAGACTTTTCGGGTTAACCGGAAGTGTTCAAGGACTTGGCAAAGTGGGTATAAGTCCTAAAGCCCTTGTGGGTATATTATAAGGGGTCAAGTTGCAAGTTTCTAGCTCGATTGACCTTTCGGAATGGCCAAAGGGTGTGATGCAACATCAAGAAAACGTTTTTGGCTGATCAGAAGGGCCATGCGGCCCGCGTGGACATTAACAGAACTTGAGGCGGGCCGCGTCAGGCGCCCAGAACCAGAAAATCGTGATAGGCTCCTGTATTCGCGGAATTTCGATCTTTAAACGAATTTTTAACATGCTGGGCGACCCCTAAACTGTTCTAGGGCACTAGGGACATGTGTATACCAGTTGTGGTGTGTGCTAGACCTTGTTGGCAACCAATTGTGGTGAGTTAATCCACTATATAAGTGCCAAGAGTTGCAACTTTGCAATCACATCTTCATCTGCATTCTTGGAGCACTTCTGGAACTCAAAGCCTTCTCTCAAGTGTTCTCTAATCAAGCTTAGGACCTTTGTAAGTTGCCTAACCTTCTCTAATTAATTTTAGCTTAGTTAATTAGCTAAAAGTCAAACCGTCGTAATTACGGTTCGACTTCGAGATTAATGATTAATAACTCAGTCAATTATCGAATCAAAAGTAGTTATATGTTGGTATTTATGTGGGTAATAAAACCTCAAAAGGGTTTCCCCTGATCACCACTCTAACCTGGTCAAAAGTCGGGTCAAACTTATATTTAAAAAGTCAACAGGAAGTCTAAAATGCCATTTATGCATAATTAACATTGTAGATCATATGCAACCTGTTGGATCATTGTTATAACTTAATAATAAGTGTAAGAACATGTCTAAACATGTTCAACCCGACAATATCTTGTTTAGACTCGGTTCGGAACCGAAAGTCACATAGTTTGACTCTCGCTTTGACTTTCAGTTCTGACCCGCTTAGGCATGTTTTAGAAATGCCTTAGAGCTTTATTTGGACCAGGTTACATGCTAGTATAACCCTCTGTGATTATACACCTCGGATCATTAGTTATCCAATTAATACGCATGATTCCGTTAATTGCTCATATGTTGACCATTATGCCCTTATTACTTTAAAACGTGATTTTTGGAAATGTAAAAGAGTAGAAACTTTAATTACTGATATATAAACTTGTATGCAAAGTTTGACATCAGTTTGAATTGTAGATTAAGAGTTATGCTCATTATCGCAAAATGAATACTTTATGTTAATAAAACGGCGTAATTAGCGTATAGCCTAGTTAAGCATACTTTTTGGTATCAAATCTTTTACCCACTGATGTAATATATTATTTTGGGATTTTTAAAGATTTTTAATTAATTTTAGGCTGAGCATAACTCATAGGCGTAGGCTTAATTCGGTAAATGTCGGTTTTGCCCTTACGGGCCATAAAATGAGTTTTACATATCTAAACGACTCCAAACCTTTTGCTACTGATCACATATGATAAATAAATTATTTTAAGCCTTCTGGAAATATAAAAATATCAGATTTAAGTATCGAACCCGGAAATGGCCTTTAATCGCCTTATTTAGCATTTTTAGTGCATAGTATGTACTAATACTATTTTTAAACATACAAGGGTGATACTGATGTGCGATAAAGTGTCGTATATTTTAGGTATATATTTTAAGCCTTTTTTAACACTTATTTTAGCCAAGTTTTAAATTTATAAAACACGATATTTCACTAACACTAAACACACATATGGGCAAGTGCACCCATCGTTGAGTGTAGTATAGCGTTGGTAAGATACCGAGGTCGTCCAAGGACACAAGAGCTTTTAGTACCGGTTTATCCTCAACGTCTAACCAAAATAAAAAAAAATGTTTTAAACTAAGAAAAGTAAAAACTAACTAAAATGCTGAAAATAAAAATAAAATAAAAACAGATAGACAAGATGAATCACTTGGTTCCGACTCGTATCTAGTATAACCTTTGATTATTTCCGCACTTTTGCACATAATTAAGAGATTATCTTAGTTATTGTAGTAGGCCCCTCTTTTGAAGGTGACGTTACCCTCACCCCAGTAGTTTGAGTCAGCAGGGATACAATCCTAAAGGGGTGGATTATTGGAAGATAATGAATTAAGTTATTAATGCAGTATTGTGGTAGGCCCCGCTTTTGGCGGTGACGTTACCCTCGACTAAGTAGTCTGAGTCAGCAGGGATACAGTCCTAAATAGCCGGGTTATAGTATTAATAGTAGTTAACTTATGAGGGGATCAAAGAGTTTGGACCCCCGCCATCCAATACCGTGAAGTATTGAAGGAGGTCCTACTAAATTTGACCCAGGTCCATTGCAGGACCTCTAAACGCTGAACAATGGCAAGACCTTTACCAAACCGTTCCCTTAACCCCCTACCAGGTAGCCAACATACCTCCATATAGACCGTGGAGATATGAATGGTGAAAATCCTTTATTTTATATAGACAGTAAAATAATGCCAAGACACCACGGACAAACGATAAGGAAAGATCACCTTCAACATAAGTAACTAGTTATTAAAGTCATTAATACAAAACCAAATAAAAAGTGCAAAAGATTAGAAATAAAAAGTATTATACTAGACACTTTGTCTTCACCAAGTGATGTAAGAGACTTAGGCAAACATGGCCTTGATTGTCAAGAACTCTTACGATCAATCTTGGATCCCGAGACGACTCACACACTCTATGATGGACAATGGATGATGGTGGTGGATGATGGTGTTGTGATGGTGGTGGGTGGTGGATGAAGTGTGAGAGAGGTGGTGTGCCAAGGGATGAGTTGCAATGAAACCAAGCACTCCTATTTATAGGCTGAACAGAGGCCTGGGCACGGCCCCGTGTCCGCTGGGCACGGCCCCGTGCCTGTCTGACACTCTCTCTCTTCATTAATTGTAATTCGCAATTACAATTAATGCGCCTGCAGTACTTTCGGCACGCCCCCCGTGTCCGCTGAGCACGGCCCGTGGTGGGCAATAGAAGCTTCTATAGGTTTGTCTTTTCTGCTGCTTCTTGGGCACGACCCCGTGCTGGCTGAGCACGGGGCGTGTTCAGCCTTCTGTTTTCTCTATTTTGCTTTGGAAGGTGCCGTTGAGGGTTCGGGCAATCCACTAATGTTCCTTTTCTTGTATTTATGTTGGATTTAGCTGTCTTTTTGCTTCTTTTGCGTTTTTGAGCTCATTTAATCCTGAAAATACAAAAGGAAGACAAAAACACTCTTTTTCCAATATTAGTACTAAAAAAGGGTTAGTTTTATGCCTCATTTGATGTAATTTAATTGTTGCATTTTACACACATCAAATACCCCCACACTTGAACTTTTGCTTGTCCTCAAGCAAAACTCTTTAATATTTGGCTTACACTCCCAAATGGAATAGGTAGAAGAGAAGGTTTTGGGCTTGTCATAGAGTGTCGGGATTTCCAAGATCTTTTTAGGGTTTTATTTTTATTTATTTACACTCCTATTCGTAATGATTTATTTAGAACTGTTCATAAAAGAAATTACTTATTTGGGCATAACATGCCTTTTTAAAATTCTATTTATATACAAGTTCACCTACCTCGCGGGGAAATCACTCACACTCGGCCGAATGTGTGTTTTTAGTGAATCACTCGAGAGCGGCATGGAACTTACTCCTACCATAGGCTTGCCAAGAAATCAATCCTCCTCCTTTTTAACTTTTATACCTTTGTAGATATCAAGAGGACTTTGTGGGTTAAGGGTTGGCTAGGGTTAAAGGTAGGTGGTTGGGTTAGTGGTTAGTAGAAAAAGGGCTAAAAAGCGTAACAAGTGTCGGTTTTCGTATTTTTGCAACCTTTTATTTTTGATGAAGCTTTTATTCAAACAAAGTTATTTTTGATTACTTTGTTTGTTTATTTTCCTTTTGCTTCAAATTTTTTTTTTTTTTTTTTTTTCGAAGAACCGAACTTGTTACTAAAATAAAGGGTAAAAATGAAAAAGGTTTTGGTGGGTGAAAGGGTTTTTGTTTTGGGTGATGAAACGAAAAGGTTTAGGCTCAAAGGGGCTAACTAGGGGGATTTTTGGGTAGGTGGTAAAAGAAAAAGAAAAATAATGGTGTGGAAATGAAAAAGGTTAGTCCTAATGCCTCTATCATTTACTTACTCGGGTTTAAGTTGATAAGGACCGGGAATGTAGTGTCATGGCAAGTTCTAGAGTCGTAAGAACCAAGCGGCTATTCACACAAGAAACGAAAAATGAGCATTTAGTCAAATGGTATGAAATTGAGTGCTCAATAAAGGCTCAAAACTCACTTTTGTGGGAATGGGTTTTTATGTGATCAAGTATATATAATCAAATTTTAAATAAGTTTGTCATGCCTTTTCATAATTTTCTTATGTTGGTTCTTTTTTATCACTACGCTATCGGTTGTAAATTTGTAAAAATATAACCTTTTTGAGAGCTTGAATTTCCCGAGTTAAACCTAGACAAGTAAAAAAAAATGAAATTTTTGAAAAAAATTTGGGGTGATTAGCGGTTCCAATAGAGTTTTGTGTAAGGCTTGTATTTAGGACTTGCAAAATTCAAGGTTTTAGCATCCCCCCCACACTTAAATTACACATTGTCCTCAATGTGTCCCAAAAATAAATTTTTAGGTTGATTAGATGTGTAAAATAGTGTTTAAAAAGCAAAAATTTGTGTTACTGGGCACTGAGCACGGCCCCGTGTTGAGTGGGCACGACCCCGTGTTCAGGTGCCAGTAACAAGAACTTACAGAAGGTGGACACGGCCCCGTGTCCACTGGACACGGCCACGTGTCTGACAAAATTCTGCCGAACAGAAGCCAAACAGCAGGTCAGGGAGGTGAGCACGGGGGCGTGTTGGCGGGACACGTCCCCGTGTCGACAGTCTAGAAGCCTGAAAAACAGGTTTCGTCCTCCGGTTTTTCCATCCTAGCCTTATAGGTGCTGAGGCTTAACACCTTAAGCCTTGGTTTGTACCTGTTTGAACACTTAATACCACACCAAGCAATACCAATATCCTACGTTATCAAAGTTAATTGTTCCACGCATA
The DNA here is from genome assembly GCA_030545235.1 of Helianthus tuberosus. Lineage (NCBI taxonomy): Eukaryota > Viridiplantae > Streptophyta > Magnoliopsida > Asterales > Asteraceae > Helianthus > Helianthus tuberosus. Next base: position 56,417,931 of record CM060360.1, read on the forward strand.
AAGTAAGAAAAATAAAAATGCAGAAAATAGTTAGGAAAAGTAAATTGTCTAACACTTGGCACGCAGGCCATCAATTGTTCAAGATTGCAAAGGGTTAACCTGGGGAGCCACCAATCAACCGCTTCCTCCTATGCTCCTCCCGCCTATTCCATGGCATCATCATCATCATCATCATCGTCACCCCCTCCATGGCGTGCAATGTGGTCTCGTATGTATCCGACGTCTTCTTGTATCTCGGATAGGTTTCTCTCGATAGCTCCGACCCGGTGGTAAGTGTTGCTCGCCATGTTATAGGTGTTCCGAGTACACATGAGGTTTTCCTGCAACAAATCATGCAAACTTTGAAAATTAGGAAAACTGCCTCCCGAGGAGGATGATTGGCCCGGATCACCGTGGGGTTGGTATTGGTACTGATGATGTTGTGGTGCTGGGAGGACAAGTGCTTCTTGCGGGTTCCATGCATGACCTTGCATCCTTTGAAAGGTTACTGCCCCATCTTCTGCCTCATAAACCAGGTTCATCGAGCGGCATATGTGAATATCCACCGTACCCGACCATGGGCTTCTTTCAAATGCCCTCGGAATGTGGGCGAAGTGCCTGAAGAGACGGTGCACCCACCCCCCGAAGAAAAGAGGAGTTGGTGCACTAGCAAGGCGGTTGTGATGCATGTTTCGGAGCATAAGGTACGGAACATCGAGCGGCCTACGGTTGTGAATGCAATGGAGGACAAGCAAGTCTCTTAACCCAACGACGCCACCACTGTCATGCCTTTGGCTAAGAGAGTAGCCGAGGAGCCTATGAATGTATCTGTAAAGCGGATCCCTCAGCTTGGTACTCTTAGTGCTGCTCGGATTGTAGAACCCTTCCCCAATCTGAGCCCACATGGCTTGGCGCTCGTTGTCTTCGATCTCTCTCAACCCCCCTGTATTTCCCTCGTCTCCCGCATCCTCCTCCGCATACAACCCGATAATCGACCCGAATTGTGCCATGGAAATCGAATACCTCGTTCCGCCACACCTGAATGACACCCCTTCTTCATCGAACGGCTCGCTCCTTGACTTGAATGCAAAGGTGCTGTAGAATTCCAAGGTGCATTCATGAACAGAACGGAGTCGGGTTGTTAGTGCGACTCTGAGTGGTCCCGTGACAATGTTGTTGAAGCGGTCAATTTGATTCACCAAGGTTAGTAGTTCTGTGCATGCCTGCCTCGGGTATTCCTCCGGCCTTGTTTGGAGAAGCTCGTATCGAGCTCTTGCATCTAGTTCATTGGCGTTGAATCTAGTAAACTTCCTGGCCATCTGCAAGAATACACCAAAAGTTAGCGTGAAACAGAAATATTTTTGGACAAAACTGCAAACAGCGGGCTGGACACGACCCCGTGCCCAGCGGACACGGCCCCGTGTTCAGGGGTCTGTTACTCAAAAATCCCATTTTTCGACCCGGTTTCGAAAACTTGAAAATTTTTGAACCAAAAGGTGCGGTTTCCCCCGAAAATGAAACCCTAAGTTCCGTTTTTCCCAAAATAACCCGTTTACCCTATCAATTTTATCTTTTTCGGTTCAAGAACAAGGGTTTGGGGTTTTTGCAAGAAATCGGGTGAATCTATGAACAATACAAGTGTATTTACTTCCCTTTACACTAATCTAACTAAATGCAAACAGATTTAGGCAAAAATTTTAGGCTCGATCCGAATGAACATCAAGAACCCTAGATTTTTCCCCAAATTTGTGGTGTATTAACTACATGCAAGTGACTAATCTAACTACTACGAGTGACAGAATCATACCTTGACGTTGTTAGTTTGATAAGAGACGTTGGAATCTCGCGGAAAATCGCCTGAAACCAGAGCTTTTGTGGGGAAACGGGGCGTGTGGAATGAAGAAACTGTTTTGAAAAAGGGGTTTTATCCCGTCTGCAGCGCGAACACGGCCCCGTGTCCAGCGGACACGGCCTCGTGTCGAGCCCCCCCTTTTTTTTTTTTTTTTTTTAGTGCGCGTGTGAGTGCCCCTTTCTCCTATAAGCTATGGTTTAGAAAACTTACCGCTTTATTTTGCCGCCTCAATCGTTCATAACTTACCAGGCATGATGTTTTTATTCTTCCACGGTTTGAAGCGAGATCTCTTCTTCCTCATCCTCAATAAATCCTTGATAGAGTTTCAGCCGTTGGCCATTGACTTTAAAAGGTGACCCATTTCGAGGTTTAATTTCTACTGCACCGTGTGGAAAAATATGGGTGACGGAAAAAGGTCCTGACCACCTAGACTTTAATTTACCAGGAAACAATCGAAGTCGTGAATTAAACAAAAGAACTAAATCTCCTACCCGAAATTCATTAGGTTTAATATGTTTGTCATGCCAATCTTTCATTCTTTCCTTATAAATTTCAGAGTTTGAGTATGCATAATTCCTAAGTTCGTCTAATTCATTTATTTGACAAAATCGATTTTTACCAGCAAATTCTAGATCTAAGTTTACATTTTTGATTGCCCAGTAGGCTTTGTGTGCAATTTCTACTGGCAAGTGGCAACTTTTTCCATAGACTAGCTTATATGGGGTTGTACCTATCGTTGTTTTATAAGCAGTTCGAAAAGCCCATAAAGCATCATCTAATTTATCAGCCCATTCCTTTCTATTTAACCCTACGGTTTTTTCAAGTATTCGTTTTAACCCTCTATTGGTCACTTCGGCTTGTCCGTTTGTTTGAGGGTGATAAGCTGTCGAAACCCGGTGATAGACCCCATATCTTGTTAAAATTTTTTCAAGTTGATGATTACAAAAATGGGTACCTCTATCACTTATTAAAGCTTTGGGTGTGCCAAAACGAGAGAATAATTTTTTCAGAAATCTTACCACTACTCTTCCATCATTTGTTGGAAGTGCTTCGGCCTCGGCCCATTTAGACAGGTAATCTACTGCCACAAGTATGTATTTGTTTCCTTTCGATGGTGGAAAAGGTCCCATAAAGTCGAGTCCCCACACATCAAAAATTTCACAAACAAGAATGCCATTTTGTGGCATTTCGTTTCTGGAAGAAATATTACCTGTTCTTTGGCAAGCATCACATGTCTTTACAAGATTTTGGGCATCTTTGTAAATGGTTGGCCAATAAAATCCTGAATCAAATACCTTTCGTGCGGTACTGGCAGCACCATGATGTCCTCCGTATGGACCTTCGTGACAATGGCGAAGAATTCTCCGGGCCTCACTACCATGTACGCATCGTCTGACGAGTTGGTCGGCACACATTTTGAAAAGATATGGATCTTCCCAAAAATAATGTTTCACATTGGCAAAGAATTTTTTTCTTTGATGATGTGGCCATCCTTTTGCGACTATTCCACTAGCTAAGTAGTTGGCAAAGTCGGCGTACCATGGTTCTTCCTTAAATTCCACCCTTTCCAGGGATTCAGTTGGGAATTTTTCGTTGATTTGCTCGCCCCTGGTTGCCTCCAAAGCTGGGTCTTCTAAGCGCGAAAGATGATCTGCTGCGGTATTTTCTGCTCCTCTTTTGTCTTTGATTTCAATGTCGAATTCTTGGAGGAGCAGAATCCACCTAATCAAACGTGGTTTTGCGTCTTGCTTCTTAAAGAGATATCGAATGGCTGCATGATCTGTGTAGACTATAGTTTTAGAAAGAACAAGATAAGAGCGAAATTTATCAAAAGCAAATACCACAGCTAGTAACTCTTTTTCAGTTGTTGTGTAATTTTCTTGTGCATCGTTAAGTGTTTTACTAGCATAATATATTGGGTGGAAATGCTTTTCTTTTCTCTGTCCCAAGACAGCTCCAACAGCAAAGTCACTAGCATCGCACATGATTTCAAAAGGAAATTTCCAATCAGGTGCTATCATGATAGGTGCATTGACTAGCATTTCCTTCAGGGTTAGAAATGCTTGATTGCAATCCTTGTCAAAGATGAAAGGAGCATCTTTTTCAAGTAACTTTGTTAGAGGTCTTGAGATTTTTGAAAAGTCTTTGATAAACCTCCTATAAAATCCGGCATGCCCTAGGAAACTTCTAATCGCTCTTACGGAGGATGGAGGGGGTAACCTAGAAATGGTATCTATTTTGGCTCGATCCACCTCCATTCCTTCGCTTGAGATCTTGTGACCGAGTACTATTCCCTCCGTTACCATGAAATGGCATTTTTCCCAATTAAGGGCGAGGTTAGTTTCCTCACATCGGGATAGCATTCGTTCAAGGTTATCGAGGCATTGGTCGTATGAATCCCCAAAGATAGAAAAGTCGTCCATGAAGACTTCCATTGTCTTTTCTATCATGTCATGGAAAATGGCTACCATGCAACGTTGGAATGTTGCGGGAGCATTACATAGACCAAACGGCATGCGTCGATATGCAAAAGTTCCATAGGGGCATGTGAATGTTGTCTTTTCTTGGTCTTCGGGTGCTATCGGGATTTGAAAGTAACCTGAAAAACCATCCAAGAAACAGTAAAATTTATGACCGGATAATCTTTCTAACATCTGATCAATGAAGGGTAAAGGAAAATGATCCTTTCTTGTTGCTTCATTTAATCGTCTATAATCTATACATACTCTCCATCCTGTGACGGTTCTTGTCGGTATTAATTCATTTTTTTCGTTAGTAATTACCGTCATACCTCCTTTCTTTGGAACTACTTGGACGGGACTTACCCAAGGACTATCGGAAATAGGATAGATAAGTCATGCGTCAAGTAATTTGATGACTTCATTTTTAACCACTTCTTGAACATTTGGATTTACTCGACGTTGTGGTTGTATGACAGATTTGTAGTCATCGTTCATCAAAATTTTGTGTGTGCACATAGAAGGACTAATTCCTTTTATGTCAACAAGTTTCCAAGCTATTGCATTTTTGTGTTTTTTCAAAAGACTAACTAGTTTTTCTTTTTCTAGGTTATCTAATTTAGACGAAATAATTACAGGTAATTTACCATCTTTGTCTAGAAAAGCATATTCCAAACCTTTTGGAAGTTCTTTGAGCTCAAGTGGTGGGTCTTTAGGAGACTCCTTATTTGGTTGCTCGTTTCGATCAAGAACTTTAAAAGTGTGTTCTATGGCGACCTCTTCTTCAACAAAGTGGTCAGTTTCTTCACTTGTATCGGGTGGTTCATCTTCATCTTCAATTAGGGGGTCATTATTGCCGAATGGATATTTCATTGATCGTTCGAGATCGACACTTCTTTTAAATGCCCCTAATTGAAGAGGTAGATTATTGAACTTCCGGTTTTTCAAAGCTTCGTATGTCTTTACAAATGGTCGCCCCAACACTAGAGGAGCGTCATCGAGGATGACAAAGTCGGTTGGAACTACCATTTGATTTGTTTGAACCAAGACATCTTCAACTATACCGATTGATTTTATTACTTTCCGATTGGATAGAAAAATGGGTATTTGAAGTGGAGAAAAATCACTAATACTTAATTTTTCGAAAAGGTAGTTAGGCATTATGTTAACACAAAGATCTTTATCGATTGTGACATTACTAATAAACGAATTTTGAAAGAAACATGGAACCGGTGTGATGTTAATTTCAAATGGGTCTTCTTTTATTAGTGAAGTTTGATCATTAGTTAACTTAACACTTACCGTTTCTTCAATTTTAGTGTTAGTGTTTAACTCTTTTAGAAACTTAGCATGAGTGGGTACTAAACAATGATTTTCGAAAGAAGGTGACAAGAGATGAATTTCTTCAAAATTAGACTCTTCTTGGATTTTAACGTTGTCGAACTCACCTTTTTCGTTGTTTAACTCATGCGTCGGTTTTTCACTTATTTGTTCTTCCATTTTTTCATTTTTAGTTATCTCTTCCTTTTTTAATTCTTCTCTCGCGCGGGACTCCTTTTCCCTCGCGCGAGCTTCTTTTATACATCGATCGATAACTCTAATGTGCTCTAATATCCTATCGGTCACTTCGGTTATAGAAAAAGAATCATTATTTTCTAAGCTTGAATCCGGTTGTTCGACCCTTTGTTCCTCATAATACCCATATGAAGTTGATGGTTCGCACCATTGTTCTTCATTGTAAGCATATGATGGATAAGGTTCGTAATTTTGTTCTTCATAATACTCATATGAGGTGGGTTGTTCATGCCAAGGTTCCTCATAATAAGCATATGAAGGTGGTGGCTCATACCTTGGTTCCTCAAAGTATGAGTAAGAAGGCTCATACCTTGGTTCATCAAAATATGAGTATGAGGGAGAAGGTTCATACCTTTGGTCTTCATAGTAAGTGTATGAAGTTGATGGTTCGTACCTGGGTTCCTCATAGTAAGTGTATGAATTGGATGGTTGGTACGAGTGATTATCATGAATTGAACGTGTATTACGACAATTTGTGCAATAATTACCCCTATAATCATCCTCATCATAGGTGTAGTTGTAACCTCCTGAGTATTGATCCATAAGAATCACTCAGCAGACCACAACCAAGTCTCGAGATCAGAAAACAAAAATAAAAACGGAAACAGAGGCTGGACACGGCCCCGTGTTGAGTGGACACGGCCCCGTGTTCAGAATCTGTATCTGGGCGTTTTAATTAAATTAACTGATCTACTTGAGCACGGGGCGTGTTCAGTGAGCACGGCCCGTGTTCAAGCTACTGTTACTGGGCGTTTATGAAAAATCTGCAGCACGGCCCCGTGTTCAGTGAACACGGCCCCGTGTACAGGTCACTGTAAATGCAAAACTAAACTAAATGCAGAAAAATGTGCGCGCGTTAAAAAAAAAGGTTTTGAAAAAAACTGATTAGGCCGACGATTTTAAGCTTTCTTAAAATCCTTGTGTCCCCGGCAGCGGCGCCAAAAACTTGATGTGCGATAAAGTGTCGTATATTTTAGGTATATATTTTAAGCCTTTTTTAACACTTATTTTAGCCAAGTTTTAAATTTATAAAACACGATATTTCACTAACACTAAACACACATATGGGCAAGTGCACCCATCGTTGAGTGTAGTATAGCGTTGGTAAGATACCGAGGTCGTCCAAGGACACAAGAGCTTTTAGTACCGGTTTATCCTCAACGTCTAACCAAAATAAAAAAAAATGTTTTAAACTAAGAAAAGTAAAAACTAACTAAAATGCTGAAAATAAAAATAAAATAAAAACAGATAGACAAGATGAATCACTTGGTTCCGACTCGTATCTAGTATAACCTTTGATTATTTCCGCACTTTTGCACATAATTAAGAGATTATCTTAGTTATTGTAGTAGGCCCCTCTTTTGAAGGTGACGTTACCCTCACCCCAGTAGTTTGAGTCAGCAGGGATACAATCCTAAAGGGGTGGATTATTGGAAGATAATGAATTAAGTTATTAATGCAGTATTGTGGTAGGCCCCGCTTTTGGCGGTGACGTTACCCTCGACTAAGTAGTCTGAGTCAGCAGGGATACAGTCCTAAATAGCCGGGTTATAGTATTAATAGTAGTTAACTTATGAGGGGATCAAAGAGTTTGGACCCCCGCCATCCAATACCGTGAAGTATTGAAGGAGGTCCTACTAAATTTGACCCAGGTCCATTGCAGGACCTCTAAACGCTGAACAATGGCAAGACCTTTACCAAACCGTTCCCTTAACCCCCTACCAGGTAGCCAACATACCTCCATATAGACCGTGGAGATATGAATGGTGAAAATCCTTTATTTTATATAGACAGTAAAATAATGCCAAGACACCACGGACAAACGATAAGGAAAGATCACCTTCAACATAAGTAACTAGTTATTAAAGTCATTAATACAAAACCAAATAAAAAGTGCAAAAGATTAGAAATAAAAAGTATTATACTAGACACTTTGTCTTCACCAAGTGATGTAAGAGACTTAGGCAAACATGGCCTTGATTGTCAAGAACTCTTACGATCAATCTTGGATCCCGAGACGACTCACACACTCTATGATGGACAATGGATGATGGTGGTGGATGATGGTGTTGTGATGGTGGTGGGTGGTGGATGAAGTGTGAGAGAGGTGGTGTGCCAAGGGATGAGTTGCAATGAAACCAAGCACTCCTATTTATAGGCTGAACAGAGGCCTGGGCACGGCCCCGTGTCCGCTGGGCACGGCCCCGTGCCTGTCTGACACTCTCTCTCTTCATTAATTGTAATTCGCAATTACAATTAATGCGCCTGCAGTACTTTCGGCACGCCCCCCGTGTCCGCTGAGCACGGCCCGTGGTGGGCAATAGAAGCTTCTATAGGTTTGTCTTTTCTGCTGCTTCTTGGGCACGACCCCGTGCTGGCTGAGCACGGGGCGTGTTCAGCCTTCTGTTTTCTCTATTTTGCTTTGGAAGGTGCCGTTGAGGGTTCGGGCAATCCACTAATGTTCCTTTTCTTGTATTTATGTTGGATTTAGCTGTCTTTTTGCTTCTTTTGCGTTTTTGAGCTCATTTAATCCTGAAAATACAAAAGGAAGACAAAAACACTCTTTTTCCAATATTAGTATTAAAAAAGGGTTAGTTTTATGCCTCATTTGATGTAATTTATATGTTGCATTTTACACACATCAGATACCTACTGATGTTTTAGTCAAATTATAACATTTTAACAGTAAGCAAAAGTTGGTTATCTCAGACTTCGGTTTTGAGCTTTTCGGCTTATGTGAAATTACCAAAATACCCCTACGGGGCATAGTTTGGTTATAATTGATAAATTTCACATATCTAAAATACCTTACTGTTATAAATCAGTAAACTAAGTATTTTTGCTGATTATATCAGACCTGTAACTCAGTTAAACATTTAAACTCTTTTATAAACTTTTAAATGACCAAACTACCCCTACGGGGCCTAGTTTGTGTTTAAACACGTTTCGGGCATAATGAAAGACACCTTACTAATGTCACAACATATTTGAGACATGATTAACTTAGGAAACCTGTATATACCTCTCATGAATACCCGTCACGCTTATTACGCGTACGGTTCGGTTTATGTAACAAATTTACATAAATTAGCCGAAACGGGTCAAACCTTAACGGTTTTATCTCAAAATCCAGAATGTGAATAATAAACCCATATTAAACAAGTCTTCAAACTTGTCGGGTCTAAATCACATTCTATCCGGTCTTCGCTTAATCGTGCGTACGAACCGTATCTTGAAACTAGCCGGTCTAAGCTTGAGCTTAATAAAAGGCCCGTTAGAATTCTAATAGGTTATTATAAACCTTCATTCCAGATTAGGAGGACCAGTAAAAGCTACGTGCATTTTGCTTATTGTGATTAATACTTACTCAGGTAAATACTTTTAACTTATTTTCCCTATACGGGCTTGGGTTACGGTATATAGCATACCCCTTGATCGGGCATCAAATCTCCACCATTAAGTGGGTAGTTGAATAATTTGATCGGCTCGTTTAAACAGCCTTGTTACTTAAAGCCTTTGGGGGGTTAATGACCATGTCCCGGATATCCTTGGCATCATCTTACGAGATGGCCACGACCTGAGCACGGGGTGTAGGCGTACACCCGTCAGTGTATAACTCAATAATGTGGTGCGTCTATTGATCTTTAACCCGGAAAAGATCCGGGCTACTGAACGCACAAGGAACATGTAATTCGTTCACAAGATTATAATATTAAATAATTCTCCCAAGTTAAATAAAATGTTTATGCCATGTGCATCCAAACCAATTTTAAATCATTTTTCAAAATGAGTCAGTTGATTGTATTTACCAGTGTAAACTGACGTATTTTCCCAAAAAGACTGAATGCAGGTACTAAACGAAATTGGCTGGATTGTCTCCTTAGCATCAATAAAAAGTCTCGCAAGCTTAGGATGCCTGAAGTCTGTTGAACCATTGTTTCTATTTTATTTCGATCCGTTCTGTGGATAAACAATCGAACGTTGTGATACTTGATATTACAATAATTAAATTCGGTTGTATTATATCTTTTAAATTTGCTTCCGCTGTGCATATTAAATATTGTGTTGTTTGACTATTATGTTGCCAACCACGTCACGATACTCCCCCACCGGGCCCACCGGTGACACGTGGAAATCGGGGTGTGACATATCTCGAATTTATGCCACTTCTACTCACTGTTTGACACCTCTTTGACACCTGGGAACATCTTGGAAGGATCATGGATAGGGGTGTTCAAAAAAATCCGAATACGAATTCGAATCCGAAATATCCGAAAACCCGTATCCGAAATATCCGAAATTTTGGATATTCGAAAATTGGATAATCCGAATGTTCGGATTCGGATGTTGATTCTAGAAATTTTCGGATATTCGGATTATCCGAATCCAAAACTTAAAAAACAAAAAAAAATATAAATATGTTAATGGGTTTGGTTATGCATTACGGCCTAATCCTAAATTCCTAATGGCCCTTACCCATTTAAGAAATCAGCCATTTACTAAAATATGAGTATACGCACATTTTGAAAGTTTAGGGTTTCTTGTTCAATTCATATTCCATAGCGTCGCCCCCTTCTCCCACCTTTCTTCCACATTCCATCTTCGATCAGACATCGCTCTCCTCGTCATCTGTTTCGCGGTCTCGGTTTCTCCGGTCTGTCCCACATATCCTACAAGTCTACGATTTCAGATACTTGTTCAGTTCACACCGTTGGTTCGATTTCTCATCTTTATATTCTATATCTAAGTATCTAACAGTAAATTTCGGATTTTTTGAGATGTATATCAGTATCTAATCTCTACATGGTAATCGATTGTAGATACTTGGTGGTTTTTGAGTTCACATCTTCATCAGGAAACTTGTAATTTCTACTACAAAAGGTAACAAATCTAACATTTTAATGGTTATTCATCAGTTTCTAGATTGATTTGTAGTTTTTAGAGTTTGTTCTTGATGTTTGTATGTGAAACTGTCAAATTAGGATTTAGGGTTTTGATTTTGTTTCTTGACTGAAGAATTTTGTATTCTGTAGATGTTAAAAAAAAGTAACGATTTTTAGGATTGAAATCAGATCCGATACTTCACCACACCAGATATGTTGACCTTTTTTTATTGGTCAACTGTAGACTAATGTTTAATTTTTAGATCTACTGGTTTATTGTTCTAGATCTGATTGCTGAATTGTTGTTATGTATTCTCTTGTAGAGTCAACTGTAGACTAATGTTTAGTTTGTACATATGCATTCTTAAACACTTTGAATGTAATGAATGGTTATTTTTACTCCTAATACTTCCGCTGCATTATTATTTAATTAACTGTGATTCTAACTGGTATCCAACCGTCACAGCTATACCATTACGGGCCCATCGAAAATCGGGATGTGACACTGACTCAGACCAATATGGCTGAGGGTAGCGTTGCCTCCAAAAGAGGGACATGACACCATAACTGAGATAATCCCTTAAAAACCTAAAGTGCAGAAATCATCAAAGAATACATAAAGGATGAGTCGGAACCAAGTGATTCTATCTTGTCTATTTGTTTCTTTATTTACTTAGTTTCTTTATTTTTACTTATTAAAAAATCTTTACTCAAAATCTGATTAGATTAGACATCGACGATATTCCGGTATTAAAAACTCTTGTGTCCTTGGACGACCTCTGTATCTTACCATCACTATACTACGCAAACGATGGGTGCACTTGCCCTAGCGTGTTGTAGAGAGTGATAGTGTTATATCGTGTTTTATAAATTTAAAACTTGATAAAAGAGTGAAAAGTACTTAAAAATATAATAAAAATCATACGCACTCCGACACCACGTCAAGTTTTTGGCGCCGTCGCCGCGATACAAGGATTTTAAGTGAGTTTAAAATTAGCGGCCTAATCATTTTTACGCTTTTCTAACTTTTCTTTTTATGTTTTTCTTCTATTTTTCTACTTTTTGCAGGAATAACACGGGGCCGTGTTTGGTCAACACGGGGCCGTGTCAGACCTGCAGTATATGGGAAGAGTTGTTTTCTTGTTACTGGAATAACCACACGGGGCCGTGTTACAGGAACACGGGGCCGTGTCAAACCTCCAGTATATGGGAACCTGAAAACAGAAACTTTTTTGTAGATAGCATATGGTCGTGCCTACATAGACACAGACCATGCTATCCTTCTGATCAACCATTTTTGTTTTTTTTTTGTTCACAGAAAGTCACGCAACTCTGTATAATTCACAGGAAATACGACCTGGTGCATGACCTCCACCTCCGACAAAGACATAAAAGTGCCGCTCGACGAACCTGAGCGCTTTTTAAGAAAAAGACTCAAAGCTAAAAACTGACAAAAAGCCTCTACCCAAAACATCCCAATGGCGGATCAACGCACTCTCATGGATTACCTACGACCTACGGTCGGTAATCTTGGAGCCGCTATTAACCCTCCTAATGTCGATGCCAACAACTTTGAGCTTCGACCACACCTAATCCAAATGCTCCAAAATTCTGCCACCTTTCACGGCCTACCCGATGAAGATCTCCATTTAAATATTACCAACTTTTTGGAAATATGTGACACATATCGAATCAACGGAGCCTCCAACGATGCTAAGATTCAGTGGATTTTGTCTCTTTTACAGGAGATTCGTATCACTTTATCATGTCCACCTATTCTTTGGTGTGACAACATTGGTGCTACTTATCTTGCAGTCAACCTAGTATTTCACCGGCATACGAAACACTTAGAGATTGACTTGCATTTTATTTGTGATATGGTGTTAGCAGCTATTTTGGGTGTTCAGTATATTCCCAGTACTCTTCAGATTGCAGATATTTTGACCAAAAAATATTCTTTTGTTTGTTTTTACAATCTAAAGTCCAAATTTTACGTGAATGCTCCCTGACCGATAAAGGTGAAACTTTGGTGGCTCGTATCTATACACCGCTATCTAGTAATTGATTAATACCAAAAGTAGGATATGGACGCAAAGTTCTAAATTAGCTTTTATTAAAAAACCACGATTTATTATAATATAGGATTATGATCAAATACAAAGGATCCTAATTGTAATAAGTGTAAGAAGGATTTATAGAGTGACAAGTGTCCAATAATCTAAAAAAACTCACTACACAAAAAAACCCCACTACAAAAAAAAAAAAAAAAAAAAAAAAAAACCTTAAACATCCACCACCACCAAAAACCTAACCCCCCTCCCCCCCCCCCCCCCCCGCCCCCCCACATCACCCACCCCAATTTTTTTTTTTTTTTTTTTTTTGGCCGAGGGGGTGGGGGTTTAGGTTTTTGGGTGGGGGTGGGTGTTTAGTTTTTTTTAGATTTTTTTTTAGGTTTTTGGGGGTGGGGGTTAGGTTTTTTGGGGTTTTTTTTGGTGAGGTATAGTTCTTTTTTTTTTTTTTGTCGGGGTAGGGGGGGGTGGGGGTGGGGGTTAGGTTTTTGGGTGGTGGTGGGGTGGGGGTGGGTGTTTAGGTTTTTGGTGGTGATGTAGTGGGTTTAGTTTTAGGTTATTGGACACTTGTCACTCTATAAATCCTTCTTACACTTCTTACAATTAGAAGCCTTTATAGAATAACTTGCCCCTTATAATATAATATAATGTAAATTTCAGTGAATGTCACTTAAATATTCATATTAGAAAGAATATGGTATTTTTTTAACGGCAAAACCACTTTATATATGAATATAAAGAGCCAGCAAGAAGCTGAAAAAAACAAGCAAACGAAAAAAGAAAACGACAGTTACAAAATTCCTACGACATCAAAAGTTTCCCAGTTATCCCAAGCAGGCCTTTTGAGGTTAGAACGGTTGCAAATCCACAAGAAGGCGTCTTCCTTGACGAGCTCAAAAGTCTTTATGATCGGGACGAAACTGTCTTCAAAGACTTTGGCGTTCCTCGCACTCCAAATTCTCCAAACCGTGGCTCTAACAATTGTACCGACTATTTTTTTCCAAACCCTCCCACCCGGGACATCCTTGAGGTAGGAAACAAGCTCGGCCAGAGACGAGCACTCCTGAGGGAATTTAATCCGAATCCAAGCGAGGACATTCCACCAGATACACCTACACCTGGCCCACAAACAATTAAAGAAGAGGTGATCCGAATTTTCGACTCCAATACCGCATCGAGGGCAAGCGACGTCCAACAAAGAAACGCCCCTATAGGCTAAGCCTTCTCTGGACGCAACCTTTCCCCGAAGGGCTCTCCACAACAGCAGATTAGCCTTCGGAGGGGCCCAAGTGATCCAATCGAAACCGGGATCGCTACTCGGGGCCGAATCCAAAATACTTTCAATGTCTTTTCTAACCTGCTTCACCGAGAAAAGATCACCCGACTCGTTATGCCATTTCCAAGACCCATTTTCCATTATCAGATGCTCATTTATATTTATGCCCAACTTCCTTAATTCCTTATCCATGCTACCAATGTCTTTCCATACCCCAGTAACCGAGTTTTTGATGGGAATAATCTGATTCGCGGAAGAGTAACTGTGAATCGACGCTACCACTTTGGCCCAAAGCTGACTTGGGTTGGCCTTGAACCTCCACCACCATTTTGTCAGCATAGCAACATTGAAATCTCTGATTCTCCCAACACCCAAGCCTCCATACTTTGTAGATTTGGTGATCGCCTCCCAGCCAACCCATCTAAGCTTCTTGGTCGTGTCCGTAATGCCCCAAATAAAATCCCTTCGAATCTTGTCGATTCTTTGGATAATGCCTTTTGGAGCCCGGAAAAGAGAAAGGTAATATGCATTGGTATTAAAAATAATTTGACATGAGAGAACGTGTTTAGAATAAGCATATGCATTGGTATTTGCCATTGAAGCTTTGTGTCACCGCTTTTAATAATACTTTTATACTTAAAAGTTATAGATATGACAAATTATGACAAAATAACTATCTAATAATCGCAATATAAGAGTTGGACCAAATTTGAAAATAAACAAAGGGCTAAGTTATTATTATTTTTTTTTTTCAAAGAAAGTGTTGTAAAAATCGCGACTAGTCGGTGATTAATCGCTAGTCGGCCAGTAACTGAGTAATTTTTCGTTAATCAGTTCATTAATCGCTAGTCGGCTCTAGTCGGGCCTAGTCGGGTCTAGTCGGACCTAGTCAGACCTAGTCGGGCCTAGTCGGCCGGCCAAAAATCGGCGATTTCGGCCAGATTCCGACAAAACACCTGTATATTCCGGCCAAAACCTGTAAATTAGTCAGTTTCCAACCTAACCATGTGAATTCCAACGATAAATATTGTATACTGAAAAAAATGAGTTGAGAAAAAGTTAAAACTTATTTACTTAGAATATTTACCTATAAAAATGTGTATACACATAAAACTGAAAATTACATATAAAAAACCCGATCTGGTTAATCCCGAGTAGTTGCTAGTCCCGACCTCACCGTCCGACTAACGACTAGCGAGTTTTCCAACCTTGCTAAAAACTACATGTTTGATATCAACGATGGCCGAGTTAATACTATTTTAATGCTTGTATATCTATTATGATAGATGGTTTAACCACAGGTCAGGTCACTGAAATCTTTTTGTGTCATCGAAATATTTCTAAGTTTTATAGCGCAAGTCTAGGATTTTTTTTATATATCTCCATCTGAGTTTTTAAAGTGATTGTAATTTCAACTTTACCGTTAAGTTTGCCTTTTTATCTCAATGAAATAGTTGGCGACAGTAAAGCTTTGTTTGATAAGAAGTTATTATGCATACATGTTTAGCTAATTATTTAGTACTAACTTTCAACAATTTATGGTAGTTGTCAATAAAGGAATGAATAATATAACTTTCAATAGATTAAAAACACAAAGTCAACCAATCTAGGAAGTGAAAAAGCACTAATATATAGAGCAATCTTGTGGAATATTTTTATCTTTTGTGATACCTGGGGGACTCTTTCATGCCCCAATTGCCAAATGAATCTCACTTTTTGTACCCATGGGTCTACAAAGATTTCCCATATACATACATATATGCCCTTTCAACACCATACCACAACCACTAAACCAATTCCATTCATCATCATATTCAACTCACACCAAGCTTAGTGTATCATATTTAACCTATAAATATATACCAACATTGTTTCTGTGGTATGAAGGTGTTATTTACGAGACTAGCTAAGACAGTTTCAAAAGATATGGTTAATCAATTCTGCTTGACCTGTCTCGTACTTTTTTTTTTTACCAAAAACAGAGGAAGCATTAGATGTATCATATAAAAAAAAGTACAGCTGTTAAAGTCCCATATATATAGGCCGGATCCCGAGATATTCTATGATCTCGATTTTTTTTTGAACGGTGAGAATCTTTAACTTGTTGTGAGAGAGATCTTACACCCTCCTAAACAGAGTGCCCTAACCCTAGTCTGGCCAGACTATGTTGTCTTAACTGGGTCCACGTTTTATTCTTAACGATGAGAATCTTTAACTTGTTGTGAGAAAGATCTTACACCCTCCTAAACAGATGGCCCTACCCCTAGTCTGGCCACACTATGTTGTCTTAACTGGGTCCACGTTTTATTCTTAACGGTGAGAATCTTTAACTTGTTGTGAGAGAGATCTTACACCCTCCTAAACAGAGGGCCCTAACCCTACTCTGGCCAGACTATGTTGTCTTAATCGGGTCCACACTGACGTCAGAGTTTGGCTAACCACGTTCCTCGGGAAACCATACCACCCATTGCCAGTGACAGAGGCTTGCGCCGCCACAAGAGAGAATCTCTTTGGCGTAACGCATGGTGGACTAAAACCCGGGGTGGCTCGGGCTCGAACTCTTAACCTAGGGTCTGGGAGAAGTAGCATTCATTGCCTTTATCCACAAAATATGACACTAGTGGGAATTGAACTTGGGTTTTCAAAGAAAACCCAAGTCTTTCTAACCACTAGACCACAAGTGATGGATCTATGATCTCGATTTGGTGTGCTTGTTTTTAAATTTGGTTTATAGAAAAAAAAACTATTATCGTCTGAAAATGTTGCATTAAATTCTTAGGGTGAAGGGAGTGGTTAAACATTTGGAATAGGTAAACTCTCAAATCACCAAATCAAACAGTGCCACGTCATTTTACCTATTTTGTTTACCTATTGCTCAAAAATGTTGGCGGTGGTTTAACTATCTTTGATTAAGTAAACTATTATTTAAAAAAAAAAACATAATAAATGAAACCATCCAATCATCACCAAGCCTTCATCTTCCCTCATCGGTAAAGTTTCACTGATCACATAACCACCCCAAGCGGTAAACACCATTGGTGGCGGTGTTACCGCTCGGTAAACACCTTTACTGCTGGTGTTTACCACCTCCTCCGTTCACCCTTATATCATGGAATAACATCAAAAAATATATATAATAGAAAAAATATCTTGTTTGGAAATGTATGGCACAATATTTAAGAAATTGATGAGCAGAGAAACCGCCGTTGGTAACAATGGTCCTATCATGTGGGGAGTTACTTCTTTTTTGGGTTCTTCACACTAGACGACGTCGAATTGGAGAATCCTTCAAAATCGGCCGCAACTTGCATATCTTTTTTTATTCAATAAACTTTGCCCTTTTGACACTTTTAGCATGGAGTAAACTTCTTTTTTGCTCCCTGTGGTTTGGTCATTTTAACGGTTTTTGCCCCAAATCTTTAAAAATAGTCATTTTTCTCCAATAGTTTGTGATGGTTTTTCCATTTTGCTCCCCGCCTCTAACTCCATCCGAGTTGTCTGTTTTTCCATTTTGCTTCCCGCAGGAAGGGAGCAAAATGGAAAAACCATAGCAAACTATTAGAGGAAAATGGCTATTTTTAAAGGTTTGAGGCAAAACCGTTAAAGTGACCAAACCACAGGAAGCAAAACGAAAGTTTACTCTTTAGCAATTTTTACTTATTTACACCATTGACACTGATTTAGTATGTTATGATGTGAGTTTTTAGAAATGACTAATGAGTAGATATTGAGGTGTTAATTGTGTTAGATTGGTGGGTTTTGAGTTGTAAACAACTTATCCAGATTAGTGAGTTGTAAACGGGTTATAATACGTGGCTTACACAGGTAATAAATGAGTTGAGTTTATTATATATATAAAGTTTCAATTACAAAAATGTTCAACGATTAAATCAAAAGATTAAAACATGACCACCCAAACACGGCCCATTTTATTATACACGTTATGTTAAGTAGGTCAACTTGGGCACGCCATATTTATCAAATGAGTTAGACATGACAACAAAATACCTGGTTATTTTTATACCATGTTCGTTTCGTGTTAGATATTACGTAATAGATTTTGTATTCAGTAGTCATAAACGAAGATATTTTTAAATCACACTTCAAAGAAGATTTAGCTTTTAAGTTTTATCACCGTCTCGGCTGATATTGGTTTAAATCGGTCCTAGAGCAGGCTGGACCATCAACCAAAATACTAGAACTTCAAGAACCGAAAACCGGAACATTACTTTTAGTTAGGGCGGGTTTGAGCTATGGGTTTGGACAGTCCCTTTTTTGCTCATGCTAACTATATATATAAATGTATTTTTTTTTGAACGGCATGTATATTTTTTATACAAATTCAGGAGAAAACTCAAAAAATTTAAGAAAAAACCCTTTTGTAATAATCAAACTCAAGACCCATTGGTCTCAAAACTTATCTCAACTCCAATATACCACAAGGCTATAAAGCCATGAGCTATAAATGTATTTTGTTGATGATATTGATTTACATATAATAAAGCATAATAACTTATGTAAATAGTTTCAAATTTGAGGACACGTTGCCCCACGCAATCTTAATTCGGGCCACAATCTTACATAATAACTCTAAAAGTGTCTCTTTCATGCTTGTTGTGTTTTTTTTGTCTCCTGGGCCTTCAAATGAGTTGTTAAGTACACCCATAGGCCATAACAATTGGTAATTGCATTTTGGTCCCTAGGTTTCCTTTTGGGTTGCAACTTGAGCTTCGATCATTGCTTTTGGACCATCAACACTTATTTGGTGGGGTTTTTATACCAAGATAAGATTCTTAGAAAGGGCGTTGAGTTTTCTGACTTGTATCAAACGAATGGTCAATCAATGAATGGAGAACCTATTCAAGAAACCGAGATAAGTTAGATTCTAAAGTTACATAACTCAAATGTAATAGAAAAATATCGATGAATGTTGGTTGTTGAACCGTCACATTAATTTGAACACTCAAGTTTGAATATTTAGGATTTGTTTGTTGAAATTAGCTGTATCGCTAATCGTTTTGAGTTACAGATGTATAAGAATAGTAGCGTTTATGAATGAATCTTTACCTTTAATTGAAAAGTGTTAAATGATATGGAAAGATACATCTTAGAAAGGCTTAATGAGAAATTTTTCTAATATTATACAAATCCTATTTTTAAAGTAGTATTTTTTTTTTATTTCATATATACGTAACTTCTGTAAACACCAAAGATGTGTGACAATATATATGATGTGATTGTAATATATCTAAGACATGCATTCCTTGAGATAGCAGTATCATTATGCATTAGACGAAATATGGCATAACGAGGAGGAATGGTAAAAATGAGTTGGTCAAGTCATTGAACAACGAAGGGAAGAGGTAAAAATAAATTGGTCGCGACATGAAATAACTGAGAATTTTTGAACAAATAAGATTAGCCCCGTGTATCTTTTAACAAGCCTCTAAGAACTAAATCATGAAAGCAAAGCCTACAGATAAGCATCTCTATTAGGTCGTTTTGAACTCTATATCTAAAACTTGAATTTAACTCATGTAATTTTACCAATTCTAGTTCGGTTCGTATATTACTTATTATATATATATAGAGTTCAAAACGTATTTACTATAGTATAAGCTTCAATTTACGGTCAAGCTCGTTAAAACTTGAGTTAATTCATGCTTTTATAGAGTAAGTCCACGTAGAATAATAATTCATAAGTAGTTGAGCTCATTTACACACGTAATTAAACTTATTTAAATTGGAGAAATTTCCTAATAACATACAATCTCACGCTTTTGGGGTTAAGTCGTAAGCCACCGAAGCAAACATCAATAGGACAACAAGAATTTTCAAATCACTATATATATCCTACAGTAGGATATATAGTTGTATTTTACTAATCAGTCCTTCAAGTTTTGCAATACTAATAATACACCCTTATCTTTTCATAAAGATAACATCTATCTTCTTTGGTAGCAACGAAAGATAAAAGGGTGGCTAAGCAATGTAACTTTCAGTCAGATATTGGCAATAAAGAGGAAGATACAGTTGAAAGAGACAGCAGGCCTACAAACAGAATTATGTTCATTCTGATTTCAACCTTTCAAATTTCTGTTATCACTCTTTGGCCCCCCTACAATCTTATGTATTGCATTTTCAGTGCCTATTTTTGCCACTTACTAAAATCTAAGGCCAATAGTTGTTTGGAGGACAAAATACTGGATTTGACCCAAAATTTGATTGTGATAACTCATCAAATATATGGATTTGTAATCTTCTGTAATTTCCTGATGTTTCACAGGAAAAGGAAATGAGCCAAATAACTTTAATTATAAGCATTAAAACACATATATTATTAGTTCATTTTGTTGATGCGAACACACACGATAACGATACTAAATTATGGACATAATGATACTGAGTTATTGAGCGAAGCGATATTTTTGAATGAACTAAAATAAATTCAAATCTACACATATCTAGGTTGTCTGGTCTTGAATCCGATATTAGTTTTTGTACAAGGTAGGGATCCATAAGAAATTAAAACTTTGTATAAATGAGGCTATGGACAAGTTGAGTAAGAAGTAAAAAGGTGCGGTGAACACGAACGAATTGGATCAAAACCGGTCAGGTAAAAAAATATATTTCTTACTATCAACTCCTACCATCTATAAAAACAACCAACATTCAATATAATTTAATTGTTGATTTTTAAATAAAAAATATTACAAAAGGGTTTATCTATAACTTTAATAAACAGACAAGTTACACACAAACAAGTGAAAACATAGATTAAATTCAGGAATATTTATGGAAAGAGACATACACATCCTTTAGATAATTTGGAACATGTTAATTACGGAAATTGTTTCAATAGATAAAGTGATTAAGTAACTCACCACCCCACTCTACTTTTAACTTTAATTATACTTGTAAAGTACAGCATATAAATGAATATACGGTTAATACACGATCTTCTACTTTAAATTAGTTTTGCTAAGAATTTGAAGTGTGATTTATTCTAAAAATCCACGAGGTGATCGAGGACATCAAGTTAAACGAGCCAGAGGGAGCTTGCTTCTAGAAAGAAGATAGGCCACGTAATGATAAAATATTCAATAGCAAGCCAACATTTGCTACAGAGGTGACCGATGATATCAAGTTAAACGCATATACATAGAAAAAAGGGCAAACACCCCCATCATAGTGTGTGCTTCTAAATTCCCGAGCCTTCCCCCCTCCCGCTTCTAGCTTCTTGCTGGTTCCTCGTTTCTTTTTTTCAAAAAATCCGCTCCCGTTAAAAAAATAAAAACCTTTAGGTGTAGTTTTGTGTGGGTGTGAAGAGTGTAGTATGGTGGTTAAGGGTAGGGCATCCGATAAAGTGTTAAATGTGGATGGTCCCCCTACCCACCCACTCAACCCACGGGTGCCACCCAGTCTTTCTGATTCTTCTGAGCCGCCTCTAACTTTGTTTTTGTCCTTTTATTTCACAAGTGGCAACTACGCAAGTGGCAAACATATTTGCTTGCTCACTTTGATGGTGGACAGCGCGGACCTATAGTGTTACAAGGGGTAACTTCTGTTGTCGCTTGACGCTCCGGTGACGCTTCGACGTTAGTGTAAATTTTGAAAAAATTTGACATTTTTTCGATTTCGTTACCCTTTTTTTGAAACATTACCCTTATATGAATTTTCTAGATCCGCCACTGATGTTGGACTCATCTTCTATATATGTTTGCTCCTTACCCCGCTATTTCCATTCCATATCTTTTTTATTATGACATATTTACATATACATTTATACTTTTATGATGTAGTGACACAAATCAAATTGTTTTTTTTATATACTCTATAATACTTGGCAATCGACATTGAGTGGGTAGTAGAAGTTTTTACTTTTTGGAGAAAAGACAAAGGGTTAATTTTTATTGTGAGGTAGATTAGGATTAATTTAGTGTAATTCAGAAGTAAGAGTTAGGGGTGTTTAGAAGTCGATTCTAATTCGGAAAATTCGAAATTTGAGTTCGATTAAAGGTTTAATTTTTATTGTGAGGTAGATTAGGATTAATTTAGTGTAATTCAGAAGTAAGAGTTAGGGGTGTTTAGAAGTCGATTCTAATTCGGAAAATTCGAAATTTGAGTTCGATTATCAACGTTCGATTATGATTTTTAAAAATTCGAATTCAATTCAAAATTCGAATTCAATTAATACACTTTTTATAGTATATATATATATAGGGGACCGCTAAAATGAGAACCACCTCCAGTTGTAAGAACCGTGAGAACTTTTTGATCCGGAACGAGTTGGACCAAAATTTGTTTTCATAAACGTAGATGCTTGCATTATAAACACATTTGTAAAAAAAAATTCAAAAAAAAAATGTCGTGTGTGTAGTTTTGAACACCACAAGTTTGTGTTTACGGGTCCCGTAAACGCAAACTTTGGGTGCTCAAAACTACACACCCGACATTTTTTTTTGAATTTTTTTACAAATGTGTTTATAATACATGTATCTACGTTTTTGAAAAAAAAAAAATTGGTCCACATCGCCCCGTACGGTGTAGTTCTTACGGTTCTTACAACTGGAGGTGGTTCTCATTTTAGCGGTCCCCTATATATATATATATATATATATATATAACTTCTAAATCTAGGCCAAAATATAAATTACATTCACAAGTGATAAGTGTGTTATTCATAAGGCTATGGGGTGTGGGATAAAGCCCCTAGGGGCTTTATCCGGACACATCAGCGCAACGTCAGACCCACGTCAGTCAGGGGGCTTTATCACGCCCTTCCTTAACTTGCAGGGTGTGTGATAACGCCCCATATTAAACAAAATAAAAAAAAGTTTTTATTGGATGAAATGCATTGGGCCCCACCTGAACACAGTTTGTTCATCGTTACCATGGTGGCGGACAAGCCATGGCGACCAGGTTTAAGTTGCAGGGTGTGGGTGATGGCGCCGGAGGGGGCGCTATCGGAGGTGAGGTGGCACGGTGGCGCCCTCCATACCCTCCGGCCTAATATTACCAAGCTCAAATGCTCGATAGCTCATAGTAAGTATTTCTAAATTCTAACCTAACCTACATCACTACATATAACAAGGCTAACTTCTGAGTTTTAAATTTTGGTCCTTTTGTAAATTAGTATTTTTATTGTTAAAAAATAATTAGTTTGTAGTAGATTTAAAAATAAAAGCAAAATAATTTATTGTTTTGAATAAATTTGAATTATATCGAAGTTTCAAATACGAATCGAAATGAATCGAATCTCACGATTGAATACGAATTCAAGTAAATAATATAAATATTCGACAAATTTGATTCAGTTAATTCAAAATTTCGTTAATCGATTTGTTGAACAACCCTAGTAAGAGTAGAGTAACATTCACAATTAGAAAAAAAAAAAAAAAAAAAAAAAAAAAAAAAAAAAACACAACCATATCCAGCAACTCCCACAAATAGCAAAGCTACCGGTATGATCTACGAAGGGTGTGATGTAGGTAAACATTAACTCTATCCCTAGGTAAAAAAATGATGTTATAGAGAAACTCCTTACTTAAAAAATAGACAATAGACAAAGAAACAAAACTAATTAAAAATATAGACTTAGGAACCTACCTACACTGAATAAGTTTTTTTGAACGACAAAATTCTTTTAATCCTTTTCGTCTGTGAGACTTTAGCTCAAGACTTCCCTTCCTAAACACAAGTGTTTAAAGGTTTTATCTTTTCCAATGGGCACCGCCCTATTAGTTACCTATACACAGAATAAGTGGTGCTGGTAAAGAAGAAAGATATAACATTTATACAATAGCATGTAGACACAAATACGAAAAGACATTCATTTACAAAGTAACCTAAAGTGTGGGAAAATTTTGAATCCTTAAAGACACAACTAAGATACAACAGTAAAGGGGAACTTAGGTTTTGGCTTGGACATTTATGCTTGGCTTGTTAACATGTCTACATTTTCAGAGAGTGACATTGGTAGAAAAACATTGATCCGCATAAGAATTCTTAGAAATCATAATTAAATGAGATTAAATAAATTATGTAACTTAGTAAATTCTTATGAAATGTCTAGTGGCGGATAATCTCTAAAAGTTATTTAAACATGACTTTTTATATCATTTGTTTGTATTTAATAACTAACACAAAACATCTTAGATATTTACTAAATATTTTTTTTCCCTCAGCTTGTCTTGTTTGATCATGACCTTATTTTCTTTTAAACAAACAACGTTAACATATGGTAAATGTTAAAACCATTTGTTTTAGATCTTTTTCTTTTTCTTTAGATAAATAGATGCATTGTGATTCAACATCAAATCTTACCTTGTATCCTATCCCATATCCGAACCCGAATCCACCTGAACCCCTAAACCTGAGCTCGTGGACTAAAACCGCATGGCAATTTAAGTAAAACAAAAGAGACCATTACATCACCGGCTTTGATTGATGCTTCAAGATTGATTATCGACTTCAATAACCGAGAATGATCTCTTTAGACTGATAATCCATACTTCAATCGCTACGGTGAAAAGTAGGAACATATATTATAGTCGATTACACCGATCAAACTTACATTAGAACCGCGTCCAAAATTATGGGTCCAACTACTTCGAAATAGAAGGGAATATAAAAACTCGTAAATGCCCACATGTGCGCGACAGCCGACAAGTGGGTCCCACTGCTATGAGAATCAAACATGACAAAATCATAAGATGTGGGTCTGACTATAAAGAGGAAACAAACTTATTACACATTCATAATATGGTCAAAATATGAGGCTTATGGGGAAAGAAGAGCAGTAGCTTAAGTGAATAATGCAAGCGAAAAAGATGTCAATCAATCAATATCATCATCATCTGAAGCTAACTTTTGCTTTTTCCATATCTGCATTTTATAAAACTGTCAAAGCATGTGCATGATGATGATCGTTTGGGCACTGCTTTATCTTAAATGGGTCAAACTAGTAGATCACAAAATTTAGCTAAAAGAGAAACGGGCGCAAATGGGTTGAGCGGGTTGGAAGTCGCTTGAAAATGTATATAACGGTTTTTCTCGATGATTTACGTCATAACTGTAGCAATATTGTTTTCGTAACAAATACAAATGCTTTATTTATTTATCATGTAACAGAAGCATAAAAATAAGAAGTTGAATGACATAACATTTCTGCAATTTGTTAAACTGTTTAAGCATTATGATCGCTTGGGCAGTGCTTTATCTTAAACGGGTCAAATGGGTAAGTCATAAAATTTAGTTAAAAGAGAAACAGGCCCAAAATGGGTTGAATGGGTTGGAAGTCTCCTGAAAGTGCATATAACTTGTAACTGTTTTTCTTGATGATTTACAATATTATTGTAACAAAACAAGGGCCTAATTTATCTATCATGTAACATAAGCATAAATTAAGAAGTTGAATGACATACCATTTCAGCAATTTATAAAAACTGTTTAAGCATTACGATCATTTGGGCATTGCTTTATCTCAAACGGGTCAAATGGGCCAACCAAAAAAATAGCTGAAAGGAAAACAGGCCCAAATGGGGAACGGGTTGGAAGTCTCCTAAAATGCATACAACTTGCAACTATTTTACTCAGTGATTTGTTATTGTTATTATTGAAACAACATTGTTTTTTGTAATAAAAACTAATGCTTTATATGTTTATCATGTAAGAAAAACAAGTTGAATGGCTTACCCGGTAAGACCACTAACTATTTGGTTAGTCTTCGCTTCTTGGTTTGCTTGGCAGCTTAACCTGCACAATCACCAAAACGCACTTGATGTTCAACCATTCTCCTAGTAGCATTGGCGCAGGGCTGGCCCAGAGCAAGTGCCGGGTAGGCGACCGCTCAGGGCCCAAATCGAAAAAATTGTACATTATATATATATATATATATATATATATATATATATATATATTTATTTATTTATTTAAATTTTTTTATGTTTTTAAAGAAAAAACTTAAAGGGCCTAGATTTATGAACCAAAAAAGTTAAAACCCAACTGTTTTGAAGCCCAACCGTTTCGAAGCTCAACTATTTTTGTCAATCAAATTCAAAAGCCCAACTGTTTTAGTTTGTAATGGATTAATGACTTGGCCCAAATCAATAAACAAACATAATGGATTAATGAATAGGGCCCAAAGTTTTTTATCTCGCACATGGCCAATTTTATTTTATTATTTTTTTTTTTTGTGATTTTCAGAGACGGTCCTGCATTGGCGTAGGGCCGGCCCAGAGCAAGTGCCGGGTAGGCGACCGTTCTGGGCCCAAATCGAAAAAATTGTACAATATATATATAGAAAAAGTATATCGTACATTACGGCCTAATGTACTTCACGTACAACAACATGCGTGATTTGTTCTATAACATGCGTGATTTGTTCTATAACATGCGTGATTAATGTTTTCAATATGCGTGATTATTGTGTTTCAACATGCGTGATTTTGGATTTTTGAGTTATAACGTGCGTGATTTTAAAATGAACGTGCGTAATTACCTATCGTATGTGATGTACGTTAAGCCGTAATGTACGTTAACCTTCCTCTATATATATATATATATGTATATATATATATATATTTCATTTTTTTTTACGTTTTTAAAGAAAAAACTTAAAGGGCCTAGATTTATGAACCAAAAACGTTAAAACCCAACTGTTTTGAAGCCCAACCGTTTCGAAGCTCAACTATTTTTGTCAATCAAATTCAAAAGCCCAACTGTTTTAGTTTGTAATGGATTAATGACTTGACCCAAATCAATAAACAAACATAATGGATTAATGAATAGGGCCCAAAGTTTTTTATCTCGCAAACCAATTTTTTTTTTTTTTTTTTTTTTTTTGTGATTTTCAGAGACGGTCCTGCATTGGCGCATGGTCATCTCTTCCTTTAGCTCAGCTGGCGGTAGTAGATAATTACATTTAAACAGCTTATGCTTACTCTTACAATCAAGTACATTATAAAATAAACATAAGTGCATCTTATGGGTAATCTTGTAAATTTTAATCTACACAAGAGTCAGCTTATTTCCACTCTAAAAACATTATCTTCAGAAGTGGCAGTATCAACCCGTTCATTCATATACAAAGAATGTTTCATGCTTATGGTTAATGCTGCTGCTCCTTATTGCATTCAATCCTTTGAGCATTATCAAGCTTCTAAAGTTGTTGTTCTGGCTTATGATTGTATTGTTTTTGTGTTCTTGGAATATGCTTTAAAGGATTGTTGATGCTCATGTTCTGTTCAGTCATAATGGTTTAAAAAACTGTTGCTGCTAAATCAGAAAGTCACGTTTCGAAACAAATTGACCATTTTTAAAAAAAGGCCCGTTTCGACCCTTATTTATGAACACGTTAATGTTGAATTAAGGAGATTAAGATTAAGACGGATTATAGATAATT
Organism: Helianthus tuberosus; assembly: GCA_030545235.1. NCBI lineage: Eukaryota > Viridiplantae > Streptophyta > Magnoliopsida > Asterales > Asteraceae > Helianthus > Helianthus tuberosus. The sequence continues at coordinate 56,445,429 of CM060360.1, forward strand.
TTTTGTGAATTATTCATTTAGTCTTATATGTTTAAATAAAGGAACATTGTTGGTTTATTAGATATACTAGGTTATAGACCCGTGTATTACACGAGTTGAATTGTGGAAATATCTCCGGTAAGTAAAAAAAATGATAAATACGACATAAAAATTGCTTAAAACCATCCATAATCAGGAAAATATCAATTTCTTTCTTTGAAATTTAAAGGAAAACATAACAATTTTGAAAGAAAATTTAAATTTACACAACCTAAAAGGTTAATATATCACAAATAATCATTGTTAATTATTAATAAATACATAACTTAAGATTACCATTTACGCAACTTGAATTTAAGATAACTTGAAATGAAAAGTAACATATGAGGAATGTTATATTGCTAAAAGAGTTAACTGCCATTTTCGTCCCTGTGGTTTGGTCACTTTGGCCATTTCAGTCCATTTCTCAAAAATGCGCCATTTTCGTCCCCCACGTTCTGGAAAGGTGCCATTTCAGTCCAAAAATCATAACCCAGTTAAGTCAGTTTGTTAATAAGGACTGATTGTGTAAATTTGTAACATAAGGGACCATTTAAGTAAAATGTATAAATATTTGAAAAATGGACTGAAATGGCACCACCGCCACACCAGTTCCCACCACCGCCACCACAGCCACTGCCACCGCCACCACCGCCACCACCGCCACCACAGCCACTGCCACTGCCACCACCACCACCACTCCGCTGCCTCCACAGCCACCACAGCCACTGCCACCACCACCACTCCGCTGCCACCACAGCCACCACGCCACCACCCCCACTGCCGCCGCCTGCAACTCACCGGAAAAACGGCACCCCCCACCGTCGCCTTCTCTCTCTCCCGCCTCCTTCTCTCTCTCTCTCTCGTCAGACCATCATCTTCTGATGATGATGATGATGAAGATCGCGATGATGATGATGAAGGTCGATGATGATCGATGATGATGATAACAGATGATGATCGATGATGATGAATAATGATATGAAGATAATGAGTTGGAGGTTTGGACGTGATGAATGAGGTGAGCAGAAGAAGATGACCGGTGTTACAGGATGAATGGGTGGCTGCCGGAGAAGATGACCGGAGGAGAGTTGCAGGTTCCGGTGAAGGGTTCCGGAGAAGATGAATGAAAGACGGAGATAATGGACGGGCTGTGGTGGTCGTTGAGCGATAACAGAGACGAAGGTGGCAGCGGTCGATGTTGCAGGTTTACGGTGTCGGAGAAGATGAAGGTTGATGTCGTTGGTCACCGAAGTACAAGACCTGGTGTTGCAGGTTGTGAGAGATACGATGACCGGAGAAGAGAAAGATGGTCGGAGTAGATGGTGTCGGTTCGTAACAGTTGAACAGAGATGGTTAAGGTTTTACGGTGGTCGGAGGAGATCCGTCGGAGTGATTGAAGAAGACGGGCGGTGATGAAGATGAAGATGGTGGCGGTGGTGGTGGCAGTGGCTGTGGTGGCGGTGGTGGCTGTGGTGGCGGTGGTGGTGGTGGTGGCAGCGGAGTGGTGGTGGTGGCAGGGCTAGTGGTGGGGGTGTTCAAATTTACACAATTAGTCCTTTATGTTACAAATTTACACAATCAGTCCTTATTAACAAACTGACTTAACTGGGTTATGATTTTTGGACTGAAATGGCACCTTTCCAGAACGTGGGGGACGAAAATGGCGCATTTTTGAGAAATGGACTGAAATGACCAAAGTGACCAAACCACAGGGACGAAAATGGCAGTTAACTCTTGCTAAAATTTTAAACATTAGTTTGAGTGCATATTTCATTATTGGTTTTCCTTTTAATATCATGTTTTATTTTATTTTATTTTATTTATTTGCAAGCAATAGTAAAGTTTAAACTCTTTATAAAATTACCACAATTTTTTTTTACTTTGATGTTTAACAAACTTTTTTCTTTGGTTTTTTCTTTTGCTATACCGAGTATCGGTACATTTTCAAACCTAACAATTGAAACTAAATTCCTGCCATATCGTGCACATGATTTTAGTAGTTATTACTTTACATACATGGAAATATACAAAAGTCAACCATAAAAATATATTGCGATAATTTATCAAATCGACAAATAATTAAAAAGAAAAACTTAATTAATACAAATTTATTGATCAAAATATATTTTAATATGATAACAATTTAATGAATTTTAAAGTTGAGTAAACTGCCATTTTGGTCCCTAAGGTTTGGGCAGTTTTGCCACTTTAGTCCAAATCTCAAACCTTTTGCATCAGGGTCCCTGTGGTTTCAGTTTTGTTACCATTTTGGTTCAAAAGTGAAATCAGCTCAAATTCCTCAAATTAAATCATGTTGTTTTGTCCTTTTCCTCAGGGGTACACAAGTATTATTTAAAAAAAAATATTAATTAAATTAATTAATCCTTTTACCTTTACCTTATAAAAGAAGCAGATTTATCATCCCCCAACCCAACCATCATCTTACATCAATTCAGAAACCCTAACTCACAGAGACAGTGGTCTGCTCAGGTGTGAGATCGTGAAGCAGACGCCGACCGACGGAGAAGAGGGTTTTGTTGGTGATTGCAGCGGCAACGGTGAGAGAAAGCATGGTGTCGTCGACTTTTGGGGCGGCGGATTCGGGGACGATTGAGAGGCGGGGAGGGGAGGAGTCCGGTGAGGTTTGGTCGGACGTACGGTGGTCTTCGCCGTCGCTGTTTCCGGAGTCTTTGTATGTCTGTAATAGGTCCATGATTGTGCGATTGTGAAAAGTTGGAAACCCTAGAATTTGTATGTTGATATTTCTTAACATGATTTAAATATTAAGGCGACCGACTGAAACAACCATCCCTGTAATCACAAACACACAATCAACAATCTGATCCCCTGTTTAATCAATCTTGAATCCTGTGAAGTATCATCGAACCAAAACCAGAAAACTCCATCCCTGTTTTTCAATCAAGAATCAAAACCAGTCCGTTTCAAGGATTTGATCAAACCTGTGATCAAATCCTGTTCAAAATTATCATATACACACCCAGATCGTTCATACAATCGAGAATCGTTCCGTTTTCAAAATCAAACGCAGAAATCAAAACCCCTGTTTTACGACTTGACACCGGAGAAGTTTGTTTTTCCGTTCAGAATCAAATAATCAAATCGACGATTATAATCAACACTCTGGACAAAATCTTCACAAAAATCGGTTATCTAAACCCTTTTAACATTAGAATTTCGTTTAATTTTGATTCGTATCAAAATCGTTCTCGCGCGAAGAATAGTGATCAAAGATTCTGGTCGCCGTTATTCGCCGGAAAATCTTTAAAACAGAATCGTTATTATAAAACAGAACAGTGATGGCAGTGGTGGTGCACGGTGATAGTTGTGGTGGGGAGTGATGGTTGATGTGTGTGTGGATGGTGGTTGTTTTGTTATGCAGAAGAGATCCAGAGAGAAAGAGGTAGAAGAAGTGGGGATTATTTATTTTCTTTAAATAAAATAAAAAGGAAATGATTATTTTGTCCCTGAAGAAAATGACAAAATACACGGATTTATTTTGAGAAACATGATCTGATTTCATTTTTGGACCAAAATGACAATAAAAATGAAACCCTACGGACCTAGATGCAAAAGGTTTCAAATTTGGACTAAAGTGGCAAAAGTGACCAAACCTCAGGAACCAAAATGACAGTTTACTCTTTAAAGTTTTATGAATGTACATTTTCAGTTTTTAGTTATATATTTTGTTATACCATCTCTAATTTCTAAATTTTTTGGTTAATTATGAAAATATATTATTATAAATTACGTATTTATCTGTTATGTATTAATAAATTGAATAATAATAATAATAATAAGAAAATTACTAAATTAAAGAAGAGAGACTGTCACATGACATTAATTCGAATCCTTTATTAGAATTTAGATTTATCTAGTTGGTTAATTTATTTATTAAAATAGAGTTCGAGTTTGGTTAGGATTAGAATGAATTTCGTATAAATAGATGGTTAGGACTATTCTTATTTGTGTGTTTCGGTTGATAATAAAAAGAGTCGAACGAGTTCATTCAATCTCGTGTTTGTGTGTTCAACCAAATGCCCGATTTTCCAACAATTTATTTTTGCCAATACCCGTTCAGATCCGAACCAAAATGACCATCTTTTAAAACAACTTGTTTGGCCCGAACACGTTTTGACATGTTACCATGCTAGACAGGGGCGGATCTACCTTGATGTAAGGGGTAGCCTCCGCTACCGCTTGGCCGGAAAATTTTTGACGTTTTTAGTGTAAATTTTGGAAAAATTTGACATTTTTTCGATTTCGTTACCGCTTATTTATAAAACGTTCCCGCTTGGTCGGAATCTTAGATCCGCCACTGATGCTAGATCCGACTAGCCCATTTTGCTAAGTATACTATTTACCTATGAATGGCTAAAGTTTGAAACTTTGGATGTTTTAACTCAAAAAAAGAAGAAGAAGAAACGGGGTACAAAGGTTAAACGTGATTATAACTTTTAATTGTATTGAAATGCATATACATCTCCTAAATCACTTTACACGCCTCTTAAATCACTTTATTAAAACAAGTTAGCCTCTTTTTGTAATATTAAAACCAAAATATCACAATTTGCAAATAAATCTATTAGACCCAGCCCCACTCGATCTATTTTGAACCGTACTTAAAAATAGCAATATTGTTGTGAAACAACGACCTACTAACCTAATAGCAAACCATAAGAGAAAGAGATGTAGGAAGAAAGAGACTGATATTTCATTGATAGATGTTATTACAATAGTGGTATATATAGGTGTACAAAACTTGGAGAGAAAGCTAATCTATTTTTTGTGTTGATAACCACATTAATAATAAATATATTCATAACACTCTCCATTGGTTATCAACATAATACGCTTGATGCTACCTCGTTAAAAACCTTGCTAGGAAAACCCGGTGGGACAAAACCATAGCTAAGGGAAAAAGAGTGCAACGTGTAATGCGCATTAGTTCCCCCTGATACTTCTAGACCAGGTATGTTGACTCATTAAAAACCTTACTAAGAAAACCAAATGGGACAAAACTTAGTCAAGGGAAAAAGAGTGCAACTTAAATAAGTCTCCCCCTCATTTTAACATGTATCATTTAAGTGACGTGTGTCCATCTTCCTTGAAAGTTGATCAAAGCTTTTGTAGTCAATGATTTGTCGCTCGATCCCTTAATGTGCAATTCTTTATGTTGATCAATGTTGTTTAATCTTCTAACAAGACTTTAGGTGCCTCCTTCCAAAAAATATCATATGTCCAGGACTGTGTTTAGTTACATTCCTGCATCTACAAGACTTACCAAACTTGTTTTGATGGGTTAGTAAAATATAATCAAATATCGTTTATACCTGAAACATTTCGTTGAACTCATTCCAATGTCTCTTCGCTTGGCAAAGGTTATATCATGACAATAAGCTCAAGTGAAAGATATTATAACCATACATATCTAGCAAAACATTTTAGTGCACACATCATTTAATGATGGTACTTCTAGAATGAGAATCTCGACTTTGGTAGGAGATGATAATAAGCATTTCTTATAACAAATGACTTAACAACCTTTAACACACTTTAAGGTTCAACTATTCCCAACATCATCTTCTAAATGTACTTGAGGGATTGATAAAATATAATTACATATATACTCGAACTGCAGTTTGAGTAATAGACCGTGCCAATGTCACTAAAAAATTCCCCCTCTAAAAGCTCGACAGTTTCTCTCGATGATGCCTAGACATCATCACTGCAAATTGCGATTATAGTGAACTTTTAAAAGTAGAATGTTGATAAAACATTGATAATTTAATCAAACTTATATCCCTCTTTAGGCGAATATCTCGAGTTGTACAACACTCGACCCGACTATTTTAGTCCATATATATTTTATCAACTTCATATAGTATGTTCTTGAGATTTTGACATCAATGCTTCTGCCATTATCAATCCATGAGGGAATTTGTTCCATCTTATCCAAATATGCATGTGCTTTCATTCTTTAGAAGTTTTGCTAATAAAATTTGCCCATTTAACACATAGATATCTATATCATATGCAAAAATGTCATGAACACTTGCTTTTATCTCTGAAATCTATATTGTACCATGCGTGTACACTATTTATTGAGATATCACAATAACCGGGTACAAGTTTTCTATGTATGTTTCTTGGTGCACAAGTATTACATCGTTAAGATGTTTCAATTAACCTTTTAAGCACTCAATTGCTTTAGAAACTCATCAGGAGTTCCAATTATATCCAACATGTAAAATAATCATAACCTGTTCAAATCCGAATATGTATAAATGATCACATTGTTCTCGAGAACTTACTTTACATAACTTACATAATTTAATCCTTCAGGACTTTCATGTAAACTTTCGGTATCAAGTGATACATAACATTCATAAGACGCATATCAATTCTCTGTTTATATTACCAGACAATAAAATATTAGAAAGTCAATGCATCCACCACTGGAGAATACGTCTCCTCATAATCAATTATAGGTATTTGCAAAAATTCTTGTGCCACCAATTTTTCCTTATATCGCTCAATTTGATTTTCACATAATTCACATAAAAAACCCGTTTATATCCAACATATTTTACAACTTCAGTTATATGGACTGTTGGTCCAGATACTTTCCACGTAATTAGAGAATTCAACTTTGCCTTATTTGCGTCTTTCCATTTTGGTCAATCATTTCTATGTTTACGTTCATAGGTAAATCTCAAATCTTGATCCTCATCATTTAATCATTTCAAGCGCTAGATTATATAAAAAAGTATAATGACGTCGATTTTTATTTCGATTCCATACATATCTTAGACATGATATAACTTATCGAGATCTCTTTATTTTCAGGTACCTGAGGTTCTTGAACCATCATGTCTATTGTCTCTTCAGGAGACCATTTTAATATAACCTCGACTTGACCATATTAATTAGTTGCTCCAACTTTCGAGGAATTTTATTATTGGAATCGACTGGTCTACCACGCTTCAGACGTGCAATAGACTCATTACAAACATGTGGTGATTGTCCTTCTGGGACACTCATCTTAATTGGAGCATTAGCAGTTGGTATATGTGACATAGTCACCTTTTTAAGGTCAGTGAATGCGTCTGGTACTAGATTCGCTAATCTTTGTAAATGAGTTATTCTTTGAACATCTGGTTCACACTTTTGGTTTTGAGGATCAATGATAATTCATACCAACTCATTTCTTTTCCAACTGCTTTTTATCCCCCCCTGATGTTGGGAATGTTAATCCATTTAGATGGATATCAATTAATTGAGCCATGAATAAATATCTCGTGAAAGGCCCTATTCGTTATCATATATTCCCAACCACCTTTTAAGGTCCCATCTTTGTGCGTAGTGATGGATCATTTTCAACATATACCGCACAACCAAAATCTTAAAAGGGACATCTTTGGTTCATGACCAAAAACCAACTATAATTGGGAGAAACTATTACAACATGTTGGCTTGATGTGAGTTAATGTTATTGCATGTAAACTTACATGTACTAAAATAGAAACATGAACTTTTGCTCTTGTAATAATTTACTTTGCAATAAGTTGTAGACGTTTAATGATTGTCTTCAACAAAAAAACACTTATTTTAGTGATCTTAATAGCTTGAAAATAAATTTCACAGTTATAACCGAAATAAATATGCCAATCTGGAACAATGTACTTGCTATATCATTAGCGAAGCCATAAATCACACAATTCTTAAGTTGTGTATTCGATAACCATTTAGACGATACATCGATTTAAAACACTAAATGGTATCATATTGGAATATGCATATCCTTTAATCATTTCCAAAATATTTAGGGATACACACCGTTAATTGGCAAATACATAATTTCTCTTAAGAGCAAACAATACATGCTATCAGCTAGAAGAATCTTCAAGTTCTTCATTATGTTTCACATTATCATTGATTCGGTGTGGTCTAACCGGTCATGCCAATAGAGTAAATAATTATGATCCATAAACTTGTGGTTTATGATCATATATGTATCACTTGCACATATGTAATACAAAATGTAAGATACGATAGAACTATTAACTATCATTTCAAACTGTCACGTCATTTTCATTCTCTTCGAATATTATCTTCATATAATTACTCCCATAATTTACCACTTCAAGTGGTTAATCTTATTATGACCATTATTACAATTTTGATAGTCGATCTACAGTCTAATATGGTCAATCTCATTATCAACTTGGCTATCATAGCATTTTTGATGACCGATCTCATTATTATTATGACCGTCGTTACAAATTTCTCAATTATGTCCATGATAACTACCTTTACAATGATCAATATATAATCACATTCACTTCAGAGAATGAGATGGAATCTTAAAAAGTTCATGGATTTTCATTCTTTGCCCAGTCACACGGGTATGAAAGCTCTTCAAACCTTTAATACCTTTTTTAATGATATTACTACTTTGGGCGTATGTATCAGGTTTGATAAACAAAAATTAATTTCTCATCACATGACATCAGTTGAAAAGTAATTATATGTCTAAGTCATATAATATTATCGGTCTAATATTTTACGACCTTTGATAATGAGATATAGGAAGTATGATACTTCAGGAGTCATATTTAAACATATTGATATCCTTTAATGAGAGTGATAATACAAATTCATATTTTAGATATCTGTTTCAACACATCATATACAAATAAATAAAATCAAATTATGTAATGCATGTTAAAATAAAATTTCATATAATAAGAGACCAAGAAAATTTCATATAAACAAGCCTGATAGCAAAATTTCATGGGATGGAACCTTGACAAACTTTATTTAACGCAGACAATGCTTTAAAAAAATCAGACATAACAATTGGGCTTTTAAAGCCCGAAAGTGTCTACTAAGTTGGACCCTTTTAAAAGCCGATAATTCCTTGATATATCTTTTAGTCCATAAACAACCCAAGAAATAATAGCACAGGTCCACAACCATTCGACAAATCTCTTGGGCTTATAAGCGGCCCACATAGAAACTCCATCCACATTACAATTTACAAGTATATAGATAATTCTATATATTATGTAATATGATTAACTAAGTGGGACAATATTAATTTAATTGAAATGCCACTCCAGCACATAATCTAGCACTATTTATTTATTTATTTTTATTTATTTATTTATTTAGGGAGAAAGAGACTGATATTTCATTGATAGATGTGATTACAATAGTAGTATATATAGGTGTACAAAACTTGGAGAGAAAGCTAATCTATTTTTGGTGTTGATAAACACATTAATAATAAATATATTCATAACAAATATTAATATTTAGTGCAACCCTTTTGACTTTTGACATGTTTCTTAACCCACCAAACTTGCACATTTTGCTACCTCTACATTAGAAAACACCAACAATCTAAAACAAAGGAACCCTTTTGACTTTTGACATGTTAACCTACCAAACTACCTCTACATTAGAAAACACCAACAACATAGAACAAAGGGACCGTTAATAAAATGTTAGATAACTTATCATATCACATCGCGTAAGATCTCTACTCTAGTAACCTCAAATATATGAGTAGATATAGATCTCTACTCTGGTAACCTCAAATATACAATCTAAGAATATATGAGTCATACACGGTGATAACATGTTCGCATAAGAATATCCAAATTTTGTTAGTATGCTATATTGCTTGTATACAATCTGGTATGTGTTTTAGGTGAGTTTTCTATTAGAACCGTTTTGTTACGATTTTCATAGGATAATTATAATTGAAGAGGATGGCCTCCATATATACAAGTGTACAACACTGAAATCAAGGAGAAACTGTCTCCTTGTGTTGACTAAACTAATTTACATATAATCACAATTTAAGATAAATATATTTTGACTAAAATTACGGTAGACTATTATCCCCCGTCAATCGAACAGGTGGTGGTCCGACGCGAAGCATGTTTCAAAACCGTTCAAAGAGAGGTTTTGGTAGACTTTTTGTGAATATATCTGCCACCTTGAGATTGGAAGGAACAAATTTTGTATGAAGACGACCGGATGCCACAAGTTCCCGAACAAAGTGATAATTAATGCCAATATGTTTAGCCCTTTTGTGAGCGACTGGATTTTGGCTTAAGAAGATTGCACTTTTGTTGTCAGAAAGCAATGTAGGTCGATCTTGCGGTAGGGCATGTAGTTCTCGAAGAAAATGAGTAAGCCAAATAATTTCAGCTGTCGTATTTGCCATAGCCCTGTATCCAGATTCACAGCTAGACCTTGAAACAGTGGGTTGTTTCTTAGCACTCCATGTTATGAGGTTTCCACCTAAATAGATCGAGTAACCATATGTCGAACGTCGAGTTTCAATACACCGAGCCCAATCTGCATCTAAATAACCCACTAGCTTGGTGGTACGAGGTCTATCAAAGGTAAGACCGTAGGATAATGTTCCCTTGACATAGCGTAAAATCCTTTTAACAGACTGAAAATGAGATATAGTGGGAGATTGTAAATATTGACTAGCTTGGTTGAAGGCGTATGAGAGATCGGGTCTCGTAATGGTGAGATATTGTAGCGCACCAACAAGGGATCTATAGAGAGTGGGATCATGGAATGGAACTCCTTTGGAAGTGAATGGTTCGGATGTCGACAATGGCGTTGCAACTGGATTTGCATCTAATAGACCTGCATGAGCTAATATATGATAAGCATATTTAGCTTGAGACAAAAATATACCCGATGTCATGTGTGAAACTTCAATACCCAAAAAGTAGCCCAAAGTGCCCAAATCTTTTATGGCAAACTCACTATGAAGTTGACGAATAAAGTCTCGCATGATGGGGTCGTCATTGCCGGTTAAGATGATGTCGTCTACATATACGAGAAGATAGATGAGAGCCTTGTTCTTTTTTAAAACAAAAAGAGAAGTGTCAGCTTTGCTACAAAGAAAACCACGATTAATGAGAAAAGTGCTAAGGCGTTGAAACCATGCACGTGGCGCTTACTTTAACCCATAAAGAGCTTTACGTAAACGACACACGTGAGTGGGGAAGTTTCTATCGACAAATCCAGGTGGTTGTTCCATGTAAACTGTTTCGGTGAGATTGCCATTTAAGAAAGCATTTTTGATGTCTAGTTGATACAAGGGCCATTGATAAATAGTTGCAAGTGTAAGGACCACACGTACCGTAGAAGCTTTAACGACCGGGCTAAATGTATGAAAATAGTAGATTCCTGGAACTTGGGTGAACCCTTGAGCCACTAAACGAGCCTTGTATCGATCAATGGAACCATCAGATTTATATATTGTTCTATAAATCCATTTAGAACCGACTACATTGGACGTTTTTGGTCGCGACACCAATTCCCAAGTTTGATTGTTTTTTAAGGACAACATTTCTTCATGCATTTCCTTGACCCATTTAGAATGTTTTGCTGCCGACTTGTAGCCTTTTGGGTCATGTGAAACAAATAAAGCATAATGAAGGTTGTTTCAGAAAAATATAAAGATTTGCAAAGTGCTTTGGCATAAAAATACCATTCTTTGATCTCGTGACCATTTGATGAGTGTTGGAAGGTTGTTGTGGTTCAGGTGTGATGTGGGTTGGTCCAGAATTTTGAGATTGGGTTGGGTGATGTTGGGATTGGGAAGGTGTGGGATTGGGTTTGGCTTGGAAAGTTGTTGTTTGGGTCGACGTGATTGGAGTGGTGTGGGAAGGTTGGATTGGAGTGGTGTGGGCCTAGGAAATCGTTTCTAGGGGGTGTATTGGGTGGTGACGTGGGTTCGATTTGATCAAATTGGACCGACAAAGTAGGTGCAACATAATCGGGTTGGGCCGGTAAATTTTGCTCAGTTGTATTAGTGGGGATGTTGGTTGTTGGTAAAAGGCATAAGTCACAAAGAGTAGAAGGGTTATGGGTACATTTAGGCTTGGATTCAGTAGTGACATTATGTGGTAATGGAGATGAGTGGGGATTTATTGGTTGTAGTAAAGGGGCAGGCAATGATTCATCAAAATTTGAGAAAATAAGGGTCGCCTCATTTACGGGTGGGATATTTCCACTAAATGGGAACACATCTTCATCAAATTGTGCGTGACGTGTAACATATACACGCGAAGTGGTTGGGTCCATACAACGATACCCTTTGTACTTTGGACTATAGCCAATAAAAATGCACGAGGTACTTCGCGGGGCGAGTTTGTGTTTGGCATAATTTCTTAGGTAGGGAAAAACGCGACAACCGAAAACACGAAAATTTGCATAGATTGGAGGTTGACCAAAGACAACCTCAAAGGGGGACTTGTGATCAAGAAGAGGAGTGGGTAGTCGATTTATAATATATGTGGCCGATGTAAAAGCGTCCACCCATAAATTTGCCAGGGCATGAGAATTAAATAACATTGCAAGTCCGGTGTCGGTTATGTGTCGATGTTTTCTCTCGGCTCTACCATTTTGTTGTGGAGTATGAGGGCAAGATAGGCGATTTTGAATTCCATATTGTTGGAATAATTGTTGTACTCGATTATTTGTGAACTCGGTGCCACCATCACTTCGAAACACCTTAACTTTGCGTGAGAGTTGATTTTGCACAAAGGGTAAGAACACCAATAATGCGTTGAAAATTTCGGACTTGGTTTTTAATGGATAAAACCATGTGAACCTTGAATGGTCGTCAATAAAAATTTCATAATAATAATAACCCTCGGTCGAAACAATAGGTGCGAGTTCCCACAGATCGCAATGTATCAACTCTAAGGCATGCGTAGAACGTTTTTTATTTAAATCAAAAGGCAAACGATGTGACTTAGATAATTGATAAGAGGCACAAAGTCCCGGTTTAGGTAATAACGAAGTAACCGATAAATGACCCGACTTATTTAATTTTGAAATAACATCAAAGGAGACATGTCTGAGTCTACTATGCCACCTTTCAAAAGACACTTTGAGATGATGTGATGAAAAAGAAGCCACAAAGGCTTGTTGTCCTTCTCGAAGAACATAAAGCCCGTTTTCACATGTTCCACTTGCTAGCACTTCCTTCATTATTTGTTGGTCCTGAATATTAAAGAAATTATTAGAAAATAACACATCAACAGGTGAGTCATGGGTGAGTCGACTAATAGAAAGAAGACTCTTGGTAAGATGAGGAACCACAAGAACATGAGATAGTGGTAACTTGTTGTTGATTTTGGTATGACCGATTTTTGAGATGGGTAGGGACTCGCCATTTCCGAATATCACAAAATTATTATTACCCGTATTGTGATAGATACCGGCGAGAGCATCCTTATTTGGAGTCATATGAGTTGTGGCTCCCGAATCCGCGGTCCAACCTGGATAGTTTTCATTAACATGACATTGAGCCTGAAAGGCGTGTTCAAGATTCGCATCGATAGGAGAAGCATGTTGTGCAAAGGTGGACAAGCTTGGACATGCATTTGCATAGTGTCCTTCTTTACGACAAAGTTAGCAATGTGGTGGTCTTCGCCCACGACCACATCCCGAGCCTCGACCACGTCCCCGGTTTGCGCCATGAGAGTTGCGAGACGGGTTAGCGGAGCGTGATTGATGCGCAACAAACGCAACTTGGGGAGTGGTAGCAACATGTATAGATTGTAAAAAAATTTCATGATTTTCAGCTTTGGAGAGCAAGTCACGAAAAAATTTCATGATTTTCAACATGTAGGATCAATCTGTGACCCAAACGAGTCGTTCAGAAGAGTTCTTAGGCTATACGAAAGGCAGAAACAGACGTATAGACTCGAAACAGCTTGATTATCACTTTAAACTTCTTGTATATTGAATTAACAGCGATTACAGTCACAAGAAATACCGGCAGCACTTCGGTACAAGTTCCTGATTCCCCACCAAATGACATGATCACTAGCCTATTTATAGAGTTTCTGATTCCCCACGAAAGTGCAATGTTCATTTCGTGGGAAATCAACATTTTGTCACTTCGTGGGAAATCAACATTTCGTGGGAAATCAACTCTAAAACTCTATTTTCCCGTACAATGTGCCCTGATCTAACATATCTAGTACTAGACTCGATACAAGACGAAGTCGACAGATGTATGCACTAATAGACTCCCCCTCAGATGTTGACGAGTCTTAAGTGTCGAGTCTTCAACGTCTTCAGTCTTTATCAGTCTTCGGGCTTTTCCTGCTCTTGACTCGCTCTATCTTCTCCTGAATATCAGCACCAACAGATAACTTCCCAAACTCTCTCTAACAGACTCCTCCTCAAAACATGCTTGGATCATAGACTGACTTTGATAGAATCAGGATCGCAACCTGGCTTGCTACTCTCAATCAGAATCCAAGCTTTCCTGCAAATCCTCTACCCAAAACATAAGTTTCATAAAAATAAGATACAACAAATTATGACATTACTAATGACCACTAGTAAACATATCATTCATTTTCAGAACACTTTTCTTTCTATAGACTCCTTTTTTTTACTTAAAAACTTTTCAATCACATTCTCCCAAACCTGTTCATCATGTTCAGCACTCGGAATTTTGAAAATCAGCTCTTCAATATCAGTTGCCTAAAATCTTTTTGGATTTTTCAAAATTTTTGCTAAAACATACTGAAAATATTTTTGGAATTTTTTGAAATAACCGAAATGAAATGCAGTAAAGAAATATTTACATACAATATTTTTGTGAGTTTGTGTAAGAGGATCATATCAGTTTCTGAGACAAATTACCAACACCGTTAAGCTTTAATCATTTTAAGTTTTAAACAATTCACTTAGATTGTCAGTATACTGATCCACTTAAATTTTCACACAAAGTTCAACTGTTTCGAGATACGAGATTAATGTTTTAGAGACTTAAACTTATTCGCGTGTCCCACCTTAGAATATACTCCCGTATCCCGATCCCAATATTCAGTCTTACAGGTGAATATACCTAGATGATATCTGTAAGGGATTAATTGCGAAACCGTGAGAGCTCAGGTCAGAACTTCCGTTCAGCAGAGAGATGACGATTCGACTTTTGGTGGGTCCCCTTTAGAGGATCTTTTTTACAACAACATTAATTAGCAATTTTATTGTCTTATCATTTATGCTGAGGGCGGCGCTATATTTCAAGCAAGCGTAAAGTATTCTCCGGGGACTAGGCCATTGCTTCCGCAAAATCAGAAGTCCCGGGATAATACCCCAGATATCACTAAGCATAAAGACCTAGTATCTCAGAAAGAGGGGTCCTTCAAACAAGATTTCGGGGGTTACCCATATATCTGAGAGATGTTACCCACGAAATAAGCAAGTTTGAATTTAGGTTTATATCTCGTCACAATCTACTAAATGTGCAAAAAACTACTGGCACATCATCAGTGTAACACCCGTCTAATTACTACTTGAATTTAATAATAATTTGATTAACTATAGTTAAAGGACGTCCAATCATAACATAAGTTCCATGGATATAGTTCATAAGTAGCAAAACATTAGTCAACTATTTCAAACAATCACAAGTAGTTTAGCTAATTGGTTACATTTTAAAAAGATTGTCTATTAAGTTTAGATATCGCGGAAGCTTCTAATGTGTGTTCGGTTCTTCAAAACTTGCTTGACCGCCATCCGTAAGATCCACATCGTCACCTAGGGTCAAAACCACTAAAAACATTAGTTTTGACATTAATATAGTACATGTAAACGAATTCCGACATCGAAATTTAAATAAAATACAAAGTTTTCTGGGCTCTACTGTAATTTACGGTATCTACCGTAAATTACGGTAGACAGTAAATTGTTTTGGTCTGCCGTAAATCAGTAGGGATCCACCGTAAGACTTTTGTTTTCCACCGTAAATTACGGTGGAGACCGTAATTTACGGTGGGCTCTGTAACTTTGTCATTTAACTATTTTATTGATTTCGCCCAAATCCGCTTGCCGTTTTAGGCTATTTCTTCCCTATAGGTCTGTAAATTCATTACGGACATGTTCATTTCGACTATCATACCAATCTTTGACTCACCGATCATACGGCTAAAAGTTACTATACTATCATTTATTCGACTCATTCTAACTTTACCCATTTTTCTACCATTTACTAATAAGTTTATGGTGCCTTATGCCCATCATCCGGGGCTTAATACCACTCGCATTTCCTTACCAATTTCCATGGTTCAATGCGTTAATGATTGATATCACCATTGTTATCCAATTAAAACACTAATGCTGCGTTTACAATTATCCAACCCGTTGGCTCATCTTGTGGAAAATCTCCAACCTGATGACTACCAAACGGTTCCCTATCAATTCTAATGCCTATTAGCTCAAGTAGCGATCATGGTCGCTACAATCAACACCATAACTATTCTACATTGTAATTACACACAATTTAACAACAATTCGATTAATGTAACAGGTCAAGTTACATACCTTTAGCGCACGCCCTTCAAACGCGAATCGCCACCGGCTTGTCCACTCGACGCTCCGGTATCTTTTCCTATAGAGTTCAATCACGACTTGTTTAGAACTCCTTTTCAACCATATATCGCATAATTTTGTCAAATCATCACAATCATGCGTCTAACTTTAAGTTTCAATTTCGAGCCTTCTTTGAGGCATTTTTACAAACACTTAACGGGTAGAATTTTATATCATTCTTATTCAAGTTCATAGCTTATTATTTAGCTAAACTTAACATCAATAAAGCTTTCATATAACATTTAAACGTCATTATTTCAGAAATCACTTTCTATGACCCGTATTACACTAGAATAATCATTCTAAACCCTAGTGTTTACTAGTTTCCCATACAACCCATGAATCACCTTAAATGTGTTCATGACATTTTCAGGAATTAGCCATGATTTCGCATGTTATTGTCTAGGTTTTACTCCTAGACACTATATCAACCCTATTCTACCCAAATAGCAAACATGCAACATCAATTTTCAGATTTTCCAATTTCATGAGAATTTCAAACAGAGAATTAACACCAAATTTTACATACCTTGTAACCCCCTTGTGATGAGGATCACTAATCCATGCTCGATTTTCGATTCAGGACCGATCTTGGCCTTCAATTTGTGAGATTTAACTAAGCTAGGGTTCTTGGGGAGCCTGGGGTTCGCCCCCTGCTTCTGGTCGATATCAGTAACACACAAACAAGTGTGTTTTGATTTTAATTTTCTTGTTTTATTAATATTAGTTTTCACTTTAACACTTTTGGTCCCTCAATTTTCACCCTTTATTTATTTTCACTTCTAAACTACTCACAACTCATTCTCTAACTAGGTTAACATTATTCCTAGTTAGTTTATAATTCTTATTTATTCGCAATGTTATTGTAATATAAGAATTCGTATTTTCGGGATGTTACAAGTCTACCCCCCTTAAAAAGGGTTTCGTCCCCGAAACCAAAGTACATACCAAATAATGTAGGGTAGAGAAGTCGCATCTCCTCTTCGGACTCCCACGTAGTGTCCGAGCCTTTCCTATGCTCCCACTTGATCTTGACTTGATCAATTTGTTTGTTTCGCAATTGCTTGACCTTCCGATCCAAAATATCCAATGGTCTCACCGCATAATTCAGGCTATTATCCACCTCGATACCATCGTAATGGATATAAGTTGTTTCCTCCGTTAGACATTTCCGCAATTACGACACGTGAAACGTGCCATGTATTCCACTCAACTCTTCCGGTAGCTCAAGGCGATAAGCCACCTTGCTAACCCCGTTCGATGATTTTAAATGGCCCGATAAACCTCGGGCTTAGTTTCTCTCTTTTCCTGAATCGGATAACACCCTTCCTTGGGGAAAACTTTTAGCATAACTATATCACCTATTTCCTATCATTTGTCCCCCCTTTTGATCGGGTTGTCTTTTGACCATTCAGTCACTGAGTCCGTCAGCATACTTACTTGACGCTAGTTTTATATTAACAAGCGCTCTGCTTAGGTCACAGTGTTATTTAGGCTACAACTTGTTTTATTGCCTAAACTAATTGGTCACCATCTTACCTCATACCTCGTCATTCGGGTATGCAATATTGCCGTCATCGGCCCTTTGCGCGCTTATAATTTCATATCTAGTCATTCACACTATAACGTGATTACATTCTCTGTTACTTTTGTGTCCGTGATCACATCACGCCATGTTTAGTTTTACATCGACTTTTCATTCTTAAGAATCTTTCCTCCGAATGCATCATCTTACAGCTTTCGGCGTTAGACCTATATTCTTTAGTACTAACCATTTTCTAATTTCTCTCTCGGTATTCATAGGTGTTAGAACATCGTTTCTTTACTAAAACTGAATTTTAGTTTGATGTTTCTCTCTTTAACCATGTCGATTAATCATATCAAGGAATTGACGACAAGGATTATTCTTTGGGATTATCATTTTACGCGAGAAATCATAATTGGTTCTCCACGCTTTATATTATCGACCCGTAGGTTCCTTTACTTAGCCTTGTAGACTATTCTATTAGGTCTTCACCTTTTTAGGGTGAGACCCCCCTAGTATGTTCCATTTGTATTAGCGACCCAATGGTCATTTTGTTCCCGTAGGCCTTTACATTGTTTATAATTTGGAGGTTAGGGTGATCCCATGGATCATCTTCTATTCGTTTGACCTTGACCGTAGTCTAAGGCTACCCTCACTTTCTTTCGGATTATCTTTCCGACTCTATGACTTCTTATGTGTCCTTCGCGTCGGTTTATTTTACTCATACCATTATTTGGTTTATGCCTCTATTTCCTTTCAACCCGTTACCCGGGTTCTTGATCTTGATATATATATATATATATATATATATATATATATATATATTTTAACACTCCGGTTTCATTGGTTTGCATTTTCCCTTTCATACTCTTTTATGACCTATCCCATAGATTCAATAATATTTCACGCTTTCATTTTCCAGGTTGCGCTTACTTGGGATATCAACTACTATACTTTATTCAACCCCCCCAACATTAAAGTAGTTGAACATGACTATCTAAATTTCTGTTTTTGCAAAATTTTATTGTTTTCTCAGTCATAACTCTTAATCCGAGTCTCTTGACTTTTAATTCGCGTTCTTGACTATTGGTTACGCATTTATCTGAAAACATACCTATTAATTGAGTATTTTATCGATATTATTTTCATAGCAACCCTTCCGTCATTCCTTAAGACTTTGTTTCTCGATTTATTTGGTCGTATCAGCAAAACCCATCGCTTTTACTCAACCAAGTCTTTTATTCTATCACTCGTCTGGTTTGACTTGTTCGTGTGAGTTCCATCTCCTATGACAGTCAACTTTATCCTTATGCCTTGACATTCTAAATTGTCGATTCATATTTTCGTTTACTTGATTCTTATCCCTTCCCTTGGGCTCATTATCTTAATGTAATATGCTCCCATTATCCGGCTTCCGTTTACTTTTATTATCAAGCACTTTACTTAATTAATCCGTACACCACCTTTCTTTTGTCAGTGACCCTTAGGTCTGTTTCTTTTACAAATGTCCCAAAGGCCCATGTCTCAAGTCTTATTTGGTAAACTACTGTTATTGTTATTCGGCCTTTGGGGTTTACTCGTTCTTATTCTAACGCTTTCATAATGTTTGTCTTACTAATTCTTTTACATATTCACCCTCATCAAGGTGATTATCGTTCTTCCTCAGGAGGAATTTATTAATAACATGTTGCTTGGGTATCTACCCATACCCGAGCTTTTAAATCCAAATTTATTGGTATTTCATTATTTACAGCAACAAATAATACATATTGTCCATTTAGTTTTCTTTTTCGAGGATATTCCTATCTAAATCTTAATCTCTTGATTTATGACTTTAACCCATTGTTACAATAACAAAATCAATTCATTTCATGTTATTGTTTCATATCGTTGTATGGAATTTATCCACATCGTTTGTTGACATAAACGATGTTTCTATCTGTTTCATTTAGTTTAGCTTAGTCTATAACCATGTCCTTGTCATCTATTACTATTGTAAACTCCCAGGGTTCGGGTGTTATTACACTCCTCCCTATTATGACGCTTATCTTTCATTACGTTCTCGGGTTCGAGTGTGCGCGCACCCCTTCCCACGGCAATATTTATCATGATTATTTTTACCTCGATGCTCAACATACAGTTTCAGCACCTCTTATCAACAATAAAACTTTTATTATTACCTCTTTCTATTTTTCAAAGCCTTGGTAATTTCGTTAACACTAATGTAGAATGTTAAATAAATCAATATAAAACAAACGATTCATTTGCACTCGTAATAATTAAAAATTCATGCTGAAATTTAATTTACAAGAGTATACCTGAAACGACATCAGGTTCAGCTTTAGCCTCCGTGGCTGTAATATAAAACAACTTCGTCCTTGATTTCTGGGCATCAGACTTTGTGTCGGTTGTGCCCTTGGTTCCAAGCCTCTCTGGACATTTAGACTTTTTATGTCTTGGCTTACCACATGTGCCCTTGTGAATTTTTCCACAAAATCTACACTGATGAAACACACTTTTTGTAACTCCCTTCTTGGGAGCTTTATTAGACTTGGACTTCTTTACGAATCTTGGATTCATATCCAACACCCTCCTTTCTTCTATTTCTTGTAGTATGCTGTCTTTCAATTCAGCCATCATATCGTTCACCACCGGCATGATTGTGGTTTGTAATCTATCAATATACTGTGATAGACTATTTTCTAGAGCTTTTCCGACCTCCTCGGAAATCTTAGCTTTCATTTGTTCAGTCAATTGAGATGTCGAATCATCTCCGGTTACTCCAGACATTTCTTTAACTGAAACATCCATCACGATTTATCAATAATTATTTAATTCATTTCCATCTTATTATACGGAAATTTATATCACTCTCAGTCAATCATAAATAATGTGTTATTCTTTTTCGGTTTGGTCAAGTATATATCTTGCCTTACCTTTCTTACTTAGTGTATTTTCCCGGGTTCGAGCGTATTCATACACTCCTCCCATCTTTCCGTCATCTTGAAATTGAAATGTTTACACTAATTGTTCAACATTTCATTTATGACATATGCGTCATTCATTTTGATCTAGCCAAGTTCACCACTTGCTTAAACCATTTATGGTTAGTGCACTTTTCCAGGTTTGAGTGTGTAAACACGCACTTCCCGTGCATATCAATTCAAATTTCATTTTTTCTAGTAAGTCTACTAAAGCAATTAATTCTTACCGGACGATCGATCAAGCTTGAACCGAACAATTTGTTAACAACCTTAAGCTCTGATTACCAACTTGTAACACCCGTCTAATTACTACTTGAATTTAATAATAATTTGATTAACTATAGTTAAAGGACGTCCAATTATAACATAATTTCCATGGATATAGTTCATAAGTAGCAAAACATTAGTCAACTATTTCAAACAATCACAAGTAGTTTAGCTAATTGGTTACATTTTAAAAAGATTGTCTATTAAGTTTAGATATCGCGGAAGCTTCTAATGTGTGTTCAGTTCTTCAAAACTTGCTTGACCGCCATCCGTAAGATCCACATCGTCACCTAGGGTCAAAACCACTAAAAACATTAGTTTTGACATTAATATAGTACATGTAAACGAATTCCGACATCGAAATTTAAATAAAATACAAAGTTTTCTGGGCTCTACCGTAATTTACGGTATCTACCGTAAATTACGGTAGACAGTAAATTGTTTTGGTCTGCCGTAAATCAGTAGGGATCCACCGTAAGACTTTTGTTTTCCACCGTAAATTACGGTGGAGACCGTAATTTACGGTGGGCTCTGTAACTTTGCCATTTAACTATTTTATTGATTTCGCCCAAATCCGCATGCCGTTTTAGGCTATTTCTTCCCTATATGTCTGTAAATTCATTACGGACATGTTTATTTCGACTATCATACCAATCTTTGACTCACCGATCATACGGCTAAAAGTTACTATACTATCATTTATTCGACTCATTCTAACTTTACCCATTTTTCTACCATTTACTAATAAGTTTATGGTGCCTTATGCCCATCATCCGGGGCTTAATACCACTCGCATTTCCTTACCAGTTTCCATGGTTCAATGCGTTAGTGATTGATATCACCATTGTTATCCAATTAAAACACTAATGCTGCGTTTTACACAATTATCCGACCCATTGGTCATCTTGTGGAAAATCTCCAATATGATGACTACCAAACGGTTCCCTATCAATTCTAATGCCTATTAGCTCAAGTAGCGATCATGGTCGCTACAATCAACACCATAACTATCCTACAATGTAATTACACACAATTTAACAACAATTCGATTAATGTAACGGGTCAAGTTACATACCTTTAGCGCACGCCCTTCAAACGCGAATCGCCACCGGCTTGTCCACTCGACGCTCCGGTATCTTTTCCTATAGAGTTCAATCACGACTTGTTTAGAACTCCTTTTCAGCCATATATCGCATAATTTTGTCAAATCATCACAATCATGCGTCTAACTTTAAGTTTCAATTTCGAGCCTTCTTTGAGGCATTTTTACAAACACTTAACGGGTAGAATTTTATATCATTCTTATTCAAGTTCATAGCTTATTATTTAGCTAAACTTAACATCAATAAAGCTTTCATATAACATTTAAACATCATTATTTCAGAAATCACTTTCTATGACCCGTATTACACTAGAATAATCATTCTAAACCCTAGTGTTTACTAGTTTCCCATAAAACCCATGAATCACCTTAAATGTGTTCATGACATTTTCAGGAATTAGCCATGATTTCGCATGTTATTGTCTAGGTTTTACTCCTAGACACTATATCAACCCTATTCTACCCAAATAGCAAACATGCAACATCAATTTTCAGATTTCCCAATTTCATGAGAATTTCAAACAGAGAATTAACACCAAATTTTACATACCTTGTAACCCCCTTGTGATGAGGATCACTAATCCATGCTCGATTTTCGATTCAGGACCGATCTTGGCCTTCAATTTGTGAGATTTAACTAAGCTAGGGTTCTTGGGGAGCCTGGGGTTCGCCCCCTGCTTCTGGTCGATATCAGTAACACACAAACAAGTGTGTTTTGATTTTAATTTTCTTGTTTTATTAATATTAGTTTTCACTTTAACACTTTTGGTCCCTCAATTTTCACCCTTCATTTATTTTCACTTCTAAACTACTCACAACTCATTCTCTAACTAGGTTAACATTATTCCTAGTTAGTTTATAATTCTTATTTATTCGCAATGTTATTGTAATATAAGAATTCGTATTTTCGGGATGTTACAATCAGTGAGACCGTTTATCACATTTTTCTTTCCAATTCTTTAGCGTGTTGTGATAGTCCACTGATGTACTATCATTTCCTCTATTGTACAACAAAACTCATTTTTGATTTTATCATGTTTTTGTCTTTTTCAAATTTTCAAATGTTTTTGGATTTTCTGAAAATTTTTACTCCCCCTAAAATGCAAACACATTTTAGGAAATTTGAAAACAAACTATACAATAAAGCGACAACTGATATCGAATTACTTCACTTCGCCATCCTCTTGGCATAAACAATCAGAACTCCCCCTCACAACAAACTATTTTCCCATTGTGATTTCAAAACACTTAAGTTTGTTTTAATCAAATGGTTTTTCCGGAAAATTAGTTTTGTTGATTTTCAAACCACTTGTAGGTTAGGGGATAAACTCATCATTTTGTTTTTCAAAATACCACTTGTAAGTATGGTCCAATCAAGTTCAACTTAATGACCTTGATTAACCACTTGTCAATGAAAACCTCTTTCAACCACTTACAGGATCACTCACCAACCATCCCATTTGTAAATCAACATATAACAATTTAAAGATACCCCCTGTACTTTACCAACTGTACCACTTGTAGGATCATTTGCTAAGAAAGATGCCGATTCCTGCTCCACTCTTACCAACCCGGGAGCTCCGGCAAGTCAGGAATTTATGGTGAAAATGCTGTCACCCAAGCCTGACCAGCCTTGGGTGATGTTGGTACACACCTATCCCACCAACATTTTGATTTATAAAAATCTTTTGCACTTTTAACCTTCCCATCAACCATCTTCCCGAAAATATGTTTGACTTTCCCATTGAAAGTCTTTTCAGCATCAAATTTTTTTTCTCCAGCAAAGAATTGACCTGAAATTTCAAATCTACCTTTTGATTTCAAATTTTCTTTTGTCAATGGCGGAAAGTTTTCCTCGTTCAACTCATGAACAGAATTAACAACCTTTTTCTCAACACATGACTCCTCTGATTTTATGGAATCAGATTCATTGTCAGAACTTCTTTCAGATTTTATAACCCATTTTTGTTTGTTTAAATCGACTTGTCTTTTGTAAAATCGTTTTGAAGTTTCACTAATTTCCACAATCGATTTATCAACACATTTCCTTCTTATTTCAGAGTTAGAAGACACTCCCTGTTTTGAATAATTGGATTCTTGGCAGTTCCAAGCAATATGTCCAGTCTTTTGACACTTGAAACAGGTTCTTCTATCAACTCTTTGAGCAAATTTCCTCACATTCTTCTTTACTTGAGCAAGAAACTCTTGATTTGATTGTTTCCAGAATGGTTTCTTCTGCTCATCCTCAGAACTTCCTCCTGAAACAAATTGTGTTTTTGGTTTATAATTTTTCTCATTTTTATAATTTTCTGAAGAATTAAAACCAAGACCTTGCTTTTTGAAATTACCGTTGTGGTTTGGTTTCTTTCGATAACCTGAACCAGAACTGTAACCCTTTTTCTTGTTCAATCTCTGTTGAACTCTTGAAGTGTACTCTTTAGGTTTTTCATGAAGATTTAAATCTTTTATTTCAGAAATATTAATTTCTGTTAATTTGAAAACCTGTTTGATCATTTCAGTTTTGACACTTCTTATTGGAAATTCCTCATCAGAATATAATTTGTCTGAATCATTCAAAGTATATGCCACTTTGATTGATCCATCATTCAAATTAGATTTTGATAACAAGAATTCTTTATTGTAAACCCTTTTAACCGGTGAACTCGGACTCTTTTCTGATGAACTCGAACTTTCAGACTTAGACTCCGGTTTTGACTCTTCATCCGTATCTAACACCTGATCGGCAACTTTCTTTACTAACTCAGACTCATGATCAGTGTCAGACGCTGTGAATGTAACATCAATATTGTCTGGTAATTCATCAATGATTTCAGACTTTAACTTGATGTTGACTGCCTTTTTTAGACGCTCCTCGTTAGGATTCCTGGGAGAATAACTTTCATGGATCGGAGGCGGACATCTGTTATACTTGACACTTTGTTTCTTACCAGTATCCTATTCTTTTTCTTTCTTCTTGAAAGCTTCAAGACCTGCAACAGTAGGATAAACACGATCAATCAAATAATCACATGTAGTATAACTCAAAAGTAATCGTTTAATCCTTTCACTCTCAATCTTCTCAAGTTCCAAGTCTTGCTTCAGCTTAGCACAATCTTCAATATACTCATTGATGACGCTCTGCTTTGTCATTAATGTTGCGCTCATTTTTTCATTTGCTTTTTCAATTTTTGAATTTTTCCTTTTCAGACCATCAACTGTTCTATTCAGCACATCGTATGACTCTTTCACATACTTCACATCAGACAGTAAATCTTCTTTAACTTTCTCTAATTCAGCAATCTTCTTGTCTTTCTCCTCACAATCTTTGCAAGATTCTGAACATTTTAAACATGGTTTTTCAACTTCAACCACCTTTTCAACTATCTTCTCAACTTCGATAGTCTTTTCTACTTCAACAACTTTTTCAACTTCAACTATCTTTTCAACAATTTTCTCAACTTCGACAAGTTTCTCAACTTCTACTATTTTCTCTACCACTTTCTCCACTTCAACAATTTTTTCTATTGCATTTTCAGTCACTGCTTCAACTTTTGTTTTTCCAGCTTCTGTCTTCGCCTTTTCATCAGCTAGTAGCTTTGCTGCTTCCAGCACTCTCTTCAATCTGTCAATCTTCTTTTGATTCAGCATCTTAACTTTATCTGCATAGAAAAAATTAAAACTATCAGGATCAATACTTTTTCTGCATTTGTTAAGATATTCTTCCTCATCATCAGTATCAACATCACTTCCAAGATCTGGAAAAATCGGGATTCTTTTCTGATTAGTCTCATCTTCACCCAGAATTTTAGCAACAAGAGCTGTTCCAGGTATGTATTTGCCCCAACTAAATCCCTCAGCAACAAACTCATCATCTTGATCTATTATCCCAAAATAAGCTTTCTTATTTGCATCTTCGATCATTTTTCCATGAGCAGTTTTCTGATCCTTTTGTTGAGGTTGTTGATCAATCTGATGAAAGATTGATTTATGATAATAATTGCTCTTTTCTTGATTCCCAGTTGCTTCTTGGTTTTTACATTCTCTCTTAAAATGGCCCTTACCTTTACAACGGAAACATGTAACTTTTGATTTGTCAAAACCTAATGGAGAAGCAACCATTCCTCGAAACTCATCTCTGCCAGTAATTTGTTGAAACTTTTCTGCTCTCCTACATGCACTAGCCAAACACCATTTCACATCCATCAACTCAAGTTCTTCTGCATCGATTTGGTCATAATCTTCTTTCGTAAGCATCGGATTTCCAATTCTTCCTGCAACTAAGCTTTCATATGACTCTAACATGGCGACAAGAGATGCCATGTGTTGTTTAGCCAGCTCTAGAGAAAGATGTTGACCATTCTGAATGTTCAATGTCACATTGCATTGAAGATTTGTAGAATTCTGTTGTTGAGGACTTGATGTTGTGCTGTTTGGATCAAAGCTTGAAAATGATGAAGAATATCCACCACTTTGAGTTGTAGTGCTAGCATTTGGACTTGAAGAACCATCTGCACTAAAAGCAGTACTAATTTTTGGACTTTGGCTGGGGGTAGCCTCAAACTTGTTCCCTCGGTAGTACAGACTGACATCCTGTTTAGCATTTGGATTTGTCATAATAGCTGTCTTTTGAATATCCAGCTCCTGCTCTTCAATTTTCTGAATGAATTGTGCCAAATTCATGCTCTCGGACTTCCTCATGAGTTTCACAACCATCAAATATGTTCCCCACTTATGCTGTGGTAACGCCTCAGCTAGTTTATCGACCCACTCATCGTCCTCTTTCTTGATGTCCAATCTACCCATTTCCAATACCAGATGACAATATCTATCAATGGTCTGTTTTGTTGTTTCATGATCGAAAGCTGTAAACATATCAAATGATTTCTTTAATAATGCCTTTTTGTTTTTGATCATATCAGCACTCCCTCTGAATTTCTGAATCAAAACCTCCCAAATTGATCTAGCTGTCCCATTATGTTGAAGCAAAATAAAGATATCTTCTTTAATCGCTTGTTGAAGAATACTTATCATCATTTTCTCACTTGTAAACTGCAATTTGTCACTCTCTGTATAATCACTAAAAGCCTTTTCAATACCCCGTTCATTCTTTGGTTTCTTATAATATTTCAATAACGAACACCATGCATCAAATTTGTATGCTTGTACCCAATTCTCGAATCGATTTTTCCAACCTTGAAAATCTTCAATGTACATGAGTTTCAGTGGTTTCTGATGAGTACCCGTCTCATTCTCACTGTATAAAGTCTCAGCAGCAGTAACAGGAGCAACCGGTGTTGCGAACGCATTGTAAAACTCTTCAGCCATGATTTGGTAACACGTTTTTCAAAAACAGACAGATCCAAGCGGAATAACCACAATACCATTTGGAGCGGAATCACAAGCAACTTGGAGCAGAATCACTCAACTCAGTTTCAAGCGGAATAGTTCAACACCGTTTCAAGCGGAATAGCTGATCTCGAGCGGAATCACAGAATTTTGTTTCAAGCGGAATCACAGATTTATGTTTCAACACGGTTTCAAGCGGAATCTCTGGTAAAACTCAAGCGGAATCAGCCAGATAATGTCAATCTCAAGCGGAATAAGACACCCTCGAGCGGAATCAGACTATGTTCTTTCGAGCGGAATCACCTCTCAAGCCCATTTCTGCTATTTTTAATTCGAATTTTGTTCTGGTTTTTTCAAGGCTTTGTTAATATGCAATTTTATACAATCTGTGAAAAATTTGGCCGATTTTAACCGTGAAAACTTGTTCAGATGAAGAAAGAAGGTGTAGAAGTGAGAAAATGCAATGAAAACAGGCTGATATATGCAGAACTCCTCGTCCTGAGCTCTGATACCACTTGTAGGATCGATCTGTGACCTAAACGAGTCGTTCAGAAGAGTTCTTAGGCTATACGAAAGGCGGAAACAGACGTATAGACTCGAAACAGCTTGATTATCACTTTAAACTTCTTGTATATTGAATTAACAGCGATTACAGTCACAAGAAATACCGGCAGCACTTCGGTACAAGTTCCTGATTCCCCACCAAATGACCTGATCACTAGCCTATTTATAGAGTTTCTGATTCCCCACGAAAGTGCAATGTTCATTTCGTGGGAAATCAACATTTTGATTCTGATTATTAAAAAAAAAAAAAACTCTAAAACTCTATTTTCCCGTACAATGTGCCCTGATCTTACATATCTAGTACTAGACTCGATACAAGACGAAGTCGACAGATGTATGCACTAACATGGTGTATGGAGAGCACGTAGAGCGGTAGAGAACGTTTCAAAAGCCGATCCTAAACCAAATAAGAACCAGTGGCATTTATCACTTTCGTCAACCGGGTGACCAATGGCGGCAAGTTGGTCGCAAAGAAGTTTAAACTTCTGACCAAATTCTGAAACGGTAGACGAACCTTTTTGTAGTTGGCGAAGAGTGTCTCTTAAAGTGTGCATCCGTTCCAAAGAACAGTGACTGTAAGCATTCTCGAGAGCAAGCCAAACTTGATGAGCCGACGAGAGCCCGATTACTTCGGTCAAAGCCTCTTCAGATAAAGAGGACTGAATTAACAGTAGAACTTTCTGATCGGTGTCTTTCCAAGTTGCGAAATCCGGATTCAGAGTGGATTTTTCATTGGTAGTGATGGTCTCTGGTGGGGAAGAAATAGTGCCATCGACATAGCCTATTAGTTTTTGAAAAGAAAGAACATGCTCAATTTGGCTTTTCCATGGGATATAGTTGGATGAGGTTAGTTTGTTGGGAAGAAGATGGAGGAGGGTTTGAAGAAGGATGGTGGTGGTATTCTCAGAAGATCCGGCCATTAATGATCGAAGAATGAGAAAACAAGAAAGAAGAAAGGTTTAATCGAACAAAGAGAGGTTTGCGCAAGATGTATTAGGCTGATACCATGTTACGATTTTCAAAGGATGATTATAATTGAAGAGGATGGCCTCCATATATACAAGAGTACAACACTGAAATCAAGGAGAAATTGTCTCCTTGTGTTGACTAAACTAATTTACTAAAATTACGACAGACTATTACTTTTACACAAAAACCGACATGTATTTATTTTTATGGTTTTAATCGAAGCACATATCTTTCACATGTACTCTGCATGTCAAGTACTAGTTGTGTAATTGCAAGCTGAAAAGTGGCTCGGGCCCGCTCTATTTCACCCAAATATATTTCTAGCTCAACATATTTACTTCACGCCAGTGGCGGACCTAAAAATTATTTTCTGGGGGTACGATAAGAATTTAACCAAATTATCAAGGAGTGCGATCGGGATTTTTGTCTATAAAATACACAAAAAAATAATTTTTAAGGGGAGTGCCCGCCCACCCAAGGCTTGCCTTGGGTCCTCCCTTGCTCCACGCATAGCAATTTTTCGGTGACCAGTCTAGATATTTTTTATATAGCTTTCGACAACGATCTATGTTACCAAGCTGCAGCTCGGCCTCGATGTACTTTTTGGAAATCTGTTTGTTCCATAGTA
Organism: Helianthus tuberosus; assembly: GCA_030545235.1. Lineage (NCBI taxonomy): Eukaryota > Viridiplantae > Streptophyta > Magnoliopsida > Asterales > Asteraceae > Helianthus > Helianthus tuberosus. The sequence goes on from CM060360.1 coordinate 56,475,293, forward strand.
TTAGAATATGGTCAAATAAAAAATAAACCTTATCTTAGGAGTAATTCCAGTTGCAATGCCGAGAATCGAAAGGGCATCCGAGAGATATAACTGTCTGATTGATGAACTTATATATAGCTCTGGCTTACTCAATCTCATTATATCTTAATTCAATGCTTGTTGTAGAAAACAATTACAAAAAGTTATTGATATGTGTATATGTGGATTATGCATACATAAGATTTTAAAAAGCTAAATAGTTTACTCACTTTTAGTTCCAAGTATGTTCTATTTTGACATGAGTCGACAAATCTGTTTTGTTTCATCTTTTTTAGTAGGGCTGGCAAATCGTGTCTTATCAGGTTTAACAGGTCTTTGACGACATGAATAACCCAAGTATTAAACATAAATACAACTTGTTTAACTACTTTATATCTAATGTTAATAACACAGTTGTATTTTATGTACCAAGGAGAAGAAATGATAGATTGTAGCCTCCTAATTCTATTTATTTTTAAAAAGGTAAAAAACCAAATAGTATACTTTTTCAGTAAACAGTTTTAATCGTGTTTTATACTGATATCTATTGCCAGCCCTACTTTTGAGCATTTTCAGAATTTAGAGAATAGACCTCACGGATGGCAATGGTCCTGGTATGAGACAGGTTTTGGTAATTCCACTTCCATACCTTTTTGTAAAAACGTGCCCCATGCTTGTCTCGTCCGTGCATTACCTCGTGGGTATCAGGTATACCAATGTACGATAATATGTGGTTTAATAATTAAAATTACTTGTTGGGATTCCCATGTCCTAAAACTAGAACTTAAACTTGCCCAAAAGGCCACTTGAAATATTAAATACTCAATTACACTTCTAACAATTTTATATATTGAATAATTTCATATTTCTAACAAGAAAATTTTCCATATATTATCTTTTACAAATTATATAATACATTAATATATTCAACTTGATGCGGGTAAACATGTATGGGATTGTCACAAAAAAAAGCCCACTTGAAATATCAAATACTCAACTACAGTTAAAATCTTTTCTAAATTTCAAGTTTCATACATCTTCAAAATACCATTTAATATATTTTACATATTACATAATACTTAATATATTTCAGGTAATCCCGCATACATCACCTAATACCTTACACATCTCAGACTGTTAAAAGTTTCATAACTTGATCACATACGCAGTCAGGTACCCGAATATCCATCCCATTACGGATTTTCCTGTGGTGTACAGTTTTTTTATCATCCCTAAATCCTAAAGAGTCGTATTATTGACACACCCTGAATCCTTAAATCGACACCTTCAATACGGGTCGTATAGGCCTATACAGATCATACTGTCTTTTCAATTTCCAATAAATAATGATGTGTCAGATTTTGTCTAGTTAACTGGACCTATATGGGTCATATAGGTCTATACGGGTCGTATTGGATGAGATTTTTTTACATTTATCTATAGTTTTAACAAAGTTTTTAAAATATATATATGTTTTTAAAATAATTTTTTTTTAATTTATACCTTGAACAATCCTTGGCAATCTAAGACGTACCTCTCCTAACAAAATCAACTTTTGTGGGGAGTCGGTTTAGAGCAACTCTCTACCCGAAAAACTCCACTTATATATTATCTATACAACATTTATGGTATATTTTTGTTTTTTTTCTATGTGTAACTAAAAAGAGAGTATAATATAGATTTGGTACATGTATCGTATAGTATAGGTGAAGTATAGGTCTTGTATGAGCATATAGGTATAGTGTAGAATATATGTAGTATATGTGTAGTATTAGACCTTGTATAGACTATGCTTATGGTTGTAGTATATTATAATATAATAAACTATAGTATGGTATATAATATTTATTATATAATTTTCAAAAATTATGAAATTTTGAGTTATAATTTTCTAGTGGAAGGAATTTATTTATAGGTATTTTGTTTGTATAATGTATTTCAAGTGTTTTTCTTTTGTATAATGGATACAATACGTCAACTAACCGACGATATACGCCAAAATACGACACCGTACAGACATAATATGCCATAAATACAGAACAATACGACAGAAGAGACATAATACACCATAACATGCCGTAATACGCGATAACACAACATGTATAGACAATCTACACCCTAACACGACACTTACATACGATAAATGTGACAATACCGAACGTCACTACCACGACCTGTACGGACAATATATGACATAATGCGGAATATATTGACAATATACGTCATAATAGAACATTTAACGACAAAATACGTCAAGTGTCGTACAAAGCGTATACATACAACACAACACATTTGAGTACAAGTGGATTCCAAACAAAATTACAAGTAATCATAGAATACGATACCACACGGAACCGAACGTCACCAGAACAACATGTATATAAGGTATTCTTAATAAATGACACGTAATGACAAAACGCGTCAAAATACGACACGTATATGCATCGAAAAAGCAAAACCTAAAATTTTGAAATTTTAATTTTACCCCTATACGCATCGTATAGGTCAAAACTGGGTCGTATAGTAGGTTAATACGGATCGTATAAACCTATACGATCCGTATAAACCCCTGGATTCTAAAAAAGGGGTTAATTGGTAAATTAGGGGGTCTATATGGATCCTATAGGTCTATACGAGTCGTATAATGATACTATACGACCCGGTTTTGACCTATACGATGCGTATAGAGATAAAAACAAAATTTCATAATTTAGGTTTTGCCTTTTCGAAGCGTATATGGGCCGTATTTTGTCATAACGTGTCGTTTATGAAGTATATGCTTTATACGTGCCGTATCTGTGACATTCGGTTATGTGTGGTACTGTATTCCATGATTATGTGTCATTTTGTTTTGAATCCACTTGTATTCTTACGTGTTGTATTGTATCTATACGTCTCGTACCGTATCATTACTTGACATATTTTGTCGTTACATGTCGTATTATAACATAGATACAATAGTATAAGTATAGTATATTTATAATAAACTATAGGTGTAGTATAGGTCTCATATAGGCCTATAGGTGTAGTATAGATCTCGTATAGGCTAATATGTATAGTATCGTATATATTACTTATAACATAGATAGTATAGTATAATAAACATGTACCAAACCTATTGTCACACCCGCAATTTCCACATGCAGAGTTTTACCGCGAGGCGTGTGACTGACCAGAATGTAACCACTAATCATATTGAACCAAACATTTAAAATAATAAAAGCATCACTAACAACATGATTAGTGATAAAGTTTTAATTGCCCAAAACACAGTTTATGTTGCAGCGGAAAATAAAGTAAAACCCAACAAGAACATAAAACTACAAGTTTAATAAATGTTTCAAAACATAAAGTTTTAACGAACCACACCACTCCAGCAGTTTACAACGCCTATCCACAGTTGTACCTATGGACCTGCAAAGCATGCAACTACGTGTCAACAATATAGTTGGCAAATTCACAAATTTTAGTTTAGCAAAAGTAAATTCACAAATGTTTTTGGTTTATGTATGACTCGGGTAGCTGACCCTCATCACATGACTAAACTATGTACCGAATGCTGACGTTTCGTTTGTGCCCTCATTAATGTCTATCAACATTAATGCAAGAGTGAAGGTTAGAAGTTTACGCCCGGCCTCCAGCACGGTGTGAGGTTTGTCAAACCTAATAGCGCTATCAACTAATACCCCGCGTATGCCCACCCGACAATCTAATCAGTAAAATCTAGGGACTTTCATGATAAAGTTTTTCGTTTAGTCCAAGTGTACTACTCCACCTCCAGTAGATAGTGTGTTTCAGTGGTTCCAACATGGAACACACGTGTAGCCCCAACCATGGCTACTGTAAAAAAACGTTGTCCGAAACTAAGGACGCATGCTTTTGGAAAAGGTTGTGAACTCACCTTAGTTTGCTCAGCAGTAAACTTGAAAGGTAATCGGGATTGTCAATCTTTTCTTGATATGTTTACCGTTTCAGTTAGTTTAATTTATGAATTCCTACACGTAGTCTAACACATAGCCACAGAATCACGTTGTCATACAATTACTCGTTTAGGTAAGTTAGTGCATGTGATCATCTATTTCCGTATAACACATTTATAGATACCCGCTAACGTTTCTAATAACATATAACACTTTGTTGTAACACATGTGCATATTTAAAACGTTTACAGACACTTTTAGCTCATTGCAGTTTCACATCAGAATTTAGGCTGTTTTCTGGAATTTATTTAAAATACTAAACGAACTCAGAAAATTATGATATTTTAACACAACATATTATTTGGTCCCCATATATTAGTATATTTTTCTCATGACCTGAATCTTTACAGAAAAATCAATAAAAATCATTCCTTACACCTAGGTCTGATTTATAACTTTCTAATGATAGTTTACGCCAAAAATCATTTAAAAATCCTCGTTTATTATTTTTACGAAATTCCAGTGGGAGATTTTAAGGTTCACCTGGAACTACTAACAGTAAAAAGTTTAGATCATAACTCAATTCTTACATTGAGTTATGACATTCGTAATGGGCTGCAAATTCTGACAGAAAATGCAGCCTGGACCCGACACGAAATAAATCATTTAAAATACTAAACAACGTCGAAAAATGCGATTCCTGTGGGTTTTGAAATATATTTCCTAGAAGTATATCATGGACTCAAGAAATATCACTTTTTGATAAACTTTGACCCGACAAAACCTGTTTAATCATCCGAATCCCACAAACGATTTTCTAGTGAACCCAACAACTTATAGCCATTAACCACAGCAGGTTTCTACCATAAATTAGATCGTGAAAAAACTAATTTGTCTCTAACCACTAGATTTAGCCCAACTAGACATACCCGAACACGTGTGTCACACCCCAACCGATGGCGCGCAAATTGATCGGCCATGAAAGCCATCATCTTCTTCGTAGTACGGGACTTTGACTTCTTAGACGAGTTGGAGTGACGAGAAGACATCTAAGATTCAAAAGAACGAATAGGTGAGACTTGATCATAACGTTTGTTTACGAAAAATCGTTTGCATAAAATGATTCACATAGCATAAAGTGTCACATAGCATAAAAGATTCAAATTGGTTCACATCGCATAAAGAGTTTAGGAGTTTCACATAGCATAGTCATGAGTTCCACATAGTATAGCATGAATAAATGAAAGCATTGTAAATTTAGTTTGTTCACGAGGGAGTATTATTGTTTGTGATTGCGATAACGTGCGAAACGATTAAAACGGAATTTTGAAACGAACGAACGTTCAAGTATAAAATCACATATAAATTGAGATACATAAAAGAAAGGCTCAATAAAACATAGGATTGTTTCGGGTAGAGAAACGTCGCCTATTCCAAAGTGGGTCGAAAGTCCTTTCGAATTAGAGAAAACGTGCTTTGGCCTATAGGTAAGATACTCTCGTCGAGGAGCGATTAACGATATCTTACCCTTCCGGTTACTACACATCTCTAATCGATTGAAACAATCGGGACTTTGGCGAGATTGAAAATCGAGGAATGGGACTTAATCGACGAGTTGCGGGTTCCACCCCTAGCTTGACGATTTCGTACCCCAAATGTGGTTGGTACTTGTCGGGTCAAAATAAAATTTTGACATTTTGACAAGGGTCCACTAGAGTTGAAAGGGAAATTACCATTAAGTTGTGGATTTCACTCCTAGCTTAATGGTGAAATTTCGTGCAAAAATAGTTTAAGGTAGAATGAGAGTCGTTTACCAAATTGTGGGTTTCACGCCTATTTTGGTAAAGTTGTCTCGTTTGTGTTACAAGAGTATACAAATAAGCATAAGTGTATTCATGTTAACCTTAGGAAAGGCATGTAAATTTATTCAACAAGAAGTATAGCTAGGAAGCATGCATGGTAGAGTACAAAAGTTTTAAACAACACATAAGAGGCAAAGTTCCTAAAACTATAGATTAGGGCAAAAGCATGGCAATTTTCCTAATTCCCTATAGTTATGGCTCTGATACCAATCTGTCACACCCCAACCGATGGCGGAAACATCGGGATGAGACGAACAAATTGCTCAAAACATCATAACACTATGTGACAATATTTAATTAAATCCAAATTTCATTTCAATACTAAATTTTCATACAAAATCCTCAAAAGAAATACAACATTGTTCAACAATTAACATAACATAAGAAAAGATAGATAATTTAGGTGTGTATCTAGTCCACCCTAAACTTGTTTCATCGTTCATCCATACTTCATAAATCAACCTGCAACATGTATTAAAATAGAGTTTCAATGCAAAGGCAATGAGCGAGTACACAAGTTTGTTTACATAGCATAATAGAATAAAAACTCAAATCCAACATGATTCATAATATGTGAATTACTAGTATGCAATTTTGGCGTACACTATGATCAAACCCAAGAATCCAACGCATAAAATAGCCTAATCCCAATTGATAGCGGGATGGTAAATGTTTAACTTAACAATACCCCAAGTTTAACGGGCGGTGCGTAAATCCTATAGCGCTATAATTGTTAAGGTGGGCTAGCAAAGTTAATGAGCATATACGTTCCAAATCGTTCAAATAGAGCATACAAGAATCATAAGTAAAGCACATTAGTTTCATGTTTGTACAAGGATTGAGTATGTTTAGTTTAGTTTAAAGATGTTTACATAATTATACATGTTGCATCCCAAAGTGTAAAAGGGGAAAAAGGGATCGAGTATACTCACGGTGGTTGCAAGCTTTCCTACTTGAAATCCCGCGAGTGAGTTGGTGGATGGATCAAATTGGAGCACCTAGTCCTCCTACATGGGGAAACATAGGTGTGTGAGCTTGGCGTTCAACGGAAGATTAAAGATTCGGATTGTAAATGTAACATAAAGTATCATGATATGAAAATAATCATCTTTGACTTAGTGACTCACGTATGACACTATGTAACCAAGGAGGTTATAATGTTTTCATGGGTGGTATGCCCATTAGAATCATACTTAAAGTCCTAGGTCTTAGATGGTATTCTACTACTTCAATATATAAACACAAGTTTATTATTAAAGGTCCGAATAAGTATATGTAAATAATAATTAGGTTAGTATATTATTAGGTCCAATGATTCAAGTAGGAGGTAGGAGATTAAATCTCCATTTAGGCACCTCTAGTATCATGAATGTCATGTATGGGGTAGGAAGAACATGCTTCCATTTAGGAACCCCTTGTATGTTCACCACTTCACTTGATGTAAAAACAACCAAGGAGGGTCAAGAACTAAGGTAGGTACAATAACATAACAAGCTATACTAAGAGAAATCATCAAATCATGTGAGGATGTTAAGTTGGAACAACCCAAGTTGTTCCATAATCACTCTACATCAAGAACTAGCTTGAACATGACTTGTGGGTGAATTACCCTAAACAAAACAGAAAGTATTTGAGGTTTTAACCTCTGATTTATAGTGTCTCAACCTTGTTTTTAAGCTTAACCAACCATAAGAGGGGTTGTAAGCATTTGGACATAGGTTTGAGATGTGTTAGACACAAGTTAGATAAGTTTAAACAAGTTTTGAAAGAATAAGTAACAAAACAGAAAGTTTATGGACAATTTCAGGGCATTTCCAGGTCTGATTTCTCCAAGGAGAAGTCAAGGAATCGAACCCAAGGATTATCCAAGCAAGTAGGAAGAAGAATCAAGTGATTTCGTTAAGAAATGAGCAAGTTACACTCACTTTTGCACAAGGCTATGAATCTGTCCGAATTTCAGATTCTTGCAAGAACTAGAGAGTATTTTGGAGAGATTTGAGTGTTGTGAAAGTGTAAAATGGTGTGGAGAAGGGTTGTATTTATAGTGGAAGAGCTTGGAGGTGATTGGAGGTGATTAGAGGTGGCTAAATGGTGATTGGGGAGGTTTAGAATGATGGGATTAGTGCCAAAATCGCGTCTGATCGAAGCTGGTTGTGTTTCTGCGTAACAGGAAGGCCATGCGGCCCGCCTGAGGTTTCAGGCAAGTTAAAGCGGGCCGCCCGGGGGTTGTTTACTTGACATAAGTTTCAAAAATGACACTTTAGCCCCCAGACTTGTTTATTTTGGTGTTTTTAGGACTTTTAAGGACCATTCTTGCCATATAAGCATATTTTAAGATAAAATTAAGTATGAGGAGTATAAACCAAGTATAATTGAGTGTAAAAGTCTCATAATCAAGTTTCGTTTACGTTCAAAACATGTTTTAGGCATAAGTTTAGATTAATTACAAGTTTAGCACATAGTTTCCAAGAATAATGATTAAATACCAATTGATTCACCAATTCGAACATACGAGCTTATATAAAGTGTGTATAACATATTTGTAACAAAATACGAGTTCCATTAATGGTTCAAGTCTCGGTTTTACAACGATTACAAAGAAAGAACGATTACAAGAATACAAAGTTCCCAAAAAATAGAAATACGAACAAAACTTTCTATAAATGGAAAGTACAAAAGAGCCGGGCGTTACAACGTGGTCAATCATAACATCAAAAATCATCATCTATTCATAAAACACAGCCAAGATAATTCCATAAAATCATACGTGAACGTTAACAACTACCACAAAACCCATGATTAAAACCCTAACGACTTAACCGAACCCGCACTCAGTCATAGCGCCAATAAAAATAATTTCTAGCAGGCTTATATTACATGTGATCATCAAAACACTAAGAAACATTATAAATTCAGAACAACGCAGTCATGGTATGAACAACTAGGGACGAAATCTTGCTTGAAATTTGTAACGATAATAAAAAAGACACAAGACTTGGATACCTAGTGATGAGGGAACTCAATTATCCTTGCAACCGAGATCACTTGAAGTCCGTGGGCTCCTGGTCAGTGTCGATCGTAGCGAGAGAGAGAAGCAGAAACCACGTTCGTAGCTTTAGGGTTTTGTGAATTAGTAAGTTATTCAATCATGCAGTATACGTAAGTAATAAGGGTTAGAGGGTGTGGGGCGGTTTGGGGACTAGCATGTGGGCCGAAAGCCCATAGGGTTTAGGGCTGGGTTCTTGGCCGTAACCAAGGCAAGGAGAAGGAGAAGGAAAAATGGGTTGCACATCACAAAAGAAATAGAACATTGGGTGTCGGTTTGGGGGTGTGTTTGCAAACACGGGCCGACAACAACGAAAAGGAGAGTGGCTATGTGGAGTGGGCCGAAAGCTTAAGGGTCTTGGGTTTATGGTTTGGGCCGATTATAACATAAAGGGGAAAGAGGTTTCGGTTGGGTTAACTTAAAAGGGTGTGGGCTGTTTGCGTTGCGTTTAGGTTACATATTACGTATTACCGTTTCGGTATAATTATGTGCGTGTATATATATATATATATATATACATACTATGAATCGACATTTTGTAATCATATAGTAACTCAAGTAGGTTTGCTAAATAATACAAACGGTGTAATGAAATAAAACGTAAACGTGAGCGGTTTTTACCTCGGATAACCGGGCTGTCACACCTATACTACATGATAAATTTTTAAAAATTTATTTTGTTAAAAAAATAAAAAAATTCTTTTATTAAACTTTGTTAAAACTATGACTAAATGTATTAAAGAATTGCAAAAAACCCCAATGCAATACAACCCATATTATAATATGGTTATAGTATAGTGTAAGAAACTATAGTATAAGTGTAGTATATAATACGGTTATAATATAGATAGTATAGTATAATAAACATGTAATAAACCTATACTACATGATAAATTTTAAAAATGTTTCTTTGTTTAAAAAATAAAAAAATTCTTTTATTAAACTTTGTTAAAACTATGATTAAATGTATAAAACAATTTGTAAAAAAAAAAACAATGCAATGCGACCCGTATAGGTCCAGCCAGCCGCCAGACAAGGACTGATAGTTGCAGATCCAACCTTGTTTTGTGGTTCACTTGAACCCACTCGGTTTGAAAAAAAAACTAGTAAGAACTTTGTATTATTTAGAAAAAATAGTGAAAATCTACCAAAACGAACCCACTGAAAGAAGTTCCTGGATCCGCCACTGAGGACTGACACATGCAGATTTGACTTTTGACTTTTGGACCTATACGACCCCCGTATAGGCCTATACGTCCCGTATTGAAAAAGTAAAGTGTGCGGATAGATTGGCTGGTGTGCCAATAGAATTCTACATCCTAAATAGACGATTACTATTATGTGATTGACCATAACAGACAACACCTAATGGGAGGTTGTTCAACAGTTAGAAGTAAACAATGATATCAACTAAAATGCTTGAAATGCCTGCAACATCTCCTCCATATGTATTTGAATACTTTACATTGACGGAGACTATACCATGACTTAAACTAACCAAGTATTTTACTTTATAAATTTAAACTTAGGAAATAAATGAATTTTATAGCTATATAGTTCAAACGTATTGTATAGCCAAGTCAATGTTATACTTTGTAAGTTTATATTAATGATATGCAAAATGCAAAATATGTTGGGTCAACAAAATGTGTTTGTGTGAAGTGTCAACCGGTGAAGGGGTATGATGGTGGTTCATTATAACCGATTGGACTAGGAGAATATGTTTATGGTTCGGTTAGGTATATATGTTTCAGAAAGACTGATGGTGGTGCTCCCTCCTCTCTATATATTTGTTCAAGCTCCGCTACTGATAGGTGCCAAAGATGAGGGTATTGCTCTGTTAACATCACCATTGAGAGGCATCACACACCGTTTCATGGGTGCAAGGGGCACAAATTAGAAGGGGCTAAGGGGTGCACTGGTCACCCAGTCTTTTTTGCTCAGTAGTTTAAATTCACGCATGTTTTCCGAAATTTTTTTACGTATTGAGTCCCGCCTCTTGAATTGATTTTGTCTAAAAGTTTATGAGTCTCTGAAAATTTTATATGTATTGAGTCCCACCCGCTATAGTCTAGGAGAGAGATTTCTAATCATTCAAATGTTAGACCCATGTTTACTTCGGTCTTTTGGGCCTTCATATGAATCTTTAAATAATTCTCGTTTTGAGAGTTGATATATATTTTGTTAAAATTTCATATGAATCTTTATAAATAACGAGTCTTGTTTTGGTTTGGGCCATAGGCCAATTTGTTAGACCCATGTTTACTTCGGTCTTTTGGGCCTTCTAAGGCCAATTAAGTTTTAATGATCGAGTTTACATGGTTGTTGAATGTATGTGTGCATGTACTTTTGGAAATCTTATAAAAGTAAGACCATGTATTAACGGACTTTCGTTGAGAAAAAGGGTTGTCATGTGACACTACCTAAGCGACACGTAAGCACACTTTTTTCATCCTTCACATCACCAAAGGGATGTAGCGGAGGGGCTTCTTTCAAAACTTGATTCAGCGACATCGGCTAAAAACTCTATTGATAATTTAAACGCTTCCATGAAGAGCCGGCCTTCCTCCGAATGAGACGACGATGATGAAAAATCCATATTATTTAGACAAGTTAATTTTTTTGGAGAGTAGAATGGGAGTGTAGTGTGGTTTTTTAGTTTAAGAGACGAAGTCTTCGGCATGTTCAAACGGTCAAATTCACCCCTAGGCAACCCCACCGGTCAAAAAACCCATCATGCCCGCAACTCCACTTGCATTTGTGTCCCACGCTCCTCTGTGGTGGTGTACACATACGCCGACGATGTGGCCCCTTGGCACCCTTTTTCGCGTTATAACACATACCCTAATAGTATTGAAATTAGACAAATTAAGTTAAAACCTAGGGCGGTAGTTCTAACAAGACAGTTAGACAAAGAAATAATCAAACTTTGGACAAGTTGATATAAAACGTGTATATAATGGGTCAATCCGGAAACGCTTCACTTAATAAATAGGTTAACATGAACACAATACATTTAGTATATAGTTTGATAGTTAAGTTGTTTGCTTTATAAAAAACTTTTTTGTTTAAATTATATACAGATTAACTAAATATATTAACATTTAAAGTTTAACACTTTGATTTCTCACATCGTTTTTACGTGATTTCTCTAACTCGAGCTAAATATATAAGCTTAAATTTGTTAACTACGAATGAAGATACGAAAAAAAAACCTCCTAAAAAGACACATATTGCCAAAGAAAATTTCATTCAAGCTAGAGTTAGTGGGTGTTTGTTTATATTGTTAACTAGTATTATGCACCCCCGCGTTGCGGCGGGGGTGTAAAACCATGCAAAATAGTATCAATGTTACACCACCTCGAGTGACCATCAACACTAAATTTGCGACGTGTTAATACGGAGCAATTAGACCGAAACGTAAAACATATAAAGATAGGCGATGTAGAAACGTTGAACCACACACGCACTTTGCGCCGTGTTAACTGGCAAAATTTAGAACGAATCGTAAAACGAAAAATTTGCGAAAGATGAAAAGTATAGGGGAACAAAGTCGAAAGTAAAAAAGTTACAAGGTTAAACTGTAAAAGATGAAAAGTTTTGGGCTAAAAGTAAAAAATTCAAATAGTTTGGGTCAAAAGTAATATATCAAATACTTTAGGACTAAAAGTAAAAATAATTAAAATATTTTTGGAAAACTCCCCAAGCATTAGGTACACCCCCTATATGCATATATAGGTTACTAATTTATAGTAACTAGGATTAAGACCCGCCCGAGTTGCGGCGCGGGTACATCGTAAGCATTGAATTGATTAGTCCAAACGTTATATGATGCATTAACCATATGAAACCACGTATTTTGACGTATCCAATTGAACTCAATGTAACTTGTATAAGCATTGTGATTTGATCAAACGTAAAGTAAATCAAATTCATATCGAACAATCATAACGTATTATGTGTGATCCAACTCATACATAAAAAACGTAACAGGTATAAAGGAAGATCTGACACATGTAATCGAAAGGGATTAATTAGAGCTTTCGAATAAAAGGGAAAAAAGAAACCATAATTTGACTCCACTCGGTTCGAAACAAACTTTACGAAACATACATAAAATAAACACATAAACATATTATCTTTGACCTGAATCATTTCCCAAAAAAGTTTACGTCGAAACGTAGAACAACTTAAATTTTTACCGAAACGTACATAAAAATATGCACGTAAAAATAGTTTCTTTAAACGAAAACATATTATATTTGACCTAGAGTTGTTTATAAAAAAAGTTTACGTCGAAATGTATAACAAATCAAATTTATACCTACCCGTACATAAAATATGCACGTAAAAAAATAGTTTTTAAGTAAAGAAAGTATAAGGGTAAATCGAAACAAAATATTAGTAAAAAATTTAATAGGTTAAAAGCGTTCGTAAAACCATGCCAAGTAGCACCAATGTCACACCGGTATCGACTCCCAACATCGGAAAAACTCATAAAAATAAAATAGATAAAATGGAAAAAGTTACACCGAACAAAAAGCAGACTTAAAATCATTGAACCACGCACACCCGTTACAGTGTGTTAATGCGAAGAAATTAAACAGAAACGTAAAACATAGAAAATAATAACTTAGCCGATCAAGGACCCGCCCGTTGCGGCGAACTTCTCAAAAGGGGAAAAATGGACACGTTGCGACTGACCTATCAAATTCGAAAAAATAGAGCAAAAAACGTTGAACCTCACATGCACGCCACGACGTGTTAACTCGCAAAATTTAGAACGAAACGTAAAACGAAAAACTTGCGAAACATAAAAATTATGAGGGACCAAAGTTGTATATAATAAAGTGTTGGGTTAAATTATAAAAGATGAAAAACTTTGTGTTAAAAGTAAAAAAATTAAAAGGGGCTAAAATACAAAATAGAAAAATGATTGTGTTAAAAGTGAAAAATCAAATTTTTTTTTGAAACACACTCTAAGCTAGGAGTATCTATACTATTATAAAAAGAAGAAGTGATGTACACACATGTAATTTTACATGGCGTTCATCATTTTATGCAATATGTACAAGTAAACAATGCTTATTTTATAAGGGTGAAATTGTAAAAACTAGGGAATTTTAAGACCAGTAATAGCCATCCACTTATTGAAACGGAACATCAATGCCAAGAGCAGATTGAAGGATGGAAAGGTGGACCGTGAAATTGAAGATGATGATTCAATTCTCTCCTCATCCACCAATATTTAAGATCAAATCGATGCTTCAATTCTGTACATCTTTGCTACTTCAGTGCCCTATTACCAGGTTTCGATTACCCACTCTTCTTCTCCATTCATGTTTTTTAAGCATGCAATTAATTGATATTCTGAGATACCTTTTATTTTCTGTATCCATTGTGATTATGTTGATCCGAGTTGAGATTTTAACACAAATTTCTATCCACTTTAGTGATCTTAAAATTTATTTGATGTTTAATTCAAGTTCTTGAAGCATGCAATTCATTACTATTCGTTCTGAAAGAGCTGAAATTGTTAGTTGAGATTTCTCTTTAATACTGGTAATTTTACTGTTTATTCAGATTATTGTCTACTTTTATTAGTTAATTAAGTTCTATCGGCTTGTTCTTGGTTTAGTGATCTTGATTTCGATGAAGTAGTCTACAACTGATTTAACTGTTCATTATCTATTAGAGTTCTTGACTCCAGTTAAAGTTTTTTTACCTGTACCTTCATTGATGTAGTCACAAGGATTTGATAAGGATTTAGAAACACCACTGCTCCTCCTAATATAATACAACCCCAGTAAAGAACCCGAACATACCTGGATTCAGTTTTCACCTGGAACAGGGTCCTACCTAAAACCGGTTGTCAACCAAAATAGGACTCGGTTCGTACCCAGTTAGTTGTTCATTCTGCACTTTATAATATGTTAACAAAAGGACATACAGTAGAAATTAAAGAAACCAAAATTATTCGTTCGCATAAACTAAGATCACTATGCTGCTGTTGCAACTGTTGAATAACATGTACAAAGATACGGGTCCGTATGGATCGAACTGAGAAGTTTGTAGCCGCTTTTTTTTCATTCATGCTTCTCCAAACTCATCACACAACATCGTTGCATGCTGATTAAACAACAATATAATTCATAAACCGATTTTATGTATATATGACTTATTATTTACCACCCACCATCTGTCACTATCGTTTAATAAATAGTCGATTGTCCGTTTTGCGCAAAAAAAACTTCAATAAATATCGTTTAAAAAACTTACTGATTGGTCTCCTTGGTTCACTTGAATCCCATTTAACCCTTTCATCCATAGAATTCTAGAACCGTTCATATGTATCAGTTTTGTATCAGTGACTTGAACTGTGGTCTCCGGCGAACTTAATCGTGGAATTGAAGAATGCTTCACGTTTATCTTCTTATTCTTCTTCTTTTTGTTTAAGGGTTTCTGGTCCACAAATTCCGTTCAACAGGAAGCAGGTAAATGCTAAACCCTACTTTCTATATAGTATTATTGCTTGAATTGATTTTTGAGTTTATGTTAATGGGTTTGATGTAATTTGTGGTGGGTATGTTGTTTTATTAATTTGTGAGTTGAAATTTATTTGGGTTTGTATGATTGAGTGGTTTTGGTTGGATCTTGATGGAATTCTTGATTTTTGTTATTGACGAGGGTTGTGTCGTTAAACAAAACCGTCCCTACACATAGTAATCACATTATCTGTATCGATCAACTTGAGTGATTCTCATGTAACAGACGTGATATTCAGTATGCAATGTCCCATCGGTAAATTAACAGGGCCGTTGAAAATAAAAAATGAGTTCCGAATTCGAGGTAAAACAATGAGATGCCTAACAATAATAATTATTTACAATTACAAATAGGTAAGGTAAGAAACTTTAAAGATGATCAACTAACTTTTCACGAAGATAGGCGATGGGAGCAAGGATAGAGAGGGCAATAAAGTCACGATACAAGCAGAAAACGATCTCATCCAATTCGCCGTTTAGAGCTACTTTCGTTATCATGTGATATCCTCCACTCATTAATTGCACACATGCCATTGACACGTGTGCTTTCCGTGCTTCACCACCGCCACCGCCACCGCCACTACCGCCGCCGTGTGATATTTCCATCGAATCCTCCGATCGCACACGCACAAGACGCCTGATTTTATAAATGGGTAGGTTGAGTTTTCATGTTGAGTTTGAACCGATTTGAAAAAGACTCGTAGATTTATAATTAGGTGGATTGAGCGTGTGAATGAAAGAGGTCATCTTAGGATTGAAGTAATTAAGCTTGAATGAAAAGGATGCAACTACCACTGAGAAGTGGATTAATGTGATTAGGATAGGGTTAGAGGGTATAACGGTTAATGATGCAAATAAGTAAGATATATAATGACTGATTTGATTAATGAGGTTTTTGATTGTTTGGATTAACGGGTTGATGTTTTGATTGTAGATCGTTTAATGGAGTCTGTTCTAGGCTCAAGGATATGCTGTGTTGAATAAAGATGAGTTGGTTCAGTTGGCATTTGCTGCTATTCAGTTAGTTAATTCGGTAAGATTGGTTTAAAGAATTTATTAACCCTCCCAACGCGTGGGTCGTTATCGTTATCGTTATTCCCATACATATAGATAGGTGGCTAAGAAGTGATTGATTGTAGGTATTTTGTTCCATGAACCAAAATCAAAAGGAACAGAGCAGGCACATAATGTCGAGGTCTGTTATCCTTTTTTATTGAGATTTTAAATGTTTTTGTTCTTTGTTGTTGTATGAGTTTGTTATCATACTTTTTGTGATGCATATTTTTACAGGCTGCTGACCAATGTGAAAAGTCGTATGGCTGTTATGTTCTCCTCTGAACAAGTGAAAGAGGTATGTTTTAAAGCAAGGTCATTTGAGTTTGAGTATGTTGTACTAATCTACATTCTACAGCATGCTACTGTTGATAGCAACCATGTACATGTTCCGTTCGGGCGTAACTTAGCAACTGTTAATCTTTTCTCCACAAATCAAAGTCTAGATGGAAGGTAAATTGATGTTATCTATTAAACTCGTGATCATTCTTCTTTCACTAGTTACAACTTATTCAGTAGTCTAGATGTGTCAGTTTTGACTGATTTGCTTATGAATAAGTAGTTTTGCGGTATTGGGCTATGTCTCATCCCAAACGGGTCAAATTATAAATCTTGCTAAAAAAGGAAAAAAAAAAAAGAAAGTTGAATGTTTCGTAAAGTGTATTTTATAACCTCTTAAATCGCTTTCTTAAAAAAAGATAGATCGTTAGTGCAATAATACTGTTTTATTGCCATATTTGTGTTATCTTTAAACCTTTTTAATCTATACAGGATATTGAAGTCCTACAACTCTCATAAGGGTCTCAACTCCTATGTTAGACCACTACTAGCTGCTGAACCAGGTCAACCTAACCTTTGACCAAACTTTTAATACACCAATAACTTTTTATCTACACATTTAAATGCATATTTCATCTCAAACTTTGGTTATATAACAAATTGCTGGTGTTGCATCTTCTATATCAGATGAAAATGTGGTAACAGTAAAAAATGTGTTAAATCTAGAAAACGTGTTAAATCTAGAAAACGTGTTAACTTTGCTTCAGCTTTAAAGGTTAGTGGGTGATTATTTGTAGAGTAAAATGCCATTTTCGTCCCAGAGGTTTGGCCAGTTTTGCGACCTTCGTCCAACGCTTTCTTCGCATCTGGATCCAAAAGGTTTGGAATCTTGCCATTTTCATCCGGCTCATTAACTCCATTTATTTTCCTCCTTAAGTCAGGGGTATTTCCGTCTTTTGGAGCCAGATGCGAAAAACAAACTTTTGGATGAAAGTCGCAAAGCTGGCCAAATCTTAAGGATGAAAATGACGTCTTACTCTTATTGGGTAAGGATTGTGTAAAAAGGGCCTAAAGTGTGAGAAGTGTGAGAAGTGTATTATAACACTATATATAATACTATATAACACCATATAAACATCGTATAACAGTATGTAACACCATATAATACCATATAACACTATGTAACACTATATAACATTATATAACAAATATAACACTATACATCTATCATAGACATGCTATCAGACAAACTATAGTGTTATATTTGTTATATAATTTTATATAGTGTTACATAGTGTTATATGGTATTATATGGGGTTACATATTGTTATACAGTGTTTATATGGTGTTATATAGTATTATATATAGTGTTATAATACACTTCTCACACTTCTCACACTTTGAGCACTTTTTACAGGATCCTCTACCTGTATGTTCTTATAATTTTCTACACACTTCTATCATCTAACAAGATTATATTTTTCAGCTGCCGCATCTCGTCGTCGAAAGGCACTTGTTTATGATAGCGATGAAGAGTAAAATATATGCGAGTTGGTAAGTAAACGTCATCTATTCAAAAAATCTATGTTTTATATATTGCACGCAAGTAGCTATTCATTCAGCATAATCGTTGAATTGTTTTTTGAGGACAAACATGGGTAAACATAAAGGATCTTTACTGGCGGAACCATTTGCACACGCAAAGTACCCGTAGGCGGAGCTTTACCTGCAGATACGGAGTTGATCGCAGGCAGGCGGAACTTTCCGGCGTGCACAGGACATCACGGAGGTGTCTCTAACGCGCACGGGTGACCGAGTGTGTGCTCTGTCATTCGCGAATCTTTTGTACCGAGTTGTGTTGAGCTGATCGGCTATGGTCGCCATGTTTCGATCCGGTAAACATAAAGGACCAGTTTTGAAAACTATAAATTTGCGTAGACTAAAGCAAGGTTTAACTTTTTATAAGTACACTATGTACCTTTGAGTCTTTCGGTTCATTGTTGCTAAATACATGTAAGTAGTATTTTTCCGAAAAATTGGTTATGAATAGCAAAAAGCGTTTGCTCATACCATATGTATCATGTATATCATGTGATTGTGTAAACAAAAAATGGACACATGTACGTGTAATATCAATAAGTTCTTATGCTCATATATGTCATCCTTTACAAAGGAGTTTTTATTTGTTTTTTTTTATATGTCAAAAAGGCTTTTTTAAGTTTGTCGTTGACTAAAAGTGTCCACCACCCTTGAGAGGGTTAAAAATGTTTCTTTCTAACATTCAAATGGGTGTTTATGTGAACTGTTGTAAGATGATGTGCATATTTGGAAAGTGGACATGTAAAATTAGTTTAAGCAAGTGCCATCTTAATCTTTCACAAATATCACAGGTCAATATACCAGAAGGTCTTTTTGTAGAAATTTATGATATAACTCACAAGAACAAGATATAGCGACAAAACAGGTGACAAAATCTTATTAAACCAACCCAAAAGGATTTGCCCCCAAAATACCCAAACGATCTTACAATAGTAAGATCAATAGTACAAAATACAGTCGGAACAAAGATGATCATCCACTGATGATCATCAACAGAATAACAGAACAATACTACCAGAACAATCTCTCAGATACAGATGAGAGATTGTTTATACAGAACTTCAAAGATGATTGAAACCCTAACTGAGAGAAAACAATGAATCGGTACAAGTACAAAAGACAATAATGAACAATGAGCAGCTTATATATGCAGAAACTATAGAAGTTTCATTCCAGTCCTCAAGAGATAAGCCAAGACGATTTAAGACCCTGAAGATACACTTTAGTCCCTGAGATATTTTGATCTGTTACAACTTCATAACAAACTAACAAACACATAAGTCCAATAATAAGCCCAATATAAACGAGAAACTAATAAGACTTATAATATAAGCCCAGTAAGAAATATAACCCAAATGAATGACAACAGAACAGAAATAACAACATTTTAACACCCCCCCTTCATTCATTTGGCTTGAACATGTCAACTAATGTAAGTTTTTTACAAAAGTCTTCATGTTCCGCAATACTAAGACCTTTGGTAAAAATATCTGCAAGTTGACTTTCTGAGTCAACTTTAATAGGATTAATAATACCATTTGCTACTTTTTCTCTCAGAAAATGCAAATCAAGTTCAAAATGCTTAGTTCTTTCATGGAACACTGGGTTAGCTGCTATAGACAGAGCAGCTTGACTATCACATTTCAAAGACATAGGCAAACTACAATTAACATTTAATTCAGACAACAAATTTTTAAGCCAGATAAGCTCACAAGTTGCAGAACACATTGCACGATATTCAGCCTCTGCAGTTGACCTGGAAACTGTGCTTTGTTTCTTGCTTTTCCAAGAAACAAGACAATCCCCTAAGTAAATACAAAAGCCAGTAACACTTTTCCTAGTAGATAAACATTTGGCCCAGTCAGAGTCTGCAAATCCAATTAAATCAAGACTAACACTTTTTTTAAAACTCAATCCTTTACCAGGACTTAGCTTTAAGTATCTTAATAATCTTAATGCCAAATTTAAGTGCATTTCATTAGGACTATGCATAAACTGACTTAAGAACTGAACTGCATAACTTATATCTGGTCTTGTTAAAGACAAATATATAAGTTTGCCAATTAATTTTTGAAACCCTGTAACATTTTTAAGCAACTTTTGATCTTTATCAAGTTTAGAAGAAACTAAGTAACTTTGTTCTATTGGGGTATTAACAGGTTTACACCCTAAATAACCAAATTCATTTAAAAGTTCTAAACAATATTTCCTTTGACTAAGACAAATACTATTTTTATCATATAAAACTTCAATGCCAAGAAAATATTTTAATAGACCTAAATCTTTAATTTTGAAAGTTTCATTTAAAACATGCTTAATTCTTTTAATTTCATCAACAGAATTACCTGTAACTATAATATCATCTACATATACCAATAGAAATACAGTTATATCATTTTTAGACAAAATAAACAAAGAATGATCACATTTGCTTTGAAAAAAGCCAAAGTCCAACAAAACATCAGTTAACCTCTCATTCCATTTTCTAGGTGCTTGTTTAAGACCATATAAGGACTTTACAAGTTTGCAAACTTTTGATTCAGTTTTAGAATAGTATCCAGGAGGTAATTTCATATACACATCTTCAGTAATAGTACCATGTAAAAAAGCATTATCCACATCAAGTTGAAACAAAGACCAACCAAAGTAAACAGCTAAGGTTATGATAGTTCTAATAGTTACCATTTTTACAACAGGTGAGAAAGTCTCTCCAAAATCAAGACCTTCTCTTTGATTGAAACCCTTAGCTACAAGTCTAGCTTTAAACCTTTCTACTTCACCATTTGACTTGTATTTTACTCTAAAAACCCATTTACAGCCAATAGCCTTTCTGTCTTGAGGAAGCTCAGTTAGAACCCAGGTGTTGTTTCTGAACAAAGCTTCCATTTCTTTGTTCATAGCTTCTACCCACCTGGGATCAGTAGCAGCTTCCTCATAACATGAAGGCTCAACTACTTTATTCAAAGAAGCAGTAAAACACAAGTTCTCAGAAGACAAACAAGAGTAATTTATCACTTTATCTAAGCTGTATTTAGCTTTACTATTTAATACAAAATGCTCAAATTTTTTTGGTACAACAACTTTCCTACTAGACCTTCTAAGAGAAGGACTTGTTCCCTCAGATGGGTTAATCTCATCAGTTGAGGTACTAGTGTCCTCTGCCCTACCAGACCCTTCACTACTACTACTCTCAACTCCAGCTATGGAGTGTTGTTGTTCAACACTACCTGGAGTGGCAGATGTAGAGGGGATTGGTTGCTGATCATCACCAGTAACCTCATGAGATTCATGTCTCCCCTCTTCATCATTGGGAACTATAGGATTAGTTGTTAACACTTCAACACTATCAAAAAAATTTAAATGATTTAAACTATTAGTTAAAAGTTTATCTTGATTAGTTGTTTTAAAAGGAAAAACTGTTTCATAAAACTTTACATCTCTAGAATAAAATTCCTTTTTATTATCTAAACTCCACAGTTTATAACCTTTTTTTACATTAGAATAACCAATTAAGACACATTTTTCAGCATTATATGACAATTTATCTAAATCATTCAGAATAGTGCTAAAGCATAAACAACCAAATATCCTAAGATGTGAAAAAGAGGGTTTAAAACCAAACATTAACTCATATGGACTTTTACCTAGAAGCACAGAGGAAGGTAACCTGTTAATAAGATAAACAGCAGTTAACACACAATCAGACCAGAAATTAAGTGGCACACCACTTTGGAACAACAGAGATCTTGTCAAGTTTAAAAGATGTCTATGTTTCCTCTCAACAACACCATTTTGCTGTGGTGTGTAAGAGCAGGATGTTTGATGCAAGATTCCCTTATTTTTACAAAAAATTTCCATTTTGTTATTAACAAACTCAGATCCATTGTCACTTCTAAACACCTTAATTTTTTTCTTAAACTGAGTTAAAACTAACTCATAGAAACTTTGAATGTTTTCAAATGCTTCCATTTTATTTCTTAACAAATAACACCAAACAGCACGTGAATAATCATCAACAATAGTTAAGAAATATTTAAACCCATCTCTACTAGTTATTTTATATGGACCCCAAACATCTAAGTGAATAATATCACCTAAATTTTTTGTTTTATGTTCACTTAAAGGAAATGGAACCCTAACTTGTTTAGCTCTATGACAAATCTCACAAGAATGTTTTGCATTATCAACAACACCTAAATCATCTTTTAAAATTGACAAGACCTGATCAGCAGGATGGCCTAACCTACTATGCCACAAATTACTGTTGTTCAAACTATTAATACACAGATTTATAGACCTATCACCTTTATTTACAAAGTAAAGACCATTATCCTGTTTACCAGTCACCAGGATTCTCCTTGATTTCGAATCCTGAAGTAAACAATTATTTTCATTAAAAACAACAGTAATTTGATTGTCTTTGGACAACTTATAAACAGACAGTAAATTGACACTATAAGTTGGAACAAAAAATACATCAGTTAAAATGACACCTTTAGCAAGTTCTATATTACCAATTTTTGATACTTTAGCTTTGGTTCCATTTGGATGAGAAACAGTTAAATCAAACTCAGACACATCAATACAGTTAAACATATCTTTATCAGTTTTGACCATATGCTGATTAGCACCAGAATCACAAATCCAGTTATGGTCAAACCCAAAATTGATAAGACTAGAGCAACAAACAAACTGACCTAAAGAATTAAAAACACAATTAGACTCACCTCTCATGTTAGAAGGTTGAGACTCAGCATTTGTTTTTTCACCCAAAAGACTCAACAATTTAGCAACCTGTTCTGAAGAAAAAGGAGATACAGAAGGAACAGAAGACACATTTGACCTAGTGTTGGAAAAATTTTTCCTAGTCTGACCTTCAGGTTTTCTCTTGGAACCTGAAGGATATCCAACCAATTCAAAACACCTATCAACAGTATGACCAATTTTATTACAATGAGTACATTTGAGATTAGGATTGGGACCTCTAAATTCTTTCTTTTTTTGTTCAAAAGATTGATTTGTTTTAGAAACAAAAGATACATTCTGGCTTTTAGACACAACACTAGAATTTCTATGTGATTCTTCCCTGGACACAATTGAAAAAGCAACCTTGACTGAAGGTAATGGCTCTCTAGTTAACAAGTTTGTTTTTACAGGTTGATAGATATCATCTAAACCCATAAGAAACTGCATAAGTTTGATTAAAGTAGAAAAATCATTATAATCTTTTGCTGCTTGACATGAACATGTAGGCAGTTGAAGCACAGCATCAAACTGCTTCCACATTGTGTTTAGTTTATGATAATATTCAAAGACAGAACTGCCATTTTGAGTAATACAGTTGATTTTTTTATACAGATCATACACTATAGAGCCATCAACTTTATCATAAGTTTCTTTCAAGTCTGTCCAGACTTCAGATGCTAATTTTGAAAAAACTTGTCCTAAATACAACTCTTCTGAAACAGAATTTAACAACCAACTTAAGACAACAGAATTACATCTGCCCCACTGACTACTTAAAACAGCATCATCAGTATTCTTTACACACTTGCCATCTATAAAACCAAATTTATTTTTAGCTTCTAAAGCCAATTTCATGGCACTAGACCAAACCCTATAGTTTTCAGTTCCTTTTAACTTTATACCAACAATAGTTAAAGAACTTGAGTCACTAGGATGTAAAAACAAAGGATCACCAATATCCAATTTACTAATCAAGGTCTGAGAAGGACCAGTATTATCACTTTTATCAGTCATGATCAAGAATCAATTCAAAAAAACAACTACAAAAACAACAGAATCAGATAACAACACACAAAATAACAACCAAATTGAGACAAAAAAAATACCCTAAGGCGAAGCTGTATCAGTGTCCAGATTCCAGGTTCATCACTTATAGTGCCTGGACAGGTCTTAATACAGGAGCCAAATCCTAAGACAGCAACAAGAAATAACAGTAAACAATCAACAAGAAGATAACACACAAACATATAATAGCAAAAGCAATAACAGTAAACAATCAACAAGAAGATAACACACAAACAGATAATAGCAAAAAACAATCAAATAAAGGTGCCGGTCCTCACTACCCCGACTTCAACTAGTCCAATCAACAGAAATAACAGAGGAGAGATAGAATAATCTCACAGTGGGTGCAAAGCAGCTCCAAAAAAATATCAGATCTGAATTTCAAAGATCCAATAAAGATAACCACAAGAACAACACTACTGGTCAGTTTGCCCTAAATCTTCAAGGATTTAGAGACCAACTCAGAGTGTAAGAACCACCAGAAGAGAGAAGATATTTTTTCACCAAATCAACAAACCCGAGCTAGGGTTTCAGATGCTCTTTATCAACAGCGAAACACCCCAAGATCTAGATGATCTATATGATATAATCACCAGATCTGCAACTATGAAACAGACCTAGTTACAAAAAACAACAGAAATATCAGATTAACAGCGGAAACAAGACTGGATCAAGAGCACAAAGCTCTGATACCATGTAGAAATTTATGATATAACTCACAAGAACAAGATAACACAAGATATAGCGACAAAACAGGTGACAAAATCTTATTAAACCAACCCAAAAGGATTTGCCCCCAAAATACCCAAACGATTTTACAATAGTAAGATCAATAGTACAAAATACAGTCGGAACAAAGATGATCATCCACTGATGATCATCAACAGAATAACAGAACAATACTACCAGAACAATCTCTCAGATACAGATGAGAGATTGTTTATACAGAACTTCAAAGATGACTGAAACCCTAACTGAGAGAAAACAATGAATCGGTACAAGTACAAAAGACAATAATGAACAATGAGCAGCTTATATATGCAGAAACTATAGAAGTTTCATTCCAGTCCTCAAGAGATAAGCCAAGACGATTTAAGACCCTGAAGATACACTTTAGTCCCTGAGATATTTTGATCTGTTACAACTTCATAACAAACTAACAAACACATAAGTCCAATAATAAGCCCAATATAAACGAGAAACTAATAAGACTTATAATATAAGCCCAGTAAGAAATATAACCCAAATGAATGACAACAGAACAGAAATAACAACATTTTAACACTTTTTAGCTTCTTTCATGGTCAAAAATTATGAGCAAGGTTTACAATGTTTCAGTAATGCCTTATGGCGGACAAGGCTTGCCCGCTCAACAAAGTTGCCCCGGAATGGCGGAGCCTGCACAAGCAGCGGGGTTGGTCCGGCGAGGCGGAAAAAGGCCGACTTATAAGTGACGGGTTAGGTTTTATAAGTGACAAACTTTATGCTTTAACGTCAGCATTTGTAACAGACATTATAATTGGATCTGGTATCAGTTGGGACACCCGCCGCAACGCGCGGGCATTCCCACTAGGATTAAGACCCGCCCGAGTTGCGGCGCGGGTACATTGTAAGCATTGAATGGATTAGTCCAAACGTTATATGATGCATTAACCATATGAAACCACGTATTTTGACGTATCCAGTTGAACTCAATGTAACTTGTATAAGCATTGTGATTTGATCAAACGTAAAGTAAATCAAATTCATATCGAACAATCATAACGTATTATGTGTGATCCAACTCATACATAAAAAACGTAACAGGTATAAAGGAAAATCTGACACATGTAATCGAAAGGGATTAATTAGAGCTTTCGAATAAAAGGGAAAAAAGAAACCATAATTTGACTCCACTCGGTTCGAAACAAACTTTACGAAACATACATAAAATAAACACATAAACATATTATCTTTGACCTGAATCATTTCCCAAAAAAGTTTACGTCGAAACGTAGAACAACTTAAATTTATACCGAAACGTACATAAAAATATGCACGTAAAAATAGTTTCTTTAAATGAAAACATATTATATTTGACCTAGAGTTGTTTATAAAAAAAGTTTACGTCGAAATGTATAACAAATCAAATTTATACCTACCCGTACATAAAATATGCACGTAAAAAAATAGTTTTTAAGTAAAGAAAGTATAAGGGTAAATCGAAACAAAATATTAGTAAAAAATTTAATAGGTTAAAAGCGTTCGTAAAACCATGCCAAGTAGCACCAATGTCACACCGGTATCGACTCCCAACATCGGAAAAACTCATAAAAATAAAATAGATAAAATGGAAAAAGTTACACCGAACAAAAAGCAGACTTAAAATCATTGAACCACGCACACCCGTTACAGTGTGTTAATGCGAAGAAATTAAACAGAAACGTAAAACATAGAAAATAATAACTTAGCCGATCAAGGACCCGCCCGTTGCGGCGAACTTGTCAAAAGGGGAAAAATGGACACGTTGCGACTGGCCTATCAAATTCGAAAAAATAGAGCAAAAAACGTTGAACCTCACATGCACACCACGACGTGTTAACTCGCAAAATTTAGAACGAAACGTAAAACGAAAAACTTGCGAAACATAAAAATTATGAGGGACCAAAGTTGTATATAATAAAGTGTTGGGTTAAATTATAAAAGATGAAAAACTTTGTGTTAAAAGTAAAAAAATTAAAAGGGGCTAAAATACAAAATAGAAAAATGATTGTGTTAAAAGTGAAAAATCAATTTTTTTTTTAAACACACTCTAAGCTAGGAGTATACATCCTAATGCACAAAATAGTTGCTAATTTATATTGTATAAATGAAATATGTTACCATAATATTAATCATTTTTGCAAACGAACATAACCACCGGCCAGGACCCGATATTTCGAATAGCACATTATTTAAAAAAAATTGTTATGCATATGTAAAAAAAATAAATTAATAGGGTATACCCATACAAACACCAACATAGGCCCACTTACAAAACTATTTTTAAGGTTTAAATTAGTTATTAACCCATTATCATTAGGTTTAGACCTAACAAGACCCAATTTCATTAATGCCTGAGGGCGCGTTTTTTCGAGCTCGAACAGGGTACACAAATTTTTAGGGCCGACGTACAAAACACGACTCAAACACACTAGGGTTGATATCTTTAACACAAATAAATATATGGGTTGTATTTAATATTACCTATTCAACATGCCAAAGACTTTGTCTTAAAGTCTTTCAACCCGCTAAGATAACATGATTTAAACTCTTAAAAATATATTTACTTTTGATGCTTGTTTTATATATGAGCCATATAGGAAGTTTACCTGACATTTCTATCTTTGTTTTGTTAAATTCTTCCTAATATATTTACCCTTTTCTACTCCCGAAAGTATACTATAGGGTTTGGACTATCAAATGGTTAAAAAATAATAATGTATTCATTCTAAACATATTTTTTCATAGTTAATAAGGGTTATGATATAATAGAAAGTTTTTTTTTTTTTTTTGCTAGAAGCACTACAAAGTAATCTTGACCATCAATTGATTTAATCAAGGGCTAAGATTAAATGAGTGAAATTGAATAGAAGAAAAGAGGCGCGTGGGTTTGTGTAAGGGCATTCTAGTCAATCCAGAACAATAGTTTCTCTCTCCTCCAATTCCCCCCCCCCCCCCATTTTTTACATGTTAATAACTTTTTCATACGACATTATTTTTTTCTAAAAACTGCACCAAAAAAACGAGCGTTTTTTATCTTTAAAACGAGTATACTATTGCCATATTTTCGAAAAACAATTTCGAAAACCCAGTTGCGTAAAACGCAATGGAAAAAACCCGTAAAAATAGACTTTTTTCTAAAACGCAATGGACTGAAAACACATAAAAATGTGTTTTACCTAAAACGCAATGCACCAAAAACACAAAGAAATGCCTTATTTCTAAAATGCAACGACCAGAAAACACAAAAGAAAGTGTACTTTCTAAAACGCAATGGACTGAAAACACATAAAAATGTGTTTTACCTAAAACGCAATGCACCGAAAACATAAACAAATGTCTTATTTCTAAAACGCAATGGCCAGAAAACACTTAAAAATGTCTTTCTTCTAAAATGCAATTGACTGAAAACACATCAAAATGTGTTTTACCTAAAATGAAATGGACTAAAAACACTTCAAAAATGCTTATTTTTAAAACGCAATGGCCAGGAAACACATAAAAATGTCTTATTTCTAAAACGCAATGGCCTAAAAACACAAAAGAAAGTGTTCTCTCTAAAACGCAATGGACTGAAAACGCATAAAAATGTGTTTTACCTAAAACGCAATGACTAAAAACACAAAAGAAAGCGTTCTCTCTAAAACGCAATGGATTGAAGAACACGTTGATTGGGTGTTTGAATCATTGATTGGTGACGAAAATAACACTATAATGTAATGATTATTGAGATAGAAAGTGAAGAAAATGTTGAAGATGGTGAGTTTTGAAGTTACAGAGAGAAGAAGGGAGAAGATTGGGTAAAATTGACTAAAATACCCTTTTTCTTTATTTTAAATTTTGACACATATCATAATTCTATTGTTTTCTATCCTTACTAGCCAAAATAAACTTTCTATCTGATCCTCATCATAGTTAATAATAATATAAAGGAAACTAGATACAAATTTAATTCGTATAAACTGATAGTCTGATGATTTAGTGGGTATGTTTAATTCCTTGCAAGCAAGATTAAATAATATGTGTAAAAAGTTGTAAAAAAGTAATTCATATAAAATAGTTATAACTAGAAAAGTAACCCGCCGCAATGCGGCGGGGGCTAGATTTATATTTCCATCAAGTTAGATACATGAGTTGCAACCAAGAGTTTATGCCTAGATTTGTATATGTATTATGGTCGCAACTTAGGTTGTTAACACCAGCCGCTAATACGGAAACCGATAGAAGGTAGATTCAGACAAGAGACCACAAAGAGATTTTTGTACAAAAGGACCAATACTTGTAAAATTATTGACACTTAGCACGGAACAACGATAAACTGTTTGTTTTATTGATCATCAATACTTGCAATACAGTACATTTTGAACATCATAGGCCAAAAATGTACATATATTTATAACTTTAGCCATTGTTTTATCTAAACAACCCTACAATCTAAATACTGGTGGTAGGCAACCTTAGCACCCACATCATGCCAAGGCCAAAAAATATAAATTAATGAATACAAAACTTAGAGATACTTACAGATTCATTCCACAACTTAGGCTTCTTCATCAGATTGCTTCCATCTCTTCAGTCCTGGTTCACTCAACTGTAAGCCGATGGATATTTCTTCCGACCCGTTTTTTAACGACGACTGGTGAATCTGCAAATTTGAGTTTTCATACGTCCCCATTTGATGCGAAGGAAAGCTTGATATGAATTGATGTTCAATGTTAGGAGCTGCTTCGATACCACTTTCCACATGAACTCTAGAGGGGCAATTTGGTCATTTAAATTAAATGATGGATGATTTTCTTCTGTTCTTTCTGCTGGAATACACTTGTAAGAAGATGATTCGCCAACTGGACAATCAAGTCCTACTGATGTTGATGCATTCTTTTGTTCTTGCAGTGCAACTAAGTTGATAAAGAATCGGTTAATAAAGACAGAACTGATGCTAATAAATAAAAACATAATTGAAATACGAAACACATACTGATCACACGTAATTAATATTTGTTACAAAGAAGGGGAAAAAGGTTAAGAAAGTCTTACGAAAAGTATCATGATCATCCCATAACATCATACTATATCAAACAATGAATTCACATTACATGCTCTAAATGTGTGATATCAAGTCCGCCACCAAGTTCGCATTTTACCTCTTACAATAACATTTGATGATAATTTCAAAAAATATAATAATAAAGACGTAAGAATCACCTGTTGTCATGGGACTTGATTCTGATGGCTTCTCGGTTGCTTCGACGTCCATAGCCATAACATCGTGGACGTTAGTGTCCACCTTTGTCATTATTTCATCCTTGTTTGCTGCCATTGCCACGGGTGGGGCTCTATTCTCCACCATTAGCTTTGAACAGTAAAAGAAGTTTATATAATAACAAATGTTGATAACCCTTAGCAACAGTTCAGGTTTCCATGTTTTCCATAACCGGCATCTGCCGGTCTTCAATAATTATTTTCCACGCTGAAGACACCTACTCCCATCGTTTCAATTATGAATGATGCATTTCTTGCTTAGAGGCCAAGGTTTAAGAAATGTTTTTTTTTCTCTTCACATTTGAACTATTTTCAAATAAATTATATAAATGATCCTTTAAGAACTATTACTCTCTATATATAAAGGTGTGTTCTTATAGACCCCTTGAATATATTTTTGTGAATAAGCCTTTAAGGTATTAACCTTAACTGACCTTATAACCTTATTATGACCCAACTGTCAAGTTAAAACCAGGTTATTAATCAAGTTTCAGAATAAATGAGTTGGTTGATATTTATATATATTAAAAACTAATATAGGTTGTATGTCAGCATGAGAAATTAAATTTATAACCTGGCCTAGTTGAAAAAAAGCCAAACACTCTACAGTAAAAAAAAAAAAAAAACACATGAAGACCACTAAATAAGCATTGCCAACCGGAAAACAAAAATATGATAAACAAAACAACTTTCTATTCAAGAGGATCTGAC
The DNA here is from genome assembly GCA_030545235.1 of Helianthus tuberosus. Taxonomy (NCBI): domain Eukaryota; kingdom Viridiplantae; phylum Streptophyta; class Magnoliopsida; order Asterales; family Asteraceae; genus Helianthus; species Helianthus tuberosus. The sequence continues at coordinate 56,506,140 of CM060360.1, forward strand.
CCAACTTAAACATGAGCAAAAAAGTATATTCACAAAACAAACCATCTATACGAAACATATACACAACACCAACAAACACAATACTTCAGCACTATAGACATAAAGCAATTTCAAGAATTCTGAAAACAGAATTAAACAACTTTTTAACTAAATTACAAGATTAACTTTTTTAGAACTCGGTAAAGACAGTAGATCCATGTTGCTATATGAGATTTCAAACTTAATAAGTGAATGTAAGGGAAAATAAGAAGAAATAGAGTAAGAAGATACCTAAATCAATGCAAACAGATGATTGAGAAAAATGATGTTCATGTGGTGAATGAATAAGGTTGCTAACACTCCAACTTTCACCAAGCATCACCATCTTCCATCATTTACCCGGCAGCCGGTGGCCATGTGCGTCGCCGATATTCGAGAACCATTTAGGGCCAATAATACTTCAATTGAAGATTTGATTCTTGAGCGACTTTGGCAACGGCGAAATGAGTCATGAATTGTTAATTCCGGCTGCGTATTTCAAAATCCCCAAACTGGACAACCAGATTGCAGACGTCCTCAAGTTTAAAAACCCCCAAACTGGAACCCTAGCCGCTATCGCTGCCAATCTGGTTGTCGGAGTCGTCGCCTTCATCACCTTCATCGGGTTGCGGTGATCGGCTTCCTCTTCCTTTCATCGATTTCTCTCTCACGTCGTTCTCTCTCTGTCTCTCTTTCTCTCTCTAAATGTGTGTATATGAGTTTAGGGTAAAAATGAGAAAGTGGCAAACATGTATCCACAAGTTATAAAGAAACACCAATTAAGCTCAGGGTACAACCTCTAATGCAACAAAATGTTGCAAATTAGAGTATTATATAATAGTTGGATAGAGTTTTCTTGTGAGTTCCTTAATAGAGTATCTCACATTTATTTACTAGCCTAAAAACATACCTTTGTTGTAACTAATTTTTAAAACTTACGTCTTAATATAAAAAAAAAAGCTATAAAATTAGACTGTGTAGTGTAGCGCCACCCAAGAGGTGTGATTTGTCTGAGTCAGCACCAGGTAGTAAAACGTATGCAGGATTTGGGGCGTTAAACTTAAGTGGCCTCGGTGAGGCGTTACAGGGGTGCAAGGGGGTTGGGCGTTAGCCCAGTAACGCCTGAAGGGATGGAGGGGGAGGCGTGAAGGTGAGCTGGCGGGTTTGGTGGACATGGCTCCAATGTGGGTGGTGGGTAACGTCTTGAGCGTTTCTACGCATCACACAACCTTAAATACATTTTTATGCAAATTTAAAAGAGAGGGTTTATAGTTTTTATAGCTTTTATATATAATACATTTTTAACACTAATACGTGTATAGAGTGGAGTTATATTAAAATGAAGATTTCGTCTAAAAATTCTAGGAAGCCATCAAAAGGCGTCTTGTGATTAAGGTAATAAAACAGGACACTAACATACAGTTTTTTTTTTTTAAACGGCCAACAGAATCAATCGTGAGCATTATCGGGGCAACCATTGGACCAAACGGAGTACTCCGAGAGTAATCCGAGTCCACCACCAATTCCGGGGAAAACCCAGTAACCCATCCACCTGTAAGCACGACAGTGAAATTACCGGTAAAACCTGGTTTGACTCAAGGATCAAACTCAAGTTTCCCTGGGTATCCTATCATTGCCCACCAGTGCCTCACTCTGCACCAAGTGGAAGTTGAACTTGCATCTCCGAAGAGAAATGCAAGCATTCCACCACTTGATCTAGAGATCATTGGCTAACGTATAGTTAAATGGATAAAAACGTACCCTATGTTTAACGTAATAAAATGTAGCGTTAATGAACAGTTAAGGGGAACACACTAAACTCCAGCGCAAACAGACTGTTGTTAGGGTGTAGGGAGTGGTTAAACACTTTGAGTGGTAAACCAAAAAACCGACCAATCAGAGCGCGCCATGTCAATCAGTCAAAAGTGTTTAAACTTTGGTGAAAAGTGTTGGCAATGGTTTAGACACTTGGTGAAGTGGTAAACTATTTTTTTTTAAAAAGGAAAAAGGTGTGATTGGTTGAGATAGGAATGGACCCCACCCACAATACCCTCCCTCTCTCTCCTTCCTCCCTCTTCCCGAATCGGTGTTCCCTCACTGATTTTCTCCCCTTTTCGGTAATATGTTTTCGGCAAACATGTTGGCGGTGGATATCATCGCGGTGCCGAGTGGGTTTACCGCCCCCACTCCGGACACCCTTAGGAGCAAACACAAAAACTGAAGGCACCGGTATATGTGTGCTTGTATCCGTACAATTTTTCTTTATATTATTATAAAGAAAAAAATATTATAGTGAACTACAAGTGTACAGCACTAGGAGCGGGCTTTCAAAATCTAGATATGCATGAAACATGCAGTCAAATTTAGCCAAGTGTTCAAAGTCATAAATTCACTTACGTATGTCATTAGGGATGAGCATGTCGGTATTCCGTCCCGTACCGATACCGATACCGACTAATACCGATACCGATTTTCACCCAAACTAGGTACGGATACCGATACCGAAACATGTCGGTTAGGTATCGGTACGGTACGGTATCGGTATTATACCGTATTTTGAGGGTCGGTATCGGTATAATACCGATACCGTACCGTACCGTACCGATACCGAAATCGCCAAAATGTGGATACCGATCGGGATACCGATACCGATCGGTACGGGATCGGTACGGGATCGGTATGGGATCGGTATTGGTATTCATATGCTCATCCCTATATGTCATGTGCACATCATCTCCAATTTTGACTATAAGACATGTTATGTACTTTAGTCAAATCATTTGGTCCATAGAATGTGGACAATATGATTATAATGACAAAATTTTCAAAATTCAAAAGGTTTAGTGTAGAGGTAGTGAAAACCATAACCATAATCATAATCAAACTTCCTATTTAGATTAACATTGGAACTTTTGATCATCTGTAATCATAATCAAACTTTCAGTTAATCAGACAAAGATAACCGATCAATTTAGGTTATTCGGTTTTGTATGTTGTGAACAATACGAACCAAAGATAATGGACTTTGCTAGCTTGATTGTTGAAAAACAATTTCAGCACACAAATTACAATAATCATAACCATCTATTTATACTAAACTCTAACTAATTATAATCCAACTCAAACTCTATTAAATAAAAAAATAAACTTTGAGATAAACCTTATTAATTCAAAACTAACAATTATTCTGAATTTAAATATAAAACACTCAATAAATAATTAACGAAGAATTATCTCTAACATGTTTAATCTTTATCTCTTTAATTCAAGATTAACGTCTTCACCGATTGAATGTACAAAGGAGGACGTTTAATTTAGGAGTAAAGTACAATTTCCGTCCATATTGTTTACACCGGATCTCACATGTAAACCATATTTACAAATTTTGACCATTCCAGTCCCTGTGGTTGTCAATTGCAATCAATAACATCCCTGGTGTTAAATGGACATTTAAATTCCTACGAAAAGACTATAATACCCCCACAAGTTTCACTACCACATCAGTCCCTGTTCATTTACTTCACATATTCCCTCCAAATTCAAAGGTATTTCCTAATCTAGCAAATTTCAACCGAAGGCAATTAGTTAACCACAAGTTTCATTAGTAATAACAGTTGAATACCCCCACAAGCTTCACTACTGTATCAGAATAACCAAAAAAATGGGTTTGACTTTTACAAGTTTAACTGGTTTGACTTTTAGAATTAGAATAGTTTTGACCTTGACAATTACTAACACATTTTTGTACTTGACTTCTGTTTAGTCAAATTAGTAATAACAAATTGTACGAGGTTTGACTATATATCCAATTCATGCTTCACCAAGTTTAACTATACATCCAATTCATGCTTCACCAGGTGTGACTATACATCCAATTCATGCTTGATCAGGTTAGACTATCTTAGGTTCATCATTCCAAGGTCTAAAAGCAAAACATGGTCAAACAAACGCCCCATTCATGCTAGATCAGGTTAGACTATCTTAGGTTTTCTCTAAGGTCTAAAAGCAAAACATGGGCTACCCTAATCATTATTCAAATTATCTAAGGTTCAATCATAGGTTTGATTATCTCAAGTTCATTCCATGGTCATACATGACTATCTCAGGTCAAACAAACATCCAAGTCGACTATCTCGGGTCAAACAAACATCCAAGTCGACTATCCCGGGTCAAACAAACATCCAAGTCGACTATCTCAGGTCAAACAAACATCAAGTCATGCTTGATCAATTTAGACTATCTCAGGTTCATTCCATGGTCTAATTAAATATGCACCATTCAAGTTAAACAACAATAAGCATAGTTAAATACCATCATTAATACATCATTATTACATACCAAAACATGGGTTACCCTTGATCATTAATATCACAAACCCAAAAAGTTATCACCTCAAAATAATCCATTTTAACTGTTCTAGCTAACGTAATGACAGTTAAATACCAATAGATAGGTAATACTAATCACCAACGTCAAAAAACCAATAAATGACTAGGCCAATAAAAATAAATGTGCAGGAGAGGAGTCCTCACTCACACTTACATAGGGAGGAAATGTAAGATTAAATATATTATGTTTAATATTTAATCTAGTAGCCATTATAATCATTTACATTATATAGATCAAAATATATAACAACCTATTAAATAATTAGTTGGTAATTGTTGATGAACCATATTACCCTTATTAACTAATTAGGTTTCCTCATGGGTGCTTATATAAGGAGAATTATGTAGAGGTTAAAGGGTTACTCAGTTACACACTTAGACACAACCTAATAAGCATAACATCAATCTCGCCTCTCTCTCCATAACCGATACCCTTTTCGGTTTAGTCATCACCATCATCAGTTAGCACCCTAAGGAGGAACCAGATCACACTGACAAAGATGTCGAACTCCATGGCTTCTTCCATCACTGGATTCTCCTCTGCACTGTCTGCGGTGACAGGTATGTTTTCATGTTTTCCATTATGATTAAACAGAACTGATTCAACAGGAAATACCTACGTGAGGGGTGAATGTGTGATATACACTAAATTTTACATGTTGTAGTCCCCCAGTTTACTCCCATTTTACATGTTTTACTACAAATTCCATGTTTAGGATGCACTTTTGAGTTTTCAAGTCTTAAACGGCGTGCCAAAGACAAAATTGGAGAAAACGAGGAGTTTCCGGGCATTTTGGATGAAGACTGCAGAATCTGCTGGAGATACAGATCACGCATGACCATGTGTTCCAAGTGCATAGCCGTGCAAGTTCAATTACTCGAAAGCACCAGTAGTGCGGTCAGGAGTGCAGTGAGTTTTTCAGCCACACACGACCATGCACTCCAAGTGCATGACTTTGCTGACCCATTTACTTGGAAGCACTGGCCATGCGATCAGGTGTGCAAGCGTCTTCTCAGACACACATAACCATGCACTTTTTTGCACGATCGTGCGCACGCCCAGTCACCCAGGTGCTTAACCCATACCCTGTAGTGACGTCATGACTAGTCTTGGATGTGCGTGCACTTTATGGGCACGACCATGCGTTTTTGTAAAGTTGTATATAACAGAGAAGAAACATTCTAATCAGTAACTGGATATTTTTGCAAACTTTTGGGCTATTATGTGGCTCCGGAAACAACCTGCTTGGGACGGATTCAAGCCTCCTAGTTGCAAAGAAGCCTACTTATCATCCATTCCATCTAATCCTTGCTTACTTATGGTTTGAATCCTTGTTCTTTCCATGATTTTGGTTGTATTTCAAGCATTGTTTGGATGTATTATGTCTTATTGTAGCCTTTGAGCAAAAACACTAGCTTACTTGTTTTATGAACAAACATTAGTATGTTGATTTTTGTTTGTATGACACTTTGGCACATTTCATGTTTAAATATTGATGATCATATATGGCAAACATGCTTCATTGATGTTGGATTTTTTATTATATTTGGTTATCTTGGATGATTAATGACTGTTTAGTTGATACATGCTGAAAAACCCCTTAAGTTAGCACTTATTAGTAAGTTATTAACTTGTTAGTATATTTATACCATGAAACTAGAAATGGGTATTGGGTTAATAAAAGGTAAATCAAATGTTAATCAAGAGTACTTTCTTGCACGTAAGAAACCTAACCGGTTAGATGGTGTTGTTACAAGTCTTTGACATGGTTCATGATCTTTGCTTAGGGTTTTTGGTTAAAATTGCTATCTTAGTAGATTTGTGTTCAAGGTTTGTGAAATGGAATAGTTTATAATATGATCTACTTTATGCTTACATCGGTGGTTGTATTGTGATTTGGTATTACTTTCCTTGATTAAGTGAGGTTAGAAAACTCTTAGCGGATGACTAACTTATCTTTAGAAGATTTGCATGAAAATATATCATAGCATGTTAATGAATGATTTTAGGTGGTTAAAGTGTGTTTATCCCGTTAGCTTTCCGAATGATTGTCATGTTAGGATTCCCGAAAGAGATACTAATTGTCTTTATAATTGGAAGACTGATCAAGTGCCTTTGTGACATTTCCGACTTAGTTAACATGCTTAGGTTGTTTGTAAAGACAAGATAATATATATAGTTTTAGATTATATTAGTTAAAATACTTCATTCACCTATCTTTTCATCGATAAATCGGTACAACGGTTTAGTACTCTTGTATCTACCCGCATCCATGGATCGACATCTGGTTCTTACCTATGCTTTACTAAATATATGATAGGGTACACTTGTCCTTTTATGTGTGTTTTAATGTTAAGGCACTACTAGAAAAATTAAAATTTTTGACACCTTTTTCCGTAGGAAATTCGTCACAACTCGCGATTTTCTACGAATTTGTGACAAAATGCATATGTAGGAAAACCACTCGTAGGAAACTGGTTTCTTACGCATTTTCTACGCATTTTCCTACCCATTTCTGACAGAAAAGGGCTGTCACAAATTGCTACACATGTTCTACGCATTTTCCTACCCATTTAACGGAAGTTAATTTTTAATTTTTGCTACACAATTGTCATGAAATTTAATTTTTATATTTTTTCATAGTTTATGACAAATTTCTGACTACCAGTTTACTACGCATTTCTGACGAATTTGCAATAACTAAAATCAAAAAAGAAAATGTTTTTGGCGATGGATTTTGTGTCACAAACCCGTCAGTAAAAATATACTTTGTTTAAAGAATTTTTTTTTCTAGTTTTATTCTATTTATAGAACATCTGGGAGATCGAATACAAAATAAAATAAAACTAAAAATAATACAAATTCAATAACATTAATCATTTACAAACAAAAAATGTGGAGTTATCGGAAGTCATTGGAAATGTATTATAATAAATCATTTGGCTACAAACTGTTAATCTTCATACAATTCCATTTTATATCCATTTCGAAATATCGGAAGTCATCGGAAATATATTATAATTAATCATTTGGCTACAAACTGTTAATCTTCATACAATTCCATTTTATATCCATTTCAAAATGTATCACCATCATCACCGACATCAGTATCATAATCAATCATTTGCCGACAGTCATCGGAAGTCGACACCGTCTTCGCCGATCAAATGTTCGCCAGAGAGAGAGAGAACGATCACGAGTGGAGAGAGAGAGTAGTGAAGGTGGTTGGATGTGCTTGCCGGTAATCGCCGCCGGAATTACGGCCGGCAGCCGACTGATTTGTTTGTCGGACATGAAATTGATAGGGTGAGAAGAAGGTCTGGTAATTGTGTATGTGTGTATGAATATGAGATGAATGAAAGGATAGGGTGTTCATGTTTACTTTTATTTGGGTATGAGGATAAGTACAGGGAGAAAGAAAGATGGGAGTGAAAAGAAGATTTGTCTTTGTGTGTATGTGTTTATGTATAAAGATTTTGTGTTTCTTTAAGTTTGAAGTGTATTTTCATCCATTGATTTAAAAGGATGTGAGTAATGGATCATCCTAGGATTGTGATCCATGTGATGGCTAACCAAGCATTTTGATTGGCTCACATGTTTATATTTGAAAGTGATTTATTTAACATATGCTTCCATCACATTCTTTTTATTTGAAAAATGGAATCTATAAGTTTTATCATTGTTACACATAAATTATCAATTTATTTTATAAAACGGTTTTTAAACTATACATTTAAAAAATTGTATTCTATATACTATATACATGGACGAAGTAATTTTTTAAAATCTTATATTTATTATACAATTAAATATGTTTTTGATTCATGTTTATAATTTTTTTAAAATCTTATATTTATTATACATTCAAATTAGGGTTGTAAACGAGTCGAGCCGAGTCGAGTCAGGGTGGGGTCGAGTTCAAGCTCGAAATTAATTCAGGCGGTTAAACTTGGCTTAAGTTTTACGTCAGAGTTAAACGAGCCTAAGAACGAGCCAATGAGCCAACGAGCCGAGCCATGGGCCGAGCCGAGCTTAGCTCGAGCTGGGCTTTGTTACAAAATGAGCCAGCTTGGTTCACGGTTTGGTTTACAGTTCCTATCGTATAAAACCAGACCGGACTGTAAGACTTAATAATACATATTATATTAATATTGCTCAATACATATTTGATTACAGATGAGCTTGCTACCGAACGTACCGGTATCGAAAATTGCTAATATGGCTACCGGTACAGAAAATGTTCAGTATGGTATTGTATGGTACCTTATCGGCACTGGTATTTGAAAGTAAAATTTAGTAAAATATTGATACCATACTGAACTAAAAGTACCGGTATTGAAAACGCCAAATAGCGAGTATCGAAAACAATTCGGTACAAATTTAAATATTTAAAATATGGTAATAATAAAACTAGTTAAATATTTAAATATAGTAATAAAATTTCCGTAACAAATGCGTAGCAAGTTGGTACGCTTTTCCTACACAGTAATTAATAATAAAACGGATCAAACATTAAAATATAATTTAAGTATAATAATAAATGTTTCGTCACAAATGCGTAACAAGTTGCTACGCATTTCTGACCCAACAATTAATATTTAAATGAATTCAACATATAAATATAATTCCAACAAATAAATAATAGTTTCATCGGAAATGCGTAGCAAGTTACTATGCATTTTCGACGCAATAGTTAATAACAACATTAATTAAACTTTAAATATAAATCAAATACAAATATAATGCATCCGTCATAAGTTTGTAGCAAGTTGCTACGCATTTCCGACGCAATAAATGTTTTGTCAAAAATGCGTAACAAGTTCCTACGCATTTCTGACGCAACAATTAATATTTAAATGAATTCAACATATAAATATAATTCCAACAAATAAATAATAGTTTCATCGGAAATGCTTAGCAAGTTACTACGCATTTTCGACGCAATAGTTAATAACAACGATAAATATAAATCAAATACAAATATAATGCATCCGTCATAAGTGTGTAGCAAGTTGCTACGCATTTCCGACGCAATACTTAGAAATAGTATTTCTGTCGCTATTGCGTCACAAATTGGCCAAAAAAATAAAGGCTTTCTTTCTGTAGGAAATGCGTAGTAAATGTGTTAGAATTTGTGACACATTTTTTTGCGTAGGAAAATTCTGTAGCAAAATGACCACTTTTCTAGCAGTGAGGTATAAATGATTTTTTTAAATATTAAAACCAAGTTCGTGTATAAAATTTCTTGTAAAATTGTGTATATATACACACACGTTAGTATGAGTGGGGTATTTTTTAATCTTTTTAAAGCAATTTATTTGTTACTATTCTTCAATTAATATTAATTATTTTTAAACAAGTATTTGCTGTAATAAAAATTATTTGGTTATTTTGTTGAACTTGTGAAAATTGTTTACGAGACAAAAAATATTTTAATCTCAAAACAACTTATCAGACTGCTCATAAAAAAACAAGTAACACTGTGCATAAACAACTTATAAGAATACTCACGAAAAAAAAAACAAGTAACACTACACATATATTTCGCTTTTTTGTTCAACTAGTGATTACAAATTATCTGCGAAAAATCAAATTAGATAGTAAATTAAACAGTATAATATTTTTTTTTTAAATTGTAATGTCACTGACCAAGGAAAAACAACTTGCATATTGAATGAAGCCTTATGCACATTGTTGTGGTCACGTTAGTAAGCCTCACGCTCACTCACTGCGGTTTGCCAGTGACACTGAGCCATTCCACACCACGGTGTACGTTGTATGACCTAATGTGATGACATTTGTCTCATCACCCACACATTTTGCGTGACGATATTCATCTTGGCACACACACTTGTTTTTAATATGACCACATCCATCCCGTTAATAAACTCTTACATGTGAATATGATATGATAACATCCATATCATCACCATTCATTTGGATGTGCATTTGATGTGACAAAATCCATTGGTCACCACATAATTTACATGAAAACATCCATCTATCTCCTCTTGTTATTCCTTATCTTGTTATGGACGCATTGTTTTGTTTATTTTTTATAAATTTTCTTTCTTTCATCATAATCCTTATCATATAGAATCCCTATTTGTGCATGTTACCTACATGCTCTACCTTAGTACCTCGATCAGTTCATCCACTTCATACATGACAAACCTAGGAATTTTTTCATGACGGTCTGAATTTTTTGAATTGGACGTCACCACAAAGTATTAAAACTTTTTCAGTCTGGGTCGGATCACATAATATTTTTTTTTTCTAAAATAATAATACCAATGGTAACAAATAAATTGAACGCATCATACATCATGCTAGACATCGAAATATGTGTGCCCGATTTTCATAAACAATTATCGAGCCTTATGTCTTGAAGTAATCTTCAAGCCTTCTTAAGAAAAAAACCCTTCTACAAATATCATAAAATTATTCTAATCAAACATTAAGTCTTGAAGTAAATATATATAATATAGAGGAAGGCTCAAATGAAAACCACTAGTTAACGTGAAAACTCGAAAACTAACTAAAAAAGCCTAAAAAACATACCATTTTTTTTTGCATACCAATTTTCACTATTTTAGGTATATCATAAAAAAAATTCAAAAAAAAAAAATTTGTAGTGCACATGTGTAATAGTACAAATGTGAATTCTTACACATATGCGCTACAATTTTTTTTTTTTGAAAAAAAAATTTTATATACAAAAACTAGCGATTTTTAATAAAAAAATTGAAAAAAAAAGTTTTTTGTGTGGTTTTTAGACTTTTTTTAGTTAGTTTTCAAGTTTTCACGTTAAAACTGGTTTTCATTTGAACCATCCTTTATAATATATATCTATATGTTTAATAAAAAGCCAAATGCATGCCGTCTTTTTGTTCAAGAACATGAAGACCACGTTCTAGACCATACTGAGCATGCTATATGGCATGAAGGATTTTTTTTTTGTTTAATTAAATATTCTGCCATTATATATATTTTATTTTATCTTCTCAATTAATCTTTTTGCTAGTTCTTCATTCCTTTGTATTATGTAAGAAAGGAATATATCTTGTTTAGAACAATAAACACGTCTTTTTTATTAAAAAAAAATGTCTTAGAAAAATCCTAACCATGACAATTTCATAAGGTTAGAATATCAAACCTCAGTACTCACACTTCCTTATCTCGATATATGATTCTAAGGGTAATTGCACGGTACCCCTGACCGCGGAAGGGATCTCCCTTCCCAGTTCACCACCCGACAAGGATCCCTGGCGGCAAATACCCATAGCCATCAAAGAGGGGTAAGAAACATGTTTCAAACCCGAGACCTCGAGTGTCCTCGGTCCGGCTTAAAGCGGGTGTCGGTGGCCACCAAAGTGGCACTAATGGGAATTGAACTTGGGTCTCCATTGGAGAACCCAAGTCACTCCACCACTAGGCCACTTGTGGTGGTTAGGTAGGAGATTCATCTGAACTGATGCTAATGCTTGTTTTCTAACGTTGTCGTTCAAGAAGTTCCTAATATGTTGTCGTGACAACTGACAAGTGGGTATTTATAAATGAGAATTTAGCCAAAGGCGTATTAGTTTTACTTTTTTTTTTTAAAGGTGTGAATTATTCGCGAATGTCGGAAAGTCTAGCATACGTTGTCTTAACCGGGTCCGCGCTAGAGAGCCCACTCGCACAATAGATCTCCAATTTAAACCCCTCAATGAAAAACCACTATCACCCAGACTCGAACTTGAGAGCTGGAGGGGAAAACTCACCCGAGCCCACCATAGATTGAACTTAAATACCCGTAACCACCATTAGAGGACTAGTAATGGTTGCGTATTAGTTTTACTTGGTGATTAATCCCTTCATTCTTATCGCTATTCACATGCCACTCACTTCACTATTGTCCCATAGGATGCTCACATGTGTCACTATTTGATTTCACACTCAAGCCCTTTTAACTCTAGCAATAATAATTTAATAGAATACCTTCCATCAGGTATTGCATTACCCATCCTGCTATCTAGTTTAAATTTATTTTTATAGTTTTTGATCGATGTAAAACATGTGATACTCTTTTGAGCATATTTCTTTGGGTTGCTTTAGTTAACCAAAATAGATATCAACCAAAATCCAACAGCATTGCGCGAGTAATCTTACTAGTTATAACGGAAAATATCACAGAAATGTAACTACGTTTGTCAAGTGTTCCAATTAAGTCATCCAAACTGTTTTTGTTTGTTAAAGAGTTAATTGCACGGATGGTCCCTATGGATTGCCATTTTTTCACCTTTAGTCCCCAACTTTTCATAATAGCATATTTGTTCCCTTTGGTTTGCTCACTTGTTACTCATGTAGTCCCCGGATTGGATGACAGTTAGTTTGCTCAGTTAAGTTTGTGTGAAATTTCTTAACTACCTTTTATACATATATTAAAAAACAACAGTTTAATTAATAATAGGAGTAAAGTTCCCGTACAAATAACTTTAACGTACTAAACGTACGAATAGCATGAAAAAGGCAAAAAAACGTGGTGACATTTTCGTAATTATTTGCTCTTAGAGTAATTATCAAAATTACTCTACAAATGATCATGTAGAATAATTTTGATCTTGTAGAGTAATTTTGTAAAATGTTCTTGTAGAGTAATTTTGTAAAATGTTCTTGTAAAGTAATTTTAATCAAAAAACTATATCTCACCAAGAAAAACCTCAAAAAACCTAACCCCCCACCCCCGAAAAACCTAAAAAAAACTACCCCCACCCCCCAAAATAAAAACTTACTCTACAAGATCAAAATTACTCTGAAAGAACATTTTACAAAATTACTCTACAGGATCATATGTAGAGTAATTTTGAATTGTATGTTATTTGATAAACTTGCAGAGTAATTTTGATTCACTTGTAGTGTAATTTTGATGCAGGGTACTTTTGATACACTTGTAGAGTGATTTTGATAATACCTTACAAGATCAAAATTACTCTACAATGACATTTTACAAAATTACTCTACAAGGTCAAAATTACCCTAGATGATCATTTGTAGAGTAATTTTGATAATTACTAATAATTATGAAAATGTCACTATGTTTTTTCAGCAAAACCTTCAGTTCGTACGTTTTGTACGTTAAAATTATTTGTATTTAATATTTTGTCTTAATAATAGTATGTGTCACACCCCAACCGATGACGGAAACATCGGGGCATGACACTTGTCACACCCCGATCACGTAAAACAACAAAACGTGGCGGAAATCGCCGGGGAGTGTTGTAACAGAATCATTGTTTCATAACACATGGAAAATTGAAATATTGTTTTATTGATTAAAAGAGTTACAATGTCTTAACAACAAAAAAAACATAACAAAATTAACTAGTCTTGCATCTTTTAATGTCACTAAGGCCCAAGTCCGCCTATGTGTATCTTGATCAATCCTATGCATCATCTCCTGAAACACATGTGAAAATAGGTACGTCAGCATAAAAATGCCTGTGAGATACATAGGTTTTGTGAAAATAGGATTCATGACTTATAAGTTTAGAAAAAGGTTGTTTAACAAAAGCCAGTCATGATCCTTGTAAAATGTTTTGTTTTATAAATCATTTGAAAAGCGATGATAGAGTAGATGTTATGTAAAAGAATAATGTAAGGTTAAATGAACAACCAAGTAAAATGAGTTTGTATAACATAAGTTGTTTGTAAAACAATGTCTTGTGAAAAATATGTTATTTGTATAAAATGTCATATGTCTAAATTGAAATGATTTAAATAACGCTACGATATGTAATACCATACAAGCACTTATATATAGGAAGTACCAGCGGCGTATCCACCATGCTTGTATCATATTACACACGCCTCATTACTTAAATCACTTTACCCAAACAAACCACCAATGTGAATTGCCCATGTCTAAACCATTTGTCAAATGTCTTTGTGTAAACCATGTCAAAATGTAGTCTATGAAATATGTATATCAATAACAAAATGTCTATGTCAAATGTCAGTTATGAAATGTGTAAACAAAATGTCATGTATGGCAAGTGAAATATATATATATATATATTTATGTATATCTACTGAGCCATAGATAAAAATGCACAAAACAATGTATTGAAGTAAAACGTGGTTTAAATCAACGTTATGTCTTGTGGAAATGCATGCCATACTGAATATAAACATTTATGAAATGAAATGTAAAACAATGTACTAAGTATGATGAACACACATAGCATGAAATGAAATGTAAAACAATGTACTAAGTATGATGAACACACATAGCATGAAATATCATATAAAACGATGTACTAAGTATGCTACAAAGGACATACATAGCAAAAACACAATGAAATCATGTACTAATAATGTACTAATGAACATAGCAAGTATATGATATGAAAGCATGGAAAGCATGAAAATAACAAGTAGGCACATGTGTTTCACTCCAAAATGTTTGAAAAACAGTAAAAGAGGGGTCTATGTACTCACTTGAGGGTGCTTAGAAGTCTTGAACAACAACCAAGCAAAGCTAGAGGGATTACGGAATCAAACGGCACCCTATATAGATAACTACATAAATAATCGGACCTAAATCGGGAGATTGGATAGTATGAGGTTTCGTAAACCAAATGAGTATTGGAACTCATATGATATGGTTTAACAAAGCCCACATACTAAAATGAAACCTAACCTAAGTGCTTATGACCCATTACGACCCGTTTAGGTAGCTTATGCTACTTTAACGCGTCGTTCGCGTAAAACGCGTTCGGACCGCCTAACTAGTCTTATGACAAGTAATATATGCCTTAACATGTCTAATAATGTTACCTAATCATTTTAGATGTCAAAATTTAGGTTACATATGCTTAAGATGAATTTATGCGTAAAAAGGGTATTTTGGTAATTTTCCTAAGGCATATAAACTACCTATCATACAACTACTTAAACGACGTGACCATAAGGTATAACCTCGGAAGGTTATTCCCTATACAACTATGGTCACCTAATGTGTTTGGTCGGATCCTAAAGATCGACCAAACGGGTCGGGTTCGAAAGTATAAGCGGTTGTTTAGACCGCTTACCTTACGACCCTACATAAGCACTAAATCTAAAGTGACGTGCTAAACATGTTAAAACATGTTTAATAAAGTTAGAAAACAGGTTTGGTATCAAAACAAACGGTTTTGATACCTAAAAGTAGTTTGGTTACAAAATACGCAAGAATACGCATTTTGGCCGAAACTACGACTCGTCACTACACCTAGATAACGTGGTAATCAGTAGGTATAGTCACTAGGGACTATAACCATCGTGATTACGCTCACGTTATGAATTTCAAACGAACTTCATGTTAACCATAAACTGGTCAATGCAGAAAGTCAAACGCAGTTTGACGTTCGTGCTAAAAACGCGTAACAGAACGAAAGAGGACTTACAAAAGGTCCAAGAATGGAGGTTTTGATCTAATAATTCCCAGGTATGAAGGTTTACCCTTCAACTTAGGGAAAAATCTGATCAAGGTGTGGGTTTGAAGTGAAAACATGAGGGGTATTTATAGTGTTCGTGCAACCGTTAAGATCGTTCGTCGAAATCCGTGCTTCGATCTCAACCATACACATGTGCCCATGGTTTTGCAATACCATGGGCACCTAAAAATGGCCCCTAGATTGCTGAAATACCATGTGCAAGTCCCTAAATCAGCTAGAACAACTGGAAACAGCTGGGAAACACATTTTTTGCAGGTCTGACACCCTCACGCGGGCCGCGTAAGGTTTTATGGGGGCCTACGCGGGCCGCCTAAGCCTTCTGATCAGCAAACAAGTTTCAAAAATTGCAGTTTCAGTCCCTGCATGCTTTTAAGGCCATTTTGGATGCGTTTAAAGCCCGTTAAGCCATTTTCAAGGCTCTACAATGATGCCTAAGCATAGGGGACATGAAACATGCTCAAAAATATGTCGGATGTCGGTTCATTTGGTCGTATGATCGCGATGTTCGCTTAATTACGACGGAATGCGCATAAGCGTGAAAAACGATCCAAATTGCGCGATGAATGGATTTTTCTTATTCGAAACACTAAAATAAAATATTTTAGTGCTTACATAAATTTTTGGATGTCCGGATGTATTCAGAACGTAAGTTATGCGCGAAAATGCAAACTTATGCACTTTTTGACGCTTTTTGTCCCTGAATGACCAAAAAGTTTATTTTAGCACACCGAACCCCTCAAAGCCTATTGCCAAGCTATGTAAAGGATATTTAGGGTGTGTTTAACTTATGATCAAGTTCCGGAATGTCTGTTACAGTACAAATCGATATACTTTCGCAGTTTGTCGAATTTAGTCCCTGTAAGCGAATAAACTTGATTTCGGCACACCAAACCCTCTAAAACTTATTTCTAAGTTATGTAAAGGTTATTTAAGGTATGTTAAGCCTATTTCACTATTCCGGAGTGTTTGTTGCATTAAACTGGTTATATTTACGCATCAGTGCGCGTATAACCTTCCAGAAAGCGATTTAGAGCCCGAAATCGAACAAGAATTGATATGTGCAAATGATACACATATTTATACAAACCCCAAGTATGAAATACAATATTTCATTGGTTTGGTATTTGTTTGATGGTTGAAGTGACACAGGTGTCACAGTCTCCCCTACTTCAGGAAATTTCGTCCCGAAATTTATTTAGAGGAAACTTGTGAGGGTTTGAAACATGAAGTTGAAAAGATCAAACAACACTGGTTAGAGTTCTGAACTTCTAGTAACTTTACAATAACATCATGCTTGCAATGTGAGAGGGACACTTATATACAAGTATATAAAGCGTTATTGGTGCGTCCACCGTACCTCTATTACATTGTTCACATTTCGTTATGGTTGTCACTATCGGTTCTTACACATAATAAGTCTTACCGTGGTTTCCGTGCACTGAACTTCGTAATTATGTATGCATCCATAATTACATAATTCCTTGCATAGTCACGTAGTGCATCTTATAATGTGTAGGGGAACAAAACAATGAACGAACTTGTGATGATTGTGACTAGACCACCATAGGGTCCTTTTAATTAAATCAATAAATGATTTAAATAGACTACCAAGGAGTCTGTTCAGCTATATCACCACATGTCATTTTTAACCAGATTCTGAATCAATCTTTTTGACTAGACCACTAAAAGGGTCTCTTATGAATCATGGAGTGGTACTATATAATCCAAGGGTCTTAACTATCATGTAGAAGCCCAATAAGGATTTAAGGTAGTACTTTTTTGAATATCCTTCTATGAATCCCTCATATGAAGATATGAAAGATTCTACGAGGATTTGGATAACGACTATCCAGAGTATACAAAAACACAAAATGCATAAACACATAATCACATAATTGTTTAACTTGATTTTAGATTTGTTATCATTTTGTTAATTTGTTCTGCTAACTGTGCACATGTATTCAAAGCACACCAGGTATCCAATCAGTGGATTTTGATTGGTGCTTTAAATATTTCCAAGAATCTAACTATGTAGATAGAAAGATTTTAAAAAGAAAATTCGATTTCGATTATAAGGAACCGAAATGTTCGAATTAAGGTACACAAGGAATCCAACTAGTTTAATACCCGTCCGGTGGACGGGCTACGTTAATTTATATATATTAACAACATGAATGAACCTATATTGTACACAAAATTAAACAACGTGACAAACAAAAGCACCATCTTTTTAATTTATAAAAGGAAAACGAACTAAAACAAATTTAAACCACAAAATGATAGAAAGTAACGGGGTTACATTAATGTAATATATACTAAGAACATGAATGAACCTATATTGTACACAAAATTAAACAACACGACAAACAAAAGCATCATTTTTTAATTTATAAAAGGAAAACTAATATCAACATCCAATCTGAATGTTGCGGGGAATTATATCATCTTGACCCAAAGCCTTACAAATGGGTCAGTTTGGGTTGGTTTTAAAATTATATGGGTTGGTTTGGGTAAGATATTTTAACTAAATGGGTCACAATGGGTCACTTGAAGTTCCATCTTGTTATTTTCGGGTCAAAACGGGTCGACAACATTAAAGAAATGGGTCGATGTGGGTTAGTGTCTTAAAGAAACGGGTTTCGGATCGGAATGGGCTTCGAGCCTGCACAAGTATCCGCACGAGACGGGTTACGGCACGAAACGGGTTTTGGATCGGAACGGGTTCAGTTCAAATTGAGTTTCGGGTCGAGACGGGTTTCGGCATGACACAGGTTTTGGATCGCAACGGGTTTTGGCCGACACGATGTTTCACATGAGACGAGTTTCGGGTCGGGACGAGTTTCATATCGTTTCGACGCGAACCGTTTCGACGCGTACCGTTTCGACCCGTACCGTTTCGACCCGTACCGTTTCGACCAGTACCGTTTTCGAATCAAACCGTTTCGACGCGAACTGTTTCGCCGCGTACCGTTTCGACGCGAACCGTTTCGACCCGTGCCGTTTCGACCGGTACCGTTTGGGTGACCCACTTGGAAGGAATCATAAATGCTTCTGTATCTATTTCATATCAATGGAATTTCAGCTTTAATATTATATGTTTGCGTTAATTTCACACGGACTTACGCTCGCTAGCTTGATTGAATTGCATTTGTGGTGTTTGAAAATGTATATTCTTAATTTTGTACAGTGAAATTTGGTCTGTTTGTTCTTAATCAGTTTAAATATCAAATTCTTGTTAGTTGTTACTGTTATAAATTTGTTAGTTGAGTTTTATACATATAAACGAATTCAGATACGTGACACGTGTATATGCGTGAGTTTTAGATACGCGACAAGGTAGTTGTGCTCATTTAGCCTGTGGAGGCCACCCTTGGCCCTTGATGTACAATTAATTTAAAAATAACATTGTTTTTAACCAACCCAACCCGAAACTCGTTCTGACCGGAACTCGTTCCGACCCGAACCCGTTCCAACCCGAACCCGTTCTGAACCAAAACAACCCGTTTTTTAATTGACCCGTTTTGACCCGAACTCGTTTCGACCGGAACCCGTTTTGACCCATGACCCGACCCGACCTGTTTGCCAGGTCTAGATAAATGAAATAATCAATTTAAATTTAAAAACATGTCTTACCAGCCAATATAGAAAGCCAGACCCTGCAGCTTCTTGAGCAAGAACATTAAGGTTCTGTTTGTTTTTTCTCCAGAAGCTCTTCTGAGCACTTATGTCTGCGTCGCGCAGAGGCGCGCAGACATAAGGTTCCTGCAGCTTGTTTGTTTTCTTGAAGATCTGCAGACCAAAAACGTCTGCAGAAGCTCTTCCCCAAGCAGACTTGTCCACAAGTCTTCTAACCTCTGCAGACCTCTTCTCCCTCTTCAAACCCACCTCTCAGCCACCACCTCCACCTCCACCTCCACCTCCACCATCACATCTCAGCCACCACCTCCGACACCACCTCCACGGCTCCACCTCCGCCACCACCTCCACCACCACATCTCAGCCACCACCTCCACCACCGACACCCATCACCTCCACCTTCAAACCCACCTCTCAGCCACCACCTGCTCCGCCGCCCACCCTTGCTCCGCCACCACCTCCAAATCGAAAACAAAACCCCCAAATTGAAAACCCTCATCATCATCAACATCGATCGCAAACAAAACAGACCTGCAACTTCGATCTGAACTTCGATTCACAGCCGTCGAGCATCACCACCGCCGTCGAACTCCTCTCTCTAGCTGTTGTTTCTCTCTCTCTCTCGCTGTTTCTCTCTCTAGCCGCCTTCGATTCACAGATCTGAAGGAGAAAGGGGTGGGGGTGGGTTTTGATGGCGGTGGTGATGGCCGACGTGGTGGTGGCGGATGGTTGGGGCGGCGGTGGTGGTGGTGGGTTTTGATGGCGGTGGTGGAACGAAGAGAGAGAGACCGTAGAGAGAGAGAGAGGGGGCGGCAGGAGAGAGAGAGGGAAAGAAGAGAGAGAGATCGGGGGTGGTGGTGGGTTTTGATGGCGGTGGTGGTGGCCGACGTGGTGGTGGCGGATGGTTGTGGTGGTGGTGGTAGATGGCAGAGAGAGAGAGAGAAGAGAGAGGAGACTGCAGACATTGTTGTGAAGAGGTTTTGGTTGTGAAGAGGTTTGGTTGTGAAGAGGTTTTATTTAAAAAAAACAAACCCTCTTTTCCTTGCAGACTGCAGACATTTGGTCCACCTCTTCTCTGCAGATGTGGTCCGCAGACTGCAGACCTTTTCCTGCAGAAAAAACAAACACCACCTAACTCTAAAAGGCTCATAGTAAACAATCTATATCATCATTTTTCTTTTAACTTATGTTGTTTTTTTATGCAAAAGAATAAGAATCAATGTGATTTATTACTAAGGAACTCACACTTTGGCATCAAATTTAAAACTTACATTTCTCATAATTCCAAGCATAACCAAAGTGGCTTCATTAACATTGATAAAAAAACTGATCTAACCAATACAATGCCCAATGGTTCTGACACTATTTATACTTAGAAAGGAAAATGCCTAAATTAGTTTTTGCCTGCAAAGAACTATCAATAGATGTGCATTATGTATTTCTTTTTTTTTAAACATACCACTTAAATTGTAAACATAGTTACTTTTTTTTGGTTTCACACAATCTTTTAATTTCTTCAGGGACACTTGCATGAACTCTTTATTATATACCAATCTTCATTATAAACCAACATATAAGACTCAGTAGGATAAACCACGTGTGCAAAAACCCGACCGCACCCCTTGAAAATATGGTTGAACACCTCATCCGCACCCCCAACAAATAATTCCTAGGTCAACCACTGATCGGTCCGATATCAGTCAATATCGGTACCAATATTCTAACCGATATTTTGCACCGATATCTCACCAAGGGACCGATAACAGATACATCTCGGCGATATTAACTGCATGTAGATGTAGGTTAGTTGCGAACAAATTTTCATACATAATACTTATAAGTATAATGAAATAACCACAAGTAAGAGTAGTTAATAACAACCACCATACCCAAATAAGAATCATAAAAACACACAGAATAGCTGGTTCTAAAGTCATATATGTATTTAATATTCAACTAAAAACATACATAGCAACTCAAAAAATATACACTACAGAACAGAGAGTGCTAAATTATACTCATAGCAAGCTACTAATAACACGAATAGATTCAATATCATGAATTCATAATAATAATAATAATAATAATAATAATAATAATAATAATAATAATAATAATAATAATAATAATAATAATAATAATAATAATGAAAAAATTGGAATAACTAAATTATTTAATCATTTTATTTGAATTTTCATTTAAAGACAGCATACCTAGGCTCAATACTTTTATGAATCTTCTTAAACATCCTTTTCCCTTATTTGTCACCTGAGACAATAGCCTTGTAGGCATTTCTTCTCTATCTGAAATAATGGTTATGGCCTATGGTCAGGAGCATTAACATCATAAAATTGTGTTAGACAATATATAATAATATAATCATACCTCTTGTAGCCCAGAAGTATTTTCATCATTATTTTCATTAGTAGCAGTTGTGCCTTTACATACTGCAGTCACAACTTTAGTGTACATATCTAAAGATTCACCAAGAGCCGTGACAGCTGTCAGAAGGTAAGGCTTTAGCCTTTCGGCAGATTTCACAAGCACTCGTTCACTTAAATTTCGAGCTATTGGCAAGACGTCCTAAATTAAGATGAATAACTCGGTCAAAAAACTTAAGGGGAAACCGAACGCAAGTTTAACTTGATTAATAAAGATGCCGTAAACCTCGTACCGTGTTATCCTTTTTAACACGAGCGAGTAGTGGTTTGAGCATCTCAACTGGAATTTCTACACTTTCTTCTATAACCAACACCATTATACTTCCCATCGATGGAAAAACGGAGTCTAAATGATAGTCCCTGAAATTCAAAAATATATAATTACATATTGTTACGAAAATGAAGCATAACTTAGCACTAAGAACTCTATAACACACCTTACTGATTTTAGAAAATGCTCAAACATTTCCACAATTAACGCATCACATTCAAGATCAAGCATGATGACACATGACCTGACTTTCGAAGCAGTTTCAAGAATTGAAGCTCTTTTGGCGTAAGATCGGCTGGACTGGTCAGCTAAACCCTCAAACTTAGAAACAATTAACTTAAATACATCCTGTGCATAAAAAAAAGTTTAGAATACAATACCATATACATAAACATATATGTAAATATCAAGTTGTGTGTATCATGTCATGGTATACCCTCATTTGGTTATCATCGTAAGGTGCATCAGGAGCTGTAATTCTCGTTATCTCGCTTATGCTGGAAGCAATTGCAACCTTCACATCAACATCAGAATGTTTTGAAAGACCGTCTTTAATCAACGCCCTCATCGACGGCCTAAGCGCATCAATCATCGACCTTTTCGGCGACCGGTCAACCTTCGATAAAAGCTTCTCCACTTTCTGCAACCCACAAACCATTACACACAACCCAAGCACAAGCAAGCAAACAAACATCAAACATTCACTCAGGCATTTTATCAAACACCTTGTCTACACTCAACCAGTAACCACATTCCTAATCCCACTGTTTCTAAATTCTAAAACCCATGAATCAGAATAACAACTCGTTGTTTAGCTTATATTGGATTATGGAGGAACATAAACATCCCCCGTTATCTTAACAAAATAAATCACAGAATTAATCGATTCAAAACCAGAAATTCGAAGTTGAAAATTAAAAGAACTTACCATCTTTATTGAGATCTAGGGATGATGATTCACGGTTGAAGGTGGAAGATTAGTGTGTTTATACAAGCGAAGAAGACATTTATTCCATTGATCGGCGAGATATCTTCACGTCGCCGGAGAACTAAGGCCATGCTTTTGACATTTTCGGAGGTAAAGAAGCCGTGATTCTTGGAATCGGTGCTTCAAAGACAGGTTGTGTTGCCAGAAATCGATGCTTCAGTTTTACTTTTCAAAGCGCAATTGGATAGAGAGCGATGGATGGAGGGGAAGGGGGCAAAAATGTACGTTTGAGACTGCTTTAAAAGGAAGCGTACATGGAAGTTACAGGAACGTGGGTAGGAGATTACATGAACGTGGGTAGGAGACGACGTGGGAGAGACTAAATCAGAAAACCGTTCAAAACTTCCTTTTAGGAGAGAGAGAGAGTATAACTTCCTTGAACTGCCAATATTACAGTTTTTTAATTGAGTTTAAAGGGTCAAGATCAAAAGTTGATGAGTTTAGATGGCTAGGATTATCCTAAAAGTTGGTTAGACTTAATGGGTTCCATATATATATATAATTAAGGATTCTGTTTTGAATGATAATCATCCATAAGGGTCTAATGTGAAGATAAAAGATCCCATATGGATTTTAGAAGTTGAAGATGTTTTGAAACCTTGCATTGGATGTGCTTAAGTCAGAACATGAAGTAAAAAAAAATGCTTATGAAGTTGAGATGCTAGATATGTCAAGGCGACATATGAAGCAGAATTTGAAGGTTAAGTCAATGTATGAGGAAAATATTTTTGGAAAACTATGCATGGGGTTCTAAAAAAAATGTGTTCAATGTTTTTGAAACCTTATATAATATTTTTGAAATTATAAAGTAGGTGTATTAGGTAGGTATATTTATAAAAATGTTTTAAAATCATGCGAGATGAATTTTGAAATTATGTATAAGGTTTTTGCAAATATGAATGATGCTTTTGAAATCATGCACTTGATATAAGTAATTATACTGTATTAATATTGTTTTTAAACTATATGAAACATTTTGAAATCATGAAGGTTGTTTTTGAAAACATAGACAATGCTTTTGAAATCATGGATTTGATATGTTAAGTAAATACACTATATTAAAAAATGTTTTTGAACTATATATAAAATGTTTTTGAAATCATGAAGGTTTTTTTTTTGTTTTTTTGAAAACTTATGTTATGCATGTTGAAAAATCAGAACGTAATGGGTATGAGGTTTGAAAATACCCTTAGTTATCTAACCAAGGATTCAAAGGCACAGATGTGCAGAAGAATGATTACTCATAATGTCACTTTATTTTCTGTACTTCGTTTCTTAGAATGAAACGAGTACTTAGAATTTTCTAAGGGAATCGTGAGTAAACACAAGAATGGGAAATTCACAAGAGTAGTTTGAAAGGAACATAGTTCCTTAATGTAGGTATTATAGGGAAATGCCATACGCACCTGTAACTACATTTGTACATCAGAATTTGCGAACAACAATTTATTTATAAACAAAACTGATTGTTTCACATTACAAGAAAAACAGAGAAAACAAAAGCATAAGATTAAAACAGCAATATCTTATACTCAGCCATATGCTTATCCGTGCGTCAGACTTGCATTGACAATCTCTGATTACTTGTTCCTGAAATAGCTCGTCTTACCGTAGTTGTACCAAGTACCAGATGGTAAACGAGCTTGAGCAGGGTTGACTTGGGGTTGTGATGCGGGAATATCAAGTGTCGACTCAATTATGTAACGAAATAAATCCACATTTAGTGTTCATTAAGTTTTGTTTTAATTTATGTCCGTTGAGTTGATCATAAAAACTCTATATAAGTTCTCATGTAATTTGTATTGGGGGATAGTTTTTGGAGTTTTATAAAATAATTGTTTGACTTTTTTTAAATTCTTGTCTTTTGGGGACGAATTTGGGGGTTTGGGAAAAGATCTTCGCGGGTATTCTTAGAATCAACGCGTTAGATTTCCAATACCATCATCACGCTACATCAGTTGGTATCAGAGCTAAAATCCTGGCTCAAAATGGCTTGTGAGAGGGATTATCGCTTGTACCACACTCTACCATGTTTTGATGAATACGAGGATGAGCAATGGTATTCTTGGGCATGCGACGATGATTCGGGTGGTACCAGTAGTGTGCTCACCATTAGACATGACCACAAAAAAGAGTCGACGATCATGGGAGCCGGTGATGACGAATCAAGTTTCAAAAGTCATAGCGTTAAGGGTGATGGTCCTACTATGGTAACGGGTGGTCCAACGGCTACATTTGGAACTCAACCTGTTAGCATGGGTGGCTTGCAAAGAAATTTCATGAGCAAAGCAATGAAGTCGAAGGCATTAAGAAACACAATAGATTTTGGTGCTTCTCAAATTTACTTTTGTACAATTTTAAAAGGTAATTTTCCAACAAATAGTTTTGAGGAAATTATTTTGGATGATGAAAACCATGGTATACAAAATTCTCATGCTGTAAAAATCTGGTACGAGGTTCTATTTGAAAATTTGGTTGATGGGCAGATTGTGGAGGTTGGAGAAGCTATGTCGTCAAAAGATGCCCCTCATATTGATCAAAACGAAGAAAAAGTTGTTCAACTTGATGGGTATTTGTAAAAAAATGCAATGAGGTCCATGGTTTACGACTATATGGTTATTTAGTTGGAACTATATTAATTGAGAGGGTCAAGACAATAGTGAACAAGAAATGGTCCTATGCTCCGTTCGACCCAGGTGGTACAGGTTCAGAGTCAAATGAGATGACCCGTGAAGTAGAACTACTTGGGCGGGCCTTGATAATAATCGAAAAGAATCGGATTGATGTTCCTTTCGATCCAGGTGGCTTTAGCCTGAGACAAAATTCGAGGGCGAGTTTTTCCAAAGGTGGGGAGAATGATGCGGGAATATCAAGTGTCGATTCAATTATGTAACGAAATAAATCCACATTTAGTGTTCATTAAGTTTTGTTTTAATTTATGTCCATTGAGTTGATCATAAAAACTCTATATAAGTTCTCATGTAATTTGTATTGGGGGATAGTTTTTGGAGTTTTATAAAATAATTGTTTGACTTTTTTTAAATTCTTGTCTTTTGTGGACGAATTTGGGGGTTTGGGAAAAGATCTTCGCGGGTATTCTTAGAATCAACGCGTTAGATTTCCAATACCATCATCACGCTACATCAGGTTGGTTTAGACCACCTTGGATTGGGTTGAAAAGACAAGCATTTGCCAGGTGACCGAGTCGTCCACATGATGCACACAGACGACACTGCAGGTAAGCTCGGTGAGGTGCATTACACTTGTTGCACATCAGTGCAGTACCAGCATAAGGTTTCCTGGTAGGAGATTGAGCAGCAGCAAGGCTTATAGCAGCTTTGTTTTGGATAGCAAAGCGGCATATGTTAACCAAATGTCCCCACCGTTCACAGTAGGTACATTTGAAGCAGGGTATGAGGTTTGAATGATGACGGTTGCATCGCTTGCACCATGGGGCAGTTCCTAAGTACGGCTTCCTAGCTGGTGGCCTTGCCACTTGGCTAGGTCCCGCTTGATTAGGTGCAACTGCTGCGGGTTTCCTTGAAGCCTTACGCTTCCTTGATTTTGGTGCAGGCTTGACTTCTGCTTCCTTCGGTGACTCTTGAGTGGCTTCCTTGTTGAGACGAGACATGGCAATGCCTAAATCCACAGTCTTCAGAATCACTTCGCTTATTTGCTGGGCAAATTTGGCTGTTTGCTCGGACATTTGATCGTTGCTGAGATGAAGAGACATTCTAGAAGAAAATGAAAGACATAGGAAGAAACAAGTGAAATGTTATCGGATAAACAAAACAGAATGGCAATACATAAGAATTGCGATCATTTGTTTGTTACCTAAGGCAAACAAATGAGACGGTGACAAATCAAAGCAAGCGGGTCATAATAATGTATCGTTGAAGACATGCTTGCCTATAAGTGAACACTCACCCCAAGAGTTCCCAGGTAAGAGTGACTAGTCCGATACTGCGGATTTGTACGAACACTCTAGCCTTAGACAGAAAACTCAGAGTACAGGCATTCACGCTTCCAGTTTGCATGTGTTCACATCAAAAGACCCAAACTTTGACGAGATTTGAAAACTTAGAGGGTTCAAAACCTAGTAATTAATCATCCTAGAACAGATGATTGCTTTTTAAAGAGGTTTTGAAATTTATATTCTTGTTATGGTTGTCACCTAAGGATAGGTGACGGTATTGTTTTATGACTAAACACAAGTAAACTCGCGTTAGGGTCCTAGGAAGGTTATAGACTAGGTCAAAGCATTACTAGTAACCTAATTCCCTATAACCATGGGCTCTGATACCAACTTTTCTGTCACACCCCGACCACGTAAAACAACAAAACGTGGCGGAAATCGTCGGGGAGTGTTGTAACAGAATCATTGTTTCATAACATATGGAAAATTGAAATATTGTTTTATTGATTAAAAGAGTTACAATGTCTTAACAACAAAAAAAACATAACAAAATCAACTAGTCTTGCATCTTTTAATGTCACTAAGGCCCAAGTCCGCCTATGTGTATCTTGATCAATCCTATGCATCATCTCCTGAAACACATGTGAAAATAGGTACGTCAGCATAAAAATGCCTGTGAGATACATAGGTTTTGTGAAAATATGATTCATGACTTCTAAGTTTAGAAAAAGGTTGTTTAACAAAAGCCAGTCATGATCCTTGTAAAATGTTTTGTTTTATAAATCATTTGAAAAGCGATGATAGAGTAGATGTTATGTAAAAGAATAATGTAAGGTTACATGAATAACCAAGTAAAATGAGTTTGTATAAAATAAGTTGTTTGTAAAAAAATGTCTTGTGAAAAATATGTTATTTGTATAAAATGTCATATGTCTAAATTGAAATGATTTAAATAACGCTACGATATGTAATACCATACAAGCACTTATATATAGGAAGTACCAGCGGCGTATCCACCATGCTTGTATCATATTACACACGCCTCATTACTTAAATCACTTTACCCAAACAAACCACCAATGTGAATTGCCCATGTCTAAACCATTTGTCAAATGTCTTTGTGTAAACCATGTCAAAATGTAGTCTATGAAATATGTATATCAATAACAAAATGTCTATGTCAAATGTCAGTTATGAAATGTGTAAACAAAATGTCATGTATGGCAAGTGAAATATATCTATATATATATATATTTATGTATATCTACTGAGCCATAGATAAAAATGCACAAAACAATGTATTGAAGTAAAACGTGGTTTAAATCAACGTTATGTCTTGTGGAAATGCATGCTATACTGAATATAAACATTTATGCGGTAATGTGAAAATGCATACATTCAAGCCTTGTGACTGTGGTGATAAACCCTTAAACAAATTAAAGGACTATCTGTGTTATGTTTTATCGAATTCGGTCATTCCTTCCATCCAAACATACCAAGGATGTCAGGAACGGGAGTTGTCAATTCCTATGGTACCATTACCTACTAACGAGCGGCGTAGCTAATGTTAATGAATGTATATAAGTCCCATTTAAACTAACCAAATGTCATATCAAAATGTAAGCATGTGATGAAAATAATGTACCTAGTATGCTAAGTAAACATACAAGGTAGAGATGTAAAACAATGTGTCCATATGTTACGAGAACATATGCAACAGAGATACAATGTAAAACAAATGTACTAAGTATGATGAACACCCATAGCATGAAATGAAATGTAAAAAAATGTACTAAGTATGATGAACACACATAGCATGAAATGTCATATAAAACGATGTACTAAGTACGCTACAAAGGACATACATAGCAAAAACACAATGAAATCATGTACTAATAATGTACTAATGAACATAGCAAGTATATGATATGAAAGCATGGAAAGCATGAAAATAACAAGTAGGCAGATGTGTTTCACCCCAAAATGTTTGAAAAACAGTAAAAGAGGGGTCTATGTACTCACTTGAGGGTGCTTAGAAGTCTTGAACAACAACCAAGCAAAGCTAGAGGGATCACGGAATCAAACGGCACCCTATATAGATAACTACATAAATAATCGGACCTAAATCGGGAGATTGGATAGTATGAGGTTTCGTAAACCAAATGAGTATTGGAACTCATATGATATGGTTTAACAAAGCCCACATACTAAAATGAAACCTAACCTAAGTGCTTATGGCCCATTACGACCCGTTTAGGTAGCTTATGCTACTTTAACGCGTCGTTCGCGTAAAACGCGTTCGGACCGCCTAACTAGTCTTATGACAAGTAATATATGCCTTAACATGTCTAATAATGTTACCTAATCAGTTTAGATGTCAAAATTTAGGTTACATATGCTTAAGATGAATTTATGCGTAAAAATGGTATTTTGGTAATTTTCCTAAGGCATATAAACTACCTATCATACAACTACTTAAACGACGTGACCATAAGGTATAACCTCGGAAGGTTATTCCCTATACAACTATGGTCACCTAATGTGTTTGGTCGGATCCTAAAGATCGACCAAACGGGTCGGGTTCTAAAGTATAAGCGGTTGTTTAGACCGCTTACCTTACGACCCTACATAAGCACTAAATCTAAAGTGACGAGCTAAACATGTTAAAACATGTTTAATAAAGTTAGAAAACTGGTTTGGTATCAAAACAAAGTTATGCGCGAAAATGCAAACTTATGGATGTCCGGATGTATTCAGAACGTAAGTTATGCGCGAAAATGCAAACTTATGCACTTTTTGACGCTTTTAGTCCCTGAATGACCAAAAAGTTTATTTTAGCACACCGAACCCCTCAAAGCCTATTGAAAAGCTATGTAAAGGATATTTAGGGTGTGTTTAACTTATGATCAAGTTCCGGAATGTCCGTTACAGTACAAATCGACATACTTTCGCAGTTTGTCGAATTTAGTCCCTGTAAGCGAATAAACTTGATTTCGGCACACCAAACCCTCTAAAACTTATTTCTAAGTTATGTACAGGTTATTTAAGGTATGTTAAGCCTATTTCACTATTCCGGAGTGTTTTTTGCATTAAACTGGTTATATTTACGCATCAGTGCGCGTATAACCTTCCAGAAAACGATTTAGAGCCCGAAATCGAACAAGAATTGATATGTGCAAATGATACACATATTTATACAAACCCCAAGTATGAAATACAATATTTCATTGGTTTGGTATTTGTTTGATGGTTAAAGTGACACAGGTGTCACAGTGACAGCACTAAGCGAAACAGATTGTCCAGGAGAATCCATAACAACTATTGGTTATAATATATTAAGGTTCATGTGCCATACCACAAACATATAAAATAAAAACAGTTATTACATACATTGTTCTCAAAGACAAATATCCATTCCGACAACTCAGATTTTATTTACTTTGTTTCTAGACTCCATCCTAGCTTGATTCATCAAACAGCAGGCAATCATCCTAAGCACTGGTTACATACGTTAAAATACAGGTCAATACACATAGTGTAAAGGTAAGCATACAAGTTTGATATAGCATAATAGAGTTCGAAATCATTATGCATGACCAGCATGTACAACGTATAATGTGAAGCATGTAAGTTATCGACAAAGATCCTATCAATACCAATGACTGCGATTTGACTTCGAGTAGCGAGTGCGCATCACATGTTCGCCACTGCGAACACGTGAAGTAATATCCTTAACAACCCCTGTCCACGACAGGTGCTGAGTCCAAACTATAGTACTATCGTTGCTATGGCAGGTAGACAACAATCAATGTGTAAACATAATAAACAGGCATTCATCGAGTCACGTAAAACATGCATTAGAGGTCAGCGTATAAATAGTGTTTGCGTTGTGTGATCGATGTGATTTAGAATAAGTAAAGTATGTAACACCCAAAAGTGCATAAAGCAAAAAAAGGGATCGAGTATACTCACAGATTGTGTTTAACAAGTAAACACTCTCTTGGATTGAAGGGAGTGCTGAGAGAGATTAGCCTGAACAGTTAACGATAACATAATTGATAAGCGACGCATTAAACGGTGCAAAGTAACCAAGTGTCGGATGGCAATCCGATCGGATGGCCAGTAGATCGGATGTCAATCCGTTCGGATGGTCATCCGATCGGATGGCCATTCGATTGGGTTGACATCTTGTTTGATAAGGATGTGTTTGTGTATGATGGCTTTGAAGTTTTTGTTGTATCATTTTGAAAACAAAGAAGTATCTCTTCCTTTCAGGTCGTTCGATCGAACGGCGGTTCGATCGGATGGCGATCCGATTGGCAAGGCATCTCAGTTGAGAACAAGTTCACAGCAGGATGGTCACTCGATCGGATGGCAATCTTGTGCATTGAACATGTTGAAAATTATTTAAGTGTTGAAGTTCCAAACATCACATGGTCGGATGGTCGTTCGATCTGATAGCAATCCGATCGGATGGCAATCCGTTCGACGTTCAGAGCCTTGAAAGTTGAAGATGAAAAGTTTAAGTGTGGAACTAAGTGCAAGCCGATCGGATGGCTGTCCGATCAGAGGGCAATCCGATCGGATGGCAGTCCGATCGGACGGCAATCTGTCCCAACGACCTGATCGTCTTGATACTTAATTATTTTTGAAGTTTTTGCAGTTTTGATCGAGACGGTACGATAACGTGCTTAAACAACAGAAACCCCATCTTGACCCAAGTGGTCCGATCGAACAGGAACCACCCTAGTCCGACCAGTTCTCGGTTCGAGACGGTTGTTCATGTTTAATCCGACATCAGTTGTCAATTGGATAAAATTCAGATCTGGAACTAACCCATCACTAGGAAAGAGTAGAAGATCAGAACAAGCTCCGATTCTATCGGTTTTGAGTGCATTGAGTGTAAAAGAGTTGAAAGAAAGTTAGAAAACCATCTTTCAATCCTTTTAACCATGAATATGTGTAGATCTGTGCGAAAACATTGCTTAATCTTGTGGAAATCCTTCAGATCTAAGTTGTTCTTGGTGGAATGAAGCCAATTCTTAAAGTTCATAAGAACTCCATGATGACATCATCCTAGAACACCTCAAATTCGGTGATTTCATGGTTAAAAGTTAAGATTCAAAGGTGAAAATGATGAAGAAGTGAGTGTAGATCATAGAAGTACAAGATTTAGGTTGAAAACTTACCAGAATCGAGAGAAATTGAGAGAAATGAGAGCTTGAGTGCGGCTGGTTCGAGTTAGGAGCTGTCACATCACAAATGATGTGAGAGGAGGGTATTTATAGGGTTTCCATAAAGGGAAAGTGTTAAAGTGTCGAGCAGGTCACCGATCGGATGGCAGTCTGATCGGGTGACAACTCGATCGGATAACAATCCGATTGGATGGCAATCCGATCGGATGGCCACTCGGTCGGTTGGCCACTCGATCCAGGTGTCCGGCGTGATGAGTTTTGTCGTTTCAATTCTTGTGTTGATCGTTGCGATGCGATTCGAGCGAGCGATGCGATAGTATTACCCAATAGTAACCCAAATAACATAACTACTATATCTAACATACAATCACTATAAATAACTTGCGTTTAGCGTTTGCGATTAGATTGCGATGCGATAGAATTGTGATTGTGATTAACACCTCGACATAAACATAACATGCACAAGTAACACATAAATAGCACACACACGTAAAACAATATCCAAAACACATAATTCGAGTTGCGTATGCGATAGCGATTAGCGATAAGCGTGCGATTAAATAACGATTAAACCTTGATTATTAATAGATACTCCGCATAATACAACTAAAGCAAATAGATAATAGATTCGATTACAAGTCAAAGAAGTCAAAATAGTAGTTGATCAAGGAGCGACAGATCGCAATTAGCAATCTTTTCTTCCTTTGACTTCAATCTTGACTTTGACTTTGACTTTCGAAAAGCGGGTTGTTACAGCCTCCCCTACTTTAGGAAATTTCGTCCCGAAATTTAAGAAGTAGGCATAACAAACAGTTGCAGGTACTTCGCCTTCATGTCGCTTTCGAGTTCCCAGGTAAACTCGGCACCGCGTTTGCCTTCCCAGCGAACCTTCACAATGGGAATGCGTGAGCGTCTGAGCACCTTGGTTTCTCTCCCACGATCTTGACAGGCTTTTCCACGAAGTGTAATGTTCGTCCACTTGTAAATCTTCGAGAGGAACGTGTAATTCCTGGTCAACCAAGCACTTTCTTTGGTTCGAAACGTGGAAAGTCGGGTGGACGTTACTCAGTTCCTTTGGTAGTTCGAGTCTGTAGGCCACTTTTCCAATCCTTTCCAGAATCTTAAAGGGTCCAACATATCAAGGCGCGAGCTTTCCTTTCTTGCCGAATCTGATCACCCCTTCCAAGGTGCAACCTTTAGGAGTATGTGATCGCCAACGTCAAATTCAAGGGGCTTGCGGCGTCTATCAGCGTAACTTTTCTGTCGGCTCCAAGCTTTCAATAGATTGTCTCGAATTTGGAGGATTTTGTCAGTCGTTTCTTGCAACAGCTCGGGACCGGTAATTTGCGCGTCTCCGATCTCGTGCCATACAATAGGCGATCCACATTTTCTTCCGTATAAAGCCTCAAATAGTGCCATTTGTATGCTAGAATGATAACTGTTATTGTACGAGAATACACTTGGGAGCTGGAATCAGAAATGAAGAGAAAGTATCCTCATTTATTCCAGTAAATCTCGAGGACGAGATTTTTATTAAGGTAGGGAGAATGTAACAACTCTCATCAAAAGTCATATTTATTTAATTAAATTATCTAATAGGAAACCCTAATTGAGAAACCCAAGTAATTCTGAACAAACCCTAAAATTTTCAGAATAGTTGAAATTAGAATCAGGGCCCCTAAAACTCAGGGGGGGGGGGGTAAACCCTAAATTGATAATTATCTTTGAAATACGCTGTCAAATTTGAGTTACGTTCGAATAACAACTCACCAGGCCTATACTAGTGACAAGGCTACCCTAGGGTAGATGTGTACCCCAGGCGAGTCGCGACAGCATTCATGACATCTTCCGCGACACGCGGGAGATGTCAATTTCACGTATAAATACAGGGCCTTGGGACTTGAATTCTGTCTTTGAAACGACGTAAATTCGCTTTACGTAGGCTGAGTTATAACAGAAACAGTCCACAAAACACACGCTGATCACGAAGTGCTGCCACAATCAGGGTAATAACTCGATCGCTATTACGATTCAACGTCCGATCGATTATAACTATCCAACGATTGTTTAAGTGCCGCTCAAATTGAGTTTATACTTTGTTAATTCATCGTGATTTCGACTTGAATGTTTGAGTGCTGTTCGAACTCGGACTATACTCTGTCATTCGTTGTGAATCCGCTGAATTGTTAAGTATTGCAGTTGCAAATCGTTGTGAGGATTTAATCTCGTGAATTGTCGTAACTGCTGTATTAGTTACTAACCTGTTTGTGTGTGCATTGTTATTTAAATTAGGTTAATCAAGGCTAATCAGTAGGCTTATACTCTGCTCGTTAAATCTACAATGTGAGTCATTCTCTTTTTATCAAATTTGTTTACAAAATCATGTTTATTTTCAAAGGTTATAATTACAGTGATTAAGTTTATGTAGTCACCAAATTACAGCCGGTATGTGGGGTATTGTGCACATTACTACTGTTGTTGTCACTTTAGGTGGGCGGACCTAATTAGTGATATTCGTCATTCATTGGGGCAGCCAATGGTGATATGACCACAGTCACCGAAATGAGTCGAGTGACAAATACTGTGGGTAGTTGGTTTGATATCAGAAACATTGTAATCTCTCTTAATACTGTGAATTATAACAAATGAGTCTTTTTAGTAAAACTGAATGATTCACTCAGTATTTCCCTGCTGACAAAACCTTTTTCAAACATGTTTCAGGTGATCTGTTGTGAGCACAGGAAAAGTGCCGTGGAGCACTACAAGCTTAGAAAAGTGGCTCAATGTAAATAAATAAAGAAACATGTTTCGAGAAATAAAGATTTCCCAGTGAAATCACTTTATTGTAACTTATGGGATTTATCCCTATATTATATATATAAACGAGCAGTTTTAATATTAATCGATCCTGTTTAAAAAGACTTCCGCTGTCACTTAATTAGATACCATCGGATTTCCTGCCTCGCGGCTCTGGACCGGGTCAAACCGGGGCCAAGGGCCGTGACAGGAAAATGTGGTATCAGAGCCACTGATTTAAGCTTACTATTGATTTTAGCCTATTAAAGTTATTGAGAGATACTTAGGAAATTTAATTGTCATCCTGTGAAAACATGTATTATTAACTGATTAATTGTTGAGTTGCAGTATGGGTAAACAAAAGATTTCTGCTATCTACCACAAATTAGATACTGCACCCACAGAAAAAGGAACCTCTTCCTCAAAACAACCAGCAGATCTGGAAGAAGGGATTTTTGTCCGTAAAGCAAATTATGAAAATCCTCTCACCCTAGATAAAATAAATTCGATTCTTAGGAAGGGACAGGAGAAAATAAAGAAACCCCAAGTCAAGAAAGTGAGGTTTAATTCAGAAATCCAGGAATTTGGCAATAGGTCACCTTGGGAAGATAAATTAGATGAAAAATGGGCAAACCTTTATATGCTAGCTACCGTAGCAGAGAATGCAAACCTCTAAAATATCAATAAGCCTGGTCTAATAGAAAATTAATCCCCAGTAAATAAATAAATAAATTATAGTGTGTTCTCTTTCCTATGGTCTTTTGTACGAATCCGTATGCAATAAAACTTTAATGTTTATTTGTAAAACTTTGTTCCAAAGTTTTAACTTAGCATTTTTGTGCATTTTGCATATATGCTATCCAGCATGAATGAGATATCGGAAGCATTTCAGAATCTCAACCTCTACCCAGTACCAATTGAAGTCTCCCACGACTTTACTGGTTATATTGCTGACATAGAGGAACCTCTGGAATTCCAAGCTCCACCGCTGGAAAAAGCAAAACCTAAAAAGAGAAGAAGATATGTAGGATGGAGGAAAGTGCGCAGGAGAAAGCCAGCCACTAGGAAACTCCCCAAAATAGAAAACCCTATAGACAAAGGAAAAGGAATCGAAATCGGAGAAAGTTCTAATCCAGCAGAGATAGAAATCAGGAAAGATTCTAAACAAAAAGGAATAGAAATTGGAGAGAGCTCTAGACAACCTGAAGAAATCACATTTCAAGACGAAATAGACCGTCTACTGGCAAATTGTGACGTCATTAGCCCTATCCATAATAATCTATATCCTTACATAGCCGAAAACCAACTTCCTATAAATCTGGAACCAGCTATTCCAGGCCCACTAATCTACACTCGACCTTTAGGCCAAATGGAAGAATGGTGGACGAATGACTGGCAATTCCAAAATATAATCAACAGTCCTTATTCCTTCCTTCCACAGTGGGATCCAGAACCTATCCCCAATCCTCCAATGAGCAACGAAAACTTAGCCGAACTCCGTCAGTTCGGTGAAGAGCTGATAGGTACAGGGAATAGGATCCGGGAAATGGGGGAACAAATCTCCTGGAAATACGACGAAAGGGAGCGTCGCTACTAAACTGCCAGTTGACCAAAGAATAGTGGGGTTGGGAAGAATGTCTGTATAATAATAATAATAGTTAAATATAACTCTGTAAAATGGGAAATAAAACATTGTAAGATAAACAGTGTGTATGGATGCCTATATAATATATAAAGCAAAATAGAAGTCGAAACATCGACGATTTTGGATATATATATCTGTGTTGTAAGATTTTATGTGCTTCTGTGTAATTGTTTTATTTACAATCATTTGATACTAATAGTTATATTTATAATAATTATCAGATGGAAAACGCTAGTAATGAACCAGTTAATGAAGGAAATCAATCTGAACAAAATCAGGAAAACCAGTATATGACTAGACAAGATATTGAGAACATCATCACTCAAGGGATAGCTAATGCTATTCCAGCAATCATGGCTACTGCTCAGAAACCTGTTGAACCACAACAAATCATTCCTAGTAAACGTACTCAGGAAGACAATTTTAGTAATAGTGTAAATGGAAGCGGCAATCATGACGATAATAATCCACGACAGGCTCCACCTCCTAAGAAAATGAAAGCTGCAACACCTGGTTGCACTTTCAAAGAATTTCTTGCTTGCAAACCTGCTGAATTTGCAGGCAACGAAGGAGCAACTGCAGTACTGTGTTGGTTAGAGAAAACCGAAGCAGTAATTGCAATAAGTAAGTGTTCCGAAGAAGATCAGGTTATGTATGCGTCAAATTTGTTCAAAGAAGGGGCACTAGAATGGTGGAACACCATATTACAAGCAAAAGGAAGAAGGATAGCTTATGCTATAAATTGGGAAGAATTTAAAATTCTTGTAGAAAGAAAATATTGTCCTGAATATGAAAAGGAACAAATGGCAAATAAGTTCCTAAACCATCGTATGGTAGGCGTAGAGTGTCGCGGTTATACTTCGACATTCTTTGAATATGCTAGAGTGGTACCAACACTGGCTTCGCCAGAACCGGTACTCATTTCCCGTTACATTTGGGGATTAATTAGTGAAATTCGTAACATCGTTAAAGCTGCGAGACCTCGCACTATTGACGATGCTGTGGAACTAGCTAATACCCTAACTGATGAACTAGTGCGCACAAGAGAAGAAGATCGAAAGAAGGAATTGGCTCAAAAGATTACCCAAGGATTCCGTGTGGGTAATGATAATAATAGATTCAAGAAAAGAGGAAGGAGACAATCTGCACAACCGCCTTTTTGCAAAAATTGCAAAAAGAATCATTTTGGAAAATGCAATGTAATCTGCAACTTCTGCAAAATGGCAGGACATCGTGAAGAAAATTGCAAAAAAGAAAACCATAGTCTGCTATAACTGTGGAGAAACAGGACATTACAAAACAAAATGTCCTAAATTGATTAAAACCGCAGACAATAAAGTCAAATCAGCTGATGGAACAACAAAGAAGAATGCCCGAGCATTCCAGCTAACCACTCAGGAAGCCGAACTAATTCCCGACGTCATAGCTGGTACGTTCTTGGTTCACGACGTTTATGCAAAAGTATTATTTGACTCTGGTGTAAACCAAAGTTTTATCAATACTTCATTTTGCCAAGACCTTAACTTACCCTTAACCACCCTTAGGCAAATTTTTACAGTCGAAACGGCAGACGGGAATTCTGTTAACATAAATAAGATTTTGCAAGAAGGAAAGATAGAACTGTTAGGCCATAAGTTTTCTGCAAACCTGTTACCTATGAAGTTAGCCGGATTCGATGTAGTGTTAGGAATGGATTGGTTAATAGCCAACCATGCTCGAATCCTTTGTGATAAGAATTCCGTAGAAATCCGTACTCCCACAGGAGAGGTAATTTTAATTACAGGAGATAAACCACGAAAGCCACTGAAATTCATTTCAGTAATCAAGTTGGCTAGTTATTCAAGAAAACAAGAAATGGTGTATATGATTTCGGTAATCATTAACACTAAAAGTAAGGAACTCCCAGACATCCCTATAGTTTCAGAATACCCAGACATCTTTCCAGAAGAATTACCTGGGTTACCACCTGATAGAGAAGTAGAGTTTAGAATCCATCTAATTCCGGGTACTACACCAATAGCCAAGGCACCTTATCGATTAGCACCCACCGAAATGCTAGAATTGAAAAAGCAGTTAGATGAATTACTAAGTAAAGGTTTCATACAACCTAGTTCATCCCCTTGGGGAGCACCTGTGTTGTTTGTTAAGAAAAAGGATGGTTCAATGAGAATGTGTATCGATTATAGAGAATTGAATAAGGTTACAATTAAGAATCGATACCCATTACCTAGGATTGATGATCTATTTGATCAACTTCAAGGCGCTAGGTATTTTTCTAAGATAGACTTAAGATCCGGATATCACCAGTTAAAAGTACAAGAAGAAGACATACCTAAAACTGCTTTCAGAACTAGGTATGGCCATTATGAGTTTACAGTCATGCCCTTTGGACTAACAAATGCCCCAGCAGCATTTATGGACATGATGAATCAGATCTGTAAGCCATATTTGGATAAATTTGTAATCGTATTCATCGACGATATACTTATTTATTCCAAAAGTCAGGAAGAACATTGCGAACACTTGCATGCACTCTTAACTTTGTTAAGAAAAGAAAAGCTTAATGCTAAATTCTCGAAGTGTGAATTTTGGTTAAAGGAAGTGCAATTCCTTGGACATATGGTGAATCACGAAGGCATTCACGTAGATCCTGCTAAAATAGAAGCAATCATTAAATGGAAGGTCCCACAAATAGCTATGGAAATTAGAAGTTTTCTAGGCTTAGCTGGATACTACAGAAGATTTATTAAGGATTTCTCTAAGATAGCTGTACCTTTGACTAAGTTAACCTGTAAAGCCGCTAAGTTTGAATGGGGACATAGGCAAGAAGAAGCTTTTAAGATTTTAAAGCACCGATTGACGAATGCTCCAATTTTAGCATTACCCGAAGGAACATAAGATTTTGAAGTATATTGTGATGCTTCAAAATTAGGATTCGGATGTGTGTTGATGCAACGC
Source organism: Helianthus tuberosus (assembly GCA_030545235.1). NCBI lineage: Eukaryota > Viridiplantae > Streptophyta > Magnoliopsida > Asterales > Asteraceae > Helianthus > Helianthus tuberosus. Next base: position 56,545,870 of record CM060360.1, read on the forward strand.
AAGAAGGTAATTGCGTATGCCTCCCGGCAGTTGAAAAAGCACGAGGAAAATTATACGACTCATGACTTAGAATTAGGAGCCCTAATTTTTGCCCTTAAAATATGGAGACATTATCTGTATGGAAGTAAGTTTACTGTTTATACAGATCATAAAAGTTTAAGGTATATATTTGGGCAGAAAGAGTTAAATATGAGGCAAAGAAGATGGATGGAAGTTCTAAGCGATTACGACTGTGATATTCAATATCATGAAGGAAGGGCAAACGTAGTTGCAGATGCCTTAAGTCGTAAGTATCAGGAAAAACAAAAGCGAGTCCGTGCTCTTAGATTAAATCTACAAGTAGATTTAATGGAACAATTAAAGAAAGTTCAGGAAACAGCAATCAAGGACGATGCTGAAGGAATGAAAGGTTATATAAAGGAACTAGAGCAAGGAAATGATGGAATTTGGAGATTCCACAAGAAACGAATTTGGGTACCTAAGCAAGGAGAATTAAGAAATAAGATTTTAGAAGAAGCCCATAAATCTAGGTATACTATGCACCCTGGAAACAATAAGATGTACCAAGATTTAAGAAAGAATTTTTGGTGGATAGGCATGAAGAAAGATATAGCAAGATATGTTTCTAAGTGTCTTACTTGTTCACAAGTAAAGGTTGAACATCAGAAACCTTCAGGACTACTACAACAATTGGAAATGCCTGTATGGAAATGAGAACTTATAACAATGGATTTTGTTACTAAGTTGCCTAAAACAAGAAAAGGTAATGATGCGATTTGGGTAATTGTGGATCGATTAACCAAATCAGCTCATTTTCTACAATGAAGGAAACCTTTAGCATGGAAAGGCTAGCCAAGTTGTACGTAGACGAAGTGGTATCTTTACATGACTCTCCATTGTATCAGATAGGGATAGTCGTTTCACTTCTCATTTTTGGAAAAGTTTCCAGCAAGCTATGGGAACTCGATTAAATTTGAGTACTGCATATCATCCTCAAACAGACGGACAAAGTGAAAGGACGATACAAACCCTAGAAGACATGCTCCGAGCATGTGTAATTGATTTTGGTGGTAATTGGGATAACCACCTACCCTTAATTGAATTCTCCTATAATAATAGTTACCATTCAAGTATTGAAACTGCTCCATTTGAAGCACTATATGGACGTAAGTGCAGAACTCCAGTTTGTTGGGCAGAAATAGGAGAAAGTCAATTATCAGGTCCAGAAATTGTGCAAGAAACTACTGACAAACTAACTCAGATCAAGGAAAGACTGAAAACTGCTCGAGATTGGCAGAAGAGTTATGCGGATAATCGCCGCAAACCGTTAGAATTTCAGGTCGGAGATAAAGTACTCTTGAAAGTTTCTCCTTGGAAAGGAGTTGTTCGATTCGGTAAGAAAGGAAAGCTAAGTCCCAGGTACGTAGGACCATTTTCAGTGATCCAACGTATAGGGCCCGTTGCTTATCGTTTACAATTACCAGAAGAATTAGCTGGAGTACATGATGTATTTCATGTATCCAATCTCAAGAAATGCTTAACAGATGAATCACTGGTAGTACCTCTTCGAGATATAGAGGTAAACGAAAAGTTGAAATTTGTTGAAAAACCTCTTCAAATTGAGGATCGAAAGATTAAGTTTCTCAAACATAAACGACTAGTTTTAGTCAAAGTCAGATGGGATTCAAAGAGAGGAGCTGAATACACTTGGGAGCTGGAATCAGAAATGAAGAGAAAGTATCCTCATTTATTCCAGTAAATCTCGAGGACGAGATTTTTATTAAGGTAGGGAGAATGTAACAACTCTCATCAAAAGTCATATTTATTTAATTAAATTATCTAATAGGAAACCCTAATTGAGAAACCCAAGTAATTCTGAACAAACCCTAAAATTTTCAGAATAGTTGAAATTAGAATCAGGGCCCCTAAAACTCAGGGGGGGGGGGATAAACCCTAAATTGATAATTATCTTCGAAATACGCTGTCAAATTTGAGTTACGTTCGAATAACAACTCACCAGGCCTATACTAGTGACAAGGCTACCCTAGGGTAGATGTGTACCCCAGGCGAGTCGCGACAGCATTCATGACATCTTCCGCGACACGCGGGAGATGTCAATTTCACGTATAAATACAGGGCCTTGGGACTTGAACTCTGTCTTTGAAACGACGTAAATTCGCTTTACGTAGGCTGTGTTATAACAGAAACAGTCCACAAAACACACGCTGATCACGAAGTGCTGCCACAATCAGGGTAATAACTCGATCGCTATTACGATTCAACGTCCGATCGATTATAACTATCCAACGATTGTTTAAGTGCCGCTCAAATTGAGTTTATACTTTGTTAATTCATCGTGATTTCGACTTGAATGTTTGAGTGCTGTTCGAACTCGGACTATACTCTGTCATTCGTTGTGAATCCGCTGAATTGTTAAGTATTGCAGTTGCAAATCGTTGTGAGGATTTAATCTCGTGAATTGTCGTAACTGCTGTATTAGTTACTAACCTGTTTGTGTGTGCATTGTTATTTAAATTAGGTTAATCAAGGCTAATCAGTAGGCTTATACTCTGCTCGTTAAATCTACAATGTGAGTCATTCTCTTTTTATCAAATTTGTTTACAAAATCATGTTTATTTTCAAAGGTTATAATTACAGTGATTAAGTTTATGTAGTCACCAAATTACAGCCGGTATGTGGGGTATTGTGCACATTACTACTGTTGTTGTCACTTTAGGTGGGCGAACCTAATTAGTGATATTCGTCATTCATTGGGGCAGCCAATGGTGATATGACCACAGTCACCGAAATGAGTCGAGTGACAAATACTGTGGGTAGTTGGTTTGATATCAGAAACATTGTAATCTCTCTTAATACTGTGAATTATAACAAATGAGTCTTTTTAGTAAAACTGAATGATTCACTCAGTATTTCCCTGCTGACAAAACCTTTTTCAAACATGTTTCAGGCGATCTGTTGTGAGCACAGGAAAAGTGCCGTGGAGCACTACAAGCTTAGAAAAGTGGCTCAATGTAAATAAATAAAGAAACATGTTTCGAGAAATAAAGATTTCCCAGTGAAATCACTTTATTGTAAATTATGGGATTTATCCCTATATTATATATATAAACGAGCAGTTTTAATATTAATCGATCCTGTTTAAAAAGACTTCCGCTGTCACTTAATTAGATACCATCGGATTTCCTGCCTCGCGGCTCTGGACCGGGTCAAACCGGGGCCAAGGGCCGTGACACATAGCTATACTCTCTCATTTCCACATCGGGATCTCGGGTTGTACGAGTAAGCCAGAGGGTCTTTGTTGCTCAGCCTTGACTTTGGAACAAGTCAGGCATTTCGAAACATAGATGGCGGTATCCTTCTTCATGCCCGGCCACCAGTACTTGTAGCGCATGTCCTGGTACATCTTGTCAGCACCGGGATGAATAGAATACCGAGATTTGTGGGCTTCGTCCATCAGAAGTTGTTGTAAGTTGGTACGCTTGGGAATCCAAATTCGGTCCAAATAATGAAAGATACCATTCGACTTGTTCTCGAGTTGAGCGCCATCGTTTAGAATCCTTTCCTTCTTCAAAGTTCATTCGGTAAAACAAGCATGTTGAGCGTCGCGTATGAGGGCTTCGAGATTAAACTAGGCTTGGGAATTACGAACGCTAAGCAAGTAGCTTCGTCGGCTAAGAGCATCGGAAACGACGTTTGCTTTGCCTGGATGGTAACGGATTTCACAGTCGTAATCGTTGAGCAGTTCTACCCACCGGCGTTGACGCATATTCAGTTCCTTCTAGTCAAGGATATGTTGTAGGCTCCTATGATCTGTGAAGATCGTACACTTGGTACCGTAAAGGTAGTGTCGCCAAATCTTTAACGCAAAAACAACTGCGCCAAGCTCGAGGTCGTGTGTGGTGTAGTTCTTCTCGTGGATCTTGAGCTGTCGAGAAGCGTACGCGATAACCTTATCTCGCTGCATGAGAACACAACAAAGACCAATGTTTGAGGCATCACAGTGTACTACGAAGTCGTCGTTCCCGTTGGGCAAAGAGAGCACGAGAGCATTTCAAAGCATAGCTTTGAGAGTTTGAAAGGCTTCCTCCTATTTAGTTCCCCAAACAAAAGGTTTATCCTTATGCGTAAGAGAGGTTAGCGGCACATCGATCTTAGAAAAACCTTCGATAAAACGGCGATAATAGTCTGCCAGTCCGAGAAAAGAACAGACTTCAGACAGATTCTTGGGTGTAACCCAACTCTTAACAGCTTCGTTCTTTGCAGGGTCAACGTGAATACCTCGACTATTGACAATGTGACCCAAGAATTGGACCTCCTCTACCCAAAATTCACACTTGGAGAACTTGGCATAGAGACGGTTTCCCTAGAGCAACTCAAGAACCAAACGTAGATATTGCAAGTGTTCGGCTTTTGATTTGGAATAGATCAGGATATCGTCGATGAATACGATTACGAAGCGATCAAGAAAGGGTTTGCACACTCGATTCATTAGATCCATGAAGACTGCAGGAGAATTAGTCAAACCAAAAGGGATGACAACGAACTCATAGTGACCATAACGGGTTTGAAACGCGGTTTTGGGTATATCTTCCTCTTGAATGCGTAATTAGTGATAGCCTGAACGCAGATCGATCTTAGAAAAACACGTAGCACCTTGTAACTAATCAAATAAATCATCGATTCGAGGCAAGGGATAGCGATTCTTGATTGTCAACTTATTTAACTCTTTATAGTCGATACACATCCGGAACGATCCATCATTCTTTTTGACGAAAAGGACAGGCGCGCCCCATGGGGAGGTGCTAGGGCGAATAAACCCTTTATCAAGTAGTTCCTGGAGCTGACTCGAGATTTCGCGCATTTCGGAAGGAACGAGACGATAAGGCGCTTTAGCTACAGGGTTTGCTCCAGGAATGAGGTCGATTCAGAAATCAATATCGCGAGTGGGCGGTAGCCCGGGTAAATCATCGGGAAAGACGTTTGAGAATTCACAAACAACGGGTACATCTTTTACTCATAGATTACCTTTCTTTTCCTTCTCCGCTACTATGATGTGTGCCAAGAAAGCTTGGTATTCCTTGCGGAGATACTTGCTAGCCTGGACACACGACATGAGTTAGAGTTTCTTCGACGTGACTTCACTGTAAACACACAATTGATCACCATTAGCGAGCGAGAAGCGAATCATCTTATCGAAACAAACAACTTCAGCATGATTCTCGTGAAGAAAATCCATGCCTACTATGACGTCAAAACTACCGAGTTGCATCGGGATAAGGTCGATAGGGAAGATGTGATTGTTGAGTTCGAGCATACAATCACGTAGGACAGAATTGACGGTGACAGTTCTTCCGGTGGAAACTTCAACATCGAAAGTCAAGGGGAGATGAGCGTGTTTATGATTGAGGAGCTTTTCGAATTCAAACGATACAAAACAGTTATCTGCTCCAGTATCAAATAAACACGTAGCATATATACCATTCACAAGGAACGTACCATTGACCACATTGTTGTCTGCCTGAGCCTGACGGGTGTTAATGTTGAAAGCACGTCTGCGGGCTGCTTGTTGTTGCTGCTATTGTTGAGGCTGCTGCAGGGGCTGCTGCTGTTGTGGCTCTTGCTTGACTACTCGGTTCAGACACATATTCGCAAAGTGGTTGGGATCACCACACACATAGCAAGCTCTAGCATTGACCGCGGGTGCAGGAGCCGCTTGATGGCCTTGAGGAGCAGTACGTAGAGCTTGTTGAGCAGGAGCTTGACCTTGTGTTGAAGCTGGGGTTTGACGAGGACCCGTATGGCAGTTGGCGGTAAAATGTCCGTACATGTTGCAATGCACACAGTATCTGCACGCGATTCCCACTGGGTGGTGATAGGTACAAGTAGGGCAAACCGGGTGAGGACCAGTATATGCACGCTTTTTCGGCGGTGCGTTGGTAACCGGGGCCGCTACTTGGCGGTGTTGAGTCTGCGGTTGAGCGGGAACTGATTGGAGCGGGGCAACAGTGATCGCACAGTTCTTGTTGCTGGAACTATTGTTGTTCTTTCTCTTGCGTCTCGAGAGCTTGGATGACTGAGGAGCGATGGCGGTTTCAGCGGTTGGAACAGCGGTAGCTTGATGCAGATTCTTGGAGGCTTTTTCCCAGTAACCAGACTTGACTCGCTTGTCGTTGATCTCAGCAGCAAGTAAGTAGGTTTCCTCAATTTTCGTTGTCTTTGCAGCTTGAACGAAATCAGCCACGCAATCCGGAAGAGCACGGATATACTTTTTGATGGTGATTTCGGGCGTCTTGACTTGGTCCGGACAGATAATACTCAACTGCTTGAAGTGAGCAGTTAAACCAGCGTTGTCACCATCTTTCTGCTTAATATGCCAGAACTCGTCCTCCAGCTTTTGGTGCTCATGGGGAGGGCAGAACTCTTGCATCATCACGTCCTTCAACTCATCCCATGTTAGCCCGTAAGCTGCATCATTCCCGCGCTTGTTTCTCTCAGCCGTCCACCAATCTAGAGCTCGGGATTGGAAGACACCAATTGCATTAAGAGTACGGAGATCTTCAGGACAGCCACTCTGGCACAGGGTGACTTCGATAGAATCAAACCATTGGAACATGGCCATAGGCCCATCTTCACCGGTAACTCCTTCGGGCCGCAGGCTTTGAACTGCTTGAAGCTGAATGTAGCTTTGGGTGTATCGATCCTGGACTCTTCAGAAGACTTGCTTGCATTTTCGTTCAGTTCACTCACAATCTGGGGAATGACTTTAGCGATTTGGCTGGCGACGAGAGAGGCGAGTCGCTTGTCAGCGTGTTTTCGCCTAGTAGCTCGGGAGTGTAGGGATCCAGATGACGACATTGTCTGCAACAGACAGCGTCATAGATTCAAACACAATTTCGATTACCCTAGTATAGTCTAGCGATTTATCATAAAGCCCAGGAAGACATCCATTCATAAATCCACATAAGCACAAAACCCCAGAATCACGTAGCACATAGACACATAATGCGCACAGAAGCACGTAAGCATGTAAGGCACAAAAGCACATAAGGGAGTCAGAACACAGAAACCATTTTATATGTTGCACGTATTCACCTATCCTTCACAGCACGTATAGCGATTAAGTATAGTGATTGCGTATATCGAGCAGCGATTGCGGATAATGGCCAGCGATTTGTTAGCGTATTGAGATAAATGTGCAGTGCGAGTTGTGCGTGTCGATCAAAGCGAAGAGCGAAAGGTGTGTAATTTCCAAAATTGAACATGTAGATACATAAAATCACATAAAATCAATAAATCACAGAGTTGGCGGTAGCGAATCCAGAATCGAAACACATAAAATCCGAGGATAGATTGTCTCGGGTGTGTGTAGACTTTGACTACCCAAAGTGATTCGACTATTCACAAGGACTTTTGGTGCACACTTTGGCCTTCTAGACTGTGCTCTCGCTTCAATCTGAGCGATCAGAACGCATCCTTCCAGTCACGGTGTGACCCTAAGTCGTTGGAGTCTGTCGAGACTTTGGTGAGAGGTTTGTAAAACCACATTTAGAGAGTAGAACGAGTCATCAAGGTTCGGGTTTCACCCCTAACTTAGCGACTACATTCCTGTTTGTGTGATGAGATCATGAGACAAATGAGGAGATATGCGTCGAAGTGTGGATTTCACTCCTATTTCAACGCAATTTCTCTTGTTTATAGTAAAATTTAGCAATTCAAACAAGTAATCTGTTCAAGAGTTTGCGGTTTTCACACCTAATCTTAACCAGATCATCCGTTTGTGTGTGTAATCAGCCTTAGGAAAGGCTGATCTTGCACAGAACTGTAGTATGCGATGTTCGCGCAAGTGTGTAGTGGATAGCGAGTTCGATCGGGAAATAGCGAGTAAGCTCGTACAAAACCCCTACTGGGCATGCATAAGTTGGTCTGTTGGTACTTAGACTATAGACTAGGTCATTTCTAAGACATCGACCCGGACTAGGTCGAGTCTTGCCTAGTTCCCTATAGTTATGGCTCTGATACCAATCTGTCACACCCCAACCGATGACGGAAACATCGGGGCATTGCACTGAGCGAAACAGATTGTCCAAGAGAATCCATAACAACTATTCATTATAATATATTAAGGTTTAGGTCCCATAGCACAAACATATAAAAAAAACAGTTATTAAAGACATTGTTCTCAAAGACAAATATCCATTCCGACAACTCAGATTTTATTTACTTTGTTTCTAGACTCCATCCTAGCTTGATTCATCAAATAGCAGGCAATGGTCCTAAGCACCTGTCACATACGTTAAAATACAGGTCAATACACATAGTGTAAAGGTGAGCATACAAGTTTGATATAGCATAATAGAGTTCAAAATCGTTACGCATGACCAGCATGTACAACGTATAATGTGAAGCATGTAAGTTATCGACAAAGATCCTATCAATACCAATGACTGCGATTTGACTTCGAGTAGCGAGTGCGCATCACATGTTCGCCACTGCGAACACGTGAAGTAATATCCTTAACAACCCCTGTCCATGACATGTGCTGAGTCCAAACTATAGTACTATCGTTGCTAAGGCAGGTAGACATCAATCAATGTGTAAACATAACAAACAGGCATTCATCGAGTCACGTAAAACATGCATTAGAGGTCAGCGTATAAATAGTGTTTGCGTTGTGTGATCGATGTGATTTAGAATAAGTAACGTATGTAACACCCAAAAGTGCATAAAGCAAAAAAAGGGATCGAGTATACTCACAGATTGTGTTTAAAAAGTAAACACTCTCTTGGATTGAAGGGAGCGCTGAGAGAGATTAGCCAGAACAGTTAACGATAGCATAAACGATAAGCGGCGTGTTAAACGGTGCAAAGTAACCAAGTGTCGGATGGGAATCCGATCGGATGGCCAGTCGATCGGATGTCAATCCGTTCGGATGGTCATCCGATCGGATGGCCATTCGATTGGATTGTGATGTGTGCAAAATGCAACATATAAATTACATCAAATGTGGCATAAAACTAACCCTTTTTGAGTCTAATATTGGAAAAAAGTGTGTTTTTGTCTTCCTTTTTGTATTTTCAGGATTAAAAGAGCTCAAATGAACAAAAGAAGCAAAAAGGCAGCTAAATCTAACATAAACACAAGAAAAGGAATAAAACGCGGCATGCCCGACCCCTCGACAGCATCTTCCCAAGCAAAACAAGAGAACAGAAAGCTGAACACGCCCTGTGCTCAATGGGCACGGGGGCATGCCCAAGTGTTTGCAGAAAAGATAAATCTGTAGAAGCTTCTATCACCCACCACGGGGGCGTGCCCAGCGGACACGGGGCCGTGGTCAACTCTAAGATTCGCAGAATCTGAGGAAATCTTGATAGTACAGATACGCTTCTGCACACGGGGTCGTGCCCAACGGACACGAGGGCGTGGTGAACTAATAAAGACAAACTGCAATTAATGAAGAAAGAGAAGATGGGTGGACACGGGGCCGTGTCCGGGCTTCTGTGCAGGCTATAAATAGGGGTGCTTGGCTCATTTGCAAACCATCCCTTGGCAAAGCACCTCTCTCACACTTCACCCACCCACCACCACCACCATCACAACCCACATCCACCACCATCATCCATCATCCATCATAGAGTGTGTGAGTAGTCTCGGGATCCAAGATTGATCGTAAGAGTTCTTGACAATCAAAGGCCATGTTTGCCTAAGTCTCTTACATCACTTGGTGAAGACAAGTGTCTAGTGTAATACTTTTTATTTTTAATCTTTTCGCACTTTTTATTTGGTTATGTATTAATGACTTTAATAACTAGTTTCTTATGTTGAAGGTGAGTCTTCCTTATCGTTTGTCCGTGGTGTCTTGGCATTATTTTCACCATTCATATCTCCACGGTCTATATGGAGGTATGTTGGCTACCTGGTCGGGGGTTAAGGGAACGGTTTGGTAAGAGTCTTGCCTTATTCAGTGTATAGATCCTGCAAGGACCTTGGTCAACTTTAGTAGGACCTCCTTCAATACCCACTGGTATTGGATGGCGGGGGTCCGAACTCCTTGACCCCCTTATATGTAAACTACTATTAATACTTTAACCCGGCTACTTAGGACTGTATCCCTGCTGACTCAGACTACTTAGCCGAGGGTAACGTCACCTCCAAAAGAGGGACCTACCACAAAATGCATTAATAACTTAATTAATTATCTTTCAATAATCCAACCCTTTAGGATTTTATCCTTGCTGACTCAAACTACTGGGTTGAGGGTAACGTCACCTTCAGAAGAGAGGCCTACTACAATAACTAAGATAATCTCTTAAAAAGTGTAAAAGTGCGGAAATAATCAAAGGTTACACTAAACACGAGTCGAATCCAAGTGATTCATCTTGTCTATCTGTTTTTATTTTTATTTTATTTTTCAGCATTTTAGTTAGTTTTTTTTTCTAGTTTAAAAAACCTTTTTTAACTTTTGATTTTATTAGACGTTGAGGATAAACCAGTACTAAAAGCGCTTGTGTCCTTGGACGACCTCGGTATCTTACCAGAACTATACTACGCTCACGATTGGTGCACTTGCCCATATGTGTGTTTAGTGTTAGTAAATATCGTGTTTTATAAATTTAAAACTTGGCTAAAAAGTGTTAAAGAGCTTAAAATATACATCAAAAATCTACGACACTTCACACGCATCATGTTTTTGACGCCGTTGCCGGGGACACAGGGATTTTAAGAATGTCAGGAATCAACGGCCTAATCGTTTTTTTATTTTTCTATTTTTTTAGGATTTTTCTTAATTTTTCAGTTTCTACAGAGCTTAGCACGGGCCGTGCCTGGTCGGACACAGGCCGTGCCCAGCATTGTTACTGGAAGATTTTATTTTCCGAGTTACAGGGAGTTGAGCACGGGGCCGTGTCGGTGCAACACGGGGCCGAGTCGAGCTCCCTAGTAACAGGGATCCGAAAAGCAATCACTGCATCTCTGACCACGGGCCGTGTTCATCTGAGCACGGGGCCGTGGTGAAGCTTCTGACCAGCGTTCTTTTTGTTTTTATTGCAGGACATGGAACCCAGGCGCCGCATCTAAACTATCCATGTAGTGTATGAGCTCCAGTTCTAGTAGAGACATAAAAGAACCCCTAGACGAGCCCGAACGCTTTCTAAGAAGAAGACTTAAAGCTAAAAACCAAGAGAAAGTTAAGGGGGAACCACTTCCAATGGCGGACCAACGTACCCCCATGGATTACCTACGACCCACCGTAGGTAATCTTGGCGCCGCTATCAATGCACCGAATGTCAAAGCCAACAACTTCGAACTTCGGCCACATTTGATGCAAATGCTTCAAAACTCCGCAACTTTCCATGGGCTTGCGGACGAGGATCCCCATCTACATATTACTAATTTCTTAGAAATATGTGAAACCTTTCGGATCAATGGAGCATCAAACGACGCCATCCGTCTTCGAATGTTTCCATTTTCACTAAAAGACCGAGCTAAGGCTTGGCTTAATACCCTCCTAGTTGGCTCGGTAAACACCTGGGATGAACTAGCCCAAAAATTTCTATATAAGTATTTCCCCCTGCTAAAACGGCTAAATTAATGACTGAAATTAATACATATTCACAAGAGGATGGGGAATCCTTATATGAAACTTGGGAAAGGTTCAAGGAGCTACTGAGAAAGTGTCCTCATCACGGTCTTGCAGTGTGGCAACAAGTATCCACTTTCTATAATGGGTTGTTGCCACACACAAGACAAACACTTGACTCTAGCTCCGGGGGACTTTTAGGTAATCGTCGCCCAAATGAAACATATGATCAAATTGAGGAAATTGCTCAAACCAATTTTCAGTGGCACACTCCCCGAGGCAATAAATCTATTACCCCGGTGAAGAAACACTAGAATAATCAATCGGAATCAATTATCTAGGGGGTTTGAATCCGCATAAAAAGGTGGGTTTCCTCTCGTTTGATTCGATGACAATTGATCTTCTCCTCCGGTGAATTCTGCAAAAAAAGGAGCACCGTTAGCCTCGTGAAGGGGAGAAAAGGGTTCTCTCCTTGACCCGACTCCGGTGTGAGAATAAGTATGGGTTATGAAGAAGAAGATGCATTTGAGAAGTGTGTGTAACTTGAATTTCATACTTGAATAGTTCTCATATTTATAGCCAGGAGTCTTTGGGCGGGAAAACCCGTTGGTGAAAAGTTGACAGAAGATGCTAACCCCGTAAGCGGTTGCATTTCCTTCCGTCTAGCTCCTTGATCCGACGTGAGAGCACACGGATCGTGGTTAAGATCAATGGCTGGGGATATGCCATGTGGAAAGTGATCAAGTGGAGATTACTCTCTATTTACATGCTATCATTGTGATTTCAGGGAGGCCTGAGATGACGACACGTGTCCAGACGGTTATAACCGTTTTAGTGGTGCACGATTGAATCCCTTCTAGAAGATTACTGCTGTAATCTGGTGTGACTCCTTATCGTGTGGAAACAGCTGAATAAGTAAATCCCAAGTTTGGGTAAATAATATCCAAGTCTGGATATTGAGCGGAAGTGTTTATTTCAGGATTTTCATCCTTTGTTTATGGGAGAAAGCGCAAGGATTTACGATTTCCTTTGGGCGCGAGTGTTGTCTGTTTCTTAAGCCTTTCTTTTGTAAGACCAGTGCACGGCTGCGCAAGGTAAAAGAGAACTTAAAGATGAGGTTGTGGTATGGTCCTAAGCACTTATTATGAGGTTTTTGGGACCTTACCCCTTCAAGTCCCCCCAGTCTAGTGTTGCACTTATGCAAATAAGTGGGGCACTGGACTTATAAGAGGGAAATGCTTTTTGGCGCTAAAAATAAGGAAACTTCAGGAAGAAGATTCATTTTGATCATTGTAAAGATTTTTGAAAATCTTTGACTTTAAATGAGACTGGTACAGTAAAACTGAGTGACAGTCTGTCACTGTCAGTTGTTTTTTACTGTCCGTGTCTTGCACGCGCACGTGTAAGCGCGTTTGTGTTGGTTGTCACTCTCTCTGCTGCTTGGAGAACTGTGATATCCGAAAAAGGTGTTGTGGTGGTTACCAATGCTATTTATTGCGGTGAGTATATATAACGTTTGAGTAGCCCCCTTTCTGTGTAATCATTGTTTCGTTGAAATCTTTTCTTGTTCCTTTCTTCTAAGAAAAGGTTTATCATTCTTTTCTCTTATGTCAACCGGAGAATACCAAGAAGATCTTTCTGAAGAAATGTCGACTGAACTTCCACCGTTGAAGTTGCCTAGAGCGACCTTCGATGGTTTGGTTTGGAATCTCAAATTTCCGGAGAACTGGGGTGCTCTGTACCTTGAAGAGGGGCAGACTACAGCGGATGCTCCGGCTGGGTATATTACCCTTTTTTGGGATTTTTTCTGTGAAGGCAACTTTCGTTTGCCTGTCACTAATTTTTTTCTTGAAATCCTTGGGTTTTACAAGCTGCATATCTCCCAACTTCATCCTATTGGCATGGTTAGGGTTCGACATTTTGAATTTGTGTGTCGGACAATGCATATTGAGCCGACTGTTCCTCGATTTAGGGTTTTCCACCAGATGCACTGTACCCAAGGATTTTACTCGTTCGTTCAGAGAGCGTCTTCAAAGAAGATTTTGCAGCAGCCTCAGAAATCCTTCCATGATTGGAAGCAAAAATTTTTCTTTATCAAGGCCGGAGTAATTCCGGTGAGGATGGTTTTAAGGGGGAAGGAAGATATTCCGATTGAAACGATTCAGACCCCTGTTGACGAGAACTGGTACCAGGATCTGAAGGACGTTCTGAACATTGCTTTGCCGGAGAAAGCTCTTGTCGGAGCTAGTATGAGCTTGAATTGGTAGATGGATCGTGACGACAAGCCAGTATATACGGAGGATGGTCATGGTAAGTTTGGGGGTTTTTCCTTCCTTTTCTCTTTTTTTTTTTTTGAATTTTCCTTTCTTCCCTTGTAGTTGTGTCGTTGTATGTTGTCGCGTTCAAGATAGAAGGCGGAAGAATGGGTACCATTAAGAAGAAACCTGATGAGGAGCTTTGGTACCACCGGATTGTGAGAAACTTCGTTCTTCCGCGGGATGTGGATCTGTCTGCTCAGCCTGCTGCTGGTGCTGGTAAGCTATATTGGTTCTTGTTTTACTTTTTGCGCTTTTGAGTAAATTGTTCTTTGCGCTTTCATAGGTGAGTTGACAAATTTGGGCATAGGCCCTGAGAGGAAAAAGCGCGCGGTGACTTCTGCTTCTACGCCAAAGAAGAACGAAGCCGATAAATCTCAAACTTTAAAGGCAAAAAGTATTGGAGGGGAGAAGAAAGGTATGCGCCGTTCCTCTGACTCCTGGTGTGATTATGTGGTGGTTTCTGACTCTCTGGAGGGTCTTGCGCCTGCAGTTACTATTAGGAGGCCAAAACCAGAACCGAGAGATACTGCTGATATTCCTCCATCCAACCCAAGTGACCCTATTGACTTGGTTTCTAGCCCTGAACACTTGGTGCACAGGAAGGCTGGTAAAAGGAAGCAAGCTGATACTGATGTTGAGGGTCAGCCCTCTAAGAAGATCCAGAGGAAGAAAATTACCAGAAAAGGAAATCTAGATGCTTTTATTTCGGAATTTGTTCCTGGTAAGTGTTGCCTTTTCTTGTTTCCTTTATGCGCATTAAATCTTTACAGATTTTGATGTTTTTCCAGAGGTTCCTGTTTCCCCTGTTCCCACAGAGCTGCAATCTGTGGTTAATGAAGAGCTTCCACCCACCCTTCCGCGTGCTTCTGTTGTTGACCAGTTAGAGCCTACAGGAGTTGCTGATGGAGGTGAGGATATGACTGTTGAGGCTGAGAAGCCTGTTGATATTGCTGCAGAAACTGAAAAAGTTGTTGATTCAGGGGTTGTGGATGGTGCTGGTAATCCACAAACCCTTGAAACTGTTGCTCAAGATCTGGGGAAAGAACAAACTGCTGAAAAAACTTCAACTCCTTCCCCTAAACCTTCTGATGCTATGCCTGAGCATGTAGAGAAGGTTACTGCTGAGGAGCAAAACGCGTTTTCTGATGCGGGTCCGAGTTCTCCAATCCGCCCAGAGGAAACTCTGGAGGACTATTACTATAGAACTTATTCAGTAAAAGATGCTTCAGAGCCTCATGCCCCTGTTTGGAACTTGAGAAAACGTGATACTTTCTCAGATTGGCGTGTGTGCCGAGATTGGTTGCAGGGGATATTTCCGCCTGGTGAAATCAAGTTTCAAGAAAGCCGGTCTTATGAACAAACTTATCAAGCTTATCTTGAGGAGACTACTTCTCATGCTTCTACTACTCATCGCATAGTGCGTGAGTGGTATAGTATGCATAAAGACTGGGAAACTCTTAGGGTATCCCAGAAGAAGTTTGCTAGTGATGAGAAGCGTTTTGCCCAGCTAAAAGCTAAATTGGAAGCTGATCAGGCCAAGTTTGAGGCTGATCGTAAAACCGAGTGGTCTATTGCAGGTTGGAGGAGGAAAGCGGAAGCTGAAGCTGCTCTCCTTTCCGAAGAACGCAAAAACTGGAGGAGAATTTGCGAAAAAGACAAAGCTGAGAAGGTAAACTTCCGTAATATCATTAATAACCTCAAGGCTGAGGTTGAAAAACTGAAGAATCAGGATGCGGAGGTAGAAAAGTTGAAAAAGGAGAAAGCTGATGCAGAAGCTGCTTTAGCAGAAGCGCGTTCTCATAGGGAGCGAAGTGAGCAACGAGAGGTACGAGCTTGCGCCACTCTTGACCTTAGAGATAAAGAGTTAGAAGAACTTACTGCTTTGCTTTCTGGCCAGGAACAACTTAAAAAGGATCTGGAGCTTGCGCATTCTGAAAAGGCTGAAACCTCTCGCCGTTTGACCAAAACTGAAGAAAAATTGGAAAACTCTGAAACGGCGCAAGCCACGGCGGAGAACGAGCTTGAACCTATAAAGAGTGATATGGCGTGGTTAAAAGATCGTGGAATTGCTTGTGTAAGTTGCTTGTTCTTTTCTGTTGTGGAGCTGTTTATGCGCTTTTCTTGTTATTCTCCCTTTCCTACTTTCGCAGGTTGCTGAGTCAGTGCTAAATTCTGAAGAACTGGATAAAACCGTTGCGCGTTTAGTGGTTGCTGCGCGAAAAGATGGGTACGCCCAAGGATATGCTGAATGCTCTCATCATGTAAGTAGTGCTTTAAAGGTTGACTGGGATGTCAGTAGATCTTCAACTTATGGCGTGAATACTGGTGCTGCGCTTGCTGCTTTAAAGACAGAATTCAACAACTTGCAACTTCCAGTTATGGATCTGATAAATGTTGCGCTGCAATCTGACGATCACGTAGCGCAACTAAAGGAAATCTTTCCGGATGAGGGTGAAGATTTGGCGTAGGTTGAAAATGTATTGAACACTTTCCTTGTAATATTTGGGATGTATATCCCTCTTTTCGTTGGTGCGCTGTTGCGCAAGTAACTAAAACACTGTCGTGTTTGGTAGTTTTTAGAGTGCTGAAAATATCATACTATGTTTTCCGTTTTACAATATTTTGCATGAGTACGATTACTTTTATTGAGTAAGGCGAATGAAGTTGGTATAAAGCTCATGTGTGAACTTATGATCGTTTGTGACGTGATCACTGACCGTTCATGAAGCTTGTTTTATAACTACCATAATGTTTTTGCGCTTACTAAAAGAAATTGCATGCACTTTGTAAAAATAAACACAGGAATAATAGAAACTTTGCTATTTTATTTAGGGATAGAGCACAGAGGCTTTTACAAAGTTTGCTAAAATAATTATGTGAAACTTAACTTACTCTCTAACATTTCCGCTTTGATGGATCATGTTTTTCCGCGGGAAATCCGTAGAGTTGTCTTTTAAGTTTTCGCCCGTTTGCTTGGGCCCTCCTCACCCCGAGTTATCTGCTTTATCTCTTTACGCACATTTTGGAGCAAATGTGTGAGTTCACCGCATTTGAGGGCTTTCTTTACTTCTGTGCGTAGAGAAATGCAATTGTTAGTGGTATGCCCGTTGTCTTTGTGATACTCGCAGTATTGGGCCGGGTCTTGTCCACGCTTATTTTTCATGGGGATCGGAGGTTTAAATTGATAGTCTTCAGTACTCAAAACTTCCGCCGGGGTCTTAGTTAGGGGAGTCCACTGCCTCTCCCTATTCTCTTGTTTGGTTTCCCTCTGCGCGGTGAGTTTGTTGATCGTTGCGCGAGCATCTTCAAACGAGCCAGAATCACGCCATGGCTTCTTAAACTTTCTCCCGCCGGTGAAGCCTAAGTCCGCGGGTCTGTTATGTGGTGGTGGCGGCCTATTTGTGGTAAGGTTCTTTTCAGTTTGAGCATAAACTTTTGTTGTTGCCATTACCTTCTCCCAGCTTTTTGGGAGCTCTTCTGTACCGGATAAGACCTTAATCATGTCATCGCACCTAACCTAACCGCGTATTTGAACTGAGCGCGGATTAATTGCTCATGAACTCCACCAATCTCTAATACCTCTTTATTGTATCTGGTGATGAAATCCTCCAGATTTTCGTCATCATGGCGCCAAATGTTCATGACGTCAGATGTATCGCGAATGGAACGGCGTTGTTGACTAAAATGTGTCAGAAATTTTTCGCGCAGGTCTTTCCATGATTTAATCTGTCCGATTGGTAAATTATCGAACCAGATTCTCGCATCACCGGTTAGGGTCTGTACGAACAGATGGCACCATAGTGGGAGGGTCCAACCCCCAACCAGACCTGTGCTGGTAAACACTCTCAAGTGGTCATCGGGGTCTGTCTGCCCATTAAACTTACCCACGTTGGATGGTAGTTTAGCTTTCTCAAGCGGAGCCAAAGCTATTTCCATGATGAACTTTGAATTTTCCGCTGCTTCCGCAGGGCGGTAAATCAAATCATCGTTGTGTTCTGCCTCAGGGTTATAAACCGCACGAGGCCTGCATTTGTTGTAATTTGGCTGCAATCGATTGAACACACTGGTATTTGCACTTAAACGGTATGTTGGATCAGACTCATCGGTGTGGGTGTTCCGTTGGGAACCCAACCTATCATGAACCGATTGTCTTCGGTGAGGGTGTGGTTCACCATGATATTCTCTCTGGTGACTTCCTGACTGAGTGTACTCACGTTTTGATGTGGATCTGGCATAAACTTATGTATTCTCGTAAGTTGAATCCTCCCGTTGGGAAGCGTTAGCACGAGATCCTGGTCTCCGTGACTGAGTTAAGGGAGCAGTCTGAGCAAACAGCTGTGTGTATACTGCATTTAGTGCCCCTTGAGACCTGACGTAGCAGGAAATTGGAGTTTCTCCTGGTGGCAGAATTGAATGAGCAGGGTTTGCTGGTAACGCTCCTGGAGTGACAGGGTCGTTTGCTCGATTGGATTGAACCTCGTTGTCATCCGAGGCATCCTCTGGGATTCCTTCTACTTGGAAGTTGGTTCCGACGTTCGGCCGGGGGCCGGTTTGCCGATGAGATGACGTTTCCTCCATATGCAAATGGAAACGATGAAGTGAATCGAAAAAACAAGAGAGAAACGGGTGAAACAGAGAAAAAAAAACGGTGGGCGCCAATGAAGAAACACTAGAATAATCAATCGGAATCAATTATCTTGGGGGTTTGAATCCGCATAAAAAGGTGGGTTTCCTCTCGTTTGATTCGATGACAATTGATCTTCTCCTCCAGTGAATTCTGCAAAAAAGGAGCACCGTTAGCCTCGTCAAGGGGAGAAAAGGGTTCTCTCCTTGACCCGACTCTGGTGTGAGAATAAGTATGGGTTATGAAGAAGAAGATGTATTTGACAAGTGTGTGTAACTTGAATTTCATACCTGAATAGTTCTCATATTTATAGCCGGGAGTCTTTGGGCGGGAAAACCCGTTGGTGAAAAGTTGACGGAAGATGCTAACCCCGTAAGCGGTTGCATTTCCTTCCGTCTAGCTCCTTGATCCGACGTGAGAGCACACGGATCGTGGTTAAGATCAATGGCTGGGGATATGCCACGTGGAAAGTGATCAAGTGGAGATTACTCTCCATTTACATGCTATCGTTGTGATTTCAGGGAGGCCTGAGATGGCGACACGTGTCCAGACGGTTATAACCATTTTAGTGGTGCACGATTGAATCCCTTCTAGAAGATTACTGCTGTAATCTGGTGTGACTCCTTATCGTGTGGAATCAGCTGAATAAGTAAATCCCAAGTTTGGGTAAATAATATCCAAGTCTGGATATTGAGCGGAAGTGTTTATTTCAGGATTTTCATCCTTTGTTTATGGGAGAAAGCGCAAGGATTTACGATTTCCTTTGGGCGCGCGAGTGTTGTCTGTTTCTTAAGCCTTTCTTTTGTAAGACCAGTGCGCGGCCGCGCAAGGTAAAAGAGAACTTAAAGATGAGGTTGTGGTATGGTCCTAAGCACTTATTATGAGGTTTTTGGGACCTTACTCCTTCACCCGGGCGCCCATAAGGTTGATGAAAGCACTTCTTTACAAGCTCAAATCGAGTCCCTTTCTTCAAAAATCAAAAAGCTAGAGATGGCAAAAACGGCCTCGGTTATGGCTTGTGAAGGGTGTGGTGGACCACATGAAAATTGGAGTCGTATGAAAGAAGTAGATAATCAAACAGAATCGGTAAACTACATTGATAATAGACCTAGGCCGTCGGGTCCTCCAACGGGTACCTACAACCAGGGATGGCGTAACCATCCTAACCTTGGTTGGAGAGAATCCGGCAATAGTAGTAACCAACAAAATCTAAACCAACGAACAAACTTTCAACAACCAAGAAACATGTCACAAAATTTCTCTCAACAACAAGGAGGACGAGAAAGGCTTGAAGATACCGTATCTCGCCTCATCTCCGACACCGAAAAGAAAAACTCGGATCGATTTCAACAATTGGAATCGAATTTTAGAAATCAACAAGCTAGTATTCAAAACATTGAAAAACAATTAAATCAACTAGCTCAAAATTTCTCCGAGAGACCACAAGGCGCGTTACCAAGTAATACCGAAACCAACCCAAAAGCACAAGTACATCTCATCACATTGAGAAACCGTACCGTGGGTCCCGAGGAAGCTCCATTGCCTCCAACAGAAAAGAGCCGATCTAGCCAAGCCACAACTCCACCCACACCCCAACAAGAGACGGCCTCTCCACCAATTCAAGAGCCCACCAGGAATCCTCCGGTTCCGTACCCGGTCGGTTAATTCGCCAAAAGACCAATGAGGAATTCCCAAAGTTCAAAAATCTGCTAAAACAATTGCATGTTAATATTCCTTTTATCGAAGTCCTAACTCAAATGCCTAAATATTCAAAATTTATGAGGGACTTCCTCACTCATAAAAGGAAAATTGAATCATTGCAATTAGTTAATTTAGGCGAAGAATGCTCCGCATTGCTACTCAACAAACTCCCGCGAAAGAAGATTGACCCTGGAAGCTTCACATTTCCTTGTTCGATTGGGGAATCCCCTATTCGCAATGCACTAGCCGACCTCGGGGCTAGCATCAACCTCATGCCCGCATCAATGTTCAACCGACTCGGCCTAGGGAAAACAAGCCCTACAAAAATGAGCATACAACTCGCCGATAGGTCCGTCAAATATCCACAAGGTGTCGCTGAAAATCTATTGGTCAAAGTCGGCGAATTCGTATTCCCGGCCGACTTTGTCATACTAGATATGGAGGAAGATACCGAAGTACCACTCATCTTAGGAAGGCCATTCCTAGCTACGACCCAAGCAGTGGTAGACATGAATGATGGAACACTAACATTGAGGATCGGAGACAAGGAAATGAAGTTTGGAGTTGGAAAGCGAGTAGAAGACGACGACCCGGACAATTACATGAGGTTCATAGACTCGAGTTTGGATGATGCTCTCCGACGGTGTAAGATGGGATGCGAAACATCCCACTTGAGTAACATATAACCAGGCTTTGGGTCTAGCCAAGGACCCTTATAAACGTGGCGCACCACGGAGGCATTCCGCGGAACTATCCTTAGCTTAGTTTAGATTAATTTTTATGCTTTCTAGTTTAGTTTTAATTTTCAGAAATAAAACACACTCGGGATGGTGAAGGATACCAAGGGAAACTTGCACCAGCACCCCATGCACAAAAACAGGGTCACCCGATAATTTTTCTTCATTACAGCAAGTTCAGCACGGGGCCATGCTCAGCCAACACGCCCCGTGCTCAACCATCTGCAGGAAATTGCCCAGTTCAGGTACCTGGACACGGGGCGTGCTCACTGAACACGCCCCCGTGTCCAGCCTTCTGTTACTTTACTTTCTTTTCGGTTACTGGCGATCTGAACACAGGGCCGTTCCCGGACACCACGGGGCCGTGTCCAGACGCCTAGTAGCATAAATTTTCGCTTTTTCACAACTTTTTACACATTCAATCAACCTAAAAACTTATTTTTGGGACACATTGTTGGGATTGAACCCTACCAGAGGAACAGATAATGTAAAGCCAAAACCAGGTCACAACAGTGGATTCACAATAAGCAGCAGTTTACACTTTGCTCTCCCCTTGAAAGTGATTTATAACAACTGATGGTCTCTATCTGCTGCTCATATTCAACTGCTGCTGTCCTTTCAACTGCTGATGAAAACCCTGAAGTATCCAACACTGTTGGTCCTATCTACTGATGATAAAGCACTGCCCAGTCAAGGACTGATCAACCTTGAGGAAAGCGCTGACATAAAGAGAAAGCAGCTGTTTAGTGAAATATCTGTTTTATGTATAGTCAGTGGTTAGGTTAGCAGTGTTTGTGTAAGGACAGTAGATACAGGTTGTTAGGCTGTTAGACGTCGCTTTCATGGTGACGTCAGCTGAGATACCTCAGTGGTTTGGTTTGCCTATAAATGTAACAGTACCCTGTACTGTTACATTTGATTGACTGAGCGAGTTCTTCTCCTCATGTCTAATCCTTTCATCTTGTGTGCAACCAACCTTGGGGCATCAGGCTGAGGGGGAGTTTAGTTTGTAAACATATCTGTAATCTTTTGCTTTGATTTGTAAATCTTTTGACTCTATGAGAAGCAATTGTTTATCAAACTATTTTCTCCATTTGATTGTGTTTACAAAGTTTGTTTTCATTTCCGCTGCACTTTACATGTTTTCATATTTAAAAATCATTCCAAACATACAAACAAACACAATCATGAGAGCCTCCGATCTTAACAATTGGTATCAGAGCCTGGACAGTCAAATTCGATCTAACAATCAATTTGACATAACAGTTCGGCTCAAATTTATTGATACTAAGGTTGGTTGTATTTTGTTGAAAAACAGAGTATCGATTAAATCATGTTCAAAATGGTTATTCAAAAACTCTGTAAATCAACCAAGATGTCATATGACACACAAATTTCACACAACAAGAAAAGTCATGCACAAGATCCTCATGGTTTCTAGATCTGAAAGCAATATATGTTAAACCATGAGATTATTTTTATTTTCTAAATTGATTTATACTGTTGATGTGTAATCTGTGATGTTTTCATTAAATACTAAAGTACAAACCTCAGATTAACAAAACCTATGTTCATAAAAACATTGTTGCTTTGTTAACACAAAAAGAGGGAAATTAAAACTTTAGTTATTTAGATCTTATGTGTTGAAAACAAGTTGAGTTCCTAAAAAGGACAAAATCAACTATGTTCAAATACATTAAGAAAACAGGGGTCAACATAGTCTGTATCATATGTAATGTGAGATTGGGTGAAAAACTTGTGAAAACATGACCAAGTCTCTCAAAACATTATTGCAAAATGATTTTGGACTAATATTCACAAAAAACTCTGAAGTGTGTTTATCTCAAAACTTTTGAACTCAGAAGAAAAGGGAATAAACTTAAAACACTTAAGAGTCAAAGCTTGGGGTAATAATGGTCAATTAAGCAACTGTTTGTGCTCATTGGTTCAAGAAAGTTCAAGTGACATTAGTGTTCCCAGTGATTGAACTTACAAAAGGACTAGACAAATTTACAAAATCATCACATAGAAATTAGATCTACAACAGGATCTTCAAAACTCATGTGTCCATGTGTCCTCATGTTTGCAATCAACTGACACAGAAAATGGTACCAAACAGTGGTCAAAATGTTGTCAAAATATTCTACCACTGTTGTCAAACCACTGACCATTTTCAAAAACTTGTGAATGATATGATTATATACTCTATTGAAATTATACCAGATCCTTTTTGATACTATTCTCAGAAAATCCTTTAACTATTTTTTGTTGTTCAAAGGATTTTTCAAATAACCAGGATATATTATTCATTTTTTTTTGGAATAATATATTTGGAACTTATGCTTGTTTTTGTTGGCAATAGTTTCAGCTCCTGTCAGGATGTAATATCTTATTTTTTTATGGTATTAGTGTCCTCATAAATGGGTCAAAAGGAAATGGTACATATGTCATGATCATGTCATACTCAGGTTTGCTCCTAAATTTTTATCAAAGGTTGATTGCAAACTGTGCTTAAATTACTAAGGTACTCATGTGTTAATTGAATATTAAACGAAAATGAGTTGCCTTAGCAAAAAGTTTTCATCATCTGGGGTACTAAACCACTGTCTTTCAAAAATTGACATGTGGCAAAACCTTGAATGAAAATCTTCAAAACTGTTGCTGAAACA
Organism: Helianthus tuberosus; assembly: GCA_030545235.1. NCBI lineage: Eukaryota > Viridiplantae > Streptophyta > Magnoliopsida > Asterales > Asteraceae > Helianthus > Helianthus tuberosus. Next base: position 56,569,515 of record CM060360.1, read on the forward strand.
CCTGTCCTTCAGAGTTGTACTATTTACCCTAACCACTGTTTTGTTCCAACGTCTGATCTCTAAACACTGTCCACTGCTGAAAGTTAACCACTGATCCCTCATTTTCTTGAAAAGCACTGATGCTCAAAATCAGTGTCTTATCCACTGATATGCTATCCACTGATAGTAAAAATCATCCACTGCCCATAATTTTTACCGTTGTAACCACTGATGCTTGATACGTCAGTGGCCCTTAAAACAACTGTTCTCCATACTTCATCCACTTCATCAGTGTTTGACACGTGGTCAGTTTTTAGCCCTCAGATCTTAATAACCGCTGCCACATCAGCGATCATTTTTTTAAATAAAACCCTGCCCTAAACCCCAAACAGGGTTTTACACTGTCGAATTGAATTCCAAAATTCTCTTCTCATAGCAGTTTCCAACCCTTCTTCTCAAAATCTCCAAAATCCTCCTTCGTTCTTCTCCGCAAAAATGACAAAATCAAAATCAAAACCTAAATCACCATCACCTTCCAAAGAGGTCGCTCAAACGGCCGAAGAACCTATCGAAATACCATTCAAACAATCTCACAACTATCTGGGTTTACTCACAAAACCTACTGATAATCACACCTTTGACACCATCATTGATACATTATCTGCATCAAAGTACAAAACTTTGTTGACAGCAAATGCTCCTATCTATCTGCAAACCCAGAGAGAGTTTTGGAAAAAGGCGTCGCTTGAAAAACAAGACGGAAAAGTCATAGCCATTAACTCCTCAATACAGGGTAAAGCAGTTCAAATAACCCCACAGTCGATCTCCGAAGTCTTTAATCTCAACGATCAGGAAGGTAAACTCTCTTTTGAGAAAGCCGAGATGAAAACTGATTTTGTAAAAAGGGGGTATGCAGAACAATCAAAGGTTGATACCTTACAAAAAGGTTATTTTCCTTCTGCTCCAAGATTTTTATTTCACACACTTTTGATGTGTGTTTCAAATAAAACAACATCATTTAATGAAATACCATTGAAGATTCAATGCCTGGGGTATGCCATTTTGAACAACAAAGATTACAACTATTCCCCGGAAATCTTCAATGACTTAGTGAAAAATGTTGACAACAAAGCATTTTTACTTTTTCCAAGATTTTTGAGTTATTACTTTAAACAAAAATTTATAAAGGAAAATGAAAATTTGCCAAAACAAGGTGTTCATTGTCAAATAAAAAGCTTAACAAAAGAAACATTTTCAAGGATGATGGCACCAATAAAAACAAAAGCAGGGGTACCTGAGCAGATTTTAGTGGTTACAACTGCTCCTCAGGTATCAGCTGCTGAGCCCACTGCTCCAGGTGATCATAGCAGCACAACCACTGCTTTGAAACCCACACCTGACATAACCAAAAAGACCAAAAGAAAAACATCCAGAAAACCCAGCAAACCCAAAACAAAGGCAACTCTGGAAGATGAGATCCCAGAGGAAATGCCTGTGACAACACAAAAGTCACCACATACCACTGCTGCTACTTCCTCACAGCAGTTGGAAGAAAGATCTCAACCCATGCCTAAAACTCCTCCTGCATCCTCACAAAAGGATCAGGTTGTAAGCACAGGGACACCTCAATATGAAGCTCTGAATCCACTCGGATCCATCTTCCTCAGTCCTGATCCCAAGGACATGTCTCTTTCAACCCCCATCCCCTCACCAATAATAATGCCACAATCCATGCTACCTTTGTTGCATGCAGCTGCTATAGCTCAGAAACAAACCAGTTCCTCTCTATCACCTATCACTGAGAGTATACCTCTACAAGTGACTGGGTCTGATGCTACTACTCCTGCTATCCCAGCAACAATTGAGGAGGTTACACCCCCTGAGTTACAAGTAACTCTCGGTGGTAGTTCAAGTGGAGCAGCAGCTACAACTGGTGGATCAACAGATCCTCAGTTGGACAGTTGTTTCATAAGTAAGACTCCCTTGAAGGCAATTTCTTCCATGGCAACTTCGGTGACCACCAGTGAGTTGGATCTAACCACTGGTACCATCAAAGGTTTATCGAGTGCTGAAGAAAGAAGTCCCCAGTACCGAGAACAAGGGGCATCAATGGGTGATTTTTGGGACTCTGTCCCTAAGACACACATTGATATAACCACTGCTGGTGGGGATTCAGATGATCCCAGTAAAATGGGTGATGATTCAAGATATCAGGAATTGACGGGCAGAGTGGAAAAACTTGAAGAATCAGTTTCTGAAATAAAGGAGATGGTGCAAGAGATTTTAAAAGCTCAGAAAGCACAATCCAATGCTATTCCTGCTCAAGCACCTGCTCCACAACAAGCACCTGCTGCAAATGAGCTTTGGAATATTTTTCAACCCATGCTTGAAAAACAGCAACAAATGGCTGATCAAAAGCATGCTATTCAAGTACAACTGCTGTCCAACATGATGGAATCAAGGTTCAAGGACACTCAAGCAGATATCAAGGCTATTAAGGCCAGTATTCAAACTGCCACTGGCAAGGCTCCTTCAACTTTACTATTCCTTGATGACCCCCTTGCAGATAATGCCAAAAAGGGGGGGGGGGGGATAATGAAGCAAATGAAGAAGATGGGAATAGAACATGGCCTTCATGTTGAGCCTGAAAAAGAAAAAGAAAAAGAAAAGCAGGTCTCAAAATCTGTTAGTCAAACAGCTGATACAGCAGCAATTACAAAAATTGCTACAGCAGCAGTTACAAAAACTGCTGTCAGTAGCCAAACAGCTGCCATGTCATCAACACACACACTTTCAACACACACCACTCTACCACACACCACCACAACTACTGCTCTACCACCATCATCTACAATCACACCATCACCACTGCCTCCTGTCTTAAAACAGAAGACAACAGATGTTACAACATCTGTTGTAATGACAGCAGCTGTTGAAACACCAGTTGTTTCAACCATTGTCAGTCAATCACTGTCACAAACCACTGATCCACCCAAAACATCATCAGCCTTTCCTACATTAAAAAGGAGAAGGATTTTCACCCCTGATGATGAGTCACCACCTCTTTCATCCCCTGCTCAAAAGCAGAAGACATCTGCTAACATATCAGCAGTTGTAATGACAACAGATGTTGAGACACCAGTTGTTTCAACAGCTGTTAGTCAGTCATCTTCCACTGTTCCCACCAGTCTTGCATCACAACCTCCTAAGCTTTACAAACGAAAAAGAGAAACAACTCAGGACACTGATGAAAAGTATGATCCTGTTGCTGCTAAGAATCCACTGGAATTAGAAGCTGTGAAAAATGAGATGAAACAATTTTACACTGAAGATGATCCTTCAAAAAGGAAATTTCCTTCTCTCATAGGTTTCATAATTCCAGAAGACATGGATGAATATCTTGAAATGAAAGTAAGACAAGCAAGGATAAGAGCCAAAATTGAATGCAAGAATCAAGGAAATGAAGCTATTTTGAAAAGAAGAGAATTCCTGCTCAACAAGGTTAAACAAATAAAAGAATATGCAAGTGATTTGAACAAGGAAATGTCAAGCATATCTCCTGAAGCAGATCAACGAAATGAATTGAGGAAGGAATATCTTGCATACATAATGAAAGAGAAGTTCTATCCTGCTGAAGAAACAGATTTCAAAGATTGGCCAATAATTGCATTAAAGCATGAGCAAAAAGAATTGAAAAGGTTAACAATGATCTAAGAAAGAAGAAGACAGCTCCAAATTGGAATAAATACAGGAAGCTCATAGCTGATCTTATTTCTGAATACAAGAGAAAGAAGCAGGAGTTGGTAGATGCAAGAGTGGATTCTGCAAGTGCCATAGCAAAATGGACCAAGCAGCAAACAGACGAAGCTTATGAAAGACTTAGGAAAAGGAGGGACACTCCTAAAAAGTCTGACTACAAAAAGCTAAAGGAACAGGTCAAGACCTTTGAAACACAGATCAGCACAGCAGAAGCCTTTGTTACAAGGTTGAGAAAAGAAAGGAAGGAAATGCTGACTGTTGAAAAAGAAAGGAATAAAGAAGATGATCTGATTGAAGAAGCTACCAAGAAATTGGCTTCAGATAAAGAAAACTTAGCAAAACTACAAGACCTTGCAAAAAGGGTCAAAGTAGTAAGCAAACCATCATCAGCAGATATCACAGACAGTGAGCTTGATCAACAACAGAAACAAGAGCTGCTTGACAAAGAAGTTGCAGAAGATATAGCTGCAGCAAACAAAGTCATAGAAGAAGCTTTTAAAAGAATGTCTGAAGTTCAAGATACTGCTTTACAGTTTTTCTCAAGGCCAAATGCATCCAGCTCATCTGGAAATAAATCTCTCCTAAGAAACCCATTTGGTTTAAAAATACTAAAGTGGCTCTCTGATCAAAAGACCCATGTATTGACCTTGGTCAGAACCAATGGAGAAGTGAGGCATATATCAAGGAATCAAGCACTAGGCCTGGGTGTTGAAGATCAACTAGATCTCCTTGAGCTTACACTGTGCAGGGATGAAGATGACACAAGTTCCAAGGAATTTGAAGAAGAATTTAAAAGACATGTAAGGGAACTTCTGATGAGGAATAAAGATCCAGAATAATGACAGGTTTTGGCATTATCTGTTCCAGGGGGAGATTGTTGGGATTGAACCCTACCAGAGGAACAGATAATGTAAAGCCAAAACCAGGTCACAACAGTGGATTCACAATAAGCAGCAGTTTACACTTTGCTCTCACCTTGAAAGTGATTTATAACAACTGATGGTCTCTATCTGCTGCTCATATTCAACTGCTGCTGTCCTTTCAACTGCTGATGAAAACCCTGAAGTATCCAACACTGCTGGTCCTATCTACTGATGATAAAGCACTGCCCAGTCAAGGACTGATCAACCTTGAGGAAAGCACTGACATAAAGAGAAAGCAGCTGTTTAGTGAAATATCTGTTTTATGTATAGTCAGTGGTTAGGTTAGCAGTGTTTGTGTAAGGACAGTAGATACAGGTTGTTAGGCTGTTAGACGTCGCTTTCATGGTGACGTCAGCTGAGATACCTCAGTGGTTTGGTTTGCCTATAAATGTAACAGTACCCTGTACTGTTACATTTGATTGACTGAGCGAGTTCTTCTCCTCATATCTAATCCTTTCATCTTGTGTGCAACCAACCTTGGGGCATCAGGCTGAGGGGGAGTTTAGTTTGTAAACATATCTGTAATCTTTTGCTTTGATTTGTAAATCTTTTGACTCTATGAGAAGCAATTGTTTATCAAACTATTTTCTCCATTTGATTGTGTTTACAAAGTTTGTTTTCATTTCCGCTGCACTTTACATGTTTTCATATTTAAAAATCATTCCAAACATACAAACAAACACAATCATGAGAGCCTCCGATCTTAACACACATTGAGGACAACGTGTAATTTAAGTGTGGGGGGATGCTAAAACCTTGAATTTTGCAAGTCCTAGTTACAAGCTTTACACAAAACTCTATTGGAACCGCTAAACACCCCAAGTTTTTTTCAAAAAATTTTCCAATTTTTTTTACTTGTCTAGGTTTAATTTGGGAATTTCAAATTCTAAAAAGGTTATATTTTTACAAATTTACAACTGATAGCGTCGTGATAAAAAGAACCAACATAAGAAAATTATGAAACGGCATGACAAATCTAGTTAAAATTTGATTATATATACTTGATTACATAAAAACCCATTCCCACAAAAAGTGAGTTTTGAGCCTTTATTGAGCATACAAATACACATCTTTAAACTAAATGCTCATTTTTTGTGTGAATAGCCGCTTGGTTTCTTACAACTCTAGAACTTGCTACGACGATACATTCCCGGTTCTTACCAACTTAAACCCGAGTAAGTAAATGATGGAGGTATTAGGACTAACCCTTTTTATTTCTACACCATTATTTTCTTTTTTTTATACCACCTACCCAAAATCCCCCTAGTTAACCCCTTTGAGCCTAAACCTTTTCATTTCTTAACCCAAATCAAACACCCTTTTACCCACCAAAACCCTTTTTCATTTTAAACCCTTTATTTTAGTAACAAAGCTCGGTTATCATGTGACTCCCATAACAAAAAAAAATGATAAAGAAGAAAAGAAAAATAAAGTTAGCAATAAACAAACAAAGCTCATCAAAAGAAGGCTTGTTTGAATAAAGCTTCATTGGAATAAAAAGTCACAAAAATGTTTTGCGAAAACCGACGCTTTTTACGCCTTTCGCCCTTTTCCACTAACCACTAACCCAACCACCTACCTTTAACCCAAGCCTAACTCTTCCCCCAAAGTCCTCTTGATATTTACAAAGGTGTATAGTTAAAAAGGAGGAGGATTGATTGCTTGGCAAGCTTATGGTAGAAGTAAGTTCCATGCCGCTCTCGAGAGTTTTCACAAAAATACACCTTCGGCCGAGTGTTGAGTGATCCCCCGTAAGGTATGTGAACTTGTATATAAATGGAATTTTAAAAAGGCATGTTATGCCCTAATAAGTAATTTATCTTATGTAATGTTTTAATTAAATCATGACGAATAAGATTGTAAATAAATAAAAATAGAACTTAATAAAGAATCTTGGAAATCCTGACACTCTATGACAAGCCCAAAACCTTCTCTTCTACCCATTCCATTTGGGAGTGTAAAGTCACATTATAAGGAGTTTTGCTTGAGGACAAGCAAAGATTCAAGTGTGGGGGTATTTGATGTGTGCAAAATGCAACATATAAATTACATCAAATGTGACATAAAACTAACCCTTTTTGAGTACTAATGTTGGAAAAAGTGTGTTTTTGTCATCCTTTTGTATTTTCAGGATTAAATGAGCTCAAATGAACAAAAGAAGCAAAAAGGCAGCTAAATCTAACATAAACACAAGAAAAAGAATAAAATGTGGCATGCCCGACTCCTCGACAACATCTTCCCACGCAAAGCAAAACAAGAGAACAGAAGGTTGAACACGCCCCGTGCTCAATGAGCACGGGGGCGTGCCCAAGTGTTTGCAGAAAAGAAAAAGCTGTAGAAGCTTCTATCACCCACCACGGGGGCGTGCCCAGCGGACACGGGGCCGTGGTCAACTCTAAGATTCGCAAAATCTGAGGAAAGCTTAATAGTACAGATACGCTTCTGCACACGGGGTCGTGCTCAGCGGACACGGGGGCGTGGTCAACTAATGCAGACAAACTGCAATTAATGAAGAAAGAGAAGATGGGTGGACATGGGGCCGTGCCCAATGGACACGGGGCCGTGTCCGGGCTTCTGTGAAGGCTATAAATAGGGGTGATTGGCTCATTTGCAAACCATCCCTTGGCAAACCACCTCTCTCACACTTCACCCACCCACCACCACCATCACAACCCACATCCACCACCATCATCCATCATAGAGTGTGTGAGTAGTCTCGGGATCCAAGATTGATCATAAGAGTTCTTGACAATTAAAGGCCATGTTTGCCTAAGTCTCTTACAACACTTGGTGAAGACAAGTGTCTAGTGTAATACTTTTTATTTTTAATCTTTTCGCACTTTTTATTTGGTTATGTATTAATGACTTTAATAACTAGTTTCTTATGTTGAAGGTGAGTCTTCCTTATCGTTTGTCCGTGGTGTCTTGGCATTATTTTACTGTCTATATAAAATAAAATATTTTCACCATTCATATCTCCACGGTCTATATGGGGGTATGTTGGCTACCTGGTCGGGGGTTAAGGGAACGGTTTGGTAAGAGTCTTGCCTTGTTCAGTGTATAGATCCTACAAGGACCTGAGTCAACTTTAGTAGGACCTCCTTCAATACCCACTGGTATTGGATGGCGGGGGTCCGAACTCCTTGACCCCCTCATATGTAAACTACTATTAATACTTTAACCCGGCTACTTAGGACTGTACGATAACGTGCTTAAACAATAGAAACCCCATCTTGACCCAAGGGGTCCGATCGAACAGGAACTACCCTAGTCTGACCAGTTCTAGGTTCGAGACGGTTGTTCATGTTTAATCCGACATCAATTGTCTCTTGGATAGAATTCAGATCTGGAACTAACCCATCACTAGGAAAGAGTAGAAGCTCAGAACAAGCTCCGATTCTATCGGTTTTGAGTGCTTTGAGTGTAAAAAAGTTGAAAGAAAGTTAGAAAACCATCTTTCAATCCTTTTAACCATGAATATGTGTAGATCTGTGTGAAAACATTGCTTAATCTTGTGGAAATCCTTCAGATCTAAGTTGTTCTTGGTGGAATGAAGCCAAGTCTTGAAGTTCATAAGAACTCCATGTGACATCATCCTAGAACACCTCAAATCCGGTGATTTCACGGTTAAAAGTTAAGATTCAAAGGTGAAAATGATGAAGAAGTGAGTGTAGATCATAGAAGTACAAGATTTAGGTTGAAAACTTACAAGAATCGAGAGAAATCAAGAGAAATGAGAGCTTGAGTGTGGCTGGTTCAAGTGAGGAGCTGTCACATCACAAATGATGTGACAGGATGGTATTTATAGGGTTTCCATAAAGGGAAAGTGTTAAAGTGTCGAGCAGGTCACCGATCGGATGGCAGTCCGATCGGGTGGTACTCCGATCGGGGGGCAACTCTATCGGATGGCAATCCGATCGGTTGGCCACTCGGTCGGTTGGCCACTCGATCCAGGTGTCAGGCGCGTTGAGTTTTGTCGTTTTGATTCGTGTGTTGAGCGAGCGATGCGATAGTATTACCCAAATAACATAACTACTATATCTAACATATAATCACTATAAATAACTTGCGTTTAGCGTTTGCGATTAGATTGCGATGCGATAGAATTGCGATTGCGATTGCGATTAACACCTCAACATAAACATAACATGCACAAGTAACACATAAATAGCACACACATGTAAAACAATATCCAAAACACATAATTCGAGTTGCGTATGCGATAGAGATTAGCGATAAGCATGCGATTAAATAGCGATTAAACCTTGATTATTAATAGATACTCCACATAATACAACTAAAGCAAATAGATAATAGATTCGATTACAAGTCAAAGAAGTCAAAACAGTAGTTGAGCAAGGAGCGACATATCGCAATTAGCAATCTTTTCTTCCTTTGACTACAATCTTGACTTTGACTTTGATTTTCGAAAAGCGGGTTATTACATTGTCATTTGACCCACTGGCCACCCCTTTCTTCCCCACCCTAGTTAAAGCACAAAAACTAGGATTTATCCCGACTTATATATTGTTGGGACTCGTTCTCTCCATCTCATAATATATTGTGGTTTGGCATTAAAACGTAGTTTTCTAAAAAAATATAAAAAAGTGGTCTCAATTTAACGAGCATAAAAGGGTGGTTTTCATGGTGTTGTATTTACTTGTTGGTTTAGATATTTGTATTATAAGAAATTGATAGTTTGAGAAAGATACACAAACCATCATCGATCTCAGATTAACTATATGATACTATTTTTTTATCATCAACTTTATTTTATTGCTTTAGACGTATTTTATATTCACATAAATGAGTAGTTTGATGACCATATACACAGTGACGGAGTTTAAACGAAAACTTAGAGGGGCTCAGACTCTAAAAATCAAAATCGATGGGGTCAGACGTATTTTATATTCGCGTAATTTGCATCATGGTGTTTCATTTACTTTGCTGGTTTAGATATTTGTATTATAAGTGTCACACCCCAACCGATGGCGGAAACATCAGGGTGAGGCACTGAGCGAAACAGATTGTCCAAGAGAATCCATAACAACTATAATATTACCAAATCCTTAATGTTAATATCCCATACTACTAACAGATAAAGCACAAATAGTTATTACAGATATTGTTCTCAAAGACAAATCATTGTTCCAACAACTAATAAATTATTCGTGGGTTTCTAGACCACCTAAACTTGATTCCATGATATCCAGCAAATAAAAGCATCCTAAACACCTGTCACATACGTTAAAGTAGGTCAATACACATAGTGTAATGGTGAGTACACAAGTTTAATAGCATATAGTAGCGAAAATCGATTTACGCATAACCAGCATGTCACACGTAGAAATGTGAAGCAAGTAGGCTATCGACAATGAAATATGCACAGAAATGACTGCGAGTTGTAGAATGTGCAACACATATCACCACTGTGACACGTGAAGAAATACCCTTAACAACCCCTGTCCACGACAGATGCTGAGTCCAAACTATAGTACTATCGTTGCTAAGGTGTCAGGCAACAATCACTGTGTAAATATAACATACAAGCATTCATCGAATATCATGTATAACATGCAGAGCGGTTAGCGTATAAAAGTAGTTGCGTTGTGTGTCGATGTGATTTAATATAGGTAACATATGTAACACCCAAAAGTGCGTTAAGCAAAAAGGGATCGAGTATACTCACAGTTCGTGTTTAATAAATAAACACAAGCTTGGATTGAAGGGAGTGCTGGAGAGTTAGCCTGATCAGAGAATGATAGTGTAAGCGTTGAAGAGTGCGTAAAACACCGTGTCGGGTGTGATGAGTGAACGGACGGTGGTTTGATCGGATGGCCATCCGGACGGATGACCGTTCGGTCGGATGGTCATTCGATGGGAGTGGTGTGTTTGTAAAATGTTTTAACTTTTGAAGTTTTCGTTGTAGTATAAATAAGGTCATTCGATCGGATGGTCATCCAGGCGGATGGTCATTCGATCGGATGATTGTTCGTTTGAAAACTGATATTCTTTGAAGTTTTGCAAAAATAGTTTAAGTGTGGAATTCACAAAACAAGTCACCTGGTCGAATAGTCGTTCGATCAGATGGTCTTCTGATCGGACGACTATTCAATTGAGCCACCTATTCGTTTGAAAAATGGTGAAATCAGTTAAGTTAAAAAGTTTGCGGTTTGACGGAGACGGTATAAAGGCGTGTTAAACAACGGAAATCTCATCAAGTCCAACTCGTCCGATCCGACGGCAATCCATACCAACGACCTGATCGTCTTGATACTTGATTATTTTTAAAGGTTTTGCAGTTTTGATCGAGACGGTACGATAACGTGCTTAAACAATAGAAACCCCATCTTGACCCAAGGGGTCCGATCGAACAGGAACTATCCTAGTCTGACCAGTTCTAGGTTCGAGACGGTTGTTCATGTTTAATCCGACATCAATTGTCTCTTGGATAGAATTCAGATCTGGAACTAACCCATCACTAGGAAAGAGTAGAAGCTCAGAAGAAGCTCCGATTCTATCGGTTTTGAGTGCTTTGAGTGTAAAAGAGTTGAAAGAAAGTTAGAAAACCATCTTTCAATCCTTTTAACCATGAATATGTGTAGATCTGTGTGAAAACATTGCTTAATCTTGTGGAAATCCTTCAGATCTAAGTTGTTCTTGGTGGAATGAAGCCAAGTCTTGAAGTTCATAAGAACTCCATGTGACATCATCCTAGAACACCTCAAATCCGGTGATTTCACGGTTAAAAGTTAAGATTCAAAGGTGAAAATGATGAAGAAGTGAGTGTAGATCATAGAAGTACAAGACTTAGGTTGAAAACTTACAAGAATCGAGAGAAATCGAGAGAAATGAGAGCTTGAGTGTGGCTGGTTCAAGTGAGGAGCTGTCACATCACAAATGATGTGACAGGATGGTATTTATAGGGTTTCCATAAAGGGAAAGTGTTAAAGTGTTAAAGTGTCGAGCAGGTCACCGATCGGATGGCAGTCCGATCGGGTGGTACTCCGATCGGGTGGCAACTCTATCGGATGGCAATCCGATCGGTTGGCCACCCGGTCGGTTGGCCACTCGATCCAGGTGTCAGGCGCGTTGAGTTTTGTCGTTTTGATTCGTGTTTTGAGCGAGCGATGCGATAGTATTACCCAATAGTTACCCAAATAACATAACTACTATATCTAACATATAATCACTATAAATAACTTGCGTTTAGCGTTTGCGATTAGATTGCGATGCGATAGAATTGCGATTGCGATTAACACCTCAACATAAACATAACATGCACAAGTAACATATAAATAGCACACACACGTAAAACAATATCCAAAACACATAATTCGAGTTGCGTATGCGATAGCGATTAGCGATAAGCATGCGATTAAATAGCGATTAAACCTTGATTATTAATAGATACTCCACATAATACAACTAAAGCAAAGAGATAATAGATTCGATTACAAGTCAAAGAAGTTAAAACAGTAGTTCAGCAAGGAGCGACATATCGCAATTAGCAATCTTTTCTTCCTTTGACTACAATCTTGACTTTGACTTTGATTTTCGAAAAGCGGGTTGTTACATTGTCATTTGACCCACTGGCCACCCCTTTCTTCCCCACCCTAGTTAAAGCACAAAAACTAGGATTTATCCCGACTTATATATTGTTGGGACTCGTTCTCCATCTCATAATATATTGTGGTTTGGCATGAAAACGTAGTTTTCTAAAAAAATATAAAAAAGTGGTCTCAATTTAACGAGCATAAAAGGGTGGTTTTCATGGTGTTGTATTTACTTGTTGGTTTAGATATTTGTATTATAAGAAATTGATAGTTTGAGAAAGATACACAAACCATCATCGATCTCAGATTAACTATATGATACTGTTTTTTTATCATCAACTTTATTTTATTGCTTTAGACGTATTTTATATTCACATAAATGAGTAGTTTGATGACCATATACACAGTGACGGAGTTTAAACGAAAACTTAGAGGGGCTCAGACTCTAAAAATCAAAATCGATGGGGTCAGACGTATTTTATATTCGCGTAATTTGCATCATGGTGTTTCATTTACTTTGCTGGTTTAGATATTTGTATTATAAGTGTCACACCCCAACCGATGGCGGAAACATCGGGGTGAGGCACTGAGCGAAACAGATTGTCCAAGAGAATCCATAACAACTATAATATTACCAAATCCTTAATGTTAATATCCCATACTACTAACAGATAAAGCATAAATAGTTATTACAGATATTGTTCTCAAAGACAAATCATTGTTCCGACAACTAATAAATTATTCGTGGGTTTCTAGACCACCTAAACTTGATTCCATGATATCCAGCATATAAAAGCATCCTAAACACCTGTCACATACGTTAAAGTAGGTCAATACACATAGTGTAATGGTGAGTACACAAGTTTAATAGCATATAGTAGCGAAAATCGATTTACGCATAACCAGCATGTCACACGTAGAAATGTGAAGCAAGTAGGCTATCGACAATGAAATATGCACAGAAATGACTGCGAGTTGTAGAATGCGCAACACATATCACCACTGTGACACGTGAAGAAATACCCTTAACAACCCCTGTCCACGACAGATGCTGAGTCCAAACTATAGTACTATCGTTGCTAAGGTGTCAGGAAACAATCACTGTGTAAACATAACATACAAGCATTCATCGAATATCATGTATAACATGTAGAGCGGTTAGCGTATAAAAGTAGTTGCGTTGTGTGTCGATGTGATTTAATATAGGTAACATATGTAACACCCAAAAGTGCGTTAAGCAAAAAGGGATCGAGTATACTCACAGTTCGTGTTTAATAAATAAACACAAGCTTGGATTGAAGGGAGCGCTGGAGAGTTAGCCTGATCAGAGAATGATAGTGTAAGCGTTGAAGAGTGCGTAAAACACCATGTCGGGTGTGATGAGTGAACGGACAGTGGTTCGATCGGATGGCTATCCGGACGGATGACCGTTCGGTCGGATGGTCATTCGATGGGAGTGGTGTGTTTGTAAAATGTTTTAACTTTTGAAGTTTTCGTTGTAGTATAAATAAGGTCATTCGATCGGATGGTCATCCAGGCGGATGGTCATTCGATCGGATGATTGTTCGTTTGAAAACTGATATTCTTTGAAGTTTTGCAAAAATAGTTTAAGTGTGGAATTCACAAAGCAAGTCACCTGGTCGAATAGTCATTCGATCAGATGGTCTTCTGATCGGACGACTATTCGATTGAGCCACCTATTCGTTTGAAAAATGGTGAAATCAGTTAAGTTAAAAAGTTTGCGGTTTGACGGAGACGGTATGAAGGCGTGTTAAACAACGGAAATCTCATCAAGTCCAACTCGTACGATCGGACGGGAATCACCCCGTTCGATCAGAACCAACTGTTCTTGACGGAGTTTCATATTCAACCCGTGAATCGGTCGTCTCTCCGATAGGAATCCATTCTCAGATCGGTTCTCCACTAGAGAACGAGTGGAGAGTCTGAACGAGTCCAGATTCTAACGGTTTTGAATGAAAAGCGAAGAATGTTGAAGAAAAGTTTGAAAACAGTTGTTAAATGTTTAGTTTTAGCTGAAATCGGTGTAAAATCGTATGGAAATCCTTCAGATCTGAACGGTTCTTGATGAGATGATGTCGCACTTCAGTGTTCATAAGAACCCATGGTGACGTCACCCTAGAACGGCTCAAATCAGAAGATTTCACTGTGAAAAGTTGTGATTTGATGGAGAAGATGATGAGAATGTATGTGCTGATTGTGAAAGTACAAGATTTAGGGTGAAAACTTACAAGAATCGCGAGGAATCGAGAGAAGAGAGGCTGAGAGTGCACGGGTCAGAGGGAGATGTCACATCAATGAACAGTGATGTGACAGGAGGGGTATTTATAGTGTGAGAGTAGAAAGGCGATGTGGAGTGGTCTGGTCGGACGGTTATTCGATCGGACGGCCATCCGATTGGATGGTCATCCGGTCGGATGTTCATTCAACCGAATGGTCGTTCGATCGGTTGGCCTTTGCGAGTTAGTTTTCCGAATTTCGTTTCGTGCGATGAGCGTTGCGTTGTGTTTAATCGAGTTGCGAGTAAGCGATGCGATGGTTTTAAACAATAGTTACACAAATAACATAACTAACACTTAACAACATAAAAGTATGTAAACTTGTGTTTAGCATCTGTGATTAGATAGTGATGCAATAGAGTTGCGAATAACACCTCAAATAAATATAAACATGCACAAGTAAGGCAAACAATAACACACACACGAAATCAATCAAATAACCGCGATTCGAGTTGCGATGCGATAGCGATGCGTTAGCGTTAAGTAGATTAGCGTTTAATTACGTTTATCGCATTGTTACTTCACATATTACAAATCGTAAACGAAAAAGCGTTAACTAAAGTAGCGATTATCAAGGTTCGAGAGTACAAGCAATAATTAAGTAAGAAATGACAGATCTGAACGATGACATTCCTGGACTTTGACTTTGACTTAAAAGTCGGGTTGTTACAATAAGAAATTTATAGTTTGAGAAAGATACACAAACCATCATCGAACTC
The DNA here is from genome assembly GCA_030545235.1 of Helianthus tuberosus. Taxonomy (NCBI): domain Eukaryota; kingdom Viridiplantae; phylum Streptophyta; class Magnoliopsida; order Asterales; family Asteraceae; genus Helianthus; species Helianthus tuberosus. The sequence continues at coordinate 56,584,748 of CM060360.1, forward strand.
AGATTAACCATAATGATATTGTTTTCTTATCATCAACTTTACTTTATTGCTCTCGACGTATTTTATATTCACATAAATGAGTAGTTTGATGACAATATACACAGCGACAGAGCTTGAACGAAAACTTAGTGGGGTTCACACTCTTAAAATCTAATATTTTATATTAAAAATATCGGTAAAATTAATAATAAAGCTTCGACCGTGATATAGAGAATAAGATATTTTTTAGCACCCTAACGTTGATTGGGTATCATAAAAAACAAAAAATTGTCCTAAACTAACCTGTCAAGGTCTTGTCATGATGTAATCTCACCCGACTCATTTATGAGTTATTTTTAGGTTACTCGGTGTGGGAGGAAACAAGTTTTTGGAGAATGCCTCTTTACGTCAGCGCCATGTCAACATCCAAGGATGATGTCCCAACAAGGATGGACTAGGGGAAATGAAGGATGGACCTAAATAATAATTCGAATTCAAATTTGTTAGGATCGGAGGCTCCTCATGATAGTGTTTGTTTGTATAATTTGAACAAATCAATAGAAATGAACAGAGTTTAAGTGCAACGGAAATGAACAACAAACATTGTAAACACAATCAAAGAAGAAAATAGTTTTGATAAATACATGCTTTTCATTAAGTCGAATGATTACAATACAAATCAAAAGATTACAAAGCATGCTTACAAACTAAACTCCCCCTCAGCCTGAAACTCCATGGTTGATTGCACAAGATGAAAGGATTGGACTAGAGGAGAAGAACTCGCTCAGTCAATCACTGCTCCATTTATAGGCAAACCAAACCACTGAAGAATCTTAGCTGACGTCACCATGAAAGCGACATCTAACAACCTGTAACCACTGTTCCTATACAAACACTGCTAATCTTAACCACTGACTTTATACAAAACAAGTGACACACTAAACTACTACTTTCTCCTTTCATCAGTGCTTTCCTCAAGGTTGATCAGTCCTTGAGTGGGCAGTCCTTTAGCATCAGTAGATTGAGCCAGCAGTATTTACTTCTTAACAGTCTTCAGGGCTTCATCAGCAGTTTGAAGGACAGCAGCTGTTGTATACGGACAGTGGATAGAGGACATCAGATGTTATAACCACTTTCAATGGGAAAGTTTAATGCAAACAGCTGCTTATTATGAATCCACTGTTGTGATCCGGTTTTGGCTCTTATTATCTGTTCCTCTGATAGGGTTCAATCCCAACAATCTTCCCCTAGAACAGATAATGCCAAAACCCTTCATTATTCTGGATCTTTATTGTCTCATCAGAAGTTCCCTAACTTGTCCTTTAAACTGCAACTCAAAATCCATGGAACTTGTATCTTCCTCATCCCTACACAGTATAAGCTCAAGGAGATCTTGTAGATCTTCAACACTCAAGCCCAGTGCTTGTTCCCTTGATATGTGCTTTACTTCTCCATTGGATCTGAACAGGGTTAATACATGGGTCTTTTGATCAGACATCCATTTTAGTATTTTTGAACCCAATGGGTTTCTTGGGAGAGGTTTATTTACTGATAAGTTGGGAGATTGTGGCCTTGTGAGAATTTGTTGATCAGTACTCTGTGCTTTTGCTGGTTCAGAGTTTTCAGCCTGATCATTACTCTGAGCTTTTGATAGTTCAGAGTTTTCAGCATGATCAGTACTCTGAACTTTTGCTGCCTCAGAGTTTTCAGCTGACATTTGTTTGAAAGCCTTTTTATGATTTCATTTGCTGCAGCTATGTCTTCTGCAGTTTCTTGTTCAATCTGCTCTTGCCTTTTTCTTTGTTCTAGCTTAGTGACTGAAACATCTGCTGATGTGATCAGTGGTTTAGAAGTTTTGATCTGCTGTTTTGGCTTTTTGTATTCAGGCTTCTTTGGAGTGTCAGAATCTGTCATCCTTCTTTTCTTAAGCCTTTCATAAGCCTCATCTGTATACTGCTTTGTCCATTTTGCTATGGCTTTAGTAGTTCCCACCTTTGCATCCACCAACTCCTGCTTCTTTCTTTTGTATTCTGAAGTAAGTTTATCAATGGCCTTTTTATATTTACTCCAGTTAGGAGCTGTCTTTTTCAGACCTGGATCATTCTTGATCATCTTGATTCTGTTTACCTCATGCTTTAGTGCAATGAGTGGCCATTCACTAAATTGTTCTTCTTTGGCTGGGTAAAACTTTTCTTTCATGATGAATGCAAGATAATCTTTTCTCATTTCCTTTTGTAGGGCAGCATCAGGTGGCAGATTTGACATATCTTTGCTTAGGTCTCTTGCATAATCTTCCATTTGTTTGACCTTAGTGAGTAAAAATTCCATTCTTTCTGAAATGGCTTTGTCACCTTGATCTTTGCATTCAATTCTGGCTATTTTATCTGCTTGCCTGGCTTTGAGCTTTAGATATGCATCCATATTTTCTGGTTTCCTCAAGCCCATGAGAGAAGGAAATTTTCTTTTTGAAGGATCATCTTCTGTATAGAATTGTCTCATCTCATCTTTTATAGCTTCCAATTCTAGTGGATAACTTACAGCAGTGGATACAAGGTTAGCAGGGTTTATTGCTTTGACAACAGTTTGTGGAATGGGTTGTTGTGGTTTGATGGCAATGTAAGGTGTGGAGGATAGAGGAATGGGTGCTGGTATATCATCATTATTCTTCTGATATTTCCTTTTTCTTGTGTAAAGCTTTTTAGGTGAAGGAGGTTTTGGTTGTGATGTGACATTTGTGAGAGCGGTGGTGGATGGCTGGCAAACAGCTGTTGAAACAACTGGTGTTTCAACCTCTGTTGTCATTACAACTACTGATGTGTCAGTAGATGTCTTCTGCTTTTGTGCAGGTGGTGGTTTGATGGGTGGTGATGTAGTTGAAGTGATGGCTTTTGGTGGAGAGGTGATTTTAGGTGAAGGTAGGGCAGCGGTTGTGGTGTGTGTTGGAGTGATGGTTTTGACAACTGCTGAAACTACTGATGTACCAATAGTTGTTGAGACAGCCGAAGTTACATCAGCTGTTTGGGTAGATGGTTTAGAAGCCTGCTTTTCTTTTTCTGGTTCAACATAAAGGCCATCATCTATTCCCTTTTTCTTTAATTCCTTTATTTTCTCCCCCTTTTTGGCATTATCTGAGGGAATTTGATCAATGAAAAGAACATTGGGAGGAGCAGTGCCAGTGGTGTTCAAGAGATGGGCCTTGATAGCCTTGATATCTGCTTGGGTGTTTCTAAACCTTGATTCGATCATGTTTCTCAGTTCTTGCACATATATTGCGTGTTGCTGATCTTCCATCTGTCTTTGTTTTTCAAGCAAGGGTTGAAATAAATTCCATAACTCATTTGTAGCAGGTGCAGGTTGTGCAGGTAGGGGTGTTCAAAAAAATCCGGATCCAAAACCGAATCCGAAATATCCGAAAATCCGTATCCGAAATATCCGAAATTTCGGATATCCGAAATTTCGGATATCCGAAAATTCGGATATCCGAAAATCAGATAATCCGAAAATCGGATAATCCGAATTTTCGGATTCGGATATGAATTTCAAAATTTTTGGATAATCCGATTATCCGATATCCGAAAACTAATTATTTTTTTATAAATATATATAGTATATGAGCATTATATTTTGTTTGAAGTATTGTAAAAGTTAGTAAAAAAGTAGTAAATAATTGTATTCGTGTGAATTTATGATTGTTTTTAGTTTTAAATGTTGGAAATTTATAAAATCGAATATAAGTTTAGTTTTAATCTATACACGAAACGGATTTTTTGATTTTTTTTTTATAAATTCGGATATCCGAAAATCGGATATCCAAAATTTCGGATACAGATTCGGATATCAATATTCACTATCCGAAAACCGGATAATCCGATCTTGAACACCCCTATGTGCAGGTGCTTGAGCTGGAACGACAGTGGATTGTGCATTTTGAGCTTTTAACAGCTGTTGCACCATATCCTTTATTTCAGCAACAGATGTTTCAAGGTTGTCAATTATCCCCGTCAATTCCTGATATTGTAAATCATCACCCAATTTAATGGGATCATCTGATTCCCCACCAGCAGTGGTTGTATCAATGTGTGACTTAGGACACGAAGCCCAAAAATCATCCATTGATGCCCCTTGTTCTTGGTACTGGGGACTTCTTCCTTCAGCACTTGATAACCTTTTGATGGTACCAGTGGTCAAAATAACCTCACTAGTGGTTATCAGAGGTGCTATAGAGGGAATTGTCTTCAAGGGAGTCTGATTTATGAAACAACTGGCCAAATGTAGATCTGTTGATCCAACACTTGTATTTGCTGCTCCACTTGAACTACTGACAGGAATTACTTGTAACTCCTGTAGTGTAACCTCCTCAGTTGTTGCTGGGATAGCAGAGGTATAAGCATCAGACCCAGTCACTTGTGGGGGTGTACTCTCAGTGATAGGTGATAGAGAGGAACTGGTTTGTGTCTGAGCTATAGCAACTGCATGCAACAAGGGTATTATGGATTGTGGTAATGAGAGGGGTGAAGATATAGGTGTTGAAAGAGACATGTCCTTGGGATCAGGACTGAGGAAGATGGATCCAATTGGATCCAGAGCTTCATAATGTGGGGTCCCTGTGCTTACAACCTGATCCTTTTGTGAGGATGCAGGAGGAGTTTGAGGCAAAGGTGGAGATCTTTCTTCCATCTGCTGTGAGGAAGTAGCAGCAGTGGTTTTTGGTGACATTTGTGTTGTCACTGGTAGTGGCTCTGGGATCTCATCTTCCAGAGTTGCCTTTTTAGTGGGTTTGGAGGGCTTTTTGGATGGTTTCTTTTTAGGCTTTTTGGTGATGGCAGGTGTGGGTTTCATAGCAGTGGGTGTGTTGCCATGATCACCTGGAGCAGTGGGCTCAGCAGCAGATACCTGAGGAGCAGTGGTAGCTGCTAAAGTCTGCTCAGGCACCTCTGCTTATGTTTTTGCAGGTGTTAACATTCTAGTGAATATTTCAGATGTTAAACCATTTATTTGAAAAGATTTACCTTGAATGAGGAAATTTTCATTTCCCTTTCCGAATTTTTGTTTAAAATAGTAGCTTAAGAACCTTGGAAAAAGTAGAAATGATTTGCTATCAAATTTTTTTTCCAAATCATCAAAGATCTCCTGGGAATAGTTAAAATTCTCATTGTGTAAAATAGCATATCCCAGGTTTTGGATCTTTAATGGTATTTCGTTAAAAGCAGTTGTTTTGTTTGAAACACACATCAAAAGGGTATGAAATAAAAACCTTGGTGCAGAAGGGAAGAAGCCTTTTTGTAAGGTGTCCCTTTTCATTTCCGCACCATACCCTCTTTCCAGAAAATCAGTTTTTAACTTGTTCTTGGGAAAAGAAATTTTACCTTCCTGATCATCGAGTGCAAAGACTTCTGAAATTGATTGTGGAGTGATTTTAATCTCTTTGCCCTTTATGGAAGAATTAATGGTTATAACTTTTTCACTTTGATATTCAAGTGTGGCGTTTTTTCAAAATTCTCTCTGGGTTTGTTCGTAAATAGGAGCATCAGCAGTCAACAAAGTTTTGTACTTTGAAGCCACAAGGGTGTAAATGATGGTATCGAAGGTTTTGTTGTTGGTGGGTTTTGTGAGTAGACCCAAGTAGTTATGAGGTGCTTTCTATGGGATTTCAATGGATTCAGCGGCCTTTTGAGCGACCTTTTTGGAAGATGATTTTGATTTTGATTTTGTCATTTTGGTGAAGAAGAACGAAGAATGATTTGAGACGGAAGTTTGGAAACTGCTTTGAGAAGAGAATTTTGGAATTCAATTCGACAGTGTAAAGCCCTGTTTGGGGGTTTTGATTAGGGTTTTATTTAGGGAAAAAGTGAATGCTTATGTGGCAGCGGTTACAAAGATCTGATGGCTAAGAACTGACCACGTGCCAACCTCTGATGAAAAGATGAATAATGGAGGACAGTTGTTTAGGGAACCACTGATTAAGCAAATATCAGTGGTTGCAACGGTTAAAGTGAAGACAGTGGATGATTTTAACTATCAGTGGATAGCTTCATCAGTGGATAAAACACTGATTTTAAACAACAGTGATTACCATGAAGATGAAAGAACAGGGGTTGACTTTCAGCAGTGGACAATAGTTAGGAAACAGATGTTTTAACAAAACAGTGGTTAGGGGTAAGGTAATGGTAAGGATTTGAAAGGCTAGTATATCAGCAACTGTTAGTGCACCAGTATATAAGCTTTTGACAAATATTTTGAGCATCTGCTGCTTTGATGAAAGAAATGATTTTATCTTGTGAAATCACAATATCATGTCTAACATCTGTTGATGGTGATTCTGAAATATCTGCAAGATTGCTATCCTCAACAAATTACATTTTAGATGCAAATTGTCAAGTTCAATTTGTCAGCAGTTTTTACAGAAATTTTCATTCAAGGTTTTGCCACATGTCAATTACAGGTTTTGAAGCTTTTATAGATTCCTGATAGTGGTTAAGTACCCCAGATGATGGATACCCTTTTTACTAAGGTTACTCATTTTGTGTCATAATATTTGAATTAGAACATGAGTACCCAAGTATTTTAAGGTCTGTTAGTAATCAATCTTTTGATCAGTGTTAAAACAAACTTGAGTTTGACATGACCTTGACACTTGCACCATTTCCTTTTTGACTTATTTTCAAGGATAATATCACCAAAAATAAGGGTTCTACATCCAGACAGGTGTTTGAAACTTTTGTTATCAAAAACAAGTAAAAGTTCAAAATATATCATTCTTAAGGAAAAAAATAAGGAATGATAAATCCTGCATTATTTGAGAAAAACCTTTTCAAAAAAAAATAATTAAAGGTTTTCCTGAAAACATCATCAATAGGATCTGGTATATTTTTAAATATGATTTGTTATAAGATCATGATCACATCACTCTCAAATTTAGGAATATGGTAAGTAGTTGTAAATGCATTTTGACCACTGTTTGGAACCATTTCCTTGTCAGTTGATTGCAAAAATGAGGAGACATGTTCACATACGTTTGTTACCATGTGATGATTCTGCAAAACATGTCTAGTCCTCTTGTAAGTATAAACACTGGTGATACTATTGTTACCTGAACTTCTCTAAACCAATGAATGCACACAGTTGCTTGATAACCATAGTTAACCCAATTTTGGACTCTCAAGTGTTTTGTATTTATGCTCTTTTCTTTTGACTTCAAAAGTTTTGAGATAAATACACTTTTGAGTTTTTGTGATTTTTCTTCTTCCCTTTTTACCCTTCCCATTCATGAGTACTGAATTACTCACTGGGAGGTTTTTATTGAAGGAATACTTAAACCAAAATCATTTTGTAGCAATGTTTTGAGAGATTTGGTCATTTCTGCACAAGCTTATGCCAAATTTCACATTACCCATGATCTAGACGTTTTTAACTACTGATTTTCTTAATGTATTCTTAACACAATTGATTTTGGTCCTTTTGAAGGATTCTCACCCTGTTTTTCACTACATAAGATCTAAATGACTAAAGTTTTCATTTCCCTCTTTTTATGTAAACAAAAGCACTAATGTTTTTATGAACATAGGTTTTTGTTGAGCTGAGGTTCACACCTTAGTAGCAAACATGATGGAAGCAGCAAAAACTTCATAACAACAATTGAAATCAATTTTCGTAAATAATTTTACCATAGTTATCGGACATATTTTCAGATCTGAAAACTATAGGTGGTTTATGTATGACATCACTTGTTATGTGAAGTTTGTGTGTCCTATGACATCTTGGTTGTTTTACAGAGCTTTTGAGTAGTCACTTTGAACATGATTTTTCGTTACTCTGTTTTTCAACTAAATACAATCAACCTTAGTATCAATGATTTTTGAGCTGAACTGTTATGTCAAATTGACTGTTAGATCGAATTTGACTGTCCAAGCTCTGATACCAATTGTTAGGATCGGAGGCTCCTCATGATAGTGTTTGTTTGTATAATTTGAACAAATCAATATAAATGAACAGAGTTTAAGTGCAGCGGAAATGAACAACAAACTTTGTAAACACAATCAAAGAAGAAAATAGTTTTGATAAATACATGCTTTTCATTAAGTCGAATGATTACAATACAAATCAAAAGATTACAAAGCATGCTTACAAACTAAACTCCCCCTCAGCCTGATACTCCATGGTTGATTGCACAAGATGAAAGGATTGGACTAGAGGAGAAGAACTCGCTCAGTCAATCAAATGTAACAGTACAGGGTACTGCTCCATTTATAGGCAAACGAAACCACTGAAGCATCTTAGCTGACGTCACCATGAAAGCGACATCTAACAACTTGACAACCTGTAACCTCTGTTCCTATACAAACACTGCTAATCTTAACCACTGACTTTATACAAAACAAGTGACACACTAAACTACTACTTTCTCCTTTCATCCGTGCTTTCCTCAAGGTTGATCAGTCCTTGAGTGGGCAGTCCTTTAGCATCAGTAGATTGAGCCAGCAGTATTTACTTCTTAACAGTCTTCAGGGCTTCATCAGCAGTTTGAAGGACAGCAGCTGTTGTATATGGACAGTGGATAGAGGACATCAGATGTTATAACCACTTTCAAGGGGAAAGTTTAATGCAAACAGCTGCTTATTATGAATCCACTGTTGTGATCCGGTTTTGGCTCTTATTATCTGTTCCTCTGATAGGGTTCAATCCTAACAGAATTCGATTCAATTCGAGTTAAATAAATCGAATAAGAATCAAATACGAATTTATAGTTTCAAATTCGATTCGAAATTCGAATAAAAATTATACGTTTTTATTTATTTTTATATATAATACATATATAACTTTTATTAGGCTATACAATAAATTATTTTCAAAATTTATTCCAAGTATTAAAATTATCCATTATCAAACCCACTATATGGCCCATAATTAAAACCTAAGTAACAAATCTATCAATAGATTTCTAACCTAAGTAGTTATTCCCGACTTCTCTTTTTGAATTTTAGACTTATAGTACTTTATTTGAATCTTTTTAATGTGATATCGTGTTTTATGGCTGCTTTAAAATTAATGTTTCATTTTGATAGTTATTTACATGTTTTTAAAGAATCTGAATCAAATCGAATTTATTCGAATTCGATTCGAATTCGAATTTTTACTCGAATACGAATTGGGTTTTTTATTCGAATACGAATTCGAATTGAATTCGGTAAGTTTTAATCGAATTCGAATCGAATATGAATTCAAGGGAAAATAAAAATTATTCGAATAATTCGATTCAAATAATTTAAAAATTCGATATTCGATTCGATGAACACCCCTACCTGGAAATAGTGTTGAGGGGCGGCGCCGGTCCAAGGCGGGCCTGGACGACCCCACACCGAGTAGGCTAAGGATAAGATGTTGCCTAAGCAGTCAAATATTGTGTAATCAACTACACTTTGACCTTAAAATTCTATGAAACCAATGAGAATCAGTAATGGTGTAATCCGATAAAAATCCGTCGGTTGAGACCTTTATATTATAAGTGTTGTCTATTAAATAAAAAGAACACCTATATGTATTAAAAATTATATTGTATTAAAAATTTATGATATACATAATAATGTATACAAGTTATTAAGTTAATTTGTTTTATTATAAAATCTATATCTATCTATACTTTCTATAAAAAAGAGAAATACCAATGACATAAGAAAAATTGATGTGTCAGCTAGAGAGACTGTCCAACAAGGCTTTTCTTATGTCATTATTACATCATAAAGCCTAATATATAAAGACTTTAAAATTCAAAGGTGGCCCACATTCAAATTCCAAAGGTCTGCCATCAAACCACTGCCTATCTCCAAACTTCAACCTATGTTATAAATTCAAACCTCTGTAATCAAAACCACTACCCATTCAAAATTTTGGCTCCAGATTCAAAATTCAAACCATATACATATATAACATACATGAAATCTGGCTCCTATTTCAAAAATCAATCCATCTTTCTCTCTCTCTCTCTTAAATCCCAGATCCTTCCATCACTCCACAAGAAATCTGGTGACTGTGTTGAATCCGGTGACGGTGTTGAATCGAACACGATGAGGACTTTGATTCCTACCGCAAAGGAAGACTTCGATTCCTACCGCAAAGGAGGCTACCACTCGGTCCGAGTCGGCGATTCATTTATCGCCAGTTGGTTTATCGCCTAACGGAAGTTCGGTGGGTGTAAAAGGACATTGAATTCACCCACACACAGGGGTTAGAGAGAGAGAAAAGTAGAGAGAGAGTTTCACCAAATGGCTTTTGTTTGGCCCAATGCACGCCAACTGGCGATCAACTGTCGAAGATGGATTTCTTGATCACGCCAAGCACCCCTCAATGTCTTGTCTCTTGGGTAAATAAATCTTGCAAAATATAAGGCTACACGGTATGGGGGTCGTCCCCCTACCGTCCCGGTCTGTCGCCGCCCAGAACACCGTGCCGCCCGGTCCGTCGCCGTCCAGTCATCGTCCTCTCCGTCGGACTTTCGCCATTCAGGACGGAGCAAAATGTGTGGGCCCCCCTCTTTCTTCTCGCGCCGCTCCGTCACCCCCGTGCCGCCACCCCCGTCGCCGTCCATCCCTCCGTCACCCATACCGTGTAGCCTAATTATTTTAAGTTTTTTTGATGTCACACCATTTAACGGCAAACTTGACTAAATTGGTTGTTTAGATATTATGAGTTACATTCTCACCATTTCAATGCAAACAGATCTTTACAATATCAAAATTTTAATTTATGAGGTAATGTGTATAATATTATTACAATATATCTACAATATATCCATGTATTTAATGTAGTAGAGTAGTAAATACTGAATTTTAGATTATTAATAATATATAGTTTTAAAATAGAGATGGTTTGTACTTTTGGTTTACAATGACTTCCAGTATACTTTTATGTTCTACATGTGATGTAGGTGGGATTTGAAAGTAATTCTAGGGGTTCTCTTGTAAAATAGATGTATGAAGCTTAGTTTTTGTGCTTTTGGTTTACAATGATCAACCTATAAGTTTAGTGTAAAAATCGAATTGATGATTTGTGTCACTTGAAAATGAACCTGCAAGAGTAAGTTCCTCTTTTTTATTAGATAAGTAAGATTGTGTTTGGCGAATATCGTGTTTGGCGAATAAGGTAATGAATTTACCCATGAATCTGACTACTCATTTCAATTGTATTTATTTTCTTTGCTGCCAGGTTTTTAAAGAATATGCTGACTTAATCTGGTCATTGAATCTGAAATCAATGAACCTTGGTGAGACTCTTATTTTCCATAGTTTAGCTTTTGTGTTTTTGGCTTGAAATTTTACCATATAATGATCATGATTTGCAGTAAAGTTCGTTGGAGCGTCATCATTGTGCTACTACACAGAGGGTTAATTAAGAGGTGCTCCATATAGCGTCATCATTTGGCGAATAAGGTAATGACTCTACCCAGGAATCTGACTACTCATTTCAATAGTATATTTCTTTGCTGCCAGGTTTTTAAAGAATATGCTGACTTAATCTGAAATCAATGAACCTTGGTGAGACTCTTATTTTCCATAGTTTAGCTTTCGTGTTTTTGGCTTGAAATTTTACCATATAATGATTATGATTTGTAGTAAAGTTCGTCGGAGCATCATCATTGTGCTACTACATAGAGGGTTAATTAAGAGGTGCTCCACAGAGCGTCATCATTTGGCGAATAAGGTAATGACTCTACCCAGGAATCTGACTACTCATTTCAATAGTGTTTATTTTCTTTGCTACCAGGTTTTTAAAGAATCTGTTGACTTAATTTGGTCATTGAATCTGAAATCAATGAACCTTGGTGAGACTCTTATTTTCCATTAGTTTAGCTTTCGTGTTTTTGGGTTGAAATTTTACCATATAATGATTATGATTTGCACTAAAGTTTGTCGGAGCGTCATCATTGGGCTACTACACAGAGGGTTAATTAAGAGGTGCTCCACAATTTCAAAATTTTCAAGAAAGTGAGTTGCAAATATCATTGACACTAAAACTTTTATATATTTGACCAACATCCAATCATGATAACATGTTAATATTTAAGCTTTATTTTGTTTAGCGACAATTACATATCAATTCATCTCCGTTTTGAGACTGTAACCGTATTTTAGTGATGAAAGTCAACTCATATTCAGGTATAATGTTGGTCAACATTTTGGTATGACATATTAATGGAAGTGTCAATATTAGACAAGGAAAGCACACACATTACACTTTGCTTATATATCTCAATGGTGATGCGTTGTCAAAGTTAACGATAGTTTTGCTATTGAACCTAAATTATTTAATTTTTGTAGGACCTTATGATTTATAATTAACTTGCAGTGCGTTTCATTGATCTTGAGTCGCAAGTGACTGGGGTTATGGAAGCTACAGGAAAAATTTCAGTAACTCATCATGAACCTTTTGACTATGTGTGCGATAAATTATATGGTATTATTTTTAAATCGGTCAACATGGTGATAGATTTGCTTGTGATGCATCTTTTAGGTAGCTCGTGGTGGTCATACGGCTGCAGTGCATGTACACTGCTACTTTCTAATATATGGTGGGTGTTCCCATTCAACTTTCTTCAATGATCTGCATGTGTTGGATTTGGAGACAGTAATTACTCATCTTACCTTATGTTGTTATTCAAGCTGTGTATTTTTTTGCTTACACAAATTTGTTAGTATAATAATATTTTGTAAGAATTTTTTTAAGTTGCAAATCCCAAGGTTGTTCGTGGGTCACACACCGGTACGACGATGATGAAGAAGAAGAGGACGTTTGCCGGATGGTGAAGATGATGAAGAGGATGTTTTCCGAATGATCGCACCACTCGACGACGATGATGAAGATGCTCCAATTCAAGGTTATCACATGTTCTTAATTTTCAGGTACTCAACAAATAGTCATAGTTATTTTTAACCTTTATGCGGATTACCTGTTAATTATATTTGTTGTGAACAGATGTTAGAAAATAAAACAGTGGTTGATACATCTGTTGACCAACAGATGGATGAAAACATATGTTTGAAACCACTGTTCGGTTAAAACAATGTTTTTTGGAGGAAAAGTGAAACCACTGTTTTAGGTTTAAACAGTGTTTTGAAACTACTGTTGGGTCAACAGATGTTTGAAACCATTGTTGGGATAAAACAGTGTTTTGTGGAGACAACTTCAACCACTGTTAGGTAAAAAAGGTGGTTTGAAACCACTGTTGCATTAAAACAATGTTTTGTGGAGAAAACAGATGTTTGAAACCACTGTTGGTTTAAAACAGTTGTTTGACTTTGGTCAAACATACTTTTGAACCCCTAAAAGAGTGGTTTACTCTTTTAAACAAAGTTTTTTCTTTTTGGTCATTTTTCTGTTTACTCTTTTAAACAGTTTTTGTTATGGATTAACAAAGTTATATAAGTTGTTAATAAATCAGTAAATCCAGTTTATAATGTCTGTTTGTGGGTTCTGCTTTAGTGTAGTGTGACTGCAAAATGAGTTACTTGTACATCATCTAGGATCTCCTTGTACGAGAGATTGGTGCATTAAGTTTCAAGGTTTTAGTTTTAACTGCTTGATGACGTATAGGAGGATGCAATACTTTTCTTTAGGAAAAGCTGGATTAAGAAAGCAGATAGAATTAAAATTATTATGCTGACATCAGGTAAAAATGTCATCTTTAAAGATTTTATATCATTATATGTATATGTAAGAAGTGAAAGTTATTAACAAAGAATTTTATGGCAGTGTTATAAGCAGAAAAGAGTCAGACGACGTTTTATAAGTACTGTTCTTCGCAAGAAAAGGTCGTTTAGAAGACGTGCGAGCCAATGTTTTGCAAGAAGCTACATGAAGCATTAGTCGTGTCGGAAAGCACCACCAAGATCAGAAGAGAAGAAACTTCAAAACTACGCGATATCGTCAACGAGTCTAAGGCTGCTAAAGAAGCTTCCAATCTAGCCCGAGCCGAACACTCAGAGCTCAAGGACTTATTATCCAAAAAGGAAGAATTGTTACGCGCTCTTACCGAAGAAAAGGAAAAATTAAGAATCAATGAAGTCGCAGCTCGTGAAAACGTGAAGGAGTTCAAAAGATTACTCGCTGCAAAAACATAAGCTAACAAACATTGTGAAGATAAAGAACATACTGAAGTTTTCAACTCCCCGGTTGCTTCGCTTTACGAAGATCATTTAGATGGAAGAACTATACAACAACAAATGTTTAGTTTTGACGACTTTAAATTTAAAAGAGAAGGAGAATATAACATGTTATATCATGTAGCTGATCATGCTGAAGCTTTTGGAGATATAATCATACTTTTTGTGAATTAAATTTTATTATTGGTTTATATTTAGTATTTGTTACTGAAGTAGTTGTACAAAAATAATAAAAGAAATGAAGTAAAATATATGGTTTATCAAGTTTTGGGATGGTTTTCTAAAAGTCACATGTGTTTGCACACGGGTCGTACCGCTAGTACTATATAATAAAAGAAACCACTTTAGGAACACTTGTTATCATATTAGATAATCTCTTATAGATAATTATTATTTTCGTTTAATTCTCTTCTAATTAATTATAGATAACCCTTCTACTAAATATTATTAGTTTAATATCTTATGGATAATTATTATTTAGTTTAATCTCCTTCTCATTTATAATATTATTTATTTGAATTAATTATATTTGAACGTTTTGTTTAGTTTGGTATCAAATAGATTTTACGAAATTAAAAAAAAAATAGCTAATATTATTTATCATTTATACGTTTATGGAGTTTTAAATAAAGGGTTAAATTTATTGAGACTTCGTTAACAAATTTTGCAATAACGGAATAATCTATTTTTATCACGAAAACCAAACTTTGTATTAATATATTACCTATTTTTATTTCCACTATACAAAATTACATTTACTCGACCCATGTAATACATGAGATTTTTTAAGATATAACTTTTTATTATTTGATATATAAAATTAAATTTATTCAATTCGTACAATACACGGAGTTTTTTAAGGATATATATTTTTTATTATTTAGTACAGAAAATTACATTTATTCAAACCGTGTAATGCACATATTTTTAAAGATGTAATTTGTTTATTATTTGGTATATAAAATTACATTTATTCAACCCGTGTAATAAATGAGGGTTTTTAAAGATGTATTATTTTATTATTTGGTAAACAATATTATATTTATTCAACCCGTGTAATACACGTGGTCTTAAAGATATAACTTTTTTATTTGGTATATAAAATTACACTAGGTTATAACCCCGTGTATTACACGGGTCGAATAAATGAAATTTATATACTAAATAATAAAACAATATATCTTTAAAAACCTCCTTTATTGCACGGGTTGAATAAATATAATTTTATATATTAAATAATAAAAAGTTATATCTATAAGAACCATATTGTACGTGTTTAATAAATATAATTTTATATACCAAATAAAAAAGTTATATCTTTAAAACCATGTGTATTACACGGGTTGAATAAATGTAATATTGTTTATCAAATAATAAAATAATACATCTTTAAAAAACCTCATTTATTACAATGGTTAAATAAATGTAATTTTATATACCAAATAATAAAAAAGTTACATCTTTAAAAATATGTGTATTACACGGGTTGAATAAATGTAATTTTCTATACTAAATAATAAAAAATATATATCCTTAAAAAACCCTATGTGTTGTACGAATTGAATAAATCTAATTTTATATATCAAATAATAAAAATTTATATCTTAAAAAACTTATGTATTACACGGGTCGAATAAATGTAATTTTGTATAGTAAATAATAAAAAAAATGTGTATCTTTAAAAAGCTACGTGTATTACACGGGTTTAATAAATCTAATTTTATATACCAATAATAAAAAAGTCAGACAAAAAATGAATATTTTAACATCTAAGCCTCCAACGTTTTTTTTAATCCTTTTGGCCCCAAACACTAACCCCATAACCTCCTTTATTGCACGGGTTGAATAAATATAATTTTATATATTAAATAATAAAAAGTTATATCTATAAGAACCATATTGTACGTGTTTAATAAATATAATTTTATATACCAAATAAAAAAGTTATATATTTAAAACCATGTGTATTACAAGGGTTGAATAAATGTAATATTGTTTATCAAATAATAAAATAATACATCTTTAAAAAACCTCATTTATTACATGGGTTAAATAAATGTAATTTTATATACCAAATAATAAAAAAGTTACATCTTTAAAAATATGTGTATTACACGGGTTGAATAAATGTACTTTTCTATACTAAATAATAAAAAATATATATCCTTAAAAATCCTGTGTGTTGTACGAATTGAATAAATCTAATTTTATATATCAAATAATAAAATTTTATATCTTAAAAAACCTTATGTATTATACGGGTCGAATAAATGTAATTTTGTATAGTAAATAATAAAAAAAGTGTATCTTTAAAAAACTACGTGTATTACACGAGTTTAATAAATATAATTTTATATACCAATAATAAAAAAGTCAGACAAAAAATGAATCTTTTAACATCTAAGCCTCCAACGTTTTTTTTAATCCTTTTGGCCCCCAAACACTAACCCCATCCATTTACTTTTAGAGGCTAAAAGGGTTAGAAAAAATAACGTTGGGGTCCAATAGGGTTAGAAAAAAAGATGTTGAGGACTCAGATGTTAAAAAATTGCTTTTTGTGCTAAAAGTGTAAAAGTGATATAACCACAGAGGGTCAAAATCGTAATTTACTCTAATATCAAATTAGATAACTAAGTTTGAATTTAAAGTAAATAGATAAATATCAAAGTAATAATTAAACTAAATAATATTTAGTAGGAGGATTATCTATAATTAATTAGAAGATATTAAACTAAAATAATAATTATCCATAAGACATGGCCTAATATGATGACAAGTGTTCAAAAAATGTTTTTTTTATTATATAGTATAGATTTATTCAACCCGTACAATATGGTTCTTATATATAACTTTTTATTATTTAATATATAAAATTATATTTATTAAACCCATGCAATAAATGAGGTTTTTAAAGATATATTGTTTTATTATTTACTATATAAAATTAATTTATTTAACCCGTGTAATACAATATAGTGTTTATAAAAATAAAAATATATTCCGAGGAGAATTTTTTGGGTGGGATTATATGGGACTTCTCGATAAAACTTCCCATGAAAAATTATTTACTTTTTTTTTTTGGCTAGATTTTGTGGATTCCGTCCAATGTTTTAAAAACCGGTAAATACCGGCCGGTTATACCGGTATTATCGTTTCCAGATGTAAATCCGGTACGAAACACCCCGGTAAATATGTGAAACGACATAAGGTTTGTACCGGCAGTAAAATCCGGTATACCAGTTTGAAACGTAATACCGGTACCGGCGCAGAGTTATTTTAGTTTGGGTTGTTACTTATTTTTATTATATATTTTACTTATCTAATGTAATTTTTATATATTATGATTATTCGTAACTAAAAGTTCTTATTTAATATTGTATGAAACGAAAATAGTTGATGTATTTAACACTCAAATGGCTTAAACATATCGTACAATTTCCTTTGAAAGAGCTTGTTGGAAAATTGAATGATTTTCGATTATATTTTCGATTATTTTTTAATATGGATTTACTTTTGGACCATCTTTTAATACATAATCATACATTTTTGGATTAACTTTTGAGTTGATGTTTTAATTTATGAAATTATAGAGTTAGTTACTCAACCCGGTTGAACCGCTCGGTATAAACTGGTTCAACCGGTTGAACCATTTTTTAGCCTAACCCGGTTTGATTTAAAAACCGGTTTTTAAAACATTGATTCCGTCAATATTTATCCTACGAAAATTTAAAATTATTTTATTTATTTATTTATTTATTTTTGGATTTCGTGAGATCCATTGATAGTAGGTGACTAGGAAAGTTAATAAGAGTTTTAACAATTGAAAAAATGTTGTCAAATTAAGTTAAATATGTATTGTGTAATTCATTAAACTTTAATTATGAATAATACTAGACATGATGGACTTTTCCCCTTTTAAGGATCTTGTTGTCTTATTTGTAAAAATGGTTAATTCAACTATGTTTACCTTTGACACGAAGAAAAAGTCAAAAATACACTTTGATTAAAAAAACATAAATTATTGTGTGAAATCGTATTAATTCGTTAGTTTCATATGTAACAAATGAATATGCCACTTTATAAATTGTTGGTTGATTCGGCTACTTGTACATACTACTCATAACACGATCCTAATAAAAATTATACATAAATAAAATATGCGTATCAAAGAACTGTTGTTTTAATAAAGTTTAGAAATTATAAAGTAACTTTATTAAAGCCCAAGAGTAGTAGCGGTTGTCCACCAATAGCTAACGGTCACTATTCCCCCGGGTTGATTCGTTATGGTAGCAAAGGGAAAATGCTAAAAGATGAAATACTAAAAGTAATAAAAGTAGATTGACTAAACATGTACACCCAAAAGTTAAAGCAAAGGGACGAAACACGCATATAAGTAAAATTAACCAGTAAAAAGAAAGTTTTTTTTTCTAAAAACAAAGGGGCTAAACACATATGTTAGCGAAGTTGAATGTTTAAAAGTAAAATAAAAAAAGCGACAATCAATTACTTAAAAAATAAAAGTAGAAGGACTAAACATGTGCAATACCAAAATTTAAGGAGAGGGACTAAACTTGCATGTAAACAAAGTTAATCAATACGAATAAAACTTTTTAAAAACAAAGGGGTAAAACCCATATATTAGCGAAGCTGAGAGTTTAAAGTTAAATACAAAAACAATCGACCAATGAGGGGGTGTCATGCTGCCTGACACTATTCCCCTCATTGTTATTGTAGTTACAGGTAAAATATATATATAGGGTGATGTTCCTTTACAAAGTGTGTTTTTCCTACAAAGTGTTGGAAGTGATCTTGATCATTAGATAAGTGTGTTTGATGGTTGAGATCATTTTGGTGGCATTTTAGTAATATATGTTTCTTAAAAATAGGCTAATTTAATTGAATGGGGGTAGATGTGTCATTTAACTTATTTTAAATAAGAAAATAATTGCCAATCATAAACCAACTCCATAATTGTCGCGATTTTCTCTCTCTCATTCCCTCTCTCTAATCCCTCACATCCGGAAACACCAAATCATACCAAAAATAACGATAAATAAAATCTAGATGTGTTTATAGTACTGCATTTTATTGATAAAACACAAAGTGACGAAATAGTAACTGACTATTAATACACGTCAAGAATTTATTTATGATAAAACACAATGTGATAAAACCAGTTACAATTACTGAATGCTAAAACACAACGAGACGAATCAGCTACTGGCTGCTAAAACACAACATGACGAATCAGTTACCGGATGCTAAAACACAACGTATATATAACAACCCTCCTAAAATATTTCCGACACGCCTAAAATATTTAGAATGTCCCTATACGTCCTAAAACACACCCCGTATACGAAATTTTACCCTAAATACCTTTAATTTTATAAAATTAAAATAAAAAAATAATTAAATCTGTCGCGGGGGCGCAACAGACTAGTCTTGGTTCTACGCGGGCCGCGAGCAAGGAGACAAACGCCGTGACTCGGTGCCGCCAGGTGTCGAACTCGTGTCAAGCCTACCCGGTGAGAGGTCAAAGCTGGAGCCTACGACCCCTATGTCGCGGGCCGTGAAGACCCGCCTTGTCTTCGTCGCGGGCCGCGAGGAAGTGGCAGAACAGCCCTATATAAGGAGGGCATCGGCATTCAACTCAAATTCGTTCAAAACTCGATCTCTCTCTCTATTTTCTGCATAGAAAATATTATATCGGGCATAATACCCCACTAAAATAGCGAAGCTTTGCCTCGTTGTAAGTATTTTAACCCCCGGTTACGTATTAGATACGCTGCCCGATTGATCTAGCATTCCGTAACGGCTGTCGAGGTTCTGCCCGACGTAGTCGTTGGAGTTCTGTCTTGGGGAGGGTATAACTAATGTAAATATTGGGTTATTATACTAACGCGTGTGCATTGTTTAAATTATTAGATTATAACCAGGAAACCACAGGAAAAAGTCTAAAGTAGCAATGTGAGTAATCCTTCTTTTGATAAACTGTTCTTACAAAACCTTAAATAATTCTAAATATAATTAGCAGTGATTGAGACTTTGTAATTCTTCAATTACTGCCGGTATTATGGGGTTTTGTATACATTACTTGATAATCTTCACAATTGACAATGGGTTAGCCAATGTGTGATATGACCATAGCCACAGATCCGGTCGAGTGGCAAGTACTGAACTAGTAATTGTGTAGATGTAAACATTGTAATCGCTCTCAATACTGTTAAAGGATAAAATACTTCTTGATTAAATTGGGATTCACTCACCAGTATTTCCCACTGACAAATGTTTTTAAAACGCGTTTCAGGTAACAAAATATGAAAGCCAAATAGAAGACAGCTGGAGAGCACTGAAGGCTTGGAAAATGTGGCTATAAAAGTTACCTAAATAAAGACGATGTTTTAAATTCAATAAATTAGGATTTATCCCTATAAACATGTCTGTAACAGAAACTTGGGTTTTACCCATGTGTTTACTACTATGAAAATGTGGTATTTTACTCTGATAAAATATTTCCTAATTAAGGTCCTGATGTAAGTTCCACTGCCAAACAATGATAAACACCGATACCACTTAATCTGAGTTCGCGTCCGCCCGATCCCAGGAGATAGGGACCGGGGGTTGCGACAGAGGGTGGTATCAGAGCTACAGCCAGTTATTTCAGCCAAAGAAGTGTTCTGCTGACATTAAAATTATTAAATTTGTTAGGAAATAATCAATGAGACTATGTGGATACGTGTAGATTATTTTTTTGTGTTATTTGACAATTTGTTAGTTTACAGCCTCTTCACAGCCTACCCCCTTACCGTCAACTGTCTGGTTCACCTAGGGACGAAGGCACCTCTTCACAGCCTACCCCCTCGGGGTATTCGGCTGATACCGAAGAAGGAATTTTCGTGTTCAAATCACAGTCTGAGGAGCCATTCCCACCTAAGAAAAGAGGATGGTTCAGCAGAGGAGCTCATGAACGTAGAAAGAGGATGAGAAAATTGCAACAACAGCGGGCCTTAGCAGCAGCCAATAGAGAAATGAATGCTCAAACCCAGGATATCCTCAATAGGAGACTAGCTAATTTCCACATATTAGCTACTACCGCTACCGACCCTAATCTAGAACAACTCATAGCACCCCAGCCTTTACCACTATTCCCCACACAACCCATGGAAGTTGAACTAAACCCAGCAGACCAGCCACAATATCCTGCTTTTGACCCAGCCGAGATTCCTTGGGTACCAGCACCCCATCCTCCAGACTATGACCCATGGTTTGACGACCACAGGAATTACCAACAACGTTACCCAATCCCAATAGAGGAGCCCATGCAAGACCTATTAGGACCATATCCCGACTTGGATCCCCTAGACCCATATTATGATAATGACCAATATATCAGGGAGATTCTAGAGAATCCATACCCTCAGGAGGAACCAATGCCACAATACCCCTGACCCCATACCAGCACCTGCACCACCTATGAGCCCTGAGAATGTGGAACAACTCCGAACCTTTTGTGAGGAGATATTAGAAGGAAGTGAGAGAATGAGACAAATAGGGTAACAACTCGTCTGGAAATATGAGGAGCGTAATATGCAGTTTTGGATGAACCCCTATCAGTAATAATAGTAATAATAATAATAAATGAATATATATATATATATATATATATATTATAGTATAGACCATCTTATGGTTAGTGATGCATACTATTATTGTATTTTAATTTCCAGTTATGGTTTGTAATAGACACATAATATATAAAATAGAGTAAAGTCGCAATGTTCGACGATTTTGGATCATTATGCTTGTTGTGTAATTGTTGCATTGGATATTGTGTTGCGATATTAATACTTGGTAAATGTTTATAATTCAGATGGCCAATGCAACAAATCAGGAAAACCAGAATAATAAATATCAAATAAATAACAGTGAAATTCGACACATTGTAACCTAAGGAATTCGAGATGCCATGCCAGCTATCATCCAAAATGTTAGGGAAGCGGAAAATAATAATAAAAGTGATAATGGAAGTAAGCGAACACATACTAAACTTAGTCACAGCGTGCACAATGGACCCATTTTTCAAATGCCCATTCCAAAAAAAAGAAGAACCATGTCTTATAGTTGTTCTTACAAAGAATTCTGGTCCTGCAAACCAATAGAATTCTCTGGCAATGAAGGGGCCATTGCAGCTCTACGCTGGATAGAAAAGACTGAGGCAGTCTTAAAAATAAGCAAGTACGTAGAAGAAGATAAGATCATGTTTGCCTCCAATTTATTTAAAAAGGCAGCTCTAGAATGGTGGAACACAATTCTCCAGTCTAGAGGAAGTGGCAGGGTCTATAGTGTGGAATGGAACGAGTTTAAGAACGTGGTAGAGAGGAAATTCTTTCCTCCCAATGAAAAGGAACAGATAGCCAATAAATTCCTAAACCTTAGAATGACTGGTGTAGACAGCAAGGGTTACACTACTAGATTTTTTGAATATGCTAGAATAGTGACAACCCTAGCATCACCAGAACTTGTGTTTATCTCCCGTTACATCTAGGGATTAATCAGTGAAATTAGGCATGTAGTCAAGGGAGCTAGACCACAAACCGTAGAAGAAGCTGTAGAACTAGCAAATACCATGAATGATGAATTAGTGTGCACCCAAGAAGAAAACCAAAGGAAGAACCTAGCCCAGAAACTTACCCAGGAATTTCGCTACGGGAATTCCAACCGTGGGAAAAGCGTAGGTTCTACTTCTGCACCTTACTGCAAGTATTGCAAAAGGAAACATTCTGGGAGATGTTCCAAATACTGCAATTTTTGCAAAACATCTGGACACAAGGAGGAAGACTGCAGGAAGAAACCCAACAATAAGATATGCAACAATTGTGGAGAATAACGCCATATTAAGCCAAATTGTCCGAAATTAGCTCCAGCCACAAACAACAAGACTACTAAGAATGCTAGAGCATTTGTTCTGACAGCCGAAGAAGCAAAAACGATTCCGGACGTGATTGCCGATATATTTTTAGTTAATGATGTTTTTGCCAAAGTATTATTTGACTCTGGTGCGAACCAAAGTTTTATTAATACTTCATTTTGCAAACTTCTCAATCAACCATTAACTAAACTCCAACAAGAATGTTTAGTAGAAACAACAAATGGAAAGCCCATTATGATTACCGAAATCTTGCAGGGAGCAAGAATAGAATTTTTAAATAAAAAATTTATTGTAAACCTTTACCCAATGAATCTGGCAGGATTTGATATTGTATTAGGAATGGATTGGTTAATAGCCAATAAAGCCAGTATTCTATGTGATCAAAAGTCAATACAAGTAAACTCACCAAAAGGTGAAAAGATCACAATTAAAGGAGATAAGCCAACTAGACCCACAAAATTCATCTCTGTGATGAAAACAGCAAGTTATGCTAAGAAAGGATCATTAGTGTATATGATTTCCATAATCATTAACCCTAAAGGAATGGAATTAAAAGATATTCCTGTAGTATCCCAATTTTCAGATGTATTTCCAAAAGAACTACCAGGGCTACCACCGGACAGAGAAGTCGAGTTCAGAATTCATCTGCTACCAGGAACAACACCAATTGCCAAATCACCTTACCATTTGGCACCCACAGAAATGCAAGAGTTAAAGAAGCAGTTAGACGAACTCTTGGAAAAGGGATTCATACAACCAAGTTCATCGCCTTGGGGAGCACCGATCTTATTCGTCAAAAAGAAAGACGGGTCAATGCGAATGTGCATTGATTACCGTGAATTGAACAAAGTCACGATTAAAAATCGATACCTATTACAGAGAATCGATGATTTGTTTGATCAACTGCAAGGAGCTCGGTTCTTTTCTAAAATCGATTTACGCTCAGGATATCATCAATTAAAGGTACATGAAGAGGACATTCCTAAAACCGCTTTCAGAATAAGCTATGGCCATTATGAATTTACTGTCATGCCATTTGGTTTAACCAATGCCCCAGCCGCATTTATGGACATGATGAACCGAATATGTAAGCCATATTTGGATAAATTTATAATTGTCTTTATAGATGATATTCTTATTTATTCTAAAAGCAAAGAGGAACATGCAGTGCATCTGCATGCACTTCTAAAATTGCTGAGAAAAGAAAAGCTTTATGCTAAATTTTTAAAGTGTGAGTTTTGGTAAGAAGAAGTACAGTTTCTTGGACATTTAGTTAATCATGAAGGAATTCGTGTGGATCCCACAAACATCGAGACAATTACTAAATGGAAAACCCCCGAGTCACCAACAGAGGTTAGAAGTTTTCTAGGACTAGCCGGTTATTATAGAAGATTTATCCGATATTTTTCTAGAATAGCCATTCCCTTAACGAAACTAACCTGTAAGTCTGCTAAGTTTGAATGGGGACCAAAACAAGAAGAAGCCTTTATAATCCTTAAGCAAAGATTAACCAACACACCCATATTAGCATTATCAGAAGGAAATGAAGATTTTGTAATTTATTGTGATGCCTCTAAGTTAGGTTATGGATGTGTATTGATGCAACGTCAAAAGGTTATAGCCAATGCGTCACGACAACTTAAGAATCATGAAGAGAATTATACAACCCATGATTTAGAATTAGGAGCTATAATTTTTGCCCTAAAAATTTGGAGACATTACCTTTACGATAGTAAGTTTACCATTTTCACTGATCATAAGAGTTTAAGATATGTTTTCGGGCAAAAAGAATTGAATATGAGACAAAGACGCTGGATGGAAATTCTTAGTGATTACGATTGCAATATCCAGTATCATGCAGGAAAAGCTAACGTAGTAGCTGATGCGTTAAGTCGAAAATACCACGAAAAGCCAAAGAGAGTACGTTCTATTAAATTAAATCTGTAGATAGATTTAAACGAATAGATTAGAAAAACACAAGAATCAGTAATCAAGGATGATACTGAAAAATTGAAGTGAATGATTAAGGAATTAGAACAAGGAACAGATGGAATTTGGAGATTCCATAAGAGAAGAATTTGGATACCTAAACTAGGAAACCTATGTCATAGAATATTAGAAGAAGTCCATAAGTCTAAATATACGATACATCCTGGAAGTGATAAAATGTATCAAGACTTAAGAAAGAATTTCTGGTGGATAGGAATGAAAAAGGATATAGTAGCTTATGTTGCCAAGTGTCTAACTTGTTCACAGGTTAAAGCTGAACACCAGAAACCCTCAGGTTTGTTACAGCAATTGGAAATGCCTGTATGTGTAACACCCCGAAAACTGGTTTGGTAATCGAACCCCATTAATACTAAAATACGGGTAAAGTACCGTTAGTAGTAAAAATAACCCGTTAAATATTTGGATTTAAATAAGAAATCCTAATAATAAATACAAGCGAATCAAAGATTTAAGGAATTGAGTTTATAACAGCCCGAGTTAACGGGACTTAAAATACAACGGGTTATAACTCCCGGGACCCACCAAGTAACTAGGAATACTAACCTATTTAGTTAGTATCTTGACATAATAGAACAAATATGGTTAAAATACCCTTTAAATAACTTGTGTGAAGTAGAGGGACTAAAGTTGATAAACTAGAAACTAGTTTTAATTTAATAAAATGCCAACACCAAAACACACACTCTAAGTGTGTGTTCTGGTCGATACAATCACAGGAGCCAAGGGCTCTCCTACTCAACCCTAAACTTCAAGAAATTCATCAAATTGAAGGGGCAAATCAAGCCCGAATCGAAATCCAAGCATGGATTAGTGATCACCTCAGTAAAGGGATCATGAGGTATGTGAAATTTTACTATGTGGTTCCATCTTAAATTTTAGATGAACTTGTGAAATTCAAATCTGAGCTTGCATGTTCGTTGTTTGGATGAAATTAGGGATGAAACTATGTCTAGGAGTAAACCCTAGTCATTTTTTTGTTGAATTGATGTTCATGGTTATGAATTCATGATCATACACTCATGTGTCAAGTGGGTTTTGTAGAATTATGCTAAACACTATGATTATCTTTGTTAACCTAGTGTATTTGAGCTCCATGAAGAAAATCCAGAATTTTTGATATAAAAATTTGACATGAACATGTGACACGATGCTTAAATCTTGGCTAAATAGTTAGTCAATAACTTGATTTTGAATTATATGAAATCATGCACATTAGGTGTTTGTTAAAATGCCTAAATGAGAACTAAAGTGTTGGAATTAGAGTGAAAATGTGTATTTGATTGATATGGAGATTTCGCGTAATATGGAGTGATAAGGGTTCTAAATACTATGTTGATCTAGACTTAATGTTGTAACCCATGTGATCAAGAAGTAGTTAACTTTAGATAAGCTAAGTTAACTAATCATGAAGTCAAATAGTAGCTTCGGCATAGAAAATAAGTGAGGTGGAATAGTCGTGATTTTTATGACTAATTTAAACGCCTTGTAAATGATTGAAAATAGTTTGACGCCTAACGAGCTAGGTGGAGGCTTGGGAAAGGAAGCGGGTCAAACATATCAAGGATAGAGGAAAAGCGTAATTCAGATGCAAGGTAAGTATATCTTACACTAGTCATATATTTAAGAATATTCTTTCGTCGTATTAGTTACGAAAAAGACAAATACCTAATTGAGATATGGTGTTCCGGCGTGTAGTCGTACGGAACAAGACAATCAAATTTGATAAGAAAACATAATGATGGCTAAAAATGAGTTAAATCGGTAATTCGATCATATTATGACGAATGAAACATGTACTTTTTAATGGTTATCATATAAGTTAAATCATAATAACCATTAAGGGCAAAATGGTAATTTGACAATATTTGACAATTTGACAATGGTAATTGGTCATTTAGACCAAACAGATCAAAAGGTGAAATTATCACCCTTTGACAATATCGACTAATGGGATGTCAAGTCGTATGATTTTAGGAAATAAATAGCACATAGATGCTTACATCGCTATCACTTAGCAGCCACTAAGGAAAGGTATTGAAACGGGTCAATATATTAATCCGAGCCAGGTATGTATAATGATACAACTCATTATGTAGAATTTGGAGTTCTATAAGAAATAGACAAGGTTAAAAAAATGTAGATATTTGGTTATCTTTTAGGTAAACCGAATAAATTTAGTCATGATTATGACATTTTAGAAACATAATGGTTTCTAAACAAGACTATAGTTAAAAGTCGGATTTTTTGGGTCAAACAAGTACTAAAAGTCCTTCGTTGTAAAAGAAGGACTAAAATTGACTAAAACGCCCTTGTTAGCAAAATTGAGCAAACGAACCATAAAGGTTGTTTGGAAATAAGTGATAGGATGAAATAAATACTTTGAATAAGTATGAAAAGCAAAAGATGTAGAATATTGGTAAAATGACTCTATAAAGAGTCTTCGCCGTAAAATAATGATTTGAAGGGTAAAATTTGGATTATATAAATCACCACATTGAATCCACCACAAATTTAGTTGTGGTGGGAGATCACTTGATAAGAAATGTGGACATATGTTTTTAGAAACGAATGAAAGCGACTTGTGCTTGAAATATGCTTAAATACCCTTAACGGGTCAAAATAAGCATATGAGTGAAAATGGGTTTAAGAATATATATGAACCTGTAATTGGAACCTAATATGTTAACCATCATTGAATTTAATAGGTTTATGAGAATTAAGGGTCAAACAAACTTGCTTGTTTGATAAAAATCGAACGGGTCAAAATTTGGTAAAAAGGTGATAAGCCGAAGACTTAAAAGTCTGAAATTTTGTTAAACCGAATGTTGGATTATAACTCCATAAGGTGGAGAATCAAATTACAATCATGTAGGAAGAAACGATAGGTCAAACGGACAAGCGGATCGAAAGATACGAAAGTTTTCGTGTCAAAAATGGCAAAAATGGAAATGGCTGATACAGGGACCACCGTAACTTACGGTGCCCACCGTAAGTTACGGTGGGGCTGATATAGTTACGGTGGTTGCCTACTGAGTTACGGTGGAAGATTTAACTTTCAGGGACTACCGTAAA
Source organism: Helianthus tuberosus (assembly GCA_030545235.1). NCBI lineage: Eukaryota > Viridiplantae > Streptophyta > Magnoliopsida > Asterales > Asteraceae > Helianthus > Helianthus tuberosus. The sequence goes on from CM060360.1 coordinate 56,612,894, forward strand.
TTACGGTACCCACCGTAATTTACGGTGGACCCTGTAATAAAATATATTTTAATTAGTTTCGCTTCCCGGATTCGTTTAGACACGTTTTAAATCCCGTATGACTAAGGGGCTGTTTGGTAGCCTCTTAATGACCATTCAGATGCTACCTCTTAATGGTTTAAAACCTCTGAATGAATAAGAGGTAACCTCAAGTCTGAATGGTTAAGAGGTAACCCCTGAATGGTAAATCATTACATGTCACATTCTTCTACTTTCTCATTGGTAAAATTCTTAATGGTTCCATTAAGAGGTAACCTCTTAATGACCATTCAGAGGCTACCAAACAGCCCCTAAAGCATTTCATGTTTATGAAATGTAGGTACTTTTGGATGCCGGAAGACGATCAAGCTCAACGAAGAACCGAACATGATAAAGATTCATGCTTCCGCACATTGCCTCGTCGTAGATTTTAAACGACGAATTCGAATATGTTATGTTGAATAACTTATGATTTGTCAAAGTTTTAATAAACTCGTATTTTTATAGTATGTGTAGTCTTAACTGCACAACTAATAGTGGTATTTACATGTAAAACCGTTAATTAGCAACTAGGGTGTTACAAGTTGGTATCAGAGCCTTGGTTTAAGAGATTCAAGTATGGTGGGAAAACTATGCTTGGACTTAAACCTTATGCTCTTAATAAAGATTGGTGTTCGGTTCGAGGCTTGATCGCAAATCCGGTAAGTACCTGTATGTTAATAGTTTAGTATACTAAAGTGTTGTAAACAACACATAGGGCTATCGTGTGATACACGTTACCCCAATTAAAAGGATTGGTATGGTTGATGAAAATACGCGCGTTGACGCGTATGGTAGAAAAAGCCTCGTATTATAATACGGGCGATTATTGAAGTTGACATTACTAACTCTTGTGAATGTTTTAATTGAAGGACACTCGCATCTGAAGATGACGAGAGTGGAACGAATTGTAGATATGATGATGGAACGGTCCGAGATAGGATAAGAAGAGCATACTCATCAAGGACCTAAATCGCGCAACGATCGCAAATAAGTAATAGCAAGAAAGCCTGTTAGGGCAAGCATTTACCAGGTGCATGTTTAAATTTTTGCATGAATAGAAATATGCAACAAATACGTAGAAAATGATTGTTGCATATGTAAATTAGAAACTTGGAAAACCTGAATAGAAATAATATCCAGGATATTATTTCCAAGAAAACTAAATAGAGGCGTTACTTACATAGGGCGTGATGTGAACACTATAAAAAGGTCGTGTATGTCATGTGTTAATCGCTTACTCTGGCCAAGTAAGTAATGGAATATGATACCATGAGTTTCTTATAACGGACACATTTACATCCGATGTAGTAAGGACGGGGTGAGAGGGACAAATAAAAAAAAATACCCAAATGAATCAAATGAGCCCGAGAGAAGGGACAAAGAAACATGTAAAATGATTAAGGTATGCACCGGGAGGGGGTGTACTTACACTCGAACCCGGAGAATGCAAACATGTAAAATGATTAGGATATGCTTTGGGAGGGAGTGTACTTGCACTCGAACCCGGAAAATGCGAATATGTCTCTAAACGGGTCGTTTTTGTAAAACGTCAAACTCGAGGACAAAGTCGGAATATAAAAATGAAGCGAGGTCTTAATGCATACCGGGAGGGTTGCAATAATAACAACTTCGGTACAACACCCGGTTGATGGGTAAGAATTTAACACATGCGTAGACCGAGAAACGGGAACTCGGATGGAAAGTTAAAAGACTCGGGTTTTGAGTCATAACTAAAAGACGACAAGATAATGTAAATAGAAATTTTGAATAAATTATGTTCAACTATTTTAAAGTTGAACGGGTTGAATAAAATATTATGCCGAACGGCATGAGTAAACGCAAGCGGGATAAAAGCAGCGTTAAATGCAAAAGAGTAATGAGCCCGGTAATGGGACATAACCAACTAAATATATGCAAATCAAATAACAGTAAGCATAAGAGGAAATGACGTATAAATGACGTGAGAAGTCATATGTAGGAAAATTTTCCGGAAGAAAACAATTGTAGCCACGAAACTACAATCAATGTTAACGGAACCTAAGCTTGAAACCAAATGATTCTTCGAACAAAAATAGGGTGCCTTGACACCAAACATGTATTTTAAGATTGACATGAGTAAGGAGTGATCTACGGGATCAACATAACCTTTAGGGTTATAAACAAATGAAAGGTCTACGAGACTAAAACGACCCACATGTCATGATTAGAAAGAAATTATAAGGACTTCGCCCTAAAGAGGTGAAAGTCTAATCAAAATAGCCCATAAGGCTAAGTGATAAAACCTACGGGTTAATTAGATAAAGCGAGGGAATCCATTAAGAATCCCCGCATAAAACTAAGACTGTAAAAGAATAAATTATGTACTGTCAATATCCTGGTATGGATAATTGACAAAAGTTAAAGAAAAGATCCTAAAACTAAAACTTTGGTTTTAGTAAGAAATAACAATGTTACAAATATAAATTCTGATAGGAATTTAAATAGTAAACATGAAAGATATAAGTCTTGACACTGATAGGTGCAAGACGATATATTCGAAAAGTGATAATTTTGAAAATAGAAAGTTGATGTAAAATTTGGTATGACGTGACATGATCACGGTCAAGAAGTGTAATGTGAAGTATAATCACATTAGAGCCGAGTGACGAATATTAGAGCCAAGTGATGAATATTGCTAAGTTAATTAAACTAGTGGAAATAACGAGATTACGTTATTTCAAGTTGCATTATGTCATATAAGATACGTAGATGATTAATAACCAAAAAGATATTACCGTACTTTTCTGGTAATACTAACAATCGGTTAAAATATGAGCAATGCTCAATTGATTATCGGGAGCAAATGCATGGAGTTAAACTCGATAAATTATGTAAGAAAAGGTTTCGAGGACGAAACCTCTTTAAGGGGGGTAGACTTGTAACACCCCGAAAACGGGTTTGGTAATCGAACCCCGTTAATACTAAAAGACGGGTAAAGTACCGTTAGTAGTAAAAATAACCCGGTAAATATTTGGATTTAAATAAGAAATCCTAATAATAAATACAAGCGAATCAAAGATTTAAGGAATTGAGTTTATAAGAGCCCGAGTTAACGGGACTTAAAATACAACGGGTTATAACTCCCAGGACCCACCAAGTAACTAGGAATACTAACCTATTTAGTTAGTATCTTGACATAATAGAACAAATGTGGTTAAAATACCCTTTAAATAACTTGTGTGAAGTAGAGTGTTGGTGCACACATCTGTCGTCTTCGTCTTGTATCGAGTCTCGAGTTCGGTGCGGAGCTAATCAAGACATGATGTCATGATGACATCATCTAAATGACATCATCAATGACATCATACTACATATTCACGTGAGAATGAAAGTTATGCATGGATTTCACAAGAAGACAAAATAGCATGAGGATTTCGCTTCAAGACAATTATGTCAATTTCGCTTCAAGGTTCTAGTGGATTTCGCTTCAAGAGCTTCAAGCGAAATAGTAGGTTCTATATATAGGGGTAGTGTGCTTTCATTTGTAACAGTTTTCTCAGAGCTATACCGAAGTGCTGCCGGTTTCTCTTCTGAATGTAAAAGTTGTCAAATTAATATACAAGAAGATTAAAGTGTATCTCAAGCTGTTTACTGATCCGTTTCTTAGTTTCCGCCTCTGAAATGGACTAGAACTCTTCCAAACGACTCGTTTAGGTCGAAATCCGATCCTACAATTGGTATCAGAGCTCAGGACGAGGAGTTCTTGTCAAAAACAGCCGATTTTCACCACGATTTCTGTTTCTACATCATTCTTTTTCGTAATTTCAAACTTTTTACGGATAAAATCGGCTAAAATTCTCACATATCACGCATAATCATGTTTTAACAGTTCCTGGAAAGTTTCAGCATCAAAATCAGCCTAAAACTTGTAATTTTGTGTGTTTTCGCTTCAACTGCTCGGTAACATGATGACATCAGCAACATTGTGTATTTGATTTCGCTTGAAAAATCATAATTGTTTAGATAGATTTCGCTTGAGAAGTATGATATCTTGATGATTTCGCTTGAAAGTTAACATTTAGCAATCATTCGTGTGTAACATTCTGATCGAGGTTGTCATTTGATTGAAATATATAATCACGTAAATTGGAAATGCATTGTGTAGTGTGAAATAGGTTCAGGTTTCGAAAATTGAAATGTGTTAAAGTGCTTTGGTTTGTATGTGCATGTGTCCGCTTGAAAATGATTAAGCATTTCATGAGATACGTGTCTTGATCTGATACAAGTTTGCGTGTTTGGTTCAATTAAAAAATTAGTGGGAGATTGTGAAAATTGTCAGATTGTGTAAGACCATGTGAAAGTCATCGGTTCATGTGAGTCTGTATATGTTTGCTTGTGATGTTCAATATTTTTCAGAAGTCATATGGCAGGTCAAATTAATGTGATGTAGTTGTCGGCATGTGATCATAAATCATTTTGTGTTTCAAATTAATGTGATATAGAATTCTCGATTCTATAAATTGTTTGGCATGTGAATGACTTAAATGATGTTTGTCGGTACATGATGGAATACATGTGATATAGGAATAGAAATTGGTCAATCAGTTTGCAATTGTTAGACATCTAAAAAGTTGTAGGTCATCATTGAGGTTACATGTGAATTTAATGTTGTCTGTTATTGAATGATGTAATCACATGTGTTGTTAAGAATACTTATATGGTATTAAAGTGTCGGCTATTATAAAAATGAGAATGTAAGTTGCATTAGATAATTGTTGGAAGAATTGTTGTCAGTTATCGAGGTCACAGGTTTGGAGTTTTTAGTCGGTTCGCACGGTTCGATCAGTCGTTTTTGTCTGTCAAGTCGGGGTTTCAGTCAAGTTGTTTTGTGTGGTCAAGTCAAGTGATATAGTTCAGTTCGTACGGGTTGGAGTTCAAAAGTTTCAAAGGGTCAAGGTCAATTGAATTCGATCTGGGTCATTCAGTCTGCACAGTTGGTCAACGTTCAGTCCGCACAGAAAATCATCAGTTCGAGTACCAATTTGTTTCGATTAATTGATAAATCTTTTAACTAATTGTGTGTTGTTTGTGTTGTCAGGTACTTGTCGGTTTCTACAAGATATTCAAGTTGCTAAAAAAAATGGATTCCGAGTTCTACAACGCGTTTGCTACACCCTCGACTACTCCGGCTTCAATTGCTCAAAACATGAAAGCAGAAAACGAAACAGGAACAATGCAAAAACCCCCGAAGCTTATGGGAATTGAGGAGTATCATGGATGGAAGAATCGCTTTGAGAATTGGGTTCAGGCAAACCATCTGAGAGCTTGGGAAAGCATTGAAACAGCATACATCAGACCACAGACTGCTATGAATGTTGATAAAATTATCTCGGAGTTTTCAGATCAAGAGAGAGAAAGTTATAAAGGAGAGAAAATGATGATAAGTCTGTTGCAGCAAGCTATAACAGAGGATATATTTGTTTTACTTCAGCATGATGGAAATGCGTTTTCGATATGGAAAGCTCTTGAAAAGAAGTTTGAAGGAAGTACAGAGATGCTCCAAAGTAAAGCAGCGTTACTGAGGAAAGAGTTTGAGTTGTTTACAAGCATGCCTGGTGAGACTACAAAGACTCTCATTGAGAGATACTGCCATCTTGTACGCACCATGTCCCAGTTGAAGATCACTAAAACTCCAGCAAAATGGGTGGAAAAGCTTGCAGATGCTTTACCACAAAAGGAATGGGGTACATATCTCATGATTCTGAAGAATTCTGGACAGTTTAGCAGATTGTCGATTGGTCAGTTTATTGAAAAACTGGAGGCACAAGATCTTGAACAACAGAAGATTGCAAGAATGAATAGTTCAAGCAATCAACAAGACGTCAAATTGTATTACAAAGGAAATATTCAAACTGTTGAAGCAAGTCCAAAGATCCAAACTGCATTTAGTGCTGGAAATCAATCTACTCCAAGCAGTCAAGGATCAGTCAACACAAGTGGGTTCTCAACGGTGAATCCTCCAGGTGTTCAAAGTGTATCTGCTGGAAATGGGCATTCAATTCAGTGTAATGTAGCTCTACATCTTCAAAATGGTCAAAATTATTCTGAAGAAGTTGTAAAGCATCATATAGGATTATTGGTCACGGCATTAGAGTCTTATGAAGGGTTAATTGCTGGAAAAATTGGCAATCCGATGCTCACAAAGGAAGATTATGACCAAATTGATGCAGAAGAGCTAGAACTGATGGATATTAAATGGGCTTTAGCTAGCGTTTTGAGGAGAGCAGAAAAATTTAGATTGGTTACAGGAAGAACTGATTTCTTGGATGCAAATCTTTCTAATCTTGGATTTGATAAATCTAAAGTTGTTTGTTTTCGTTGCAGGGAGAAAGGCCATTTTAAAAGGGAGTGCAAGAATCAGGAACCGAGAGGAGCAAAGGAGTCTGCTGGTAAAGATGATTATTATCGGAAGACCATTTATCAGCAAATTACTCACCAACCGCATCAACAAAAGGAACCTCAAACGGCACATGGAAAAATGATCGAAGATGCAAACAAAAAGGCTTACTATGGCATCATGGATCAAGATGACGAGAAATTGGCTGAAGGATTTAGCTGGGACAAGTACATTCCAGCTGATTCAAATGTTGGAGCGTTTATTGCTCATATTATTCGAAAGCCGGAAATGCTGAAGGAATGGATGGAAGTGTTATCTGATGATGAGAAAAGTGAAGATGAAGGATCTGTTTCATCTGAAAACAGTTCGTCAGAGACAAGTGATAGTGATGAAGAGCTTGAACAGATAAATGTTGGAAAAACTCATTTATCTTCTGATGCTTTTGAATTTTATTTTGCAGAAAAATTGAAGAAACTGAAAGAGGAGAAAGCTGCAAAAGTAATGAAGGAAGTCAAAGTTGTTGAGAAGATTGTTGAAGTGGAAAAAGTGGTTGAAGTTGAAAAGATTGTGGAGATTGAAAAGATCGTTGAAATCACAAAACCTTGTCTTACATGTTTAGAGTCTTGTAAACAATGTATAGAAAAAGATGAAAGGTTTAGTGAGTTAGAAAAGTTGAAAGAAAAATTGTTGTTTGATGTAAAGAATTTGAAAAAGTCGTATGATGTATTGAACAGACATGTAAATGGTCTGGAGAAGACTAACTCTGAGAGAGAAAAAGCTTTGAAGATGTTGAATGCTACCATGATGACAAAGCAAAAAGAGATCAACATGTACATAGAAGAATGTGCAAAGAGGAAAAAAGAGTTGGATAGTGAAGCAGCTGAGAATGAAAGAATCAGAAGATTGCTGCAAAGTTACAAAGGTTGTGATTACATAATCGATAGAATTTATCCAACAGTTGAAGGTTTTGAAGCTTTTAAAGATGAAGAAACAAAGACAAAGAAGAAAAAGGATACTGGTAAGAAACAGGGTGTATGTTATAACAAGTGTCCACCTCCGATTTGGGAAGGTTACTCGCCTAGAAAACCTAACGAGGAAGAACTAAAACAGGCGGTCAATATTAAGCTAGAATCCGAGATAACTGATGTGTTACCAGACAACATTGATGTCACGTTCACAGCGTCCGATACAGATCATGAGTCCGAATTAATTAAAAGAATGGTTGATCAGGTGTTGGATAAGGATGAGGAGTCAGAGTCAAAATCCGAGTCCGAAAGTTCGTGTCAGTCAATCGGGAGTTCGAGTTCGTCCGAAAAGAATTCAAAGTCGTCGGGAAAACGGGTTTATAGTAAAGAATTTTTGTTGTCAAAATCTAATTTGAATGACGAAACATTTGAAGTTGCATATACTTTGAATGATTCTGACAAATTATATTTTGATAAAGAATTCCCAATTAGAAGTGTTCGGTTTGACATGATTAAAAAGGTTTTCAAAATGATAGAAATTAATATTTCTGAAATTAAAGATTTAAATCCTACTGGAGAGCCTAAAAAATACACTTCAAGAGTTCAACAACGGTTAAACAAGAAAAAGGGTTACAATTCTGGTTCTGGTTTTCAAAAGAAACCAAACCACAATCGTAACTACAAAAAGAAAGGACTTGGTTTTATTCCACCTGAAAATTATAAAAATGAGAAAATTTCTAAAACAAATACAAAATATGTTGCAGGAACTAGCCATGAAGAAGAATCAAAAAGCTCATTCTGGAAGCAATCAAACACAGAATTTCTTGCAAAAAAGGTGAAGAATGGAGCTTATCAGAAGAAAGAAACAAGAACCTGTTTCCGATGCAATGAAGCTGGTCACATTGCATGGAACTGTCCGAAAGCGACAAATACAAAACAGGGAGTTTCTGGAAAACTGAAAGAAGTTATTGTTGACAATGCTGAACCACCAACTGAAAGATTCAAAGTATTCAAAAATTCAACATATGAAGTTGGTGAATGTTCGAAAAGATTTTACAAGAAAAGGGGAAATCTTGACAACCAAGCTTGGGTTGTTAAGAAATCAGAGGTAAAATCTGGCGATGAATCTGATTCCACAAAGTCAGAGGAGCCACAGGTTGAGCTAAAAAGTGAAAACTCAGTTCCTCCAATGGATGATGAGAACTTTCCATCATTGAGGACTGAATATTTTAAATCAAAAGTTGGGAAAGTTGAGATCTCAAATCAATTCTATTCTGAACAGAAAGAATTTGATGTTGAGAAAGTGTTTAATGGAAACATTAAAAAGATGATTGGTAAAATGATTGATGGGAAGGTTAAAGGGGTAAAGGAGTTTTATGCTACAAAGAAGGCAACTTATAGCCCAACCCCTAGTGAAGTTGAGAAGGTTACACCCAAGGCTGGTCAGGCTTGGGTGGATATTTTCTTTCACTGAAAAACCTGACTTGCCGGAGATCCCAAGTTTGTAATCGTGGATCAGGAATCGGCATCTTTCTTAAAAATTGATTGTGTAATTGAATCTTAAAGTTTGTTAAATTTTACAGATTGTGAATTGCCGGAGCTCCCAGGTTGGTAAGAGTGGAGCAGGAATCGGCATCATTCTTTATATTAGATTTTGATTGTGTTTATTTACAAGTGGTTGAAAGAGGTTTTCAACGTCAAGTGGTAAATCAAGGACATTAAATTGTACTTGATTTTCTACAAATGATTGAGGAACGATATGATGAACCCCTAACTTTACAAGTGGTAAAATCAACAAAACTTATTTTCCGGAAAAATCATTTTGGTTAAAACAAACTTAAGTGTTTTGAAATCATAATGAGAAAATAGTTTTGTGTAAGGGGGAGTTCTGATTGTTTATGCCAGGTGGATGGCGAATTGAGGTGATTTGATATCGGTTGTCAAGTTTTTGTACAGTTTATTTTCAAATTTCCTAAAATGTGTTTGCATTTTAGGGGGAGTAAAAATTTTCAGAAAATCCAAAAACATTTGAAAATTTGAAAAAGACAAAAACATGATAAAATTCAAAAATGAGTTTAGTTGTGAATAGAGGAAATGATAGTACATCAGTAGACTGTCACAACATGCTAAAGAAATGAAATGTTAAAATGTGATAAACAATCTCACTGATGATGTGCCAGTAGATTTTTGCACATTTAGTAGATTGTGACGAGATATAAACCTAAATTTCAAACTTGCTTGTTCTGTGGGTTAACACAAACTTGGATATATAGGTAACCCCTGAAATCTTGTTTGAAAGGTCCCATATTCTGAGATACTAGGTCTTTATACTCAGTGATATCTGGGGTATTATCCCGGGACTTCTGATTTTGCGGAAGCAATGGCCTAGTCCCCGGAGAATACTTTTCGCATGCTTGAAAAATAGCGCCACCCTCAGCTAAAAAATGATGAAACATTGAAAAATGCTAATCATGGCTGTTGTAATACAAAAGATCCTCTAAAGGGGACATACCTAAAAGTCAACTAGGCTCTCTGCTGAACGGAAGTTCTGACCTGAGCTATCACGGTTGCATAATTTATTCCCCTTACAGATATCATCTAGGTATACTCACCTGTAAGACTGAATACTGGGATCTGGATACGGGAGTATATTCTGAGGTGGGACACATGTAGATGTTTAAGTCCTAAAACACTAATTCGTATCTCGAAGCAGTTGAACTTTGTGTGAAAATTTAAGTGGACAAATATACTGACAATCTAGGTGAATTGTTTAGAACTTAATATGAAATGAAGCTTAACGGTGTTGATGACTTGTCTCAAAAACTGATATGATCCTCTTACACGAACTCACAAAAATATAGTTTGTAAATAGTTCTTTACTGCATTTTATTTCTGTTATTTCAAAATCCAAAAAGATTTTCGGTGTGTTTTAGCATAAATTTTTGAAAAATCCAAAAAGATTTTCGGCAACTGATGTTGAAGAGCTGATTTTCAAAATTCCGAGTGCTAAACATGACGAACAGGTTTGGGAAAGTTTGTTTGAAGAGGTTTGAAATGAAAATGATCATTGTTAATGTTTGGTTGTATATTGATTGGAGAAGGATCAGTGTTGGTGCATGAAATTTGATAAATTGTTAAATATTTTTTTTGTGAATCTTATTTTTGGGTAGAGGATGTGCAGGATAGCAAATAGAGTGCCAGGTTCCGATACCTGAGGATTCTGAAATTCTGTAAAAGCCAGACTACGATCCCAGCATGTTTTGAGGGGGAGTCTGTTAGAGAGAGAGAGTTGGAGATCGAATAGAGCCAGGTAGAGATCCTGAAGGAAGATCAAAGACTGATAAAGACTGAAGATTGAGAAGACTCGACACTTAAGACTCGTCAACATCTGAGGGGGAGTCTGTTGGTGCACACATCTGTCGTCTTCGTCTTGTATCGAGTCTCGAGTTCGGTGCGGAGCTAATCAAGACATGATGTCATGATGACATCATCTAAATGACATCATCAATGACATCATACTACATATTCACGTGAGAATGAAAGTTATGCATGGATTTCACAAGAAGACAAAATAGCATGAGGATTTCGCTTCAAGACAATTATGTCAATTTCGCTTCAAGGTTCTAGTGGATTTCGCTTCAAGAGCTTCAAGCGAAATAGTAGGTTCTATATATAGGGGTAGTGTGCTTTCATTTGTAACAGTTTTCTCAGAGCTATACCGAAGTGCTGCCGGTTTCTCTTCTGAATGTAAAAGTTGTCAAATTAATATACAAGAAGATTAAAGTGTATCTCAAGCTGTTTCATTGTCCGTTTCTTAGTTTCCGCCTCTGAAATGGACTAGAACTCTTCCAAACGACTCGTTTAGGTCGAAATCCGATCCTACATAGAGGGACTAAAGTTGATAAACTAGAAACTAGTTTTAATTTAATAAAATGCCAACACCAAAACACACACTCTAAGTGTGTGTTCTGGTCGATACAATTACAGGAGCCAAGGGCTCTCCTACTCAACCCTAAACTTCAAGAAATTCATCAAATTGAAGGGGTAAATCAAGCCCGAATCGAAATCCAACCATGGATTAGTGATCACCTCAGTAAAGGGATCATGAGGTATGCGAAATTTTACTATGTTGTTCCATCTTAAATTTTAGATGAACTTGTGAAATTCAAATCTGAGCTTGCATGTTCGTTGTTTGGATGAAATTAGGGATGAAACTATGTCTAGGAGTAAACCCTAGTCATTTTTTTTGTTGAATTGATGTTCATGGTTATGAATTCATGATCATACACTCATGTGTCAAGTGGGTTTTGTAGAATTATGCTAAACACTAGGATTATCTTTGTTAACCTAGTGTATTTGAGCTCCATGAAGAAAATCCAGAATTTTTGATATAAAAATTTGACATGAACATGTGACACGATGCTTAAATCTTGGCTAAATAGTTAGTCAATAACTTGATTTTGAATTATATGAAATCATGCACATTAGGTGTTTGTTAAAATGCCTAAATGAGAACTAAAGTGTTGGAATTAGAGTGAAAATGTGTATTTGATTGATATGGAGATTTCGCGTAATATGGAGTGATAAGGGTTCTAAATACTATGTTGATCTAGACTTAATGTTGTAACCCATGTGATCAAGAAGTAGTTAACTTTAGATAAGCTAAGTTAACTAATCATGAAGTCGAATAGTAGCTTCGGCATAGAAAATAAGTGAGGTGGAATAGTCGTGATTTTTATGACTAATTTAAACGCCTTGTAAATGATTGAAAATAGTTTGACGCCTAACGAGCTAGGTGGAGGCTTGGGAAAGGAAGCGGGTCAAACAAATCAAGGATAGAGGAAAAGCGTAATTCGGATGCAAGGTAAGTATATCTTACACTAGTCATATATTTAAGAATATTCTTTCGTCGTATTAGTTACGAAAAAGACAAATACCTAATTGAGATATGGTGTTCCGGCATGTAGTCGTACGGAACAAGACAATCAAATTTGATAAGAAAACATAATGATGGCTAAAATTGAGTTAAATCGGTAATTCGATCATATTATGACGAATGAAACATGTACTTTTTAATGGTTATCATATAAGTTAAATCATAATAACCATTAAGGGCAAAATGGTAATTTGACAATATTTGACAAAGGTAATTGGTCATTTAGACCAAACAGGTCAAAAGGTGAAATTATCACCCTTTGACAATATCGACTAATGGGATGTCAAGTCGTATGATTTTAGGAAATAAATAGCACATGGATGCTTACATCGCTATCACTTAGCAGCCACTAAGGAAAGGTAATGAAACGGGTCAATATATTGATCCGAGCCATGTATGTATAATGATACAACTCATCATGTAGAATTTGGAGTTCTATAAGAAATAGACAAGGTTAAAAAAATGTAGATATTTGGTTATCTTTTAGGTAAACCGAATAAATTTAGTCATGATTATGACATTTTAGAAACATAATGGTTTCTAAACAAGACTATAGTTAAAAGTCAGATTTTTTGGGTCAAACAAGTACTAAAAGTTCTTCGTCGTAACAGAATGACTAAAATTGACTAAAACGCCCTTGTAAGCGAAATTGAGCAAACGAAACATAAGGTTTTTTGGAAATAAGTGATAGGATGAAATAAATACTTTGAATAAGTATGAAAAGCAAAAGATGTAGAATATTGGTAAAATGACTCTATAAAGAGTCTTCGCCGTAAAATAATGATTTGAAGGGTAAAATTTGGATTATATAAATCACCACATTGAATCCACCACAAATTTAGTTGTGGTGGGAGATCACTTGATAAGAAATGTGGACATATGTTTTTAGAAACGAATGAAAGCGACTTGTGCTTGAAATATGCTTAAATACCCTTAACGGGTTAAAATAAGCATATGAGTGAAAATGGGTTTAAGAATGTATATGAACCTGTAATTGGAACCTAATATGTTAACCATCATTGAATTTAATAGGTTTATGAGAATTAAGGGTCAAACAAACTTGCTTGTTTGATAAAAATCGAACGGGTCAAAATTTGGTAAAAAGGGTGATAAGCCGAAGACTTAAAAGTCTGAAATTTTGTTAAACTGAATGTTGGATTTTAACTCCATAAGGTGGAGAATCAAATTACAATCACGTAGGAAGAAACAGTAGGTCAAACGGACAAGCAGATCGAAAGATACGAAAGTTTTCGTGTCAAAAATGGCAAAAATGGAAAAGGCTGATACAGGGACCACCGTAACTTACGGTGCCCACCGTAAGTTACGGTGGGGCTGATATAGTTACGGTGGTTGCCTACTGAGTTACGGTGGAAGATTTAACTTTCAGGGACTACCGTAAATTACGGTACCCACCGTAATTTACGGTGGACCCTGTAATAAAATATATTTTAATTAGTTTCGCTTCCCGGATCAGTTTAGATACGTTTTAAATCCCGTATGACTAAAGCATTTCATGTTTATGAAATGTAGGTACTTTTGGATGCCGGAAGACGATCAAGCTCAACGAAGTACCGAACACGATAAAGATTCATGCTTCTGCACATTGCCTCGTCGTAGATTTTAAACGACGAATTCGAATATGTTATGTTGATTAACTTATGATTTGTCAAAGTTTTAATAAACTCGTATTTTTATAGTATGTGTAGTCTTAACTGCACAACTAATAGTGGTATTTACATGTAAAACCGTTAATTAGCAACTAGGGTGTTACAGTATGGAAATGGGAATTTATAACTATGGACTTTGTTACCAAATTACCCATAGACACGAAAAGGTAATGATACAATCCGGCTGATTGTAGACAGGCTAACTAAATCAGCTCATTTCTTACCAATGAAGGAAACTTTCAGTGTGGAACAACTAGCCAAGTTGTATGTAAATGAAATAGTTTCATTACATGGAATTCCTTTATCAATTGTTTCTGATAGAGATAACCGTTTTACTTCTCATTTTTGGACTAGTTTCCAAAAAGCAATGAGAACCAAGCTAAACCTATGCATCGCTTATGATCCTCAAACGGATGGACAAAGTGAAAGGACGATTCAGACAATGGAAGATATGCTTAGAGCTTGTGTAATTAATTTCGGAGGAAATTGAGACGATCATCTACCATTAATAGAATTCTCCTAAAACAACAGCTATCATACCAGTATCAATGCTGCACCATTCGAAGCACTTTATGGACAAAAGTGCCAAACCCCAGTCTGTTGGGCAGAAATTGGAGAAAAGCAATTATCTGGACAAGAGATAGTGCAAGAAACAACAGAAAAGATTATGCAAGTCAAAGAACGACTAAAAGCAGCACGCGATCGAGAAAAGAGTTATGCTGATAACAGGTGAAAGCCGTTGGAATTTCAAGTAGGAGACAAGGTATTATTAAAAGTTTCTCCTTGGAAAAGAGTGGTAAGATTTATCAAAAGAGGAAAGTTAAGCCCTAGGTATGTTGAACCTTTTGAGATTATTAGAAGAATAGGACCAGTAGCTTATCAGCTACAACTGCTAGAGGAAATGGAAGGAATACATGATGTATTTCATGTATGTAATCTCAAAAAGTGTTTAGCCAATGAAACATTAGTGGTACCTCTTAAGGACATAGAGGTAAATGAAAAGCTCAAGTTCGTAGAAAAGCCTCTACAAATTGAAGACAGGAAAGTCAAGAATCTTAAACACAAGAGATTAGTTCTAGTAAAAGTAAAATGGGATTCCAAGAGAGGACCAGAGTACACTTGGGAGCTTGAATCAGAGAGGCAGAGGAAATATCCATACCTGTTCCAGTAGACCTCGAGGACGAGTTCTAAAACAAGGTGGGGAGGATATAACAACCCTCCTAAAATATTTCCGACACCCCTAAAATATTTAGAATGTCCCTATGCGTCCTAAAATACATCCCGTATACGAAATTTGACCCTAAATACCTTTAATTTTATAAAATAAAAAAAAATAATGTAAGTCTGTCGCGGGGCACGACAGACTAGTCTGGGTTCTACGTGGGCCGCGAGCGAGGAGACAAACGGCGTGACCCGGTGCCGCCACGTGTTGAACTCGTGTCAAGCCTACCCGGTGAGAGGTCAAAGCTGGAGCCAACGACCCCTATGTCGCGGGCCGCGAAGACCCGCCCTGTCTTCGTCACGGGCCGCGAGGAAGTGGCCGAACAGCCCTATATAAGGAAGGTATCGGCATTCAACTCAAATTCGTTCAAAGCTCGATCTCTCTCTCTATTTTTTGCATAGAAAATATTATATCGGGCATAATACCCCACTAAAATAGCGAAGCTTTGCCTCGTTGTAAGTATTTTAACCCCGTTTACGTATTAGATATGTTGCCCGATTGATCTAGCATTCCGTAACGGCTGTCGAGGTTCTGCCCGACGTAGTCGTTGGAGTTCTGTCTTGGGGAGGGTATAACTAATGTAAATATTGGGTTATTCTACTAACGCATGTGCATTGTTTAAATTATTAGATTATAACCAGGAAACCACAGGAAAAAGTCTAAAGTAGCAATGTGAGTAATCCTTCTTTTTATAAACTATTCTTACAAAACCTTAAATAATTTTAAATATAATTAGCAGTGATTGAGTCTTTGTAATTCTTCAATTACTGCCGGTATTATGGGGTTTTGTATACATTACTTGATAATCTTCACAATTGGACAATGGGTTAGCCAATGTGTGATATGACTATAGCCAGAGATCCGGTCGAGTGGCAGGTACTAAATGAGTAATTGTGTAGATGTAAACTTTGTAATCGCTCTCAATATTGTCTAAGCATAAAATACTCCTTGATTAAATTGGGATTCACTCACCAGTATTTCCCACTGACAAATGTTTTTAAAACGCGTTTCAGGGAACAAAATGTGAAAGCCAAATAGAAGCCAGCTGGAGAGCACTGAAGGCTTGGAAAATGTGGCTATAAAAGTTACCTAAATAAAGACGATGTTTTAAATTCAATAAATTAGGGTTTATCCCTATAAACATGTTTGTAATAGAAACTTGGGTTTTTACCCATGTGTTTACTATTATGAAAATGTGGTATTTTACTCTGATAAAATATTTCCTAACTAAGGTCCTGATGTAAGTTCCGCTGCCAAATAACGACAAAACCGATACCACTTAATCTGAGTTCACGTCCGCCCGATCCCAGGAGATAGGGGCTGGGGGTTGCGACAGAGGGTGGTATCAGAGCTACAACCACTAATTTCAGCCAAAGAAGTGTTCTGCTGACATTAAAATTATTAAATTTGTTAGGAAATAATCAATGAGACTATATGGATACGTGTAGATTATTATTTTGTGTTATTTGACAATTTGTTAGTTTACAGCCTCTTCACAGCCTACCCCCTTACCGTCAACTGTTCGGTTCACCTAGGGACGAAGGCACCTCTTCACAGCCTACCCCATCGGGGTATTCGGGTGATACCGAAGAAGGAATTTTCATGTTCAAATCACAGTCTGAGGAGCCATTCCCTCCTAAGAAGAGAGGATGGTTCAGCAGAGGAGCTCATGAACGTAGAAAGAGGATGAGAAAATTGCAACAACAGCGGGCCTTAGGGGCAGCCAATAGAGAAATGAATGCTCAAACCCAGGATATCCTCAACAGGAGACTAGCTAATTTCCACATATTAGCTACTACCACTGCCGACCCTAATCTAGAACAACTCATAGCACCCCAGCCTTTACCACTATTCCCCACACAACCCATGGAAGTTGAACTAAACCCAACAGACCAGCCACAATATCCTGCTTTTGACCCAGCCGAGATTCCTTGGGTACCAGCACTGTGACAACCCGAGATTTCAAGGTCTTTCTCCTACGTATCACTTGGGTTACGATCTTGTTTTACAATTTGTTTCACGTAGTGTCGTGTGTAGTCTATTTGGATGATTAAGTATTGTTACGTCGGGTGTTACATGATGTCTATGAAATGTTTTGTCATGTAACTAATACTAGTGGCCCAGTCATTTAACAGCTTTCAATATCTTGTATGTCGGTCCATGAAAATAATAACTGACCTCTTCAATTAGCGGCCCCAATTAGGATTGTTTTGTCCATTCAAGCAACTAATATTTAAATGGCATGTGATGATGATGTCGGCCAGTATCTCTTGGCTCAATAAAGTAGCCATGTGCTCCTTTGAAACCCATAGGCTGTAATTACACCCAACATGGGTTCGGCCCACTTGTCCTGAATATATACAATGTTATACATAATTCTCATGCATCCCTCATGTTAGCACAAGTATAACAAACCCTAAATCTCTCCCCTCTCACACGTAAATCTGTGGCAGCCCTCCTTGGTGATCGTCTTCTCCTTCCTCGAAGCCTTGTATTACGCATAATCTTTGGGGTACAGTTCGATCCGGTTAGTTCTCATCTAGTTCTTATGTGTTTGATTATTTGATATTATGTGCTAAATATATGCTATATGAATAACATCATCACTGTGATTCTAGCACGGATTAGTACACAAGTTAGGATTTTACATGAACTAATGATCCATGATGTGGTATATTATGTGCGCACGCGGAAAGGGTTAGTATGATTTTATGTGTTAAATATCTGTTTAATCTGCCCGACTATGCGATTGAATGATTGTTACGTGAATCTGCATGATTATCGAGTTGTAGGGTTGGAGTAATCAAACGTTATATAAATTTATCACGTAGATTTATTAATGAGATGTACTCATTAAAAACTCATACACACTAGGTTTAATGCGGACGGGTTGTTCACCAATCTGGTCCGAGTAGATTGTCTAAAAGGAAACAACAAGGGTATAGGGTACTCGGTAATAATAGTTCAAAGGAATTGTTGCGTGTTTGGTGATGTGTAACGGATCTGAATATGGTTGCTTATGCATGATTTATTAAGTGTATAAATCATATAATTATGGCTTCTTGATTGATGTATGAAAACTGTTGGAGTTGTTTGGATAATAAGAAAGATGTGAACTAACTGATAGTCGTACATGCATGGTTAAATGGTTTTGGTGGGATTAATCTCGTGAATACAAGCTGATAACAAAAGGGTCCTGTGATTAATAACGAGTTGGGGTCCTTTGTATACGGAAGTTTGTCATTAATCAAAGGGTTATACAAGCTTATAGATGGTTACATGAATATTTGAATTGAGAATGATTATTCTGTGAATTTTGTTGATAAATCGGATCATGGGGTAGGTTGTGTCACACCCCGACCACGTAAAACAACAAACCATGGCGGAAACGTCGGGGAGTGTTGTAACAGAATTATTGTTTCAAACCATGGATACAAAGAGTTTCGTTTTATTAAATATTAAACATTGTCTTAAAGTTAAACAAGCAAGTCAAACATAGTATATCATCGTTATTAAATCACTAAGGCCTCGTCCAGTCCTAAGTGAGCATGCATCCTATTTGCAATCAACATTAAGCAACGTCACCTGAAACATATGTAAAAACAAAGTCAGCAAAGAAATGCTGGCGAGCACATAGTTTTTGTGTGAGTGTCAGATTCATGGCTCGTTGAAATATCTCGTACAACTTCGTTAATCGATATTAGAAAACCTTGTTTTGTAAACCATTTGTATTGTAAAATGAATAACCAAGTCAAAATATATTGGTTATAGTTTATAAAACCTCGATGCCATGAATCTTAACCCAAAACATTTGTTTATGTAAACCAAATCATAAATCGTTCTCGTAATAAAACTCGTATGGTTTATATAGTTTTGTAACATCGTTTAACTCGTTCTCGTTATAGATAATCGTTCATTTGTTTAAATCGTTCATGATCGTTCAATCGTTCAAAATCGTACAATCGTTTAATATCGTTCTCGTTCCAATCGTTCTCATTTTAATTGTGAAAACTACTTTTGGTCGTTTCGCTAATAACATTCAAACCTTTGTGACTCGTTCATCGTTCAACTTGTTCAACTCGTATTAACAAACCACCAAAGGGTAAGTTAACAATCATCAGATTCAGTCGTTACCCACCTCACCCACACATAACCATGGGTGCGGTCTGATAACGGGATTTGTCAGATCCTATGGTACCATAACCTAATACTGGTCGGTTCGGCCAAAATTAATGAATGTCATTCGTTATGTAACTACAACCAACAAGTTCGTTCACATTGTCGAAATCGTTATTAGTTTAGTATAAACCATCTTAATCGTTTTGAAACCATCGTTGAAATATCGAAATCGTTTTGATACATATGAATCACCCCAAAACAATCGAAAACAGCAAAAGAGGGGATCTATGTACTCACGTTTGGGTGCGTTTTTATATGTTAACACAATCCATCAAATTGTTTATTCGTCCTAAATTAAATAAGAATGATTTAATAATCAAAAACCCACAAAATACATAAGTTTCTCTGATACTTAGAATTTTCACATAACTTTGAGTTTTCTCGAAAAGTTATTATTTTTTATTATATTAGTGTATTTATATATATGGGTTAGCGTAGTACACATAATCTTGTCAATGCTAACACATCATCATACACACATTGTATAACACATAGCACATTGTAACACATAAAATTTACTCATGAACAACCCATTCTAGTGTATGTCGAAAGACACTTATTTTAGCGATTCGGTGACATTTTTGGGCGTCGGAAGTCACGTATGACTAACCAAACACCAAGTAAACTTAATATAAGTTAAAATACTTGTTTTTATATCAAAAATATCAGTTTGGTTACTGATCTAAAACAGTTTAATAAAAATCCTCCGAAAAGGCGATTTTTAACCGTTTTACCGCATAGTTTTGCATCAAACATTACCCGAACCATATCAAATCGAAACGACTTGAAATTTTAACATAACCCATGTTATTTACTGAATAAAATAATGGTTATACTCATGATAGTTCAGGTCTTAAGTAAAGCACATAAATCAAGCAAATTTCACATATTTTACCACTTTTTAAGCTATATGTACAACATGCAAAGCTATCAAACCTATGTCAAAGTTTCATGCCATTATGTTATACCAAATAATGTTATTTTTAGTGTTCATAACCTGTTCAAAAACATTTTTTTCACATAACCATTTTTTATCACTTCTTGAGCTTTAAATCAACATATATTCACATGTACAAGTGTCTAAAGCATACTATCATATCACCAACATTTCATATGAGTTTAGATGCATCAAATATGTGATATATTCATGTTTATTTGCTGATGTACTTGAACATTTAACATATCATACATAGATCATCAATCACTTGCATTTTAACTATTATTAAAGAACAAGCAACAACTAAACAAGTACTTATCAAGATATCAAACTTCAAAACTCATACACCCATACATATGTACGGTTATATATACATATATATCACCACCATTTTTATTTGTTTCAAGACCCATTTCTTTTTAGATTTCAAGTTTGTGAAAATTCCAAGATTCAAGAGAAACTTCAAATAATCAAGAACAACCAAGAATCAAAAGTATGATTTAAACATAAAGGTTATACCTTCAAGATTCAAGTAGGTTGTGGGATGAGATTTTGATGATAGGAAGCTTGAAATCACTTGAATGCTCCTTGGAAACACCTTTGGATCTTCACACTAACTTGAATTTGGCTTGAAATAGGACTTGATTATGAAGAACAAGATTGAATAAATGAAAATGGTGAGGGTGGTGGGAGCTTACGGTTTTGGGAGAGAGAAATAGTGAGGACTTGGAGTGTTGAGTGGAGATTGTAATCTTTGGAAAGATATATATAGAGGATTTGCAAGATATGGAGGAGATATGAAAGTGTCATGCAAAGACACTTGTCCACACAAGGATCCAATGTGATATTTAGAGATCTTGGAAAATATATTGGTGGGGCCACACATATGTAACCGTAAGTTGAGAAGGGGGGGGGGGGGGGTAAAGTGTAAGTTTGGTTGGTAAATTAGATAAAAACAGGTGTTTAACTGGATACCGGGTATTTTATCTAGCGTTTAAATCCCAGTTTATGGCGTTCTAAATTATTTTTATTATTCTATAAAAATAAACTCGCCAAAATATTACTGAAATAAATTTCAGTTGCCAAAACTGGCTGTGTTGTCTGCGTTTTGCAGTATAAGCACTGTGTTGCGCAGAAACACGCGGCACGCGCTTAAACTTGAAAAATAACGTTTTTAAGCGTTTTAATTTATTTTTTCAACACGAACCTGATTAAAATAAAATTTTATTCATAACAAAATGTTTTTGAGATTTAAATATTATCCGGGCGGTCACCATGCAGTTTTGTCGTAATTAGTTCTTTAGTTCAAATAAACATGTTTTTGCCATAACGAATCCTTCGAAACTTATCTCTAAGTTATGTAAAAGGGTATTTAATGTATGTTAAGCTTACATCACAGTTCCAGAGTGTACGTCGCGTTAAACTGCTTGCGTTTACGCACCAGTTTGCGTATAACCTTCCAGAAAGTGATTTAAAGCTTGAAATCGGAATCGAATCAAATTGTAAAATTATCAAACACAATTACACATAAAATAACACCAAAGTACATTGTTTTATTGATAACCAACATTGTTTTACATTATACGATAATTAAAGAACACAGTTGTAACAGTCTCCCCTACTTTAGGAAATTTCGTCCCGAAATTTTATTTAGAGGAAACTTATGAAAACAAATGCGGATATTTCGTCTTCATCCGGTCCTCATGTTCCCAAGTAAAGTCGGGGCCACGTTTGGATTCCCAGCGAACTTTGACCAATCAAATTCGTTTGTTCTTCAACTGTTTGAATGTACGGTCCACTATCTCCACAGGTTTCTCGACAAAGTGCATTGTTTCATCGATTTGAATCTCGTCGAGAGGAATGTGAAGATCAGCATCAGCTAAACACTTTCACAAATTGGACACGTGAAAGGTCGGATGAATATTTCCAAGCTCCGGAGGTAGCTCTAGTCGATAGGCAACCTTTCCAATTCTTTCAACAATCTTAAATAGTCCAACGTATCGTGGTGCAAGTTTTCCTTTCTTTCCAAATCTCACCACTCCCTTCCAAGGTGACACCTTGAGTAGGACACGATCTCTGATTTGAAATTCCAAAGGCTTGCGTCGTCTATCCGCATAACTCTTTTGACGGCTTCTAGCTGTCACAAGATTATCGCGAATTTTCTTGATTTTGTCTGTTGTTTCCAGAATGAGCTCAGGTCCAGTAAGCTGAGCTTCACCGATCTCATTCCAACATACAGGTGAACGACATTTTCGACCGTAGAGAGCTTCGAATGGTGCCATATTAATACTAGCATGATAACTGTTGTTGTAAGAGAACTCGATCAGTGGAATGAGAATCCCAATTTCCACCAAAGTCTATCACGCATGCTCTAAGCATGTCCTCCAAAGTTTGAATCGTTCTCTCAGATTGTCCATCTGTTTGGGGATGATAAGCGTGCTTAGATTTAGTTGTGTTCCCAAAGCTGATTGCATGGCTTTCCAAAAATGAGATGAAAACCGAGCATCACGATCAGAAATGATATCCAAAGGAACACCATGCCGTGATACAATCTCATTAACATAAATCTTTGTAAGTTTATCAGCAGATAGATCCTCGCAAATCGGTATAAAATGAGCTGATTTCATTAATCGATCAATAACAACCCAGATAGCATCGTGACCTTTAGATGTACGCGGTAACTTAGTGATGAGATCCATTGCAATGTTCTCCCACTTCCAAACCGGAATCTCTGGTTGTACAAGCAAACTAGAAGGTCGTTGATGTTCAGCCTTGACTTTGAGACAAGTTAGGCATTTCGATACATACATGGCAACATCCTTCTTCATACCAGGCCACCAGAACTGAGTACGAAGGTCCTTGTACGTTTTATCAGCACCAGGATGGATAGAATATCGAGACTTGTGAGATTCGTCCATTACCAAGGTGCGAAGATCGTCTTGTTTCGGAATCCACAAACGATCCTTGAAATATAGCAATCCATCGTCCTTCCTTTCGAGTTTAAACTCAAGTTGAAGTGGTAGCTCATTTTTCAATAAGCCCTTAATCACACAAGAACGTTGAGCTTGAAGGACATGAGATTGAATATCAGATAGAGTTTGAACAGAATGAAGCTTGACTCGTTCCTTTCGACTAAGCGCATCGGCTATGACATTCGCCTTACCAGGATGGTAGCGAATCTCGCAATCATAATCGTTTAAGAGTTCAACCCAACGTCGTTGCCTCATGTTCAGCTCCTTCTGATTGAGAATATGCTGGAGACTTTTATGGTCCACGAAAACCACACACTTCGTTCCATAGAGGTAGTGTCTCCAGATTTTAAGTGCAAAAAACACAGCTCCTAATTCAAGATCATGAGTCATATAGTTCTTCTCATGAATTTTCAACTGTCTAGACGCATAAGCTATGACCTTACCTCGTTGCATAAGAACGCAACCAAGTCCTAGATTCGACGCGTCACAATAGATAACAAAATCATCGTTTCCCTCAGGTAGAGATAAAACAGGAGCATCGCAGAGCTTCCGTTTCAGTGTTTGGAACGCTTCTTCTTGCTTAGGTCCCCACTCAAAAGGCTTATTTTTCTGAGTCAAAGCAGTGAGTGGAACCGCGATCTTTGAGAAATTAGAAATGAATCGACGATAATAACCAGCAAGACCAAGAAATGATCGAATCTCTGTAGGTGTTGTCGGTGTATTCCAATCCTTAATAGCAGCAATCTTGGATGGGTCTACATGAATACCCTGCTCGTTGACTATATGACCCAAAAACTGAACTTCTCTAAGCCAAAATTCACACTTGGAGAATTTAGCAAAAAGTTGTTCCTTCTTCAGAAGTTCCAATGTCAAACGAAGGTGTTGCGCGTGATCGGCTCGAGACTTTGAATAAATGAGAATATCGTCGATGAACACAATGATGAACTTGTCTAAATAAGGTTTACAGACCCTATTCATTAAGTCCATGAAGATAGCTGGGGCATTCGTCACACCAAAAGGCATGACAGTGAAATCGTAGCGCCCATATCTCGTACGGAATGCAGTTTTGGGAATATCTTCTTCGAGTACACGAAGTTGATGATACCCAGATCACATATCGATCTTGGAAAAGCATGAAGCACCTTGCAGCTGGTCGAAGAGATCATCAATTCTAGGTAGGGGATATCGATTCTTGATGGTAAGCTTATTAAGCTCACGATAATCGATACACATTCGAAAAGATCCATCTTTCTTTTTCACAAAGAGGACAGGAGCTCCCCAAGGCGAAAAGCTCAGATGGATGAATCCTTTATCAGACAACTCTTGAAGCTGTTTCGATAACTCTTGCATCTCCGACGGTGCAAGACGATAAGGTGCTTTTGCAATCGGGTTGGCATTGGGTACAAGGTCAATTTAAAACTCGACTTGACGAACTGGAGGCAAACCAGGCAGTTCATCGGGAAACACCTCTGGATAATCCCGAACAATCGGAATATCCTGAATACTCTGGCTCTTGCCTTTCTCCTCGGTGACATGTGCCAGGAAAGCAACATATCCTCTTCGCAAATAACTTTGGGCCTTTGTACACGACATAAGCTTCAAACCGCCAGATGGTTTCTCGCCATGAACTTCCAGAACATCGCCAGACGGAAGAGGAATACGAACAATCTTATCAAAACAAACCACCTTAGCATGATGTTTGGTTAACCAATCCATCCCCACGATAATATCAAAACTCCCAAGTTGCATCGGCGTGAGGTCAATGGGAAAAAGATGGTTATCAAGGTTTAACTGACAATCACGAATAACAAAATCGAGAACAAGAGGTTTACCAGTAGCAACTTCGACAGATAAGGGTTTCCTCAGTTTAGTTCTAGGTATCGCAAGTAAAGGTTCAAAAGATAATGAAACAAAACTTCTATCGGCTCCAGAATAAAAAAGAATAGATGCAGGTCGATTGTTAACAAGAAACGTACCATTAACTACCTCGTTGTCAGCCCTCGCTTCATTAGCATTCAGATTGTACGCTCGCCCATGAGCGGGATTCACATTTGCGTTGACATTCACATTCGGATTCGGATTCGCATTTGCATTCGCCAACCTTGGACAGTTGTTGCAGAAGTGACCAAACTCTCCACAATTGAAACATGAACCCGGTGGGAATCTAGCAGCATTCCCCTGAACTGGAGCTTGAACCTGAGCCGCTTGATTCTGACCCAATTGACAGACGTTGGCCAGATGCCCAAGTTTACCACACGTTGTGCATTGCCTACAAGCTTATTGTGCAACATGATGACCGTTGCAGCGAGCACAATAAGGTGCGGTACCAGCATATGCTTTCTGCGCAGGCTGTTGAGCTGGTGGGTTCTGAGGGTTCTGAGCAGTAACTGCAAAGTTCTGAGCCCCCTTTCGCTTCCTCGACTTCTTCGACGACTCACCTTTCTTACCCTTACCCTTTTCCTTGACAGATTCGGTCGACTTCTTCTTATCACCCTTGCAGGTAAGTTTACCCTTCCTGACTTGCGACTCAGTCAGGGTAGCAGATAACTCGATCGCTTGACGAACAGTTGTAGGATTAACGCCAGTCACAATATCCTGTATGGAATCGGGTAAACCATCGATATACCTCTCTATCGCTTTCTCCAA
The DNA here is from genome assembly GCA_030545235.1 of Helianthus tuberosus. Classification (NCBI taxonomy): domain Eukaryota; kingdom Viridiplantae; phylum Streptophyta; class Magnoliopsida; order Asterales; family Asteraceae; genus Helianthus; species Helianthus tuberosus. Next base: position 56,638,854 of record CM060360.1, read on the forward strand.
CGGGGTAACCATAGTAGGACACAAAAGACTAAGTTCCTCAAATCGATCCGTATACGCGCGGTGTTCTCCCCCGTCTTGTTTCAGATCGTCAAACTCTCGTTCCAAAGCTCGAATTTCGTGAGGGGGACAGAACTCTCTCATCATGAGAGCTCGAAGCTCTTCCCATGTTTGTGCCAATGCCACTTTGGCACCCCTGTCGCGCATCACTCCGTTCCACCACGTAAGAGCACGCTTCTCAAACACACTTGATGCAAATTCAACCTTACGCGCATTCGGACACTGCACATGTCTTAATGTGCTTTTGATACTTTCGAACCATTGAAGGAGCGCAATTGCTCCTTGCGACCCAGAAAACTTTAGCGGCTTAGCAGAATTGAAATTCTTGAAATTACATTGTCCATTGTTATTATTGTTATTGTTGTACAGCTCGTGGATTTGGGTCACAACGCCTGGAAGCACAGCAGCCATTTGCTGAGAGACAAGGGCCGCGACTTCTTCAGCAGTAAAAGATTGTGCATCACGTCGAGGAGGCATTGTCTAACAAGGAAAATATGAGAAACGTGTGAGGTCGACAATTAGGAAAAACAAAAGAGGTATTGAAAATATCAACGAAACATAAGGAAGGCGATCATTTGTTCGTTACCTCGAACAAACAAACGACACGCAGTGACTAATCAAAGTAATGAATCAAAATAATGTATCGCGAAGACATGCTCGCCTATAAGTGAACACTCACCCCAAGAGTTCCCAGGTAAGAGTGACTGGTCCGATTATGTGGATTTGTACGAACACTCTAGCCTTAGACATAAAACTCAGGGTACAGGCATTCACTCTTCCAGTTTGCACGTATTCACATTATTTAGACCCAAACTTTGACGAGATTTTGAAAACTCAGAAGGCACTAAGCCAAAAATGAGTCAAACTGGAAGGGTTCAAAACCTTACAACAGAGGGTTCAAAACCTAGTAATCAATCATCCTAGAACGGATGATTAATTTTCGAAGCAGATTCGGATTTTGTTTTAAAAATCTAAACGCAATCAACTTGCGTTGGGGTCCTAGAAAGTTATAGTCTAGGTCAAAACATTACTAATAACCTAATTCCCTATAACCATTGGCTCTGATACCAACTTCTTCTGTCACACCCTGACCACGTAAAACAACAAACCGTGGCGGAAACGTCGGGGAGTGTTGTAACATAATTATTGTTTCAAACCATGGATACAAAGAGTTTCGTTTTATTAAATATTAAACATTGTCTTAAAGTTAAACAAGCAAGTCAAACATAGTCTATCATCGTTATTAAATCACTAAGGCCTCGTCCAATCCTAGGGAGCATGCATCCTATTTGCAATCAACATTAAGCAACATCACCTGAAACATATGTAAAAACAAAGTCAACAAAGAAATGCTGGCGAGCACATAGTTTTTGTGTGAGTGTCAGATTCATGGCTCGTTGAAATATCTCGTACAACTTCGTTAATCGATATTAGAAAACCTTGTTTTGTAAACCATTTGTATTGTAAAATGAATAACCAAGACAAAATAGATTGGTTATAGTTTATAAATCCTCGGTGCCATGAATCTTAACCCGAAACATTTGTTTATGTAAACCAAATCATAAATCGTTCTCGTAATAAAACTCGTATGGTTTATATAGTTTCGTAACATCGTTGTGTGACATCGTTTAACTCGTTCTCGTTATAGATCATCGTTCAATTGTTTAAATCGTTCATGATCGTTCAATCGTTCAAAATCGTACAATCATTTAATATAGTTCTCGTTCCAATCGTTCTCGTTTTAATTGTGAAAACTACTTTTGGTCGTCTCGTTAATAACATTCAAACCTTTGTGACTCGTTCATCGTTCAACTCGTATTAACAAACCACCAAAGAGTAAGTTAACAATCATCAGATTCAGTCGTTACCCACCTCACCCACACATAACCATGGGTAAAGTGATTCAAATCACTCCGCAAACAATCTCAGAAGTCTTCAAACTCGATGATCAGAATGGTAAAACTTCCTTTGACAAAAACGAGTTAAAAGCTGATTTCTTGAAAAGGGGATATGCAGAACAATCAAAGGTAGATACCTTACAAAAAGGTTATTTTCCATCTGCACCCAGATTTTTATTCCACACACTTTTAAGTTGTGTTTCAACTAAAACAACAGCGTTTAACGAAATACCATTGAAGATTCAATGCCTGGGCTATGCTATTTTAAACAATAAAGATTACAACTACTCCCAGGAGATCTTCAATGACATGGTAAAGAATGTTGACAGCAAATCATTTCTTCTTTTTCCAAGATTTCTGAGCTATTACTTTAAACAAAAATTTGAAAAAGAGGATGAAAATTTGCCCAAACAAGGTGTCCATTTTCAAATAAAAGGCTTAACAAAAGAAACATTTTCAAGAATGATGGCACCAATAAAAACAAAAGCAGAGGTGTCTGAGCAGATTTCAGCAGTTACCCCTGCTCCTCAGACATCTGCTGCTGAGCCCACTGCTCCAGGTGATCATAGCAGCACTACCACTGCTTTGAAACCCACACCTGAAATTACCAAAAAGACCAAAAGAAAAACATCCAGAAAACCCACCAAACCCAAAACAAAGGCAACTCTGGAAGATGAGATCCCAGAGCAACTGCCTGTGACAACACAAATGTCACCACAAACCACTGCTGCTACTTCCTCACAACAGTTGGTAGAAAGATCTCAACCATTGCCTAAAACTCCTCCTGCATCCTCACAAAAGGATCAGGTTGTAACCACAGTGTCACGGCCCCCGACCCGGTTTGACCCGTTTCAGGAGCCGCGGGACAGAAATCCCGTGGTATTTAATTAACAGCGGAAGTTTCTTCAGGATCTTTTAAAAACTGTAATATTTCCCGATTATTTTATTTCACAATTCGGAATAAAACCCGATAATTTACAATACTGAGATTTCACGAAGAAATCTTTTATTTTCAAAACATATTTCTTTATTTTATACTGAGCCACTTTCTTAAGCTGATAGTGCTTCACGGCACTTTTCCTGGATCACAACAGATCACCTGAAACATGTTTGAAAAAGGTTTTGTCAGTGGGAAATACTGAGTGAATCATTCATTTTACTAAAACGACACGTTTGTTATAATTTACAGTATTAAGAGCGATTACAATGTCTCTATCTTTTAAATTAACTGATCCAGTTGTCACTTGACCGGACTTGTGACTGTGGACATATCACTTGATGGGTCCGTTCACCCACAAGTGATAAATAATTAGTAGCTATGTGCACATCCCCCCACATACTGGCAGTAATTTCAGATTACATAGACTTAATCCCTGTAATTATAATCTTTGAAAATAAACATGCTTTTGTAAAGTAATTTAATAAAAAGAGAATGACTCACATTGCATATTTAACAGAGCTTATTCTATTGATTAGCCTTGATAACCTAGTTTAAATAATCAAGCACACAAACTAGGTTAGTAACTTAATACAGCATTTACGACAACTCACGAGATTACAACCTTCACAACGAATGAAAAAGTGCGATACTTAAACATCCATCGATTTAACGACGAATGACAAAGCATAAACCCTAATGTGGGCAGCACTTAAACATCCATTGGATAGTTTAATCGATCGGACATTGAATCGTAGCAGCGATCGAGTTATTACCCTGAATTGTGGCAGCACTTCGTGATCAGTGTGTGTTTTTGTAGTAAACAGCGTCTAAGTGATTGTACGTAAAGAATTTTATCGTCGTAACATGCAAACAGTTCAAGTCCCAAACCCAGGTATTTATACTGGAAATTTGTTCCCCCCGCGTGTCGCGGAAGTTGTCGCGACTCCTGTCGCGACTCGCCTGGGATGTCGACCTAGCCTAGAGTAGCCTTGTCACTAGTATAGGCCTGCTGAGTTGATAGTTCGTTAATTCTCGTTGTTGACAGCACATTTTTAAAGATAATCGTTAGTTAGGGTTTACCCCCCTTGAGTTTTAGGGGCCCTAATCCTGATTCCAAATGTTCTGAAAATTTTAGGGATTATACAGAATCACTTGGGTTTCTCAATTAGGGTTTCTTAATTAGATAATTAAAATAATAAATAGTACTTTTTGATGAGAGTTGTTACATTCTCCCCACCTTAATAAAAATCTCGTCCTCGAGATTTACTGGAATAAGTGAGGATATTTTCAGCTCCCAAGTGTATTCAGCTCCTCTCTTTGAATCCCATCTGACTTTGACTAAAACTAGTCGTTTATGTTTGAGAAACTTGATCTTTCGATCCTCAATTTGAAGAGGTTTCTCAACAAATTTCAGCTTTTCGTTTACCTCTATATCTCGAAGAGGTACTACCAGTGATTCATCTGCTAAGCATTTCTTGAGATTGGATACAAGAAATGCATCATGTACTCCTGCTAATTCTTCTGGTAGTTGTAAACGATAAGCAACTGGTCCTATACGTTGGATCACTGAAAATGGTCCTACATACCTTGGACTTAGCTTTCCTTTCTTCCCGAATCTAACTACTCCTTTCCAAGGAGAAACTTTCAATAGTACTTTGTCTCCAACTTGGAATTCTAACGGCTTGCATCTATTGTCTGCATAACTTTTCTGGCGATCTCGAGCCGTCTTCAGCCTTTCCTTGATTTGAGTAATCTTATCAGTCATCTCTTGCACTATTTCAGGACCTGATAATTGACTTTCTCCTATTTCTGCCCAACAGACTGGAGTTCTGCACTTTCTTCCATATAGTGCTTCAAATGGGGCAGTTTCAATACTTGAATGATAGCTATTGTTATAGGAGAATTCAATTAATGGTAAATGATCATCCCAACTTCCACCAAAATCTATTACACATGCTCAGAGCATGTCTTCTAGAGTTTGAATTGTCCTTTCACTTTGTCCGTCTGTTTGGGGATGATATGCAGTGCTCAGATTTAATCGAGTTCCCATAGCTTGCTGGAAACTTTTCCAGAAATGAGAAGTAAAATGACTATCCCTATCCGAAACAATGGAGAGTGGAACTCCATGTAAGGATACAACTTCATCTACATACAATTTAGCCAGTCTTTCCATGCTAAAGGTTTCTTTCATTGGTAAAAAGTGAGCTGATTTGGTTAATCGATCCACAATTACCCAAATCGCATCATTACCTTTTCTGGTTTTGGGTAACTTGGTAACAAAATCCATTGTTATAAGTTCCCATTTCCATACTGGCATTTCTAATTGTTGTAGTAACCCTGAAGGTTTTTGATGTTCTGCCTTAACTTGCGAACAAGTAAGACATTTAGAAACATATCGTGCTATGTCCTTTTTCATTCCTATCCACCAAAAGTTCTTTCTTAAATCTTGGTACATCTTATTGTTTCCTGGATGCATAGTATACCTAGATTTATGAGCTTCTTCTAAAATTTTAGGTCTTAAGTCTCCCTGCTTAGGCACCCAAATTCTACTTTTGTGGAATCTCCAAATTCCATCTGCTCCTTGTTCTAATTCCTTGATTCGTCCTTTCATTCCTTCAGCATCATCCTTGATTGCTGTATTTTGAACATTCTTCAATTGTTCCATTAAATCTATTTGTAGATTTAATCTGAGAGCACGAACTCGTCGTTGTTTCTCATAATACTTACGACTTAAGGCATCTGCAACTACATTTGCCTTTCCTTCGTGATACTGAATATCACAGTCGTAGTCACTTAGGATTTCCATCTATCTCCTTTGCCTCATATTTAACTCTTTTTGCCCAAATATATATCTTAAACTTTTGTGGTCTGTGTAGACAGTAAATTTACTTCCGTAAAGATAATGTCTCTAAATCTTAAGGGCAAAAATTACGGCCCCTAATTCTAAATCATGAGTCGTATAGTTTTCTTCGTGCCTTTTCAATTGCCTTGAAGCATATGCAATCACCTTTTTGCGTTGCATAAGCACACATCCATACCCTAGTTTTGAAGCATCACAATATACTTCAAAATCTTCAGTTCCTTCTGGTAAGGCTAAGATTGGTGCATTTGTTAATTTCTGCTTCAATATTCTAAAGGCTTCTTCTTGCTTAGGTCCCCATTCAAACTTAATAGCTTTACAGGTTAACTTAGTTAATGGTATGGCTATCTTGGAAAAATCCTTAATAAACCGTCTATAATACCCAGCTAAACCTATAAAACTTCTTATTTCCATTGCTGTTTGTGGAACCTTCCATTTGGTAATTGCCTCTATCTTAGCAGGATCCACGTGAATACCTTCGTGATTCACCATGTGTCCTAAGAATTGCACTTCCTTTAACCAAAATTCACATTTCGAGAATTTAGCATAAAGCTTTTCTTTTCTTAACAAAGTTAAGAGTGCATGAAGGTGCTCACAATGCTCTGTCTGACTTTTGGAATAAATAAGTATATCGTCTATGAAGACAATTACAAATTTATCCAAATATGGTTTACAGTTCCTATTCATCATGTCCATGAATGCAGCAGGTGCATTTGTTAACACAAAGGGCATGACTGTAAACTCATAATGACCATACCTAGTTTGGAAAGCAGTTTTAGGTATGTCTTCTTCTTGTACCTTCAATTGATGATATCCGGAGCGTAAATCTATCTTAGAAAAATATCTAGCCCCCTGAAGTTGATCAAATAGATCATCAATCCTAGGTAATGGGTATCGATTCTTAATTGTAACCTTATTTAATTCTCTATAATCGATACACATTCTCATTGAACCATCCTTTTTCTTTACAAACAACACTGGCGCTCCCCAAGGGGATGAGCTAGGTTGTATGAATCCTTTACTTAGTAATTCATCTAATTGCTTTTTCAGTTCTAACATTTCAGTGGGTGCTAACCGATAAGGTGCCTTGGCTATCGGTGTAGTTCCTGGAATTAGATGAATCCTAAATTCTACTTCCCTATCTGGAGGTAATCCCGGTAAATCTTCTGGGAATATATCTGGATATTTTGAGACTACAGGAATTTCCTTAAGTTCTTTACCCTCAGTGCTAATGATTACCGAAATCATATACACTATTCCTTGTTTTCGTTCATAATTAGCAACTTTCATTACTGATATGAACTTCATAGGCTTACGTGGTTTGTCTCCTGTAATCCTAATCACTTCTCCAGTGGGTGATTGAATTTCTATGGAATTCTGATCACAAAGGATTCTAGCATGGTTGGCTACTAACCAATCCATTCCTAATACAACATCAAATTCAGCTAAATTCATCGGAAACAGTTTTGCAGAGAATTTAGGCCCTAAAAGTTCTATGTTTTCTTCTTGCAAAACTTTATCTATTTTAACTGAATTTCCGTCTGCTGTCTCAACTGTAAAAATCTGCCTAATATTGGTTAAAGGTAAATTAAGAGCTTGACAGAATGAAGTATTTATAAAACTTTGGTTTGCACCAGAGTCAAATAATACTTTTGCGTATACATTGTGAACTAAGAACGTACCCGCTATCACATCTGGGATGAGTTCTGCTTCTTGAGTAGTCAGCTGAAATGCCCTCGCATTCTTCTTAGTAGTTCCGTCGGTCGCCTTGGTTTTGTTGTCTGCTGGTTTGATCACTTTAGGACATTCTGTTTTGAAATGTCCTGCCTCTCCACAATTGTAACAAATTATGGATTTCTTCCTGCAATTTTCTTCACGATGCCCTACAGTTTTGCAAAAATTGCAATATACTTTGCATTTTCCAAAATGTTTCTTTTTGCAATTTTGACAGAATGGCAAAGTTGAAGATTGCCCTGTTCCTCTTTTCTTGAAACTGTTATTATTACCCATACGAAATCCTTGGGTAATTTTCTGAGCCAATTCTTTCTTTCTATCTTCATCTCTTGTGCGCACCAGTTCATCAGTTAGGGTGTTAGCTAATTCCACAGCATCGTCAATAGTGCGAGGTCTCGCAGCTTTAACAATATTGCGGATCTCACTAATCAGTCCCCAAATGTAGCGAGAAATGAGTACCGGTTCTGGCGAAGCCAGTGTTGGTACCACTCTAGCATATTCAAAGAATGTCGAAGTATAACCGCGACAATCTACACCCATCATTCTATGATTTAGGAACTTATTAGTCATTTGTTCCTTTTCATACTCGGGACAGAATTTCCTTTCTACAAAACCCTTAAATCCTTCCCAAGTCATAGTATAAGCTATTATTCTTCCTTTTGATTGTAACACAGTGTTCCACCATTCAAGTGTTCCTTCCTTAAAGAGATTTGATGCATACATGACCTGATCATCTTTAGCACATTTACTTATTGCAATTACTGCTTCGGTTTTCTCTAACCAACGCAGTGATGCAGTTGCTCCTTCATTGCCTGCAAATTCAGTGGGTTTACAAGCAAGGAATTCTTTGAAAGTGCAACCAGGCGTTGCAGTTTTCATTTTCTTAGGAAATGGAGCTTGATGTGGTTCTGCATTATGATTGACATTATCATTGCCTCCGTTTACACTATTACTGAAGTTATATTCAGTAATACGTTTACTTGGAACAATTGGTTGCGGTTCGATTGGATTCTTTATAGCAACAACGAATGCTGGAATAGCATTAGCTATCCCTTGAGCAACAATATTCTCGATATCCTGTCTAGTCATATATTGATCTCCTGGATGTTGCTCTGACTGATTAACCTCATTTACTGGTTCATTACCAATGTTTGACATCTGATAATAAATTTTATGTAAATAATTAGTATAAATACAAATATAATAAAACAGTTTACACATAATCACATTAACAAGTATAATCAAAATTATCGATTTCACAAGTTTCATTTTTATATATTATATTATGCCTCGTACACACGATTATCATACAACGTTTTATTGTTAAGGTATTTACACATACTGGTTATTATGATTATTTATTCACACATATTCCTGCAAACTTCTCATTTATCTGGTCAGCTAATTTCTTAAAAACGACGCTCCCTTTTGTCATATTTCCAAGTAACTCTTTCTCCCACATCCCTAATTCGATTTCCTGCATCAATCAACTCTTCGCCCCAAAGGCGAAGTTCAGTCAGATTCTTCGGGCTCATAGTTGGGTATATTGGAGGTTCTGGGTCAACTTGTGGGAAAAATGTATCAGGGTTGTTTAAAATATTTTGGTATTGCCAATCAGTTGTCCACCATTCATCTAATTCTACTGGTAAGGGTTGAGGTTGGACAATAGGATCTGGAATAGCAGGTTCCAGATTGATTGGGATTGGAGCTTCTAGTGGGTAACTGAAAAGATCTTCTTCAGTAAATATAAGGTTTGGATTAGCTGCTTCAAGGTTTCCATCGGCAGGTCCGATGAGGTCACTCATTACTAATTTATGATCTAAAACTTCCCAAGGAGTCATTTTCTGTTTCTGCCTAGAACTCTCTCCGACTTCTCTTTCTGTTTGATTAAAACTCTTTTCAGCTTCTATCTCTATTTGATTAACATTTTCCTCAATTTCTACCCCTTTTCCTTTGTCTTTTGGTTCTTCAGTTTTAGTAACCTTTCTTGTTGCTGGCTTTTTCCTTCGTACACGCCTCCAGCCCACAAATCTGTTTCTTTTCTTGGGTTTAGGTTTTGCCAGTGGTTTGGATTGAAATTCCATGGGTTCTTCTTTATCAGCGAAGTAACCGGTAAATTCCTTGGAAACTTCTATCTTAACGGGATAGAGGTTAAGATTTTCTAAACCTTCTGATATCTCATTCATGCTGTTTAGCATATATGCAAAATACATACCACATGTTAAAACAACATTTTATAGATAACCCGTAAATATTATTGCATACACAAAACAACTAACAAGTAAATTATACTACGATTTACTGTAACTTATTTATTTACAAAATAAGGTTTCTGGAAATAAAAGTGCTAAAACTTTTGAGTATTTAGAGATTTGCATTTTCTGCTACTGTGGCTAGCATATAAAGATTTGCCCATTTCTCATCTAATTTGTCCTCCCAAGGTGATTTATTGATTAAATCCTCGGTTTCTTGTTTAACTTTCTTCTCTCGGTTTTTCCTTATTTCCTCCTGACTTTTCCTAATAATCAAACTTCTTTTATTAGGAGAAAGTGGTTCCTCGTAATGTGCCTTACGGACAAATATTCCTTCTTCAGGAATTACATAAGGTTTTGTTTGGGATGAACTTCCCTTCTCGTGGGATGACCTATCTAGTTTAAGATAGATATTTGACAGCTTTTGTTTACCCATACTGTAATTAACAAATAATCAGTTAATAAAACACATAATCATATAATTGGCAATCAGTAAAATTAAATATTTCTAAATACTGAATAGGCTTAAATCAGTGGCTCTGATACCACTTTATTTCTGTCACGGCCCCCGACCCGGTTTGACCCGTTTCAGGAGCCGCGGGACAGAAATCCCGTGGTATTTAATTAACAGCGGAAGTTTCTTCAGGATCTTTTAAAAACTGTAATATTTCCCGATTATTTTATTTCACAATTCGGAATAAAACCCGATAATTTACAATACTGAGATTTCACGAAGAAATCTTTTATTTTCAAAACATATTTCTTTATTTTATACTGAGCCACTTTCTTAAGCTAATAGTGCTTCACGGTACTTTTCCTGGATCACAACAGATCACCTGAAACATGTTTGAAAAAGGTTTTGTCAGCGGGAAATACTGAGTGAATCATTCATTTTACTAAAACAACACGTTTGTTATAATTTACAGTATTAAGAGCGATTACAATGTCTCTATCTTTTAAATTAACTGATCCAGTTGTCACTTGACCGGACTTGTGACTGTAGACATATCACTTGATGGGTCCGTTCACCCACAAGTGATAAATAATTAGTAGCTATGTGCACATCCCCCCACATACTGGCAGTAATTTCAGATTACATAGACTTAATCCCTGTAATTATAATCTTTGAAAATAAACATGCTTTTGTAAAGTAATTTAATAAAAAGAGAATGACTCACATTGCAGATTTAACAGAGCTTATTCTACTGATTAGCCTTGATAACCTAGTTTAAATAATCAAGCACACAAACTAGGTTAGTAACTTAATACAGCATTTACGACAACTCACGAGATTACAACCTTCACAACGAATGAAAAAGTGCGATACTTAAACATCCATCGATTTAACGACGAATGACAAAGCATAAACCCTAATGTGGGCAGTACTTAAACATCCATTGGATAGTTTAATCGATCGGACATTAAATCGTAGCAGCGATCGAGTTATTACCCTGAATTGTGGCAGCACTTCGTGATCAGTGTGTGTTTTTGTAGTAAACAGCATCTAAGTGATTGTACGTAAAGAATTTTATCGTCGTAACATGCAAACAGTTCAAGTCCCAAACCCAGGTATTTATACTGGAAATTTTTTCCCCCTGCGTGTCGCGGAAGGTGTCGCGACTCCTGTCGCGACTCGCCTGGGATGTCGACCTAGCCTAGAGTAGCCTTGTCACTAGTATAGGCCTGCTGAGTTGATAGTTCATTAATTCTCGTTGTTGACAGCACATTTTTAAAGATAATCGTTAGTTAGGGTTTACCCCCCTTGAGTTTTAGGGGCCCTAATCCTGATTCCAAATGTTCTGAAAATTTTAGGGATTATACAGAATCACTTGGGTTTCTCAATTAGGGTTTCCTAATTAGATAATTAAAATAATAAATAGTACTTTTTGATGAGAGTTGTTACACACAGGGACCCCACAATATGAAGTTCTGGATTCAATCGGATCCATCTTCCTCAGTCCTGATCCCAAGGACATGTCCCTTTCAACTCCCATACCCTCACCAATAATATTACCACAATCAATAATACCCCTGTTGCATGCAGTTGATATTGCACAAACACAAACCAGTTCTTCTCTATCACCTATCACTGAGAGTATACCACCACAAGTGACTGGGTCTGATGCTTATACCTCTGTTATCCCAGCAACAGTTGAGGAGGTTACACTGCAGGAGTTCCAAGTAACTCTTGTCAGTAGTTCAAGTGGAGCAGCAACTACAACTGATGGATCAACAGATCTTCAGTTGGACAGTTGTTTCATCAGTCAGACTCCCTTGAAGGCAATTTCTTCCATAGCACCATCGGTAACCACCAGTGAGTTAATTCTAACCACTGGTACCATCAAAGGTTTATCAAATGCTGAAGAAAGAAGTCCCCAGTACCAAGAACAAGGGGCATCAATGGGTGATTTTTGGGACTCTGTTCCTAAGTCACACATTGATACAACCACTGCTGGTGGGGATTCAGATGATCCTACTAACGTAGGTGATGATTCAAAATATCAGGAATTGACGGGCAGAGTTGAAAAACTTGAAGATTCAGTTGCTGAAATAAAGGATATGGTGCAAGAGATTTTAAAAGCTCAAAAAGCACAAGCCACTGCTGTTCCACCTCAAGCACCTGCTCCACCACAAGCATTTGCTGCAAATGAGCTCTGGAATATCTTTCAACCTTTACTTGAACACCAAAAGCAGATGGCTGATCAGCAGCATGAAACACATGTAAAAATGCTGACAAATATGGTGGAGTCAAGATTCAAAGATACTCAAGAAGATATCAAGGCTATAAAGGCCAGCATTCAAAAGACTGCCCATGGTGTAAAAGTTCCCTCCACTATCCTTTTTATGGATAACCCCCTTGCAGATAATGCCAAAAAGGGGGAGAATGTCAAGAAGATGAAGAAAAAGGGAATTGAAGATGGTCTGTATGTTGAACCAGAGCAAGAAAAACAGCCATCCAAACCACCTCAAATCACAACATCTGAAACCTCCATCCAAACAGCTGATACAGTAGTGGTTACAAAAACTGTTGTCAGTAGCCAAACAGCTGCCATTTCTTCAACACACACCACTCCATCACACACCACCAAAACCACTGCCCTCACATCATCACCATTACCTCCTGTCATAAAACAGAAGACAACAGATGTTAAAACATCAGTTGTAATGACAACAGTGGTTGAAGCACCAGTTGTTTCAACAACTGTTAGTCAATCACAAACCACTGCCACTCACTCTCAAACCACTGATCCATCCAAGACATCATCAGCCTCTCCTACAATAAAAAGGATAAGGGTTTTCATTCCTGATGATGATTCTCCATCAACATCACCAAAAACAAAATCACCACCTCCATCCCCTGCTCAAAAGCAGAAGACATCTGCTGACATATCAGCAGTTGTAATGACAACAGCAGTTGAAACACCAGTTGTTTCAACAGCTGTTAGTCAGTCATCTTCCACTGTTTCCACCAGTCTCACATCACAACCAACAAAGCTCTACACCAGAAAAAGAAAACTTACTCAACCAGATGAGGACAAACATGATCCCACTACTGCAAAATATCCATTGGAACTAGAAGCTATAAAAAATGAGATGAGGCAATTCTACACTGATGATGATCCTTCAAACAGAAGATTTCCTTCACTCGTCGGCTTCATGATTCCAGAGGATATGGATGAGTATCTTCAGCTCAAAACAAGACAAGCTAAGATAATAGCAAAAGTTGAGTGTAAAGGTCAAAGTGATGAAGCCATTGCTGAAAGATTGGAACTTCTGCTCACAAAAGTCGATCTAATAAAAGTTTTTGCACATGAGCTGAGCAAAGAAAAGGCAGAACAACGAAAAGAGATGAGAAGAAAACTTCTTGCATACATAATGCAAGAAAAATTTTATCCTGCTAAAGAAAACCAATTTGATGAATGGCCAATAATGCTTTTAAAGCATGAAGCTGATAGGATTGATAGAATCAAGAAAGATCCTAAAAGGAAGAAAAATGCTCCAAATTGGAGCAAATACAAAAAGTTCATCACTGACCTAACAGCTGAGTATAAAAGGAAGAAACAGGAGTTGGTGGATGCAAAAGTAGACACTGCAAATGCCATATCAAAATGGTCAAAGCAGCAAACTGATGAAGCCTATGAAAGGCTGAAGAAAAGGAAGATAACTGTTTCAGGCATTTCAAAGAAGCATGAACAAATGATGAAGCTTGAACAGAAGATAGGAAATCTCAAAACACTGTTCCGGTCTACTTTTGTGACAAATCAAGAAGAAGGAGAATAGCTGACCAGTGAAGAGGTAAAGGAAAAGGAAGTTGAGTACTTCAAAGAAACCATCATGAAAATGGGTCTAAAAGAAGAGAACTCGGAAAAACTTCAAAACCTTTTTAAGAAGGTGTTAACTAAACCTGCATCACCATCTGCTTCAGAAGTTTCAGACATTGAGCCAGATCAACAAAAGAGACAGGAGCAGATAGAAAAAGAAACTGCATAAGACATAGCTGCATCTAACAATGTTATTGAAATGGCCTTCAAAAGAATGTCTGAAAGTCTGCAAGTTTTCTCAAGGACAATATCTCAAAGCTCATCATCAAATAAATCTCTCCGAAGAAACCCATTGGGTTTAAAAGTACTAAAGTGGATGTCTGATCAAAAGACCCACGTATTGACCCTGGTCAGATCCAATGGCAAAGTGAAGTACATATCAAGGAAAGAAGCACTAGGCCTTAGTGTTGAAGATTTGCAGGATCTCCTTGAACTTTCACTGTGCAGGGATGAGGATGACACAAGTTCCAAAGAATTTGAAGAAGAATTTAAAAGAAAAGCAAGGGAACTTCTGATGAGGAATAAAGATCCAGAATAATGAAGGGTTTTGGCATTATCTGTTCCAGGGGGAGATTGTTGGGATTGAACCCTACCAGAGGAACAGATAATGTAAAGCCAAAACCGGATCATGACAATGGATTCACAATAATCAGTTGTTTACTTTAAGCTTTCCCCTTGACAGTGAATCAAACATCTGATATGCTCCAAGTACTGCCCTTATCAACAACTGCTGATCCTATAAACCACTGTGAAACCAAAGCACTGATGAGGTTTAAAGGCTGAAGCTCAATCTACTGCTGAAATCCAAGTACCGCTGAAGAGTTAAAGCACTGCCCATTCAAGGCCTGATCACCCTTTGAAGAAAGCACTGTTGCTCATACAACAGTGGTTGATTACGTCAGTGGAATGAAGAGTCAGTGTTTATATATCAGTGTTTGGAATGTAATCAATGTCTGTATGGTCAGTAGATGTAGAACAGTAGATAGAGTTTGTTAGTTTGTTAGATGTCACTTTCATGGTGACGTCAGCTGAGATACCTCAGTGGTTTAGTTTGTCTATAAATGGAGCAGTACTCTGTACTGTTACATTTGATTCGTTTTGAGAGAGTTCTTCTCCTCAATTCAATCCTTTCATCTTGTACAATCCAACCTTGGGGCATCTGGCTGAGGGGGAGTTTAGTCTGTAAGCTTGCATTGTAACCTTTTGCTTTTAATGTAATCTTTCGACTCTATGAAAAGCAATTGTTTATCAAACTATATTCTACTTTGATTGTGTTTACAAAGTTTGTTATTCATTTCCGCTGCACTTAAAACTACTCATATCTATTTGATTTGTTCAAATCTCACAAACAAGCACAATCAGTAGATCCTCAGATCTTAACAACACATAATCTTGTCAACGCTAACACATCATCATACACACATTGTAAAACACATAGCACATTGTAACACATAAAATTTACTCATGAACAACCCATTCTAGTGTATGTCGAAAGACACTTATTTTAGCGATTCGGTGACATTTTTGGGCGTCGGAAGTCACGTATGACTAACCAAACACCAAGTAAACTTAATATAAGTTAAAATACTTGTTTTTATATCAAAAATATCAGTTTGGTTACTGATCTAAAACAGTTTAATAAAAATCCTCCGAAAAGGCGATTTTTAACCGTTTTACCGCATAGTTTTGCATCAAACATTACCCGAACCATCCCAAATCGAAACGAATTGAAATTTTAACATAAACCATGTTATTTACTGAATAAAATAATGGTTATACTCATGATAGTTCAGGTCTTAAGTAAAGCACATAAATCAAGCAAATTTCACATATTTTACCACTTTTTAAGCTATATGTACAACACGCAAAGCTATCAAACCTATGTCAAAGTTTCATGCCATTATGTAATACCAAATAATGTTATTTTTAGTGTTTATAACCTGTTCAAAAACATTTTTGTCACACAACCATTTTTTTATCACTTCTTGAGCTTTAAATCAACATATATTCACATGTAC
Source organism: Helianthus tuberosus (assembly GCA_030545235.1). Taxonomy (NCBI): domain Eukaryota; kingdom Viridiplantae; phylum Streptophyta; class Magnoliopsida; order Asterales; family Asteraceae; genus Helianthus; species Helianthus tuberosus. The sequence goes on from CM060360.1 coordinate 56,654,935, forward strand.
AAGTGTCTAAAGCATACTATCATATCACCAACATTTCATATGAGTTTAGATGCATCAAATATGTGATATATTCATGTTTATTTGCTGATGTACTTGAACATTTAACATATCATACATAGATCATCAATCACTTGCATTTTAACTATTATTCAAGAACAAGCAACAACTAAACAAGTACTTATCAAGATATCAAACTTCAAAACTCATACACCCATACATATGTACGGTTATATATACATATATATAACCACCATTTTTATTTGTTTCAAGACCCATTTCTTTTTAGATTTCAAGTTTGTGAAAATTCCAAGATTCAAGAGAAACTTCAAATCATCAAGAACAACCAAGAATCAAAAGTATGATTTAAACATAAAGGTTATACCTTCAAGATTCAAGTAGGTTGTGGGATGAGATTTTGATGATAGGAAGCTTGAAATCACTTGAATGCTCCTTGGAAACACCTTTGGATCTTCACACTAACTTGAATTTGGCTTGAAATAGGACTTGATTATGAAGAACACGATTGAAGAAATGAAAATGGTGAGGGTGGTGGGAGCTTATGGTTTTGGGAGAGAGAAAGAGTGAGGATTTGGAGTGTTGAGTGAAGATTGTAATCTTTGGAAAGATACATGTAGAGGATTTGCAAGATATGGAGGAGATATGAAAGTGTCATGCAAAGACACTTGTCCACACAAGGATCCAATTTGATATTTAGAGATCTTGGAAAATATATTGGTGGGGCCACACATATGTAAACGTAAGTTGAGAAGGGGGGGGGGGGGGTAAAGTGTAAGTTTGGTTGGTAAATTAGATAAAAACAGGTGTTTAACTGGATACCGGGTATTTTATCTAGCGTTTAAATCCCGGTTTATGGCGGTCTAAATTATTTTTATTATTCTATAAAAATAAACTCGCCAAAATATTACTAAAATAAATTTCAGTTGCCAAAACTGGTTGTGTTGTCTGCGTTTTGCAGTATAAGCACTGTGTTGCGCAGAAACACGAGGTACGCGCTTAAACTTGAAAAATAACGTTTTTAAGTGTTTTAATTTATTTTTCAACACGAACCTGATTAAAATAAAATTTTAATCATAACAGAATGTTTTTGGGATTTAAATATTATCCGGGCGGTCACCAACGTTCGTTTCGCAGTTTTGTCGTAATTAGTTCTTTAGTTCAAATAAACATGTTTTTGCCATACCGAATCCTTCGAAACTTATCTCTAAGTTATGTAAAAGGGTATTTAAGGTATGTTAAGCTTACGTCACAGTTCCGGAGTGTACGTCGCGTTAAACTGCTTGCGTTTACGCACCAGTTTGCGTATAACCTTCCAGAAAGTGATTTAAAGCTTGAAATCGGAATCGAATCAAATTGTAAAATCATCAAACACAATTACACATAAAATAACACCAAAGTACATTGTTTTATTGATAACCAACAGTGTTTTACATTATACGATGATTACAGAACACAGTTGTCACAGGTTGTGAGTTCGATAAATCAAAGGTGAATAACTGTTGTACGAGAAATATTGAATGAATTAATTGTACACCACATGGGCCTCACATACACACCGGTTTAGGCTACACGGATTCCTGAATAAACATTGGGTTGAAAATGTGGTTGAGCCTGTTAAGTTAGTGGGCTAGTCAAGGGAGGAATTAATAAACTGACTGATGCACGTGTTCGGGTATCAAGAATTAATTAGTATGTGATTTGTATATATGTGAACTCATGGGGTAAATGTGCTTAGGAACTGATTACATGCTAGAAGATTACTCGATGAGGTTGGGTTAGCATGTTAATTGCCATGATTTGAACTATAAGGGTGTTATTTAAATATTAGAGATGTGTGGTATGTGATTGAGTAATATGTGATATTATGATGTATGTTGCGGATTTCATTGAATGGTCAACTGTTACAGTACGTATGATAATATGTGTGTGTCATATGCATAGGATTGCGTGATATGTGATTAGGGAGTATGTGCGTTAAAAGTGCATGAAATATCTAGAGTATGTGCATTCAAAACTGATTGTTGTCGGTAACCGTGTTAGGACGTTTGTGACTGACTGTTAAACGGATAATTAATCTTACCGAGCAAAACTAAGGTGAGTTCATCTCTCTTGAGCATGCTTCCCAGTGGTTGGGACAGTCGTTGGGTATCCCGGGGAGGGATAGGTTTTTGGGTAACTTGTTTGGGTATTCCTGAGAGGAATACGTCTTTTGGATAAATCTGGAATGTTGGATAATATACTCTTCCTATCACCTTTAAAGTCCCTCCGTGTTGTTTGGTTACCTGAGAGGTAACAAGGTATTAGTTAGTAGCGCTACTTAGGTTTGGCAACCTCACCCCGTACCTGGGAGGACGGGTGTTGAACTAATGACCTAGTCATGACAAATGCTTTGATATGAGCATTGGAGAAAGGGCAATGTAAATCAGAAGCCGTCTTATATTCGGGATATTATCAACATTAAATTCAATGGATTAACTAAACACTTGGTAACCAACGTTTTCGTAAAACTATGAACTCACCAGCGTTGTCTGATACACTTATTGCATGCTCGCAGGTCGTTAGATATCTTGGATTTGGGAACTTGCTGTCTGGAGTAGCTGGAGTGGTCATGGGTCGAATGGAAGGATTCATGTGATTGATTATTGACAGTGTACATTGGTTTTGAACAATTTAACTTTGGTTTACTATTTGCTTCCGCTGAACATGTTGGTTTTCATTTAAACTCGTTAATGGTATTTTTCATTAATAATTGAGGATTTTATTTATAAACTTGAATGACTTCAATGTGATTAGTGGCTCGTTGTTGGTACGTCACACGCCTAGTAGGGACATTCCCTAGGTGGTATTTTGGGGGTGTGACAAGCACCCCATCCTCCAGACTATGACCCATGTTGGTGCATACATCTGTCGACTTCGTCTTGTATCGAGTCTTAGACTAGATTGTATAGATCAGGGCACGTTATTCAAGAAAATAGGATAGTTTAGAGTGTTAAAAGCTTATTTCGCTCCTAGAGGCTAATTCCGCCCGAAATTTTATTGAGACACTTTCGAGCGGAATCACATTGGTGCTAATTTCGATCTAACTGATGTTGTGTCATTCTGAGCGGAATCAGAGGGCCTATATATAGTTGTTTAAGAGCGAAATCAGGTAACAGTTCCTTGTATTCCATACCGAAGTGCTGCCGGTGTGAAGACTGATTGTATTTGCTTTCAAATCAATATAAACGGTGTTTAAAGTGAAGAACTAGCTGTTTCTACCTTTGTTTCTTAGTTTCCACCTTTGAAACAAAGTAAACTCCTCTGAACGACTCATTTGGGTCAGTCGAACGATCCTACAATTGGTATCAGAGCTCAGGAGGAGGAGTTCTGCAGATTACAGTTGGATTTGATTGCATTCTCTTACTTCTACACCTTCTTTCATCAATTCAGGAAGTTTTAACGGTCAAAATCGGATCAATTTTTCACAGACTGTGTATTAGTGACTATTAACAAAGCCTTGAAAGTTTGAGACTGAAATTCACAGTAAAAATGGACAAAATGGACCCCCGAACTGATTTCGCATGAACGGATGTTGTCTGATTTCGCTCCAAAACTTGCTGATGATTCCGCTCCAGGCTGCCAAACTGTTGATTCCGCTCCAAATTTAGTGTCTAATTTCGCTCCAGACAAACGAATTTCTTGATTTCGCTCCAAAATCAGTGGTGATTTCGCTCCAGAGCTACAAACTTCTGATTTCGCTCCAGTGTACATTGTGATTTCGCTCCAGACTACAATCAGTGTTTTTGCTCGAACTGTTTCTGGGTTAATTCCGCTCGAAAGCTACTGTTTTTGAAAAACGTGATACATAATCATGAGTGAAGAGTTCTACAACGCGTTCGCTTCAACTCCGACTACTCCAGCTTCTATTGCGCAGAATATGAATTTGGAAAACAGGACAGGAATGTTACAAAAGCCCCCGAAACTGATGAGCATAGAAGAGTACTACGGATGGAAAGACGGATTCGAAAACTGGGTCTAGGCAAACCATCTTAGGTCATGGGAGTGTATTCTGAAGAAATATGTTTTACCACGTACTGATTTGCAAGTTGTGAAAACAATTTCTGAGTTTAGTGATCAAGAACGAGATATGTATCGTGCTGAAAAGATGATGATAAGTTTACTTCAGCAAGCCATTAAAGAAGACATCTTTATTCTACTTCAATATGACAAGACTTCAAAATCGATTTGGGATGCTCTTAGAGTCAAGTTTGAGGGTAGTAAAAACATGATTAAGAGCAAGAAGGCACTGCTTAAGAAAGAGTTTGATTTGTTCACAGGTTTACCCGGTGAAGATACCAAGAAGCTAATTGAAAGATACTGCCACTTGGTGCGATCCATGTCGATGCTTAGTATAACAAAAGATCGTGAAGAGTGGGTAGACAAGTTAGCTGACGCTTTACCACAAAAGGAATGGGGCACATATTTGATGATTTTGAAGAACACTGGGGTTTATGATGGGTTAACGATTTCTCAGTTTATTGAGAAGATTGAGGGTCAAGATTTGGAACAGCAGAAGATCGCGAGGATGAACAGTCCAAGTGGTCAACAGGATGTAAAAATGTATTACAAAGGCAGTGTTCCAGAAGTTGAAAGAAGCCCGAAAATCCAAACTGCGTTTAGTGCTGGAGATTCATCTGAAAAAGTTGATCAAAGTTCTAAAAATAGCAGTGGGTTCTCTTCATACCCGAGTGTCAATCCAAAAGATACTACATCAGGCTTCCATTCTCAAAGCACAAAGACAGGAAATGGTTATGTGATACAATGCAACATTGCTTTGAATCTTCCAGACGGACAAAGTTTTTCTGAAGAGGTTGCGAAAGATCACATGGCACTACTTGGTTCTGTGTTGCTATCTTATGAAGGATTGGTTGCTGGTCGGATCGGGAATCCTATGCTCACAAAGGAGGATTACGATCAGATAGACGCCGAAGAAATGGAGTTAATGGACATCAAATGGTGTCTAGCTAGCGTTCTTAGGCGTGCTGAAAAGTTCAAGATGATTACTGGGAGAAATGACTTTCTTGATGCACATGTTTCTACTTTAGGTTTTGATAAATCTAAAGTTACTTGTTTTAAATGCAGGGAGAAAGGTCATTTCAAGAGGGAATGCAAGAACAGAGAAGCTAGTGATGTGAAGAATCCATTCGGAAAAGATGACTATTACCGGAAAGCCATTTATCAACAAGTCGGTCAACAACAACTACAAGAACCACAAGTGGCTCATGGTAGAAAAGTGATTGAGGATTCAAAAAGAGCATGTTTGGTGGATTTTAACTGGAATGAATACATATCACCTGAAAGCAAAGTATGTTTGGTCATTCAAGATGATGAAAGATTGCCTAAAGGTTTTAGCTGGGATATGTTTGTTGATGAAAACGGAGATTTCAAAGCATTCATTGCTAAAATTTTGAAAGAACCAGATATTTTTACCACATGGATGAAGTCTATTGGTGAGACTGTGAAGAATGTGGAGGAAGAGTCTGTTTCATCAAAAGAAGGATCACAGAGTGCAGATGAAAGTTCACAAAATGATGAAATTTCAGAAGAAGAAGTTGTTTTTGATCAAACACCAGCTGATTCTGGTTCTTCGGATGATAATTCTGAAAAATCAGTAATTTTTTATCAAACACCAACTGATGATAGTAGTGATGATGAAGAAGAACGACATATTAATGTTGCTAAAACTCATCTATCTCCTGAAAGTTTTCATTTTTATTTTGCAGATCGCTTGGAAAAACTGAAAGAGAAACAAGCTGCAAAAGAACAAATGAAACAGAAGTCTGAAAGTGGTGATCAAACAAAGGAAGCTGTTCAGAATGAAGAAGTAAAAAGTGTTGCTGAGGAGATTGCTGAACCAGAAAAGGTGGATGAAGTTGAGAAAATCATTGAAGTTGAAAAGATCATAGAAGTTGAAAAGATTGTTGAAGTTATCAAGCCTTGCTTGAAGTGTTTGGAGACTTGCAAAGAATGTGCAGCAAAAGATGAGAAGCTGGCAGAGTTTGAGAAGATGAAGGAACAATTATTGTTCAATCTCAACTATGTGAAAGAATCTTATGATATCTTGAACAAAACAGTAACTGGTCTTCAAAAGACAAATTCTGAAAGAGAAGCCGCATTGACCATGATGAATTCTGTGATGATGACAAAGCAAAAAGCGATAAATCATTACATCGATGAATGTGCAAAGTTGCAGCAAGAGTTGGAGACTGAGAAAATTGAGAATGAGAGAATCAGACGATTATTACAAAGCTATTCTAGTTCTGATTATCTTATTGATCGAATTTATCCAACTGTTGCAGGTTTTGAAGTCTTTAAAGATGATGAGAAGCCTAAGAAGAAGGATACTAGTAAGAAACCGAGTGTTAGCTATAACAAGTGTCCACCTCTGATCTGGGAAGGTTATTCTCCCAGAAAACCAAATGAGGAGCAAGTTCAAAAGGCAGTCAATATAAAACTGAAGTCTGATATAACTGATGAATTACCAGAAAACATTGACGTCACTTTCACATCGTCTGACACTGATTATGAGTCTGAGTTAATTAAAAAGGTGGTCGATCAGGTGTTGGATACTGATGAGGAGTCTGGGTCAAAGTCTGAGTCTGGAGGGTCAAGTTCGTCAGTCAACAGTCCAAAATCGTCGGTTAAAAGGGCTTACAGTAAAGAGTTTTTGTTATCAAAATTGATTTTGGATGATGAAACATTTGAAGTAGCATATACTTTAAATGATTCTGACAAATTATATTCTGATAAAGAATTTCCAATAAGAAGTGTTAGATTTGAAATGATTAAAAAGGTTTTCAAAATAACAGAAATTAAGATTTCTGAAATAAAAGATTTAAATCTTACTGGAAAAACCTAAAAAATACACTTCAAGAGTTCAACAACGATTAAACAAAAAAAAGGGTTACAATTCTGGTTCTGGTTTTCAAAAGAAACCAAACCATAATGGTAGCTACAAAAAGAAAGGTTTAGGATTTATTCCACCTAAAAGTTATAAAAATGAGAAAAATTCTAAAACAAAAACAGAATTTGTTTCAGGAGGAAGTGCAGAAGAAGAACAGAAGAAACCGTTCTGGAAACAATTAAACCAGGAGTTTCTTGCTGAGAAGAAAAGGAATGGAACTAGAGTGTTTCATCCAAAAGAGACTCGAACCTGTTTCAAATGCAATGAAGCTGGTCACATTGCATGGAACTGTCCGAAAAATGCTAAGACTAAACAGGGAGTTTCTGAAAAACTGAAAGAAATAGTTGTTGATGTTGAACCACCAACTGAAAAATTCAAAATTTTTGAAAATTCAACTTATGAAGTTGGTGAATGTTCTAAAACGAATTTTTACAAAAAGAAAGCAAAAGATAACCAAATGTGGGTTGTCAAGAAGTCTGAAGAGAAAGTTGGAAATGAATCTAGTTCCACAAAGCCAGAAGAGCCACAAGTTGAGGTAAAAGAGGAAATTTCTGTATCTTCAGTGAATGATGATGAGTTTCCATCACTGAATTTTGAAAAGATTAAACAAAAAGTTGGTAAAGTTGAGATTTCAAATCAATTCTTTTCAGATCAGAAGGAATTTGATATTGAAAAAGCATTCAATGGGAATGTTAAGAAAATTTTTAAGAAAATGATTGATGGGAAAGTGAAAGGGGTTAAGGATTTCTATGCAACAAAGAAAGCCACTTATAACCCTACTGAGCAAGAATTGAAAACACTCAAGTCTGAAAAGACTTGGGTGGAAATTCTTTTCCCTTAAACAATCTGAATTGCCGGAGATCCCAAGTTTGTAATCGTGGATCAGGAATCGGCATCATTCTTGTTAATTGTTTTTGTGAATGAACTTTATAATGGCTAACTTTTGGCAAGTCATACTGCAGGAATTGCCGGAGCTTCCAGGTTGGTAAGTGTGAAGCAGGAATCGGCATCTTTGTTGGTAAAATTAATTTGTGTAGATGTGATATTTCTACAAAGTTGGTTGATGAAGGTTTACACTTACAAGTGGTAAATCAAGGATATTAAGTTGTACTTGTTTTTCCTACAAGTGGTTAATCAAGGTCATTAAGTTGAACTTGATTGGACCATACCTACAATTGGTATTTTGAAAGACAATGTGATGAACCACACCCCTAACTTACAAGTGGTAAAATCGACAAAACTTATTTTCCAGAAAAATCATTTTGGTTAAAACAAACTTAAGTGTTTTGAAATCATAATGAGAAAATAGTTTTGTGTAAGGGGGAGTTCTGATTGTTTATGCCAAAATGGATGGCGAATTGAAGCAATTTGATATCGGTTGTCAAAATTAAAAAAAAAACAAACTGTACAGGTAGAATTTCAAAATTTATTTTCAAATTTCCTGAAATGTGTTTGCATTTTAGGGGGGGGGGGTAAATATTTCTGAAAATCCAAAAACATTAGAAAATTTGAAAAAGACAAAAACATGATAAAATACAAAAATGAGTTTTGGTGTTAAAGAAGAGGAAATGATAGCACATCAGTAGACAGTCACAGTATGCTAAAGAAATGTAATGATTAAATAGCGTTAAACAGTCTCACTGATGATATGCCGATAGGTTTTTACACATTTAGTAAACTTTTTCGGGATATAAACTAAAATTCAAACTTGCTTATTTCGTGGGGAACACTACTTGGATATATAGGTAACCCCTGAAATCTCGTTTGAAAGGTCCCTCTTTCTGAGATACTAGGTCTTTATACTCAGTGATATCTGGGGTATTATCCCGGGACTTCTGATTTTGCGGAAGCAATGGCCTAGTCCCCGGAGAATACTTTATGTTTGCTTGAAATATAGCGCCGCCCTCAGCAAATTGATGAAACAATAAAATTGATAGTCTTGCTGTTGTAATACAAAAGATCCTCTAAAGGGGACACACCAAAAGTCGAGCCGTCATCTCCCTGCTGAACGGAAGTTCTGACCTGAGCTCTCACGGTTTCGTACTATAATTTATTCCCTTACAGATATCATCTGTGGTATACTCACCTGTAAGGCTGAATATTGGGATCTGGATACGAGAGTATATTCAAGAGGTGGGACACAAAAATGAGTTTAAGTCCTTAAAACATCTAACTCATATCCTGAATCAGTTGAAATTTGTGTGAAAATTTAAGTGGATCAGTATATCGGCAATCTAAGTGAATTGTTTAATTCTTAATGTGTAACTAAGCTCAACGGTACTTGTGATTTGTCAAAAACTGATATGATCCTCTTACACAAAACTCACAAAAATATTGTCTGTAAATATTTTTTTACTGCATTTCTTTACATTCAAAAATCCAAAAAGATTTTCGGTGTGTTTTAGCATAAATTTTGAAAAATCCAAAAAGATTTCGACAACTGATGTTGAAAAGCTGATTTTCAAAATCCCAAGTTCTAAACATGATGACATGTTTGTGAAAAGAAGTATGTGTTTGAAAATCAAATGAGTTTTGATCAAATTTTAAAATGGTTCATCAAGAATATTGAGTTATTTTTTAGGGAGAGTTAGTGTTAGTGCATATATTGAATTGTTAAATTTAGAAAATTTACTTTGAGGTAGAGATTGTGCAGGATTATGAAAGAGATGGATTTATCAATCCTGAGAATACCTGAGTTGGATAAAAGCCAGGTTACAATCTTAGAACAATCTCCTATAGAGCCAGGTTGATCGATCCTGAAAAGCTTATATGTTAGAGAGCCAGGTTACGATACCTGAGGACTCTGATTAAGGAAAGCCAGATAACGATCGTGAACAGCCAGACATCGATCCTGAAGCAGATGATGCTGAAGAACTAAAGGAATGCCAGCACGTTGCTAGGGGAGTCTGTTAATGCTGAGTGAAAAAGTGAAGCCCAGAGGCTGATCAAGACTGAAGATGTGAAGTCACGACACTGTCAGACTCGACACGTGCGACTCGTCAACATCTGAGGAGGAGTCTGTTGGTGCATACATCTGTCGACTTCGTCTTGTATCGAGTCTTAGACTATATTGTATAGATCAGGGCACGTTATTCAAGAAAATAGGATAGTTTAGAGTTTTAAAAGCTGATTTCGCTCCTAGAGGCTAATTCCGCCCGAAATGTCATTGAGACACTTTCGAGCGGAATCACATTGGTGCTATTTCGCTCTAACTGATGTTGTGTCATTCTGAGCGGAATCAGAGGACCTATATATAGTTGTTCAAGAGCGAAATCAGGTAACAGTTCCTTGTATTCCATACCGAAGTGCTGCCGGTGTGAAGACTGATTGTATTTGCTTTCAAATCAATATAAACGGTGTTTAAAGTGAAGAACTAGCTGTTTCTACCTTTGTTTCTTAGTTTCCGCCTTTGAAACGAAGTAAAACTCCTCTGAACGACTCATTTGGGTCAGTCGAACGATCCAACAACCCATGGTTTGACGACCACAGGGATTACCAGCAACGTTACCCAATCCCAATAGAGGAGCCCATGCAAGACCTATTAGGACCATATCCCAACTTGGATCCTCTAGACCCATATTATGATAATGACCAATATATCAGGGAGATTCTAGAGAATCCATACCCTCAGGAGGAACCAATGCCACAATACCCCTGACCCCATACCAGCACATGCACCACCCATGAGTACTGAGAATGTGCAAGAACTCCGAACCTTTGGTGAGGAGATATTAGAAGGAAGTGAGAGAATGAGACAAAAAGGGGAACGACTCGTCTGGAAATATGAGGAGCGTAATATGCAGTTTTGGATGAACCCTTATCAGTAATAATAGTAATAATAATAATAAAAATAAATGAATATATATATATATATATGTGTGTGTGTATGTAACTTGAATATATATATATATATATATATATATATATACCATCTTATGGTTAGTGATGCATACTAGTATTGTATTTTAATTTCCAGATATGGTTTGTAATAGACACATAATATATAAAATAGAGTAAAGTCGCAATGTTCGACGATTTTGGATCAATATGCTTGTTGTGTAATTGTTTGCTTTGGATATTGTGTTGCGATATTAATACTTGGTAAATGTTTATAATTCAGATGGCCAATGCAACAAATCAGGAAAACCAGAATAATGAAAATCAAATAAATAACAGTGAAATTCGACACATTGTAACCTAAGGAATTAGAGATGCCATGCCAGCTATCATCCAAAATGTTAGGGAAGCGGAAAATAATAATAAAAGTGATAATGGAAGTAAGCGAACACATACTAAACTTAGCCACACCATGCACAATGGACCCATTTTTCAAATGCACATTCCAAAAACGAGAAGAACCATGTCTTATGGTTGTTCTTACAAAGGATTCTGGTCCTGCAAACCAATATAATTGTCTGGCAATGAAGGGGCCATTGCAGCTCTATGCTGGATAGAAAAGACTGAGGCAGTCTTAAAAATAAGCAAGTGCGCAGAAGAAGATAAGATCATGTTTGCCTCCAATTTTTTTAAAAAGCCAGCTCTAGAATGGTGGAACACAATTCTCTAGTCTAGAGGAAGTGACAAGGTCTATAGTATGGAATGGAACGAGTTTAAGAACGTGGTAGAAAGGAAATTATGTCCTCCCAATGAAAAGGAACAGATAGCTAATAAATTCCTAAACCTTAGAATGACTGGTGTAGATTGCAAGGGTTACACTACTACATTCTTTGAATATGCTAGAATAGTGCCAACCCTAGCATCACCAGAACCTGTTTTAATCTCCCGTTACATCTGGGGATTAATTAGTGAAATTAGGCATGTAGTCAAGGGAGCTAGACCATAATCCATAGAAGAAGCTGTAGAACTAGCAAATACCTTGACTGATGAATTAGTGCGTACACAAGAAGAAAACCAAAGGAAGAACCCAGCCCAGAAATTTACCCAGGAATTTCACTACGGAAATTCCAACCGTGGGAAAAATGTAGGTTCTACTTCTGCACCTTACTGCAAGTATTGCAAAAGGGAACATTCTGGGAGATGTTCCATATACTGCAATTTTTGCAAAATATCTGGACACAAGGTGGAAGACTACAGGAAGAAACCCAACAATAAGATATGCTACAATTGTGGAGAACAACGCCATATTAAGCCAAATTGTCCGAAATTAGCTCCAGCCACAAACAACAAGACTACTAAGAATGCTAGAGCATTTGTTCTGACAGCCGAAGAAGCAAAAATGATTTCGGACGTGATTGCCGGTACGTTTTTAGTTAATGATGTTTTTGCCAAAGTATTATTTGACTCTGGTGCGAACCAAAGTTTTATTAATACTTCATTTTGCAAACTTCTCAATCAACCATTAACTAAACTCCAACAAGAATGTTTAGTGGAAACAGCAAATGGAAAATCCATTATGATTGCCGAAATCTTGCAGGGAGCAAGAATAGAATTTTTAAATCAAAAATTTATTGCAAACCTTTACCCAATGAATCTGGTAAGATTTGATATTGTATTAGTGTTGGTGCACTGAATGTCTGCTGATTACGTCTTATCAAGTCTTTTGTCTAGATAGAATGAATGAGCACACAATAGATTAGAAATTAGGGTTTTACATGTTTATCTAGGGTGTTTCTCTTGAAGGGGTTTCAAGGCAAGTTCAAGAGAAACCTATTGATCAGCTTTCTCTTGAACTGGTAGTGTGTCATTTTCAAGAGAAACCTATTGATCAGCTTTCTCTTGAATTGGTAGTGTGTCATTTTCAAGAGAAACCTAGGGCCTATATATAGGAGAGTGTGTCATTTGAAGAGAAACCAGATGGTGTTTGTGTGTGAGTCTAGGTGCTGTCGAAATTTTGTTAGAAATTGATTGTAAAGACTCAGAATCGATTAATAGAGGAATAATTGAAAGGAACAAAGCTGTTATGACTTTATATATGTTGATTCCGCCTTCATATTTGAAGATGAACTGCCTTAACTGACTTTTAGGGTCACGCAAACGATCCAACAAGTGGTATCAGAGCTCAGGACGAGGAGTTCATACCATAGTAGCTTGATTCTACCAGATTTTCTTATTTCTACTCACTTCTTCTCATACTTTTCTGATTTGAACGAGTTCTAACGGTTGAAATGGCCTGATTTTTTCATATGTCGTGTAAAACATAGAATTAATAAATCCTACAAAGTATCAGATCAAAATTCAGATTAAAACTGATAAAAAATGGCTTAAAACTAGGTTTCGTTTGAACTGATTCTTCGAACTTTCTCTTGAAGAATACAGCTTTCTCTTGAAAAACTCAAGAGAAACCTCCATATAATACAGCTTTCTCTTGAAAAACTCAAGAGAAACCTCCATAAAATACAGCTTTCTCTTGAAAGGTTCATATAATCAGGTTTCTCTTGAAAGTAATCAGGACTTTCTCTTGAACTTGGCTTTCTCTTGAAAGGTTCATATAATCAGGTTTCTATTGAAAGTAATCAGGGCTTTCTCTTGAACTTGGCTTTCTCTTGAACTGTTTCAAGAGGTTTCATTTGAATTTGAGTTTTTCAAAATCAAGAAAATTCTAACTGTTTGTTGATTTTTCAGGTACGTATAAGATGGCAAAATCTGAACCTATTCCGTGGAAAGATGATAGAACTGAAGAGCAAAAATATCAATACAGAAAAATGATTGCTGAAAACAAAATAATTAGAATATCTCGTATCTATCTGGAAGCAAGGAAAGCAAATAGATGGGATCCGGACAGAGAGTGTTATCTTGATGAATATGGAAATATTGCAATCGATGACAAAACGCTTGATATCGAAACCATAATTAAGGAGTACAAAGATGAGGATGATTATTGGCACAAGAAATGGTGGGGAGATGAAGAAGAGAAAAAGAAAAAGAAAGAGTTAATAAATGAAATAGAAAGAAACTCAGAAAATATAAGTTTGGTTGAGTTTCTTGAATTAATCAAAAGGATTAGAAAAGGAACTGGAGACGAGAAAAAGAAAGAAGCTGATGATGGAGAGATGAATGGAAAATGCTCGAAATGCGAAAAATCAGAAATAGACAATGACAAACTTCTGAAGAATGTAGAGAGTTTAACATTGGAAATCAAAAGCTTGAAGGATGAGAAAGAATCTGATAATAAACAGATTCTTGAAATGAGAGAAAATTGTGAGAATTTGACGTCTGAAAATGTCAAACTGTTGAGTAGTTTGGACAGTTTGACATTGGAAATCAAAAATTTAAAAGAAATTGAAAAATATTTTGAAAATGAAAAATTAAAATTTGAAAAAGATTTTCAAAGTCAAATAAAGAATTTAGAAGATGAAAAATCTGTTATTTTTCAGAATAATCTTGAAAAACAAATTGAAATAAATTCTCATCTTCAGAAAATCATTCGGCTTAAAAATGAAGCTGAAATTGCTCGAAATAAAATTAACGAGCTTGAGAATAAATTGAAAGGTTTTGTGAATTCTACATCACATGTTTGTCCAAAACCGATCAATTCTGTCCCAATAAGTGACAATGTCACAAATTTTGACAAAGTCAAAATTGAAGATTGTGATGAAATATCTGATGATGAAAAAGAAAAAGAAAAGAAAAGAAAATTATTTTTTGATTTACAAGAAAAATTTAAAAATACTGTGTTGCAATCAACTGAAATAGGTGAATGCTCGAAGCAAAAACCTGTTAAGAAGAATGCAGAACAGAAACAAAAAGTTAAAAATTTGAAAAATCTTAAAAATGAAAATAAAAGCTCATCAGATAAGTCATCCAATCATTATCAAAAATCACAAAAATCTAAAAATGAAAACTCACAAAATGTTGGTAATAAGTGGTGCAGGTTTGACCACAGTGCTTCAAAGCTAAAACCAGTTTTCAAGAAGAGTGATGATTACCACAAAGCCAGACAATGTTATGATCTAAGCATATGGTGTGAAAGTGGTGAATGGTACGATAACAGAGTGTGCTACACCTGTGGTGTGAGAGGACACATTGCTGTTAATTGTCAGAATTGGAGTTATGAGACAAGAAGATGCTATAATTGTCAAATCAGAGGTCATATTGCCAGAGATTGCCCAAGGAGATCAAATGAAAGATTGAGGGTTAATTCTCAGAAATTGACAAAGAAACCAGTCAACGTCAAGCCCCATGAACAGAAGGTTCTAAAACCTAAAGTTCAAGATCAGACAATTCAAGAAAAGAAAGTGAAGCTTTCACAGGGGCAGAAAGACAGACTGAGGAAAAAGAGAAAGAAGGCGAGAGAGTATCTGGAGAAGATTTTGTCCTCGGGTTCACCGGACAGATTGAATAAGAGTTCTGATGAATGAACTAACTCGATTGCAAAGTCAAGAAAGATGAATTCATCGGATACAAATCTGAGGACGAAAGAAGAAAAGAAGAAGAAGAAAATGGTCGGCGATGAATCTGACGTCTCAAAGTCAGACAAGCC
This sequence comes from Helianthus tuberosus, assembly GCA_030545235.1. Taxonomy (NCBI): domain Eukaryota; kingdom Viridiplantae; phylum Streptophyta; class Magnoliopsida; order Asterales; family Asteraceae; genus Helianthus; species Helianthus tuberosus. The sequence goes on from CM060360.1 coordinate 56,670,336, forward strand.
ACCATCAGGCAATGAATTTGACAGGTCAAAGTCAGACAAGCCATGTGCAGGCAATGATTCTGGCTCGTCAAAGCCAGAGGAGCCTAGTGTTGAGGTAAAATCTGAGAATTCAGGTTTAACAATGGATGATGCAAATTTTCCATCATTGTTGAACAAGAATTCAAAATCACCCAAGGCTGGTCAGGCTTGGGTGAATCTTTTCAAATAGAAAAACCTGACTTGCCGGAGTTCCCAGGTTGGTAAGCGTGGAACATGAATCGGCACATTTCTTGAGAAATTTCACTCTGGTGATTTTTCGCCTTACATGTGGTAAATCAGGGACATTAAATTGTACTTGATTTCCTACAAGTGTTTGTGTTGATAGAATCTTGAACTGTTAAATTTTTCAAAATGGTTAAAGGAAAACAAAGTGATGAAGTAATCCCCTAACCAACAAGTGGTTTGTTAATTCAACAAAACTAATTTTCCGAAAGAAACATTTGATTAAAACAAACTTAAGTGTTTTGAAATCACAATGAGAAAATAGTTTGTTGTCAGGGGGAGTTCTGATTGTTTATGCCAGGTGGATGGCGAATTGAAGTAATTCGATATCGGTTGTCAGTTTGTTTTCAAATTTTCCTTGAAAATCAAAATTGAAACATATTTTGATTTTAGGGGGAGAAATTTTTTTTTTTTTAAAATTAGAAAATTTCAAAAACATTGAAAAAGCAAAAATGAGTTTTGTTGTGAAAAAGAGGAAATGATAGTAAATCAGTGAACTATCACAGCATGCTAAGGATATGAAATATCAAATGTGATAAACGGCTTCACTAATGATGTGTCAGTAGGTTTTTGCACATTTAGTAGATTGTGACGAGATATAAACCTAAATTAAAACTTGCTTATATCGTGGGTAACATCTCTCGGATATATGGGTAACCCCCGAAATCTCGTTTGAAAGATTCTTTTTTCTGATATACTAGGTCTTTATACTCAGTGATATCTGGGGTATTATTCCGGGACTTCTGCTGAATGGAAGTTCTGACCTAGTCCTCGAATAATACTTTCTGCAAATGCTTGAAACATAGCATCACCCTCAGCATCAATGATAAGACAATAAAATTGCTTAGCAATGCTGTTGTAAAAAAGATCCTCTAAAGGGGACACACCTAAAAGTTGAGTCATGATCTCTCTGCTGAACGGTAGTTCTGACCTGAGCTCTCATGATTCTTCATAATTTATTAACCCCTTACAGATATCATTTGTGTTATAATTACCTGTAAGACTGAATATTGGGATCTGGATACGGGAGTATATTCTGAGGTGGGACACGTGATTAAGTTTAAGTATCTAAGACATTAAACTCGTATCTCGAAGCAGTTGAACTTTGTGTGAAAATTTAAGTGGACCAGTATACTGACAATCAAGGTGAATCGTTTAGAACTTAAAATGTCAAAAGCTTAACGGTGCTAGTGATTTGTCTCATAAACTGATATGATCCTCTTACACAAGCTCACAAAAATATTGTTTGTATATATTTCTTTATATATTTCTTTACTGCATTTCTTTAAAATCAAAATCCAAAAAGATTTTCGACAACTGATGTTGAAGAGCTGATATTCAAAATTTCAAGTGCTAAACATGATGAATTAGTTTGGGAGAATATGTTGAAAACTTTGAATGTCATATACAAATGTTTTGAAAGATTGTGTGCTTAGTTAATCAAGGTCATTCATTTGAACTTGATGTAACTAGTATGATTGTTGTTTAAATGATGTCTACCAGTAAGTTTTTTAAATCTAAGTGTTATAAATTTGTGAAACTTATGTTGTGGTAGAGGATATGCAGGTTTTAGGAATTCCCACGGAAGCAAAATGTCAAAGCTTGAACCAGATAAAGACCTCAGATTTTAGCATATTGAGAGGGGGAGTCTGTGAAAGGGGGAGTTTGGATCAACAATCAAAGGGAAGTTTGAAGATGGAGCTAGTTTGAGTTCCTGAACCTGGGAAGAAAAAGTTTTTGCAATGAGAATACAAAGTTGAAAAAGGCAAAGACTAAAGACTTAAAGCCAAAGACTTCATCAACATCCAAGGGGGAGTCTGTTGGTGCACTGAATGTCTGCTGATTACGTCTTATCAAGTCTTTTGTCTAGATAGAATGAATGAGCACACAATAGATTAGAAATTAGGGTTTTACATGTTTATCTAGGGTGTTTCTCTTGAAGGGGTTTCAAGGCAAGTTCAAGAGAAACCTATTGATCAGCTTTCTCTTGAACTGGTAGTGTGTCATTTTCAAGAGAAACCTATTGATCAGCTTTCTCTTGAACTGGTAGTGTGTCATTTTCAAGAGAAACCTAGGGCCTATATATAGGAGAGTGTGTCATTTGAAGAGAAACAAGATGGTGTTTGTGTGTGAGTCTAGGTGCTGTCGAAATTTTGTTAGAAATTGATTGTAAAGACTCAGAATCGATTAATAGAGGAAGAATTGAAAGGAACAAAGCTGTTATGACTTTATATATGTTGATTCCGCCTTCATATTTGAAGATGAACTGCCTTAACTGACTTTTAGGGTCACGCAAACGGTCCAACAATTAGGAATGGATTGGTTAATAGCCAATAAAGCCAGTATTCTATGTGATCAAAAGTCAATACAAGTAAACTCACCAAAAGGTGAAAAGATCACAATTAAAGGAGATAAGCCAACTAGACCCACAAAATTCATCTCTTTTATGAAAACAGCAAGTTATGCTAAGAAAGGATCATTAGTGTATATGATTTCCATAATCATTAACCCTAAAGGAAAGGAATTAAAAGATATTCCTGTAGTATCCCAATTTTCAGATGTATTTCCAGAAGAACTACCAGGGCTACCCCCGGACAGAAAAGTCGAGTTCAGAATTCATCTGCTACCAGGAACAACACCAATTGCCAAATCACCTTACCGTTTGGCACCCGCAGAAATGCAAGAGTTAAAGAAGCAATTCGACGAACTCTTGGAAAAGGGATTCATACAGCCAAGTTCATCGCCTTGGGGAGCACTGATCTTATTCGTCAAAAAGAAAGACGGGTCAATGCGAATGTGGATTGATTACCATGAATTGAACAAAGTCACGATTCAAAATCGGTACCCATTACCGAGAATCGATGATCTGTTTGATCAACTGCAAGGAGCTCGATTCTTTTCTAAAATCGATTTAAGCTCAGGATATCATCAATTAAAGGTACAGGAAGAGGACACTCCTAAAACCGCTTTCAGAACAAGCTATGGCCATTATGAATTTACTGTCATGCCATTTGGTTTAACCAATGCCCAGCCGCATTTATGGACATGATGAACCGAATATGTAAGCCATATTTGGATAAATTCATAATTGTCTTTATAGATGATATTATTATTTATTCTAAAAGCAAAGAGGAACATGCAGTGCATCTGCATGCACTTCTAAATTTGCTAAGAAAAGAAAAGCTTTATGCTAAATTTTCAAAGTGTGAGTTTTGGTTAGAAGAAGTACAGTTTCTTGGACATTTAGTTAATCATGAAGGAATTGGTGTGTATCCCACAAAGATCGAGGCAATTACTAAATGGAAACCCCCTGAGTCACCAACAGAGGTTAGAAGTTTTCTAGGACTAGCCGGTTATTATAGAAGATTTATCCGAGATTTTTCTAGAATAGTCATTCCCTTAACGAAACTAACATGTAAGTCTGCTAAGTTTGAATGGGGACCAAAACAAGAAGAAGCCATTAGAATCCTTAAGCAAAGATTAACCAACGCACCCATATTGCATTACCAGAAGGAAAAGAAGATTTTGTAATTTATTGTGATGCCTCTAAGTTAGGTTATGGATGTGTATTGATGCAACGTCAAAAGGTTATAGCCTATGCGTCACGACAACTTAAGAATCATGAAGAGAATTATACAACCCATGATTTAGAATTAGGAGCTATAATTTTTGCCCTAAAATTTGGAGACATTACCTTTACGGTAGTAAGTTTACCATTTTCACTGATCATAAGAGTTTAAGATATGTTTTCGGGCAAAAAGAATTGAATATGAGACAAAGACGTTGGATGGAAATTCTTAGTGATTACGATTGTAATATCCAGTATCATGCAGGAAAAGCTAACGTAGTAGCTAATGCCTTAAGTCGAAAATACCACGAAAAGCCAAAGAGAGTACGTTCTATTAAATTAAATCTGTAGATAGATTTAAACGAACAGATTAGAAAAACACACGAATCAGTAATCAAGGATGATACTGAAAAATTGAAAGGAATGATTAAGGAATTAGAACAACGAAACAGATGGAATTTGCAGATTCCATAAGAGAAGAATTTGGATACCTAAACTAGGAAACCTATGTCACGGAATATTAGAAGAAGCCCATAAGTCTAAATATACGATACATCCTGGAAGTGATAAAATGTATCAAGACTTAAGAAAAAATTCCTGGTGGATAGGAATGAAAAATGATATAGCAGCTTATGTTGCCAAGTGTCTAACTTGTTCACAGGTTAAAGCTGAACACCAGAAACCCTCAGGTTTGTTACAGCAATTGGAAATGCCTGTATGGAAATGGGAATTTATAACAATGGACTTTGTTACCAAATTACCCAGAGACACGAAAAGGTAATGATACAATCTGGGTGATTGTAGACAGGCTAACTAAATCAGCTCATTTCTTACCAATGAAGGAAACTTTCAGTATGGAACAACTAGCCAAGTTGTATGTAAATGAAATAGTTTCATTACATGGAATTCCTTTATCAATTGTTTCTGATAGAGATAACCGTTTTACTTCTCATTTTTGGACTAGTTTCCAAAAAGCAATGGGAACCAAGCTAAACCTAAGCATCACTTATCATCCTCAAACGGATGGACAAAGTGAAAGGACGATTCAGATAATGGAAGATACGCTTAGAGCTTGTGTAATTGATTTAGGAGGAAATTGGGACGATCATCTACCATTAATAGAATTATCCTAAAACAACAACTATCATACCAGTATCAATGCTGCACCATTCGAAGCACTTTATGGACGAAAGTGCCGAACCCCAGTCTGTTTGGCAGAAATTGGAGAAAAGCAATTATCTGGACCAGAGATAGTGCAAGAAACAACAGACAAGATTATTCAAGTCAAGGAATGACTAAAAGCAGCACGCGATCGACAAAAGAGTTATGCTAATAACAGGTGAAAGTCGTTGGAATTTCAAGTAGGAGACAAGGTATTATTAAAAGTTTCTCCTTGGAAAGGAGTGGTAAGATTTATCAAAAGAGGAAAGTTAAGCCCGAGGTATGTTGGACCTTTTGAGATTATTAAAAGAATAGGACCAGTAGCTTATCAGCTACAACTGCTAGAGGAAATGGAAGGAATACATGATGTATTTCATGTATGTAATCTCAAAAAGTGTTTAGCCGATGAAACATTAGTGTTACCTCTTAAGGACATAGAGGTAAATGAAAAGTTCAAGTTCGTAGAAAAGCCTCTACAAATTGAAGATATGAAAGTCAAGAATCTTAAACACAAGAGATTAGTTCTAGTCAAAGTAAAATGGGATTCCAAGAGAGGACCAGAGTACACTTGGGAGCTTGAATCAGAGATGCAGAGGAAATATCCGAACCTGTTCCAGTAGACCTCGAGGACGAGTTTTAAAACAAGGTTGGGAGGATATAACAACCCTCCTAAAATATTTTCGACACCCCTAAAATATTTAGAATGTCCCTATACGTCCTAAAATACACCCCGTATATGAAATTTGACCCTAAATACCTTCAATTTTGTAAAATTAAAATAAAAAAATAATTTAAGTCTGTCGCGGGGCGCGACAAACTAGTCTTGGTTCTACGCAGGCGGCGAGCAAGGAGATAAACGGCGTGACCCGGTGCTGCCACGTGTCGAAGTCGTGTCAAGCATACCCGGTAAGAGGTCAAAGTTGGAGCCTACGACCCCTATGTCGCGGGCCGCGAAGACCCGCCTTGCCTTCGTCGCGGGCCGCGAGGAAGTGGCCGAACAGCCCTATATAAGGAGGGCATCGACATTCAACTCAAATTTGTTCAAAACTCTATCTCTCTCTCTATTTTCTGCGTAGCAAATATTATATCGGGCATAATACCCCCACTAAAATAGCGAAACTTTGCCTCGTTGTAAATATTTTAACCCCCGGTTACGTATTACATACGCTGCCCGATTGATCTAGCATTCCGTAACGACTGTCGATGTTCTTCCCGACGTAGTCGTTGGAGTTTTGTCTTGGGAGGGTATAACTAATGTAAATATTGGGTTATTATACTAACGCATGTGCATTGTTTAAATTATTAGATTATAACCAGGAAACTACAGGAAAAAGTCTAAAGTAGCAATGTGAGTAATCCTTCTTTTTATAAACTGTTCTTACAAAACCTTAAATAATTTTAAATATAATTAGCAGTGATTGAGTCTTTGTAATTCTTCAATTATTGCCGGTATTATGGGGTTTTGTATACATTACTTGATAATCTTCACAATTGCACAATGGGTTAGCCAATGTGTGATATGACCATAGCCACAGATCCGGTCGAGTGGCAAGTACTGAATGAGTAATTGTGTAGATGTAAACATTGTAATCTTTCTCAATACTGTTAAAGGATAAAATACTTCTTGTTTAAATTTGGGATTCACTCACCAGTATTTCCCACTGACAAATGTTTTTAAAACGCGTTTTAGGTAACAAAATGTGAAAGACAAATAGAAGTCAGCTGGAGAGCACTGAAGGCTTGTAAAATGTGGCTATAAAAGTTACCTAAATAAAGACGATGTTTTAAATTCAATAAATTAGGGTTTATCCCTATAAACATGTTTGTAACAGAAACTTGGGTTTTACCCATGTGTTTACTATTATGAAAATGTGGTATTTACTCTGATAAAATATTTCCTAACTAAGGTCCTGATGTAAGTTCCGCTGCCAAATAACGATAAAAACCGATACCACTTAATCTAAGTTCGCGTCCGCCCGATCCCAAGAGATAGGGGCCGGGGGTTGCGACAGAGGGTGGTATCAGAGCTACAGCTACTAATTTCAGCCAAAGAAGTGTTCTGCTGACATTAAAATTATTAAATTTGTTAGGAAATAATCAATGAGACGATGTGGATACGTGTAGATTATTATTTTGTGTTATTTGACAATTTGTTAGTTTACAGCCACTTCACAGCATACCCCCTTACCGTCAACTGTCCGGTTCACCTAGGGACGAAGGCACCTCTTCACAGCCTACCCCCTCGGGGTATTCGGCTGATACCGAAGAAGGAATTTTCGTATTCAAATCGCAGTCTGAGGAGCCTTTCCCTCCTAAGAAGAGAGGATGGTTCAGCAGAGGAGCTCATGAATGTAGAAAGAGGATGAGAAAATTACAACAACAGCGGGCCTTAGCAGCAGCCAATAGAGAAATGAATGCTCAAACCCAGGATATCCACAATAGGAGACTAGCTAATTTCCACATATTAGCTACTACCACTGCCGACCCTAATCTAGAACAACTCATAGCACCCAAGCCTTTACCACTATTCCCCACACAACCCATGGAAGTTGAACTAAACCCAGCAGACCAGCCCCAATATCCTGCTTTTGACCCAGCTGAGATTCCTAGGGTACCAGCACCCCATCCTCCAGACTATGACCCATGGTTTGACGACCACAGGGATTACCAGCAACGTTACCCAATCCCAATAGAGGAGACCATGCAAGACCTATTAGGACCATATCCCGACTTGGATCCCCTAGACCTATATTATGATAATGACCAATATATCAGGGAGATTCTAGAGAATCCATACCCTCAGGAGGAACCAATGCCACAATACCCCTGACCCCATACCAGCACCTGCACCACCCATGAGCAATGAGAATGTGCAAGAACTCCGAACCTTTGGTGAGGAGATATTAGAAAGAAGTGAGAGAATGAGACAAATAGGGGAACGACACGTCTGGAAATATGAGGAGCGTAATATGCAGTTTTGGATGAACCCCTATCAGTAATAATAGTAATAATAATAATAATAATAATAAAAGAATATATATATATATATATGTGTGTGTGTGTGTATGTAACTTGAATATATATATATATATATATATATATATATATATATATATATATATATATATATTATAGTATAGACCATCTTATGGTTAGTGATGCATACTAGTATTGTATTTTAATTTCCAGTTATGGTTTGTAATAGACACATAATATATAAAATAGAGTAAAGTCGCAATGTTCGACGATTTTGGATCAATATGCTTGTTGTGTAATTGTTTGCATTGGATATTGTGTTGCGATATTAATAGTTGGTAAATGTTTATAATTCAGATGGCCAACGCAACAAATTAGGAAAACCAGAATAATGAAAATCAAATAAATAACAGTGAAATTCGACACATTGTAACCCAAGGAATTAGAGATGCCATGCCAGCTATCATCCAAAATGTTAGGGAAGTGGAAAATAATAATAAAAGTGATAATGGAAGTAAGCGAACACATACTAAACTTAGTCACAGTGTGCACAATGGACCCATTTTTCAAATGCCCTTTCTAAAAAGAAGAAGAACCATGTCTTATGGTTGTTCGTACAAAGAATTCTGGTCCTGCAAACCAATAGAATTCTCTGGCAATGAAGGGGCCAATGCAGCTCTACGCTAGATAGAAAAGACTGAGGCAGTCTTAAAAATAAGCAAGTGCGCAGAAGAAGATAAGATCATGTTTGCCTCCAATTTATTTAAAAAGGCAGCTCTAGAATGGTGGAACACAATTCTCCAGTCTAGAGGAACTGACAGGGTCTATAATATGGAATGGAACGAGTTTAAGAACGTGGTAGAAAGGAAATTCTGTCCTCCCAATGAAAAGGAACAGATAGCCAATAAATTCCTAAACCTTAGAATGACTGGTGTAGACAGCAAGGGTTACACTACTACATTCTTTAAATATGCTAGAATAGTGCCAACCATAGCATCACCAGAACCTGTGTTAATCTCCCATTACATCTGGGGATTAATCAGTGAAATTAGGCATGTAGTCAAGGGAGCTAGACCACAAACCATAGAAGAAGCTGTAGAACTAGCAAATACCTTGACTGATGAATTAGTGCGTACCCAAGAAGAAAACCAAAGGAAGAACCTAGCCGAGAAACTTACCCAGGAATTTGGCTACGGAAATTCCAACCATGGGAAAACCGTAGGTTCTACTTCTGCACCTTACTGCAAGTATTGCAAAAGGAAACATTCTGGGAGATGTTCCATATACTACAATTTTTGCAAAATATCTGGACACAAGGAGGAAGACTGCAGGAAGAAACCCAACAATAAGATATGCTACAATTGTGGAGAACAACGCCATATTAAGCCAAATTGTCCGAAATTAGCTCCAGCCACCAACAACAAGACTACTAAGAATGCTAGAGCATTTGTTCTGACAGCCGAAGAAGCAAAAATGATTCCGGACGTGATTGCCGGTACGTTTTTAGTTAATGATGTTTTTGCCAATTAGTTAATGATGTTTTTGCCAAAGTATTATTTGACTCTAGTGCGAACCAAAGTTTTATTAATACTTCATTTTGCAAACTTCTCAATCAACCATTAACTAAACTCCAACAAGAATGTTTAGTAGAAACAGCAAATGGAAAATCCATTATGATTACCGAAATCTTGCATGGAGCAAGAATAGAATTTTTAAATCAAAAATTTATGGCAAACCTTTACCCAATGAATCTGGCAGGATTTGATATTGTATTAGGAATGGATTGGTTAATAGCCAATAAAGCCAGTATTCTATGTGATCAAAAGTCAATACAAGTAAACTCACTAAAAGGTGAAAAGATCACAATTAAAGGAGATAAGCCAACTAGAGCCACAAAATTCATCTCTTGGATGAAAACAACAAGTTATGCTAAGAAAGGATCATTAGTGTATATGATTTCCATAATCATTAACCCTAAAGGAAATGAATTAAAAGATATTCCTGTAGTATCCCAGTTTTCAGATGTATTTCCAGAAGAACTACCAGGGCTACTGCCGGATAGAGAAGTCAAGTTCAGAATTCATCTGCTACCAGGAACAACACCAATTGCCAAATCACCTTACCGTTTGGCACCCGCGGAAATGCAAGAGTTAAAGAAGCAGTTAGACGAACTCTTGGAAAAGGGATTCATACAGCCAAGTTCATCGCCTTGGGGAGCACCGATCTTATTCGTCAAAAAGAAAGACGGGTCAATGCGAATGTGCATTGATTACCGTGAATTGAACAAAGTCACGATTAAAAATCGGTACCCATTACCGAGAATCAATGATCTGTTTGATCTACTGCAAGGAGCTCGATTCTTTTCTAAAATCGATTTACGCTCAAGATATCATCAATTAAAGGTACAGGAAGAGTACATTCCTAAAACCGCTTTCAGAACAAGCTATGGCCATTATGAAGTTACTGTCATGCCATTTGGTTTAACCAATGCCCCAGCCGCATTTATGGACATGATGAACCGAATATGTAAGCCATATTTGGATAAATTCATAATTGTCTTTATAGATGATATTCTTATTAATTCTAGAAGCAAAGAGGAACATGCAGTGCATCTGCATGCACTTCTAAATTTGCTGAGAAAAGAAAAGTTTTATGCTAAATTTTCAAAGTGTGAGTTTTGGTTAGAAGAAGTACAGTTTCTTGGACATTTAGTTAATCATGAAGGAATTGGTGTGTATCCCACAAAGATCGAGGCAATTACTAAATGGAAACCCCCTGAGTCACCAACAGAGGTTAGAAGTTTTCTAGGACTAGCCGGTTATTATAGAAGATTTATCCGAGATTTTTCTAGAATAGTCATTCCCTTAACGAAACTAACCTGTAAGTCTGCTAAGTTTGAATGGGGACCAAAACAAGAAGAAGCCTTTAGAATCCTTAAGCAAAGATTAACCAACGCACCCATATAAGCATTACCAGAAGGAAATGAAGATTTTGTAATTTATTGTGATGCCTCTAAGTTAGGTTATGGATGTGTATTGATGCAACGTCAAAAGGATATAGCCTATGCATCACAACAACTTAAGAATCATGAAGAGAATTATACAACCCATGATTTAGAATTAGGAGCTATAATTTTTGCCCTAAAAATTTGGAGACATTACCTTTACGGTAGTAAGTTTACCATTTTCACTGATTATAAGAGTTTAAGATATGTTTTCAGGCAAAAAGAATTGAATATGAGACAAAGACGCTGGATGGAAATTCTTAGTGATTACGATTGTAATATCCAGTATCATGCAGGAAAAGCTAACGTAGTAGCTGATGCATTAAGTCAAAAATACCACGAAAAGCCAAAGAGAGTACGTTCTATTAAATTAAATATACAAATAGATTTAAACGAACAGATTAGAAAAACACAAGAATCAGTAATCAAGGATGATACTGAAAAATTGAAGGGAATGATTAAGGAATTAGAACAAGGAACAGATAGAATTTGGAGATATACGATACATCCTGGAAGAGATAAAATGTATCAAGACTTAAGAAAGAATTTCTGGTGGATATGAATGAAAAAGGATATAGCAGCTTATCTTGCCAAGTGTCTAACTTGTTCACAGGTTATAGCTGAACACCAGAAACCCTCAGGTTTGTTACAGCAATTGGAAATGCCTGTATGGAAATGGGAATTTATAACAATGGACTTTGTTACCAAATTACCCATAGACACGAAAAGATAATGATACAATCTGGGTGATTGTAGACAGGCTAACTAAATCAGCTCATTTCTTACCAATGAAGGAAACTTTCAGTATGGAACAACTAGCCAAGTTGTATGTAAATGAAATAGTTTCATTACATGGAATTCATTTATCAATTGTTTCTGATAGAGATAACCGTTTTACTTCTCATTTTTGGACTAGTTTCCAAAAAGCAATGGGAACCAAGCTAAACCTAAGCATCGCTTATCATCCTCAAATGGATGGACAAAGTGAAAGGACGATTCAGACAATGGAAGATATGCTTAGAGCTTGTGTAATTGATTTCGGAGGAAATTGGGACGATTATCTACCATTAATAGAATTCTCCTAAAATAACAGTTATCATACCAGTATCAATGCTACACCATTCGAAGTACTTTATGGACGAAAGTGCCGAACCCCAGTCTGTTGGGCAGAAATTGGAGAAAAGCAATTAAAATAAAAAAATAATTTAAGTCTGTCGCGCTCGCGGGCCGCGAGCGAGGAGACAAACGGCATGACCCGGTGCCGCCACATGTCGAACTCGTGTCAAGCCTACCCGGTGAGAGGTCAAAGCTGGAGCCTACGACCCCTATTTCATGAGTTGCGAAGACCCGCCTTGTCTTCGTCGCGGGCCGCGAGGAAGTGGCCGAACAGCCCTATATAAGTAGGGCATCGGCATTCAACTCAAATTCGTTCAAAACTCGATCTCTCTCTCTATTTTCTGCATAGCAAATATTATATCGGGCATAATACCCCACTAAAATAGCGAAGCTTTGCCTCGTTGTAAGTATTTTAACCCCCGGTTACGTATTAGATACGCTGCCCGATTGATCTAGCATTCCGTAACGGCTGTCGAGGTTCTGCCCGACGTAGTCGTTGGAGTTCTGTCTCGGGGAGGGTATAACTAATGTAAATATTGGGTTATTATACTAACGCGTGTGCATTGTTTTAATTATTAGATTATAACCAGGAAACCACAGGAAAAATGTTAGTGCACTACGTCTATTGACTTCGTCTTGTATTATGTAATAGGATAGAATTATCAGTGCACGAGGTTCAAGATATTGAGAAAAGAGGTTTAAGTGAAGATTTCGCTTGAAACTGTTCAAGCGAAATCATCCACAACTGATTTCGCTTCAAGCCTTCAAGCGAAATCATTCAAATCAGATTTCGCTTCAAGCTTTCAAGCGAAATCTTAACCTCTATATATAGGGCACTTGTCATTTCACTTGGTATGCGACTTCCGAAAGTGTAACGAAGTGCTGCCAGTTTTCTGTCAGGTTGTAATCAGTGTTAAAAGCAATATAATTGACAGATTAAAGATTAACAAGCTGTGTTTGTGTCTAGTTCTCTGATTCCGCCTTTGAACTGGACTTAAACTCTTCTGATCGACTCAGTCAGGTCGTACAACGATCCAACAAGTGGTATCAGAGCTCAGGAAGAAGAGTTTAGCTTGATATCATCTACTTTCTGAATTCTACACCTTCTTTTTCAATCTGAACGAGATTTCATGGTCAAAATGGATTGAACTTCTCACCGAACATTCAAAACAACAGTTTAACAAAGCCTTGAAAGTTTGAGACCGAAATTCAAAGTAAAAATGAAAAAAATTGGACAGAAACTTGATTTCGCTTGAGAGAGTTCGTGGATTTAATTGATTTCGCTTCAAAATCAGACTGTTTGGACTGTTTCGCTTGAACATCTGAAGCGAAATAGTGTTATGTTCCTGGATTTCGCTTGAAAACAACTGAAGCGAAATAGTTGTTTTCGCTTGAAGGATTTCGCTTCAGTATTTCGCTTCAGAAAGTGGTTACTTGAAAGTTTCGCTTGAACAGAATAGTAGATTTCGCTTCAAGAGGAAAACAGTTGATTTCGCTTCAACTGTTCATCTAGTGATTTCGCTTGAGTTTACTAGTTCGATTGAAAAGTGGAATTGTGTCCAGATCATTTCACGTCAACAGTGTATCAATCTATTTCAAGATATTATTGTGTATACTGATTGTTTGTTTGTTGATTTCGCAAATACCAGAATTCAAATGTTGATTTACACGGACAAACTACAAATTGATTTGAAAGAATGAACAATTGGACTTGTTGTTCTTCTTCTGAGAAAAAGGAGATTTGGTTGAAAGATTTGAATATTTCATGTGTCGAAAGGATGAAACGTTGGATGAGTTGGAAATACGGTTTAAAAATTTAATGGACAGTTTGAGAAACAATAATATTAGAATATCAAATGATGAACGGATATCGAAATTGGCAAATGCATTACCTGCTAAATGGGATAAATTTTTGGTTGAGCTAAAAATGGAAGATTTTTTTCAAGAACTTTATCCAACACAGTTCTTTAATGAGGTTAATGGAGAGTTTCGTAATGAAAATAGGAAAAAGAAGGAAATTTTGACCGAAATGGAAAAGAATCTACAAAAATTGGAATTGGATGTAATTACGGAAATTGATAATAGAATTCGTGTGTGTCTTGCAACAAAGAGTATTCTAAAATATGATATGAAAAGGAAATGTTATATTGATGAAAGTATGAATCCTTTTGATTTCGTTAAACTCTTTTGTGCAGGAACATATAAGATGGAAACAAAGGATATTCCAAAGAACAAAGAATCTTTGAAGCTTGGATCTTCAAGTTCAGAATCAGTGTGCTCTAAATGTGACAACTTTAAGGCTGAAAATGACAAACTTTTGAGTGAAGCAGAAAGTTTGACATTGGAAGTCAAGAAGTTGAGAGATGAGAAGCAAGCTAATGATAACCAGATTCTTATGTTGCAGGGAATTTGTGAAAATTTGAAGTCTGAAAATGTTAAACTGCTTAGTGATGTGAACAGTTTGACAGCAGAAAACAAAATTTTAAAAGAAAAAATTGAAAATTTTGAACATGAAAAATTAAAATTTGAAAATGATTTCAAAAGTCAGTTAAAGATTTTAGAAGATGAGAGAGATGTTTTTGGTAAAAATAATCTTGAAAAACAAATTGAAATCAATTCTCATCTTGCTAAAATCATTCAGCTTGAAAAAGAAGCTGAAAAAGCTCGGATGAAAATCAAAGAGCTTGAAGTGAAATTGACAGGTTTTGTGACTTCTACATCACATGTTTGTTCAAAACCAATCAATTTCAAAATTGAAAATGTCAAAATTGAAGATTGTGATGAAATATCTGATGATGAAAAAGAAAGGAATAGAAAAATAGTTTTAGATTTACAAGAAAAATTTCAAAATACTGTTCTGCAATCTACTGAAACAGGTGAATGTTCTAAACAAAAACCTGCTAAGAAGAATGCAGAACAGAAACAAAAAGACAGAAATTTGAAAAATTCTAAAATTGAAATTAAAAGCTCATCAGATAAATCATCCAATCATTATCAAAAATCACAAAAAGTTAAAAATGAAAACTCACAAAATGTTGGTAATAAGTGGTGCAGGTTTGACCACAGTGCTCAAAAGACAAATCCAGCATTGAAGAGGAGAAATGATTATAACCAAGCCAAACAATGTTATGATCTAAAGGTTTGGACTGACCAAAGTGGATGGTACGATAACAGAGTGTGTTACACCTGTGGTGTGAGAGGACACATTGCTGTTAACTGGCAGAATTGGAGTTATGAAACAAGAAGATGCTACAATTGCCATATAAAAGGTCATATTGCCAGAGATTGCCCAAGGAGATCGATGGGTAGATCGAGGGTTGAATCTCAAAGAACGGTAAAGAAGCCAGTCAAAGTCAAGCCCCATGAACAGAAGGTTCTAAAACCTAAAGTTCAGGATCAGACAATTCAAGAAAAGAAAGTTAAACTTTCACAGGGGCAGAAAGACAGACTACGAAAGAAAAGGAAGAAGGCGAGAGAGTATCTTGAGAAAATTTTGTCTTCGGGTTCACCGGCTGGTTCGAATAAAAGTTCTGATGAATCGATTCATTCGACAGCAAAGTCAAGCAAATCGAATTCTTCAGATACAAATCTGAGGACAAAAGAGAAAAAGGAAAAGAAGAAAATGGTCGGCGATGAATCTGATATTTCAAAGTCAGACAAGCCACCATCAGGCGATGAATCTGAGTCATCTAAGTCAGATAAGCCAAGTTCGTGCAATGAATCTGATTCCACAAAATCAGAGGAGCCACAAGTTGAGGTAAAAAAGGAAGAAATTGTTCTTTTGATGAATGATGAAAAATTTCCTCCATTACAAGCCACAAACACAAAATCAAAAGGTGTTGATGCTGGAAAAATGTTTAATAGCAATGTTAAACATATTTTTAGTAAGATGGTTGATGGTAAGGAAAAAGGAGTGAAAGAGTTTTATAAAGAAAAGAGAAAAGCTCAAAATACACCCAAGGACAGTCAGGCTTGGGTGAAACTTTTCAAATAGAAAAACCTGACTTGCCGGAGCTTCCAGGTTGGTAAGTGTGAAGCAGGTATCGGCATCTTTCTTGGGAAATTCACAGGATGATAACTGTGATATTTCGTCTTACAAGTGGTCAATCAAGGACATTAAGTTGTACTTGATTTTCTACAAGAGATAGTAGTATTTGTTCTTATATTGTTAAAATCTGTACAAAATGATTAAAAGAGAACAAGGTGATGAGATGACCCCAAACTCATATGTGATGGGTAAACAAACTAATTTTTCCGGAAAAACCATTCTGATTAAAACAAACTTAAGTGTTTTGAAATCATTATGGGAAAATAGTTTGTTGTAAGGGGAGTGTTGATTGAATATGCCGAAACCCTCACGGCTGAACAAACATGATTACTTTCATCAGATTGAAAAACGGTTTTCAAACTGTTAAGATCAATGGGTTGTAAATCATGGGGGTATGTTATATTTTCTGCAGAACAGAGCACTTGAAGCAGAAAATGGATGGCGAGACAAAGCTATCAGTGTTGGTTGTCAAATTTTCTTTATATGATTTTGCATTTTAGGGGGAGTAATATTGTTAGAAAATACAAAAACATTTGAAAATTTGAAAAAGCCAAAAACATACATTTGAAAATTTGAAAAAGCCAAAAACATGATAAAATTTAAAATCTGAGTTTTGCGTAAAAAGAGGAAATGATAGTACATCAGTAGACAGTTATAGTACGCTAAAGAATGAAAAGTTTAAATGTGTTAAACGATCTCACCGTGGATGTGTCGGTAGATTTTTATACATTTAGTAAACTTTTTCGGGATATAAACCTAAATTCAAACTTGCTTATTTTGTGGGGAACACTATTTGGATATATAGGTAACCCCTGAAATCTCGTTTGAAAGGTCTCTTAATCTGATATACTAGGTCTTTATACTCTATGATATCTGGGGTATTATTCCGGGACTTCTGCTGAACGGTAGTTCTGACCTAGTCCTTGGATAATGCTTTCTGCAATGCTTGAAATACAGCATTAAACCCTCAGCATGCCGATGAAACAATAAAATTGATAAATGCTGCTGTTGTAAGCAAAAAGATCCTCTAAAGGGGACATACTGAAAAGTCGAAGCTGATATCTCTCTGCGTATACGGAAGTATCGACCTGAGATCCCTCGGCCCTCGCATACCTAATTTATATACAGATATCATTGTAGTATACTCACCTGTAAGACTGATTATTGGGATTCTGGATACGGGAGTATATTCAAGAGGTGGGACACATGAATAGGTTTAAGTTCCTAAAATACCTAATTCGTATCCTGAATCAGTTGAACTTTGTGTGAAAATTTAAGTGGACAAGTATATCGACAATCTAAGTGAATTGTTTAATGTATAATGTGATTTTAAGCTCAACGGTACTTGTGACTTGTCGTAAACTGATATGATCCTCTGACGCATTCTCAAACAAAAATATTGTTTGTAAAGATGTTTGTACATATTTCTTTACTGCTTTATATTTTCAGAAAATACAAAAAGATTTTTGATTCTGATTTATTTTCGACAACTGATATCTGAGTGCTGAGTTTCAAAATCTAAGTATGTTGATTGTGTTTCTGAAAATAAAACAAGTTCATTAAATTGAAACTTGATTTAAAATCAAAAATTTCAAAAACAGTTTGTGATATCTCCAAGGTCATTAACTTGAACTTGGATGATTAACTGTGAGGGAGTTGGATTCTTTAATACTACTAAATCTATACAGTTTGTTGATAGGGGGAGTGGTTTAGAGATTTTGATTGGAATTGCCAGGTTACAATTCCTGGATAGTTGAAATTTGAAATGCTGTTACTTATAAACGTATGAGTGATTGCAGATAGTCCAGACTACGATCCCGGAAGCTGAGTCTAAGGGGGAGTCTGAAGACAAACTGAATAGTTAGGAGCTTATATCTGGAAAGCTAGGTGTCGATCCCAAAGCACGGAAGCTTGATGAAAGGGGGAGCCTGAAGCTGATAGAAGAAGAGATAGTTGGATGCTTACAATGTTACAATCTAAATGAGGATGCAGAATGATCAAGACTGAAGATGTGTCATATGGAAGAATAGTCACTGAAGACTACGTCAATATCCGAGGGGGAGTCTGTTAGTGCACTACGTCTATTGACTTCGTCTTGTATTATGTAATAGGATAGAATTATCAGTGCACGAGGTTCGAGATATTGAGAAAAGAGGTTTAAGTGAAGATTTCGCTTGAAACTGTTCAAGCGAAATCATCCACAACTGATTTCGCTTCAAGCCTTCAAGCGAAATCATTCAAATCAGATTTCGCTTCAAGCTTTCAAGCGAAATCTTAACCTCTATATATAGGGCACTTGTCATTTCACTTGGTATGCGACTTCCGAAAGTGTAACGAAGTGCTGCCAGTTTTCTGTCAGGTTGTAATCAGTGTTAAAAGCAATATAATTGACAGATTAAAGATTAACAAGCTGTGTTTGTGTCTAGTTCTCTGATTCCGCCTTTGAACTGGACTTAAACTCTTCTGATCGACTCAGTCAGGTCGTACAACGATCCAACAAAAAAGTCTAAAGTAGCAATGTAAGTAATCCTTCTTTTTATAAACTGTTCTTACAAAACCTTAAATAATTTTAAATATAATTAGCAGTGATTGAGTCTTTGTAATTCTTCAATTACTGCCGGTATTATGGGGTTTTGTATACATTACTTGATAATCTTCACAATTGGACAATGGGTTAGCCAATGTGTGATATGACCATAGCCACAGATCCGGTCGAGTGGCAAGTACTGAATGAGTAATTGTGTAGATGTAAACATTGTAATCGCTCTCAATACTGTTAAAGGATAAAATACTTCTTGATTAAATTGGGATTCACTCACCAGTATTTCCCACTGAAAAATGTTTTTAAAACGCGTTTCAGGTAACAAAATGTGAAAGCCAAATAGAAGCCAGCTGGAGAGAAGTAAAGGCTTGGAAAATGTGGCTATAAAAGTTACCTAAATAAAGACGATGTTTTAAATTCAATAAATTAGGGTTTATCACTAAAAACATGTTTGTAACAGAAACTTGGGTTTTACCCATGTGTTTACTATTATGAAAATGTGGTATTTTACTCTGATAAAATATTTCATAACTACAGTCCTGATGTAAGTTCTGCTGCCAAATAATGATAAACACCGATACCACTTAATCTGAGTTCGCGTCCGCCTGATCCCAGGAGATAGGGGTCGGAGGTTGCGACAGTAGATGTGTTCATAGAAGTGTGTTTTAGTGATAAAACACAATGTGACGAACTAGATGAAATACGAATTTAATGTGAATATGTTGAAGCGACTGTATTATAATCATTAATTTGCATTTGAAATCAAAGAGATATTTAGTTTTCCTAAAATTCTCATTAGTTTGTTTAGGATATAATAAATTCCATAATTAAAATAATTTCAAATTACTATCATGCCCTTTTGATAAAAATATCTAATTGCCACATGTCACAAGAATATGGGTTCCTATACTTTGTAGGAAAAGTTAGATTTGTAGCCAACTCCTACCCTATATATATATATATATATGGTAGGGTTCTAGTGGGAACACTAGGTTGAGTGTGAACTGTGTGAACTAATCTGGGCCATTTGATTACATCATCTAAAGATTTTTAAACAATGGCAAGATTGTAATTATAATGTTGTAACCTCCCTTTAAATTAATTGACATAAGGGTATTTGCGTCTTTTGTAAATCTCATTTATTAAACAATATAATCAAAATCCCTAAAATCTCGCTAGTTTCCGTATATACAAGATCCACAGTTGTTAGTGTATACACATGTGTACTGTCTCGCTAGTATTAGTTTATACAAGATATACAGATTTTAGTTTATACACATGTGTACAGTCTCGCTAACTATCAGTTTATACAAGATACACAACTGTTAGTTTATACACATGTGTACAGTCTCGCTAACTATCAGGTTATATAAGATACACAGCTGTTAGTTTATACATCTGTGTATTATATTCAAAAATGGTTACATATGTGTATATTAAAAACATATAGTATATTATGTATGCGCACGAGTAGATTCATATAAAAACTATGAAATTAATGAAAACGAAACATATCACATATATGCAAAAATAAATAACTTCATCACATATTCAAAAAAAGAGTTAATGCCCAAAAATAATTACAATTTCAATCTCATAGAAATTTTTCAATATTTATTGAAAATTATAAAAAAGTTAAAAACAATATATTATGATATATATATATATATATATATAATAAAAGGAAAACTATATTAAAACTAAAATTAAAACAAAATCTATGGATAAAGAAATGATAGAGAAATAATTAGAAATGAGAGATAGAGAGAGAGACAGATAGAGTTAAGAGAGGAGAAAATTAAGGGATTTTAATTAAACATACTTGGTTAATGTCAATCTTACCCTTTTAATCTATAAAATGATTAACGGTCAAGATTAGTTCACACATTTCACTCTTAAGAAGTTGTTCACTCTTGAACCTAATCCTATATATACATACATATATATATAGGGTCAGGATTTAGAGAAAACGGTGGAAAGTGTGAGAACGCTTATGGATCGTCCGATCAAAACAATCTATGGACTAGATTGGCGCGGTGGTGTTTTCGTAAATAACACGAATTCTATTAAGTGGACACGCTTCATTAAGGGTAAAAAGGTCTTTACACTTCTATACCAAAACGCCAAACTAATGAATAAAACGCCATTACGGACCAAAACACATCACTATATAAAAAAAACTTCCCAGACATAAAATAAAACCCCCCCAGAACCTGAAACGCTATATTTTCTACTATATACCATTCGTCTTACAAACGCCAAAATCTCCAAAACATCAAACACACCTACTCAAAAAATGCCATAATCTACTATATACCAATCATCTTAGAAAACGCCAAAATACTCAAACATCAAAAATTCCAAAAAATCAACGTTTCTTTCAGATACACTATTTACTCAGTAAAACGCCAAATTGGCAAATATCTTTTCTTGTATATTCAACATTATTCTACGCCAAAGTTTCGGAGAATGCATTCTTACCTGAGGTGTTGTAACTCAAATAACATTTTGCTGCATGAGATGGACAAATCATAAACAAAAAGATGCTGGTGTCAGACTTATGTCATTTTTTGTGTTTTGTTATTGATGAATATTATAATGGCATGAAGAGACGAATGACACTGATGAGTGGTTTGAAGATACATATTCAAACAAAAAAACTCATGTCATTTTGTCTTTCCAAACGGCCACAAAAACACAAGCATGACAAAGCCAAACCGTCAGTGAACATGTTTCAAAGAAGAAAGAGACTGATGACAGTGAAGATTTGGAAGATGAATTGTTTCTATTTTTATTTTTTTAATTTTCTTTTTCTGTTGTTTGTTATGTATCTTTCAACTTAGAATAAAAAATACATTATATTTATAAACGCCAAACAGTCATAATGCTTGTGAAAACGCCATAATGCAGTAAAACGCCAAAAACTCCCAAACTATAATAAAAGTAATTTGTAGATGTATTGTTAAAAGCTAAAACGGAAAAAAAAAATGCCAAAAACTACTTAAAGCCATTAAAAAACGCCAAGCTTGGGAGATGGAAAGTCTATGACCCTAAAAACTCATAAAAAACTTAACAAAAACAGTAAAAATACACAGTAACTGAAAAGATGGCTACTTAATTAATATCATTTATTATAAATAAAATCCCGCCTAAACTATGCGCCAAAAACATCCTATAAGAGAGACGTCTCTGCACAATCAACTGATCACAAACCAAAAACAACGCCATATTTCCTAAAAACCATTCACTTTTAAAACGGAAAAATAATAGTTAAAAAAGCCACAGATGCGGAACCTCATTTCTTCTATATTGAGTATTGTTCTGAATGAAGTTTCACTTGGGTATCTCTATAAGTTTTTGCTGAATGAGATGGACAAATATTCAAGAAAAAGAGACTGATGACACTGATATGTCATTATGTCACTTTGTTCTTGATGGATATATTGATGGCATGAAGAGATCAATACATTAGAGTAGGCGTTGGTCTTCAACATGTCATCAAACAAGTATATATCAAACCACAATAAAGTATGCCACAAAAAACAAGCATCTTCTAAAGACGGGCGGTATGTAGAAAAATAAGGATCTACATAAGGTATTCAAAAACATGTTCAAAACGCCAAAGAGGTTAAAGTAGAAGAGGCTGATGACAATGAAGATTTGGATGAGAAATTAGATTATAATTTTTATTTTATTTTTCATTTTCTATTATTTGTTATCTAATTCTCTGTTGTTTATTATCTAATTCTCTACTAATAAAAAAATTGAGTATAAAACGCCAAAAATTACAAACACCAAAACGCCTGATAGTGTGAAAATTGAGAGAACGGATGCTAGCAGAGCACGATGTTGCTATATAAAACGTCAAACAAAGTATTATTGGAAAAATCAACACTAATTCACAGATGAAATTGAACGAAACAGTAATTGCTAAACATTAAAATGAAGAGACGGTAACATTATTGACAAACATTTATTATATTAAAAGCCACTACATGGAAAATTGAATTTATTTATCTTTTTAAAACGTCATAATTGCCTATCACATTATAGGCCTGTATCCTACATGGCACAACACTTGATAGAAAAAAAATAAATAAATAAACATCAAGAAAATTACTGATGTTTTTTTACATTACAGGCCTGCATCCTGATCTAAAAAACAATAAAACGCCAAAATATTTACTATGATCCTGATATGAAAACAATAAAAAAGCCACGTATTTATTAAACACCAAAAAATGGAAAGGTGGTGAGACACGCGTTTAAAAAAAAGAAATATGAAAGGACAAAAAAGCCCTTCCGCCCTTCTCGATGTCGCGTGACACGTGTTGGGCCAGGATGCGTTCTCACCGTTCTCACACTTTTGAGTGTTTTCTCCTGATCCCGTTTCTATATATATATATATAGGATTAGGTTCAAGAGTGAACACTAGTGTAGCTTGCGAACTTAGTGAACTAATCCTGGCCATACACGTGTGTAGATCAATGGCCAGGATTTGATGTTGAAATACACTAGTGTATTTTACGATTTGATGATGAGACCCTGGCCATACACGTGTGTAGAACAATGGCAATGATTTGTTCACTCAGTTCGCAAATACATTAGTGTTCACTCTAGAACCCCACCCTATATATATATATATAGGGGGCCGCTAAAATGAAAACCACACCCAGTTGTAAAAACCGAGAGAACCACTTTTCAACCATTAGATCTTCAAAATGGATGGATGAGACTAAAAGTAATTAAAAATAATATTAAATACTTTTTGTCTTATTATTTCTTTAATATTTTAATCCAAAAGGGTAGTTTAGTAAAATTAGTTTTTTTTGTCTTTTTATCTTTATTGTTTTTTATTACTTTTTTGTATTATTATATAAGTTTTTATTTTCTAAACATAATTTTTTTAAAAGCATTTTTAAATTCATATTTTTTTAAACTTTTTACGTTTTACGTTAAATTTTTTATGTTTTTCGTTTTATGTTAAACTTTTTACGTTTTACGTTAAACTTTTTATGTTTTACGTTAAAAACTTTACGGTTTTAACTTTTACGTTAAAAAATTTACGTCTTGCGTTAAAAAATTTATGTTTTACGTTAAAAAGTTTACGGTTTTAACTTTTTTTTCAAAAACTTTTTTACACAAATCGAACGCAACCAGAAATTGCAATTCGGTAGGTGTCTCAGATAGATTATTATCATCATCGACTGGGAAAAAATATAAAAAATCAAGAACAAAAATCAAAACAAATGTTTGGATTTTTGAAAAAAACGGGGTTTGGCTCAGATTTTTTCCGATAATCAGAGGCTGCAAAGTGGGGTTGCAGGTTCAAAAATCTACCATCCACCAACCGTGCCGCGTCATCGTCATCAAAATATACGTTTTTTTTGCATCATCACTGCCCAAATCCAAACGGATCAAAACCTACAAAGTTCACTGTTCAAAATCTACCAAAAAGCACCAGATTCAACAGATTCAAACATTCAAAAGCACCATATTCAAACATTCAAAGGCACCGAGATTCAATACATTCAAAAAAAGCACCAGCAAAAACCACCAGCAAACATTTCAAAAGCACCAGCAAAAACGTCCAGATTCAAAACATTCAAAATCACCAGCAAAAACCCTTACCATATTCAAACATTCAAAAGCACCGACATTCAAAACATTCAAAAAAGCACCAGCAAAAACCACCAGCAAACATTCAAAAGCACCAACAAAAACATCCAGATTCAAACATTCAAAATCACCAGCAAACACCATCCCGGCCGTCGCTTACGGCGGAGACACCACCAGAATCTTTCTCTCTTTACAGCCTTGTTAGCATGTCCCCATCATCATCATCGTTGCATCATCACCGCCGCCGTAGCGGCGGCGCCACCCGTCGGTCTCCCTCTCTCTCTTCTCTCTCGCCTCTCTCACTCTTTCTCATTCTACTCTCTCTCTCTCTCTCTCTCTTTCCTGCTTGAAACATCAACCGGCACCACCGCCGCCACAACGGCAGTGGCGGTCGTTGAGTAATCACGGTGGGGGGGGGGGAAGAGGGGGATGAAGAACGGGTCGGCATAGTCGCCAGAGTCCAACTCGCCGGAGTAAAATGCAGAGATAGAGAGAGAAGGTGAATTTTGAAGAGGGTGAGGGTTTATATTTTGAAGAGAGATAAAGGTGAGAGATTTTTAAAATCTCTGTTGGCTTTAAATGAAGAGATAGGGGGGATTTGACATTTGGGGTAAATGACCAAAATACCCTTTTGGTTGGCATAATCTGATTGGTGGAAAGTGGTTCTCATGGTTCTTACAACTGGGGTGGTTTTCATTTTAGCGGCCCTATATATATATATATATATATATATATATAGTGGGGGTTCATTTTACTTTATTTAATATTTGCATTTAGTTTTAACGTAAGGGTATATTTGTAAACTTACATATATCATTAATTTATAATTTTCCTCTTTAATAGCTAACTACATTAAATTTGTACCATATTTTCAAAAAAAAAATTCAAAAAAAATAATATTAATAATTTAAAGTGAGGACAAATTACTAGGTGTGTAGGATAAATTATGAGTTGTGTAGGATAAATTTCGAAATTTGTAGGATAACTTTTTATGTGTGTAGGCAAAAAAAAATTAGTGTAGAGAATGATAGTGTTTATAAGTAATTAATTATTTAAAGATAATATAAATGAGATAAAAGAAAACTACTTAATATTTTGCAATTGTACCATTTGTTCTTTTTCTTTTCAGTTAAATGATCTTCTCAAATGAACCTTCCCATATATATATATATATATATATATATATATATATATATATATACTAGGTTATCACCCGGGACTGCTTCCCGGGTTGTTTTATTTTATTACTTATTAAACATAGGTTATCACTTGGGACTGTTTTTCGGGTTCGAGAAAGTTATATATATTTAAACTTGTATGATTTATACATAATTAAAATCATACAAAAAGTAACATATTAGATGTCTTGGCTATAGAAGAGCTATCAAGTTTACATAAACTTAGTCGGTTGTGAAGTTGTAGGCATACTTATAAACTTAAGTTGTTTTAAGTCCGTACCTTAAACATGTAGATTCAAACGTGAGTAACTCTAACATCTTTCTTGTATATCATAGTTGGTTAAAAGATATTTTTCTATTGATCAACATTGTGATTTGATTTCATGATGTTAGAATATGGGTCTGAGAAACTTCAATTAGGTGGTGAACGATTATGAGATATAGGATTTGAAGTGTACTTCAAAGAACATAGCCACATGAGAGAAATTTAGAAATCCCATATTATTCGTTATTTTAAGATCATCCGTATTTGAAAAAACGAAAAACTACATATTCACATCCGAATGTAAGCAAAGAAAACAAATAATCCTCATGGTTGTGTGCTTTGGACAAAGCTCACCACCCATTATTTTTAATGTAATTAATTTAAAAACAAACTTACATAGTTGATACTTTAATCATTTCCTAATTAATATATTTAAATAAATTAATGGTTAGAAAATGATTTATGTAGCAAAATAAATGTAAATTTAAATTTATTTTTCGAATCAACCTAACATTAATGATTTACATCCTTTTGTGTTAATTAATATATATTATTAATATTAACTTAACTTTAAAAACATACTATGCCGTATAATCTTCCTTTTTAAAATTCAATTTTTTTCTAACCAAATCATCAAATTATAATTCGGATATAGATGTTATTTTATAAAAATAAAATGTGGGTTATTACAGTAATAGTAAAAAATACTCCAAGAATGGCAACGAAAGTCATTCAACTCCTCAGCAAGGTACAAAATTAATTGTCCAAATAACTACTTGAAGTGGTTTACAAATGATCTCAAGTAAGCAAATTAAGAATAGAGTAAAAGTGAACCTTTAACTCCTACACACCTTTAGCCACTGTCATACATTAGGCAACCCAAACCAAGACCCAACCAAACAAACACACAACCCCCATCATTACATACTGATATTATAATTCACCCAAGACTGCAAATCACTGCACCTGATTTTGCTCTGTTGGCCAGCCACAAAAATGCGAGTTCTTTGATTTCACCAAGGAGTTTCGATGCCAGGCCAGTTTCCCATTAAAACCCCGATCATTGCTGACAATCCATACACCCATATGACCGAACACAAGCCCAACCTAAACCAAAATATCATTCAAATGACCGAAATCTATTTTGACCCATTACCCAACCCACTCACTCACTTTCCCAATTATTAAGTAGGGGTTTTTAATATTTTAAATAACAATATGCCTCAATTTCTAGTTATAGCAACTAACTGATGTATCAGCCTCAATAGGCTGAAGTAATAAGAAAGAAAGAAGTCAATTTAGCCAAATAAAAATTCATAGGACTGAAATTTGTTCATGTTCGATCAAAAGGTTATGTTTATGACTCAATAAAGACCACTAATACTACCGTCATGCATAATAGACCATACCAGCCAAAACATCAAACATATTAAAATTCTAAAAGGAACAATTTTTAATAAAAGGGAACTGAAACATAACGCTTATGCCTTGATTAAGAAAATATATTTTACCTCATATTCTCGAAATCTCGTTATTCATTATAGCATGAGCCACATCTGGTATATCCATCCCACGCCTTGCAACATGAGTAGCAAACAAAACATTAAGCCTTTTGGTCCTGAAACCTTCAAGGCTAATTGCTTTGTTCCTATCACTTGCAACTGTGCAAAGTTGTCACACAGTTACTAATGCAAACCAACAAATTAGTGTATACGTTTCACTTGAATTCGTAGTTGGTTTTTAGTTCTTTATCAAGAAACATATGCTTCCATGTCTACAAACAAAATACAAAAGTGTTGCTGTAACATGGTTTCTTGTAATAAAATAAGTCTCATGAACTTGATCTGATGCACTATTTTATGGATCATCAAAACATAATGGAGCACATATCGGATCATTTCTTAATGCATGGTCCAAGTCAGCAATCAAGCCATTCACATCTTCAATCATCACAGAGATATGTATAAGATCTTCGGTTAGACCTCTCTCCTCGCGAACTTCTGCTTGTATAGATGCATGTGACATGAAGCATAACATGCTTATTATGGATTTTAAGCTTCCTGAAAAAAAATAATAAAAAATATGAAATGCTTAAATCTCGAAGTAATGGGTTGGAAGTTCAAGAATTTACTTCTAGATCAACCACTCCGACTCCAGTTAAAGAACCAATGCATTTATGAATCTAAAAGATTGCTTTTGTAGAGAAAAATAGAGCCACTTACCATAAAGTTTGACGTCATGATTCGCTAATAAGCAGTGTCGGACAGAATGTTGCACTTCTCCATAAATATGTAACATGTAATGAAGTGAAAGATAATAGTTTTGGTGGATGTTGCCACCTAGAGAGTTGTCCGCAGAAAAAACAGCCTTATCTCGGGACATGAATAGTTCAGAACATCATTTCTTTCCCTATATAAACTAAAATTTGACTGCATATTCATATTAATTAATGGTATGGCATGCTGAAAGAATATATTAACACATAGCACTCAAAATGATACCAATGTTCACAAATATAAGTGATTGAATGTCAGAATGATCAGTGATATTGAATAAAAAATGGGTCTCACCTGAAATGCAATATCAAACTGCTCACAAGGGATAGTTTTACAATTTGTGTATTCTTTTTCAGCTGTAGATTCATTGTACGCCCCACTAACGCCCTTCACAATGAAGATTTGTTAGTAAATCCATTAATGATATCAAAGGAATTAAAGCACTTCAAAGGGCTTACACATCAATTCAAAAGAATTTAAAACCTTAACCACATAAAATCGATGACCATGCTTATATAGTTATATGCTTGTTTTAAATGTCTCAAACTGATTATTCTTGTTGGATTCAAAATTACATGTGCCAATTTCTTCATAATTACACCCCAAACCCTAACGACAGATGAAAAATAGAGCTTAAAACATTGTATCTTCTTCAGATTTGAAAATTCTAACCCTAGAATGTAATTTTAAGCTGAGAGAACACTCAAAACCTACTTAGCAATCACGGTATGCCGATTTCTTCATACTTACACCCAAAACCCTAGCTACTGGTAAAAAAAAAATACGGCTTAATGTTTTATATTCTCTTCAGATTTCAAAATTCTAACCCTAGAAACTATTATTTAGTTGATGAGGGAAGCTAAAACCTAAATTAGGAACAAAATTATGGATAAAGGTGTACACAGACCTCTTCAAACATGGGTTGTAAAGATATCCATAGCCGATTCGCCAGTGAAGAACAAATTCTTGCTGGAATCACACAATATTTGACGTAATCGCTTCGAACTGGATCGTGATAGGAATATATGTACCTAAAAATCGACTATCGATAAGCAAGCAGTGCTGTAGATTGTAGACAGAGAGAGTAAGTGCAGTACAGGGTTATAAGTACCTGACCGGTGAATCAGTGATGGAAAAATTCTTGTCTTAGTTATAACATTAGTAATAATAATCAGATCTGGAGACAATTACCGATATGCCGAACAACGAAAAAACCGATGAGCAGAAAAATTCTTGTCTCAGTTTAAGCACATTCATCTGAAAAAATTACAGAAAAATGAAGAATTAACAGTTGTCCAATCCTAAACATCCCAAAAACCTTTAAGAAATAGCAAACAAAGGGGAGGGCTGCTAGGGTTTCCAAGAGAATCGAAATATTGATGATAACGATGATAAAAGTAGCAAACCATCACCCATTCACCCTTCCCAATCTTTGCAGAAACGATAATGGAATTAGGGTTTTTTATACGCAGAAAGACATAATCTAACCTGTAATGAAGATGTGAAATTGGTGTTTAATGTCAGTTTTTTGAAGAAAATGTGTATGTGGCGCTAGGGTTTTGAGAGGGAACGATAGAGAAAGAAAAGGAGTTCTGTTAGTGTTAGAATGAAAGGAATAAATGATTTTGGAGTTTTAGAAGCAATATATACTCCGGTCAAAATTCGGATCCCGCATAACTCATTAACAAAAAAATGACCCATCCAATTTCCCGCCAAAACCACATCTAAGAAGCCCTAATATTGCGACACGTGTCCCATGTTTTTTTCGTTTATTATAATATATATATATATATATATATATATATATATATATATATATATAGGGAAAGGGAAAACTACATATAAATGATAAAACTAACTAAAAAAGCCTAAAAAATACCATTTTTTTTACATTTTTTTTTATAAAAAATCGCTATTTTTTATAAATAAAAAAAATTTCAAAAAAAAAAGAGAAAAACTTGTACTGCACATGTGCATTATATATGTACTACACATATGCATTACATGCTTAAAATTAGCTTTTGAGTTTAGTTTAGCTTTTAAGGTTAGGTTTTTTGGAGGTTTAGGATTAGGATTAGGTTTTTTAGTGTGGGGAAGGGAGGGGTTTAGGTTTTAGAGGGGTGGGGTGGGGGATGAGTTTAGATTTTTCCGGGTTTATGTTTAGGGTTTAGTTTTAGGTTTTCGGGCGGGGAGGGGGGTTAGGTTTTTGGGGGTGGGGGGTTTAGACTTTTGGTGGGAGGGTGAATTTAGGTTTTTGGGTGGTGGAGGGGTTTAGGATTTTAGGGGGTGTCGGTGGGGGGTGGGTTAAGTGGTTTATGCTTTCCGTATTAGTGCACATGTGCAGTAAAACATTTTTTTTTTGAATTTTTTTCATACATAAAAAATAGAGATTTTTTTTATAAAAAAAATTGTATGTTTCTTAAGATTTTTTTAGTTAGTTTTTTTTGTTTTCTCATTTAAACTAGTTTTCTCATGATCCATCCTCTCTCTCTCTCTCTCTATATATATATATATATATATATATATAGGGTGGGGTTTTAGAGTGAACACTAGTGTATTTGCGAACTAAGTGAACAAATCATGGCCATTGATCTGCACACGTGTATGGCCAGGATCTCATCATCAAATTGTAAAATACACTAGTGTATTTCAACATCAAATCCTGGCCATTGATCTACACACGTGTATGGCCAGGATTAGTTCACTCAGTTCATAAGATACACTAGTGTTCACTCTTGAATCTAATCCTATATATATAAATATATACATATATATATATGTATATTATGAAGATCAAGGGATAACCACTCCGAGTTGTGAGAACTTAGAAAATTCGCCTTTCCCGTGAGAGTATTGCCCCCATTTTTTCACACCCCCGATATTAAAATGTTTAGGAAGACTGTCGTAAAAAAATCGAAGTGGTGTTTTTCAGCCCTTTACAACAGCTGTAAAAAGGTGATGACATAAGCATGACATCACTTTTACAACATTTACGGCTGCCATAAATGAAAAGAAAGGTTTTTTTTTTTGAAAAGTTGATTTTTTTAGGATTTTTGGTAAAATAAAAAATTTGAAGAAACCTTTCGTAAGACCGAGTTCTCTAAGTTCTCACAACTCGTATAAGTTTTCATTTTATCCTAACCCTATATATATAGTTAAGATTGTGTGAGAAATACTAAGCTAATTGAGAAACTTGAGAAAAAATTTGTGTCATACCTTTTTCCCAAGTAAAAAAAAAAAAAAAAAAAAAATTAAACAAATCTGAGTTTATAATTTCAAGTGGCTACATTTGCACATGAAATGGATTAAACAAATCTTAAATTCCCATGTTGTGTCTCATCTTTCCAACTTATTATGCTTTGGATCCACATCACCATGTTCAAGAATAAACATGTAACATCAAACCTATTAATTTATATATTTTAATCTTACATGAGGAGTCATCTGTATTATATATATATATATTTGGTTACGGATAAAACAAAGACTTATACGAGTTTATAAAATTTAAAGAACTCGGTCTTATGAAAGGCTTTTTTCAAAAAAAAAAATATTTTACCAATAATCCTAAAAAAAGTTAACCTTTTCCAAAAAAAATGTTTTTTTTTTCATTTACAGCAGCCATAAATGTTGTAAAAAATTGATGTCATGTTTATGTTATCAGCTTTTAGTCTTTTACAGCAGCCATAAAGGACCGAAAAACACCTCTTCGATTTTTTTACGGTCTTCTTTGTAACATTTTAATATAAGGGTGTGAAAAAATGAGGGCAAAACTCGCATGGGAAAGTCGAGTTCTCTAAGTTCTCACAACTCGTAAGGGTTTTACCCTTGATCTTAATACTATATATATAAGATTCGGTTCAATTAAGAACCACCACGAGTTGTAAGAACCATGAAAACTCCTACTTCCCTCACGAGTTGGGTCACCAATTTTTGCACAAATGTAGATGAAAATGTTTTAAACACATGTGTAAAAACAAAAAAAAATAGTGGAGTCGGTAGTTACGCCCTATGTAAAATTTATGTATGCCTGATTTAATTGTCTTTAAGGCAATGTAATTTTTTTACATCCGATGTAAATTTTTAACTGCAACATTTTTTTAATTTTTTTTTCTGGAATATGTAAATTTTTTTTAGATTTTTGAGAAAAAACATTGTTTGATCTAGTTCTCTTGGTTCTCACAACTCAAGGTGGTTTTCATTTTACCACTTCTCTCTCTCTCTCTCTCTCTCTCTATATATATATATATATATATATATGAGATGGATATTTTGAAAACTACCCTGAGTTGTAAGGACTTTGAGAATTTAAAAAAAAAATAATTTTTCTTTAGAATTTTCCAAAACATGGTAATTGGAACTAGAGATAGCTCTCATCTTATCCTATATATTTATAGATATTTATATATAGGGTAAAAGTTCTAAGAGGTTTACATGGTAATAGGTATGAGACTGGGTATGGGTTTGAAAAAAAAATTAGTTTACGGGTATGCGATTAAGTGATACCTGTCCCGATCATCTGAAACTATAAATTTGTTTCCCGAACCATTCCCCTAAAACTTTTAATTTCTATTTGCTTTTCCTTAACCATTGTTTAAATAACTTTATTACTTGAAAAATAAACTTTGTTTCTTCCTTTTTTGAGATATATATCTTAATTATATTATTTATATTAGTATGTTACAAAATAAAATTTATCTTTTGAAATTTGTATCATGTTGGTCAAAATTACATAATTTAGAGACTGGGTATGGGTTTGAAAAAAAATTAGTTTACGGGTATGCGATTAAGTGATACCTGTCCCGATCATCTGAAACTATAAATTTGTTTCCCGAACCATTCCCCTGAAACTTTTAATTTCTATTTGCTTTTCCTTAACCATTGTTTAAATAACTTTATTACTTGAAAAATAAACTTTGTTTCTTCCTTTTTTGAGATATATATCTTAATTATATTATTTATATTAGTATGTTACAAAATAAAATTTATCTTTTGAAATTTGTATCATGTTGGTCAAAATTACATAATTTAGATATTTTAAACTTTTATGGTGATAATAATATCTATGTAATTAATCATTTAAAAAATAATTATTATGAATATTATATAAAAAAGCAGAATGGTATGAAAAGTAGCGTTTGGAAATTTCAATGGACATACTCAATACTCGTGGGTATATCTGATATTCGAAGGATAATTACGTAATAGGTATTGAGCCGGGTATTGAATATGATTTATAACCGACCATAATTTGCTACATCTTAATATGTGGGGGCACATGTGGTTATATAATTGGAAAGTTAAAATGTAGTTTCACCAACATCCAAGTGTCACATCAGGATTTTCATTTTTGTTACATTAGATGGTGTTTCTCTCATAATTTTACATCACAATTGAATCATGTTTATTTTTTTAATAACAAACTAACATATTCCTAATCTATTCATATTAACTATTAATACATGTAATTTGCAGGATTTGAACCCTTTACCTTTACGATAAAGGTGAGACATCTACCACTAAACCATTTCCCTTGGACTTATATTTACCTAGTTGGATTACTTAATTTCGGGAAATTTGAGAATGGTTTGCGATAAAAGGAATCATATATCGAATCAGGAATGTGACAAAGCAAATTTTGAAACCATAAGTAATAAAGTGAAAAGAGCTTACTTTCTTCCATCCGTTGGGGCCAAAATTTAGTACATGCATTCTAGTAAATGTTTTATGTTTAAACCAAAAACCAAACTCGATTCAAATTAAACCAGACCTAACTTTTCTTTTAAATAGCAAATTTGGATCACTGGCGGACCACTAGATATTATTGTGCCACTAGCGTCTAGCAAAACCACCCGATCATATCCATCTTCATTTGGCAATAATGTATATACACCAATTCAAAAGGAAACCCAATAAATCTGGGAAAAACCTTATTTTAGGAATCGAACACAAGATCTAAATGTCTCTAAGCCTTATCTCATCCGTGTCATTACCCAATAGGCTATAATGCCATGCAATTCAGACCCAACTTAACTAACTCATTTTTGTCTGGATCCGATGGATTCATGTTTCCGCTCGTATAATAGAGTAATAAACACTCCTAGCTATGAAAGCATAATCCATTGATATGATATTGTATCTATACGGTCATACAGATTTAGTTCACAAATACAATTTTTTTAAATAAATATAAATATAGTTATTATAATAAAGTAACTTACTTATCATGCACGTAGTATTTGTTTACATTAAACAACAATCAATATATTAATGCATACAATTAAATTAAGGAGCCTTAAATTATATAAAACACTATAAAGGTAGCATCTTAATTCCTAACACATTCCTTAACGATCCTTAACGAATCAGAATATTTTATTTGAAGTTTATATGAACATTTAGATTAATACGTGGGTCCGACAACATCATGTGGACCATAAATATTATTATTGGTACAAGTGAACAAAAGTTTTGTCGTACATGTCCTACTTGAGCATATTGGTAGTTGATAGGTATATTTGTGTCCACCAGAGTATTATAGATCCACACATTGGTTCTTTCTTTCATCTTTTGAAGAGTGTTGGTTATTGATTCGAATTAAAGGTCGAGTTTATATCTGTAAGTTTATTTTTTATAAATAATAATATAATATAGCTTTTCAAACTAATTACAAAATCGAACCCAAAATTTGATTTTTGATCTAACCCAATTCAGAAAGTAAAAACAAACTCAGATCACTTGATTTTATTTTAAGTCGTAAATATTATGCACACATAATGTGTTTATACAAATAGGTTTATGAGAATGATAAGAAAGAATATGATGAGGACATATGTCATTATTTAATTTATTAAGATAAATACAAATAAGTAATTTAATAAAAAACATGATTAAAGATAAAATTCAAAAACTCACATGCAATGCACATGCAAGTTCTTCCGTCTTTTTTAAACGTAAATAACTTTTTATACATAACTTTAAAAAAAATTTAAACCATAATAACGAGTATTTTGTTTATCTTTAATATAAACATCATATTGCTATACTTATATAGAGAAAAAAGTTACGTTTCAATCGGATGTTTTACTCCATGGTGTTTTCTCTATGTTTTTTAATTGTATAGTGATTCAACGCGTTGTGTTTTACAGTAAAATACCATATAAGACAACACAACACAACATTGCAAATACCATTACATTCAATCTTTCAGTCTTGTTTTCTATGGCGTTTTATTTTAAGAATTCAAAACAGATTATTGTGTCTTGTAAAATAAAACACCATAGAAAACAAGATTGAATGTAAATGGTATTTGCAATGTTATGGTGTCTTACATACGTTCATGGTGTTTTACTGTAAAACACAACGTCTTGAATCACTATACAATTAAAACAACGTAGACAAAACACCATGGACTAAAACATACGATCGAAACGTAAATTTTTCTCTCTATACAAGTATAACAATATGGTACCCATATTAAAGATAAAAAACACTCTAAATTATAATGGAATTTTTTTGAAATCAAAAGTTACATATAAAAAGTTATTGACGTTTAAAAAAGACGTGGGAATTTGTATGTGCATTGCATGTTGTTTTTTGAATTTAAAAATGTTAAATTTACCTTTATACCATTAATATATAAAATTAATTATTTTAATGGTAAATACTATTTACAATTTTGTCATTATAATCTCAATCATTAAATTATAGATCAAACATTCCTTCCTACACTTCTTATAAAACATACCATTTTTACGACAACCCTACCCTATACAAACATATTACGAGTCCCCTTTTATAAACTTTTAATTAAAGGGCCAAAATTGCTAAAAGTGACAAGACAAATCTAAGTCGCATCATGTACCCTTATCGGGACATTTGATGATAAGTTTAACTAAAGAATTCATAAACCCCCACCACTCGAATCAGAAAGTTTATCACCACAAAATCATTTTATTAGCAAGTAATTTAAAATTGTTAATTATTATGATTATTTAGTTATTGACTTAAAATTGTATATTAATCATATTTTGTGTGAGAAATGTAAATGATAATTAATAATGATCCACATAGGCCTCATTGAGACGCAAAGCAATTGCAAAGAAAAAAAAATGTTAAGGTGTTAATCCACCAAGTCCACAATATTCTTAATTGCTGGTATCTTAATTGCTGGAGAAACAATATTCAAGTAAGGCCCCCACTTATATACCATTCCAAAGTTCCACCCTCATATATGAGAGAAGTTTCCACCATTTGTTTTTACACTTTTCCATTTCAAATACATAACTTTGACTAATAAAATCTCAATACATCTTAGCTCATTTTTTAACACCTTTTAATTCGATGCAAATTAAGCTCTTATCGAGGAGAAGGTGAACCCATTAAATAATAATTATACTCATTTTTGGGTGATTTAGGTGTAGCATGGAGGTTCTGGAAACTGTTACAAGCAAGCTATACAACTGATTTATTTATAGGTTAAGAAATCGAATCTAGTTGCATATCAGAGCAAGGTTGCGCCTACAACCAACTTGCACTTGTGACTTACCACCGCAATCTAATCACAAACATTTCTAAGTATAAAATAAAAAAAAAAACTAACAAGCACGAATCTCCAAAGTTGAAGAACACACATATTTTGCGTAAAAACCCTATTTTTACGATTTTTCCAACAATTGAAATAGTGGATATTTTTTCTACTTGGTACAGCCATTAGCCATTAAATGAAAACTAACATACATGGAAAAAAACTCATAAGTTATTTGTTTCATCATAAAACCAAATAATAGTTTAAAACACTTCATTAAATAACAATAATATAAAGTTAGGTGCATATGATGAATAGGTGATTCATGCTTACAACATGGTGAAACCTTTCATCAACATTCAAACTTATGACCCTTGGCATCAACATTCATGCTTACATACTATTAACCATGTTTCTCTGATCTGATGACCCTTGTCATCAACATGTAACATGTTAATTATATAAAAACGACAAATATTCTTTTAAATGCAAAAATAAAAGGGTCTTAATTGAGCACAATGCTCTAATGAAATGTTATCATATAATCCGTTAATTATATAAAAACGATAAATATTCAAAGTGTCTTAATAGAACACAATGCTCTAATGTGACGCCCCTTTTGAGAATAACCATTACTATCTTGCAAAGTCGCTCCGAATGAGGCGTGCACAAACAAGCAAACAACGAATCAATCTCAACAATAATGATTAGAAACAATATTACTTTGTGGAATGAGAGGTTGAGCACAATTAAACAAAATTGAACAAGTCATGCTCGGGTGCGGTTTTCCCCCTTCCTTTTTCTTGATCTCTTAGAGCTCGTTTTCCCCCTTCATAGTCTTCGTGGTTTGTGGTTGCGTTTATCGTCATCTACAGCTAAAGAAACGAAACCATGCTCGGGTGCGGTTTGAGTTAACGGTTGGAACATCGGCAGTTGTACGCCTTGTGATTGCATTTGCATTTGCATAGCATGGTGGTGTTGTTGGTATTGCATTTGCCAAAGGTTTTGAGATTGACAAAAACCGTCAAACGAAAACGGCTCCATCAGTGCCGTGTTGTATACGAGCGGGGGTTGGGTCTAAGGAGTAGCGGGTGTATTGGGTTCGGTCGGCTTGGATCCATGATTTTTTTGGATGTTGAAAATGAATTTGAGATTGGTTAAGGATATT
This sequence comes from Helianthus tuberosus, assembly GCA_030545235.1. Classification (NCBI taxonomy): domain Eukaryota; kingdom Viridiplantae; phylum Streptophyta; class Magnoliopsida; order Asterales; family Asteraceae; genus Helianthus; species Helianthus tuberosus. The sequence continues at coordinate 56,708,045 of CM060360.1, forward strand.
GAAAATGGAATGAGATTTTTAAAGATGGAAATGGGATTTAAATATGTTTTTTTTATTTATTTTTTTTTTTTTGAAAAGTGACCATTTTCAATGATCATATTACAAACGGTTAAAACTTGTCGCTCGGGGTGGATGAGAGATCTTCCCCGATTTGTCCCGATTATAGGACCAGGAGGTGTTCCCCGTCGGGGTCCCCCTCCACATCGTCCTCCCGATACACACCCCACGGTTTAAGACATATGGAAATTGAAACTACACCAATGTGATTATACAAAGACTAAATCTTGGATCTACTCTTTACCCATAAGAAACCGATGGTCTTGATATCTTCCTAACATATTTGAAATCACCACCGTTCTCTTTGTGAACACCATCTCATTGATAAAAATACTTATTTAACTTTTTATACACTTTGTATAGTTTTAGGATCGAATACAAACAACTTTTAACTAGGGGTATGCAAAAACCGAATTAATCGAACCATAACCGAATTAAGCGATAAAACCGAACCAAATAAAAAACCGGTGGGTCGGTTAATGGTTTTTTTTTTTTTTTGAAAACCAAATGTAGCGGGTCGGTTATGGTTATCAACGTTTCCATACCCACCATAACCGAACTGAACCGACATGTAATAAATCTTTGTAGGATTTAGGACTTTTCACCATTTTTTTTTTGTAATATTTGATGTTTTTTGATTAAAGAGTTTTAGTATTTATGGGTTATTTTATATCGTTTTGCGGGTTTGGTTGAATGTTTATTTGAATTTATGAAATATATCACATCACTTTATTTGAAGATTCAGTGTTAATATTATAGATTATATGTATTTTTAATACTATGTAATATACTAACATATACAAATATGCAATAACAATTTATTCCATGTTAAAAAATTAAAATATTTTAAGCTAGGCTAAATAAACGGTCAACCACCCACAACCGACCCGCTATAACCATCAAAACCGATTAATCATAACCGCTATAACCGTCGGTTATGGTTATGGTTATCCATTAACCGACATAGCGATTATGGTTATGGTTTTAGGCCAAAACGACCCAAACCGACCGATACACACTCCTACTTTTAACATGTCAAAAGTAGATAACTAGAGTAGTTAGTTATGTTTGAACTAGAATAATTATTAGAGTTAACTTCCATTTTGCTCCTTATGATTTGGTCATTTTAACGGTTTTCCGCAATAGTTTAAAAATGGCCATTTTCCTCCCTGATTTTTCTAACTTATCGTCATTTTACTCCCCGCCTATAACTCCATCCAAAAAATCCATTAACTAGAAGGGTATTTTGGTAATTTTATAGATAAAAGTAAGGGCATGTAAGTCTTTTCACATAAATAAACTTATAACTTGTTTATTTACATGTATATAAGTAATTCTTTTCTGATCCCCAATCTTTCTAACCACTCTTTCTACCGGCCACAACCATCCACAACCATCCACCACCACCTGCAACTACCACCTGCCGACCATGACTACCGGACTTTTAACTAAACCTTTTAATTGAGTTAGAGCCAGAGAGTAAACTACCGAAATACCTCTACTTTTAATTGAACGTTTTAACTGAGTTAGAGCCAGGGAGCAAACTGGCGACAAACTCGAAAGATCAGGGAGGAAAATGACTATATTTAAACTATTGAAACAAAACCGTTAAAATGACTAAACCACAGGGAGCAAAACGAAAATTAACTCTAATTATTATTACGCTAAAATTTTAAACTAGCTTGATGATAATTACACTAGTTCAAACATACTTATTACAGTTATTCGTATGATTCACATGTTTAAATATTTCTATTTTAACCCTGTATGAGAAGCTCCCTCTCTATGTAATATTTAATATATTTGTGATTTTCGCTCGATTTTATTAAATGCGTGACGTTACATCAACTTATGAAAAAAGCAGCATAGTGTTGTCTTTTTTTTAAATTTTATATTTATTTTCCACCAATGATATCCTTTCTTTGGGTGTTCATAAAAATAATTTGAAACCACAAAAAAGCGGTTCATCTCTGATTTCTGTCATGCATGCCAGACAAAATTACTTTCCCATGCCACCTCAGTTTCTCTACTTTTCATTTCACCCCCTAGTGTTTTAATATTACAAAAATAAGACCCTGTAATTTTCACTTGCTCTGTTGATGACCTAAAAGCACAAGCTATCTATATTCATGTTGATTTTAATCATAAAATGTACTAGGATGAGGAAACCTTAATTGTTAATCAAAATTAACCAATAACTTGATTGTCACCAAACTGAAAGAACTAATAATCAAGATTAACTGACGATTACAGTTAATGTTCTATGATCAACCGATAAATATTGTGGTCATAGTTTAGGGTGTTATGTAGCCTAATGTTAATCAAACCAAGTCGATATATATGTTTTAGAACTTTTTTTAACATTGAATTACATTGCTAGAATGAAATCCTGTATTTGATGGGGATCTCAAATATTTTTACCACTTTTTACATATGCTATACTCAATTGCAGTGGACAACGGTTCACAATGATTTGTATTTGAAACACCTAAATGTTTTGTGTTGGATTTGTGTGAAAGAAGAAAATACTTGTGCGCGCACTATTTTATTTGTGATGCTTTGGTATTACACGTGTTATCGACTATTGTATCACTGGTGTAATATTCTTCGTTACAGACTTACAAATACAAGGAGTCGTTGCTTCACCAATATATTACTAAAGCTTTCGTATTACACAACAAATTAATCAACTATTATATTGTTGGTTATTAACGGAAATCAACCATAACTGACCATTAACCAAAACTATAACAAATTACCCATATAACTGAAAATCGGTTTCAGTTATAGTTATGAACTACTTATGATTAAGGATACTAATCGAACTGAACCACCATTTACTCATCCCTACTCTTATACTAATGATGTTTATTTTTTCGAACGACTAACATAATCAATTTCGAGCACTCTCGGGGCACCCACTGGACAAACGTAGTACTCTGAGAGTAACCCGAGTCCACCACCAATTCCAGGGAAAACCCGATAACCCGCCCGCCCGTAGGCACGACGGTGAAATTATCAGTAAAACCCGTTTGGTTCGAAAATCGAACACATGTTTCCTTGGGTCTCCTATCATTGCCCACCAGTGTCTCACTCTGCAGCAAGTGAGAGTTGAACCTGCATCTCCAAAAAAAATACAAGCCTTCCACCACTTGATTTATACATCATTGGCACTAATGAAGTTTACAAATGAAGCTTTTATGATGTTTAAAAATGGAAACACCAACTATAATACGCTATTTTGTTACGTACACATATAATTTTTATTTAACTTTATGACTATAAATTTATTTATCCAATGTAATTCGATATAAAAAGTCCACATATCTATCCATAATTGCAACCATTATTAACATGTCTATATCATTATGATGCACAATTAGCATCCATTTGTTCAAAAAATAAATTTTGAGAAGAATTAAATATTTTTTACTAATAATAGAATTATTGATGTGAATGTCATTCAGGGATACTTTTTTTCATTAACGTCACTCATATATTGAAACTAGTATTTTGTTTGCATGAAATCCGTAAGAAAACATATTAGTATACATTTATACATAAAAAATACCATAGTTTCTTTTACCTTGAATGCAACGATATTTTTGTCATTTTAAATAAACTATTAACGATTAGACTATTTTTGACGGGTTAATAGCATATCTTGAAAATATTAATACATTACTTATTTAGGGGAAAGTTCTTGTACAAATAATCTTAACATACTAAACATACAAATTGAAGGAAAACTAAAAAAGACAAGGTGACATTTTTGTAATTATCAATAACTATCAAAGTTACTCTACAAATATACCTAAAAAACCTAAAAAAAAACTAACCCCCTCCCCCAAAAAAAAAAAAAAAAAAAAAACCTAAACCCCCCACCCCCCCCCCCCCCCCCCAAAAAACCTAACACCCCCTCCCCCCAAGCTAAAATGCTAAAAACTAAACCCCAAAAAAACCTAAAAAAATCTAAAAAAATAAAAAAAAACACACAAATTATTTTATTTTATTTTTTACACATTTTTATTAAAAAATCGCTACTTTTAGTAGCAGCAAAAAAATTATTTTATTTATTTATTTATTTATTTATTTATTTTTTTGCTAATAAAATGTAGCGATTTTTTTATAAAAAAATATTAAAAAAATTGTGTTTTTTTAGGTATTTTTGGTTGAGTTCACATTTGTATAGTAACTTTGATAGTTGGTGGTAATTACAAAAATGCCACCTTGTCTTTTTTAGTTTTCATTCAATTTGTATGTTTAGTATGTTAAGATTATTTGTATTTGATCTTTTGCCTACTTATTTAATCATCATCATATCATATACTAGACAAACTAGATGTACATTAATATCCATATACGATCGGATTCATGGATGATAGTCGATATATGTACCTAAAAGCTATCGTAAGGTTTCCTTTGTATTATTATATATGGTTGGTTATGAACAAATAATACTCTATAAGCTTTTCTTTATTATATAAAGCTTTTCTACATTTCGTTTTTACTCTCCTTCTTATACCTCTTACCGCCATCAAATCTTGGTTGGTTGTTGACTATCTTCCCCCATTCGTTCCCTTATATGGGGACTTTCTTTCCTTTCTTCTCCCTCTCGTCCTACCCCTATGATAGTTGTGTGTTTTTATAGATTAGGTCTATTTCATTTCCTCTTAATGCCACATTCATCATGATAGCTTTGCCACCATGACGCATATCGTCATTGTTTGTCGTCACAAAGTTTCCTTACTGCTTAAGGTTTTGTGAGTTTAGGTGGTCATTTTTCCGATACTATGTGATGTCTTTATTTTTCTTCCTCTTCCTCTCGCCCTGCACAAAGGATGCTTGTATATACATAAGTTAGGTTTCATCTATTTTTTCTCTTACCTCCATAGTCACCACCATAACTCTATCTTCATGCATCTTCTCACCACAAATTTTTCTTATTATTTTAATGTTTATGATTTTTTTTTCTTTAAGATTCTATATTATTATACTAACATTTTCATTGTTTTACATTCAAGTATGATTTCATGGGAGTACTAGATAGAATATAGTATTTAGCATTTATGGTAATTATGTTTATAATTGTTACAATATAAGATTTGATAAGGTTTTGTATTCTTATTCTCATGGTATTTTTACTTCTAGTTACTAAAAATATATAAACCTTATATGGTTTTCATTATTCTAAAATCAATTTGTTAATCTAATAGCTTTTAGTTACTGTGATATAATTTGTATTCTAATTACGCAACGACTTGACAATGTTAGCCTAACAATTAGTTTAGATCCACTCTCCAGCTTAACTTAGAGAAAGATTTTAACTTAATCCAAAAACTCAAAAACGACTTAAAAACATCCATTAGAACATTACATAAACACAACCACAAATTTTTTTAAATACTTATCAAAACAATGTTTAACAAGCTCATATGGAAAATCTTATATCACATACATAGACTACCAAAACTCAATTTAAACCTTGTTATAAACCTAAGTTTTACTTTATACACCTTTTGTCTACATAACAAACCATAAGGTCTAGATCGTCTAAACTTATATCATATGGAACCCTTTTGAAACTTTTTTAAAATTATTGGGCCATGATACAAAAAATATTAAAAAAATACCAAATTCCAGATCAATATTCATCCCATTCAGATTATTACTCTGTCTCTCTCTCACTCTCATCACACACACACACACAACACACACATTAATTGATCAGTTTTTCTTCAATTTCAGCTGAATCTCTGAATTCTGATTCACTTTTGAACCGGTGATCGGAGCATCTTACGCTCTTTTCAATCCGAAATCCAACGGTGAGTCGTTTAATTTTCAATTTTACGTTTAATTTCGATGAATTTGAACCTAATTCGTATCGTATGTTCAACTTTATGTAATTTTTGCGGTTATAATCTGTTGATTTATCGTAGTTCATGTCTATGATTTTAGGTTTGTTTATGTGAATTAAGTGAATTATAATTGTTTGATTAGTTTGACCGAATTTGAAGTTTTGACGTTGATTGAATTTGCTGTCATATTTGAAAATTGATGTTATGTTGAATTTAGTTAAAAAGCTGGAATCAATCAGTTGTCAGTTGATAGTTGATGCCAGTTGTATAAGTTTGTTTTTATTTGATTTGTGCTTCAATTTTTAATCTGTAAAATAATATTTCATATAAAAACTTTAAGGACAATTACACCAAGATAGCCGGTAAGCGGGCAACAAGCTGCGCCGCTACCCCCTTTTGAATAGCGAAACCTAACCTAGTAAAAACGAAACCCCGATCTCTAGGAGACGAAATGTTGCTGTGAACAACCCGTTGGACCCGGTCAAGAAATCTGATGGCTTCTGGGGCTAGCGAGCCAAAGGTATCAAACGCAAAAGGGATAAAGGAATGTTGATTATCCTCGCAGGCTTTTGCATGTTTGTCCATTTTCTTCGCTGCCGCCCTTGCAATCGCCTGACCAGGGACAAAACCTGTATCCCGTAAGCCTACAAGGGGGGAAACCCCGGTAAGATCAACACAAGCGTGTTTACCTGCATCCCACCCGAAAACTAAAACGTCCGCGGGGCGCAATGTGGATCTTCCTTCCCTCGGATCTGTAAAAAAGTTTACGGGGGCTTCTTGCTTCAATTTGAATTTGAATTTAGATTTAGATTTTATGACTTAATTTCAGTGATCCTATAATTATGATGTTTATCTTTCATTGTATGTTTATCTATGGTAATTTGATGAATAAACTCAATTATTATGGTTTATTTGCTAAGATATGATCATTTGCAGGTGCATATGGAATTATTCTGTTTATTATAATGGATGTTTATTTAATATACATATATGTCAGGAAGTTGTGTTGGCTTGTTTTTCACTCCTGATTTAGGAGCCTGCATATGATTCGGTTTTTCAATTACTGAGAAGTTTGTTTTTCATGTTTTAATGGTCGGTTTCATGTAGCGAGCATAGTCGTCAAAGGCGTGCTTAAGGCGCAAAGGGTGAGCCTTAGGCCTCGGGATAAGCTAAGCGTATAGAATAGACATACCAGTTTCTGTGGTTTTAGACGTGTTTTATGATTGCTTTAGGGCTAGTTTAGGTTGGAATCTCGCCTGAATCTGCAAAATCTTGCCCAAGTTTCAGGATTTGGTCGGAATCTCACCTGAATCTGCCCGAAATTTTGGCCGGAATCTCGCCTGAAGGTTGCCGGAGCGCCTGGATGGCAGCAAGGCGTTTTCCCTGCGCCTTGGTTTGCCTGAAGGCCTAGCCGCATGCCTGAAGGGCTTTTGACAACATAGGTAGCAAGTAGTAGGAAATTATCTTCATGTGTTAAAATGTGTAGAAATTATTTAGTTTGTCCTTTTGAGTCTTGTCTCAGTGGCATCAGAGCCACATCTAGAATAAACACAGTGAAATGTCAGATTAAGTGAATCTGGCAACCCTCTCGATAACATACTATAACGAAATCATGGCATGAAATTAACATTTGAAAATTAACCTTTGTTTCCTACAAGACCAGTAGTAGCATTTGTTAGTTTGACCGAGGGATGATTGGATGAACCATATGAATAAATTTTATACACCATCTCTATTTCCCTGTCATATGATCAATTCGTCGGAATCTATTATCCAAGAAGAAGCAGATGCATGAAGACAAGTAGGATTACCTCATTTTCGGATGATCTTTCTGAATTATGTTTTCACTTTTTACTATTTAGATTAGTGTATTTCGATGTGTCACTTGAAATCTCAATTGGATAGTTTAAAAAATCAAGAACTAGTATGTATGTTTCTGTTGTGATCTTGTTTTTCTGAAATAGACCAAAGATTGCTTTATTATAGGTTGCAAACCATCATAAAGAGTGAATCCCGAACAAAATCATGTGCTGATGAGAGTACACCAAAAAATAAACATTTAATTTTCTTGTCATCGTGTATCTCTTGTGGATGGTGGAAAACATGCTTTAAACTTATCAATCAACTTTTTAACATGTGTATAAGAGTTGGTTAATGACCGATCTCCTTGAGAGCACCAATAATATCACTGAAAGAAAGAATATGCATGCGATATACTGGTAGACCCTGTGTAAGTAGCAAACAAATTACTCCCAAAATTGGTTTACTGTTTGGAACATCGTGTAGAAAAAAATATCTGTATTCACAACCCCCAAAGAGTGCATAAAATATCTGTCTCTTATTTTTGAATCCTGTTTTTTTTTTTTTTTTTTTTGTGTCTGAATTTCTGAAGCTGTTTTCCTGTTTTAATTTTCAGGATCGAGCTCATAAAAAAGTTGTATTGTCTTGTTGAAGAACATCATTTTTGTTCTTCTGACAAACACTGTTATCTTCTTGAAGATTTGAGCTACACTCGGTGAAAAGCAAACAAGGAAATGAGAAAACATCGTTTCAGAGATAAAATTAAGTCGATCATTGGAAGTCATATTGATGCAGAAAAAGATGAGGAACTAAAAGGGAGTAATAAAGGTATATCCTTTAGTGAACACCTCTTCGCTTTTGTTTTGATCATTTTCATAATATGTTTGTAAAGTATCATTCATGAGCATGGCAGATACTCTACAAGCTTAGCCCAATATTGATTCTTAAAATCATTATTGACTTTTGGTTGCAAGATGGTTGGTTATCTGCAGTATAGCTCATATTTGAAGTTCACATAATATGTCCAAAATAGCTCATTTTCCAGAATTATGGTTGTAACAGTAAGCCAAATACGAAATACGAAAACTCTAAACATCAATAAATCTTACATAAAATCACTTATCTTTGAACCAGTGTCTTGCTGTCGACGAACACACAAAGCTTTTTTTTGCCTGTTCTTTTAAATTTTAAAATGCTTACTGTACTAGATCAGATTATAAAATTTGTTTTATCAAAAATAAGAGGAAATTGTCATTTGCGTTCCTGAGGTTTGGTCACTGTGACTTTCATCCAAATGTTTGTTTTTCCGCATCTGGGTCCTCTTGGTTTCAAAATCTTGCCATTTTCGTCCCTGAGGTTTGGCAATTTATTGCGACTTTCGTCCCTTGAGGTTTGGCCCTCGGGGACGAAACTGACAAGATTTTGAAACCACGAGGACCTAGATGTGGAAAAACAAACCATTGGATGAAAGTCGCAAAAATGATCAAACCTCAGGGACAAAAATGATAATTTACTCTAAAAATGAAGTCACTTTTTAAAAAATAAAACGATTTTGGGAGATTTTAAGATTTTGAAACACTTTCGCGACTTTCGACCTCGTTTCCCTGTTTTGATTTTAAATCTCTTTAACCCATTTTTAGGTAACTGTATCGAAATATCCACTTCTCTACCATTTAGATTGTTTTTAACTCCATGCTTATGACAAAGTGGAGTAGAAACTAACATAGCAATGTTGTTTCCTAGTTCATGAAAGAATAATAGCAAAAGAATAAGAAAGATCCGCTCCATCATTTACTATCCTTGAATTTGGTAAATAATATCGTGAAGCGTCTTGTTTTCTGAAATGAAAGATTTAGAACATGGACTAATAGCTCTGATGTATTTTACAGAAATGGAAGACAATTACAAGAAGATTCTAGACCTTCTCAAAGCTGAAGACAACGATGACCGAAACAAACTTATCGAATTGATCGAAGATTTCCACAAACATCATCAATCAATCTACGAACGCTACGATCACATAACCGGAGAGTTGAAGGACAAAATTCATCCAAAGAAAGAAAAAGACTCTTCTTCCTCATCCAGCTCAGACTCAGATTCCGACAACGATTACAGTAAAAAAGGCAGCAAAAAGGGAAAACCAAATGTCACCGACACATACAAAGAACAACTCCAAGACGCAAACACACACATCGACGAGTTGACCAAAAAGTTGACCGTTGCAACCGAAAAGGAAGCTGAATACGATCACAAACTCGAAGAACTGAAAGTGGTTAACGTTAAGTTGGAAAATGAAAAGGAGGGTTTCAAGTCGGAACTTGTTCAGATGCAGGAGAAAATGGAAGCAGTAGAAGAAGGGTTAGAAAGCATAAGTAAGAAACTAGAAGCTTCTGAAGAAGAAAGAAAAGCTCTATCGGTAAAAGGTTCGGAGTTATCGGATGAGGTTAAGAAAAATCATGAAAAAGTGGAAGAACTTGCTGCTGAATGTAGCCGTTTACGAGAACAATTGGCCGAAAAAGAGAAAGAGCTTGTTGAACATACAGAGCTGCATACGTCACACAAAAGTGAAACAGAAATTAAAATAAGGAGTTTTGAAGAAAATTTTGAGTCGTTAAACGTTCAGAAACGAGAGACTGAGATGAAGAAAGACGAAGAGATAAAGAATTTGATTGATAAAGTCAGCAACTTGGAAAGTCAACTTGAGAAAAGTGGTCAACAGATTTCGGATCACATGATCGAGATTGATTCTTTGAAACAAGAGTTGACTGGTAAAGTAGCAGATGAACAGAAGTTGCTTGAAGAGAAAGAAGTGTACGTTGATCGGGTGAAGGAGTTAGAGGAAGAGGTTAACTCGTTACGTAAACTGAAGGTTGAACTCGATTCGGAAGTCAACGCGAAAAGTCAAGAAATTGCGGAGTATGTTACTCAGATAGAGAGTTTTAAACAGGAGATTGCAAAGATAGTGGAAGAGAAAGAAGTAAATGAGTCAAAGGTCAAAGATCTAGAGTCGCAGCTGGAATTGGTTAACAATCTGAAAAACGAAGCAGAATCGCAAATCGAGAAAAAGGTTCTCGAGATTTCTGAACTGTCGGTTTTGATTCAGAGTTTGAAAGAACAACTTGAAAGCAAGTCAAAAGAACAAGAGAAAAGTTTGGAAGAAAAAGAAGCGTATGAGTCAAAGGTCAAAGATCTAGAATCGCAGCTCGAATCGCTAAACAACCTGAAAAGCGAATCAGAATCGAACCTCGAAAAAAAGGTTCTCGAGATTTCTGAACTGTCGGTTTTGATTCAAAGTTTGAAGGAACAAGTTGAAAGCAAGTCAAAAGAACAAGAGAAGACTTTGGAAGAAAAACAAGCGTATGAGTCAAAGGTGAAAGATCTAGAATCGCAGCTCGAATCTTTAAACAACTCGAAAAATGAAATGGAAATGGAACTTGAGAAAAAGGGTATTGAGAATTCGGAGCTTTTAACGCAGATTCAAAGTCTGCGAGAAGAAGTTGAAAGCAAGTCGAAAGAACAAGAGAAGAGTTTGGAAGAAAAAGAAGCATATGAGTTAAAGGTCAAAGATCTGGAATTGCAGCTTGAATCTGTTAGCAGTCTGAAAAACGAATCAGAATCCAACCTCGAGAAAAAGGTTCTCGAGATTTCCGAACTATCGATTTTGATTCAGAGTTTGAAAGAAGGACTTGAAAGCAAGTCAAAAGAACAAGAGAAGATAGTGGAAGAGAAGAAAGCGTATGAGTCAAAGGTCAAAGATCTAGAATCGCAGCTTGAATCGTTAAACAACCAAAAAGTTGACCGAGAAAGTCAACTCGAGAAAAGGGATATTGAGAATGCAGAGCTCTTAACTCAGATTCAATGTCTGAAAGAAGAACTTGAAGGCTATGAGTTAAAGGTCAAAGATCTAGAATCGCAGCTGGAAACTGTTAACAATCTGAAAAACGAATCAGAATCGCAACTCGAGAAAAAGGCTGTCGAGATTTCTGAACTTTTAGTTTTGGTTCAAAGTTTGAAAGATGAAGTTGAAAGCAAGTCAAAAGAACAAGAGTCAAAGGTCAAAGATCTACAATCGCAGCTCGAATCGTTAAACAACATTAAAACCGAAACCGAAACTCAACTTGAGAAAAAGGGTATTGAGAACTCGGAGCTTTTAAGTCAGATTCAAAGTCTGAAAGAAGAACTTGACAGCAAGTCAAAAGAACAAGAGAAGACTCTAGAGGAAAAAGAAGGCTATGAGTCAAAGGTCAAAGATCTAGAATCACAACTCGAATCGTTAAACAACCTGAAAAGCGAAACGGAAACTCAACTTGAGAAAAAGGGTCTTGAGATTTCCGAACTATTGATTTCAATTCAAGGTTTGAAAGAAGAACTTGAAAACAAATCAAAAGAACAAGAGTCAAAGGTCAAGGATCTAGAATCGCAGCTCGAATCGTTAAACAACCTGAAAAACGAAACCGAAACTCAACTCGAGAAAAAGGGCGTTGAGATTTCCGAACTCTTAACCGAGTGTGAAAATCTTAAACGAGAACTTGACATCAAATCGAAAGAACAAGCAAAGACATTGGAAGAAAAAGAAGAATGTGAGTCAAAAGTCAAAGATCTTGAACTGCAGCTCGAAAACGTAAACAACGAGAAAAACGAATCGACAATGCATCTCGAGAAAAAGGGTCTCGAGATTTCCGAACTTGTGATCCTGAGCCAAAGTTTGAAACAAGAACTTGAAAGCAAGTCAAATGATCACACAAAGACGCTAGAAGAGAAGGAAGGCTATGAGTCAAAGGTCAAAGATCTAGAATCGAATATCGAATCGTTGAACAACTTGAAAAACGAATTAGAAACGCAACTCGAGAAAAAAGGTACTGAAATTTCGGAATTGTTAATTGTTACTGAAAATCTAAAGGAACAGCTAGAAAGCAAGTCAAAGGATCAAGAACGGACCTTAGAAGAAAAGGAAGGCCTCGAGTCAACGGTCAAAGATTTAGAGTCAAACCTCGAATCGTTAAACAACCTGAAAAACGAAACCGAAACTCAACTCGAGAAAAAGGGCGTTGAGATTTCCGAACTCTTAACCGAGTGTGAAAATCTTAAACGAGAACTTGACATCAAATCGAAAGAACAAGCAAAGACATTGGAAGAAAAAGAAGAATGCGAGTCAAAAGTCAAAGATCTTGAACTGCAGCTCGAAAACGTAAACAACGAGAAAAACGAATCGACAATGCATCTCGAGAAAAAGGGTCTCGAGATTTCCGAACTTGTGATCCTGAGCCAAAGTTTGAAACAAGAACTTGAAAGCAAGTCAAATGATCACACAAAGACGCTAGAAGAGAAGGAAGGCTATGAGTCAAAGGTCAAAGATCTAGAATCGAATATCGAATCGTTGAACAACTTGAAAAACGAATTAGAAACGCAACTCGAGAAAAAAGGTACTGAAATTTCGGAAATGTTAATTGTAACTGAAAATCTAAAGGAACAGCTAGAAAGCAAGTCAAAGGATCAAGAACGGACCTTAGAAGAAAAGGAAGGCCTCGAGTCAACGGTCAAAGATCTAGAGTCAAAGCTCGAGTCGTTAAACGACCTGAAAGCCGAATTAGAAACTCAACTTGAGAAAAAGGGTACTGAAGTTTCGGAACTTCTAATCGTTATTCAAAATCTGAAAGAAGAACTCGAAAGCAAGTCAAGCGATCATGCAAAAACAGTCAAAGAAAACGAAGTCAACGAGTCAAAGGTCAAAGATCTAGAGTCAAATCTTGAATCATTAAACAACGTGAAAACTGAATTAGAAATTCAACTTGAGAAAAAGGGTACCGAAATTTCTGAACTCCAAATCCTGAGTCAAACTCTTAAAGAAGAACTCGAAAGCAAGTCAAAGGATCATGCAAAAACAGTCGAAGAAAACGAAGTCAACGAGTCAAAGGTCAAAGATCTCCAGGACAAGATTCAAAAACTCGAAACAGCTTTAGTCGAGAAAGAAAACGAGATCAAAGAAATGACAGAACAGATCCTATCGAAAGAACAAACCGTTGAGCAACTAGAGGAAGCGATCGAAGACCTGAAGGGAGATCTAGAAATCAAAGGAGACGACGCCACTACTTTGACCGAAACCATTAGAAACCTCGAAGTCAAAATCCGTCTCACGAACCAGAAGCTTCGCGTAACAGAACAGACGTTAAGCGAGAAAGAAAGCGAATACGCAGGCAAAGAGGAAAAGCTGCATCAAGAAAACAAATCACTCATCGACAAAATCTCTGCATTATCCGAAACCATCACCTGTTATAAAGAATCTGAAGAAAGTGTCAGAAAGACGGTTACACAACAAGTTAGCGAGATATCAACCGGGATGGATTCGTTAAGTGTAAAGTTTGAGGAAGATCATGGTCACATATCAACGCAGATTTACGAAATCATGAACGAAATCCAAGTTACAAAGATCTCGATGAAGAAGATGAGTTGTGAGAAAGATGATCTGAAGGAAAAAGTTGGAAAGTTGACGGTACAGTTGCGGGAAGTTGAAAGCGAGAGGGAGACACTGAAGAAATCGGTTAATGAACTTGAACGGAAAACTAGCGAAAAAGATGAAAAGATGAAAGAGCTAGAAAAGCAGCTACATGTGAAGGATGAAGGGTTGGTGGATCTTGGAGAGGAAAAGCGAGAGGCGATACGACAGCTGTGTATGTTGGTTGATTATCAACGAGACCGTTATGATCATCTGCATCAACTGATCTCGAGAAAGCAAACCGCGAGGTAAATACCGAAATAGGCATGGATGCAATTTGAGTAAATTGGTTTTTGATTCTTGGAAAGGTGAATGTCATAAAGATTAAAGAGACCAGGTTCATCTTTTCTCATGTATTATTATTATTTGGTATTTTTTGTTTGTTTGACGGTATATGTTATTTGTATCGAGTTTAGGAAATTACTTGCTATTTCCTAGTCATTTGTATTATTTATTCATTCAGTCAGTCAGTCAGTCATATTATTTTGGACAGATCGATCTATCGAATATAAATATGTTTGTGCTAGCTGTTGCATGCATTTAGTTTTAGCAGTATGCTTTTTGATGTGAACATTCTTATTACATAGTTTGAAAAGTTAGGGGTATGCCCTCATTTTATCCCACTACTTTTTTTAAACTTGTGTATAAAATATTAAGTACCATGTACACAACCTTTTGCAGTTCTCTTAGTTTTTAAAAGGGTGCCTTAGGCGCGCCTCTATGACCATGAAATCGCTTCATATGGCTTGAGGCAACGCGATCTCAAAAAGTGTCCGGAGGCGTGTGCTTAGGGCACGTTTTGTGTAAGTTGGTGGGGGATGGTCGCGATGGTAGGGTCGAGAGAATATGTTATGTTAAAAGACAAAGACATATTGTCCATGAGAGAACATGTTATGTTAAAGATAAAAAGACAAAGAACATTTTATATACTCTTAAAAGAGAAAGTCGGTGGACATCACTCCACCGACGTTTCCATAATTAGATACTAAAAGTGTTGGAGTGGTTGTTTATGAGTTTATCTTTTCTATTGCTGCACCAAAGATCGATCCGGACATTCCCGGCTTAGTTTTTTTTCTCAATTTTGGCCCTATGGGCTGGCCCAGTTTTATCATTTTATTTTCTTCGCATGCAATTTTACTTATGTCTTAAAAACCAATGAACAATCATAATAAAAATCTACTTTTGTCAAATCTTACTTTCACCCATTAAGTTTAGAAAATATTATTTCACCCCTTAACTTTCTATAAAGTTTGTAAAATGTCACTTTAACCCATTCAAGAGTATATATATTCTGATTTTTCATTAAGAACTTTCGTTCGCTAACTTAAAAAAAAAATTGTTGCATGCTTATTTTTATGTACGTGTTTGTATAAATTCGAGATATTCCACGTTTCAACGTTAATTTTATTTGGAAACGAGTTGTTTTACCTTTCTACCCTTAAACTTTGTGATAATGTCAAAACTAATCTCTCTAATTTTGTAAATGTCACTTTAACACCTACAAGTTTCTAAAATTTTGTGTTTACCCTAAAACTAATTTCTTAACATTTATACTTTTTGTATATGTCGATATAAATTCGAGTTCAACTACGTTTAACGTAATTTTTATTTGGAAACAAGTTGGGTCAATTATATAATGTTTTGTTTTTATGTATATGTTTGGAGTGTGACTACGTTTTGACGTAAATTTTGTTTGGAAACAAATCGGGTGAAATATAATACGTTTTCATTCGACGATATAAATTTGAGTTGCTATACGTCTCGACGTAATTTTAGTTCGAAAACGAGTCGATTATAGTCTATATTTTATCACGTCGTGTATGACGCCAACGTACATGTTTATTTTATAAACGTTTTGAGTTAGTTTACGTTTCGACGTAAATTTTCTTTGAAAAGAAGTCAGGTCAAATAAAATACATTTTCATTCAACCATATGAATTCGGATTACTTTACGTTTCAACGGAAATTTAGTTCGGAAACGAGTCAGGTTGATTGTAGTCTACAATTTATCACGCCGCGTATGGCGCCGCCGCAACGCGCGGCGGATAAAAAACTAGTGTTATATTAAAGATAAAAGATAGAGCACATGATTTTGATAAGAGAAGTAGTAGGTATGGTAAAACTGCAACAAGTAATGGTATTTTTTTTCTAATTAATTTTATCAATATTATAAATGATAAATTTTATGAGTATGCATTGCTTTTCTAATAAATAATTTATTAACATCTTTTTAATACCAAAGGTGTCGTGTAAGTGAGGTTCCTATTTTGTCTCTCGGCTTTTGGAACCTAAGCCTCTTGTCAATGCTTATTTCAAAGTGAAGGGTTCTCACAAGTGATTTTCTTTTCATCGACTCTTGTATCAATTTATATATATATATTTTTTTCATTTCTGTATTTTCCGTAATTTTAATGAAGTCTATGATGATCCATATCATCATATTATGATGAAATAAAAAATTAAGATAGATATATCGTAAAAGTACTCTTCATTACAACTAGAGGAACCCGTTAATGTTTTATATTATACTAGGTTATTGCCCCGTGTAATACACGGGGTAAATCATAATTATAATGTGAAATTAAAAAAATATGTTCATAATATGATCTAAGTATATATAATATAGAGTAATATGCAGACCAAATACGAAATAAATATTGAAATTTGTATAGCCATTCATAATAATATGATCTGTTATTTGTTTTAGGATTTGTCATAGGAACTTAAAATTTTGTAACAATACTAATATTTATTGTGACATTTTCTTGTTCAAAGGTAACGTGTCTGATTTTATTTGATAATAGATTATTCTGACGGGTTAATGTTGGCATAATATTATATTTTGGGTTATTGGATTTTATTACCCCAAACTATTGGCTATTGGCCGTTGTCACCCCCAACTATCACTTTGACGCCTGTCACCCCCAACTTAATACTTAGTGTGTTCTGTCACCACGTCGTTAACTAATCACTAACTTTTGATCATGTTACTATACTTTTGGGGGTGTCATAGGGATCTTAGGAAGGTTTTAGGGATCTTAGGACACCCCAAAAGTATATTAACATGATCAAAAGTTAGTGATTAGTTAACAACATGGTGACAGAACACACTAACTGTTAAGTTGAAGGTGACGGGCGTCAAAGTGATAGTTGGTGGTGGCAGCGGCCAATAGCCAATAGTTAGGGGTGATAAAATCCAATAACCCTTGTATTTTCTACCATCCAAATATAGTTTCCTCACTTTCGCTATCATTAACATTAATATAAGGTATGCCCGTATTAAAAGCTATAAACCAATATGAATTGTACGAAATAATTACTTTTATCACAATTAGTAAGGAAACCAATAAAAACTATTGATAATGTAATATGTCCCATACCATTTGAAAGGACTGAAAAAGGACTTCTAGACAGATAAAAGTAATGTAAATGAATAGACAAAAATTGAATCAATAAAACCAATTAACTATAGTTGAGAAAATACTATGTATAGTGTAATACTTTACATGTACAATTGAACCAATGAAACATATATATAAGTGAAAAAATAAAAATAAAGACATGAGACAACTTACGACAACTAAGTAATTCTAAATTAAAAAAAAAAGTTATGACATTCCGAATGTGAAGATACCTTTCACAGACCTCTACATCTTAGTTACAATAGGAAAAAAAATATGTATGTTAAGAGTTTACCTTGTTTTAAAACACATATATCTAATTTATCTAAAAATACATGATGTTGTCTATGTGACATAGATAATATGCATATTACTTATTTGACATTGTAAACTTATCTAAAAAAACATGATGTTTTCTATGTGACATAGATAATATGCATATCATATGAAGAGTAAAAAACCATACCTAGTATTTAGAATGAAGTGGAGTTTAATTCTAAATATTTGATGTAATATATTGAATATTAAATAATGATTTTTTTATATTCTTGACAAAACGTTAATTATCACAAAAATCTAATTTGATTCTAGAAGGGAAAGTAAAACTTACGAAATTGATTAAATGGTTACTAATTTTATGGGTTTTTGTTTAATAATTTCAAATCAAAATTAAATCCATAAATTATAGATTAGATTTAAAACACATTTTAGACTTTAGATTTACAATCAAAATAAAATTCTAATATAATATTTAAATCTTTTAAATTTAAAATTTATCAATAAATTATTGATGCCCTCATTGAATGACATGTGTCCCAAATCATGTTTCTTTTATTATATAGTATAGATTTGTATTCAACCCAACACAATAACTCATTGTATTATAAGAAAATGCATACAAAACATACAAACTAAGAATCCATATGTATGCATACAAAACATACACAACTTCAGGAACTCAAAAGTTGAAGGTTTTGAAGTGAAGAATCGAAACAGTTGAAGATCCAAGGCACGAGAACGAAGATAATCGGGTTCCATCTTCCCGATTTCATAGTTTTTGTTGAAATATATATAATCATCACTTTTATATGTTTTCTATTGTATAGGTATTATGCTTATATTATATTATGTTTTATGTTTTTTTGTGAGGCTATTATGTTCTGGGCTGGATTGGGCTTGTAGCTATCTTGTTGGGCGGCTGCTGCTGCTGGGCTTATTGTCACATCCCAACCGATGGCGGAAACATCAGGGCGTGGCACTTGGCGAACCAGATTGCTCAAGAGATCCATAACAACTAAATGTTACCAATATTTTTAAGGTCAATTTTCCCATACCAATCAACAAATATTCGAAAAATAATTATTACAGATAACGAGTTTCTCTCGAACAAAACAAGTCTGACAACCTAGATTTTCTATTTGATGTAGTTTCTAGGCTGCCTATCTTGATTCCACAAAAGATCAGCAAACATAGCGTCCTAAACACCTGTCACATACGTTAAAATAAAGTCAATACACAGAGTGTAAAGGTGAGTACACAAGTTTGATAGCATATAGTATAGCGAAAGCATTTACGCATAACCAGCATGTAACACGTAGAAATGTGAAGCAAGTAAGCTATCGACAATGACATATGCAACCGACATGATTGCGAGTGTAGAATGCGCAACACATTATCACCACTGTGACCATGTGAAGTAAAACCCTTAACAACCCCTGTCCACGACAGGTGCAGAGTCCAAACTTTAGTACTATCGTTGCTAAGGTGTCAGGCAACAATCACTGTGTAAACATAACATACAAGCATTCATCAAGACACGTATAACATGCGAGAGCGGTTAGCGTTTAAAAGTGTTTGCGTTGTGTGTTATATTTGGTAAAGAGAACGTATGTAACACCCAAAAGTGCGTTAAGCAAAAAAGGGTTCGAGTATACTCACAGTGCGTGTTTAGCTAGTAAACACAGTACTTGGATTGAAGGGAGCGCGTGGGGATTAGCCTGAGCATAGAATGACAGCGTAAGCGTTGAACAGTGTGCACAGAGCGTCGGATGATGAGTCGATCGGATGACCATCCGGACGGATGGTGTAACACCCCAAAACCCGAATGTTTATATTCGTTAAATGTTCTAATATGGTACATCAAGAAATAAATAACTAGGTTATTTATCCTAGTTAAAAGTATGGTAGAAACAAATAAAGGATGAAAGTTGTGTCAATTTTATTTAGTGACAAACTTGAGGGGCTAAAGTGGGGCAAAATGAAAGTTGAAATTATTAATAAAAAAATATATACCCACATACACACACACAATCGTGTGTTCTAGAATGAGCAGGAGCTCCATGAGCTCCAAAACCCTAAACATGGAAGATCATCAAATTGGATGGCTAAATGAGGTTTAAATTCATAACCGAGCATGGATTAATGATCACCTTCACAAGGGGATCGTAAGGTATGTCTTAGATTCTAGATTGGTGATGATGCACGAAATGGGTTATGTTGTAAATCACGAATTTGTATGAAATTGAGCATGAGTATGAGTTAGATTCGTCATTTGGAACATGGATTATGCATGAATTAGGTTAATTTGATGTTTAAGGGTGAAACCCATTTGTTATGGTGAAGATGATGACATGGGTAAATCATCTATGTCTAATTCTTGCTTAATGTTGATGTATTTTGATGTGTATGGTAGATTCTTGTTAGAGGAATTGAAAGAGATGTGATACTAATATGTTTGATGTTTATGCATGAATGATTTATGTTGATTAGAAGGAGGAATTTGATGAATTATGTATGAAATTAGAAGGATATGCATGAACTAGTTGTACACTACGCTTAGGGGGTAGTACACACGTTAAAAGTATGATGAACTTATGATGAATTTGAGATTTGATCACTTGTAGGTGATTAACAAAGTTGTTATGAAGTGGGTTTTGATGATATGATAAGAAATGATGAATTAGTAGTTGGTTTTGATGAGTTATGTATGAGTTTAGAAGATTTGAGCATGAAATAGTTGTACGTTATGCTTAAAAGGTAGTACTTGCATCAAGTGTATGATGAAATGTATATATAGTGTCACCCGTATAATCGAATATGATGTCACGAGAATATGATGATAAGTCGATGGTTAAATATGGTATATAGTTGACTTTCAAAAGTCAACTAAGCATAAGAAACATGAATTGACACGTGGTCGTACATGCAGGATTATAGGAATTCGTATGGTACATGTTATGTCAATATGCGTTGTTTGTGATTATATGATGAATTACATGAGTTTATACGGATATGAATGTAATCATATGAGTTATGTATGTTAGAAATGACTAATGAAAGTTAAGGGTGAAATATGCGATTGATATGATTGTTAACATGTACGAATGCATATGCTAATAGGAGCGTGATCTTGATGAAAAGAGAGTATAGGAATCATGTCAAGACGGACGCAAGCATGAAAGGATAACGGGTCAAGAAAAGGCGAGGAATCGGATATGAGCACGGACGCATAAGGTAAGTGATTTCCGTAATCACTTCTTAGTTCAAGTAAGTAATAAAGTGTTATGATTAATTAAACATGAAGTTTGAGGTCAATTATGTGCTAAAGTCTTTCGTCGTAAATGATGGGATTAAAGTTGACCAAAATGCCCTTGATGGGTATTTTGGGGTAAACGATCTTAAAAGTAGTTAGAAACAAGTTATTCGATTAGCGTAATGTTTTGGACAAGTATGGAAGTGGGGTTGATGGTTTGGTTAGTCGTAGACTAATTAATGCGCGAATACCCTTAACGGGTCAAAAATAAGCATATGAACGATAAGGTGTTAAGAGGATGCAAGACGTCCAAGAATTTGGTAATTTATGATAAGACGTCACTTATATTATTATGTTTATAAGAGGTTTTGGTAAAACGAACAAGTTATGTTGACGTATGCATGAACGGGTTGAAAAGTGGTAAAAGGGTAATAAGCCGAAGAGTTAAAAGTCGGGATTTTATATTAAGTCGGGTGTTGGATTTTAGTTCCATTAGATGGAGAATTAAATTACGGTCGCGTAGGAAAAAGAATCGCGTAAAACGGAGCTATAACGAAGAAGTTATGGCCGTTTCCGTGAAATCAGATCGTGCTGGAAATCTGCAGCACAGCTGCAGCATCATTCTGTTAAAATTGAGGCAGTAGCGTAGCGCGACTGCATAGGCTTGTAGCCGTCGCGCTACGCGACTGCGTATGTTATTCCGAAATTTTGTTTTTGTGTCCCGTTTTGTCTTAGGAACTCGTTTAAACGCGTTTTAAGTCGCGTATGACTAGTTTAACTCATGTTTTATGACCTTTATGGTAAGCGTATGTGTGGATAGGTATGTATGGAGGTTGTGTATCACTTACACGTATGTAGGAGTGTATGTAAGCGTGTATGCGCGAATGTATGTAAGATTATGGTGTGTAAGCGAGAACATAAGGATATATATGAAGGCGTATGTGACTAGACAAGTATGAGTCGGGTATATTGCAATGATTGATTGGAAATATAAATGTAAGCACGTATGTATGTGGTATGTATGTGTGTTGTTAAGTATAGGTGTATGTATGTAAGGGTGTATGTAGATAGTATGTATAAGTAGTCAAGGGAGTATGTACGAAGGTATGCACGTATGTAAGTTGTGAGAAAGTATGGAATAAGTATGTATGCATGTATGTAATTATGTATGTGTGTTGGTATGCAAGTATGTATGTAGGTTTGTATGTAACCATGTATGTAGGTATGTACGTATGTATGTAGGCATGTAAGAATGTATGTATGTATGTATGAATGGATGTGTTTAGGTATGCACGTACGCATATATGTAGGTACACAGGGATGTATGTAGCTATGTGTGACCGTAAGTTTACGTATAGGTTGTATGAAAGTACGTACGCATGTATTCAATGAAATTGAGCACTAACGATAATAACATCGTGCCTGGTGATGAAGTGTAACGCAGGAATGTCAAAGAAGTCTCACTACGGATCTTATGATTAGAAGAAAGACGGGATGTAAAGAGTTAATGAAATGAAAAGTAAATGTGAATAAGTCTTGTATGCTTATGATACGTACTAACATATGAATTTTATGTGGTGAGCGCAGGTAGTACAAGCCATGAGGATTACTAAAGAGTAGAGATCGAAGATCGAGTCGCGAGACGGATTGTACGGGAATGTTTAAACATGCAATTTAGTGTCGATAAGTTATGTTCTTATATTATAAAATGAATTTTTAGAATGTTAGAATGTATATCATGAAAGAAATTTTAAAGCTCGAAATTCCGCTGCGTCTTTTTAAGATTAAACGTGTTAGGGTGTAACAAGTTGGTATCAGAGCCCTGGTTTGAGAGAATCAAGTGTAAGAAGGTAAGTGCTTGAACTCAAACCTGTGTGCTCTTGTGATAAGAAACCCGTACAATCCAAGACTCGGTCAAGATCCAAAGGTAAAAGAGAATGTAAGTATGTACTTATGTATACGCATAAAGAAACTGAAGGTTTTGTATATGCAAGGTAAGTATAAGCGTTTGAAGAGGATGATCCGCGAGTGCGGTCAAGTACCAACACCAAGGCATGAAATAAGATAAAGTTGAACCCAGGTACGTAAATTTAATATGTCGGTATATGAAATGGTAAAATGCATTAAGGGAAGAAAAATGCTAAATGAAGGACCATGATGGTATAGTAAACATGTTTTGAAAAATGATACACGAGCCGAAACCAAATTCTTCGGACATAAGGTGACAATTACACGAAGACACGAAACTAGTATGTGGATTGTGTACCTGGCCAGTACATGTGAAGCATATGACGTTCGTGGGACCGTGATAATTGATACAGGTATGTCCGTTAGAATTAAGTAGTAGGTGGACGTGAGGGTGAAGAGAAATGTAAGACTCTCAAGAATGAGAGTATGAAATGCTATGCTAGAATCCGCGAGACGGATTCGAAATATGATATGCTATGCTAGAATCCGCGAGACGGATTCGAAACATGAAATGCTATGCTAGAATCCGCGAGACGGATTCGAAACATGAAATGCTATGCTAGAATCCGCGAGACGGATTCGAAACATGATATGCTATGCTAGAATCCGCGAGACGGATTCGAAACATGAAATGCTATGCTAGAATCCGCGAGACGGATTCGAAATATGATATGCTATGCTAGAATCCGCGAGACGGATTCGAAACATGATATGCTATGCTAGAATCCGCGAGACGGATTCGAAATATGATATGCTATGCTAGAATCCGCGAGACGGATTCGAAACATGATATGCTATGCTAGAATCCGCGAGACGAATTCGAAACATGAAAGAAGTTAAGGTATAAATGAAATGTCTGAAACCGTTAGATGGATTCAAAACATAGAAGGTACGAAGGGTATGAGTAATGTGTTCGAATTCGCGAAACAGATTTAAGATATAAAAGACGGAACTAGCCTATATAAGAAAAAGTCAATAGCTTGACCATGTGTGCGTCAAACAAGTTATATAAGTAAATGTAAGGCAAATGAACAAAAGAATGATAGGAATGAAAATATCCGAATGTGTAAGTAACGTAAGGATATGTATGGTACAAAAGACTATAGAAATGTAGAACGATGTTAGCTACGGAGTTAAACACGTAGGTGTGACTATGAAATGGTAGTTTTGTTGTGATAACAAAACAAGGTTAAATGTTATGCAATGCGTCTATAGAATGAAATATTTAAGGATGAGGTGAAAGTACTAAATCCGTTATAAACGGATCATATAAGTGTAAGCATTATTATAAGTTTGAATAAATACGTATATTAACCTGTTATTAACGGGTCAGAGGAAATGAGAATGTTATATGAAAGCATGCCATGGAAAGTATAGACTTGTTAAGAAGAGGAAGCCAATTGATTAAATAATTATGAAATGAGATAGGATGATTACTTATAATTATGATGTGACTATGAAGTCGAACATAGATGTGTGCGTGCAAGGGAAATGAGAAAGGTTTCGGGGACGAAACCTTATTTAAGGGGGGTAGACTTGTAACACCCCAAAACCCGAATGTTTATATTCGTTAAATGTTCTAATATGGTACATCAAGAAATAAATAACTAGGTTATTTATCCTAGTTAAAAGTATGGTAGAAACAAATAAAGGATGAAAGTTGTGTCAATTTTATTTAGTGACAAACTTGAGGGGCTAAAGTGGGGCAAAATGAAAGTTGAAATTATTAATAAAAAAATATATACCCACATACACACACACAATCGTGTGTTCTAGAATGAGCAGGAGCTCCATGAGCTCCAAAACCCTAAACATGGAAGATCATCAAATTGGATGGCTAAATGAGGTTTAAATTCATAACCGAGCATGGATTAATGATCACCTTCACAAGGGGATCGTAAGGTATGTCTTAGATTCTAGATTGGTGATGATGCACGAAATGGGTTATGTTGTAAATCACGAATTTGTATGAAATTGAGCATGAGTATGAGTTAGATTCGTCATTTGGAACATGGATTATGCATGAATTAGGTTAATTTGATGTTTAAGGGTGAAACCCATTTGTTATGGTGAAGATGATGACATGGGTAAATCATCTATGTCTAATTCTTGCTTAATGTTGATGTATTTTGATGTGTATGGTAGATTCTTGTTAGAGGAATTGAAAGAGATGTGATACTAATATGTTTGATGTTTATGCATGAATGATTTATGTTGATTAGAAGGAGGAATTTGATGAATTATGTATGAAATTAGAAGGATATGCATGAACTAGTTGTACACTACGCTTAGGGGGTAGTACACACGTTAAAAGTATGATGAACTTATGATGAATTTGAGATTTGATCACTTGTAGGTGATTAACAAAGTTGTTATGAAGTGGGTTTTGATGATATGATAAGAAATGATGAATTAGTAGTTGGTTTTGATGAGTTATGTATGAGTTTAGAAGATTTGAGCATGAAATAGTTGTACGTTATGCTTAAAAGGTAGTACTTGCATCAAGTGTATGATGAAATGTATATATAGTGTCACCCGTATAATCGAATATGATGTCACGAGAATATGATGATAAGTCGATGGTTAAATATGGTATATAGTTGACTTTCAAAAGTCAACTAAGCATAAGAAACATGAATTGACACGTGGTCGTACATGCAGGATTATAGGAATTCGTATGGTACATGTTATGTCAATATGCGTTGTTTGTGATTATATGATGAATTACATGAGTTTATACGGATATGAATGTAATCATATGAGTTATGTATGTTAGAAATGACTAATGAAAGTTAAGGGTGAAATATGCGATTGATATGATTGTTAACATGTACGAATGCATATGCTAATAGGAGCGTGATCTTGATGAAAAGAGAGTATAGGAATCATGTCAAGACGGACGCAAGCATGAAAGGATAACGGGTCAAGAAAAGGCGAGGAATCGGATATGAGCACGGACGCATAAGGTAAGTGATTTCCGTAATCACTTCTTAGTTCAAGTAAGTAATAAAGTGTTATGATTAATTAAACATGAAGTTTGAGGTCAATTATGTGCTAAAGTCTTTCGTCGTAAATGATGGGATTAAAGTTGACCAAAATGCCCTTGATGGGTATTTTGGGGTAAACGATCTTAAAAGTAGTTAGAAACAAGTTATTCGATTAGCGTAATGTTTTGGACAAGTATGGAAGTGGGGTTGATGGTTTGGTTAGTCGTAGACTAATTAATGCGCGAATACCCTTAACGGGTCAAAAATAAGCATATGAACGATAAGGTGTTAAGAGGATGCAAGACGTCCAAGAATTTGGTAATTTATGATAAGACGTCACTTATATTATTATGTTTATAAGAGGTTTTGGTAAAACGAACAAGTTATGTTGACGTATGCATGAACGGGTTGAAAAGTGGTAAAAGGGTAATAAGCCGAAGAGTTAAAAGTCGGGATTTTATATTAAGTCGGGTGTTGGATTTTAGTTCCATTAGATGGAGAATTAAATTACGGTCGCGTAGGAAAAAGAATCGCGTAAAACGGAGCTATAACGAAGAAGTTATGGCCGTTTCCGTGAAATCAGATCGTGCTGGAAATCTGCAGCACAGCTGCAGCATCATTCTGTTAAAATTGAGGCAGTAGCGTAGCGCGACTGCATAGGCTTGTAGCCGTCGCGCTACGCGACTGCGTATGTTATTCCGAAATTTTGTTTTTGTGTCCCGTTTTGTCTTAGGAACTCGTTTAAACGCGTTTTAAGTCGCGTATGACTAGTTTAACTCATGTTTTATGACCTTTATGGTAAGCGTATGTGTGGATAGGTATGTATGGAGGTTGTGTATCACTTACACGTATGTAGGAGTGTATGTAAGCGTGTATGCGCGAATGTATGTAAGATTATGGTGTGTAAGCGAGAACATAAGGATATATATGAAGGCGTATGTGACTAGACAAGTATGAGTCGGGTATATTGCAATGATTGATTGGAAATATAAATGTAAGCACGTATGTATGTGGTATGTATGTGTGTTGTTAAGTATAGGTGTATGTATGTAAGGGTGTATGTAGATAGTATGTATAAGTAGTCAAGGGAGTATGTACGAAGGTATGCACGTATGTAAGTTGTGAGAAAGTATGGAATAAGTATGTATGCATGTATGTAATTATGTATGTGTGTTGGTATGCAAGTATGTATGTAGGTTTGTATGTAACCATGTATGTAGGTATGTACGTATGTATGTAGGCATGTAAGAATGTATGTATGTATGTATGAATGGATGTGTTTAGGTATGCACGTACGCATATATGTAGGTACACAGGGATGTATGTAGCTATGTGTGACCGTAAGTTTACGTATAGGTTGTATGAAAGTACGTACGCATGTATTCAATGAAATTGAGCACTAACGATAATAACATCGTGCCTGGTGATGAAGTGTAACGCAGGAATGTCAAAGAAGTCTCACTACGGATCTTATGATTAGAAGAAAGACGGGATGTAAAGAGTTAATGAAATGAAAAGTAAATGTGAATAAGTCTTGTATGCTTATGATACGTACTAACATATGAATTTTATGTGGTGAGCGCAGGTAGTACAAGCCATGAGGATTACTAAAGAGTAGAGATCGAAGATCGAGTCGCGAGACGGATTGTACGGGAATGTTTAAACATGCAATTTAGTGTCGATAAGTTATGTTCTTATATTATAAAATGAATTTTTAGAATGTTAGAATGTATATCATGAAAGAAATTTTAAAGCTCGAAATTCCGCTGCGTCTTTTTAAGATTAAACGTGTTAGGGTGTAACAGATGGTCATCCGGACGGATGACCATTCGAATGGTTGGTCATTCGATGGAGTGAGTGTGTTTATGAAACTTTTGAAGTTTTCGTTGTAGTATAACTCAAGTCATTCAATCGGATGGACATCCGGACGGATGTCCATTCGATCGGATGGCTATTCAATTGAAAGTGTGATATTCTTTGAAGTTTTGTCAAATTGTTTAATTTTTGAACTTATGAAGTCAAGTCACCTGGTCGAATAGTCATTCGATTGGATGGTCATTCGATCAGATGGCTATTCGATTGGCGATCTGATATTTTTAAAATTTTACCAGTTTTCTAAGTAAAAAGTTTTGAGTTTTGATGGAGACGGTATGACGACGTGCCAAACAACGGAAACACACCAAGTCCAACTCAGACGATCGGATGGGAATCGCCCCATTCGATCAGCTTAACTGTTCTTGATGGAATTTCATGTTCAACCCGCGAATCGGTCGTCTTTTTGGTGGAAACCCGTTCTCAGATTGGTTCTCAACTAGAGTATGAGTAGAAAACCGGAATGAGTCTGGATTCCATCGGTTCAAATCTTGACGAGATGAAGCAACACAACAGTTTGCACAAGAAACCGAGGTGACGTCACCTTAAAACAATCCAAATCCGGTGATTTCGTGGTGAAAACAGTAATTTCAGTAGAGAAGATGATGAGAAAGTGTGTAGTGATGATGGATGTAGCATCCATAAAAAACGGATATCTAAATCTGACCCGTTTTGAAAATCCGAATCCTAACCTTTGAAACCTCAGAATTTTGCGCAAAATAAATAATCACCGAAGGAATTATTATTATTATTGTTATTATTATAATTAATTTTTCTTTATTTAGTTATTCACTTATTAATTTGTTCAATTAATTTAATTAATAGTTCAATTAAAAATTTATCAATTTCATACTAACCAAGTTAGTTTTGTGGGTTAAATAAGATTCTAGCTAGTTGAATAGTGGAGGGACCATTTGAGAGTTTAGTTGAATCTTGGGCTCTTTTTTTTTAAATAAAACAAGGAGGAAGAATGTGAATGAAACAAGTAACCTTTCGAGCATTAAAACAGCCGCCCAAACACAACCGCATATCGGAAATCGGTTGTGTATACCAACGTTTAATGTTTATGCATTTAATACATAGAAACCTTTTGGAAACTTGATGGCTTCCAAACATATAAACCATGGCTTCCAAACATATAAACCACCCCTTCTCTCCAATCAAGAACAACCACCACCTCTCGACATTCTACACATCTCGACACCCTCACATCCCGGAGAACACGAGTACGTCGCCGGGACTCACCGGAGACCAAACAACCAACCTTCTGTGACCGTTACTTTCCTCTTGGACATCACCTCTATTCACGTCCGCAATGCACCACGATTCGCTGGGAAAAGTCGGGTCGTCGCCGGAAGAACTTGAGGCACGCCGGAACCGAACAGAGAACACGACGGGGAACGCTTCATTTTCGGTAAACATTTCGTTTGTTTCGTTCTAGTTGGTCTTGTGTAAATCTTCTATTGACACATTTTCGTTCCATTTATTTTGTGTTCACCTCACATTTCGGTATATTCTCCGGAGTCGGAGTTCGCGGAGCGCTAAGCACGTCGACGGGAACCAACCGGAGAATTCCGAAGTCGCCGGAGAACACGAAGACGTCGCAAGAAACCCGCAAGCTTTTACGTTTGGTATAATTTCTATTACCCATTCCATTATCCTTGTGATCTAATATTTGAAATTCATCCTAATATGCATCTACACTCATTAGAAATTATCTGAAGGTTTTAAAGAAAAATAGATGTGTATAATAGTCGTTGGTCGTTGCTGTTAAAGAAGAAGATGGTGCCATTGATGTTTATTGAAATGATATTAACAGTTTATTTATGTATTTTTCTTTTCTCTTTCTTGTTAAACCCTATATAAATAACAGTTTTTATTTTCATTTACCTTCATTTTTCTTTTATAATAAAATCATTAAATTCAAAAAGAATCTAAATAACTAACCATTTAATTTGATCATTTTTACAACATTAAATATTAATGAAGAGATAAGTTATAATATCTAAATTATTAATTTGTAAACCATAAAATATTAGAAATGCTATTTAATGTATAATTATTAACTAGAGTGGTATTTGAAAATCTAAGATAACCGTTTCGTTCGTTCTCTTGGGCCTTCTCAATTTTCACTCGTGCATTATTTTACAAGGAATCGCAAACGCAACCACTCCTAATCTCGAGACTTCATCAATCCCGCTCGCGGTTTAGCATTACCATATGCAAAACTGTGAGTATACTTGATGCGTGTGTGGTGGTATATGGATTTAAGTATATTTTAAGCCCTTTTTACACGTTAGTCAAGTTTTAAATTTATAAAACATGATATTTTACTAACACCAAACACACATATGGGCAAGTGCAGCCATCGTGAGCGTAGTATAGTGTTGGCAAGATACCGAGGTCGTCCAAGGACACAAGAGCTTTTAGTATCGGTTTATCCTCAACGTCTAATCAAATCAAAAGTTTAGAAAAAAGGTTTTAAACTAGAAAAATAAAAACTAACTAAAATGCTGAAAAATAAAATAAAAGTAAAAACAAATAGACAAGATGAATCACTTGGCTCCGACTCGTGTTTAGTGTAACCTTTGATTATTTCCGCACTGTTGCACTTTTTAAGAGATTATCTTAGTTTTGTAGTAGGCCCCTCTTTTGAAGGTGACGTTACCCTCAACCCAGTAGTTTGAGTCAGCAAGGATACAATCCTAAAGGGTCGGATTATTGAAAGATAATAAATTAAGTTATTAATGCATATTATGGTAGGCCCCTCTTTTGAAGGTGACGTTACCCTCGACTAAGTAGTCTGAGTCAGCAGGGATACAGTCCTAAGTAGCCGGGTTAAAGTATTAATAGTAGCTTACATATGAGGGGATCAAAGAGTTTGGACCCCCTCCATCCAATACCGGTGGGTATTGAAGGAGGTCCTACTAAATTTGACCCAGGTCCTTGCAGGATCTATACACTGAACAAGGCAAGACTCTTACCAAACCGTTCCCTTAACCCCCGACCAGGTAGCCAACATACCTCCATATAGACCGCGGAGATATGAATGGTGAAAATATTTTATTTTATATAGACAGTAAAATAATGCCAAGACACCACGGACAAACGATAAGGAAGAATCACCTTCAACATAAGAAACTAGTTATTAAAGTCATTAATACATAACCAAGTAAAAAGTGCGAAAAGATTAAAAATAAAAAGTATTACACTAGACACTTGTCTTCACCAAGTGATGTAAGAGACTTAGGCAAACATGGCCTTTGATTGTCAAGAACTCTTACGATTAATCTTGGATCCCAAGACGACTCACACACTCTATGATGGACAATGGATGATGGTGGTGGATGATGGTGTTATGGTGGTGGTGGGTGAAGTGTGAGAGAGGTGGTGTGCCAAGGGATGGTTTGCAAATGAGCTAAGCACCCCTATTTATAGGCTGAACAGTAGCTCGGGCACGGCCCCGTGTCCATTGGGCACGGCCCCGTGTCCAACATCCTTCTCTTTCTTCATTAATTGCAGTTTGTCTGCATCAGTTGACCACGCCCCCGTGTCCGCTGGGCACGCCCCCGTGTGCAGAAGCATATCTGTACTATCAAGATTTGCCTGGATTCTGCGAATCTTATAGTTGACCACGGCCCCGTGTCCGCTGAGCATGGCCCCGTGGTGGGCGATAGAAGCTTCTATAGCTTTGTCTTTTATGCTGGCACTTGGGCACGCCCCCGTGTTCACTGAGCACGGGGCGTGTTCAGCCTTCTGTTCTCTTGTTTTCTTGGGAAGATGCTGTCGGGGAGGTCGGGCATGCCACGTTTGTTCCTTTTCTTATATTTATGTTAGATTTAGCTGCCTTTTTGCTTCTTTTGTTAATTTGAGCTCATTTAATCCTGAAAATACAAAAGGAAGATAAAAACACACTTTTTCCAACATTAGTACTAAAAAGGGTTAGTTTTATGCCACAATTGATGTAATTTATATGTTGCATTTTGCACACATCAATACTCGAACCCATTTTACTTTTTAAACACTTTTGGGTGCAACATGTATTCTATGTAAAAAAAACACTAAACACCTGAAACTATTTGAATCATATTCTATCCACATGTAAACATGTTCACCTCCCGCTAGTCTATTGGCAGTTAGTCTATGAACGATTTGATGCTTGTTAATCGCATATGCCATGTAAACTATTAGTGTCTATATGCTTATTAACTTCGTACAAGCCCACCTTAACAATTATAGCGCTATAGGAGTAATGCACCGCCCACGAGACTTAGGGTATTGTTAAGTTAAACTATTTTACCTCCCGCGACACTATTGGGATATGCTATTTTAACGCATTGTATTCTAGGGTTTGATCATATAGTGACACCGTTTCAGCGTATTAGTAACTTGCATCATGTCATTTATGTTGGATATGAATACGTTAAACAATTTTATTCTATGTTATACTATGTATCAAACTTGTATACTCGCCAACCTTTTTGTTGATATTTTAATACATGTTGCAGGTTCGATAGACAAGATAATGCTAAGCGAAGAAACAAGATTTAGGTGGACTTAGAAACATAGTTAGATTAATCTATCTTGTTATGTTATGTTATCTTTTGAAACAATGTTGTTCTTTCTATTTGAATCTTGTATGACATTTAGTATTGAAATGAAATTTGAATTTAAATTATATTGTCACATAGTGTTATGAAGTCTCTTGCAATCTATTTCGTCTCATCCCGATGTTTCCGCCATCGGTTGGGGTGTGACAATGGAATTACAAGATTCAGGAAGAAAACTTATGAAAATAGCCTTAAATCGAGAGAAAAGAGCTTGAGAACTAGTTGGTCGGATAGAGCTGTCACATCAGTGAACAGTTGATGTGACAGGTGAGTATTTATAGGATGAGAGAGGATAAGACGGTGGAGTAGTGGGTCGGATGGCCAGTCGATCGGATGGCCATCCGATCGGATGGTCATCCGGTCGGATGTCCATTCGATCGAGTGGTCATTCGATCTGACGGCTTGTGCGAGTTGGTTTTCTGACTTTTGTTTCGTGCGTTGAGCATTGCGTTGCATTTAAGCTAGTTGCGAGTGAGCGATGCGATAGCATTAAACAAGTAGTTACACAAATAACATAACACTTAAAAAACATAAAAGTAAATCTGCGTTTCGAGTTTGAGATGAGATTGTGTTGCGATAGAGTTGCGATTGCGTTTGTGAATAACATCTCAAAACATATACTAGGCACACACAATAAAGCACATATTAACACACACATAGAATCAAATCAATAACTGAGTTTCGAGTTTGCGTTGGGTTGCGTTGTGATAGCGTGAAGTAAAATAACGTTTAGTTGTGATTTTTGCGTTTTGAAAATGCGTTTAGAATACGTTTGGTATCCACATGACATCGCATTGTTACTTCACTTATTAGTAAATCATAGTTTAAAATAGTTACTATATCGATTACCATCTATTGTTGACCCATTGCGGTAATTGAAGTCTCGAGAGTACAAGGTAATAATTAAGCATGAAATGTTAGATCTGAATACTGACATGACTTGACCCTAACTTTGACTTTGACTTTCTGGAAAGTCGGGTTGTTACACTTATGGATTTGCTTATGGACTTGTTGAGATGGGCTGTTAAGAGGTCAAAGTCTAGAGGCGTAATGGGCCTTTGAAGGCTGGAAGCATAGTCAAAGTCCAGATCTGTATATAATAGTTTGTTAACAACAATCTCAAAAATTCAGAAAAGATCATCGCATCGTTACTTTCTCTCTCTAGTTCATTGCGATTAGGTTTTTGTCTAGGTTGATCAGATTCTTGTTGAATTTGATTCTATATTATATTCTTCGTTTTTCATAGTTTATGCATTTAATACATAGAAACCTTTTGGAAACTTGATGGCTTCCAAACATATAAACCATGGCTTCCAAACATTTAAACCACCCCCTTCTCTACAATCAAGAACAACCACCACCTCTCGACATTCTACACATCTCGACACCCTCACATCCCGGAGAACACGAGTACGTCGCCGGGACTCACCGGAGACCAAACAACCAACCTTCTGTGACCGTTACTTTCCTCTTGGACATCACCTCTATTCACGTCCGCAATGCACCACGATTCGCCGGGAGAAGTCGGGTCGTCGCCGGAAGAACTTAAGGCACGCCGGAACCGAACGGAGAACACGGCGGGGAACGCTTCATTTTCGGTAAACATTTTGTTTGTTTCGTTCTAGTTGGTCTTGTGTAAATCTTTTGTTGACACATTTTCGTTCCATTTATTTTGTGTTCACCTCACGTTTTGTATATTCGCCGGAGTCGGAGTTCGCCGGAGCGCTAAGCACGTCGACGGGAACCAACCAGAGAATCCTGAAGTCACCGGAGAACACGAAGACGTCGCCAGAAACCCGCAAGCTTTTACGTTTGGTATAATTTCTATTACCCATTCCATTATCCTTGTGATCTAATATTTGAAATTCATCCTAATATGCATCTACACTCATTAGAAATTATCTGAAGGTTTTAAAGAAAAATAGATGTGCATAATAGTCATTGGTCGTTGCTGTTAAAGAAGAAGATGGTGCCATTGATGTTTATTGAAATGATATTAACAGTTTATTTATGTATTTTTCTTTTCTCTTTCTTGTTAAACCCTATATAAATAACAGTTTTTATTTTCATTTACCTTCATTTTTCCTTTATAATAAAATCATTAAATTCAAAAAGAATCTAAATAACTAACCATTTAATTTGATCATTTTTACAACATTAAATATTAATGAAGAGATAAGTTATAATATCTAAATTATTAATTTGTAAACCATAAAATATTAGGAATGCTATTTAATGTATAATTATTAACTAGAGTGGTATTTGAAAATCTAAGATAACCGTTTCGTTCGTTCTCTTGGACCTTCTCAATTTTTACTCGTGCGTTATTTTACAAGGAATCGCAAACGCAACCACTCCTAATCTCGAGACTTCATCAATCCCGCTCGCGGTTTAGCATTACCATAAACAAAACTGTGAGTATACTCAAACCCATTTTACTTTTTAAACACTTTTGGGTGCAACATGTATTCTATGTAAAAAAAACACTAAACACCTGAAACTATTTGAATCATATTCTATCCACATGTAAACATGTTCACCTCCCGCTAGTCTATTGGCAGTTAGTCTATGAACGATTTGATGCTTGTTAATCGCATATGCTATGTAAACTATTAGTGTCTATATGCTTATTAACTTCGTACAAGCCCACCTTAACAATTATAGCGCTATAGGAGTAATGCACCGCCCACGAGACTTAGGGTATTGTTAAGTTAAACTATTTTACCTCCCGCGACACTATTGGGATATGCTATTTTAACGCATTGTATTCTAGGGTTTGATCATATAGTGACACCGTTTCAGCGTATTAGTAACTTACATCATGTCATTTATGTTGGATATGAATACGTTAAACAATTTTATTCTATGTTATACTATGTATCAAACTTGTATACTCGCCAACCTTTTTGTTGATATTTTAATACATGTTGCAGGTTCGATAGATAAGATAATGCTAAGCGAAGAAACAAGATTTAGGTGGACTTAGAAACACAGTTAGATTAATCTATCTTGTTATGTTATGTTATCTTTTGAAACAATGTTGTTCTTTCTATTTGAATCTTGTATGACATTTAGTATTGAAATGAAATTTGAATTTAAATTATATTGTCACATAGTGTTATGAAGTCTCTTGCAATCTATTTCGTCTCATCCCGATGTTTCCGCCATCGGTTGGGGTGTGACAATGGAATTACAAGATTTAGGAAGAAAACTTATGAAAATAGCCTTAAATCGAGAGAAAAGAGCTTGAGAACTAGTTGGTCGGATAGAGCTGTCACATCAGTGAACAGTTGATGTGACAGGTGAGTATTTATAGGGTGAGAGAGGATAAGACGGTGGAGTAGTGGGTCGGATGGCCAGTCGATCGGATGGCCATCCGATCGGATGGTCATCCGGTCGGATGTCCATTCGATCGAGTGGTCGTTCGATCCGACGCCTTGTGCGAGTTGCTTTTCTGACTTTTGTTTCGTGCGTTGAGCGTTGCGTTGCATTTAAGCTAGTTGCGAGTGAGCGATGCGATAGCATTAAACAAGTAGTTACACAAATAACATAACACATAAAAAGCATAAAAGTAAATCTGCGTTTCGAGTTTGAGATGAGATTGTGTTGCGATAGAGTTGCGATTGCGTTTGTGAATAACATCTCAAAACATATACTAGGCACACACAATAAAGCACATATTAACACACACATAGAATCAAACCAATAACTGAGTTTCGAGTTTGCGTTGGGTTGCGTTGTGATAGCGTGAAGTAAAATAACGTTTAGTTGTGATTTTTGCGTTTTGAAAATGCGTTTAGAATACGTTTGGTATCCACATGACATCACATTGTTACTTCACTTATTAGTAAATCATAGTTTAAAATAGTTACTATATCGATTACCATCTATTGTTGACCCATTGCGGTAATTGAAGTCTCGAGAGTACAAGGTAATAATTAAGCAAGAAATGTTAGATCTGAATACTGACATGACTTGACCCTAACTTTGACTTTCTGGAAAGTCGGGTTGTTACACTTATGGATTTGCTTATGGACTTGTTGAGATGGGCTGTTAAGAGGTCAAAGTCTAGAGGCGTAATGGGCCTTTGAAGGCTGGAAGCATAGTCAAAGTCCAGATCTGTATATAATAGTTTGTTAACAACAATCTCAAAAATTCAGAAAAGATCATCGCATCGTTACTTTCTCTCTCTAGTTCATTGCGATTAGGTTTTTGTCTAGGTTGATCAGATTCTTGTTGAATTTGATTCTATATTATTTTCTTCGTTTTTCATAGTGTAGATAGCCAGTTTGATAATCTTCTTCGAGTGATTGGAGAGTTAGAGTTTTGTGCATTTGTAAACAGATTTTGTATTTGTTCGTTTGGGTAGTAAACATTCAGGTTTGGGTATTTGGTTGTGTTGATCATAGATCCGTGGATGATTCTGTGGTTCTTCCGCTGTGGTTCAGTTTCGTTTGTCGAGTTAGAGTGTTGTTTCTGAAACCTTAGGTTGAGTCAAGATTGTTCAGATCTGAAGTGTATCCGATAAGATTTGGTTCATCAAATTTGTGGGTTTGTTCTTTGATTTGAGAATTTTCTTGTATTAAAGCCTGATAACCCAAATTTAGGGTTTCGCCGGAACTGTTCAAGATATTTAAATCAAGATTCAAAATATCGAGTGTTCTTTAAAGGTGTGCTTATCAGGTTCGAATGTTCGTTAATGATATGAAACCCTAAGCTAGGGTATGTTCGCTGAAAACTGGGTGTTTATTCAAGGACTTGGTGTTGAGACCTGGTATTGAGATCTGTTGTTCTTTCGGCGTGGTTTCTTGGATTTGAAGTCCTAAGTGATTCAATTAGGGCATTCAAGGTGCTGCTCTTTGTAGATCTGTAAAGCCAAGTGCTCTTAGGGTTATCGCTTACGGTGATCGTTGATCGTTGTTCGATCGTTCGAGTTAGGGTTTCTGGCTTTTGGGGTTTTTTCATTCTGATGTACTTCTTATTGTTGGATCTTGCTAGAGGTCTTCAGTATTGTCTAATCTTGATGGTTTAGGTAGACTCGTTGATTGCTAACTTCATATCTGGGGGTTCTTGTTAAAGTCATCAATACTGAAGTGTTGTGCTGTCCTGTAGTCTTCAGGATTAAAAACAGGAAGTTGTTATTCTCATCTAGGGTTCAACCCACAAAGTTGTAAAATCCTAGTCAAAACTGGAGAAACCCTAGCTAGGGTTTGCAATCTTGGTGAGATCTTTACTTGTTTTATCTTTCTGTTGATTTTATTTCTTGCATTCGGCATTCTGTTGCTGGAGTAGTTGGGCTGGTGGTTGATTGGGACACAGGGTGGGACATCCCCTGTTGTATTGTATGTGCTGATTGCTTGCTTCTGTGATAAATTGTTGCTATACGGTTTGTATTACTAGTTAATCTTTCTTCGCTGAGTATTTTGTTATGGATTTCTAATAAAAAAGGAAAAACAATTGTATGCGGGAATACTAAAATAAATAAATAAATTGTTGGGATTGAACCCTACAAAGGAACAGTTGATTAAAGCCAAAACTGGATCAGCTCAGTGGATTCAGAATAAGCAGATGTTTGTATTCAATCTTTCCCCTTGATAGTGGCTCTAACATCCGATGGATTCAAGTACTGTCCTTCCTAACTACTACTGACCCAAAAGACTGATCAAGACTAAGTGCTGATGCTCAATCAACTACTATGTTTCAAGTACTGCTGAAGACCAAAGCACTGCTGGAGCCTAAGCAGTGGAATGAAGAATCAATTGTTTTATTTATGCTTTGTATATTGTTATCAGTTGTTTGTAATCAGTGGTTGTAATAGGTCAGTAGTTTGAGTTTGTTAGGAGGTTAGATGTCACTTTCATGGTGACGTTAGCAAAGATGCCACAGTGGTTTGTTCGATACTATAAATAGAACAGTACCATGTACTGTTCTGTTAGCTCTTTCATCACAACTCATTCTGTACAAACATACTCTGTGAGCTCAGGCTGAGGGGGAGATTGTATGCATTCATGCAAGTGTAATTGAAGTTTGTAATAAATACAATCATTCGATCCTCTGTTAAACATGTGTGTTGAAAGCAATTCTCTCATTTGATTGTGTAGAAAGTTTGTTTCATTTCAATTCCGCTGCAATTACTCATTCATACTCATAATTCTCAAACAAAAACACAATCATAAGAAACTCAGATCCTAACAATTGGTATCAGAGCTTGGACAGTCAAACTTGATCGAACAATCATTTTGACGTCAAGAGTTCGGCTCAAAATCGTTGATACTTATTAATTGTTTGTTTCGTTGAAAAAACAGAGTTAGGGTTAATCACGTGCAAAGTTGATTAATCAGTGCCTGTAAAACAACCAGGATGACGTCACAATCACAAGATATGAACAATAACATTGGTTTTCTCTTCAAACCACCTATGTTGAAGAGAAATGAATACAACATCTGGGAGCGAAGGATGGGTCACATCTTAGCTCAACAGAACACTGGATGTTGGAAGTCGGTTATCTTTGGACCACATGTTCCAATGGTGCCGAGTGCTGAGGATCCAAGAAGTTCGAACCTAAGAAAGTTGAGAACTATACTGATCAGGATTTTCAGAAAATTGAACTGGATGCCAAGGCATTTAGCATCGTTGCATCTGCTCTTCCCAATGAAATCTATGCTGGGATGTTACACTGTAACCGTGCCAAGGAATTGTGGGATGCACTTAAGGAACAATTTGGGGGAACTGAAGAAGTAATTGAAAACAACAGGGAAATTTTGAACCAACAGTATAAAACCTTTTGTCACATTAAGGGTGAAACATTAACACAGCAGTTTGAGTGATTTAGCTGTCTCATAAGTGAACTTAAGCTTGTTAAAACTGAATTTCCTAAAACAACTGTAAACAACAGGTTTTTAAGGCCACTTCCTGAAAAATGGGATACAATTGCTTTTGTAACCAGAAACTCTGTTGAGTTCAAAGATCTAACACTGACCCAACTTCATGGTGGACTCCTGACCTATGAAAGGGAATTAAACCATAAAAAGAAGTTGAAAGAGTCTGGCAAAGTTGCAGATGACTACTCATTTGGAAACACAGCTCTTTTGGGTCAGGAAGAGTCTGGTAGTGGTAAGGATCAGAGTTATGATCACTTTATTGACATAACTGTTGGTGAAAACTTCAACTCTGATCCTCACTCATCCAATTATGCTTTCACAGCAAATGGAGAAAGCCTGAACTCTGACAATCTATGCTTTGAACTCAATGATCTTCAGCATTTTGATCCAACTGACTTAGAGGAAATGGACATATTACACCAACTTTCACTACTGAGTGTTAGAACCAGCAAGTTTTACAAAAGGACAGGGAGAAAATTCCCAGGGTTGCATGGGAATCTAAAAGTAGGGTTGGATAAGTCTAAAATCAAATGCTACAAGTGCAACAGGTTAGGTCACTTTGCTAGGGAATGTAGGAGTCAAACCAATGGACCTATTATCACTCACCCTAGTCCAAGACCACAAAATAACCAAAACACTGTGCTAGATTCCCAATATACCCCTGCTGCCCATGTAAACACTGCCTATTATACACATCCTGCAACCCCTGTTCCTGTGCATTATGTCCAAACCACTGTCCCACAAATTCAGTATGTCCAAGCTCCTGTCCCTCAGGTTCAGGTGCAACAAGCTGCACCTCAACAAACTGCACCAGCAGTGGTTCAACCAGATCAGCAAAGCTTTTTCACCCAAGGCTTTGTTGACTGGAGCAGCTTACCTGATGAGCTAGGTGATGAAAATTTTGCACTCTATGCTACTAATGATGCTTCTAATAATGAATATTGTTTTATAGCATTAGAGTCAATATCAGAAGGGCTGGAAACTGAAGAAAGACTGTCAAATGCTGAAACAGTGGATGAAATTGCTGAGGTAGTGGTTACTGCTGTTGCTGGTGAAATACTGTTGGGAGAAAATTCAGAACCCCTGTTGGAACCACTGTCTGACCCCTAGTCTGAAGAAGAAGAAAAGAAACAAGGTGAAGAAAAAGAGAAAGAGCCAGATGAGAAAGAGCATGTCTATGATTGTGCCATGATGGCTGCAGCTATGGTATCATCTCAGGTTCTTAAAAACCTTTGTTCAAACCAATGCATCATAGCATTTGCTAACATTAAAAGGTGAATGAAAACCTTAGGGATAGAGTGTTAAATGATGAAGTACAATTTGAAAAGTCTTTAAAAGAACTGAAAATCAAATTGGCTGAAAAAGATAATGAAATCTGCAGTCTTAAACAAGAGCATAGCATAACCAAGAACCAACTCCAAACAATGATAGAAAAATATCAAGTTTGCAAAAAGGAGTTGGAAGCCACCCAAATCACTTGTGAAAAATGGATGGAATCCTGCAAAGGTTATGAGATCATGCTTGAAAAACAGCTTGAAAGTAATGTAAAATTTGGCATAGGGTTTAGAAAAAATGACCAAGTTGAAAACACTGCTACAAATCAAGCTGGTTCTGTTGAAATTATACCAACCAACAAGGATAGCCAAGAAGTTAAAATAACTGATAAACTTGGTAACAAAATCAATTTGGAAAGATCTGTGGGGTCCTCAACTTTTCAGGAAATTGAGAAATACCAATTTAAACCCACATGGACTGATGAGTGTGACATCCTTGAAAATTTCAAACCAATGGACTTCACAACTATAGATGGTGTCAAAGCTCCTAAGGCCAAGGTCATTCCTCTTAAGGACATCCCAACAGTAGTTCAAAACTCTGTTGCAAAGGAGTCTGAAAAGAGGAAGAAAAGAGAAAAGACTAAAAACCTGTTTTGTGACTTTTGTGAAAAGAAAAATCACCTGACCAAAGATTGTTTTCACTTAAAAGCTTATGATCTTAACAAAACAAGTACCATTGTGCCTTCACAGAGCTGCACCATCTGTGGTAAAACAAACCATTCTACTCAGCAGTGTGTGTACTTGAAATCCTTTGAGGTAAAAAAGGAAGAGTACATTTTAAAAACACCAATGAGTTCATCAAAACCATCTGTCAAAAACCAACCATTGTTTGTGCCAGTTCAAACAGCTGTTACAAAACAGCTGAACCAAACCTCTGTTAAAAGAGAAGTTCAGGTGACTGATGCACCCCCTGCTAACCAATACCGAAGAGGTAAAGGTCAACCACCATACCCAAGGGTCCCACATGTTTATGAGGCTTACAAAAGACCTTCTAAACCAAGAGTGAACAGGCATCCTTTTGGGTATCAACAGCTGATAGGGCAAGACCCCCAACAGTGGTTAGAGAAAAATAGTTCCAAAACTGTCCATCCACCTGAACTTAACACATACACTGTTGAGACCCCATCCAAAGCCTTATTGGCTTTGGAGACCCTAATGAACTAACCTTTTACTTGATGTGCAAGGAGCTTCTGCATGCTTAGATAGTCTTTGGTATGTAGATAGTGGAGGCTCCAGGCACATGACTGGATGTAGAGCCCTACTCAAAGATTTCAAAACTCATGGAGGGGGTGATATATCCTTTGGTAATAATAGTAAAGGGAAGGTGATGGGGTCTGGTATAGTACAGTCTGGTAATGTTAAGTTTGAAAATGTCAATCTAATAGATAATCTAAAATTCAACCTCTTTAGTGTCTCACAAATGTGTGATAAGGGCTATGGCTCATTCTTCACTAAGGAGTGTTGTAGGATTGTTGGACCAGAAATGGTTAAAAAGATTGAAGAAATAATAAAAAATGGAAAAACCCAACTTGTTGCTCAAAGGAGTGGCAATGTTTATGTAGTTGATTTGTTAAAAGAGAGCCCCAGGACTGATGCCTATCTGTTCTCAGCTGCCTCTAACAAAGAGACAGAACTTTGGCACATGAGATTGGGGCACACAAATCTCAAGACAATCACTGCTTTATCAAAACAGGGTTTAGTAAGAGGTCTACCTCAAAAACTATTCATCTGTCCTGAGCATTGCATTTCTTGCTTAAAAGGAAAACAACATAAAAGCTCATTTAAGTCCATTGAAGAGTCCAAAACAACCAAGTGCTTGCAAATGCTGCACTTAGATTTGTTTGGCCCAGTAAAAGTCACGAGTCTCAAAAAGAAAAGATATTGTTTGGTGATTGTAGATGACTTTTCTAGGTTTACATGGACTTACTTTTTACATTCCAAAGATGAGACTGCAGGTATTCTGCAAAACTTTGTCAAACAGGTTGAAAAACAGTTTGACTTGCCAGTAAAAGTCTTCAGGAGTGACAATGGCACAGAGTTCAGAAATAGGGAGTTAGATGAGTTTTGTGTGTCAAAAGGAATTGTAAGGCAGTACAGCATTCCAAGGACACCAGAGCAAAATGGGGTTGTTGAAAGAAAGAACAGGACATTGATTGAGGCTGCCGGAACCATGCTTGCTGATTCAGGTTTGCCATTAACTTTCTGGGCAGAGGCAGTAAACACTGCTTGCTATGTCCAGAACAGAGTTTTAATCAACCCCAGGCATCAAAAGACTGCCTATGAACTGTTGTATAAAATCAAACCACTAATCTCATACTTTAAAGTATTTGGCTGCCCATGCTTTATTTTGAATTTAAAAGACTCAATTTCAAAATTTGCAGCCAAAGTAGATAGTGGATATCATTTGGGATACTCAACCACTGCTAAGGCCTACAAAGTGTTTAACACAAGGACCAAAACAATGGAAGAGACTTTGAATGTGAAGTTCAATGAACTTTCTTCAATGAAAATCCCTGCAAACCCTGCAGAATTGTTTGATCTTGATAAATTTACTTTTGAAAATGTTTCTGTCAAGACTAACATCAAACTATGGATATGAAGTCATCATTCCACAACAAAAGTCTGCATCAATTGGAAGAGCAGCAGATGTTCAAAATAGCTGTAAAAGCTCAACCACTGCTACCTCAACAGTTATTGACCAAAGTAGCCCATTAACCCTTGCTTCCACATCATCAAACACTGTTGATAAAAGTCCTCAAACAGTGGATAAAAGTCAGCATGTTTCCACAACAATTCCACCTATTCCTCCACCTCCATTTCAAG
Organism: Helianthus tuberosus; assembly: GCA_030545235.1. Lineage (NCBI taxonomy): Eukaryota > Viridiplantae > Streptophyta > Magnoliopsida > Asterales > Asteraceae > Helianthus > Helianthus tuberosus. The sequence goes on from CM060360.1 coordinate 56,751,661, forward strand.
CCACTGCTGGATCATCAAAGTCACCAGCAGTGGTTAGCTCAGATGATTCACATCTGCAGCCCTCGCCATTAAATGCCATTGTTCCATACAAAGGAGATCTTATCTTCTTGAAGTCTCATCCACCAGACCAAATCATTGGCAACATCAGTGAAGGGGTGCTCATAAGAAGTCAATCCCAAATCATCTGTCTTTTTGCTGGTTTTCTATCTCTCCATCAGCCAGTCAAGTACCAAGAGGCATTGAAAGACAATAGCTGGGTAGAGGCCATGCAAGAGGAGCTCCAACAGTTTAAAAGACAACAAGTATGGGAGCTTGTACCACTGCCAGAGGGTGTGAGTCCTATTGGCACAAAGTGGGTCTTCAAAAACAAAATTGATGAAAGGGGTATTGTTATCAAGAATAAAGCAAGGCTTGTGGTTCAAGGTTTCAGACAGGAAGAGGGCATTGACTATGATGAAACTTTTGCCCCTGTAACAAGATTGGAAGCTATTAGACTGTTCCAGGCCTTTGCTGTCAACCACAACATAAAGGTGTTTCAAATGGATATTAAATGTGCATTCCTCTATGTCACACCCCGACCGTGTAAAACAACAAATCGCGGCGGAATCGTCGGGGAGTGTTGTAACAGAATCATTGTTTCAAAACACATGGAAGTTTGAAGTTTCGTTTTATTAAACATTAAATATTTACATCGTCTGGAAATCTAAATAAACAATTTAAACATAGTCTATCATTGTTATTAAGTCACTAAGGCCTCGTCCAGTCCTATGTGAGCATGCATCCTAGCAATCAACATCATTCAACAACACCTGAAATATATGTGAAAACAAAGTCAGCAAAGAAATGCTGGCGAGTACATAGGTTTTTGAGAGTGTCGGATTCATGGCTAGTTTACATGTTGCAATACTTAATTAAAAACCTTGTTTTGAAAAGTATTGTATTGCGGCATAATTAACCAACTCAAATCAAGTTGGTTATAATTTATAAAACCTCGTAGCCATGATTCTTAACCCAAAACATTTATTTAATAAAATTCATTAATAAAACTCGTTAATAATTCTCGTTAATAAAACTCGTTAATAAATCTCGTTAATAAAACTCGTTAATAATTCTCATTAATAAAACTTGTTAATAAATCTCGTTAATAAAACTCGTTAATAATTCTCGTTAATAAAACTCGTTAATAAATCTCGTTAATAAAACTCGTTAATAAATCTCGTTATTAAAACTCGTTAATAATTCTCGTTAATAAAACTCGTATGGTTTATATCATTTCGAAAACCTCGTTTGTGTGACATCGTTTCAAAATCGTTTACCCAAGTGAACTAAATAACGCCACGGTATGTAATACGATGAAAACATATATATATATAGGAAGTACCAGCGGCGTATCCACCATGCTTTCATCACATTACACCCGTCTCGTTATCTAAACACTAACCAAAAACCAATCGTTTGCCCAAATCGTTTAATTCGTTAAAAATTGCTTTAGTCGTTTGAATCATTCTCGTCTTAAATCGTGAAAACTACTTTTGATTGTCTCGCTAATAACATCCAAACCTTCGCAACTCGCCTATCGCTTCTCGCATTAATAAACCACCAAAGGGTAAATTAACAATCACAGATTCAGTCGTTACCCACCTAACCCACACATAACCATGGGTGCAGTCTGATAACGGGATTTTTCAGATCCTATGGTACCATAACCTAATACTGGTCGGTTCGGCCAAAACTAATGGGTATTATTCGTTATGTAAATACAACCAACAAGTTTGTTTACTTTATCAAAATCGTTATAAATTTTGTATAAACCATATCATTTATTTTTTAAACCATCGTTAAAACCTCGAAAACATTTAGCACATATGAATCACCCCAAAACAATTGAAAACAGAAAAATATGGGAACTATGTACTCACCTGAGAATGCTTAGAGGTCTTGAACAACAACCAAGCAAAGCTAGAGGGAGCACGGAATCAATCGGCAACCTAATAACTATATAAATAAACCGGACCTAAGTCAGAAGATCGGATAGGATGAGGATTTGTAAACCAAATGAGTATTGGAACTCATATGACATGGTTTAACAAAGTCTACATTCTAAATCGAAACCAAACCTAAGTGCTTTCGACCCATTGTCACACCCCAATTTCCATGTGTCACCGGTGGGCCCGGTGGGGGAGTCTCGTGACGTGGTTGGCAACATAATAGTCAAACAACACAATATAAATATGCACAGCGGAAGCAAATGAAAAGTATAAATCAACTTTAATAATATTTTAATATCGTGTATCACAACAGTCGATTATTTATCCACAGACGGATCGAAAATAAATAAATAGTTCAACAGACTTTAGGCATCTTAAGCTTGCGAGACTTCTATCGATGCTAAGGAGAAATCCCAGCCAATTACGCTTAGTACCTGCATTTAATCTTTTTGGGAAAATACGTCAGTTTACACTGGTAAATACATTCAACTGACTCATTTTGGAAAATGATTGAAAATTGGTTTGGATGCACATGGCATAAACATTTTTATAACTTGGGAGAATTATTTAAATATATAATCTTGTGAACGAATTACATGTTCCTTATGCGTTCAGTAGCCTGGATCATGTCCGGGTTAAAGATCAATAGACACACCACATTATTCTTTTATGCACTGACGGGTGTACGCCTACACCCCGCGCTTAAGTCGTGGCCATTTCGTAAAATGATGCCAAGGATATCCGGGACATGGTCATTAACCCCCCAAAGGCTTTTAAGTAAACAAGACTGTTTAAACGAGCCGATCAAATTATTCAATTAACCACCCAACGATGAAAGATTTGATGCTCGATCAAGCGGTATTCTATATACCGTAACCCAAGCCCGTATAGGGAAAATAAGTTAACAGTATTTACCTGAGCAATGTAATAATTACAATAAGCAAAATGCAAGTAGCTTTTACTGGTACTCCTAATAAGTGTCTAATGATTGATTAGGAAGGCCTGGAAGGTGCTCTTGTGCTCCACAATTGATCAGAAGTTGTTTGAGGGATGAATGATCAAGTGTTGCACTTAGGAGCTTTATATAGTGATCAAGGCTCCACAAAGTGTTGACAAGTAAGTCTACAACTGACCATAACCTTCCCACAGGTGTCCTAGATGTTTAGGGGTTGTTTAGGGGTCAAGAAAGATGAGGAAAACCGTTTAAAATCAGTTCCATGCGTTTAAACAGCAAACAGCAAAGTTTCTGTCACTGGGCAACTGCTTGCGCACCGTAAGGGTTGTGGCTTGCGGTGCGCAAGCCTTCTTCTGCAGCCAAAAGTTGTTGTTCTTTGGTGTTTTGAAAGGGCAACTCGTGGGTTTCGAATTTGGGACTTGTTTTAACAGTATTGGGGCCTCTTATTATGGGTCTTGAACAATTATTACCCTACCACTTTGCCATGTTTCTTTAAATCCATAAGAAAGTGCCGTTAAAGAAGGTTTACCTTGCATTTTCTTCGTAGGAGTCCACCATTTCAATTATGAATCAGTTTGTTGCTATGATTCCCCGAATTTGAATATATACCAGATGTTTATTAGTCTTGGGATTCATAATAAGGTCGTTCAGAGGTGTAAAATTAACATGAAAACACTTTTAAATCCCGTCGTACATCTTTAATTATATCCGGGTTTACATCACTTTTGTCTTAAATGACACGTGTCGTTATTTCATTGAACACGAATTTTCGAGGTGTTACACCCATTGTGACCCATTAAGGTAGCATAAGCTACTTTAACGTGTCGTTCACGCAAAAGCGCGTTCGAGACGTCTAACTAGTCCTATGACAAGTATTATATGCCTAAACATGATTAAATATGTTGCATAATCAATTAAGTGACAAAAGTTTGTGTTACATATGCTTAATTACCAATTATGCATGAAAAGGGCATTTTGGTCATTTACCTAAGGCATATAAACTACCTATCATACAACTAATTAAACCTAAGTGACCATAAGGTATAACCTCGGAAGGTTATTCCCTATGCAACTATGGTCACTAAACATGTTTGGTCGGATCCTAATGATCGACCAAACGGGTCGTGTTCGAAAGTCTAAGCGGGTGTTTAGTCCGCTTGACTTACGACTCTACACAAGCACTAATCTAAAAAGTGACGAGTTAAACATGTTACAACATGTTTAATGAATTTAGAAAACAGATTTGGTATCAAAACAAACGGCTTTGATACCCAAAAGTAGTTTGGTTACAAAATACGCGGGAATGCGCATTTTGGCCGAAACTACGACTCGTCACTGAGCCTAGATAACGTGGTAATCAGTAGGTATAGTCACTAGGGACTATAACCATCGTGATTACGCTCACGTTATGAAGTTCAAACGAACTTCGCATTGACCATAAAATGGTCAATGCAGAAAGTCAAACGCAGTTTGACTTTCGAGCTAAAAACGCATAAAAAGAACGAAGGAATACTTACAACGGGTCCACGCAAGCAAATCTTGATCTAAGTAGCTCAGGTATGAAGCAAAGGCCCCAACTTAGAGCATCTTAGATCAGATTTGAGTGGGAATGAAATGAAGTGGGGGTAGCTATTTATAGGAAATCTAGAACCGTTAGGATCGTTCATCGTAAAACGTGCTTTGATCTGGATCGTACACATGTGGCCCATGGTTTTGGGTTACTAGGGGTGCCCCAAAACCAGCTAACGGTATTGAAAATGTTACAAAATAGACCCCCAAGTTCGACCTCATTGCTGAAAAATGCAGAAAATCAACTTTCTGTCCAGATCAGGTGCTGGCGCTATGCCACGGGATAGGCAGAAGCTGGTGGTGTAGCGCCACCAGGTAACAGCTCCAAACTTTTTGCTAAAATGGCAGAAATGGTCCCTGCACGTGTTTAAGGCCTTTTTCGATGCGTTTAAACCCCGTTAACCTCATTTCAAGGCTCTAAAATGAAGTTAAAGTATAGGGAACTCAAAACATGTTCAAAAACATCTCGGATGTCGGTTCGTTTGGTCGTACGGTTGCGTTGTTCGGTTAATTACGACGGAAATTGTAACGGACGCAAAAACGATCCAAATTAAGCGACGAATGGAATTATATCATGTCAATAACTAAAATAAAATATTTTAATGATTACATGAATTTTTGGATGTCCGGATATATTCAGAATGCGAGATATGCGCGAAAATGCAAACTTATGCACGTTTTGACGCATTTAGTCCCTATTGATCAATAAAGTTTGTTTTAGCATACCGAACCCCTCAAAGCCTATTTCTAAGCTATGTAAAGGATATTTAGGGTATGTTTAACTTATGATCAAGTTTCGAAATGTTCGTTACAGTACGAATCAGCATACTTTCGCAGTTTGTCGAAATTAGTCCCTATAAGCGAATAAACTTGATTTCGACACACCAAACCCTCCAAAACTTATTTCTAAGTTATGTAAAGGTTATTTAAGGTATTTTAAGCCTATGTCACTATTACGGAGTGTTCGTCGCATTAAACTGATTACGTTTACGCACCAGTTTATCGTATAACTTTCCAGAAAGCGATTTAGAGTTCGAAATCGAACAAGAATTGATATGTGCAAATGATACACATATTTATACAAATCCCAAGTATGAAATACAATATTTCGTTGATTTGGTATTTGTTTGATGTCATGGAGGCACAGATGTCACAGTCTCCCCTACTTCAGGAAATTTCGTCCCGAAATTTATTTAGAGGAAACTTGTGAGAGCTCGAAACATGAAGTCGAAAAGATAAAACAACACTGGTTAGGGTTCTGAACTTCTAGTAACTTTAAATAACATTATTCTTGCAATGTAAGAGGGACACTTATATACAAGTATATGAAGCGCCATTGGTGCGTCCACCGTACCTCCATTACATTGTTCACGTTTCGTTATTGTTGTCACTATTGGTTCTTACACATGATAAATCTTAATGTGGTTTCCGTGCACTGAATTTTTTTATAATTATGTACGCGTCCATAATTACGTAATTCCTTGCATAGTCTAGACAGTGCATTTGATAATATGTAGGGGAAAACCAAATGAACGAACCTGTGATAAGTGTGACTGGACCACCATAGGGTCCTTTCAGCTATATTATCACGTGCCATTCTTAACCAGATTCTGAATCAATCTTTTAACTAGACCACTCAAGGGGTCTCCTTCGAATCATGGAATGGTACTATATATTCCAAGGGTCTTAACTACCACGTAGAAGCCCATTAAGGATTTAAGGTAGTACCTTTTGAATATCCTACTATGAATCCCTCATATGAAGATATGGAAGATTCAATGAGGATTTGGATAACGAAAATCGGATCACGCAAAAACATAAAGGAGAACACATAATCACATAATCACATAATTGTTTAATTTGACCTTTAATTTGTTATCTTTGGACACGGGTATTTAAAGCACACCAAGAATCTAATCCGTGGATTTCATTTGGCACTTTAAACATTTTCAAGAATCTAACTATGAAGATAGGAAGATCTTAATAGGAATTCGGTTTTGTCCTTATTGAATCGTAATGTACGTATTAAAGCATACAATGAATTCAATTAAGGACTCCGATTTGAGCGATAATCATCCACGAGGATCCTTAAAATAGGGCAACCCATCACCTTTCGTTTCGAGTTTAAGCTCGAGTTGAAGTGGTAGCTCATATTTCAATAAGCCTTCGTTTACACAAGATCGTTGTGCTTGAAGGACACGAGATTGAATATCAGATAGAGTTTGAACAGAATGAAGCTTGACTCGCTCCTTTTGACTAAGCGCATCGGCTACGGTATTCGCCTTACCAGGAAGGTAGCGAATCACGCAATCGTAATCGTTCAAGAGCTCAACCCTTTGTCGTTGCCTTATGTTCAGCTCCTTTTGATTAAGAATGTGCTGGAGACTTTTGTGGTCTTGTGAAAACCACACACTTCGTTCCATAGAGGTAGTGTCTCCAGATTTTGAGAGCAAATACCACAACACCTAACTCAAGATCATGAGTTGTGTAGTTCTTCGTGAACTTTCAACTGTCTTGACGTATATGCTATGACTTTACCTCATTGCATAAGAACATAACCAAGGCCTAGATTCGACGCGTCATAAAAGACAACGAAATCATCGTTTCCATTGGGCAAGGACAAAACAGGAGCATCACATAGCTTCCATTTCAGCGTTTGGAACGCTTCTTCTTGCTTAGATCCCTACTCCAAAGGCTTATTCTTCTGAGTCAAAGCAGTGAGTGGCACCGCGATTTTCGAGAAGTTCGAAATAAAACGACGATAATAACCAGCGAGACCAAGAAAAGAACGAATTTCTGTAGGTGTCGTTGGTGTATTCCAATCCTTAATTGCAGCAAACTTGGATGGATCCACATGAATACTCTGCTTGTTGACTATATGACCCAAAAACTGAACTTCTTTAAGCCAGAATTCACACTTGGAGAATTTAGCAAAAAATTGTTCCTTCTTCAGAGGTTCCAATGTTAAGCGAAGGTGTTGCTCGTGCTTGGCTTGAGACTTTGAATAAATGAGAATATCGTCGATGAACACAATAATGAACTTGTCTAAATAAGGTTTGCAGACCCTATTCATTAAGTCCATAAAGATAGCTGGGGCATTTGTCAAACCAAAAGGCATGACTGTAAACTCGTAATGCCCATATCTCGTGCGGAAAGCAGTTTTGGGAATATCTTCTTCAAGAACACGAAGTTGATGATACCCAGAACGCAGATTGATCTTGGAAAAACAGGTAGCACCATGCAGTTGATCAAAGAGATCATCGATTCGAGGTAGGGGATATCGATTCTCGATGGTAGGCTTATTAAGCTCACGATAATCGATACACATTTAAAAAGACCCATGTTTCTTCTTCACAAAGAGGACAGGAGCTTCCCAGGGCGAAAAGCTCGGTTGGATGAATCCTTTATCAGATAACTCTTGAAGCTGTTTTGATAATTCTTGCATCTCAGGCGGTGCAAGACGATAAGGTGCTTTCGCAATCGGGTTAGCATTAGGGACAAGGTCAATATGAAACCCGTCTTGACGAACTGGAGGTAAACCAGGCAGTTCATCAGGAAATACCTCTGGATAATCTCGAACAATCGGAATATCCTGAATACTCTTGCTCTTGCCTTTCTCCTCAGTGACATGGGCCAGGAAAGCAACATATACTTTTCGCAATTAACTTTGGGCCTTCGTGCACGACATAAGCTTCAATCCACCAGATGGTTTCTCGCCATGAACTTCCAGAACATCGCCAGACGGAAGAGGAATACGAACAATCTTATCGAAACAAACCACCTCAGCATGATGTTTGGTCAACCAATCCATCCCTATGATAATGTCGAAACTCCCAAGTTGCATCGGTGTGAGGTCAATAGGAAAAAGGTGATTATCAAAGTTAAATTGACAGTCGCAAATAACAGAATTGAGTACAAGAGGTTTACCAAAAGCAATTTCGACAGATAAGGGTTTCCTTAGTTATCTAACCAAGGAATTAAAGTGATTACTCAAATTGTCACTTCGTTTCTTAGAATGAAGCGAGCACTTAGTATTTTTGAGGAATTCACGAGCGATCATATGAACGAGAGAACTACAAATGCGGTTCTTTGGTGTAGGTATCGTAGGGGTATGCCATACACACATGCAACTATATTTGTACATCAGAATTGAAAATAAAGATTTATTTATATACAAAATCGATTGTTTCCTAGTTCAAAGGAAAATACTAGAAACATAAACATAAGATTCAGATTATTCAAAGCAGCAGCTTCTTCTAACCGGCCAAATGCTCATCCGTGGGTCAGATTTGCATTAAAAACCTTTGGGTATCTGTCCCTGACATAACCCGTCTCGCCATAGGTGTAGCAAGTACCAGGAGGAAAATGAGCCCATGCTGGATCTGCTTGAATTTGAACGGGGTTCTGAAAAGCTTGGTTTAGCACAGTGACTGAACGACAGTCTCGTGCCAAATGACCGATGAGTCCACAGTTGAAACATTTCCGACATTTAACACTGGCATAGTGGTGGAGGTTACACTGATTGCACAAAGGAGCAGTTCCTAAGTACGGCTTCTTGGCTGGTGGTGCTGCCACCTGGCTAGGTTTTGCTTGATTTGGTGTAACGGCTACGGGATCCTTTGGAGCTTTACGCTTCTTTGACTTTTTCGAAGGATCGGTTTCTGCTTCTTTCGATGCTTCTTGGGTGGCTTCATTATTGAGACGAGACATAGCGATACCTAAATCCACAGTCTTCAGGATTACTTCGCCTATTTGCTGGGCAAATTTGGCAGTTTGCTCAGACATTTGAGTGTCGTTGCGATGAAGAGACATCCTAGAGGAAATGAAAGACATAGGAGTAAACAAGTGAAATGTTATCGGATAATTAAAACAGAACGACAACGCATAGAAATTGCGATCATTTGTTTGTTACCTAAGGCAAACAAATGTGACGGTGATTAATCAATGTAAATGGGTCATATTAATGTATCATTGAAGATATGCTCTCCTATAAGTGAACACTCACCCCAAGAGTTCCCAGGTAAGAGTGACTGGTCTGATACTGCGGATTTGTACGAACACTCTAGCCTTAGACAGAAAACTCAGGGTACAGGCATTCACCCTTCCAGTTTGCACATGTTCACATTATAAGACCCAAACTTTGACGAGATTTTGAAAACTTAGAGGGTTTAAAACCTAGTAATCAATCATCCTAGAACAGATGATTGGTTTTCGAAGCAGATTCAAAATTTGTGTTCTTGTTGTGGTTGTCATCTAAGGATAGGTGACGGTATTGTTTTAAGATCTAAACACAAGGATCTTGTGTTAGGGTCCTAGGAAGGTTATAGACTAGGTTAAAGCATTATTAATAACCTAATTCCCTATAACCATGAGCTCTGATACCAACTTTTCTGTCACACCCCGACCGCGTAAAACAACAAATCGCGGCGGAATCGTCGGGGAGTGTTGTAACAGAATCATTGTTTCAAAACACACGGAAATTTGAAGTTTCGTTTTATTAAACATTAAATATTTACATCGTCTGGAAATCTAAATAAACAATTTAAACATAGTCTATCATTGTTATTAAGTCACTAAGGCCTCTTCCAGTCCTATGTGAGCATGCATCCTAGCAATCAACATCATTCAACAACACCTGAAACATATGTGAAAACAAAGTCAGCAAAGAAATGTTGGCGAGTACATAGGTTTTTGAGAGTGTCGGATTCATGGCTAGTTTACATGTTGCAATACTTAATTAAAAACCTTGTTTTGAAAAGTATTGTATTGCGACATAATTAACCAACTCATATCAAGTTGGTTATAATTTTATAAATCTCGTAGCCATGATTCTTAACCCAAAACATTTATTTAATAAAATTCATTAATAAAACTCGTTAATAATTCTCGTTAATAAAACTCGTTAATAAATCTCGTTAATAAAACTCGTTAATAATTCTCGTTAATAAAACTCGTTAATAAATCTCGTTAATAAAACTCGTTAATAATTCTCGTTAATAAAACTCGTCAATAAATCCCGTTAATAAAACTCGTTAATAAATCTCGTTAATAAAACTTGTTAATAATTCTCGTTAACAAAACTTGTATGTTTTATATCATTTCGAAAACCCCGTTTGTGTGACATCGTTTCAAAATCGTTTACCCAAGTGAACTAAATAACGCCACGGTATGTAATACGATGAAAACATATATATATATATATATATATATATATAGGAAGTACCAGCGGCGTATCCACCATGCTTTCATCACATTACACCCGAACCGTTATCTAAACACTAACCAAAAACCAATCGTTTACCCAAATCGTTTAATTCGTTAAAAATCGCTTTAGTCGTTTAAATCATTCTCGTCTTAAATCGTGAAAACTACTTTTAATTATCTCACTAATAACATCCAAACCTTCGCAGCTCGCCTATCGCTTCTCGCATTAATAAACCACCAAAGGGTAAATTAACAATCACAGATTCAGTCGTTACCCACCTAACCCACACATAACCATGGGCTCAATCTGATAACTGGGTTTGTCAGATCCTATGGTACCATGACCTAATACTGGTCGGTTCGGCCAAAACTAATGGATATTATTCGTTATGTAAATACAACCAACAAGTTTGTTTACTTTATCAAAATCGTTATAAATTTTGTATAAACCATATCATTTATTTTTTAAACCATCGTTAAAACCTCGAAAACATTTAGCACATATGAATCACCCCAAAACAATTGAAAACAGTAAAATAGGGGAACTATGTACTCACCTGAGAATGCTTAGAGGTCTTGAACAAAAACCAAGCAAAGCTAGAGGGAGCACGGAATCAATCGGCAACCTAATAACTATATAAATAAACCGGACCTAAGTCGGAAGATCGGATAGGATGAGGTTTTGTAAACCAAATGAGTATTGGAACTCATATGACATGGTTTAACAAAGTCTACATTCTAAATCGAAACCTAACCTAAGTGCTTTCGACCCATTGTGACCCATTAAGGTAGCTTAAGCTACCTTAATGTGTCGTTCGCGCAAAAGCACGTTCGAGACGTCTAACTAGTCCTATGACAAGTATTATATGCCTAAACATGATTAAATATGTTGCATAATCAATTAAGTGACAAAATTTTGTGTTACATATGCTTAATTACCAATTATGCATGAAAAGGGCGTTTTGGTCATTTACCTAAGGCATATAAACTACCTATCATACAACTAATTAAACCTAAGTGACCATAAGGTATAACCTCGGAAGGTTATTCCCTATGCAACTATGGTCACTAAACATGTTTGGTCGGATCCTAATGATCGACCAAACGGGTCGTGTTCGAAAGTCTAAGCGGGTGTTTAGTCCGCTTGACTTACGACTCTACACAAGCACTAATCTAAAAAGTGACGAGTTAAACATGTTAAAACATGTTTAATGAATTTAGAAAACAGATTTGGTATCAAAACAAACGGCTTTGATACCCAAAAGTAGTTTGGTTACAAAATACGCGGGAATGCGCAATTTGGCCGAAACTACGACTCGTCACTGAGCCTAGATAACGTGGTAATCAGTAGGTATAGTCACTAGGGACTATAACCATCGTGATTACGCTCACGTTATGAAGTTCAAACGAACTTCGCATTGACCATAAACTGGTCAATGCAGAAAGTCAAATGTAGTTTGACTTTCGAGCTAAAAACTCATAAAAAGAACGAGGGAATACTTACAACGGGTCCATGCAAGCAAATCTTGATCCAAGTAGCTCAGGTATGAAGCAAAGGCCCCAACTTAGAGCATCTTAGATCATATTTGAGTGGGAATGAAATGAAGCGGGGGTTGCTATTTATAGGAAATCTAGAACTGTTAGGATCGTTCATCATAAAACGTGCTTTGATCTGGATCGTACACATGTGGCCCATGGTTTTGGGATACTAGGGGTGCCCCAAAACCAGCTAACGGTATTGAAAATGTTACAAAATAGACCCCTATGTTCGACCTCATTGCTGAAAAATGCAGAAAATCAACTTTCTGTCTAGATCAGGTGCTGGCGCTACGCCACGGGATAGGAAGAAGCTGGTGGTGTAGCGCCACCAGGTAACAGCTCCAAACTTTTTGCCAAAATGGCAGAAATGGTCCCTGCACATGTTTAAGGCCTTTTTCTATGCGTTTAAACCCCGTTAACCTCATTTCAAGCTCTAAAATGAAGTTAAAGTATAGGGAACTCAAAACATGTTCAAAAACATCTCGGATGTCGGTTCGTTTGGTCGTACGGTTGCGTTGTTCGGTTAATTACGACGGAAATCGTTACGGACGCAAAAACGATCCAAATTAAGCGACGAATGGAATTTTATCATGTCAATCACTAAAATAAAATATTTTAATGATTACATAAATTTTTGGATGTCCGGATATATTCAGAACGCGAGATGTGCGCGAAAATGCAAACTTATGCACTTTTTGACGCTTTTAGTCCCTATTGATCAATAAAGTTTGTTTTAGTATACCGAACCCCTTAAAGCCTATTTCTAAGCTATGTAAAGGATATTTAGGGTATGTTTAACTTATGATCAAGTTCTGGAATGTTCGTTACAGTACGAATCGGCATACTTTCGCAGTTTGTCAAAATTAGTCCCTGTAAGCGAATAAACTTGATTTCGACACACCAAACCCTCCAAAACTTATTTCTAAGTTATGTAAAGGTTATTTAAGGTATGTTAATCCTATGTCACTATTGGCATGCTAAACATGGAATAACAGGCAAAATTCTGTTTTTCTATGAATAAAAGCATTAAAATGTTTTCAGAAAATCAAAAATCCATACTTAAAAATAGTTAAAAATGAAAATTTTCATTAATCCTTAAAAATCTGCCATAACCATTGTTTTTGGTTCAAACATCTGTTCTGGTAAATGTTGTCCACTGCTGAAAGTCAACCTCTGTTCTCTCATTTCCTTGGTAATCACTGTTGATCAAACATCAGTGTTTTTATCCACTGTTAGGCTATCCACTGATAGTTAAAGTTAGCCACTGTTTTCATTTCTAACAGTTGTAAACCACTGATATTGCTCCATCAGTGGTTTCAATAAACAACTGTCTTCCATTACTCATCAGATGTTGGCACGTGGACAGTACATAGCGGGCAGATCTTTTGTAACCGCTGTCACGTCAGCATTCACTTTTTCACTTTATAAAACCATGATCAAACTGCCAAACAGGGTTTTTACTGTCGAATCGAATTCAAAATTCTTTTCTCAAAGCAGTTACCATCAATTTCTCTCAAAATCACTCATCTTCTTCATCCGTTCTTCATCATCTTCCTTCAAATCATGGCTCTTCCATTTAAAACTCCTCATAATTACTTGGGTCTACTAGAAAAACCAAGTCATACCACAACCTTCAACTCTGTAATTGATGCTCTGTCGTCTTCAAAGTACAAAACTTTGTTGACCTATGATGCTCCGATTTACCTGGATACCCAACAAGAATTCTGGAAAAATGCCAAACTTGACACTAAGGACAAAACGCCCTTAGCAATCACTCCATCAATAAAGGGTATTTCAGTCACCATCACACCACAAACCATTTCGGAGGTCTTTGAACTTGATTATCTTACAGGTAAAACCTCTTTCCCAAAAACAGAGTATCAAACCGATTTTCTTGAGAGAGGGTATGAAGAGGAAATGAAAAAGGACACCTTACAAAAAGGAAGTTTTCCTCCTACAACAAGGTTTTTATTTCATACCCTCCTCATGTGTGTGTCAAATAAAACCACTTCTTTCAATGAAATTCCATTAAAGATCCAATACCTGGGTTATGCTATACTTAATAAAGAAAATTTTAACTATTCCCAGGAGATCTTCAATGATCTTGTCAAAAATGTCAATAAAAGATCATTTTTATTATTTCCAAGGTTTTTAAGTTATTATTTTCAAAAGAAAATTTCCAAGGATAATGCACATGCTAAAACATAAGCAGAGGTTCCTGAGCAGACTTTAGCAGCAACCACTGCTCCTCAGGCACCTGCTGTTGAGCCCACTGCTCAAGGTGATTACAGCAGCAAAACAACTGCTGTGAAACCCACACCTAAAACCACCAAAAGACAAAAACAGAAAAAATCACACAAGCCCCCCAAACCCACAAAAAAGGTAACTCTGGAAGATGAGATCCCAGAGATTATACCAGTGACAACACAAAAGTCACCAATAACCACTGCTGCTACTTCCTCACAGCAGTTGGATGAAAGATCTCAACCTGAGCCTCAAACTCCTCCTGCTTCTTCTCAAAAAGATCAGGTTGTAAGAACAGGGACACCAAATTATGATGCTCTGGAATCACTGGATTCCATCATCCACAGCCCACTGCCCACGGCAAATTCTCTTTCCACCCCTATCCTCACTGCACAAATTCCACCAACTATATTACGTCTATTGGATGCAGTTGATTTAGCCCAGACACAAATCTGTTCTTCTCAATCACCTATCACTGAGAATATACCACAACAAGTGACTGAGTCTGGTGTTTCAATCTCTGGTAACCCACCAATAGTTGAGGAGGTTACACTGCAGGAATTACAAGTAATTCCTGTCAGTAGTTCAAGTGGAGCAGCTACTACAAGTGTTGAACCCACTAGTTTACACTTGGACAATAGTTTCATCAGTCAGACTCCCTTGAAGGCAATTTCTTCATTGGGAACCAGGGTGTTTCCAGTATTCACTAGTTCACTAAAACTGGTTACCCCTACTGAAGGAAGAAGTCCCCAGTACCAAGACAAAGGGGCATCAGTGGATTACTTTTGGGACACTTTCCCTAAGTCAACTGCTGATACAACCACTGCTAGTGGGAAATCAGATAATCCCATTAACTTGGGTGATGGTTTAATGTACAAAGAATTGACGGAGAGGGTTGATAAACTGGACACATTTGTTGCAGATATCAAGTCTATGCTGCAACAGTTGTTGCAAGCACAAAAGGCAACACCTACTGCTGCACCAGCTCAAACATCTGCTCCATCATCTGCTCCTACTCCCACTGCGCTCTGGAACTTATTTCAACCTATGCTTATTCAACAGAGACAATATGCTGACCTGCAACATGAAATTCAAGTTCAAAAGATCAGAAATATGATGGAAGCTAGGTTCAAGGATACACAGGCAGATATCAAGGCAATCAAGGCCCATTTACTACAAACCACTGGTTCTGCTCCTCCTAAAATAATTTTTGTTGATCATCCTCCAAATGATGCCAAAAGGGGGGGGGGGGAGAAGAAGGGATGGGAAGATGGTCTATACATTGAACCAGATTCAAAATCTAGTCTGGTTGCAGAAATCCCTAGGCCAGATGGTTCCAAAAAGGTCGATGTAACCTTAAATGCTTTTTCTGATGAAAAAGCAAGGCTGAAAAAGGATATGGAGACAAAGGGTAAAACAAGGTTTGAGCAGGATAAGAAAGTTTTAATGGAGATGGAAGAAAAGGGTACTTCTAAGCCCAAGGATGAGCAAGAAAATCCTAAGACTAAAAGAAGACAACCCACTAGAAAAGTGAGGCAACCCAAATCCACACCTTCCAGAATCACAAAACATACTCCCCAAACTCCCAAAAACTCCTCACATCAAACCTCTAAACCAACAGATGTTAAAACACCTATTGTATCAACAGCTGTTGGTACTTCAGTGGTTTCAACAGATGTTACCCCAACAACTGCCACCACTACTACATCAACACACACTTCAACCACTACCCCACCAAAAATATCCTCACTACCACCAACACCACCTGCCAAAAAGCAGAAGACATCAGTGACACATCATCTGTTGTAATGACAACAGTGGTTGAAACACCAGTTGTTTCAACAGCTATTAGTCAGCCACCTACCACTCAAATCACCACCACTCAACACACCAAAACACCACCAACCTCTCCTAAACCCAAAAGGAGAAGGATAATACTGAATGATGATTCTTCACCACCTCCAACATCTTCACAACCACTGACCCTTGTTACCATTCCAAACCCTGTTCCACTCTCTTCAGCACAAGCCTTTAATCACAACACTGCCATTACTCCTGCAGGAGTCCAGTATCCATTAGATCTTCCAGCAGTTAGAGAGGAGATAAAATCCTTCTACTCTGAAGATGACCCTGCAAAAAGGAACATGCCATCTCTTCAAGGATATCCTAGGCCTAATAACATAGAAGAATATTTGAAGTTAAAGGCTCAACAAGCAGAGGAAAATCTGACAAAGAGATCCAAAGATACTTTCAATACCTGCTCACTCAAGTCAGAACTTTGGAGCAGTTTTCAAAAGATTTTTGTCAAAAATTATCAGAAAGAGATGATGAAAGCCTGAGAAAAGATTACATTGAACACATTATGGAATTCAAGAAATACAAGGCAGAAAAAGCTCAATATAAAGAATGGACCCTTGGTGAGCTCAAAGAGGAGTTAGAGAGAGTTGAAAAGATGAACAAAGACAAAGTAAAGCACACTCCTCCTGTTTGGTCAAAGTACAAGAAAAATGTACCAGAAAGAACTTTAAAGCTGAAGAGAATGAAAGAAGAGCTGATAACAGCTGATTTTGGGTCAAGGAATTAGGTCACAAGATGGTCAGAAGATAAAGTCATAGCCAATTACAAAAGGTTGGAAGAGTTGAGAAAGAAAAATCCAAAGGTTCCTCAAAAACCTGATTATCCTGAAGCAGTGGTTCCAGTTAAACCACAAAAGCTACAAATCAGGAGATCCACTGCTCCACTTGCTGCCGTCCTTTATCAAAGAAGGAAACAAAAGCAGATGGATGCAGAAACAACAGAAGATATAGCACAAAGGGATTGCATTATAAAAATGGTCCTTCAGCAGATGATAGCAGAAAATCCTGAATTGGCAAAAACTACAAACACTGCTCAACCAGTCATTACCAGGCCACAATCTCCAAACTCATCTGCAATAAAAACTCTCCCAAGAAACCCAAAGGATTCAAAAATACTAAAGTGGAAATCTGATAAACCGACCCACGTATTGACATTGCACAAATCCAATGGTGAAGTAAAGCACATATTAAGAAACAAGCACTTGGGCTGGGTGTTGAAGATCTACAGGATCTCCTTGAGCTTACACTATGCAGGGATGAGGATGATACAGATTCCATGGACTTTGAATTACAATTCAAAGGATAAGTCAGGGAACTGTTGATGAGGCAATAAAAATCCACAATAATGAAGGGTTTTGGCATCATCTATTCCAGAGGGAGATTGTTGGGATTGAACCCTACAGAGGAACAGTTGATTAAAGCCAAAACTGGATTAGATAAGTGGATTCAGAATAAGCGGATGTTTGTATTCAATCTTTCCCCTTGACAGTGGCTCTAACATCTGATGGATTCAAGTACTGTCCTTCCTAACTACTGCTGACCCAAAAGACTGATCAAGACTAAGTGCTGATGCTCAATCAACTGCTATGTTTCAAGTACTGCTGAAGACCAAAGCACTGCTAGAGCCTAAGCAGTGGAATGAAGAATCAGTTGTTTTATTTATGCTTTGTATATTGTTATCAGTTGTTTGTAATCAGTGGTTGTAATAGGTCAGTAGTTTGAGTTTGTTAGGAGGTTAGATGTCACTTTCATGGTGACATCAGCGAAGATGCCACAGTGGTTTGTTCGGTACTATAAATAGAACAGTACCCTGTACTGTTCTATTAGCTCTTTCATCACAACTCATTCTGTACGAACATACTCTGTGAGCTCAGGCTGAGGGGGAGATTGTATGCATTCATGCAAGTGTAATTGAAGTTTGTAATAAATACAATCATTCGATTCTCTGTTAAACATGTGTGTTGAAAGCAATTCTCTCATTTGATTGTGTAGAAAGTTTGTTTCATTTTAATTCCGCTGAAATTACTCATTCATACTCATAATTCTCAAACAAAAACACAATCATAAGAAACTCAGATCCTAACATAAATCTCTTAGTGTGACTTAATCTCTTGGTTATGAGATTCTTATTCTGCATTTTGAGATATAGTTGTTCTTAAAAGTCATTTGATGTTTATTTTTGTTGGTAAACAGATAGTTTTTGATAGTATTGTAGAATCATGTGATTCTTTCTGTCTAAATCTGTTCTTGAACTTATATGTCTTGTGACATATGTTTTAGTCTTAAACCTGTCTGGTTTTTTTGTTGTTATCAGATGTGTATATCTGTTGATTCTTGAAGAATCATGTATTCCTTTGGTTATTGGAATCGTCGTGTGATTATTTTTCATGTAAAGGTTATGCTATCTTGAAGATATATTCTTCGATAGTGTTTGCCTTTATCTCATTGGTCTAGGATTCTTCATCTTTTTAAAGTCTGACCGTAGTGAGGTTTGTGTAGGATCATCGTGTTGTAGGGGTGTTCAAAAAACTCGTGGCTCGTAGCTTGCTCGAAACTCCCTCGAAGAAAGCTCGGCTCGAAATTGGCTCGGTTGTAAACGAGCCAACTCGGCTCGTGAGCTGGCTCGATAAGGTTTACATCCTTCATTTTTTTTTGTCTCACATCGCTTAGAAAACAAAAACTAAAGGAGTATCTTCACAATAAAAGAAGGTAAAGACAATGTACAAAGTGAATTAACTATTTATACTTGCATATTCAGCCATATGGTTAAATTAAATGGCAACTATGGCCCTTAGTCCATGAAGAAATTCATTTTTAAGAGCTTTTTAAGTAGTAAATTTTGCGGTTCTTTGTTAGTTCGAGCTAGATCGAGCCGAGCTGAGCTAGCTCGAATTCTAATCGAGTTGAGCTAGAGCCTCAAATCTTAGCTTGATTTGAAATTCAAGCTCGAGCCGAGCCAGCTCGAATCGAGTTCGAGCCGAGCTCGAGCTGGGTCTAGATCGGATCGACTCGGCTCGTTTACAGCCCTATCATGTTGGTGATCTTATTTGTTTCTTATTCGTCTCCTTGAGACTTCATCGCCGATTGTAGTGATGTTAGTTCACTGGTCTAGGTGATGTTTGTTTTTCCTTCCACAATGGTCTAGGGCCGTTTGTAGACTTAGTTATTTCCTCGTACTTGAGACTAATAGGTTAATTGGTTTTGAGTTTTATAGAGTTTTTTTGACTCTTCGTTGTATCACATATGTTGGTGATAAATGTGTTTGGGTTGTTGAACTGTGTGGTTCGTGAATTCGACCATATCATGATAAACAAAAAAAATTCTTGATTTTGACGCTTAATAAAAAATATATAACTCATTTTCAAATAACAATTGGCTGAGTTTTATTTTTTAAAACTTCTTTTTTAGGACAATCATTTGTCTTTATCACTTTTATGTCAAACTCTAAATAGTTACCCTAATCAAGATTGGGGGGGGGGGGAGGTGTGTCTTCATAAATCTTGATATGTTTTCATGGATCATAATCGTTACTATTGTTTGATCTATTTGTTAATTGTTTAAACATGTTTATGTTTTGTATTTCTTCTATTCAAGTTTTATTAAATCCGTTTAGATGAAAACTATTTTATGTTGTTCAACTTAGGACATCGTGAAATCTCTTGAATCTCGTCTCATGATCTGTATGTTCTTTAATTCTAAGAATATAGATTCTTGTTAGTGATTATTTGACAGTTGATCTGTTGTATTTGTGAATTAGCATACTTATGTTTCATAATGATTATGTGTCTAGTATCAAAAGGCATCTTTAACATATCTGGTTTTGAAACAACATGTTTTGTGTTCAGTTATTACAGATATTGCTTTATGTTGATTGGTTTGTTTTTAAAACTCTTAGAGTTTGTCTGATTGAAAACTGTGCACCAAATTTTAATCTGAGACATTCTTAAATCTCTTAAATCTTGTGTGAGATTTCTATTTGTTGTTCATGATTGTTTGGTCTTGCATTTTCAGATTATAAATGCATGGTTGTTTGTTTGTTGTCAGGATTCAATATTTTGTTATTCGTGTGATTAGTGTGGTGCGAGTTTGTCTTGGATCATATAATTTGCTTTGTCATTAAGATGATATTTTTCAAACGTGTCTTGAACAATGGTAAAATGTCTTTCGACTATAACCGTATCTTGATGTTTTTGTTCTTTAAACCGTATCATGATGGTTTGTTTGACTGTGTCTTGATGGTTTTATTTTGTTCTTTAAAACTGTATCAGGATGGTTCGTTGATCGTGTTTTGATGGTCTTGAATGTTTTTTACATCCTTATGTGTTTTCTCTATTAATGAGTTTCTTTTGGTTGAAAAAGTATGTGGTTTTATTTCAACTAAAGTTTTGGCTGTATAATTGTTGTCTGGCATTGAATTGTGTAATTCTCGTTTCGTCAAGTTTGTTATGAATCTTGTGATTCAGTTGTTGTGATCTAGATGTTGTAAAGTTGTAGACGTTTTTGATAATATCAAATAGTTTGTTGTTCTTTACAGGTCTTGACATGATTTTTTTTAGACTTGATTCTGAGTTTTTAAAGTCGTGTGACTTTTTGTTATCAAATTGTATTTGTTGGTGCACTACATCTGTCGACTTTGTCTTGTATCGAGTCTTAGACTAGTTAGAATAGATCAGGGCACGTAGAACGAGAAAATGTGAAAGAATTAGAAGATTTCGCTTGAACATAGTTTAAGTTGATGGTTTCGCTTGAAGCAGCTCAAGCGAAATCAACATGTTTAGATTTCGCTTGAGATCATTCCAAGCGAAATCCTGATGTCTATATATAGGGGTTCAGTGTCAAGCGAAATCATAAGTTGTTATTGTGAAATTTCCATACCGAGGTGCTGCCGGTGTGAGAACTGATTGTATTCGTGATCGATTATCAATATAATCAGTGTTAAAGTGAAGATTAAGCTGTGTTTAAGTCAAATACTTGTTTTCCGCACCTGTATTTGATGGAATTCCTCTGAACCGACTCGTTTAGGTCGCGAACCCGGTCCTTTCAATTGGTATCAGAGCTCAGGAGGAGGAGTTCTGCAAAATTCAGCTGAAATCGATCAAAATTTCTTACTTCTACACCTTCTTTTCTTAGTTAAGAAATTTTACACGGTCAAAATTGATTAAAATTCTCACGGATTGTTTAAAAGTACTAGATAACAAACCCTTGAAAGTTTCACAGCAAAATTCGACCTAAAAGTGATCAAAATCGACATTTGAATGGAGTTCGCTTGAACAGTTCAGTATTATTGGACGATTTCGCTTGAAACTCCAAGCGACACTTGACAGTTCGCTTCAAAGTTTATTTGTTTTCGCTTCAAGGATCTCGCTTCAGGGTTCTTATTCGCTTCAAGTGTTTCGCTTCAAGGATTTCGCTTCAGAAAGTTGTCACTTGAAAGTTCCGCTTGAACTATTTCGCTTCAAAGTATTTCGCTTCAAAAACTTCGCTTGAGAGTTGTTCAGTTTAATTGTTTCGCTTGAAGGGTATCGCTTGAAAGTGTCTGAAACATGGATAACGATTTTCACAACGCGTTTGCAACATCGCCTAGTTCATCTTCCATTGCTCAGAACATGAATTCAGAAAATGAAACGGGGACAACTCAGAAACCCCCGAAGCTAATGGGAATTGAAGAATACTATGGATGGAAAGATAGATTCGAGAACTGGGTGCAAGCAAATCATCTAAGATCATGGGAATGTATTCTGACAAAGTATACTCCACCACAAACCGAAATGCAGACTGAAAAACAGCTTTCAGATTTTAGTAAAGAAGAACGGGAAATATATCGAGCTGAAAAGATGATGATCAGTTTACTTCAACAGGCCATCAAAGAAGACATCTTCATACTACTTCAACATGACAAAACATCACAATCAATATGGGATGCTCTAAAAATCAAGGTTGAAGGCAGTACGAGTATGATTAAAAGCAAGAAGGCATTGCTTAAGAAGGAATTTGATTTGTTCACAAGTTTGCCCGGAGAAGATACAAAGAAACTCATTGAACGATATTGTCACTTAGTGAGAACAATGTCAATGATGGGCATTAAAAAGGAAAATGATGAATGGGTGGATAAACTTGCTGATGCGTTACCTCAGAAAGAGTGGGGAACTTATTTGATGATATTGAAGAATACTGGAGTTTATGATAGGTTGTCGATCTCTCAGTTCATTGAAAAGATTGAAAGTCAGGATTTGGAACAGCAGAAGATTGCAAGGATGAATAATCCAAGTGGTCAACAAGATGTAAAGATGTATTACAAGGGTAATGTTCCAACTTCAGAAGCTGAGAGAAGTCCAAAAATTCAGACTGCATACAGTGTTGGGGATACTACAGGAAAAATTGATCAAAACTCAAACAAAAGCAGTGGATTCTCATCATATCCAAGTGTCAATCCAAAGACTACATCAGAAAGTTTTCAGTCTCAAAGCACAAAGATGGGAAATGGTTGTGTGATTCAATGCAACATAGCTCTAAATCTTCCAGAAGGTCAAAGTTTTTCTGAAGACATTGCAAAAGATCATATGGCATTACTTGGTTCCGTGCTTATCTCATATGAAGGATTAGTAGCTGGTCGAATTGGAAATCCTATGCTTACCAAAGAGGATTACGACCAAATAGATGCAGAAGAAATGGAACTAATGGATATCAAATGGTGTCTTGCAAGTGTTCTTAGACGTGCTGAAAAATTCAAGACAATTACCGGGAGAAATGATTTTCTTGATGCTTGTGTTTCTACTTTAGGTTTTGATAAATCTAAAGTTACTTGTTTCAGGTGCAGGGAAAAAGGTCATTTTAAGCGGGAGTGCAAGAACAGAGAAGTTAGTGGTGCTCAAAATCCATTTGGAAAAGATGACTACTACCGGAAAGCCATTTATCAGCAAGTTGGTCAGACACAAGAATTACAAATGGCTCATGGTAGAAAGATTGAAGATTCAAAGAAAGGATGTTTGGTAGATTTCAACTGGAGCAACTACATTTCTTCTAACAGCACAGCATGTCTAGTGGATCAAAATGATGAACAACTACCTGAAGGATTCAGCTGGGATATGTTTGTTGATGAAAAAGGAGATTTCAAAGCTTTCATTGCAAAGATTGTTAGAGAACCAAATTTGTTTGCTACTTGGATGAGTTCAATTGGTGAAAAAGTGAAAGATCAATCGATTACTTCTGAAGAAAGTTTAGAAAGTGCTGATTCTGAGTCATTCACTACAGATGAGAGTGTACAAAATGATGATACTTCAGAAAAGGAAGCTGCATTTGATCAAACACCATCTGATTCTGGTGTATCAGAAGATGATTCTGACAAATCTGTAGAGTTTGATCAAACACCAATTGAGATTAGCAGTGATGATGAGGAAGAGAAACATATTAATGTGGCTAAACATCATCTTTCTCCTGAAAGTTTTCATTTTTATTTTGCAGATCGCATGGAGAAATTGAAGGAGAAACAAGCTGCAAAAGAACAACAACAGAATGAGGAAGTTAAAATAGTTGTTGAAGAAAAGGTGACTGAAGCTGAGAAGGTAACTGATGAAGAAAAAGTGATTGAAGTGGTAAAAACAATTGAGATTGAGAAAATTGTTGAAGTTGAAAAGCCTTGCAAGAAATGTTTGGAAATTTGCAAAAGTTGTGAAGAAAAAGATGTGATTTTGTTTGATAGAGAAAGACTGATAGAAAAATTACTATCTGACATCAGCTATGTGAAAGAATCGTATAGCGTGTTGAACAGAACTGTGACAGGTCTTCAAACAACAAACTCTGAAAGAGAAAAAGCTTTAACGATGACGAATTCTACGTTGATGGCAAAGCAAAAGGCAATTAATCATTACATCGAAGAAAATGCTAGTCTAAAGCAAGAGTTGGAGAAAGAAAAGATCGAGAATGAAAGGATCAGAAGGTTATTACTGAGTTATTCTTGTTCTGATTATGTTATTGATCGAGTTTATCCTACTGTTGCAGGTTTTGAAGCATTTCAGGATGAGAAGACAAAGAATGAGACTCGTAAGAAATCGACTATTAAATATAACAAGTGTCCGCCTCCTATCTGGGAAGGGTATTCTCCTAGAAAACCAAATGAGGAGCAAGTCGAAAAAGCAGTCAATATAAAGTTAAAATCCGAGACAACTGACGTTTTACCAGATAACATTGATATCACGTTTACCTCGTCTGATACTGATCATGAGTCTGAGTTAATCAAAAAGGTGGTCGATCAGGTGTTGGATACTGAGGAGATGTCTGAGTCAAAGTCTGAGTCTGGGGGTTCAAGTTCGTCAGTTCACAGTTCAAAATCATCGGAAAAACGGTCTTACAGTAAAGAATTTTTGTTATCAAAAGCAAATTTGGATGATGAAACATTTGAAGTTGCATACACTTTAAATGATTCGGACAAATTATACTCTGACAAAGAGTTTCCGATTAGAAGTGTTCGTTTTGACATGATTAAAAAGGTTTTCAAAATGACAGAAATTAATTTTTCTGAAATTAAGGATCTAAAATCTATTGAAAAATCTAAAAAATACACTTCTAGAGTTCAACAAAGGTTAAACAAGAAAAAAGGAAAAAAGAATTACAATTCTGATTCTAGTTTTCAAAAGAAAACAAATCAAAATTGTAGTTACAAAAGGAAAGGTCTTGGTTTTACTCCACCTGAAAATCGTAAAAATGAAAAATATGTTAGAGATTTTAAATCAAAAATGACATATGTTGCAGGAAAAAGCTATGAAGAGGAGTCAAATAGCTTATCTTTGGAGAAATCAAATCAAGAGTTCCTTGCTGAAAGGAAAAGGACAGGAACAGGAGTTTTTCATTCAAATGGAGTTTTTCAATCAAAAGACACAAGAACTTGTTTTCAATGTCAAGTTGTTGGACACATTGCTCACAATTGTCCAAACAAAGTCAACAAAAAACAGGGAGTCTCTGAAAAAATTAAAGAAAAAGTGGTTGAAAAGAATGATTCACCAACTACAAACTTCAAAAATTTTGAAAATTCAAAGAATGAAGTTGGTGAAAATTCTAAAAGATTGTACAAAAAGAGTGCAAAAGACAATCAAAAATGGATTGTTAAAAAATCAGGAGAAAAATCTGACAATGATTCTGATTCCACAAAATCAGAGGAGTCACAAGATGAGATAAAAGATTTGATGAATGATGTTGATATTAAATCATTGAGTGTGGAAGAAATTAAACAAATGGTTGATAAAGTTGAAAGCTCAGATTTTAATGTTGATAAAACATTCAATGAAAATGTTAAGAAAATTTTCAAGAAAATGCTTGATGGGAAAGTAAAGGGGGTTAAAGATTTTTATGCAACTAAAAAGGCAACTTACAACCCTACTGCTCAAGAATTGGAAGCCACCAAGTCAAATAAGACTTGGGTGGAAGTTTGCTTTCCTTAAAGTCTTAGGACTTGCCGGAGATCCCAAGTTTATATCGTGGATCAGGAATCGGCATTTTTTTTAATGTTTGAAGTTTTTGGTTAAAAGTTTTTGATAATGTTTGGATGTTTACAGGATGTATGACTACGCCGGAGCTTCCAGGTTGGTAAGTGCGAAGCAGGAATCGGCATTTTGATTGGTAAAATGGTGATGTAGACGTAACATTCCTACAAGTGGTATTGTGGTCTACATGTGGTAATTTTTATATTTGGTATAGTAAATGCATACATGAAAAAGGTTAATCAAGGTCATTAAGTTGAACTTGATTGGACCATACTTACAATTAATATTTCGAATAGACAATGTGATGAACCACACTCCGAATCTACAAATGATTATATCATAAAAACTTATTTTCCGGAAAAATCATTTTGATTAAAACAAACTTAAGTGTTTTGAAATCTAAATGAGAAAATAGTTTTGTGATAGGGAGAGTTCTGATTGTTTATGCCAAGTGAATGGCGATTTGATGCGATTCGATATCAGTTGTCACTTTATTGTACAGTTTGTTTTCAAATTTCCTAAAATGTGTTTGCATTTTAGGGGGAGTAAAAATTTTCAGAAAAGACAAAAACATTTGAAAATTTGAAAAAGACAAAAACATGATAAAATTCAAAAATGAGTTTTTGTTGCATATAGAGGAAATGATAGTACATCAGTGGACTATCACAACATGCTAAAGAAATGTAAAGATAAAAAGTGATAAACAATCTTACTGTGGATATGCCAGTAGGTTTTTGCACATTTAGTAGATTGTGAAGAGATATAAACCTAAATTTCAAACTTGCTTATATCGTGGGGAACATCTCTCGGATATATGGGTAACCCCCGAAATCTCGTTTGAAAGGTCTCATAATCTGATATACTAGGTCTTTATACTCAATGATGTCTGGGGTATTATTCTGGGACTTCTGCTGAACGGTGGTTCTGACCTAGTCCTTGGATAATACTTTCCGCAATGCTTGAAACATAGCATAAACCCTCAGCATGCTGATGAAACAATAAAATTGATAGTCGCTGCTGTTGTAGCTAAAAGATCCTCTAAAGGGGACATACCGAAAAGTCGAAGCTGATATCTCTCTGCGTATACGGAAGTATCGACCTGAGATCCCTCGGCCCTCGCATTACCTAATTTATATACAGACATCATTTGTGTCATAATTACCTGTAAGACTGATTATTGGGATCTGGATACGGGAGTATATTCAAGTAGTGGGACACACGGATAAGTTTAAGTTGATTAAAACATTAACATCGTATCTTGGATCAATTGAACTTTGTGTGAAAATTTAAGTGGACAAATATACTGACAATCTAGGTAAATTGTTTAGAACTTAATATGAAATGAAGCTTAACGGTGTTAGTGATCTGTCTCAGAAACTGATATGATCCTCTTGCACAAACTCACAAAAATATTGTTTGTAAATATTTCTTTATTGCATTCCTTTACAATCAAAAATTACAAAAAGATTTTAGTGTGTTTTAGCATAAATTTTTGAAAAATTCAAAAAGATTTTCGACAACTGGTATTGGAAAGCTGATTGTCAAAATTTCAAGTGCTAAACATGATGACTTGGTTGTGAGGGGGAGTGAATCTTAAAATGTCAAAAAGGTTTGTTAAAATCCTACAATTAGTATTTTAAAAAAAAAAACCTACATTTGGTTCATCATTGGTTTGTGATATGAGAGAGAATTATCTGATTATATCAGATTGTTGGTGCATTTAAATTGTTAAATTTAGAAAATTTATTTCTGGGTTAAGATTGTTACAGGTGAGCCAGGTTAATTCATTCAAAGCTTACAAAAGTCAGAATCTGATCATGAATCTAAAGTTTGCTAGCTGCTGATGGTGATGAACTTAAGGAATCAAGAGATCTGATCAAGAGAATTAGATAAAAGCCAGGCAATGATCTTGTAAACAACTTTTGAGTCAGACATCGATCCTAAAGCAGATGTTGCTGAAGAACAAATGAATACCAGCAAATCGTGAGGGGGAGTCTGATAGAGCCAGGAGATTCTGGAAAAGAAGATAGAAAGAGAAAAGCCCAGAGACTGATCAAGAATGAAGATGTGAAAACACAGCATTGGTGTGACTCGATAGTCGACTCGTCAACATCTGAGGGGGAGTCTGTTGGTGCACTACATCTGTCGACTTTGTCTTGTATCGAGTCTTAGACTAGTTAGAATAGATCAGGGCACGTAGAACGAGAAAATGTGAAAGAATTAGAAGATTTCGCTTGAACATAGTTTAAGTTGATGGTTTCGCTTGAAGCAGCTCAAGCGAAATCAACATGTTTAGATTTCGCTTGAGATCATTCCAAGCGAAATCCTGATGTCTATATATAGGGGTTCAGTGTCAAGCGAAATCATAAGTTGTTATTGTGAAATTTCCATACCGAGGTGCTGCCGGTGTGAGAACTGATTGTATTCGTGATCGATTATCAATATAATCAGTGTTAAAGTGAAGATTAAGCTGTGTTTAAGTCAAATACTTGTTTTCCGCACCTGTATTTGATGGAATTCCTCTGAACCGACTCGTTTAGGTCGCGAACCCGGTCCTTTCAGTATTTTGATATCTTTGTTGAATCATGTGATTCAAAGTTTTTTAGATATTGTTATGAGGTTGTATAGTCTTGTGACTAGTTGGTTTTATGAGATATGTTTCTCATATGGCTATTGAATCGAGTGAGTCATTGTTACTCATATGGTTTTGTGTTTCTGTTCATTGTCAAAAGTTGGTATATGTCTAATGATGTTATTTTTCCTTGGTTTCGAATTTAAAATTCATTATCCAATAATGGAAAAATTTCTTGGTAGTTGTGTTCAGTATTACTACGATGTTATACATAATAGTTTCACTTTTTATAAACCAATTTTTTTGGAGACTTAGTGGCTTGTTTTTTAATAAAATGAATATATGTCCTTGAACCATTTTCCTTGAACAAAATATAAATGTTAAGATCCATCCAGAAGTTTGCATCTCTATTAGCTAAGGTTTTGACTTAACTATACAGTTTAAAACAATTATACTTCAGAATGGCAGATACTTTCTTGACTTAGGTATTTCTTTTCTCTAGTTGCATTGTTTCTCTCTAGAGTTTCATATTTAAACTGAGATTTAGGGCGTATCTTGATCTTGTATGTTCAGGTTTGTAGTGTCCGTTAAGTCTTGTTGAGAGTTAAAGTAGATCGTCATGTTGATGATCTGTATGTGTGAGATTGAGTGTAGTCGTGTAGACTGTAGATCTGGTTGATTGTGTCTGTTCTTGTAAGGTTTTGTGTAATCTTTGCATTAATAAAGTGTTAAAGTTTTTGTTCCATGAATTTTGACATGTTTGGTTTTTGTGCTTTTAAGTCTTCTTGAAAAGGTTGGTTAGAAAATATGTGCAGGATGCTCTGATTATTGTGAACACTAAACTTTGAAGAGTTCTTTGCATGGAGCTCTGATCACATCATCATACAGATTTTGCTCCAGGAAGTTGTAGTTGTCTTTCACCTGTGAGGATTTTTTACCAGATGAAAATTCGCTCATGGTATTTTTTTATATATAGACCCTAGGTGACAGTTTACTTTCTTCATCGGTCTTGATAAAAAGAAATTGCATTGTAAGTTTCCTTAACCTCTTTGGCTAATGGAGTAAAATGTGTTTTTTTATCTTTTTTTTTGTTTTGCACGATTATTGTTGCTGACATATTAGAAAAGATTTGTTAATAAATCAGCATGTAAGTGGTTAAACATGTTGGTTTTTGGTTATAAAAGTGAGGGGGGGGTGTTGAAATATATATAATCATCACTTTTATATGTTTTCAATTGTACAAGTATTATGCTTATATTATGTTTTTTTGTTAGGCTATTATGTTCTGGGCTGGATTGGGCTTGTAGCTATCTTGTTGGGCTGCTGTTGCTAGGCTTATGTATTTGCTTATGGAATTGTTGAGATGGGCTGTTAAGAGGTCAAAGTCTAGAGGCGTAACGGGCCTTTGAAGGCTGGAAGCATAGTCAAAGTCCAGATCTGTATATAATAGTTTGTTAACAACAAACTCAAAAATTCAGAAAGGATCATCGCATCTTCACTTTCTGTCTCTAGTTCATTGCGATTAGGTTTTTGTCTAGGTAGATTAGATTCTTGTTGAATCTGATTCTATATTTTATTCTTCGTTTTTCATAGTGTAGATAATCAGTTAGATAATCTTCTTCGAGTGATTGGAGAGTTAGAGTTTTGTGCATTTGTAAACAGATTTTGTATATGTTCGTTTGAGTAGTAAACATTCAGGTTTGGGTATTTGGTTGTGTTGATCGTAGATCCGTGGATGATACCTTGTTTTTGACAGCTTTTCTGCTTTTTATCTTTATACCATGAATTCAATCTTGAAACTTTGTTCTTTGACTGATAAAACAATGATTAATTGCTAAATTTGCATGAACTACCTAGGTTAACG
This sequence comes from Helianthus tuberosus, assembly GCA_030545235.1. NCBI lineage: Eukaryota > Viridiplantae > Streptophyta > Magnoliopsida > Asterales > Asteraceae > Helianthus > Helianthus tuberosus. The sequence goes on from CM060360.1 coordinate 56,781,928, forward strand.
ATGAACATATGTTAAAGTTGCAATTTTTATCTGGACTATGAACTTGTTTATGGTTTTTCTAGTAAAGTAAAGACTTGTTTACTATGATTAGATGTGTATGCGTATCTATACTTGTTTGATTCATGTTTATTGCTTCACATGTTCCTTGTTGAATGTCGTTCATATAATAGGTTCATGTTAGATCACTAGTTGTGTGTTCTTGATTATTTTGTGGTTAATTGGCGAATATACCATAGAAGCGGTATCCGTGAATTGAGTAGGTTTAGGTGTTCTACTAATCTTAAAATCCGTGAGGTGCAAAGGTTGGTAGATTGCTAGGTTTAGGTACTTTGTGAGAAGTCCAACGTAGTTTCCCTTCCAATCCTTGCTTGTCGAGCCGGATTAGGCTTCCAAGTTACTCTTGACTTTCGCGTTGTGAAGTAGATTATCGGATAAGGGTACATTATTAGTCTAGTTAGATAACCCGTGAGGGAGTTTACTCAAACTGGTGAATTAACAGCCTATTAGGGTTCCATAGGTATCTTCTTGAGAAGGGTCAAGGGTCCAGTTCAGTTTCCCGGTGTGTTTAGTAATTTAAGATAATAGTTCATGTCCGGTAGAAAGTCAACTAATAACGTATGGGATTCTGACCTAGGTAGTATCTTTACCATCATCTGAGTACAATCCAAAACCCTAGTGTGTGTCTTAGTTGGTTAATTAGTTAGTCTTTATTATATGGAAATTTAGGTTATTAGAAACCCCCTCAAAATATAAAAACTGTTTAGTTGTGTCAGTCAATAAGTCTAGCGAGTCTAGTTATCGTAATCAACAGAGTCTTGTGGGTTCGATATCCGGACTTACTTAGCTATTCTAGAGTCGATCGGTACACTTGCCGGTTAGTAGTTTAGTCTAGTTTTAGAGAGTATAGAGTTTAACTTAGTGTCTAAATTAGGGTAATTTAGTTAATAACTATTAAACTATTTTTAGCATATCAATGGAAGAAAGAAACAAAAAGAAAAAGAGTGATAAAGGTCCAAAACTCACTATTTTGGACTAGATGTTTTCTGCCCGAAAATGGAGATTTCTTGAGGACTTGGGAGGATTAGATAGTGAATTGAGAGAATATAAAATGTTTAAGAGATGTGAAGGAGTGGTATTTATAATGTGGTATTAGGGTTTAGTGTTTTAATGCGTTAGTTGGGTGTTAGAGTGGTTAGAAGGTGAGTTTAAGACAAATTCGCGAGCTATAAAATTTTCATTTTTGGCCCCTTAACTTGTTTAACTTGATGTATTATGCGATAGGTCCAATGATAGTTATCTTTTTAGGGTTTTAAAGCGTGTATACAAGCATGTTATGAGTATGATATATGTATGATTATAATCCGAATATGGTATAAACATAATGTGTGTCTCGGTTTTGTATAAAAATGTACGTATTCATGTAATATAACAACCCTCCTAAAATATTTTTGGACACCCGAAATGTCCCTAAATATACCCCGTATGTGAAAACCGGACCCGTTTTAGCCCTATACTTGTAAAAATCAACAAAAACAAGATCCAACAGTCTCTCGTGGGCCGCGACGGGGACCACTTGGTCTGTCGCGGGGCGCGACGGCCTGGTTCTTATCCGGACACGTGGCGTGCCACATGGCACCTGACTCATGTAACACCCATACTAAATTAATATTTATATATATAATTAAAGTAAGCATTTCATAAGAAAATGCCACTTATTGAAAGCTATTACATTACGAGTGTTTAAACATGTTTACAACAACCTAAAACATAGTAAAAGTGTTACATAATCCACTTTTTATAAAACAACCAAGAACAAATGCGGAAGCTTTATTGAGAGGTATGTTCGGTTCTTGTTCGTCACTCGATCTTCATCCGGAGGCCTATATCGATCACCTGGAATCAAAACCAACTTAAAAGTTAGTTTTGATAATTTTATAACTAGTTATACCAAGTTCCTTAAGCCAAACAAACAAAACAACAAAAATTTGCAGGATATACTCCCGTCGCGTGCCGCGACGGTGTTGGGAGTTCTTGTCGCGTATCGCGATAGGTGACGCGTGCCGCGACGGTGAATCCCTTCACCTGTCGCGTGACGCTAGACCCTATTTTCGACAGCAAGTTTCTTTCTTGAGCTGCATATTTGCCCAACTAAGTTTTAACCAAATACCAACTTCAAAATAGCATAACTTTTGATCTAGACCTCCGTTTTGTGTAATTCTTTTTCCTACGCGACCGTAATTGGATTCTCCATCTTATGGAGTTAAAACCTGATATCTATCTTCTCAAAATATAGAATTTCAAGCCATCAGCTAGAAATTATTTTACTAAAACTTTTGACCCGTTTAAGTTAAAAACCACTAATTTGTCTCTAATTAATCAAAATACATGCTCCAATGCGTTTAACACATATTCTTTAGCTCGGGTTCGTAATTCTTATGAGTTACGCAACTAGTACGCAAGTTATGCGCATAGATCCGTTTTGACCCGTTTAGGGGATCTAAGCAATTTAGTCTAAAACTGCCTCTTTTCTTTTCACATTTCGCAATTCCCCATCTAAAGTATCTACCTATATTCCGAATTCACCATACAAGTTCCTAAATAACCCATATGTGTCGTTCATCCAAATCACCCATTAAGGGCTTTTTGGTCAATTTTAGTCATTCATTTTACGATGAAGGACTTTCGCTAGTATTTGACCAAAATATCACTTCTACTAAAATTCTAAATATGCGTACCTGGCTCGGGTCATAGCATCGACCCGTTTACATACTTATTGCTTAAATTTTTCTAGTTAAAGCATCGCAAACATATATGATTTCATGTGAACACAAAACTCAACAAGTAGTCGTCAGTTATAATTGTCAAATGGTATTAACACATCATGTGACCCGTTTAGTCGACATAACCATTTATCAACGTATGATGGTATATTAAAACCATCATGCGCCTTAAACCTATTCCGGTTCGCGCCATGAGTTCTTATTACTAAAAAGACAATATTCTTAAATTGTTCGACCCGTTATAACTTTTACCAAATGGTGTCTTTGTTTTGATCGCTATTATTTTAACTATTTATTTGACCCACTTGGTTGTCGAGTGAATTCCATCACCTTAATGATATACCAACACAACCATTTTCGCTATATCAATATTACACATATTTTAACTAAGCTTGTCTACATAAATGTAACGAGATGACAAGTCGCGTACCTTAGATCTTTCCTTTATGCCGCGTATCACTCCCGGCTTTATCGCCCGCCTTCTCGCTCGAGTCGCCTATAGTGAACAACCCGGCTAATTATTAAATTGCCACTTTAAAGCATCTATATCATCCAATTTTGTCAAGAATCATTGCATATGATTCTTTTCAAGTTTTATCATACTTCTATAGCTTTATGTTTTCACTTAGGCAATTTATCAAACACCTTGTGGGCATGATTTTCATACTTTCATCAATTTAGCTCCTAATTAATTTTTAACCAAGTTTTATTCACAATAATCAAACCCTTGGTCTAGTATTCATGCACAATATCACTATCTTGCATCATAACATCAATTTTCTCGCAATTTATCATACTAAATCATGTGTTCATCACAAAGATATAAAATCCCACTTACGCATATATGGGTGGTTATCAAATTCCTACTTTTCAATCTTAATTCATCAATTTTTCGACTAGGGTTTGTTCCTAGACATGGATTCATCATAGTTTCACCTAAACATCAATCATGCAAGCTCGAATTTCGATTTCATAAGTTCATAAAGAATTCAAGATGGAACCATATAGTGAAATTTAACATACCTTGAGGGATCACCAATTTGAGCTTGGATTTCGATTTGGATTCGAATTGCCTTCTTAATTTGATCAATTCTTGCAAGTTAGGGTTTAGTTGAAGGAGCCTTGTTCGCTCCTGTGATTCATGCGACCAGAACACACACAAAGGTGTGTGTTTTGGTGTTTTAGTTTTAATTAAATAAAACCATTTTTCATTTTAACCTCTTTTAGTCCCTCAACTTTACCCAGGTTTACAAAGGGTGCGTCTAACCATGTTTTTCTTATTATTGCAAGACTTATAATTAACTAGGCTATTTATTCCTAGTTATTCTATCTTGACCATAACCGACATTTAGTTTAAAATATTAAATCTATATTTTCGGGGTGTTACAACTCAGCAAAGCAACATGCTGACTAGTCAAAGCTATGGCCGCCATAGAGGCTCTCGCGGGCCGCGAAAGCCTTAGCTTTGGCTGTCGCGGGGCGCGACAGACCCCCGAATCAGCCTATAAATAGAGGTCTCGAGCTCATTTGTTCAGTCGTTCATTCCCGATTCTCTCTCTAAATTCTCTGATAATAGAAATTATGCCCGAGCATTATACCCACTGTTTAGCGAAGCTTTGCCTCGTTGTAAGTACTATAACCCTGCTATTACCCTACACAATTGATTTAGGATTCCGTAATGCATGTCGGCTCTGTCCGACTTAGTCATTGGAATTTTGTCTCGTGTGTACACCCGATCGATTTAGGATTCCGTAATGCATGTCGGCTCTGTCCGACTCAGTCATTGGAATTCTGTCTCTTGTCTACACCCGATCGATTTAGGATTCCGTAATGCATGTCGGCTTTGCCCGACTTAGTCATTGGAATTTCTGTCTCGAGTTGTACGGTTAAATTGAATTGGTTATTTTACTAATACGTGTGCATTATTTGATTTACTAGATAATAACCATGAGATTCTCAGGAAGCCTTAGTATTATCTAAACTTGCAATGTGAGTTCATCTGCTTTTTGTAAACTGTTTTTATAAAACCTCAAATGTTTTAAGTTATGCTTAAACAGTAATTGAGTATTTGTACGTCTACAATTACTATCGGTATGTTGGGGTTTTGTATACAAAATTTCTGAGACGTTACCATTGGACAAAGAGTTAGCCAATGAGTATTATGACCCACAATTCGGGTTGACAGTACTTTGGGTAATTGATTAGATCAAGCAAATGTAATTGCGGGTTGCCCTCAATTCTGTTAAAGTGTTAAAACTGTTTTGATTAAATTGGGATGCACTCACCAGTATTTCTTGCTGACAAAATGTTTTAAAAACGCGTTTCAGGTAACTTATTGTGAAAACCCAATAGAAGCCAGCTGGAGAGCACTGAAGGCTTGAGATAGTGGCTATAAAAGTTACATAAAATAAACAAGATATTTTGTTTTCAATAATTAGGGTTTATCCCTATCAATGTATTGTCAAAAGAACTTGGGTTTTATTCCCATGAATTATTCTTATAAAAGTTTGGTGTTTTACTCTGATAAAAATATTTCCTAACTACGATCCTGATGTATTTCGCTGCCAAAATTAATAAACACCGATACCACCAGCTCTCTGAGTAGGACGCGACCGCCCACCTCCCGAGGCAGGGGTCGGGGTTGCGACATGTAAGCATGAATAAACAAGTATGATATAAAATGTATTTCTATTATGATCAAAGTCTCGTGATTATAAGGATTGAAATTGAATACGAATACAAGCTTTCTAAAAATAGAAAGTACGAAAATACGGGACTTTACAGTTATTGTTACAAACCGAACCAAATATCTGAATTCTTATTCGGTTCGATTTTTTTTATTTTACTTCAGTTTGATTTTCGATGAAATCACTTATAACTAAATAACGAACATCCGTACAAGCTCAAACCCTACCCATGGCAGTCAGTGGTGGTGGGTGGTGGTTGGTTGGTTGTGGTGTTGTTATGGAATGAAATGAAAAACATAGGGATGGAATGAAACAAAAAAGATTCAAACATGGTGTTGTTAATGAATTTCCATGCAATAGAGGATGGAATGAAAAAAAAAACATGGGAGACAGATGAAATAATTTTAAGAGAATGAAATACCATATGGAATGAGTGATTCCATATTTCCATTCCATTCACTGGCGAAGCTTGAAAAAAAAGTTCGGGGGGTCGGAAGGTAACGAACCTAATTTTTTTTTCTATCGCGTAGTTTCGAGGTGTATGTTTGGGTCGGACGTCGGTGATTCGATTCGGGTCGGGTCAAACATTAATATCAAATAAAAAACGTTCTCAAACATTAAAACGTAAACATTGTTTAACAAACAACAAAGACACCAAAACATTAAAAAGGAGAGAGGAAGGTGGGTACCCGGTTCATTATTCGCTTCATTAACCGGTTTGCTTGTTGAAACGTTTTGACGTTTAATCTCATTGTTTTCATCAACAATTCCCTCTACTTGTTCTTCATTTTTGAAAAAAGAAGTTATCAATTTATTCTTCCCCATAGCATAATCTAATAACAAAACAAGTTAACAGATCACCCTAAATTTCAAACTCTAATTTCTATCTAAATCAAATCACAATAAGATTAAACAAATAAAATTAGACATAGTTACCTGAAAGATTCAACAAGTTTAGGGCAAAAATTCGGACCAGTTTCACCCATAATTTCAACCTAAATCACATAAATTGCAGTCCTAAATTAAACCTAAAGATAAAAAACACATACCTTTAACCTTATGAAGATTGAAGAAGTTGAACAAGAGTACAAGACCACAACAACTAGCAGCGTTTTAGCTTCTATTCTTGAACAAGAAGCTGAAGTCGAATAGTTCTGGAAGACTGAAACCTGCGTTTTCCCCCCTTTTGCAGTTCTGGATTGTGGCTTCTGTTCTTCTGGTCGATGTCCCAAAGAAATCGATATTGGGTTTTTTTTGATAGGGTGGACTTTTAAGTCGGGCTATATAATGATTTGATTTGGATTATATAATATACATTCCAGTATTCTACCAAATATAATGATTTGGGCTAATTAAATATTTTATTTGGGCTATATAAATAAAAAAAATTAAAACCGAGGGGTCGAAAACGTATATACCTACAAAATCCTATATGAAACGTACATATATAACACTATTAACCGAAAAGTTCGGGGGGTCGGACGCCCCCTCTCGGCCCCTTAAATCCTGCGACCCTGATTCCATTGACAAACAAACTAAACACCATTTTCTTCGTTCTATCGTAATGGTTCATTTCATTCCGCCTCTCAAACATACATAAAAAAAAAAAAAAAAAAAAAAAAAAAAAGACTACCTTATCTTTCAAAGTTACCTCCACATAAACTTCAAAGGTATTGCCGGTTCAACCCAAACCTCACCCGGTTTATAGGTTTCTAGGGGTGGTTGTGTTTATAAAACCAGCAAGCAAGCACGCACCTTTTGACTAAAACGTCTTCTTTCTTTCTTTCACAAACAATACCCTCTATCTAAACCGGAATCCACAACCTCCGGCGTCACCATCTCTTCATCCATTTTCCGGTTCATCATCAATCAATTCCAACCGTAGAAACTCTTCATTTTATTCCATCAACCGTTGACTTTTCTTCATCATGACGATCCCAACACTTCAACAACCATTAGTACCCCCAGGTAAGGTATCCCTCCCTTCTCTCTCTCTCTGGCTGCAACTTTATTTTATTCTCTATGACCATCTTTTTGTTTTTTAAAATTCTGTATTTAGTTAGGTCAACCTAGTTTGAAAAATGTTTGTATGATTGATTGTAACGATAGATACTGAAAAAATTAACATGACCAATCCTGATATACATTCCAATATCACAAACACGAAATCTTTTTATAACCTTTAATTTTGTCATATTTTACAAAGTATGAACTTTTTTTTGCCTAAAATAAACATTTGCATAATATTGTAAGAGGAATAATTTTTACCATGTGCATTGAATAATATATCTTTTTTTTTTTGGTTCACCCAACTAAATGGAAAACTTGCATGATCAGGTTTTTGTGCAAGTAAACTTGCTTGCTTTTAGAAAGGAATAATAAATAAATAAATAAATAAAGAGAGTTTGATATTTATATGCCCATGTTATAATCGCTTGATTGATGGATGGTATATATTACTATAAATAAAGATAAAGATAAAGATATAGATACAGATCTGTATTGGCAATGGCATCTTGTTTTGTGCCGGTTTATTCAAGGTTCTGTCTGTATTTATTGAAGATAATCACGTCTCTTTCTTTAGCTGTCATGTTATTCCCCACACAACTTCTTCTTCTTTACAAATTAAGATAAATAAGTTTTGTGTATCTAACTAACTGCTAATCCTTATTTATAATAATTAACTAATCATACATGTATTGTTCTTGTTGATTTTTCTTCATGACAGAGGCTCCCCCGTTACCGGAAAACAATAGTATCCGGCAGGGAGATGCTGGTGCAGCCTTCGTGCTTGAATCAAAAGGTAAATTTTATTTTATTTTGTTTTTGTTTGCAGACTACAGTTATTTTTAGTTTGTAAATTAATTTTTGTGTTTAAATGTTTCATTTGTTGTATGTATGGTAGGTGAATGGTATCATGCTGGATTTCACCTGACTACGGCCATAGTGGGACCCACTATACTGACGCTACCGTACGCGTTCAGGGGGCTTGGATGGGGTCTTGGATTCTTTTCGCTCACTGTCATGGGGGTGGTCACGTTTTACTCTTATTATCTCATGTCGCTTGTTCTTGAGCACTGTGAGAAAGCTGGTAGACGCCACATCCGTTTCAGGGAACTCGCCTCTGATGTATTGGGTATGTTTTATGTGAATGGCATGTTCGTGGGTTAATTGCGTTAAATGTATAATAGTTTCGCCTTTTTTGTAGGGTCTGGTTGGATGTACTATTTTGTAATTTTTATTCAAACAGCCATTAATACTGGCATAAGCATAGGAGCAATCTTGCTTGCTGGTGAATGCCTTCAGGTAAGATAGAACTTACACCACATAAGCATTCTATTCTATATAAACTTAAAAACATTCTACTATAATGTCGAAATTTCAATCCAAACTTTGCTATAATGTCAAAAGTAACCCTCTAACTTTGTAAATGTCACTTTGATCCTCTCAAGTTTCTAAAGTTTTGAGTTTTCCATAAAACTAATTTCTTACGTTTTCTGTTTGGAAACGAGTCGGGTCAGTTATAAAACGTTTTATTTTTATGTATGCTTTGAGTTGAACTACGTTTTGAAGTAAATTTTGTTTGGAAACAAATCAGTCAAATGTAATACATTTTCATTCGACAATATATTTGAGTTACTATATGTTTCGACGTAAATTTAGTTCGGAAACGAGTCGGGTTGATTGTAGTCTATATAATTTATGACGTCGCGTACGGCACCACCGTAATGCGCGGTGGGTAAAACACTAGTTAAATATCAATCAAAAACATTTTTAATTGTTTTGTTAAAGTTTTCTTTTATTAATTTATTTAGATAATGTATTCGAGTATTTCTCCTGACGGCCCCCTTCATCTATGGCAATTCATAGCAATGGTGACGGTGGTGATGATGGTTCTCTCTCAGTTACCGACTTTTCATTCTCTTCGGCATGTTAACTTAGCTTCACTCTTCTTGAGCTTAGCCTACACATTCATCGTGGTCGGCGCTTGTATTCATGCAGGTACAGTTATCACCTCTGTCTAAATAAACGGGTTGGGCAAACGGGCTGTGTTGACTAGAAACACTTATTGTCTGAAATGCAGGGCTGTCGAAGGATGCACCTGCAAGAGATTATTCATTAGAATCATCAAAGTTTTCAATGGTCATGAGTGCCTTCACTTCTATCTCTATAATCGCTGCCATATTCGGAAACGGGATTGTCCCCGAGATACAAGTAAGTTCATTAAACTCGGTAATTTCAAAATACATGCGGTTATATATGTATAAAGAAATGGAATTACGCAGGCCACATTGGCTCCGCCAGTAACGGGGAAGATGTTTAAAGGGCTTATGATGTGTTACTCGGTGATTTTTGTTACGTTCTACTCCGCTGCAGTCTCGGGTTACTATGTGTTTGGCAATAAAGCTAGCTCAAACATTCTTAAAAGTCTCATGCCAGATGAGGGACCCGCGTTAGCCCCGACTTGGCTTCTGGGGCTCGGTGTTATATTTGTTCTACTTCAGCTCTTTGCCATTGGCCTGGTATGATCTCTTCCCTTAACCAATATGTTACCATTTTGCCAACATACTTGTGATAATTCCAGATAAAATATTATTCCAATAGATCAGCAATGGGCCTCAGCCCACTGGGCTGGGCCCAAAATAAGGGTGTCTCTACAACCTGAGTTTCCAATCTTGGCCAAACCGGTTTCAGTTCCGCCCCAGTTTGGCCGGTTTTTAACACCGGTTTCATTTCGGTTTTGTTTCAGTTTCAGTTCCAAACCGGTTCTTGCTTGCACTTTTTTAAACATTTTTATGACAAAAAAGTTAAAAAAAACATAAAATACGATTTTTTTAGTTTTTCAACTATATAACTGTTTTTTTGTTATATAAATTCAATAAAATAACATTTTATTCAATAAAAGGATTGTTTTTTCTTACGGGTTCGAAACCGGTTTGGCCAAAAAGCGGTTTGGTTCGGTTCGGTTTTTGGTGTGGAGAATGGGAACCGGTCCCAAACCGAACCGGTTTGTACACTTTCGGCTCCGAACTGGTTTTGGTTCGGCTCGGTTTTTCCGAGCGGGTTCGGTGAACCGGTTTTGTATTCACCTCTAATTGAACCAAACCCTAATGGGCCGAAAAGGAATCGAGTGAGTCCACTGGACCGGGCCCAAATAGGGGTAGTGTCAACCTGAGTTTTCACTCATTATGAGTTTATGACTGAATTTTGGTTTAGCTCCTCCACATATACCAATGGGCCGATTAGTAATGGGCCTGAGCCCGCTGGATTGGTCTCAAAATTGGGTCATTGTCTACAACCAGAGTTCCCATTCATGATGACTATGAGTTATGAACAATCACACTTGGTAGCTAATAAAACTTGATTTGTAACAGGTTTATTCTCAAGTAGCTTATGAGATCATGGAAACGAAATCCGCAGATGTGAATCAAGGGATGTTCTCAAAACGGAACCTAATCCCGAGAATAATTCTGCGGTCACTGTACATGATATTTTGTGGGTTTTTCGCGGCGATGCTGCCATTTTTCGGGGACATTAATGGGGTGGTTGGAGCGTTGGGTTTCATTCCACTGGATTTCATTCTGCCGATGTTGTTATACAACATGAGTTACAAGCCGTCGAGATCTTCGTTCACTTACTGGATCAATATTATTATTATGGTGGTGTTTACGGGTGTTGGCTTGTTGGGTTCGTTTTCGTCTATAAGAAAGTTGGTTCTTGATGCAAGTAAGTTCAAACTGTTTAGTGATGATGTGGTTGATTGAATGAAGAGCTGGAAGTACAAAGGTAGATAGATATCTGCATGCTGTACAACTCTTAGTGTAGGAAGTTCATAGTATCTATCCGATATATTTAAGTGATAATTACAAAAATGATCAAACACTCTTTATTATAAAATGCTTCAAGTCTACTTGTATGCTTCAAAATAAAGTGAAGGGAAAATTACTAAACTAAATATCTTTGACCAACTTTTTTCCAGGGGTGGATCTATGTTAGAACACCGGGTTCCCAAGAATCCATTCAGTTTGTAGTTTTTAGTAATAACCTATATAGAAAATATAGTAGGAACTCACAAATAAACTATGGGTGAACCCATAAACAAAATTGTCTTGTGTTCCTGATACGAACCCACCAGCTCCACTTGTATTTAGAAATCCACAATATGATCCAGGGCCCAATTAGATGTAGTTTAGAACGTGGGGTTTATTATCAGTTGAGGTTTATACCTTGTAATTGGAGATTTCCCATCTCGAGTTGGGTTGTTTAATTCAGCGATTTCGATTTCAATTCCTAAATTCTATTAGGTAGCGTTTGGTATGAATGAATTAAAGGCAGAATGGAATAGATTATTATGATGGAATGAAAAAAACCATGTTTGGTTACCATTGGTAATGGAATGGAAATGTAACTTCTTTCAAATATAAGAATTTCCATTCCTTGGTAATATTGTTGAGGCAATTATATTTTTGTTGCTTTTAATAAATTGTGTTTGTTACTTCGTCTTTTTTGCGTATCAAATTGTACAAAGTAATGATTCATTCTATTACTTTTTTACCATTTTTATTATTATTGTTGTTGTTGTTGAGGCATTTATATTTTTGTCGTTTTTAATAAATTGTGTTTCGTTACTTTGCCTTTTTTGTGTATCAAATCAAATTGTACAAAGTAGTGATTCATTCTATTTACATATGAGTAACCAAACATCATAATGGAATGACCCATTTCATTCCATTGTCCATTCCTTTACTTTGTTCGTTCCATTCTCTCTTTCATTCAATTACCTCGTACCAATACCAAAACAGACCCTTAGTTCCACTAGCAAAACCCATAATAGGGTTAAACTAAGGAACATCAAACACCCTCCACCCTCTCCAGCCCCCGCCCCATCCACCTCCAGCAAACAGCCATCACTTGCCGGTCGCCTCCACCCAGAGGCGAAGTATTGTGGGTGCCCGGGGGTGCACCCGCCCACCCCAATATTTCGGTTAGAAGTGTACACGTTCCAATTTTTCGTCCGAAAAATTTAAAATTATATAGGATCGCCCCCCGATTATTTTTCCTAAATTGTATATCCTAAATATTTATAAACTTTGTATATAAATGATGGGTAGTTTGGTAAATATACACTTTAATTTTATTTGGAACTATTATTATTTGACCCGATTTGAATCGAATAGCCAACCCGACCCTACTCGAAACATAACGATAGGAAAATATTTTTGGGTCCCATCACTTTACGCCCCCTCCAAACTTTTGGTCAAACTCCGCCACTTCCTCCACCCGCCCTCCACCCACATTTCCAATTCCAGCCGTCGGTTTACTTGATGTAGTTAAACCGGTTCATAATATTTAATCTTGGAAAGCAGCATAGGGTTTATTGTTTGTTGACACTGTCAACAACTACTCTAGAAGTATAACTTTGATTCACCTAAAGGCAAAAAATGCAAATGTAACAAGTTTCTTCACTCTTTCAACTAATGCTGTGATAGTGTGATGTAGTTCCACCACTCCAAATCTCTCTCAATCTCTCAGGTGTGTTAACTGTTAATATGCTTTAATTTGTTTCAATTCGTTGTCTTTTATTCTTTTAATATGCTTTAATTTGTCTATTTAATTACTAATTTGTGATAATCAGAAACAGAATTTGTTCTTCCTAACAAAAGAAAAACAATTTGTGTGATAGTAAATTAGGTGTATTAAATTGAGACTTATTGTTTAGATATATTCTATGATTGTTGCGTTTGCAATTGGCAAAAAGTATGTGTTGATACGATTCCATTTCTTTCTAATTTGGTTGGTGCTCACACCGTCAATCCTTGTCTTATATTAAAGCCTGCTTCAAAGGTATCTCATCTTTAATGGTGGGGTATATTTTTAGACTTATATTTAAGCAGCAACCAACAAGTTGTACATATCCGTATTTGCTTGTTTTGATGATACCACAATATTTGTCATGATCTAAAGAACTGCTCATTCAACTTTATATGCACCAATAGTTTATAGAAAAGTAACAATTACTTATTGTTGCCTTTAGATAGGATGTTGAAGGAGACGCCACCTAGTATGTGATATAAGTCCACATTTGGTGGCAGAGATGAACCTCACGTAGACATTGAATCTGGCACAACGCATCCTCAGGTTATTTGGGATAGGAATGCTAAGAAGCATCATAGAAAAAAAGGTGATCAAGCCCGACCCGACTAGAGAATTTTAACATCAAGTTGACCGAAATTCAAGCACCTAAAAAGTGAACCAAGTGGAAAAAAAATCCTAGATCCGCCACTGCCGATATAGACATTGAGTGCTTGCTATGGCTTAAGTTTACTGCACTGGCGGAGTATTATGGGTGCCCGGGGGTGCACCCGCCCACCCCAATGTTTCGGTTAGAAGTGTATATGTTCCGATTTTTCGTCCGAAAATTTTAAAATTATATAGAATCGCCCACCCGATTATTTTTCCTAAATTGTATATCCTAAATATTTATAAACTTTGTATATAAATGATGGGTAGTTTGGTAAATATACACTCTGTTTTATTTGGAACTATTATTATTTAACCCGACTTGAATCGAATAGCCAACCCGACCCGACCAAAAACATAACGATAGGAAATTTTTTTTTTTGGGTCCCATCACTTTACGCCCCCTCGAAACTTTTGGTCAAGCTCCGCCACTGGTTTACTGGCTTAGCCGGTGTTTAAAAGTCGGTGACTATTATGAATCTATAAAACATTTGCAAAGTTTATGAACAATGATTTTTTTTAGAGTAAAATACACGGATAGTCCCTGTGGTTTTGCAAAATAACACCTATAGTCCCAAACTTTTATAAATTACACCGGTGCTCCCTGTGGTTTGACAGTTTGTTACTCGGATAGTCCCTGGAGTGGATGACAGTTAGTTTTCTCCGTTAAGTGAATGTGAAATGACAAAATTACCCTTCATCTTCTCCACTCTATAAAAACAAAACAATCCCACCCCAACCCCATCCACCCCCATCTTTCTCTCTGTTTCCCCCACCATTAACATCTTGTTGACAGGTTATTAAAGATTTCTCCCCCTCAAAGGCTTAAACAGAAATCAGAAGGTTATGAAAGATTTTGCTAGTGGTGAAATTAAGCAAGCTTCAGGTTTGTTCGACTGCGATGTTGAACTCGACGAATATCCGATCAAAAGCTACTACAAAACAGCTTCACTAATCGCTGCTAGCACAAAAGGTGCAACAACAGGGGAGTAAATTGGCAGTACTTCACCAACGGGGGAGTAAAATCATGAAGTGAAGGTTTAGGCATATTTTCACTTTGATCTCTCCGCTTTTGGGTTCTCCTATTTCTCAAATCTTCCCATTTCATCACCTGTACGTAACAACAATTACAATAAAATCAATAACTGTCAGTTAATATATTTTTATGGTAGATTTAAGTATGAACGAAGCTTCTTGAAAATAATATACATCTTCATGGGGCTACCATATTCATGAATCGTAATTATTTTAACCATGGTGAATGTTGCTTCAACTGGTCAATCGGTCTGCTGTTATGGATTGGTGATTTTATGTGGTTAATGGTGGGGAAAAGAGAGAAAAGTTGGGGGTGGGTGGGGTTGGGGTGGGGTTTTGTTTTTATAGAGTGGAGAAGAAGAAGGGTAAATTCTTCATTTCACATCCACTTAACTGAGAAAACTAACCGTCATCCACTCTAGGGACTATCCGAGTAACAAACTGTCAAACCACAGGGAGCACCGATGTAATTTCTAAAAGTTGGGGACTATAGATGTTATTTTGCAAAACTACAGGGACTATCCGTGCATTTTACTTTTTTTTTACTTTCTTTTTAGTTTCAATAAATATTTGTTTTGACTTTCTGTTTCTTTATTTCCTTTTTTTTTCAATTGCTCATCTTATACAATAAACAATATACGTATTTAATCTAATACTTTATCGTACGTTAGTTTTTATTATTTAAAAAAAAACTAAATATGTGTTTGTGTTATTTTTTTCTCAATATTGCGATATAAATTATAGTTAAAACGGAGTTGTATTTGAAATATTGGTACGTTGACGAACTAAGTCTATATTGACCAACAACATCGATACCGGTATCGGTATTCGTTTTTATGGTTTTCGACGGATGTAAAAGGTGATATTATTTTTTGAGTTACATCATACAACTTTTGTGTAGTAAAACCATTGTAAATATTAATATACCGACTCATTTCGTCATTTTACCGTTATTTCGATATTGTATTTTTTTCAAATACAATTTATATCGTAATGTCGAAAAAAAACTTAAATACAACCGCGTATCATGACTTTAATCTATACAAGTGTTGGTACCGTACCGATAATGATATTATAGTTTTCGATCGATGTAAAATAAACGGTATCATAGCTTTAGTTTTTCAGGTTTTCTTTGTTGGTTATTGTAACGAATGCTAGTACCATAATGAATCAAACTAATAAGGGACAAATTCAGCCGCAATGCACGACAAATTTTACCTTTTTTTTTGGAAATGTTGAAGTCAAACTTGATTATTTTAGTAATTTTAGTAAATCCTCATAGGGTCAGTCCAAAAGTTAAAGTCAACCTGAAGGGACGTGTTTAAACCCTATTATGTTTAAACATTGTAAATCTTCAAGTTTTTATAGGTGCTGAAATTGCCTTGATCTTCGTTTGATAGCGGTGCTAGTACCGAAGTGTAACACCCTGAAAACGGGTTTGATAATTAAACCACGTTAATGTTAAGGAGCGGGTAAAATACCGTTAGTGGTAGAAATTAACCCGGTAAATATTAGGATTTAAATAAATAAACCTAATATTTAATAAAAGGAAAAAGAATACTTTTGAGAAAATAAAGTTTACAAGAGGCCCGAGTTAACGGGACTTAAAATAAAATGGGTTGTAATCTCCCCGAACCCACTAAGTTAACTAGGAATGTTTAACCTAGTTAATAAGAGGGAATATTGATGGAATTAAGTAGGCTGTGACCTACTTAATAACTAACCAAACATGAAGGAATAAAGTGGTTAACTTGAAAGTTAAATAAATAAAAGACAAACAAAACAAAACACACATCAAGTGTGTGTTTTGGAACGACCAGAAGAAGCTCCAAGGAGCCAAAACCCTAATTCAACCAAAATCATCAAATTGAAGGGCTAATTGGAGCTCAAATTCATGAATGAACGTGAATTAACGATCACCCAAGCTAGGGGATCATAAGGTATGTAGAATTTTGAAGATTTTTGAAGTTGTGAAACTTGATGAACATCGTAATTTGCGAATTATGTATGAATCGTAGAAGTTATGGCTGAATTAGTGATGTATACTTGCTTTGGAACAAAACCCTAAGTGAAAATTATACACATGTTGCCATGATTTGAATGTTTAGACGATTTACCACACTAGGATTAATGATGTGACAACCCTCAAAAAAAAAATTTACATGTAATCCGTACAATTTATTATTGATAATGAAAGTGCTTGACGACTATGTGGAAATATTTAACTGCTCTCTGATTTTTGTGTTATATTCACATCTGCGTGTTAACATACTAGTAGTAGGCAGAAAACCTGACTAAATGGTCCTGAATATTTTCCTATATATTAGAAATTTATTTCATTACAAAAATATATAAATAAGACACTTTACGGTACAATTAAACACTTTAACGGAACAGTATCCGACCGAACAACCGGACATTACCCGGGACACCAAATTTTTGTCAAACACATTGTGTAATTATTTTTAGCTAGTCGTGATCCCCGTTTGCCATAATACCAACTATAAATCAAATAACCAACATATATTATTAAGTTACTTACATGATAACTTACAATTCCATCCTAGTTACATTTTTGTAATCATAACCCCCCCCCCCCAACCGAATTCTTGGCTCTTGATGGACCCACCATATCACTACTCCCATGCTCCACATCTTTCATAAGATTATATCTAATTGTTTATGTGATTTCTTGCTTGTGTAAGTATCTAAAGGATGCAAGGTAATTATAAAGGGTATGGTTCTTAGGATTGCCATCATTCACTCAAGATTACACATTTCACTTCACTTCACCTCTCTCTCTCTATTCGGTTCACTACAACCGAATCCACCACCATCACCTTTACACAATCATCTTCTTCATTTACATATTCCATATAAAGCTTGAAGTCCATCAATGGAGGTTGCAACTTGAGGGGATTTCAAAGGAACTTGTCTCTAGCTTTTCTTCATCTTTTCTCATCACATTTCTTCACTAGATTTCATCCCTAGCTAGAGGCTAGTAGTAAGTCTCATTTTGCCTTGGTTCATCTTGTTCAAATTTATGATTTGTAGTATGATGTGTTGTTGTTTAAATCACTAAAGATCAAAAAGATTAGAAGATGTTAGACAATAGTAAAGATTATAAAAGTTACATAAAGTTATTTATGTCTGAAACATGAAGCGGAAATCTTGTCGGTTTGAGGGTTGGTTAAATCACACTTGATGTTTGATTGTTGGTTTCTTGTTAAATCCATTGTTCGGACACTCGTTGATGCGATTTAGTAGTGTTTAAACCGCGAAATAACATTCTGATGTACTTTTTCAGCCGCCTTCAACAGGCTGTAAACAGACTTTAACAAATCGAAAAACGGAATTTCTGAAGCCTAAATCGGGTCTTTTCGAAAAACGAAGAAAATGGCGCTGGAATCGTATTTTTTTGAGGTCGTTTACTATTTTAAAAGTCTGTCATACGTTTTCAGTCACAACTTGAAATCTAAACCGAACCAGCCCCTGAAATTTTTATCAAAGATGGTCACTGATGTATTTGTGACCCCCCAACTGGAATTTAGACAAACGGACTTACGAGGAATTTTAGACGTATTATTTCGTAAACTGTGATCAGAATGTGACAAATCTGATCACAGTTCGGTAAACGATTTTCTATAAAATATTGGTAATGAACTGGACCCCGATATTTTTACACAATAAAATATGGAACGTTTAAGACATCCTGTAAAAATTTGGGAATTTTTGGAATAATTTAACTATTTTATTTAAAGGTCCGAAAAACAGCCAGTTTTGAATATTAATGCTGAATTGACATAAGTTGTGACTTGCGTGTCTAAATGTCGAGTATGCTATCGGTGAATGATCTAACATGTATTATGTGTTACGTGCAATATCGTATGTTTGTTTATGACTGGGGAATGGATGGGAAGTTTATATGGGCATAAATCGTTAAAGTGTGTACCTGTTATGTGGACGAAGTAATGTGCAAATAAACCATACGTAGGATACGTGTTATGCATGAGAAACTGATTGTTATCCGTACCTTATTAGGACGTGATTGACCGACCTTGACTGTTAACTATATTTGAGAACCTAACCGAGCAAACCGAGGTGAGTTCACACTCCTTCTAAGGCATGGGATTCCCAGGGGTTGGGAATGGGATTGAATAACTACTTGTACTATCATTACTATTAAAATATTTTTTTTACTGTCCTCGGATCGAAGGGCACGCACGTAAAACCTACGTACACTCATACTTACTACTGTCCTCGGATTGAAGGGCACGTACGTAAAACCTACGTACACGATCATAAGACCATCAACTCTATCACTTTAAGTCCCTCAGAACCACCAGTAGCAGCATCAGCAGGGAAATAAAGGATGTTTTCACTGTGGTGCTGAAGGCCACTTTAAGAAGAACTGTGTGACAACTCTAATTTCCAAGATTTCCATCTTCGTATTATTGCACGTTAATTGTTTAGATTGTTTGTTTCACCACCATACACGTTTGTATGATGTTAAATCGTATTGTGAAATTAGTAAAACTTGGATCGGACCCCTTTGCCAAACACACCCCACCCGAAATATTCCCCCACACGAAAACACCCACACCGATTTCGTCGAGGTATGGGCCTTGGCCCAAAGGTGTTCGACTGGCCCAGTTTTGTGTTTATGTTATAACTTCTAGATTAGTTTTGATACGACATTTTGTGAACCCTAGAACATCTGTTTTCTGCGACGGCTCTTCCATCGAGTGATTGGTTGCCTCTCCTGTTAGGTTAGTGATGTATTATTGTTAAATTTGATTGGATTCATGATGGAATAATTATTTCGTATCATGTATTAAATATTATTGTGAAGTGTTTATATTCATATGATTTGATACCCACTTGCATGATCTTGTTTGATGTGTATAACCTGAACCCTTGTCGGCTATTGTGTGATTGATTGGCTAGTGAAATTGAATGTTGCTTTATGAGGCTCATGGCTAATTAATATGCATGTGGTTTGTCTTGAAATAGCAGCCAAATTTGGATAAAGGTCATGCATGATTGTCAGCCATCTTATTAATGTTGGCATAAGAATTATCAGAAGGCATGTGATGATTCATATGTATGCCACTAGTAATTGTCTTGTATATTTAATATTAGATTATGTGGTCACATGTTGTTTGGTTCGATATACACATAATCTAGGATCGATGCTAGTCTGTTAGATGGTGTCTTGATAGTTAGCAATGGTTGATAATCCAATAAATGAAGTGTAACACCTCGAAAATTCACGTTCCATAATGTGTAGACACGTGTCATATGTTTGAACGTGTGAAAGAATGTTATAAAGGGACTAAAGTTGACAAACTTGAAAAGTATATGAAAAATACGAGTTCAAAATGTCAACAGTGAATAAATATACTTCATAATAACCCTACATGATGTTTATACCATCACACGAATAAATCATGGATCATACGAAGCTAAAAGTGAGAGATTACAAACTACAGGGGTTAAATGTGTCAACATGTTTAAGTTATACCTCTGAGTGACCTTTTGACAAACCCGAAGCTTTGTAGCGCTTAATTATGCTCACTAGAATGCACGATATAAATTTCATAAAGTTTCGTTATCGTATGAGAAAGTTATGATCAAATCCGTATGCGAGGGGTAAAACGTTAACGTTGAAAGTTATGACTTTTCGGGTTAACCGGAAATGTCCAGGGACTTGGCAAAGTGGGTATAAGTCCTAAAGCCTTTGTAGGTAAATAAGAAGGGGTCAAATTACAAGAAATAAGTCGGTTGCCCTTTCGAATGCTTGAAAGGCCAAGCTTTTGCATTCTGCCTATTTGTTGCGCACCGCAACAAATATTTGTTACGGTGCGCAAGCATGTTGCCAGCGACAGAAAGTTGCTGTTTGCTGTTTTAAACGCATTCTTGACCTTTTAAACGGTTTTCCTCATATCCCTTGGCCCCTAAACAACCCCTAAACACTTAGGGACACTTGTTAATCAGTTGTGGGCACTTATAGACTTGTGTGTCAACTTCTTATGGTGATTACATTCACTATATAAGGCCATGAGTTGCAACTCATTCCTCACACCTTCATTCTGCAATTGAGGAGCCTTCTGGAGCTTCAAAGCAGACCCAAGTCCTTTCTAATCAAGCTTAGGACTTCAGTAAGTTTGCTAATCCTTTCTTAATTAAGTTTTAGCTTAGTTTTAGCTTAAAAGTCAAACCGTCGTAATTAACGGTTGACTTTAAGATTAATCACTAATGGTCCAGTGATTAGTCGAAGTGAAAGTAGTTATAAGTTGGTAATTATGTGGGTAATAAACCCTTAAAAGGGTTCCCCCTGATTCCCACTCTAACTAGGTCTAATGTCGGGTCAAACTTGTTAATAAAAAGTCAACAGGATGCTTAGTTTCTAATTTATGCATAATTAGCAATGTAGAACACATACAACCTGTATGATCATTAATATAACTTAGTAATTAGTGTAAGAACATGTCTAAACATGTTCAACCCGACAATTTTATGTTTAGACCCGGTTCGGAACCGAAAGTCGCAAAGCTTTGACTTTTGCTTTGACTTCAGTTCTGACCCGCTTTAGTATGATTTGGAAATGCCTTAGAGCTTCCTTAGGACCAGGCTACATGTTAGCATAACCCTCTGTGGTTGGTTCATTGATTTACCCATTTGTTTACGCGTTTCCGTTAATTGCTCATATGTTGACCATTATGCCCTTTTCACCTTAAGACGTGATTTTTGAAAAGGTAAAAGAGTAGAAACCTTAATTACTGATATATAGACTTGTATGCAAAGTTTGACATCAGTTTGAGGTGTAGAATAAGAGTTATGCTCGTTAGCGTAAAATTAAAGCTTTATGTTAATAAAACGGCATAATTAGCGTATAGCCTAGTTAAGCCCACTTTTTGATACCAAATATTTTACCCACTGATGTAATATATTATTTTGGGATTTTTAAAGATTTTTAATAAATTTTAGGCTGAGCATAACTTATAGTCGTAGGCTTAATCCGGTAATTGTCGGTTTTGCCCTTACGGGCCATAAAATGAGTTTTACATATCTAAACGACTCCAAACCTTTTGCTACTGATTACATATGATAAATAAATTATTTTAAGCCTTCTGGAAATATAAAAATATCAGATTTAAATATCAAACCCGGAAATGGCCTTTAATAGCCTTTTTAAGCGTTTTTAACGCATATTATGTACTAGAAGTATTTTAAACATACAAGGGTTGATACCTACTGATATTTGAGGCAAATTATAATATTTTAACAGTAAGCAAAGGTTGTTAAGCTCAGACTCCAGTTTTGAGCTTTTCGGCTTATGTGAAATTACCAAAATACCCCTACGGGGCATAGTTTGGTTATAATTGATAAATTTCACATATGTACTTTACCCTACTGTTATAACTCATTAATTTGAGTATGTTTACTGATTACATCAGACCTGTAACTCAGTTAAACACTTAAACCCTTTTTCAACCTTTAAAATGACCAAACTACCCCTACGGGGCCTAGTTTGTGTTTAAACACGTTTCGGGCATAATGAAAGACATCTTGCTAATGTCACAACATATTTGAGGCATAATTAACTTAGGAAACCTGTATATAGCTCTCATGAATACCCGTCACGCTTATTACGCGTACGGTTCGGTTTATCTAACAAGTTTGCATAAATTAGCCGAAACGGGTCAAACGTTATCGTTTTTATCTCAAAATCCAGAATGTGTTTAGTTTACCCATATTATACAAGTCTCCAAACTTGTCGGGTCTAAATCACATCCTATTCCGGTCTTCGCTTAATCATGCGTTTTGAACCGTAAACCTTTCCTTTAAACTAACCGGTCTAAGTTACGACTTAAATAAGACCCGTTAGGAATTTAATAGGTTAATAAAACCTTCGTTCCAGATTGAGAGCCCCAGTAGAAGTACTTGTGCTTGCTGATTAGAATATACGGCTGAGTATAAATTGCATTGCATTGCTAGCTCAGGTAAATACTTTTAACTTATTTTCCCTTATACGGGCTTGGGATACGGTATTATAAAAATACCGCTTGGTCGGGTGTAGAAACCTTTTAATCGGAGATGATTAAATTGCATAATCCCGTTTTAATCTATATTGATTGATAACAAATAACATTGGGGGTTAATGACCGTGTCCTGGATATCCTTGGCTCATTTTAAAAAGTGAATGGCCACGACGTAAGCACAAGGTGTAGGCAAAACACCTCCTGTTGCATATGTATAACGTATACTCACTCGTAAGGGTATCTTCTTGTGAGATTATATTTGTGGTGTGTCGATTAATCTTGTCCGGCTTGTATTGTATAATCACCGGCCCTAAATGTTGGACAACCATGTAAATCGGATACAATATTTTTATTAATAAAATTGTCCCAAGTATAAAAGATTAATTTTGCCTCTGTGCATTTTAATCCAGTTATAAAAGATATTTTGTGCCTCGTGCATTCAAATCAATTTTTAAACTCTTTTCCAAAATGAGTCAGTTAATTGTATTTACCAGTGTAAACTGACGTATTTTCCAAAAGGTTAAGTGACAGGTACTATGCGTAATTGGCTGGGAGCTCAGGGCGTCATTAGGGAATCTTGCAAGTTCTAGATGCCTAAAGTCTGTTGAACAGTTTTCTTTTATTGATCCGCCTGTGGATCCTTTACCTTCCGTTGTAATACTTTGACATTAATTATATTCGGAATGTAATATATTTATCTTTTGCTTCCGCTGTGCATTTATATATTGTGTTGTTTGACTATTATGTTGCCAACCACGTCACGATACTCCCCACCGGGCCCACCGGTGACACGTGGAAATCCGGGTGTGACAGGTTGGTATCAGAGCCAACATTGAGTGAATTAAACACTAGCCTTTTGTGTTTAATCTCAATGACACATTAGCATATTCCTTGACCTTCTGAGTCTAGACTTAACATAGGAATACTCTCAATCCTAATCTGGAAATTTTTACTTCCAAATTTTTATATATATTGGATATGTCGCCAAGCGAAGAAGCTGTATTAGAAATTCTCCACAATCTGAAGCCTTGAAATGCTGAGCTTCGTACCGCGGCTAGAATGAAACGAGCATCCAAGGAGAAAGCATTCAGAAATAACTTGAAGAAGAAACTCCTTTTACCGAAGATCGTTTCCTTAATAGTCCTTATAAGGACATATTTATCTTTCAGTCCCTTCGAGGACACATTATCCCTTCAAAGACCCGCTTAGGGCAACTCTGTACTTTTATTTTCATATAATGGATTGATTAAATTAAGTTTTCATTCTAAACATGAAATATGAAATGAATGGAAAATAACATCCCTTAGAAGGGAAGTGCCTACGGGCTATAATTAACGTCCTCTGAGACTAAAGACGGTAGTAGCCTACAACTCTCTGTCAAGGAAAAGTAATGAACTTTGATTCACACCTAAATGCCTCGATCCCAGACGATCATGGCTTATAAATTAAACTTGTCCACGTGACTAAGCCTTTTGTGCTATTACTAAATGCCTCGATCCCAGACGATCATGGCTTATAAATTAAACTTGTCCACGTGACTAAGCCTTTTGTGCTATTACTAAATGCCTCGATCCCAGACGATCATGGCTTATAAATTAAACTTGTCCACGTGACTAAGCCTTTTGTGCTATTACTAAATGCCTCGATCCCAGACGATCATGACTTATAGATTAAACTTGTCCACGTGACTAAGCCTTTTGTGCTATTACTAAATGCCTCGATCCCAGGCGATCATGGCTCATAAATTAAACTTGTCCACGTGACTAAGCCTTTTGTGCTATTACTAACTTATAAATTTGCCTCGATCCCAAACGATCATGGCTTATAAATTAAACTTGTCTACGCGACTAGGCCATTTGTGCTATTATTAACTTATAAATTAGGATTTATGATAAAAATCCTGAATAAAATAAATATCCTTCCTTCCCTGCTAGTAGGCATTTTAAAAAGAATCTTAAAGGTGAAATCTAGCCTACGCGGCCAAGATGGTGAAACCTACCCAAGGGATTCAGATCCTTGTTAACACCTAAGAACGTGTTAGCACTCTTGACAAATGTGATTCGATAAAATCACAACAGTCATCCTTATATTGGATTCTTCCAATTTTCTTATCTAGCCTAGTGATTTAGAAATCATGGCTTATGTCATCCTATAAGATGATCACATTATAAACATCCGATAGTGATGAAGTGCCTACGGGCTAAACTTGTTGTCCGATAAGACAACGACAGTGGTGGTCTTTGACCTCATGTCTAAAAGTGTTGGACCAGGTCCAAGCATAATAGTCGGTAGGATCCATACGATCTCGACTAATAGCATCTGAGAAGATGATCATATTATAACCATCCCTCAGAAGGGAAATGCCCACGGGCTATATCTATTGTCCTAAAAGACAAAAGACAGTTGAAGTCTACAACTCCCTGTCAAGAGAAGGTAATGAACGTGATTCAAACCTTAATGCCTCGATTCTCTGAAATCATGGCTTATAAAATTTAGAACTGTCCGTGTGACTAGGCCTTTTGCGCCACTTTAATATCCTTAATGTTTTATAACCAGGATAACTATAATGGAAATACGTTTAAATAACATTCACTATGAACGTTCGGAACAGAATAGCCCATGCGGTTTATGAAAGCCGTGGCTAATCTAAGTCAGGTCATCAGGATGATGACTAATAATTGTTAAATCTTGGTGATTGGTACCAAGTTTCGAGTATGGAAAACTCGAATGTGGTAGACGACAGTCGTAATACTATTAATGCGACGAAGGTTAATAAAAAAAAACTACAAACGTAAACCTCAATATTAATGGAGTTAAATTCCAGGCTGTGGTTGACGCAGCAGTTGGAGGGATCATGGGAAAAGGTCATGAGACAATCCAAAGAGCCGAATGCTTCTCGCTCTAAATCTCATTCAAAAACCATGTTTAATTGCTCACGAGGAGGGCTATGTTCACACTTCAAATATGAAGGATGAACCAAAGAAGGAGGATAACTCCCAGAAATCTGAGAAAGAGAGCAAGTACAGGCCTAATAAAAAGCAACGTAAGTTCAGTAAAAAAGCCTGTATACCTCAGAGACTGCTTCAACATTATTATATCCATTAGGAATCAGTTTTTTTTCCGATGTCCTAGTTCCGTTAAAAATAAGGACTCAATATAGTGATAAAAATCGATTGGTTACCTTAAAAATCAATCCCATATTGTGGGTGATAAGAAGCGATTAATTATCAAGACTCCTTATGAGACAACCCTCATAATTACATGTATCCGTACGATTAATTAATATTAAATATAAAAAATGGTGGAATTGGCCGTCCCCGGAATCGAACCTGGGTCTAGGCCGCACCCTTTCGCGCGCCTAGCCAACCGAGCTAGGTGCCTAGTTTGTGAAAATTTCCATTCTGATTAAATATAAGCACATATAGTTGATATCTCTTTAATCTCTATCGATTTCGAATACCAAATGGTATGACAAAAGCGCTATATGAGGATTGGTGTATCTTAATAAGTTCCATAGATTGCTTCCATGCCTGATCAGTATGGAGGTTTAATGCATGGAACCACAAAGATATCCCAATGATCATATGGTACTAAAGTCAACTAATAGTATTCAAAGAAGATATCCAGAATAGAATTGTCCAAATAAATATTCCCTGGTAACGGAATATGTGGACTCATAACATGAATGTGTCACTTATTAGACACAAGCATTGATGAGTGAACTGGAGCCTGAGATATGGAAATCCCTGTAACCTCCTTGTACCTTGATTATCTTCTTCTAAGACTACCCTGTTTACCCCTGAGAAGCAGGTAGAGTTAAGGTTTATATCCCATTTGGGGCTACATTATTATGAAATCTCCAAGACAGCTAGTACCATTATTGGTAGAATCGAAAACCCTGGTTAAGTAAGTTTTAAGACATAGATTCATAAAGCCAAACTCAATATCCTGAGAATTCGGTATAGTAAACTGTGAAAGACGGTTCATTATGCTAAGGCATTGTTTACCGCAACCTTGATTAGGCGACGATTAAGAATCGCCATCAGCTGCCCAGGATCGTCGATTTGCTCGACTAACTGTAAAGATTTTCTATTTCTTAAGATTAATTTTGAATAATGGTTGGAATAACCATCTCGTCTTAAGATAAGTTTTTCTATAATAGCTGTTATATAAGTATCAAGGCTACCCCTTTGGAGACCTTGTATAAATGGCATGTTGAACGTTTATTGTTAGAACAATAGATTGGTAAGTTCAATTATCAGGATCTGAAAGTTGCAGTGGAAACAACAAATCAGATCACACAAATCCCTAATTATCTGTAAGATGCCAATATTTGGCAGAGAAAAAATCAAGGATTAATGAAAATAGCAAACCTCCTAAACTCTTGTTAAGGAATAAGTTCAACAAAAGATATCATCCAGGAAGGGTGTGCCAAATTTATTAAATTATCAGGCTAGTTAAGCCCTGAATATATAGAATCATTCGAAGGAAATCGAATGTATCAAGACCAAGTAGCCTTTAAGCTAAAACCTATTTAAAGGAGTTTGACGGAGCTCGCAATACATTGCACACCAGTGACTGAAGGATGTGTTTCGCCAATAAATCGAAAAGCGCTATCACATAATGATATGCAGAACTATGATAGTATGAGCAACCTGTGTCGATTAAGGATCGACAGGATTAGAAGCTCCAAAAAGATACATGTGCCTATTATAAAGGTCAATTGTAGTGCCTTAGAGGCTCAAAGGTACTGGGGAAGATTAAAACCAATATAAGTAGAAAATACTTCCTTTACTTTAACAAATCTCGAGGTCGAGATTTCTTTTAAGGGGGTGAGGATGTAACACCTCGAAAATTCACGTCCCACAATGTGTAGACACGTGTCATATGTTTGAACGTGTGAAAGAATGTTATAAAGGGACTAAAGTTGACAAACTTGAAAAGTATTTGAAAAATACGAGTTCAAAATGTCAACAGTGAATAAATATACTTCATAATAACCCTACATGATGTTTATACCATCACACGAATAAATCATGGATCATACGAAGCTAAAAGTGAGAGATTACAAACTACAAGGGTTAAATGTGTCAACATGTTTAAGTTATACCTCTGAGTGACCTTTTGACAAACCCGAAGATTTGTAGCGCTTAATTATGCTCACTAGAATGCACGATATAAATTTCATAAAGTTTCGTTATCGTATGAGAAAGTTATGATCAAATCCGTATGCGAGGGGTAAAGCGTTAACGTTGAAAGTTATGACTTTTCGGGTTAACCGGAAATGTCCAGGGACTTGGTAAAGTGGGTATAAGTCCTAAAGCCTTTGTAGGTAAATAAGAAGGGGTCAAATTACAAGAAATAAGTCGGTTGCCCTTTCGAATGCTTGAAAGGCCAAGCTTTTGCATTCTGCCTATTTGTTGCGCACCGCAACAAATATTTGTTACGGTGCGCAAGCATGTTGCCAGCGACAGAAAGTTGCTGTTTGCTGTTTTAAACGCATTCTTGACCTTTTAAACGGTTTTCCTCATATCCCTTGGCCCCTAAACAACCCCTAAACACTTAGGGACACTTGTTAATCAGTTGTGGGCACTTATAGACTTGTGTGTCAACTTCTTATGGTGATTACATTCACTATATAAGGCCATGAGTTGCAACTCATTCCTCACACCTTCATTATGCAATTGAGGAGCCTTCTGGAGCTTCAAAGCAGACCCAAGTCCTTTCTAATCAAGCTTAGGACTTCAGTAAGTTTGCTAATCCTTTCTTATTTAAGTTTTAGCTTAGTTTTAGCTTAAAAGTCAAACCGTCGTAATTAACGGTTGACTTTAAGATTAATCACTAATGGTCCAGTGATTAGTCGAAGTGAAAGTAGTTATAAGTTGGTAATTATGTGGGTAATAAACCCTTAAAAGGGTTCCCCCTGATTCCCACTCTAACTAGGTCTAATGTCGGGTCAAACTTGTTAATAAAAAGTCAACAGGATGCTTAGTTTCTAATTTATGCATAATTAGCAATGTAGAACACATACAACCTGTATGATCATTAATATAACTTAGTAATTAGTGTAAGAACATGTCTAAACATGTTCAACCCGACAATTTTATGTTTAGACCCGGTTCGGAACTGAAAGTCGCAAAGCTTTGACTTCAGTTCTGACCCGCTTTAGTATGATTTGGAAATGCTTTAGAGCTTCCTTAGGACCAGGCTACATGTTAGCATAACCCTCTGTGGTTGGTTCATTGATTGACCCATTCGTTTACGCGTTTCCGTTAATTGCTCATATGTTGACCATTATGCCCTTTTCACCTTAAGACGTGATTTTTGAAAAGGTAAAAGAGTAGAAACCTTAATTACTGATATATAGACTTGTATGCAAAGTTTGACATCAGTTTGAGGTGTAGAATAAGAGTTATGCTCGTTAGCGTAAAATTAAAGCTTTATGTTAATAAAACGGCATAATTAGCGTATAGCCTAGTTAAGCCCACTTTTTGATACCAAATCTTTTACCCACTGATGTAATATATTATTTTGGGATTTTTAAAGATTTTTAATAAATTTTAGGCTTAATCCGGTAATTGTCGGTTTTGCCCTTACGGGCCATAAAATGAGTTTTACATATCTAAACGACTCCAAACCTTTTGCTACTGATCACATATGATAAATAAATTATTTTAAGTCTTCTGGAAATATAAAAATATCAGATTTAAGTATCAAACCCGGAAATGGCCTTTAATAGCCGTTTTAAGCGTTTTTAACGCATATTATGTACTAGAAGTATTTTAAACATACAAGGGTTGATACCTACTGATATTTGAGGCAAATTATAATATTTTAACAGTAAGCAAAGGTTTTTAAACTCAGACTCCAGTTTTGAGCTTTTCGGCTTATGTGAAATTACCAAAATACCCCTACGGGGCATAGTTTGGTTATAATTGATAAATTTCACATATGTACTTTACCCTACTGTTATAACTCATTAATTTGAGTATGTTTACTGATTACATCAGACCTGTAACTCAGTTAAACACTTAAACCCTTTTTCAACCTTTAAAATGACCAAACTACCCCTACGGGGCCTAGTTTGTGTTTAAACACGTTTCGGGCATAATGAAAGACATCTTACTAATGTCACAACATATTTGAGGCATAATTAACTTAGGAAACCTGTATATAGCTCTCATGAATACCCGTCACGCTTATTACGCGTACGGTTCGGTTTATGTAACAAGTTTGCATAAATTAGCCGAAACGGGTCAAACGTTATCGTTTTTATCTCAAAATCCAGAATGTGTTTAGTTTACCCATATTATACAAGTCTCCAAACTTGTCGGGTCTAAATCACATCCTATTCCGGTCTTCGCTTAATCATGCGTTTTGAACCGTAAACCTTTCCTTTAAACTAACCGGTCTAAGTTACGACTTAAATAAGACCCGTTAGGAATTTAATAGGTTAATAAAACCTTCGTTCCAGATTGAGAGCCCCAGTAGAAGTACTTGTGCTTGCTGATTAGAATATACGGCTGAGTATAAATTGCATTGCATTGCTAGCTCAGGTAAATACTTTTAACTTATTTTCCCTTATACGGGCTTGGGATACGGTATTATAAAAATACCGCTTGGTCGGGTGTAGAAACCTTTTAATCGGAGATGATTAAATTGCATAATCCCGTTTTAATCTATATTGATTGATAACAAATAACATTGGGGGTTAATGACCGTGTCCTGGATATCCTTGGCTCATTTTAAAAAGTGAATGGCCACGACGTAAGCACAAGGTGTAGGCAAAACACCTCCTGTTGCATATGTATAACGTATACTCACTCGTAAGGGTATCTTCTTGTGAGATTATATTTGTGGTGTGTCGATTAATCTTGTCCGGCTTGTATTGTATAATCACCGGCCCTAAATGTTGGACAACCATGTAAATCGGATACAATATTTTTATTAATAAAATTGTCCCAAGTATAAAAGATTAATTTTGCCTCTGTGCATTTTAATCCAGTTATAAAAGATATTTTGTGCCTCGTGCATTCAAATCAATTTTTAAACTCTTTTCCAAAATGAGTCAGTTAATTGTATTTACCAGTGTAAACTGACGTATTTTCCAAAAGGTTAAGTGACAGGTACTATGCGTAATTGGCTGGGAGCTCAGGGCGTCATTAGGGAATCTTGCAAGTTCTAGATGCCTAAAGTCTGTTGAACAGTTTTCTTTTATTGATCCGCCTGTGGATCCTTTACCTTCCGTTGTAATACTTTGACATTAATTATATTCGGAATGTAATATATTTATCTTTTGCTTCCGCTGTGCATTTATATATTGTGTTGTTTGACTATTATGTTGCCAACCACGTCACGATACTCCCAACCGGGCCCACCGGTGACACGTGGAAATCGGGGTGTGACATGAAGTAGTTGTTATGATCAGAAGCATGTGTTCTCATCATCTTGGTCGTGATATATGGGAATCGAATTATTAAATCTTGAATAATGATGTGTGCTTGATATTGACTTATGCATGCAACAATTATGTCATTCTATTTTGTATTCATCGTGACATCATAAAAGTCATACATATCAGTTCACATGAAACATTTTGTCAGTTCAAAAACATTCGGTCCAATTAGAATTGTGAGATTTCATGTGAAGTCAGTATTGTTTACATGTGAATTAGGGGTGTTGGTTAGTGGGCCCAAGTCTTAATTTATATGGGACTATTTAACTGTGAGGGAATTTACATGTTGGTGTGGTGGGCCGGTACGGGCCTAGGTGCCTTAGCTGGGCTTCGACGGGTGGTTTGGTTAGGTCGGAACCAAGTGGACCCCACACCTCCTTATGATATCTGTTTGGGCCGATGTTAAATGGGTCACACAATAGATGGTGGGCCACGGTTGTGTATATGTTTGGCCGGGTAGGATGGGTGAGTGACACTTGAGTTACATGATAATTGATTGGGTTCCATTCTTTTGTGATTGGAAAACTAGATACAAATGATGTAACGAAACATGCGTGTACGGCCCTAACTTGAAATGTGAATATGTGTCGATATGGATATTTGCTACAACTTGTGTGATAGTGCAAATTATGCTTGTCATGACATAAGTGATGATTATATGTTTGGTTGTTTATTGCGTGAGCGATACGTGTGAATAGATACGAGAATTGTGAATTCATGAAACTGATTACTTTTGGTAACCACGATAGGATTTGGTAGACCATCTGGGAACGGGTAATGTATCTAGTCTTACCGAGCAAACCGAGGTGAGTTCACACTCTACAAAGCATGGGATTCCCAGGGGTTGGGAATGGGGTTAAGGAATATGGATTCCTTGTCCTTTCTTGGGTAGGACAGTAATGGTTCAGGAATGTAATTCCTCGTCCTCACGGACAGATAACTATACTAGACCAAAACTCTCTATCACGAAGTCCCTCCTTTTTATATCGACTTAATCGCCGGGCCAATGGTGAGCGGGTCATTAGTTAGATAGCGCTATTTAGGTCTGACAAGCCTCACACCGTGCCGCAGAGGACGGGCGTGAACTAATGGATCTGGGGCACGTCAATGATGATAGACATTGACAGTTTCAGGGCACTTAAACATGACTTCAGTCAGTAGTCGATATGGTAACGAGTCTAGTGTATACAAGGGGTAGCCCCCACGGCCGAAATGCCAAATAACTATCATGGGGTAGCCTCCACGGCTGGATTGCCAAAGTTAATGGGTTAAACAAATCACACTTTTCAACTATGGGGTAACCCCCACGGCAGGATGCCAGTTAAAGGGAAACTGTTTTTGGAACAACTTAAAATGAACACCCAACCGTGAACTCACTCAACTTGTTGTTGACCCGTTACTACATGCTTTGCAGGTCAATAGGTACTTAGCTGGAGCTTGCACAAGGGAGAGTCGTTGTGGGACATGGACAGCTGTGTGCCACGTTAAACCTTTGGATATTTAAACTTATGTTTTGGTTTTAAACATTATGCTTCCGCTCGTAACTTAAACTATGATTGTTTTGGACACTAATTATGTTGGTTGAACTTTTAAAATTAATTACTTGCTTGTTCGATATGATTAGTGGTTTGATCCTGGTCAGTCACGCCTCCAAGCGGTGATACTCCGCGTGTGGATTTTGGGGGTGTGACAGATTGGTATCAGAGCCATTGGTTATAGAGAACTTGGTTTTAATAAAAGGAAAACGTTTTTGTTAAAACCAGACTATAACCCGTACAGTGCTCTACGATCCACAACGACACTTCACTCCACGTGCAAGGCTCGACATTCTAGGTGATATAATTTATGCTTACATTGCCTACTTACTAGATTATGTAGAACTTTGCTCATGATATGCTTAGTAGTATAGCTACTGTTGCTTGAACACGTGTGTGTGCTTACTCTCTCCTGTCATCGCATTTTCGCGAACCCTTCTCACTCATATTTCTCTTGATATGAAGATCATGTCTGGACGCATTAACATGACACAAGCCCAGTTGACGGCTCTGATTAACGAACAGGTTGTTGCGGCACTTTTAGCCGCACAAGCAGGAGGTCAGCATGCTCAGGCACCTGTGTGCACCTTCAAAACTTTTATGGACTGCCGACCCACTACTTTTAGTGGCACTGAAGGAGCAGTAGGTCTCCTCCACTGGTTTGAGAAACTAGAATCTGTGTTTGAAATGTGTGAATACCCTGAGGCACGCAGGGTGAAATATGCTACCGGCACCCTTGAGGGTTTAGCCCTCACATGGTGGAACGCTCAGGTCCAAATGCTGGGGTTGGTTGCTGCTAACGCCACCCCATGGAACAATTTTAAAGAGATGATCAAGGAGGAATACTGCAGTCGTGACGACATTCATAAGTTGGAAGTCGAGTTCTTCAACCTCAAGATGACGGGGTCAGAGATTGAGGCGTTTACAAAGAGATCGAATGAGCTTGCATTACTGTGTCCTACTATGGTGGACCCTCCAATTAAGCGTATTGAACTTTATCTTAAGGGCCTAGTGCCAGAAATCCAGAGTCATGTGACATCAGCAAACCTCGCAACCTACCAGCAGGTTGTTCAGTTGGCTCACCGTCTCACTGCTCAGGCGGTGGAGCAGAACAGGTTACCAAAACGTATTAGTGCTACAGCTACCTCTGAACCTCCCAGTAACAACAAACGTAAATGGGATGGAGCTTCAAGCAGAGGTTCGACTTCTGTCCAATCCCAGTCGCAGCAGAGAAGAACTGAAGAGTATAAGAGTCCTAGTCAGCAATCGTCAGGTGGCCAAAGTCATGGTGTGTACAAGGGAAACCACCCCAAATGCAATTGCTGTAACCTACATCACAGCGGGCCATGCACCAGGGGAAACTATCATCGGTGCAACAAGCCAGGCCACGCAACAAAGGATTGCAGAAGTTTATATCCAGCAAACCAGAATCGTCAGCAACAACAAGGTCAACAGAATCCACGCCAGCAACAGCAGCCACAGGGTAACAACAAAGGGTGCTTTCAGTGTGGAGCTGAAGGCCACTTCAAGAGAGATTGTCCCCAACTGAACAGGAACCAGAACAACAATAACAACAACAATCAGGGGAATGGGAACAACGGGGGTAACAATGGCAATGGTGCAAGGGGCCGTGCGTTCATTATTGGCAATGGAGAAGCTAGGAATGATCCCAATGTGGTGACAGGTAAGTTCCTTCTCGACGACTTTTACGTTACTGTCTTATTTGATTCGGGTGCTGATACTAGTTATGTGTCCCTAAAAGTTAGTCAACTGCTTAAGCGTACCCCAACACCTTTGAACCCCAAACATGCTGTAGAGTTAGCTAATGGTAAAAGTATAGAGGTCACACACGTAGTCAAAGGTTGTAATCTCGTTCTTCCTGATCACACTTTCTCGATCGACCTCCTTCCTATCACTCTGGGTAGTTTTGACGTTGTAATTGGGATGGACTGGTTATCCCAACATCAAGCAGAGATTCTTTGCAACGAAAAGGTTGTCCGTATTCCTCGCCCAGGCGATGAACCTCTTATAATTCGTGGTGACAAGAGTGGTGCTGTTGTGAGCATCATTTCTTCCCTTAAGGCCCAAAAGTGTTTGCGTAAGGGCCACACTGCCTTTCTAGCTCTCGTTACTGACACCTCGAAGAAAGAGAAAAGGATAGAAGACTTTCCTATTGTACGCGACTATCCCAAGGTATTTCCTGAGGAACTACCTGGCCTTCCGCCTCATCGCCAGGTCGAATTCCAAATCGAGCTAGCTCCTGGAGCAGCGCCCATAGCTCGTGCACCGTATCGCTTAGCTCCATCAGAGTTGAAAGAGCTATATATGCAACTACAAGAACTCTTAGATAAGGCTTTTATTCGTCCTAGCTCTTCGCCCTGGGGAGCTCCAGTGCTTTTTGTGAAGAAGAAAGACGGTACGTTCAGAATGTGCATCGACTACCGTGAACTGAACAAGGTGACTGTGAAGAATCGCTATCCTCTTCCACGCATCAACGACTTGTTCGACCAACTACAAGGGTCGAGCTACTATTCAAAGATTGATTTGAGATCAGGATACCACCAGCTGAGAGTCCGAGAAGAGGACGTCTCCAAAACAGCCTTTAGAACTCGATATGGCCACTATGAGTTCTTGGTCATGCCTTTTGGGCTGACAAACGCACCTGCGGTCTTCAAGGACTTGATGAATCGAGTGTGCAAGCCTTACTTAGACAAGTTCGTTATTGTCTTCATCGATGACATCCTGATCTATTCGAAGAGTCAGGAGGAACACGAGCAACATTTACGACTTATTTTGGAACTCCTTCGAAAAGAACAGCTGTACGCCAAGTTTTCAAAATGTGACTTCTGGCTTCGCGAAGTCCATTTCTTAGGCCATGTAGTGAACAAGGATGAGATTCACGTTGATCCATCCAAGGTAGATTCGATGAAGAGCTGGCCTGCACCTCGTATACCAACGGAAATTCGCCAATTCTTGGGATTGGCAGGTTACTACTGGAGGTTTATTAAGGATTTTTCCAAGATTGCACAGCCTCTTACTTCACTAACGCAGAAGGGCGTTGTTTATCGTTGGGGAAATGCACAGGAATTAGCATTTCAACACTTAAAGGATAGACTTTGCAGTGCCCCTATCCTTTCATTGCCAGAGGGTACAGACGACTTCGTGGTTTACTACGACGCATCTATTCAGGGCCTTGGTTGTGTATTGATGCAGCGGGATAAAGTTATAGCCTACGCCTCACGCCAACTCAAAGTTCATGAAAAGAACTACACCACACACGATCTAGAGCTGGGAGCGGTTGTTTTTGCACTTAAGATATGGAGACACTACCTGTATGGTACCAAATGTGCTATCTACACTGATCACAGGAGCCTCGAGCATATCTTCAAACAGAAGGAACTCAATATGCGACAGCGACGATGGGTCGAACTACTGAATGACTACGAATGCTCGATCAAGTATCACCCAGGCAAAGCCAATGTTGTGGCTGACGCCCTCAGTCGAAAGGACACAGCGCCCAAGCACGTACGAGCTTTACAACTTACTATACAGTCTAGTCTTCCTTCTCAAATACGAGATGCTCAGGTAGAAGCATTGAAACCAGAAAACGTCAGGGCTGAAGCCCTACGCGGCTAAAGGCAACGCTTAGAACAGAAGGAAGACGGTGCTTACTACGTCACAGGACGCATCTGGGTCCCACTCTATGGCAACCTACGAGAGCTTGTGATGGATGAGGCACACAAGTCTCGCTACTCGGTACATCCTGGTTCGGATAAAATGTACCACGATATCAAAACTACATATTGGTGGCCTAGCATGAAGGCCCACATAGCAACGTACGTTAACAAGTGCTTGACTTGTGCGAGAGTCAAGGCGGAATACCAGAAACCTTCAGGCCCACTTCAACAACCAGAGATACCACAATGGAAATGGGAGCAAATTTCCATGGATTTTGTTACTGGCCTGCCTAGATCTCAACGGGGTAACGATACTATTTGGGTGAT
This sequence comes from Helianthus tuberosus, assembly GCA_030545235.1. Lineage (NCBI taxonomy): Eukaryota > Viridiplantae > Streptophyta > Magnoliopsida > Asterales > Asteraceae > Helianthus > Helianthus tuberosus. Next base: position 56,818,710 of record CM060360.1, read on the forward strand.
CGTGGATCGACTCACAAAATCTGCTCACTTCTTGGCTATCAAGGAGACGGATAAGTTCTCCACACTAGCAGAAATATATCTTAAGGAAGTCGTTTCGAGGCACGGAGTGCCCACCTCTATTATCTCAGATCGAGATGCACGTTTTACATCAGAACTGTGGCAAGCAATGCACAAGTCCTTTGGCTCAAGATTAGATATGAGCACAGCCTATCACCCGCAAATGGATGGGCAGTCGGAACGTACCATCCAGACTCTAGAAGACATGCTTAGGGCATGTGTGATTGATTTTGGCAACGGCTGGGAAAAACATCTGCCACTTGTGGAATTTTCGTACAACAATAGCTATCACACCAGCATTAAAGCTGCTCCGTTTGAGGCATTGTACGGGCGTAAATGCCAGTCACCTCTTTGTTGGGCAGAGGTGGGGGATAGTCAGATTACTGGTCCAGAACATGTGGTTGACACAACAGAGAAAATTGCTCAGATACGACAACGAATGGCGACAGCTCATGACCGTCAGAAAATCTACGCCGATAAGGGCAGGAAACCACTCGAGCTCCAGGTTGGGGAGCGAGTGCTACTCAAAGTTTCACCCTGGAAGGTTGTGGTTCGTTTTGGTAAACGAGGCTAACTTAACCCACGATACGTTGGACCTTTCGAAGTCATTGAGAAAATAGGCAAGGTGGCCTACAAACTGAACTTACCAGCGGAACTCAGTGCAGTTCACAACGTTTTCCACGTGTCAAATCTGAAGAAGTGTCTGTCAGATGAGACCCACATAGTTCCTTTGAAGGAGCTCACTATCGACGAGCAGTTACGATTCGTCGAGGAACCAGTTGAAATCACGGACCAGGATGTTAAGGTCCTCAAGCGTACTAGAATACCTCTCGTTCGAGTTCGTTGGAACTCATGTCGAGGCCCAGAGTTCACCTGGGAACGCGAAGATCAAATGAAACAAAAGTATCCCCAACTATTCGTAAACAGTACAACCACTACTGAGGCTGAAGCTACGGAATTTCAGGACGAAATTCCAGATCAACAGGGGGAGGATGTGACACCCCAGGAAAACCACGCAACTTAACTAGCTTCCTCAGTGACTAAGTACCAAATTTCGGGATGAAATTTCTTTCAACTTGGGGATAATGTGACAACTCGAATTTCCAAGATTTCCATCTTCGTATTATTGCACGTTAATTGTTTAGATTGTTTGTTTCACCACCATACACGTTTGTATGATGTTAAATCGTATTGTGAAATTAGTAAAACTTGGATCGGACCCCTTTGCCAAACACACCCCACCCGAAATATTCCCCCACACGAAAACACCCACACCGATTTCGTCGAGGTATGGGCCTTGGCCCAAAGGTGTTCGACTGGCCCAGTTTTGTGTTTATGTTATAACTTCTAGATTAGTTTTGATACGACATTTTGTGAACCCTAGAACATCTGTTTTCTGCGACGGCTCTTCCATCGAGTGATTGGTTGCCTCTCCTGTTAGGTTAGTGATGTATTATTGTTAAATTTGATTGGATTCATGATGGATTAATTATTTCGTATCATGTATTAAATATTATTGTGAAGTGTTTATATTCATATGATTTGATACCCACTTGCATGATCTTGTTTGATGTGTATAACCTGAACCCTTGTCGGCTATTGTGTGATTGATTGGCTAGTGAAATTGAATGTTGCTTTATGAGGCTCATGGCTAATTAATATGCATGTGGTTTGTCTTGAAATAGCAGCCAAATTTGGATAAAGGTCATGCATGATTGTCAGCCATCTTATTAATGTTGGCATAAGAATTATCAGAAGGCATGTGATGATTCATATGTATGCCACTAGTAATTGTCTTGTATATTTAATATTAGATTATGTGGTCACATGTTGTTTGGTTCGATATACACATAATCTAGGATCGATGCTAGTCTATTAGATGGTGTCTTGATAGTTAGCAATGGTTGATAATCCAATAAATGAAGTAGTTGTTATGATCAGAAGCATGTGTTCTCATCATCTTGGTCGTGATATATGGGAATCGAATTATTAAATCTTGAATAATGATGTGTGCTTGATATTGACTTATGCATGCAACAATTATGTCATTCTATTTTGTATTCATCGTGACATCATAAAAGTCATACATATCAGTTCACATGAAACATTTTGTCAGTTCAAAAACATTCGGTCCAATTAG